>LR990981.1:1455477-2910955 GCA_905163465.1 Craniophora ligustri
ATGTTTCTATAAACCAGTATTGCCAGTGTTTTCATTTAAAGTCATATTGTCATCTCCACATTGTATATACTATTAGGATTCATGCCAGTATCTCTGTAGGGATAGGCAAAGGAGTACTGATGTCTGTTACCTAAAATAGCTCCAAATGAAAAAAACAATAACATTGGTCGATTCTCAAATCGAAACCAGGACTTCACACGTTAAGTAAGCGGGCTCACGACCGCTAGATCAAGGAAGCGGCTAGCAAGTTAGTTTTAATAGCCCTTACTACACGTTTTTTTTAAATTACACTGGAAAAAAAAGCTTTTCACACAAACTTTGTGATTATTTTTGTGTAGAAGCTGAGATACCACACAAGTTCTAGGTAAAGCTAGTATAAGTTGTTAATAAGCCCTGTGAATGCAGTGTTGCCTAATGCAATATCCCGCAACTAACACAATTCCTTTTGTACGGTTAGAAGCGTACTCGAAGCGGGAATTAGATCTAGCACTCTGGATATTGTATATGTGTGAGTATAGCTCTTTTTATTTATTATGTATAGTAAAGTAAAGTAAAGATTTATTTGCGTAAACTACAGGTGGTACCAGATACAACAATTTTATTGGTGGTTTTAGAACAATACCATATGCTGCCTACATAAAGCATGCAAATTAATTTGACATTTATGTTAATTATAACTAAATTAATTATTATTCAATATATTAATTATTATTTCTAAACATAATGAAAAACAGTATCACATTCAAAACTAATCAGAGATATAGTTTAACATTCTGTTTTTAGTGACAAACATTAAATAATATAATTTTAAGTGTTCAATACGCGCGAATTCAATAAAAAGAAAACAGACCAAAAATCTACAAATTCCATTAACTGAAAATTTCCCATTAATCGATGGAAGAAAAATGCGATTACCACCGTCCGAAGGGAGTCGGCCGTCCAATAAGTGATTTAAATTCCCGGCGAGTGAAAATTTATGCTAAACGCGTCAACATTTGGCACTCCCCTCCGAGATTTTTAGGGTTCCGTATGCAGGAGAAGAGTTGAAAGCCTTTTGTTTTATGTATTAGGTTGAAAGTTCTTGAGGGTTTAATTGAAAAAATCGCTGAGGAGGACGGAGGGGCAGGGGAAAATGATCTTTAACCTAGAAGATGGACAAAATGTCGCTACTTCAACTCGGTTATTACACGATTGATCTTAACGTGACATATGTAAACAAATACTCCCGTTTTTGAGGGCACAAGCGTGAAAAACAAGCATATGTCCCTCTTACAACACCAGAGGTGTCGCTCGCGCGTTACCGACCTTATTTTTTCTAATTAGCCTTCGAGATATTCATAAGTACATTACGAGTAGTGTGACGTTCATAAAAACACTGTAGCGACATCTATCTCGCCACATAAGAACTACGGACTCAGCGCGATGACGCAAGTAATCCTACATCGCGCGAGTGAAATATGCACGCGAGATAGCATATATACAACCACCCTACATCAACCGTTGGGCAGTAACCCGCTAGGCATGACACCTCGCCTGGTCGGAAGATCCTCCTTTACCAGTGGAGGGACTACCACCTCCTTCCCTCCATACTGGTGACCCCGACGTGATCCAGTAACACAATAACGTTTTTAAAGAATATTGATTAACTACTCTATACCTTTTATGGAGTTTGAAATCTGATAATGAACATACAAAATTGACACTTTCCTATTGTAGTTTTTTTTATGTCCAGCTGCCCCCAGTGGCCAAAAATGCGACTACTGAGCTTTAAAATCCTGGCTTCAATTTCCAAGTCAAGCAAAACGTCAATATCAATTTATAGCCAACATAACATGATTCCTAATATTGTTATTGCGAACTGTGAGTACACCCTTTTACCTTCGCCTAAGCCCTCTGGGACGCAGTCGTGATGGTACGTTATGTTACTATTTCAAAGTGCTTGTTACCGAAACTCTTTTCTTAATTACAGCTTCAATTTTCGCAATTCCCATTAAGGAATGGTCCAGCTATTAAGTTTCGAGCTTCCCAATGATTAATAGGCGGGATGTCGTATTTGCGAACCGTTTTCTCATTTCTGCATCACAAAGACATGATTAATTAACATATTTTTCAAGTCTCGAAAGAGTTTTAAGACTTTTTATTACACCAAGTTATCGATGTTCCTTTCGTTAGGAAAATATCGATGAGTTTTTTACTGAGGTCCTTGCATTTGCTCGAAAACTAGATGTTGAAGAAAAAATGTTTTATATGGATTTTTTCACAGTATATTGATGTCATGTAATCCCAACCTTTCGGATCCTTTACAGCATCATCATAGTCACGGGTAGACTGAGATATGGTGGCTGTTTTGTTGTTATAATTACTAATAACCTACCTAAATTTTCCTTGATTATTATTGACAAGCCGATTTACACGGAACGACCTCACCGTATCGTACACGACTAAAGGATCAATATAACACGATAAAGTCCTAAAAAAGTATTAGGTATTTAGAAGTTAGAATGAATTCATTAGACAAAAGACCAAATGGTAACCGTAAAAGTGGAAAGTGGATGAGGCAAAAGTGGTATGCAGGGATAGCAGCGCCTGGCATTCTGTAGTTTCTGCCTATTCTCATGAGAATAATTCTCGTCAGAACTAGACCAAATGGTAATGGGACCAGACGGAAAGCACCAGCTTTAGATATAAAAAGAATTATCAAAATCGATTCACACAGACAAAAGTTATGAGGTAACAAAGATAAAAAAAATACAATCGAATTGATAACCTCCTCCTTTTTGAAGTCGGTTAAAAAGGCGTGAGTGTAAAGTATTTGTATGTACATTGAACCATCTCCTTTGGGCCATTTAGCTTGAGACACTAATCAGGACATCTAGCAAGTCAGCCTTTCTCCACTTAAGCACTGAGGTCTAACCAATAAGCCCTCACGTTCTTGTAGATAGATAACGTTATCAGAATACAAGAAGACACAGAAGAACCATTTATTATGGTTTGTCGTTATAAAGACAGGGAATATGAACGAACACAAAATAATTATGATCGGAATACGTGTCTGTGTTTCACGGTTAGTGTAATAACGTGCTCAGAATGCACAATAAATCGATTTTAATTGAAAAAAAGCTCGAGATACCTACCGTTTAATATTCAATGAGAGTATAATAAATCTTACTAATATTATAAACGCGAAAGTTTGTAAGTATGGATGGATGGATGAAAGGATGTTTGTTACTCTTTCACGCCAAAACCGCTCAACAGATTTGAATGAAATTTAGCATACAAATAGTTTAATAACAGGATTAACACATAGGCAAATTTTTATCTATATACCATGCGGGCAAAGCCGTGGGAGGCAGCTAGTAGAGTATATTTTGAGGTACAGCTTAATCCCTCTCATACAAGAGGGATTAAGCTGTATCTCAAAATGTACATATCTATACAAATGGTGATAGTTAATATTTTTTTTCATTTCCAATAAAAGAAAACACACAACACCTTATCCCGAAGTAGAACAGTAAATGGACCGATAATAAGGCTCAATACTCTCTTGAATCTATAATTTAATGATATCAATTTGAAAACTAGCTTCAATTACTAATCTTATCTGTATCTTTACTTCTACTTATCGTGTATTTATTTTGCATCAAATAAACGATTTCCTTCTTTCTTTCTTTCTTTCTTTCAAATCCGTATGCTTTGGTACTTCGGCTCACACCTGTGATTGGACGCGGTTCGTGCGCTAGAGGTCGCTGCGGGCGACTTTCGCTGAACGAGCCAGAGATCGCAATTTCCTTAGTACATGCACCTCTCCGTTTAGAAAGGGAAATTCATTGTGTACGCGGCGTGGATCTACGTCAGTTTATATAAAGGATTATTAAAGAAATAAATGCCACTTACTGTCCCACTGCTGGGCACAGGACTCCAGCAGGGTTTAGGCTATAGTCCACCAAGCTACGTACGTTTCACATCGAACTGCACCAGTCTCATATTGATATTACATACATTAATCTTTGTAAAACAAAACCATTTTTTTTTATTTAATTTCAAAAGAGTATCTATGGAGTTTCTTGCCGGTTCTTCTCCATAAGACCTACCTTTTGGAACCGTGCAACTAAATTTAATTAAATTTGACAATTCAAAAGCACCTGTGGTCTAATTGAAATAAATGATTTGATTTGATCTGCTAGTCTGGTGCAGTTTGAAACACTATCAAGATAGTCCTCTTTTTATGGAAGTGATAATAATTATATTAATATAGGTACATTTGATATGGCAAATTACGAGTATACACGGAAAAGAAAGTCTGCTTTTTAAATACGATATCACGCCTAAATTAAATATTACACTATAATATCGGTATAGATCGTAGAAGCAGTAATAACAGAGTGGTATAATACTATTAATTGCTGATTAATTTATAGGAGTTTTTCATGAACAAAGAACGTGACACGTGACAATTTTTATTAATTAGTATTACATAATTATGTCTCGAAAGTTCTACTATACTATACGAAAGATAAAAGGTAAAATCATTCGTAAAATATATGAGGATTCCTTTGTCAAATGAAGAGGTCAATCCATATGATTTATCGTCAAAACGTTAATACACCATTAGAAATAATATCGATCACCGGTAATGCAGATTGTCATCGCATTTGATTTCCGTTAGTTGTGGGACTATTAACGATCTCTCCCTAACGAGGTGAATGAAAGTCATAAATCATGGGACATTTAATGACCAGAGTTATATAAAAGAGCTAGTGATAGTTCAGTGGTGTGATCAGTGGACTATGAGGTCTCAAAGTGCGTCCCGTGAAAGAAAACCTTGTAAGGAAACCTGCATGCCTGAGAGATTTTTTATTGGTGTGTGAAGTCTGCAAACCCGCATAACGGTAACGTGGTGGACTATAGCCTAATCCCTCTCAAATGAGAGGGGACTCGTGCCCAGCATTGGGATAATAATATTGGGTTGGGGATGATAAAAAAGGACGGTAATTATCAGAAATAATATTAGCTTAATATTTGTGCTAATGGCCAAATTCTTGGTCAATATTTTTGCTTCTCATTGAATAAATTGCCTTGCAGAAATATTGGGCGAACAGAAGACAAGCTTCCGTAAGTGTAAAATTTTATTTAAAAGTACATTTCTTTAACGTCAAATTTAAATTAAGAACGCAACAATGGAAGAAGCTGCAACGTTTTTGTAATAAAAAATATAAATTTCCAATTCAAACTTTACAATTCCAAAATGGCGGCGTTCCATTCGAGTCCGTTACTTGTTGTTGCTCAGAGCCGGCGGTAACCGGATAAATCCGGTTCTTTTGCATATGAAAGACATCTTTTAGACGTGCTAACAGCCCTTTGTGAGAGTTTTAAGTTGGTTTCCTTTAATATTAAAATGAAACAGGCTTCCATTTTGATGGGGGAATAAATTTTATGGCCTAGTAATTATTTCTATTGTAAATTAAAAAGTAATGTTCTTAGAAGTGCGGTGCCCAGCAATTTATAGCCAAAATATTTAAGAAAAAGGGCAAAAATATTTTCCTTTTCTTTGTACAAGGGTAATTTTTTTTAAGAAAGAATGTACCTACAGTTCATTAGTTGTTTACTCAAACGCTACTCAATTTTAAGTATCCCTCAAATACAGTGTTGTTTCTTTCACTCGACTCAAAAGTAAAAGAGACAGTGACTTATGTAAACGTGCGTAACATTCAAAGATAGGGGTAATAATATAAACACAATTATAAACATGCAATGAAGTGTAACATGCATATTTAAGTATGACAAAATGATACACAAAGTTACATTATGCCAAACACAATAGAAAGACAATATTGCCATGTAATTAGCTTAATCGAACAGCGTACAAATTACACTATTTACAAATAAAAACAGTTAAGTCAAGCATTTATAATTTTATGTAACTTAGACTAATATTATAAAGAGTAAATTTTATTTTTTGTTTGTATTTAAAAGGCTCCGAAACTACTTGACCAATTTAAATAACTATTAGAATGTTACCTTATATGTAATGAACATAAGCTTATTTTTATTTTGAAATAAATTAGGGTCTCGCATGAAAACGTTAATAATGTATGTGACTAACCTGACCTAAACTGTGAATATTTTACCAAAAAAAAAACTCATACCATGATGTATGATATTCATTAAATACACATACACCTATCCGTGCAAAGTAGGGGAGGGCCACTAATAAAGACAGAAGCGCAATAGCGTCAACGCCCGCATTGCGTCCCCGTATGTTTCCATGCATCATATTTTATCGGTGTCATGTGTAAAATTTTTGGCAAAAGACTTACTTGTAATAACTTGTGAATTGTATTCGTAATGGGGCAGAAACATTATTTGTGTTAATGGTTCCATTGTAGTATTAAGGCTAGATATAGTCAGTTTGGGAAATATATGGACAATTTTTTCAAAGATGTATTAAGTATATTATGTGGAGATGATAACACGACAATAAATTAAACCCAGTAGACTAGGAGACATTATTTTCCATTTTTTTAATTTTCAACACGATGTATTGTTTACTAGGCTATCACAGATAAGGTTAAAGACCTGCAACATAAGTATAAACACATGTTGCCAACTCGCCACTTAAAAGACCTTCGCCAATCTTAAAAAACTTACGCAAATCTAATTTAAAAATTAGTTTGTTTGAAAAAAACTTTTTTTAATATCTATGTTACGGCTTATTTAATAGAGTCAAAATACTCTCTTGAACCAGTATCGCTCGTCTTTTCATTTATTGTCGTGTTATCATCTCCACATTGTATAATCTTTGTCAAGATTATATGTAAATAAAACAAATAGATACACCCTGGACGTAATAATAGTAATAGTTAAGGTTATTTTATGGCGTTATCGTACATAGCGCCATCTAGTGGTTTATATACAGCATAGATATATTTTATGTAAATATATATATATACAGTCGTAGGTACATATTATACATAGGAACATCCATGACTCAGGTACAAAGACAAAATCGGTTAGGAATCCAAATGCATTTTGTACAGCCGGTTGAAAAACCACAGCGGTTGCCGAACCTACGGTGTACGTCGAAATAGTGAAACAAAAACTGTATGAAGATATGTGAAGTAAGATTATAGTGTGGTTATATTATGTCGATATGTCATAAAACCAGTGTCAGATAGTGTCAATAAAGACTTCTGTGAGTTTTTCGAAACGATGATAGCGATGGAAATACTACGCTCTGTAAATATGCTCAGGGGTTGCCACTAGGGTCTTTCATCGTTAACCCAAGTGACCCACTACTGGGCACAGGTCTCCTCTCATTTGAGAGTTCAAACCCAGGCACGCACCACTGACTTTTTAGAAGTTATGTGCGTATTTATCACATGCTCAAACGGTGAAGCAAAACATCGTGAGGAAACCTGTATGCTGCAGAGATTTTCTCGATGGCATGTAATGTCTGCCAACCCGCAGTAGGCTAGCGTGGTGGACTATGCCTAACCCTCTCAAAGTGAGGAGACCCGTGCCTAGCAGTGGGACAATAATGGGTTATTTCGCGTACAGTATCGTCATGAATACAACTTTACAATAAAAAAAACACATTTCTATAAGAATGTACCTGAATTTGAGGGTACTAGGGGTTGTATTACTTGAAGTATATGTTTTTAGCACTAGATTAGATGCACACGTTGCATAAATGGTACGTATAATTACGACTAGTGCTGAAAACTTTGTACCCATTTTCGAGAACACTGTACGAGCAGTTTGAGCTTTTTTAAAAGTATAGGTCAGTTAAACGAGTAAGAGTATAGAGAGAAAAAAACTTAAATATTTTTTGATGATTTTTCTGTCATTTTTCGGCAACAATTCGCTAATCATTTGTACACATGTCTGACGCTGGCTTTAAGAGTATGCAGGTGATGTCGAAAGCTGTGTGTTTTGTCACTAAATTGTATATGATAAATAATAAATATATATAAAAGGTACTTACGTGTGTAATCCCAACTATCTTGGTCATTTTTGAACACGTTCAATCTTTCGGGCTGTAACAAACAAAATGCATATTTAAAAAACAAACTTATATTGCATGAGAAAAAGCAACCACCTTTGTCTAGTGGTCGCACAGTGAGACATCCGAGCAAGAGATCTTTAGTACAATTCTCAGGTCGAGCAGTGTTATTGGGTTTTTCTATGAAATTCTCAGTAGCAGCTCGGGAGTTTGGATTCGTGTTAGTGGCAATAGGCTCGCCCCCTATTACATGGGACCGAAAACATACCGGTGAAACGTGGGTGTACATTATTACACCTCTGCCTAACCCTTTTGTGGACGACAGGCGTGGTGGTATGAGAAAAAGCATATATAATTATACGAGTTGCCTCTCACGGCTTTGTCCGCATGTCATATAAGCTTATGTGTTAATCCAGGTAATATACTATCTGTATTCTTTTAGCGCCCGGTAGTTTCTGTCTACTACCATGGGGCTTATTGCTTACTTATTTAAAAACACTCTGTATAATACCAATATCTCTGTGTTATAATCTTTTTACACTTACATGAATATTAGACGTTAAATTAAAACATATTTTTACGCAATGACATATTATTATATAGACACGTCATGCACGAACATTACGGCTATGCAAAATGGCGACAGCGACTAATTTGTGCAAAGAAAGGGAAAGACACATTTTTATCTTTCACTGTTGTAGTATAATTTGTAAACACATGAAGGTATCTCGTTCTCAGGAAGTATAAAACTATTAAGCACGAATTATTTTTACGGAATGTACCCTCGCAACGCTGGTTGGTGCGTCACTAAGCGCGATCCTGGCAATTGCCTTGATTTCTTGTTGCCATTTTACAAGGCGGATAACGTATCTATAGTTTTTTATATCATTGTTTTTACGCATTTATATCATAGTATATTATTTAATCTCGACGTTCAGTCTGCCAGGACCATGGATGCTGTAAAGGAGCCAAAACTAAAATAAAATCCGTTGAAAGTAAGTTAATATATAATAACAAATTACTTTTTTTGAATTTCCACAGTTGATAATACAGAGCAAGAATATCCAGATAAAAATATATCTTGAACTAGAATATTAACATAACGTTAACATACATATGTTTTCTGGAATACTGTGGGTAGTTTTACATTGCCATGCAAGCTATTTCAATATATAGCGTATTGTGGCGTTTACTGGCACCCACCCTTTCTGGGTTGGGGCTTTAGAGTGAGCGGGTATTGTACAGGCGAAGGCAAGAAGCAGGCTTTTGTATTGTAGTGGTCATTCGTTTGTGAAAAAATCTAAATAATATACTTTTTTGGAATAGTTTAACAAAAACATACAATTTCACATTAGATGGGGACCTGTTGAAGTTTAAATATTTAGTGATTATTTATAATTATTAATTTAGGATACAGATAAAATGAGATCTGATCTTGTTGGTGTAGCAATTGCGACTATTCTCTATCTTCTACTTTCCATTTTACATCTTAATACGACTTGATCAAAACATTTTTTCTCTTTTGTTACACAAAGCTTGATGAATCGCTCATTCTATAGCCTCACAATGATAACTTGCCAGAAACTATAGAAATTTCTGGTTGGTTGGTTACGCACGGGATTCGAACTGGCTTTTATTGTTTATCGTTCCGCGTACTGTGACCGTCGACGCAATGCGACTGCGGTAACCCGCAATCTTTGAACTACCCACAAATTTAACAGGTTTACGTTTTACCCGCATAAGCAGTACTCTACGATTCATAGACGCATTTGTTTATTAGTTTTTTTAACAGACAATAAACTCATCATAGAGGGTTAAAGTTTAAAGTGAGCATTTATTGGCTAAGTCCGGAAGTATTAGCGAAATATACTCAAAGAAATTGGGGCCAGATATTTATGGAATTTAAACTGCATCATTAATTATTTTATAATCAGTATTCTTAGCTAGGGGATGGAGGCATAAGGTTTTAATAAATAAAATACCGATAATATCGTTACTAGGAAGTTAAAATAAATATTCATTTTCACTTGAAAAATTCAGCCTAGATACGAGTACGTCGTGACATTCAAACGGATTTTAACGAGAGAATAACTTTCAATCACAATTCCTTTAAAATAATATTACATGAACCATTTCCCATTATACCTAGTCTAAATTCTGTTGTATCTTGGGTACATGACGAAACAAAAGCCAATGTGTTCCCATCCACAATGCCAGCGAGTATCCGGTGATGCAAAGACTTAAAACGATCCAGCTCTTACCTAGAGAGCCACTTTCTACTTCAGTGAGCAAGGGAAATGGCTCAGTCTGGCTGGGCACAGTCGCTACTGATGTGAGTGCTGTATCTCCGCGATATAACCACTATACGGTAAGTGAAGTTAGTGCCGTGATATCTTTAGGGCCTTCACAGAAGTAGGTCTTTTGTTTTTCGCCTAAAATTGCTGGGATTTTCGAGTGATTGTGGTTTCTGCGTGGTTTCCTTTCACATGGAACTGATGTAAGGTATCGGTCCAGGTTTGGAAGTATGTGTATACATACATGTGTATATGTGGAATCTATTACTAATACTAAAACGCACAACAGGATCTTGGGAATATCCTAGGTTTTATAAGGGGCAATCAAAATTAAACGTACACAAAGCTTTGTGTAAAATTATTGACCTTTCTAAAACGTTGCCCCACACTAGGATTTTCTCCTGTGTCGTGGGTGCGTTTACAAACACAAATTTTCACATACACAAACGCCCAGACCCGGAACAACTACCTGTAGAACGTACAAATATTTGCTTCGTGCGAGAATTAAAGCCGCAACCCGTGACGCACAAGGCGATCGCTCAGCCACTGCGCCACCGAGTCGTCATCTTTTCAAAGTTATATTTTGATGTCAAGTTTTCATGTAAGTGTAAGAAATCAATAATAATATATGAATATTGAATTATGCAATATTAGTAATAAAAAAAGCACAGTTCTGAAACAAACCGAAAAAGTCACAATGATGGTGATTATTGTGACTTTTTCATTCTCATAAATTTAAAAAAAGCATAATTTCCACATATTTTTCTCATTATGCATTACCTAAACTATTTCTTTGTAATTAATTAATACTGTTTGTAACGTAATGGGTCAATTACAGGTCGTTCATTAGCAAATAGCTGAAATACTTCAACTTATATTTAGCCAGATTCATGAGCCATATTTATATTTAGTCATTTTGAATTCATAAATATTATTTTTAATTGAAATACTTTCACGATTACGTTTAGCTTGTTGTTCCCACTGCTGGGCAAATACCTCCAAGTTGTCCAAAATCAAAGTGGCAAGTAAGACTTAATGGTAAAGAGAAATATTGTAGAGGAATTTTATTTAGACGTAACGGTGGCGCGTTTCCTGAAGGTGTCGCGAGTTCGATCTCCGCACGAGGCGAATTATGTCAACGGCCTACACGTAGTTGTTCCTTATCTAAGTTTGTTAGGGTTCCGTACCCAAAGGGTAAAAACGGAACCCTATTACTAAGTCTTCGCTGTCTGTCCGTCCGTCTGTCACCAGGCTGTATCTCAAGAACCGCGTTAGTTAGCCAGAACTTTTCACTTTTTTGTTGCCGCTATAACAACAAATACTAAAAACGAAATACAATAAATATTTAAGGGGGCTCCCATACAACAAACGTTTTGCCCTGTTTTGCTCGAAATCAATAATGGCAACAGTTAGCAACTTGAAATATTCACAAAATACTCAGTTCTATTTTTATTTTAATAATAAAAATTAAAATAAAGTAGGTATTTAAGGGTTAATTTAATTAAAATTTTATCCCATACAAAAAACGCCATTTTTTGCCTAATTTTGTTTTTACTACAGATGCAAAGTCGTTGGAACCTTGAAGATTAGTGAAATTCGTTACCGTTCATCTATCCCGGTCTGTACGCACCATTATACATACCACACATAATTTTATGTACGGTTAAAGGGCGTTAATGTTAAAAATAACTTATTCGTATGCTGGGGTCGGCAACATTTCGAGTTCATTTAGAATTTTAACATGTAACTTGCATGCCCCATTTGTAAGGAGAAAGACACATACTAAATAAACGGCAGATGGTTCCGTATGACAATAAATTTAGAACGTATACAATTCTCGAAGCCTGGCCTGCCTTATTGATCTAGTGATTGCAAGCGCAATGTGAATGTGAATTTGGTAGCAACTTCGAAAAGTCAGCTTTGGAATTGAACTCGAGGCTTTACATTCCTCTGGTGGCACTACCGGGCCAACACAGCTAACAATATATTTTAAAACCCTCAAATTATTGTTCCCAGCCTCAATGTGAGATAAATAATATACATATGATATAAGATCTCACGATGTCGCCATGAGAAATGTCATAGCACATCGTGCGTTGCCAATCATGCCATGCCATGCGCCATGGTGATGAATATAAGATCAAAATATAAATCATCATCAACCCATTAACGTCCTACTACTGGGCTCGGGTCTCCTCTCATTTGAGAGGGATTAGGCTATACTCTACCACGCTAGCCTACTGCGGGTTGGCAGACTTCACATGCCATCGAGACAAATCTCTCAGCATGCAGGTTTCCTCACGATGTTTTCCTTCACCGTTTGAGCTTGTGATAAATACGCACATAACTTACGAAAAGTCAGTGGTGCGTGCCTTGGGTTCGAACTCGAGACCTTTGACATTTCAGTCCACTGCTCACAACAATAGGCTACCACAGCTCATATAAATATATAAAATATAAATAGACAATAATAAACATTATATTCATACTGTATCGTAGCGTTACCTCATAGGAGAATGATTTTCAACGTCATGTAGTTTAACTTTATCAATAACATTTATTAAAAGGTTATTCCAAATATTTCACCAGAGAACCCTACAGACAAATCCTCCCCCTCCAGCTACCCCCCCTCCCTCCAAGCTTACGTGTCCGCGAGGCGAGGCGAGCTGAATTTTTTTATTTCAACTTAATCGGATGTTAAATAGTCGCGTTTTTCGTTCCGCCCGCTTTTCATGTTTAAAATGTTATCCATTTATCTTTCAGGCGTTTTAACTTTATGCATGTTGAATTTTTAAGCGGTTTTAAGTACAAATGCTAGTGTTTTAATGTCTGTGTCATCTTATTTGTTTTTACTAACATAACATACCATCTCGCCTGTCATCCCCGAATGGTTAGGCAGAGGTGTATTAATGTCTTTACCCACATTGCACCGGAATGTTCAGGTCTCATGTAATAGGAGACGAGCCTATTGCCATCATCCAAAATATGGGCTGCTACGGAGAATTTCATAATAAAACCAATAACACTTTGCTCAACCTGGGAATCGAACCTCTTGCTATAGCCCAAGACCTCTTGCTATAAATTTCTTTCAACGACCAATCAAATTAAAATTTCAATTTGAAGGCCCCAATCCACCACACCACCATAATGGCAAAAATAAAGATTCTGACGAATTGAGAACCTCCTCCTTTCCGAAGTCGGTTAAAAGTAGGGTGCTTCTTACATATAAAATTACAAAATATTTACAATACCATGTCACGTCTAGGCACGTCAACTACAATGTAAATCTGTAAAGAATACTGTACAACACAAAATCCCATTAGGGCCACCCCATTGACGTTAGGGGTGTCGCAATAATAGATCGTTTAGCGACGCATTGTGAACCCTATTATGTTGTGTACGGAACCAGGGATCGATTGTATGAGGGTCAAATTGTAAGGGTTGGCGCGCATCAATGTTTTTTTTTAATATTTTTTTTATAATGTTGCACTGAATAGTCACAGTCACTGAATATCAATAGTAAATGGTTTAGAAGTACCTATTTAAATACGCTTTATTACGGGTGGCGAAGGCCCGGTGGTCGTGGAAATAATTTAGCTACAATGATTATGATACTATTTCCAGGGTGAGTCGTATAGTATTTAAGTGTTCTATGCCGATAGGTCAACATTAACCAATGCGGTTTATTAAGCGGTAAGTCTGACTGAAGATGTATTTACCATATCCATAAATCATCGACAATCTAACATTTTTCTTTTGCTGTAGCAATAACTAATATATTATTTTGTGACGCTATGTCGCGTGGCAACCCTATCATGACGCGAGAATGAGCTCCTCAGAGCAAGCCCTTGACGCCAAGAGCTTTTAGCAACTTGTTACAACAGGTTAACGACACGAAAACTGGCGATTTCCGAAATATTTCGAAAACTTTTGGTCTTTTCTGTGTGAAACTTGATATAATGAATTGCACAATTTGCAATTGCTTATAACAGTGCATTCTTCTGCAGTAGTCAAAAGCTTTTTTTAAGAGACCTTTAATGTATAGAATCGTTAAATTAATTAACATACAGAACTGTGTTGTTGGGGAGTTTGTTGCGCCGCTTCTTCTTTCCAACAAAAACACTAGGAAGCGGTGAAGGGCGGGCGTTTTTGGGGGCTGTCTTTATTGTCGACGTTCAAAAAGAGCCAAAAAATTTGGCCTACTTTGAATAAATGATATTTTGATTTTGATAATGCAGCTGTTCTAAGGGCTGCATTCCCCGCTGTACGTACTGTACTGTGTGTATGTCCCCGGTTCCGATCTCGATATGGACATTTATGTTTCTTTTTTTATAGTATCTGTAACAAAAGCCTCCTTGCTTAACTCAGACCATAGATATGCATATATATTTTAAATTCAACACACATATTAAACATACAAACATCCACGAATCAGGTATAAATGTCCGTGTTTATCCTACAAACATTTGCCTCTAAACCCGAGACCACAAACGGCAGTCTTAAATTGTCCTAAGTCCTTACTGACTGTATTGTCACAATATCCTAACACATAACCGTAATAAAAAATTATTAACATTCTGTGACGTCACAGTAATGAAAAGGTACTTTTTTCTTTTTTTCTTTGTGATTCATGAAAAGGGCAAAGATACAATAGGGTGTACCCGATTTTTTTGTACACCGTGCAGCGGAAAATGAATAAAATTGAATATAATCGGAACGATAATAACTTATTATGACTAATAATGCTACGTGATAAAGCATATTTTTGAATATTAATGTTCAATAAAAGTACCAACAGATTTCTTAAACTTATGCGAATAAGTACAGCCGCAAAACTGTCAAATTTTCCCTACTGAACATGAACCTTGCTAGTTTGTCATAAAGTTGAAAATCTATTAAAGAAATTTGCCAGATTGTGGTAACTTGATGTGCTGGCCACCGTATCGAGTAGACGTAGAAATAACGTAGTTTTATTTTTACGGATAAATAATAGCAATATACATCGATAAAATCTTATTTTATGTCAATGTAGGTACGGGTTATTAATGGAAATTCCAAATCCCAATGTAAATTTAAGCTTTCTTCAGATAAACGTAAAGTTCGGTTAAGCTCAAAAACATTACCGTCAATATATTATATCATATATCTTGTCCCAGTATTGAAAAAAAAATACAGAAAATTAACGACGTATGCCAATTCTTGCAAAATGCACACGCGATCAGGACACACGTTCAAATAGTCCGACGGTTGTCAAGCAAATAGTAGCTCGCGTTCGAAATACGAATTCGAATTACTTTTTTTTATTGGACGGCCACGACCCGCTACGGTTAAATGCCGTGATCTTAATTTCCCCTGAAATATAAAATAGGATTGTAGTGTATCCAGTTTCAATTCGTTTCGATATCCTGACGAATAAAATTGTATGTTCGATACTATTACTTTTTTTTACTTAATGGTGACAACAGATGCAGTGAAAAAGTTGTAGAAAATCGTTTACAAAAGAAAAACGGTTCAGTATAGTATATGCATTTTAATATTGCCAGGGATGAAAATAAGTATAGGGCCCACTTAATTGCAATCAATGCTAGGGTGTCATTCGCCGGTTTTCACCTTGAATCTTGCCAGCTGTTATGTCTCACATTGTCAGTAATAATAATTAACAGTATTATAGTATATAGTATTGCATAGCAATTTCTGGGTAAACAAAGCAGGGGAGGCACTACCTAAAGACCACTTTAAGCTCCTTAAAAAGAAGCAAAGATATAAGCACGAATCATCCAAATCTGTATATATACTGATTTTTTACACTCACGCAAATACGATATTGAAATGAAATTACTTTTACTGCTGTATATTGGTAAATTTAATCCCCGCGTTTCTGATCCATTACACTGTCCTTAGTGACCGACAGACTGACGTGTTGGGTGTCATATGGGTGTTATAATTCCTAACAGCTTCCCATTATTGACAAAAATAATTGTCACTCACAACTGTAAACTCACAACTGTCTTCAAATCTTCAATAACAATATCTATATAATCACATCAATAACAATATGACCCTAAACTAATTACTGTTTCTATCTACACCGTTGTCAAAACACAAAAGGCATGTGATTACGAAACGAATGTAAAAACTTCGTCCCAACTTTGCTATCCTGTGAATGGAAATCGAATAAAAAACAGCCCATCCCGAACAATGCTGTCAAATGAGGCTTGTGCCTAACCGGTAGGTTTTCCACGTCTTAGGAAAAGTTAGGACATACTGAACTACTGATGGAGGTAATGATGATGAACGAATGAGGTAATATCTGAACCATTTTCATGTTGACTTAACTTTTTATCGAATTTCTATTCGCGTAATATATTTCGCTATAATTAAAATAATTTTAGAAAATGTCAAGCCAACTATTTTAAGTTATAAAAACCTACAAGGTATTATAATTAGGTTCGTTATTAAATATTATAGTAAAAGCTATAAATTGAAATACCAATCCTTAATATAAAATGGAATTGTGATCGATGGTATGTTGATTAATTAAAATAAAATCTTCAACATTTTTGTTTGTCATTTCGTTCATTTTTACTTACGTTCATTTATTATTTTTAGAACCAGCGTATATCCTAAATTATACCAGGTAAGTAATTTCATAGTCACCTTAGTAATACAACTCAAACGCGTTGTGTGCAGTGCAGCGGCCATTTTTTATTTCTCACAAATTTCCCCGCACAAAGGAGCGAACGAAAGAGGCCGAATAAGCGAAATTTGCCCGAACGCCGTTATCGCGCTTGGGCGCTAGCTAGATCTGATTGTTTCTATTGGAACCTGAACAGTGATTGAAAAAAAAATGATTAAAATGCTTTCTACCGAATAACAGTTCTACGTACTGATTTTTTAAACTACTTTTTACAGATTTTTTAATCCCGATTGTTTATAGCGTTCATGGATTGAACCGAAGTTAAGGAGTTTTAAATTTGAATCTATGGATTATTATATTTTAAACTGGCTACTAGTTTAATGTTTTGATAATATAATTTATAATTAAATGCATTTGACTTTTCATGATTATGAGATTGGTGTAGTGACCGGTAAATAACCTGTTTTCCTTGCAATGGTACGATTTCTTATGACGTAAAAGTACATGCTTATAATAAAACAAATTAGTGGAAAAGCAGGACCAATGTACATTCTAACTGAGGCGAGCATAGTACACAAAAACAATAATAATAACGCATTGTCACGTTTGTCTGATCATTGGCCTAAATAAAAAAAAATCAAATCCTTTACAGCATTCATGCTCACATCACATAATTAGTTAATACGAAATAAATCAATATTAAATTAAAACCGTTTGTATGGACGATGGAGCTCCGCCAACCGATGTCCCAAGTTTAAGCTAAGATCATTGTCACTTGTCAAATATGTATAGGGTGAAGGCACCGTAAACTCGTCGCGGCCAATAAGTGGTGGTAACTTAACGCGTAAGTAAACATTCCGTTACTGAGAGCTCACTTAGCGCCCCCTGGCGGATAAAGTTACTGACCGATGGACGCGATTTGTGTGCTCACCTTTTTTACTGTCTAGACGTGCGTATTTTAAGCTAGGTGTTAATAGGTACAGGTTACACAGATTTCTTAGACTTACGCGTATATTAATGATCTTTTGCAGCATTGGGGTGATTGCCGATATTGCATTTTACTAATATTCATAACAGAACGACTTGAGGGCCATTAATTAAATTAAATTTGGCGACTCGGTGGCGCAGTGGCTGAG
The DNA here is from genome assembly GCA_905163465.1 of Craniophora ligustri. Taxonomy (NCBI): domain Eukaryota; kingdom Metazoa; phylum Arthropoda; class Insecta; order Lepidoptera; family Noctuidae; genus Craniophora; species Craniophora ligustri. The sequence goes on from LR990981.1 coordinate 1,473,547, forward strand.
CGATCGGCTTGTGCGTCACGGGTTGCGGGTTCGATCCCCGCACGGTGCAAATATTTGTACATTCTACAGGTAGTTGTTCCGGGTCTGGGCGTTTGTGTATGTGAAATTTGGTGTTTGTAAACGCACCCACGACACAGGAGAAAATCCTAGTGTGCGGCAACGTATTAAAAAAAATGCTGCAAAAGATCATTAATATACGCGTAAGACTAAGAAATCTGTGTAACCTGTAACCATCGCTTCCACGTATAAGCCGCTTTTATAAAAAGTCAAATTTCACGTGTTAAAATAGTAATCATCAGCAGTCACTAATATTCATTAGCCGTCTTTAGTAATTTAATATTCGCCAATATTCACACTCCAGTACAGTATTAACATTTCTCAGTGTAATTTAATAATTAATTAATTAATTATTTTATTCTAATAATAAACTGTATTTTCTAGCAGTAACATAAGTGTTTTTTAAAAAGGACCCACGGAACGCCATCCTGACAGTTCGTATTGCACGCCAAAGGTATATTATTATTTTTTTCGGATTTTCGATGCTAATGGTATATACAGATAGATAATAAACTGCATCAGGGGTTTCAAAATATCATGAAATCATACTTAAGTAGTCCTACTTAGGTTTGGATATTTGTTAATCCATTACACAAAAACCGCTTAACGGATTTAGAGGGAATTTGGCATACAGATAGTGTATTGCCTGGATTAACACATAGGTAGACTTTTTATTTATATACCATGCGGACAAAGCCGCGGGTGGAAGCTAATTGTTATATATATTACACACAAATACACTATAAAATTATCTACAAAAAAATAAGGAAGTATCGCGCACTCACCTTTGCGAACTCGATTTTGAGTGTGCAGCAACCGGAGTATATGTCGCAGCCGTGTAGCGCTTCCTTAGCTCGTGTCGCTGACTCTACGCTTTCAAACTTGTGGCCAAGAGTTAAGGAAATAGTACGGACAATACACACAAAATAAAATTTAAAATTCGGTAGGTCCTATGTAGAAAGGCACATGATTTTCCATTTTGGTCTTTACATTACAGGCTCTCAAAGTTTCAATTTCTGAAGTTAATGAAATTTTAAGCAACAATGCAAAATAAATTGTGTAAGTACTATGAATTTAGATTGCAGACCGTTTCCTTAATATACATAGGACCCGTCGATTTATCATTTTTTATAAACTGAAAATTATAGCTAATACAGAAATTGCTAGATAGTTTTTTTCAAATTTTTTGGCACTTTATAATATATGTATTAAAATTAATAAGTAACAAACAAGTTATCCTAATACTGGTTTGTATGTACATATATCTTTTTAATATTCAGTTATAAATCATAACAGAAAATGTAAACAAAATAAAATATCTCAATCCGTTACGGTAATTTAAATCGACATCAATATTATATTAAGCACATGAATGTAATGAAATAAATCATGTCTTTATGAGTTTGCATATTTTGTTTGTATAATTTTTTGTAGTTTACTTTTTTATTATTGACGAGCTGTGGTAGCCTAGTGGTGTAACCAGTGAACTGAGATGTCAAAGGTCTCGAGTTCGAACCCCAAGGCACGCACTACTTTTCGGAAGATAAAATATGTGCGTACTTATCACATGCTCAAACGGTGAAGGAAAACATCGTGAGGAAACCTGCATGCTTGAGAGATTTTATCGATGGCATGTGAAGTCTACCAACCCGCAGCTGGGAACTGGGACAATGATGGGTTGATGATGATGATTTGTTTGTATATAAATCCACAATGTATAACACAGCGGCATCAAATTTCTAGCTAAGCAACTAAACTGAAGAGTTTAAACTGCTTTAGAAAATGAGTTATATCGTGTTTCGTAGGACGATCTTGAGATCTGAACAGTCAAAGCTATTAAAAAGTAAATAGTAAAAAACTCGAAAATGGCTCAAATAATCGCAAAATCCTTAGAAAAAATACACTTGAACATTCACTTAGTCATCTGCCCACCCCTTTTACAGATAAAAGTTAGATAGTATTCAAATCGGATTACGTTTCTCATAATGTTATTGAACGATTAAGTCGGGGAGACATCGGTATTATTCAAATATCTTAAGAATGAACGCCATTCCGTGTAATAAAGATAAGGAAGCTCATATTGTGACAGGAGCAAGCGGGTAAAAAAATAACAGAGATTTAAAAAATATGCGATAAATTTAATTCGTCACGTGTTGCGTTTAAGATTCATGACATTTTATTAGTACAAACATGAGTATGTACAGCTCATTAATTTTTTATTAAAGACATCGAGAAATCATTACAGAGCGCCATCTAGTTCCGAGTTAAACAGCGACCATTTAGTTAAGGATACTAGATAGTTGATGTACTACATAAATATTATTTTTAATCAATTTAAGGTAATATTTTCATTAGGAATGAATATTTAATACATATGTTATTTATTTGAGGGTTTTCGTAAAGTATAACCCAGCCAGCTTAATTCACGATGCCGTGATACGGCTCAATAAAAAGACGAAAAGTAATTGAATTATAATGAACGCTAAAGTTTAATAGCAACACGTCTCAAATTGCGTTGCAAATCGAGTTATACATGAGCCATTAAGTTGCTAAGTTCTAACCACGGCTAATAGGCAGATGAAATCAATTAATAGGATGGCCACGGCATCGCCTGATCAACCTCGTTACTACAGGAAACTAGATTATGGAAATCTACTCTATATGGCGGATATTCCACTTACTCTCATGATCAATACATTTATAGCTGCACTATGGCGCTAGGGCCTTTAAAGGTTTCTCTGTTCTCATAGGGGGCTATAATCCAAAACTATCATCTTTATATATAGATGACAGATTTAACACGCTCAATTTTTGCAAAGTCAGAGATTTATCTCAAAGTTATCTACCCACTTTCCCATCATCATCCACCCAATAATTGTCCTGCTGTTGTGCATGGATCTCCTTCTCCTCTCATTTGAGAGGGATTAGGCTCGTTAAATTGTATAGTCTACAATGCTAACTTTTTGGAACCTACTTTTTGGATCCGTGCAACTAGTTTGACAATTCAAAAGCACCTGTTATACTGGTCTACTTGAAATAAATGTTTTGAATTTGAATTTGAACCTAGTGCGGATTCGCAGACTTCACATACCATCTATTTACGTATATGATAAATACGCTTTAAAGCAATATATATAAAATATATTTGATTTCTCAATAAAATCGCTATTCTCTTATTACTAAGTCCGCTCCCCGAAATCACAGAAGTCGCTACTTATATTCCAATTTGGGGGAAAACTTCGGATTCATTTGAATAAAAGCTCGCTTCAGGACAAAAAAATATGGAGAACGTGTAATTAAACAAAGACTTTATGACGAATACCACTGTCCGCGGATTCGTTGTTCGACTGCGAGATTAGGGAGGATTATATCTTGTAGAGTTTTTTTTATGAATACTTTATATGACTTTTATAGAGCTTTTGTTCGCTATGGTGAACAACTGAACAAATACTGGAAGAAACGTATATATGTCCTGCCGTAAACTGACAGCCTGATCGATGGAGATGCGATTTCTACTACAACTACACAAACAATAGACGTTTGTACACTTATCAATGTGTGCGTAAAATGTAAATATCTGGCTGTGGTTGTGGGAAAACTAAAAATATATAATCCAGCAGTCTAGTCTTGATGAGTAGGCATGAGTCATCCCTAAGGAAGTAAAAAAGTTTTTACAGGGTCGGCAACGCGTGAACCACAACTCTGGTGTTGCAGACGTTTTTTTAATCTCATCACTGGTTTTTTTAATCGACAAACCCGCCACTATAATTCCCTACTACTGCACCTCCTGTAAGCCAGGGTCAACATGAAAATTTCAAAACGAAACTAATAATGGAATGTAATTGGATGAGCAAGAAACACACAGACTACGGTAAAAGCTTACTATCAGGTGAGCCGTTAGCTTATCTGTCACCTCAGTCGCATAAAAAATACAAATACATATAAAAATAAATAAATCGTCCCTTGTTTTGGACGATCCGTGAGGATTTTATGAACTACAACGAAAAAAAAAACTGAATGTACACCATAATTCATTTAAAACGAATAATTAGTTCAAAAACAAAAAACCTAAAGTAAGACAAAACATTCAAAACATTTATATTGTTTTGTCGTAAAAATAATGGCAATCGATTTTATAACTGAAAGCTATTACGGTAGAGTTTTATTTTAAATGCGCAGGTCGATACACCCGGCGGCCTTGCGTATGATAAAGCTCCTTGTACACCAATGTGTAACATGTGTTTTTAATTTAATGACATCGGTTGGGTGAGTAATGTTTAACCGCGTTTCATTAATTGTACGTGTATTAAGTCGAGCGTAAAAAAGCAGTTTACAATTTTATTATAACGACTATGTCATATGTATAAGAGCTTATTCATCGTGTAGTTTTTACAAGATTGAATTGGCAAATTTCCCACGTGATAGTAAACACTACTGTCAGATATAATGTTAGTGTACGCGCTAGTGTATTTTTCTGGTATATTGGTGGTATATTTTTTTGTATACATATAGTTCTTTTGAAGACTTGAAAACATTCGACCAATATTATAGTGTCCAAACTACGGTTTCAAAAATGTGACTACTCATTTAGTCCAGCGGTAGTTAACACTGCCTTCTGTGCTATGGGTCCCGGGTTCGAATCCCGGTAGGTGTGTAACAAATGTTTGTGTGATGAGCATAAACATTTGTATCCAAGTCATGGATGTATTTACAATAAAAAAGTATATATTTAGTATATCAACCAACTAGTATCCGTAACACAAGCCTGGTTGCTTAGCTCGAAACTAGATGGCGTTGTGTCATAATGTCCGGGAATAAAAAAAGAGTTCTTAAGGAAAAGAACCGGCAAGAAACTTCATACACACTTTTACTTATACTAGTTGTATTGGTAAGTAAAATAAATGTATCAAGACATTATGACACACCGCCATCCAGTTCCTAGCTAAGTAACGAGACTTGTGTTACAGTTCCCAGATTGTTAATACACTACCTATATCGTTTTTTATTTGTAAATATATACTATTCATTCTTAGAAACATCAATAACTACCAAATACCTATTCTCATCACACAAACATTTGTTTCCCTCCCGGGTTTGAACCTGCCTGCCAGAAGGCAGCCTTTTAATTACCGTTGTATTGCTCTAATCGGGTCAACAAATTTACCTGTTGTTACGCTTCGGTGTGACTAGCGGCCGTGTCAAAACTCCACGTGCTTTCAATAATTCATTCACAACATTTTTCAGTACCGAAACAATTCTAGTCGTAAATCAACAACAATTCAGTGAACCGTTTATTTATAATTTTATAATAGTTTTGAATTCTCCGACCGCCATTATTTAATAAAGACGCCAATCACCAGAAAACTTTTAATATTGAAACAGATTTTCTTGCGTTTTGTTATATTGCCGTCTTTCGTCGTTGCTTTTTCAATAATTTTAAATAAGACTAAGACTAAGAAGAAGACTTGCCTAAGAAGACTCTCACAGAGGAATGGAGATACACTAGAATTATGAATAGCAGTATAAATTTTTGGACGAATAAATATTTTTCTGGACATTATGATGACACAGCGCTATCTAGTTCCGAGCCAAGCAACGAGGCTTGTGTTACGGAAACTAGCTGGTAGATGCAGCGGAGCAGAGGTGTACTAATGTACACCCACATTTCGCCGGTATGTTTTAGGTCCCATGTAATAGGGGGCGAGCCTTTTACAATCAACCGGGCACGAATCCAAACTCCGAGTTGCTACTGAGAATTTCATAGAAAAACCCAATAACACTTTGACTCGACCTGGGAATCGAACCAAGAACCTCTTGCTCTGCGCTCGCACTGTACGGCCACTAGACCAGTTAAAAACAATAGAAGATATTTCAATGTTACATTTTGCCCCCAAACAGCCCACGATGGGCCGCCCCAACCGGCCCCAGAACGCTACATCACTAGTGCCCCACCTGTTTCCTTCACGCGAACCTCAAACACAGCTTCACAATCAAACATACCGGGCTAAACGAGACATGACATCCCTAATATTTACGTTCATTTTACTGGCTGTCATCCCTTTGAAACAAAACCCGGTATCAAAGATACGCCCACAAATCAACTCATGCGCACCGCCGGAGTATTTTTCAAGTTAAAATAATGCGAATAGTCGTCATTAGTCATCGTTATAATAGATTTCTCGGGGGATCTTTCAAAATGATGATATTTTTATACTTCTTTGGCGATCGGCCGTGATCTTTTATTGGCTTTACATGAATTCAACCGTGAATGTGTGTATGTTTTGTTGAATTAAAAAGCAGTATATATATATGTATATAAGTATGTATATAATCTAAGAATCAAAAATATAATTTGTAAACTTCATACATTAGACATGTATGTGTTGTTACGGATACTAGATGGTTGATATACATTCTTATTTGTAAATACATGCATACATAGATACATTCATGACTCGGATACAAATGTTGATGCTCATCACACAAACATTTGTTCCTGCCAGGATTCAAATCCCATATTAATTATATTTTTGTTACAGATAATAATTTTAATATTGTAGTGACGACTAAAATACCCCTTATACAACCAGAACCGACGGATTAACGAGCTTTCCTAGGCAATGCACACCCATCCAAAAGCTGACCTTGGCATGTGCAGTTTAACCTTTCCACAGCACCAATAATAACAAACAAATGTCAGTCATAATTAACGACTACGTTTAATTACAAGTTTTTTTTTATGTATGTTTGCGGAGATTTTATGGGATATTACCGACCAGGAGAACATAAAATTGTTGGTTTTTTAATTAATATTTTAATAGCCTCGTTAGTTTAATGGATGTCGCACGTGTTGTTGTGTTTTAGAAATTTGAAATATTATAGAAAATGCTTTTTTATTTGAAGTTCACGTAAATCGCAAAAGCACGGTTGGTGCAGTGATCAGGGTAATGCTTCTGTGCCGCGTGTCGCAGATTTGATTCACGCACCCACGCCACAGGAGAAATTCCCAGTATGAAGCAATCTCAGCTTTTAATTAATTTGTGTATGAGATCAGCAAATAGGTATTACAAACCTGACTGTACTAACATGGATTTGAACTAGAAGCACTATGTACGAGCGTTATAACCGCGAGTCTATAGGGAGCTTTTTTCAATTCGCTCTCGTAGGAAAACCATAAAAATTCGACAAGTACGTAACGACCAAACAAGTACTTTGTTGGAAGAAATCCGAGCTATGTGTTTATTTATATGAAGTTTTACGGCTTTTGGAATGGGGGCGCCGTGGCGCATCTTTAGATGGAAACCGAGGTGTCAGTGCGAGCGGGTAGAGTGTAGTAAATAAATAAATATGATATCCGAACATTATGATTTATAGCCCCATCTAGTTCCGAGATAAGCAGCGAGGCTTGTGTTACGGATACTAGATGGTTGATATACTACATAGTTTTTTTGCATAATTAAAAGAATCGGCTTTCAGCTAACTGCAGCCGCCTCGGTTACTGTATAACTGGGCAATGCGCCCTAAATGTAAACTGGTTATCAGAGTTTACGAGTCTTTGATTACTATTCGTATGAGTATGACAACTAAGACTGAATTCGGTTGAATAATTGGCGGTCTCTCCGAGCTAGATATGGTTTCAAAACTGTTCTTTGGTTCTAATAGGTCCGAAAGGATCGGGGTTTAGGAAAACAAAACCGAAATGTTTACTGATTTCTTACACTTACGCGATTATTAGACATTGATATAAAACTACTTTTTACGGATTTTATCGCGGTATATTGATATTATTTTAACCCGACGTTTCGGATCCTTTACAGCATCCATGGTCACGGGCCGACTGAGGTGTTGGTCGTCTTGAAGTTATAATTACTAACAGCTAGGATTGTCAATTATAATTGAAAATGTAAGGTCTCAATAAAATAAAATCTATAATATAGATACAATATTGCTGAATGAAGTTATGTATATATGTAGATTCTACATATAAACAAAACTTGGCATAAATAATGACTAAAAAAAATAAAGATTCTGTTAAATAAAAAAATAATAATTACTAAACTGCTCCGCTTATAAAATCGCTGTCACTGAAACCTCGATTAAGGTAAAGGGAAATATAAATAAAGTTCAATCGCTCCATTTAACAAGAAGTGATTGAAAATAAACGTACTTACATATGTATATACACAGCATATTATGTATATTAGAGCCATTGAGAACCGTCCAGCTTCCTGATTAGGTACAGATGAAAATGTTTACAGCGTACCTACTATAGTTATCAAAAAATCAGAGTACGATGTAAAAAGTTATGCTATTTATGTATTTGTTAATCAACAAATAAAAATCTCGTGCATAGTGTTTGTTATTGAATTCCTCCGAAACGGCTTAACCGATTTTTATATATATTTTTTTGGATATTTAGTTGGTCTATTAGCAAAGTTTGCTGAAGCTGGCTGCCAGTCTGCATACCTTTTGCTGAAAGTACTTGGACCTATCATGATTATGAGTAATGATTGATGCTGATTTTATATTGTAATTCACGTTAATTAAAAATAAGAGACATTAAGATATAATCACATTGTTAGCACCAGTAAACTATATGCCAATTTCTCTATTATTTTTTCTCTATTATTGAATTTAGAACCTAATATCAATGAAATAAGTCTTGGTGACCTCTAGAATGTTCCTTATGTCAGTAAGGATCGATTCGGATTTGCTTCAATAAGATATTTATTTCGTAGATATAAACTGAACAATCTGAACAATACCGTAGTTGAAAACAAAGTATCGATTCATCATAATGCCCACTGAACGTCAATTACTTGACAGCTGTCACATAGATGTCACTGTGACGTCTTTTTGACAGCTGTCAAAAAAGTATTGCTTGAAAAGTAAAATTAATAAATCGAAATAAGTCTTAATATTGTATAGGCTAAAAATATGTTGTTCTATTGTAAAGGATATTCAACCATGGCTTGCACTCCATTTTTCTTGAACACGACGATCCTCTGTACTTGTCCGTGTGGTGTGCTGATTGTATGTATAACGTCCTGTAACAAACAGACAAACAAAATGTTAATACATATATACGAATTATCAAATGTTTTCGTAAGATTACAGATAAAAGGACTGACGCAGTGAGTGCTCATATAGCAATAATAATTTATAACATTATATCTGTGAGTAAATTGCCAATGTTATGTCATACCACTACCTGATATACCACTATTATTTATGGCAACGATGCCGATGTCGACAATTCTGCCAATGTCAGAAGGAGAAGAACGACTATTATTATTGTCATTCTCTAAGAAGTACTTCTATGACATAAACTAAAGAACAGAGATAATTAAATATTTGTTTCGTTTTCGTATGAATAAATCACCTTTAATTAATTAATGTAATGCAACGACCAAGACTAGAGATATCTGTCATATTAATACCACCATTTTGGCCCGACTATAGTCCTTTAAATAGTTTAAATTAAAGTCATTCAGATTGAGGTTAATCATAAATATAACGAAATCATCTATTCAGTCGTAAATCCCCGTCAATGCAAGCTGGTAATAAAATTAATATTATAGATTTAATGCTTTGAGTTGAGTGAGTAATGTATTAAATTTACATTTCTTTGTTAGCCGTATTTAGTTTTAAAGCCGACGTCACACTCGCGCATCAGCACAAATTCATTCATTCATCATCATCATCCAAATTATTGTCCCACTGCTGGGAACGGGTCTCCTCTCCTTTGAAAGATATTAGACTATAGTCTACAACGGTAGCCTCGTACAGGTTAGCAAACTTCACAAGTCATCGAGAAAATCTCTCAGGCAGATTGATTCGTCACGATGTTACCTTTCACCGTTTGAACATGTGATAAATAAGCACGCAGCTATTTTTATTAATAAAGGAGCAAACGGGCTGGAGTCAAATCAAATCAAATGGTTTTTATTTCGAATATACTTATTCAAGCACTTTTAAACATTATGATTCTAGTTGCACGGTTCCAAGAAGTTGATCTTATGGAGAAAAACCGGCAAGAAACTCCACACACAATTTTAAAATAACGGATATTGTGATACAACATTCAGGTAATAGGTGTGTGAGGTCAATATTAAAAATGTCATGTATGTAATGTCTAGAGAGACATTATGGCAATTATGGCAGCAAAGGTGATCACTTGCCATCAGATGAGAGCATCTGATGGCAAGTGATCACCTTTGCCCATGCACATCTGCAACACTAGGGGACTTGCGAATGCCTTTCAGAAAAGCATAAATGCTCTCTTCTCGAACTTCTATAAGATAATGGCGTCTGGAATTCACATTCTAAAGGCCATAAGACTATCGCACAGCATTTTATTGCAGTGTTTAAAACTCATGCCGTTCAACAGTCCCATCACACGTGGTATTTACCCTCGCATGTGTCTGCAGCTTTAAAGCGATAAACGTAAATGTCAAAGACTAATCTATTTGAAGTACAAAACGTTTCGTAAGGATATCGAGCGTGACAATAGTTTTGATGGCAGACGTACACAATCATATTTATTGCCATTGCCAACAATATTGGAAGATATATTGCAGAGATATTTTATATAACGCATTCAAAATATTAGGTAGGTACTGATTGCTTAATCAAGTTACAAGTTCTTAAGTCTGACAACTGCTAAGTTAAATGTTTTCAGGTATTTCTTCGAGTCTTAAACAAAAAATTAATTCCTTAAAATATGGTATTCTCTACAAACACATGGAGGAAAATATCGAGATCTACACTATGTTGTAAAAATTAAACTAAGAAAATATTTTTACAGCATCCTTGGTTACAGTAACCGTTATCCGAAACGTTCGGATTAAATGATATTAAATATACCGCGATGGGGCTTGAAGGTTCTAGAGTGGCGACCACGTACTGGAAGACGCAGTGTGGGCAGGCCCCCGGCAAGGTGGACTGACGACCTGGTGAAGGTCGCTGGAATCCACTGGATGCGGGCGGCATATGACCGGTCGTCGTGGCGATCCTTGGGGGAGACCTATGTCCAGCAGTGGACGTCTAACGGTTGAAATGATGAAATATACCGCGATGAAATTCTTTAAATGTAGTTCTATCAACAACTAATATAAAAGAATGAGAATTCAGAAAAAAAACTCACCTACAAAATCATAATAAAGAAAAAAAACCTAAGGAGACACATTTTATTGTGAAAGGCGATAAAAAAAAATGAGGAAAAGTATCCTGCAAAACCAATATAAAATCTATCACCACTTTACAATGCACGGCGAGAGTACGTACAGTGGAGGCGCAATAACGCTACCCACTTGTTGGAATTGAAATCCTCGTACACTGGCGGCCGTAATAACATTTTGCATTTGACATTAGACGCCGGTAGTTTTAATAAAAGGAAATATACATTGACATTCGGCGCGAGTATTGAACGTTCTGTAGTTGATATTCATAGGGTGTCCCTTTCTTTCCATTCGGAGCGAGAGAGAGAGAGAGAGAGAGAGAGAGAAAAATATATTTATTACAATAAATTGGTTGGTGTCAGTGGTTTTACTGAATATGGCATACTTATAACTATTTTGTTATGGAAAAAATCTTTATTAAAATATAATGAAATTCGATTTCAACGTCTATTTAGACGTTCGCGCTGTAAGAAAAGGTAAAAGGCCTGTTTTATACCACTCACTGAAGGACTAAGGCCTCTCCACTCCGTGAGGAGTAGAACTAGTGGTGGTTCCCAAAGAAAATGCTCGAGATCCTGCAACAGGGTCTGCAAAGTTCGTCCAACATTCGAACAACTGAGGCAATATAAGTCTCCTACAGTAATATAAACTCAACGTCAAAATAAAACTAATTTACTCAAAGTAGGCCAAGTTATATTATTCCTTTTTAAACGATAATATAAACAGTCCTCAAAAACGGCCCGCCTTCACAGCTTTGTAGCGTTTTAGCTGGGAAGAAGCGGCGCAACAAACTTCCCAGCAACACATTTCTGTCCGTTAATTAAATAATTAATTCTATATATGATTACTAGCTGACCCAGCAAACGTTGTTTTGCCACATTATAGGGGTTGGTGGACTACCCCTAACTCTTAGAGGGATGAAAAATAGATGTTGGCCGATTCTCATAGATACCGGATAAGCACAAAAAATTTCATCAAAATCGGTCAAGCCGTTTCGGAGGAGTATGGCAACGAAAACTGTGACACGAGAATTTTATATATTAGATATTCAATATTACCTACTATAATTACGTGATCTAGTACACACCAACCCACTCTACTGAACCATATATAATCTAGCTACAAAAATATCAACGCTGAAATATAAATTCACTGGGTATAAAGTTTTAAAATGTCAAGTGTCCAAAACAATTCCGTCTGAATGCAGTTCTAGCAAGATTGGTCGTATTCTTAAAATTGTTGGACTACCACTGTGATATTGCTGAGAATATTTGCTAGATATGTATATATTATGCAAGCTTTTGTCTGTTGGAGATTTGAGTTGACATAGAAATATGCACTTCGGTGTTATTATAAAAATACATAATATAATAAAGCGGAAAAGTGTGTATATTTGCATGAACGCTAGTCCGATTTGAAAAAATCTTTCTTTATAAGAAAGCCTTCATTTACGAAACTTTAGGCTATTCAAAATCACTTCTATCTTTACGTTTCATCAATTGACTAAAAGGTTACCTTAAACTCCAACTCAAGACCTGTGACTTAGCCGCCTGTGACTATCACTGGGCTATTAATACACCATAATATGTACTCCTTTTGCGTCTAAAATAACCCAAATATAACAAGGGTTATTGCAATAATTAATTTCATCCCCTCGAGGAGTGTTGTAATAATTAAAAAAATGGACCCCCCCCCTACCTGCCCCGTTCGTTCCCGACGTATGTTTTAGCAAACAGCTGATAAGTACTTAATTAATCAAATGATTACTTAAGTGATTGCTATAATGATTGCTATAATGATTGCTTAAATGATTACTACTGGTAGACATTTTGGCCAGGCAGTCTGGGCTTGTCATGCTCTCTCAAATGTCCTGCTGATGGTGGCGTTGTGTGTCGGGTCCCTTTATTCCCTATATCATGGTTGAGTAGAGCGACGCTGATACACACGTCATGCTCGTGAACGGGTGCTGTCAGTTGGGGCTGGTCGGCTTATACATGTCATGGCATCCGGGTTTTATATTATAATTATTTTATTTTATTTTTTTAGTGCTAGTGAATAACTCATGCGTTTCACATCAGACTGCATTATTCTCATATTAATATTAAAAACGAAAATTGTAAATATAACGAATTATATAAAAGAGTATCTATGGAGTTTCTTGCCGGTTCTTCTCCATAAGACCTACTTTTTGGAACCGTGCAACTAGTGTTGACATTTCGAAAGAACCTGTAATATTGGTCTACTTGAAATAAAAATATTTGAATTTTGAATTTTGAATTTTGATTAAATGATTAAGGATCTGAAAGTCCGGTTAAGATAATATCAATATACCGCGATAAAATAAAATCCGTGAAAAGTAGTTTTATTATTTCAAATTTCTATCTTATATTCGCGTAAATGTAAGAAATCAATTTATTAAGATTGGTACTATATCTTCTACAGTGTTAAGTTTCTCTTGAGATTTAGAAATCGTGAAAACGAAATTTTGTAGATTTCAAGTACGCATCCCCAAAGCCCTTCACCTCACACTTCTTACTTAATAAATAATGTCCGTATTATAAATGTAACTCGCTGAAATGGTGAAGGAATTTGATACACCTACGCGAATATTATACATTGAAATAACACAATGTTTTGCGGATATTGTTTAATCCCGACATTTCAGATCCTTTTTATCAGATCATATTTTTAGATTTGCCCGTTAATCAAAACCATAGATTCTTAGAATTTGAAACATCGATAATATACCACGATGAAATCTACATATAAACCTCAAGAGAAGAGGAGACCTGTGCTCAGCACTGAGACAGTAGATAACTAAGCTAAGTCACCAATTCCTCGTACTCTGGCCGCGCTTGATGATCTCTTGGATTCTAATCCAGCTACCGAACTGTTTGTGAATGAATGGACGAAGATTTTATTGGTATGTCGGAAGTATTGCGAAAGGAATTTATGAAAGCATTGTTTGTTAATCTTTTTTTTAATTATTATTTTAAACTACATGAAATATTACTTTACTTAGTTTTATATTTTTGTATTTTCTTTTTATTTTCACTGTGTTATACGTATTTAAATGTCACTTAATAAATGTAATTAGTTAAAAATAATAAATAAATAAATGAATGATGATTAATGGAATTCATCATCAAAGCATCTACACAATCAATTACGTTTCAATTCTCTGGCAATTTGACAATGCATGCGAAATGATCAAGTTCCTCCCTTTGAGAGGTAAAGTCGGCGACATTTAATTGCCGCCAGAACTGACGTCCACACGGGAATCGAATTGTAGACGACGAGGTACGGTGATCTTGTCAAAATGTTGGTGGTTCAGTTAGCAGTTGGCTAATAAACTACTGTATTGGCTTTAGTTAGTTTAAGTCTATGTTTCTGCCTATACTTAACTGTTTTAATGTATTGCCGCAATGATTGGCGAAAATACTTTGCTTTGTTACCTGTAAATCTTAACTACACATGGATAAACTCAAAAACAGTCCAGCTTTTTAGGAACATCAGTGGCATACACACACAAAAATAATGAATATAAGGTTTACTAGTGCACCTATTCTAGTGCAGTGACTTTAAAGGTGGCAATAGCAAAATTATATCTTTATACATGTATTAAAAATCGGTCACTTGGTTTGTTTTCGACGAATTTCTGAAATAAAGAACCAATTTTGATGATTAAATATGTTTTTATTGCAAACTAACGAATAACTAAGCCAAAACAACGGATGAAGAAATATGTAGTGTACAAAATTATTATTATAGGGTATGCTTTTAAAGCAGCCACGGAGCGAGAAATATATACACAAGAATCAATACATTTAATGCACATTTGCCTCCGTAGCGTACAGGTTGCATGACAAATGAGCGTAGGTACGTCAGAGCTCCCCAAATCCGCGCATTTTTTTTATGGAAGTTCGCTCTACTCTCTATAGGGTGTGCATGAAGGATTTCAAGTCGAGATTTCTGTTTCTTTTTTTGTTTATATCGCTATAGTTACGACTATCCGTCGAATCGCAATCGACGAATGGTAGCAGACTGACGCTAGAGTGATCGCGCATTACCTTAAATTGGTGTAATTTGACAAGTAATTTTCACTGATTGAACATTACGAGAAAGTTAATAAAATGTACGTTTAAAAAAATATCATTGAAGTAGTAATCAGCGAATATTTGAAATGAGAAATATAACTAAAGCGTTTACACAATACCCTTATAAACGCTAACTTTGATTTAGTTTATACATATTTCCATGCTGAGTTTTATTAAAGATACAGTTAGTACCTAAGATCAGACGCATTAGTCTAGTATATTTATCCTTCACATTCCCTTATAGACGGTTACCCTACAAATCTCGAGGTACATATATCCGCGTAGCAAACAGGCGGGGAGCTGATACCATTTGACTAAGAGGGTAGAGGGTATTTTAAAAAGCATATACATATACGTAGTGAGAGTAGAGTATGCACTACATATAGATATATATATATATACCATACATAGAAAGACTTTTTAATATAAGATATAGAGGGAATATCACAAGCTCAAACGGTGAAGGAAAATATCGTAAGGAAACCTGCATGCTTGAGAGATTTGTCTTGATGGCATGTGAAGTTTGCAGTAGGCTAGCGTGGTGGACTATAGCCTAATCCCTCTCAAGTGAGAGGAGACCCGTGCCTAGCAGTGGGATGTTAATGGGTTGATAATGATAGAGGGAAAGTCGATATCGCGGTACTCAAGTTGACGCGTAAGCGATGATATGTTCAGTAGTTCCTACCTCAAAAAAAAAACATTTTCAATAAGAAAATTAACTTTCCAAAGAGTAATTACAAAATACAAATTATCGCTCAACGTTTTAAAAGCTCGCGCAGTACGAAATGTTGTTTGTTTGGTGTATCAAAATATTAATTAAATTTTCGTCAGTAAAATTATTTTTTAAACCTATTTACAGTCCCACTGCTGGGCACGGGTCTGCTCTCTTTTGAGAGAGATTAGGCTTTAGTCCACGTTGTTAGGCATGCAGGTTTCCTTACGATGTTTTCCTTCACCGTCTGAGCTTACCTTGGATTTGAACTCAGGACCTTTGATTTCACAGTCTATTAGCCATATCACTGGGCTATCACGACTTCTTATTTAAACAAAAGTAATTTAAAATTTAAATCGGTTGAAATTACATTGACATTGTGACCTCTGAATAAGATGAGTTAAAATGTAACATTATCAAGTTACTTAAAGAGATGCTGTATTTCTGTGTATTTACGATAAGAAAATACGCTACAGAAATTCAGATACCTACAGAAAACATTGAGATCAAAGTATATATCATACGGGGTGTACCAACGTCGGTAGGTACAGACCTACAGTCAGGAAAAAAAATTAGAATTATTATTTTGTGTTAAGATATATTTTTTTATTTCTTAAGCGGTATATTATGTAGAAACAACATATTTTCTTGAATTAAAATTTATATACGGTGCGTATTATCGGTAAGTTGTAACCGTAGCCAATAGATGTTTACAACACTGGTCGGCCGTAGATTGCCGGCCCTCTAAAAAACATGATTTTAAAACAAATATGTATATAGACTTTTGTCATAAATGGGTGCACTTATGTAACGTATCAACTTCGTTAAAAACAGCACTTTAACATAAAAAAAATACATCAAAACTCCGATACGGCGGCGATTTTTACATCAAAAGCCTACCTATCCCATTTTTTTATTCACTCCACTATTTTCATTGACAAACCGCGAGTGGTACAACAAATAAAATTCAATTGGTGTACCACTTAAGTTAATTTGCTGTCGGTACGGGCTCTACAGGTTAGCTTTGCCTGTGCCAAATTGATTCACTTGAACAAATTAAGCTTTTTTTATATATGTATTTCGTGGGGTACTCCGCAATATGGGTTACGGGAGATAATTTTATTGGAGTTTCTTAATTGCAGTTTGTTTCTTATATCTAAGAAGGCATACTGGGGTCGTAATAACGACGTTGCGTGTATTTTTTTTTTACATAATCTGTGTATATTTTTGTATATTATTTTAACAGTATTAATGTGCTGTATAATTTTTTCTTCAATTCCTGAAGCATAAAGTAAATTTTACCAGCTTAAAAACCTTAGCATGGCAAAGGTATGGCATAATTTATGTCCTAAAAGAAATTAAAATTAAACTAAACTTGTCCTGTTAATAATGTATGAAATGAAGAAATCGAAATTGTTCCAAAAAATTAACAATTATAAATTGTAAATAGAAAATTTAAGAGAAATCAATGAAACTGGTCACACCAAAACGCAAAAACAAACAAACAAACAAAACCTAATTTCAAACAGCACATTGTAATTACAAACAGAACCCATTTCCGCATCAATTAATTAAAACGTAAAAACTCCATTACGAACAGCCCTAGGTCAGCAGGGCTGTCGCAAGGGACTTGCAAATAATTGATATGTTCCTCTCTGTATTTGTGTAACCGTAATTTGAACACTTAAAAACGGTGTTGAAATAAAGAATTGTTTATTTAAATCAAAATTGGTATGCTATTTTATTTTATTTGTACCAAAAACAATAAGTCTATGTACAATAATATCTATCTGTACACCGCGAATTTGCCCGCGTGCAATTTAATGAAAAAAAAAAGTTCATATCATTCACTTTGCCCGCTTTGCCTTTACAGAAATAAGCCGGAACAAACAGACAGACGGACGTTTTTTTTTAAATTATGAAATTGAATAAAACTTATTTTTATTGATTCACAATAACTAACTAAATGATATGGATTATAATATAATTCCACGTACTTAAGCATTAATCAACAGGCTAGCAGAAATACAAAATAGGTTACCGAGAATTGCCAGCCCTAATGTTAAGGGTCATCGCTCGACATTTGAGCGCGGGTTCTAATTTATGTTTTAATTATTAACATGTTTTGTTTCCTTACTGATGGGCGGGTGAGACTTTCGTCAGAATGTGCGAAAAGTATTTTCTTTGTCTTTTTTTAGGTTTGTGCATACTTTACATCACACACTTCACATACGTATGGGTTTGATGAAAAAAAAATTGTTTTGTATGGGTAATCCCAATTTTTTTGTTTTTTTTTCTATTTTCAACAGTACAGTTCTTATAGTTTCGGAAGAAAGTGGTTGTGATATACGGACGGACAGACAGACATGACGAATCTATAAGGGTTCAGTTTTTTGCCATTTGGCTACGGAACCCTAAAAACAATTCTATCTTTATATGTTTACTTGTTTTCGATGAATGATTTAACATTACAATTATAAAAAAAATATGGAAATACTTAATACATATGTAATTTATAAAGTTTTTTCACGGATATTATCGCGGTATATTGATAAAATTTAATTTCACCGTTTCGGACCCTTTGCAGCATCCAGTTTTTTTTTCAGTGTCTAGTATTTACATCACGGGTTATCATTATTATTATTTAACAGGAGATTATTTAACCCAGTATAAAGAAATTCGCAGTTACAGTAAAACTAAAACTTCGCTAACAGAAAAGTACACTCGCGAACAAAACAAAAAACATCACATTATCCAATTCCTTCACAATCAGAGTACAATTTCGGCATCGGTGGTGTTACGTATGAATTTTTCACACAATTACGGAGGGCCGCGCGGCCAGTTTCGTTTCGACTGTACCTACCATTGTTTCATTTGGTTGCGATTAAAAAATTCACGCACTACGCCCGCTTGGAGGCTGATAAATAAATAAATGTTGGGTTGAAATATTTTCTGCGTGATTGTACATTTCGTGAAAATAACTGAAAATTGGATTACGTTTTTAGTACATATTTGTTTTCTTTTATTTTAAGAACACACGTTTATACTTGTATATATTTTTACAAATAAGACGATAAGATGGGATAGATAATCAAACTTATCAGGCGAACCTTGGTCCCTTGGTCTTTACAAACCTACTTAAAAACTCCTAACTTGACTTCAAGTCAACTGTCTACTGGAGTAGCTTATACAGTTTTATTTCTAGTGCATACGACGATCTCACTGATCCCTAGGGCGGGCGGATTTATGAATATTTCTCAACAGTGCCCAATGTGCCGGCAAATTGTATTTATGTCATGCTGAAGTGGCTTCACCTATAAACTAAATTGGGCTAGATATTGAATGGGTTATAAAGGGATATAGAAGATACTGATTCCTTACACTCACGTGAATATGTGGCATTGAAATAATAGTACTTTTACGGACTTTATATAGTGTTATTACTTTAATACGATCGTCTGCTTGTGACTTTGGATGCTGTAGAGGTTCCAAAATAATGTAGAGAATTCATATTATATCAGTATACCACGGTAGAACCTTTTACTCTAAGAGTTTGCTATGAAGGTGGAATTAGGCAAGTTTTAAATGGAAGACGTCGGTGAATTTAGATAAATAGATTGTAGAAATTTCTATTTCAAGGGGGAGGAAATGGGAGGTGCGTGGCGATGGGAATCTCTTATTAAGCTATCAACGACATACTTATTATAATGGCTTTTACGGACGTGATCCATTACAACAATGGATTGAACTTTGTATGTATTACAAAGACATTTTCCTTTTTGATTTTTTTATCAGTAGAATTATATCAGATGCTCCACGAAAAATCTTGTAGAGCATCAAGATTAATATATTCAAGCCCATCATGTCTTAAGGGCTTACGACTACTTAACATTTGGCAAAAGACCCAAATTTATCTTCCTTATTACAAAAAATCCTTCAACACCGTGCTGAAAAAATACCACCGTGACTTGACATCTGCAGGAGCTCTTCCGGACATAATAATAGAGTTTAAATTCGTATGGAGTGACGATGTGAGGAATTGTAATCATAAATCACAATTGGCTGACGCATAGCTAGCTCTGTAAACGTCAAAACATAGGTCACAGATGTGTAAATCACAGATTTCACGAAATGTTAGCGTTTTAATTTTACACGCACCCAAATCCATTATACACCTTATTTCTAATTATACAAGATGAATTTTCGAACAAATTAGAATTTAAACATTCCAAATTTGAATTTGTCGTTGCAATATCTGTTGGCGAGATAATTATGAAATGCGTTTACGAAGCTAGTGTTGCGTGGATTTGTGTGACATAATTTTACACGTGTTTATGTCGCGTGCCGCGTCTGTTAATGCGTTTATGACGTCATTTGTAGTGATTTTGTGGTGCAGGTGTGGGCTTCAATTTGACAGAAACATTTTGTCATCATCTTTTAACTACAAGGGTTCTTTTTTCATTTAGCTAAGTTTAAAAAATCGTTAACATACTTTTTGTGTCCCAAATATAAAATTGATTTTTGTTGGTGTGTAGTTTTAGAGCAATCTATAGTATTTTAGCGGAGTAATAGATTCTGTTATTTGACGACTAGATAAAAAAACATTTAAACAATTCGTTTTTAGACCTACATCTAAAAAACAAAAGTAACTATTAGGTTTTTACGGTTTCTATCGTGGTACAAGTGTTAATGTCTTAATATTATAATTACTAACAGCTATTCCACATTATTATTAAATATTGCCAATCTGATTTACACACAGAGCGTGCTCTCTGTATTCTTAGGTCATGCGGTTTTATACTTGGGTTTACATTTTTAACTAAGCAATCTTCTCTAGAATGTTCTTAATATTAATATCTATAGGATTCGATTGCAACAAAATCCGTAAAAAGTGTTTTTATCTCAATTTAATGAAATATTCGCGTAAATGCAAAAAAATCAGCACGAATTTGATATACCGTCAATAATTATAACCATCTAATTTTGCAACAAGCAATCAAAATTAATTAAAATAATCTCCAAATTTTCTCAAAGCGATTAAGTTCTATGAACAAAAACGTCGACAAAACTTTTCGAAACGACTTTACAGAGTCGACTTTTAACCGTGTACATTTCTGGACATAACTGTACCTCTCCTACTCATTCCTAAAACCGACTTTAATACTAATTTCTTAGAGTCCAAATCGTCTCGATGAGGTTTTCAAACAATATCAAATCGTAATCCGGACCGTTAGAGTTTTGTCTCAATGGCAAGTGCTTTTAACGACAGAGCTTAACTCGTCCGAAGTTTGGAAGTAACCAATAAGTTTTACACCCTTGATCCCTTATTCGGATGCTGATTCGAAAATGAAAGGGATATTTTGTCAGTGTTCTCGAAAAGCATTTATATTTTCGTAATTAGAAAATAACTAGAGGCCTGTCGCGGCTTCACACTTATACAACTGGTTTCGCCCTCTTCCCCGTTTGGGGTTAAGTTTCCAAAACAATAATATTTATATTTATACAAATTATTGTTACCGAGAAACTTTATAGTCGATTATATGCGACTGGACTGACTTCCTGTAAAAGCCTTCAACCACCATTTCACCCCCGTAGGGATAAGTTTTTAAAAACTCCTTAATACGTAGGTGCTCAATTGTTTTTAGACAGATGCTTGTTGTGTATTTTAATCTGTCCATGCATTGCCTCTTTAGATGAACCTACATCTTAGAAAAGAAAATCCTTCCCAAGGGAATAATGCTTGTTCAAGCATTTCAAGCTAGCTTATTGAAGGAATATTTCACATCAAACTCACTTGTTCTTCTCCATATGACCTACATTTTGAAACCGTGCAACTTTTGACAATCAAAAGTAAATAAATAAATAAATAAATAAATATTCCTGGACATTATGACACACAGCGCCATCTAGTCCCGAGCTAAGCAACGAGGCTTGTGTTATGGATACTAGTTGGTTGATATACTACATATATACTTTTTTTTTTTTGTAAATACATACATATTATACATAGATACATCCATGACTCGGATACAAATGTTTATGCTCATCACACAAACATTTGTCCCTACCGGGATTCGAACCCGGGACCCTTAGCACAGAAGGCAGTGTTAACTACCGCTGGACTAACTGGGTTGTCAAAAAAGTACTTATAATATTATTAGACCTGTGGGCGGCAGTGCATTCTATAGTTTCATGATGATTTCGTTTTATACATTTTTACAGAGCAATTGCATCAAATAAATAAAGTTCATTTATTCAATCCACTAACCAATAACTCCACAAACATCAAGTCGAAACGAAATTCTAGATTCCCAAGCGGTTCCCAACATATTGAAGAAAAGCCAGACGTCCGAGTCTGTCCGGCTATAAACGATGAAACCTATCTGCTATAAAACTCCACCAGCCACCAAAATCGTCCACATATTTAGTATTTGATGGTCGAACGGACATAAAAATGTGTATGAAATTTTAAAACTCCCAACTAGGAATTTACCAATATACGGAATTATATTTTCAGGACTAAATTTTTGAGGCTTAACTTGAATCTAGCAAAAAAATATTGGCATAGGGGTTTAGTTATATATTTAAATATATATTTTTTCAAACAAAGCAGAAATAAGCTAATAGTTATTTTTAATACCTATCAAATTAAAGCTACGCGAAGTAAATAGATATGATGAGAAAATATATGTAGTCGTGATATAGTCATTGATTTAAAAAAATATAAGGTTATAATTTTCCTTTTATGCTGTATAAACGTCATAAAGTTAAATATCAAAAACCCCATCGGGAATTCGGATCCCGGACCCATACAACGGGAGGCAGGCATTAATATCACTGCGCTTAGTGGTATTTCACGTACCTTGTTCCTTTAAGGTGGAAGCTCCACGCTAGCCCGCGAAATTCAAATTTTCGTACGTTTTTTGCAATTTGCCGATATTTGTCAGGCTGTACATTGAACAAAATATGATTCGCGCCTGTAATAGGTATCATTAATATCATCAATACAACCCTCACATTGTATACATTTGGACTGAATGACTTTTTCATGAAATAGACAATCTATACAGTTATATGCACTTTGAGGGCTGTTTTATTGATTTAATTAAATGATTATAATTCTGCAACCAAATACCTATTACAGGCGCGAATCATATATTGTTCAATGTACAGCCTGACAATGACCGGCAAACTGCAAAAAACGTGCGAAAATTTTAATTTCGCGGGCTAGCGTGGAGCTTCCTCCTTAAAGAGCTGTTTTAAAACCATAAAGTTCTACCTTTTGTGTCAACGAAAAGTGGCTGGCTCTTTCCTTAAAAGACCATTACGTTGACGCTGGTATACTTTCTAGTTTCTAAAACTTTAAAAAATCTCTTAGCGTTTCAGCACTTTCAGTGGTCGAGAAATCAACATTTCAGCAACTATATGTATATACACTATGTACAACTGTTACATACTATCATACCTGTTTCTTTTCTGTCTTGGATACTGTAATTATACCTATGATAATTGTTTTGTGTCACAAAGACAACGTTTTAGCATTATGTTCACAGAAAGTGGGTATTTATATTTTTTATACATTCAAAGCCGTTAACTCAAACTCTAAGTTTTATTTGAATTATACCAATATTACAGTTCTTTTGAATTGTCAAAACTAGTTGCACAATATAATAGTAATAGCAATAATATAAGAGTAATAAATAAATAACATTATACAGTTATTCATATTCATATTCTTTATTTGCCATTCCACAATGTATATTAGATGGTAAAATTATGACTAGGTAACGTTATGTTAGTTTGGGCGCAGCAAATATTTTTACAGTACAATCACAGATTATAAAACAACTGATTATAAAAATGTTTTAAAGTAATTAATCTATAAATTATATAACATATGATATTTATTTACTATTACAAACTCTTTATTATTTTTTTACATACATATTCTACTATTATTTATCAGTTAAATATTCATTAACGCTATAATAACATTTTTTTATTAAGTTACAAACTGACCATGAACAAACTCTTGACGTTACAACTTTTAACGCATAAAACCTCATGCATTGTCTGTGGTATAGACAGTATATAAACTGGAGTGGAAGTTTGTACACGGTCAGTATTGCGGAGGCCACGTCCGGAGTTTTATCCCGTCAAACTTACACCGCGTGGAAAATGATAGATTTAAACTCACTAGCAGATCACTCGGTATATTAAAAGAGTGCTTAATGAAATAAAACTACCTTTAGTTTTACAGAGTTAATTAAGGCATTACAGTGGACGTTTAGGGGTTGATATGATGATGATTAAGGCATTGTGAGACGTCTCCCTTCAAATTGAGCTGCCCGACTGGGGAAGTACCTCCACCTTATAGAAGACGGCAGTGAAACAAGAATAATAAAAAATAGCATTCAGCACTCCTACTCTATACTACTCCTACACTATAAGTGTGCGAAATTACATACCGCTTCGCCCGTGCAATATTTTTTTAAATACAATATAAAATAATTTAGTTTTTTCCTTTACGTATTAATATAGACATTGTATATATATGTTAGTCCGTTAGTAACATACATTGGCGGTCCACAACCATGCACCCAATATACAAGTACGTAATATCTAACAGATGATACATTTACAGTACAATAAGCTGGTATGTTGACATTGGCACTGCAGCGGATGCTGTGGGGTCGCGTCCGGCCGCGTTTCCTCTCAAACTTAAGCATTGGAAAATGACACTTCGTGTTGTGGTTTATGTTAACACATCGAGTTAGTATACAACTTTATTATTGTGATTACTTTATGTAATAGAGACAGGATATTTTAAAGGGGTATCGCTTTTGGAGTCTGCTTCAAATGAATCCGGAGGTATCAATATTTTTACGGATATCAAATCAAATCAAATCATTTATTTCAATTAGACCAATACAGATGCTTTTGAATTGTCATATTAAATTGAATTTAGTTGCACGGTTCCAAAAGGTAGGTCTTATGGAGAAGAACCGGCAAGAAACTCCATAGATACTCTTTTTAAATTAAATACAATATTGTTGGTTTTGTTTTACAAAGATTTATGTATGTAATTTAATATCAATATGAGACTGTATGTGTCATATAGATATATAATATGCCTATTACTACTAACAGGGCACAAATCCGAGATGCAACTGAGAAAATGTCGTAATCAAATCCTTAAAATAGTTTAATAAAAACTTTGTCACACTTTACTTGAACTTGAAAATCGAAATCGGAAAGCTCTGCAGTCGCGCTCACCACCATTAAGTCAACTAAAAGGGTATATACAATAGACCCATTAATTTTTTTCTTGAATAATAACGTTGAGATAAAAATCATAGCGGCTTTTTAATCAAATGTTGAAAATAGGAATTATCTAGAAGATAAAGTTGCTATCATTATAATCTTAAACGTATACGACAAGCAAATGCAGCATCAGATGTGGGCTACACGCCCGAGAGCCGCACATCAAACCGCTCCCAGTACGTAAAACTTTCCAAGTCAGGCCGCAGGTTCTCAATCTTCCTGCTAAATTACTCAGGGTTTCTCAAACTTGGAAGTAACGTGTCTAGAATGATGTATCGTTGGAAGTTAAATATATATTAATCTGTTGGTAAGTCGGCCGCTGGGAAAATGCACAGAATATTAAGTTAATATAAGCTAAGCTTTACTGAGGTGCTATTTTATATGTTCTATCTGATTTTAATATACCATACCATCACGCGTGTCGTCCCTAAGAGGTAAGGCAGAGGTGTATAAGAAATTAGCTATGTTGATAAAATAATTACTCTTGTACGTACAAAGTTATTACTAATTACATTACACTCTCATAAGTATATGATCAAAATTTTCAACTTACCGTTTATTTTGGAACTCCCCATACGTCATCAAGTTCCTATTCCTAATATTTTGTATTTAATTTAAAAAGAGTATCTATGGAGTTTCTTGCCGGTTCTTCTCCATAAGACCTACCTTTTATTATATACCTTATTATATTTTTGAACCTTGCACGGTTCCAAAAGGTAGGTCTTATGGAGATCTAAATTCAATTAAATTTGACAAATTAAAAGCACCTGTATTGGTCTAATAGAAATAAATAATTTTATTTGATTTGATTTGATAAACCTAACTTGTACAGATAGTTAGGTTACTCTGCCACGCTTCATTGTAGCACATTGTAGTATAAAGATAATAACAATATTAGAAACGGCCTGCATATTGTGTAAAAATTTATCGCAATTGGTGCAGAACATTTCAAGCTTTTGACGCTTACATGAACCAACTTAACATTTGTATATAGATATACCTTCCGGTCTTTCTTAAAGATAGTAGAAGCTACAAAGAAATAACAAGTATTACTAAAAAGACTTGACTATAATAATAATAATAATAAAATTTATTTATTCAGATAACTTTGATCCATACATGAGACTTTTAATACAATAAAGTAAGCAGGGACTTAGTCCGCTGCAATAAAATCCACGTCAGGGGACAATCGTGCCGAGCAGCAAATGCACTCAAAATGCCGTGGCGACTTCCACGCAACCGACTAATAAATGACGCGGTCTTTCTTTCTTTTTATGACTATGTGAGTCATAAAATTTTGCTAAAAAAACTGTATGGCTATGGAATACGAGGAAATATTTTGACACTTTTGGAGTCATACCTAGATAACAGAACCCAGTGCACAGAAATATCACAACTCTGTCCAAAAAATAATTTATTATACATTTGCACATCTAACCCAAGGGTTTTAAACTACGGGTAACCTCAAGGTAGCGTGCTAGGGCCACTACTTTTTTTAATATATATTAATGATCTCCCAAAAGACATATCTCAAAATATGGTATTGTTTGCCGATGACAGTACAGCTGTTGTAAAGTGTACTAATCCTGTCTGTTACGAGAATGATATTAATGATTGTCTAAGTAAAATTATTAACTGGGTCAATAACAATAACCTAGTCATTAATTTAAGCAAAACAAAAGTAATGTACTTTCATCAAAGGTGTGAAAAACCTCCAGTTTACATTGCATATGATAAGTACAAAATAGAAGATACAAACGAAGCTAAATTCTTAGGTATAAAGATTGATAGTAAGTTAAATTGATAGTAAGTCAAAAAAAGTGAATACACAAACACTTTTAATAGCGTATCACGGATTGGTTGCATCAGTTCTGAGATTTGGTGTTGTTTTCTGGGGGCATTCTACTGAAAGAGAGACTGTTTTCAAAGCGCAAAAGCGATGTATTCGATACATATATGGCATAAAAATGACTGAATCGTGTGAACCCCACTTTAAATCCTTAAAACTACTTACTTTACCAGCTATTTATATTTACGAAACTGCTTTGTTTGTTAAAATGAACTTACACCATTTCACAAAAAAATCCGATTTAAAAAAAACTCCACTACGTTCTCAATATATAAACGAATTGTGCAATTTAAAATGCAGAACCAGTTTGATGCAAAAGAGTTTTTTTGGAATGGCTTCAAAAATATATAATAAAATCATCATCATCAACCCATTAACGTCCCACTGCTGGGCACGGGTCTCCTCTCATTTGAGAGGGATTAGGCTATAGTCCACCACGCTAGCCTACTGCGGGTTGGCAGACTTCACATGCCATCAAGACAAATCTCTCAAGCATGCAGGTTTCCTCACGATGTTTTCCTTCACCGTTTGAGCTTGTGATAAATACGCACATAACTTCCGAAAAGTGAGTGGTGCGTGCCTTGGGTTCGAACTCGAGACCTTTGACGTCTCAGTCCACTGGTCACACCGCTAGGCTACCACAGCTCTTATAATAAAATACCCAATAATATTAAAAATATGCCACTACCAAAATTTAAGAAAGTTCTCACCTCTCTATTAATACAAAAATGCTATTATACTGTACAAGAGTTTATGAATGATAAACTTTAATGTTAGTGTATTGTCTGTTTATTTAGTTTCTTAAGTATTTTAACTTTTTAATTCTATTTTATATAAAATTTGTATGCCTTCGCGGCAAAACATAGTGCTCAAATCTGTTAACCTAACACCATTATGTACCATACCTATGTTTAACAAATAAAGATTCTGATTCTGATTCTGATTCTGACACTCAGGATAAAAATGTTTTACGTCCCATTCCTTAAAAACTTCAGACTTTAGTAATAACAGACGAAACTACTGGAGAATACTAAAAAACACAAACACTCACCTTTTATTCTGTACCTTAGCTGCGAACGTTAGGTAAACCGCTTTGTCTAAACCTGGATACATTGTTACCTGCAATATGTCACTATGTAGCAAAATCTAGAAGGTAAGGTTCGTACCTCATAGAAACTTAGCACTAATCGTGTAATTCCGGGACGGGCAAATCCCGTATCTTTATAAATACATAAGTAAAGACTAAAGAGACACCACCAATAACCATTATTTTAAAAAGCGTCTATGGAGTTTCCTCTCCATAAGATCAACTTGGAACCGTGCAACTAGGATCATAACGTTTTAAAAGTGCTCGAAAAAGTTTATTTGAAATAAAAACCTTTTGATTTTGATCGGATTTTAAGACCAGTACCGTGTTATTCCCTGTTAGTCAACGATTTTATTTTATTGTGTTTAGAAAATATTAACGAGCTGTTTAATCAATAAAACAATTTAAGAAACTTTTCATCCCGGTCGGCATAAGTTAGAACGAAAAAAACACTCTGCAATTGTTTTTTCAAAACGTAATCTTATATATGTACATATCTTATGTACTTAATTTGTGTGTTTAATACATTATTACGCGCTCGGAGAAGTGTAAGATTTGAAAATGTAGATATATTACTTAATGCGAAATGTCTCAAGCTCGAATCTGAACGAAAATATTATGAGAAAACCTTTATAGGGTTTTATTTTCAATCTTACATATTTTCTTGTAATCATTTTATTTATCAGGTTAAAGCAGTATTATTTTCAACCTCTCCTTCCTGTTATTTATAATCTGTGTTCTCCTTTCGCGTAGAATATTGAGTGGACCTTCTGTAGTTCTTTATGTAACTGTACACCGACTTAAGAATTTCGAGATATTTGCTAACATCTCAACTTTGAATGGCGCGATCTTAAGTTTTGTGCGAGTGACCATTTAAATTCGGGCGGGCTATAAAATTTATTATTGACCTACTTTTGAACGGAGCTGCTTGAAGTTTATTTATATTTTAGCTTTAAGTGTTCTTCTCCTAGGCAAAACCATCCCCCCGTCATTTCCGTTCCTAGCAGTTTTCCGCATTTTCTTTCCAGTAACCAAAGAACTGCCTCGTCGATCTAGTGGTACAGTGCGACTGCCGAGCAAGAGGTCCTGGGTTCGATTCCCAGGTCAAGCAAAGTGTTATTGGGTTTTTCTGTGAAATTCTCAGTAGCAGCTCGGAGTTTGGATTCGTGCCCGGTTAATGGCTCGCCCCCTATTACATGGGGCCTAAAACATAACGGCGAAACGTGGGTGTACATTTGTACACCGCTGCCTAACCTTTCGGGGACGACAGGCGTGATCGTATGTATGTATGTATGTACCCAAACAAGTCTCCAAGTTCGCCTCGTTAGTCTGGTCGTAAATGCGACAGCTGATCAAGAGGTCTCGGATCCGATTCCCAGATCGAGCAATGGCGAGTTATGACCCCATGACCCCTGGATCCGCCCTTGCTTATAGGTTAATTGGGGTCATTATTGGCCGGTACAAAAATGGATAAAACTAGATCACAGAATCAGATTGTCCGAAAGTATCGATTGCATCTAAAATAAATAGCAGTCTAGACCAGACTGCACGCTCCATTCGCTGTGTAGGTCAGCAATAGCAATGCACTTAAACTTTCATAGGTACACTCGTTTTATACCA
This sequence comes from Craniophora ligustri, assembly GCA_905163465.1. Lineage (NCBI taxonomy): Eukaryota > Metazoa > Arthropoda > Insecta > Lepidoptera > Noctuidae > Craniophora > Craniophora ligustri. The sequence continues at coordinate 1,503,473 of LR990981.1, forward strand.
AGTAAAGTAAAATATTGACGGTAATAAAACGAATTATTACGATTTCTTTCACTGTATATACATATTTTCTTCAATATTCAAAGGGTAACAAATCTTCACAACCTCCCAACCAAACCAACTTTCACATATTAACAGTACCTAGTAAAAGTTAGGCGGTTAAAATATTTCAACTCAAAGTAAAAAAAGTACTTTTTTTCATTAGGCTGGCAACTGAACGACTCATACACACATACACACACAACTAATGTCAACTTCAAACGCTAAAACCGGGCTGTCTCGCACGGCATTCTACTAATTCTGCCGAGTGCAACTATTTTTAGCTCATTTACTTTGAACATTATAAAATTATGCTTTCACGGTGACATTTTTCATATTTTTTACGATGTTTTCTCATTTGAATGATAGATTGAGGAATGATGTGATAAGAAAACGTTGTGGTTTGAAAGACGACGTAATGACAAAAGTTGAGAAGAATGTTGAGATGGTTTGGGCATGTTGAAAGGATGAATGATAGGCGATTGACGAAAGGAATTTATAAGACGGATGTTAGTGGAAACGCCGGGAGGACATACACCGACCTAATTGGTGAACTCCTTCAAAAAGGTACGCAGTACTCATAACCGGCGCGCGTGCATGACGAGATGTATGAATGTGGACGAGGCAAAAGTGGTATGCAGGGACCGTAGCGCGTGGCATTCTGTAGTTTCTGCCTACCCCCATAGGAAAAAGGCGTGAGTGTATGTATTTTCGCATTGTTGCTGATGAGAATATTCTTTTTAGATGTCGTTGTACGAAGTTAGTCACGAAACTTGTTTATGAAGTAAATTATAATTAATTTTACGTATGCTGTGAAGCCTAGAGTTGTTTAAGCCTACAATACTAGCGCAGATTTCACACGCCACCGAGAAAATTTTACGACCCGTTTAGCTCAGCGGTAGTTAACGCGGCCTGCTGTGCTATGGATCGGGGTTTCAATCCCGGTAGGGACAAATGTTTGTGTGATGAGCAATTGAGCATCAACATTTGTATCCGAGTCATGGATATGTCTATGTATAATATGTATGTATTTACAAGAACAAAAAGTATATATGTATTATATCAACCATCTAGTATCCGTAACACAAGTTGCTTACCACGGAACTAGATGGCGCTGTGTCATAATGTCCGGAAATATTTATTTTAATTTAATTTAATTAAAATATCTCAGGCATGAGCTGTGGTAGCCGAGCGGTGTGACCAGTGGACTGGGATGTCAGAGGTCTCGAGTTCGAACCCAAGGCACGCACCACTGACTTTTCGGAAGTTATGTGCGTATTTATCGCATGCTCAAACTGTGAAGGAAAACATTGTAAGGAAACCTGCATGCTTGAGAGAATTCTCGATGCATGTGAAGTCTGCCAACCCGCAGTAGGCTAGCGTGGTGGACTATAGCCCAATCCCTCTCAATTGAAATTGAGAGGAGACCCGTGCCCAGCAGTGGGACATTAATGGGTTGATGATGATGATGATGATCTTAGGCATGCAGGTTTCCTCACGATGATACAAACATTATATCTTATTATACAGCATTGCAGGCAAAACAACCTTCCGATACTCATTTTTATTATCTAATTATGGGAAATAAACATAAAATTTTATGGTGGTGAAATGGTAATGGCATTTCTGCATTACTCAATATGAATATTTAAGTAACTGCAGATTGAATAACTTCCTGATTAGGTTAGTAAACGGATAATGACTGTTGTCTAGTTGGTTATTAAGATCTTAATTATCTTATAGTCTAAGATCCGACTGCAAAATCAGAACGTTCATAGCGTATGTAGTCAAAATATATTTTTAAGGTATGATTTAGAATGGGGGAATGGAATTATTTTTGCCAAGGTGCCAATCAAAATTTCCCCGTGAGTAAGGTATATTTCTTTAACATTTATCTTGACTTGAAAAAAAAATCACTTGCTTGATCACATCACAGTGTGTAGTTATTTTTATAAGAAGTGTTTTTTTTTTGCCAAAAATCAAATAAAATAAAAAATTGCAGCCGGTTCTCGTACTAATAAAGTGGTATTTCTGTAGCAAAATTTAATAGGGAATATGCATTTGATTCCAATATTGTTCCTTAATCCATTTTAAAGTCTCACTACTAAGCACGGGTCTCCTCTCATTAATCGACTTCTTTATAATCTTTACTCCTATATTCATAATCATACCTACAACTTATTCCTCCTCCTCATCCACCCAATTATTGTCCTATTGCAAGGCGAACTTTGCTCGACCTGGGAATTGAACTCAAAACCGCTCAGCTCGCTCAGCAGTCTCATTTTACGACCACTGGACCAATGAGGCAGTCTACATTGGCAAAGATTTTAAAGTCAGAAATCCGTGAAAGCGAGAGACTTGACAAACCTACATCCGCGCGTCTACGATTTTTTATTACCAACAAACAAAAAACGTACAATCATTTTTTTCCTAGCAACACCGATGAATCACACACGCGGCTGTCACGCGACAAGTCTGAACGCCTCGCGACGAATGACACGTGCGCGACTATTTCTGTCGCGTCATCGTTCGGCTATTTCCGTCACCCGCCGACCGTTGACGGACAGGGATGCGAACACGCATCTTATTATAGCGTTTCTATTGCAATAAATACTTGTGCTTGTAATTTGGCGGGTCAGATGTTCGCAATAAATCATTTTGTTGTATTTATAAAATATGTAAGTGAATATTTTGTAATTGAGATTTCATTTTGATAACAGGATGTTGAAAGGCGGGTGAGTGTTGATTGATTAAGATTTTTATGGCTTATTTAAAACATTTCAAGTTTTTTTTATCGTATTATTAATGTCTATATCTCTATTCACTCAGACGTATTCAGCCAATCAGCCACGATGCGTCATTATATGGCATCACTAGCTGATACCCGCGAACTCGCGTGCAATTCAACGAAAAACGGCAAAGTTTGCGCCCCTGTTTTTCACCCTTAGGGGGTGAATTAAAAAAAATCCTTTCTTAGTGCTCCCCTACGTTATAAAAGGAACCCCTGTGCAAGATTTCAAGATTCTAACCGTTATAGTTTAGGTCCTGCGTTGATATGTCAATCACTCATCTTCTCCTTATATATATATAGATAGAATGATTAAAGGCCTTTGCCAAACGTCAGTCCATTATGGTCTGACCAGCAGCAAAAGTGCTGACAAGCACTTAAGATCATATGTTTATAAACAACAGCTCTTATGTACTTACGTGGAAGGAAGGACGTCGTGAACTCCTGTCATTCCAACAATAATTTTTTTTTTACTTACAGAGAAACACCGTAACACTTTTACTGCAATGGGATACGTACCTGTAAAGATAAAAAAATATTCGTTAATACATACGAAGACACACGATTTCGCCTAGTAAGTAGTTCTTTTTAACAATGTAAATATTTAGCGTTGCGATTGGCCCACTCTGAGATCTTCAACCAGTCGGAAAGTACCTTTCGATTTGGAAAATAAACCCAGGAAATCCATTACTTTCAATCCATCATATTTAAACAAATAAAGGAATTTGGATTTTGAATTTACTATAATTTGTTTTCTGTCAAGACATTGTAATACTGTGCCTTTCATTCTCAGTTCTCTGTGACAAAAATCAGCAATAAAATAAAGAAAAAAACTGTCACCAAATTCAGAGTTAAACAAAATATTTAAGTTCTCAAATCAAGAAATCTAGCATAGATACTAGGTACAAGACGAATATTAAATTAATCTTAATAAAAGTGAAAGAGTCACGTGATTTTATAATTTCATTTAAACCCATCTATCTTCCAGTCAATTGATCTAAAATTTAATCACATTTATAGATTACCTAGCTAGACAAAAAATTTCACAGACTGAATGGTCCTAAGTTCCAAGGTGATCGCCGAGATTTATCCCAGTCAGAAGGCGGATTAACCTGGCGTTTAGCTGCGATACGGGGAAAAAAGCTAAAAGAGGGTAGTAGCATTAAAGCTAGTAAGCTGGGGTGGGGGGAATGTACGCGCGTTTGTTTTATTTTAAGGCTTTAGCTCGTAGCGTACGGACGTGCGGGGGGAGCGGAGGAGATTTACGATGTGAAAATAAGTTGCGTCACGAGTTACGTCATATGTTTTGTTTGCTTTAACGGATTTTAGAATGTTGGTGTGGAAATATTAAATAGAATAGCTGCAATCTTAATATAATGCATCAATGCTAACATATGGATATTTATAGTAGTATTTCAAATTAACTATATGTGTAAAATTCTATTTTTTGATAGCCAATAATTAATTATAAAGGTAAACTACCAACACCTCAACCCTCCCGTGATTATGAATGCTGTAAAGGATCCGAAATGCCGGGACCATAAAAATACATTTTGAGTATCTTTTGATTAACGTTCTATGCTAAATGCCTTCACGAAGTTAGTTACAAATTTAAAATTAGCCCTAACACCAAAAGATACAACTTTTAACACCACGACTTTATTTTAACTCGACTTAAAATTTGTATTTGGCGCCTAAAAGGGCATCGTTCCTAGGAAGCAAGCTTAAAATATTTAAGAACTTCCGACCTTCAGTCTGCTCCTACATTTAGGGGTTGAATATTTGATGCCACCCTCCAGTTAGGCTTCAAGGGTGGTACTGGAAAACGCCTTTGTACAGAGGTAATAAAAAATAACTACCGGCAAAAACACCTGTGAAAATTGTTTTTTAAAAACCGTTGCCAGATACTAAAAAAATGTTTTGTGTCGTGGTTGCGTTTACAAACACAAAAATTCACAATGCACATACACCACATAAAAAATTCTTCGTAATAATAATCAATCTTATTGTTATAAACTTACATAAACAAGCTATTAAAATAAATACTTTTTACGTACATATTTTATAAATGCGAATGCTTTAAAGGATCCGAAAAAGTTTGATTTCAATGTCTAATATTCGAGGAAGTGTACGAGGAAACAAGGTGGTAACGATGACTGAGCATAGAGAGCAAGAGACGGTTATATAATTTCTGTAAAGCACCATCTCTCTCACACAAACTAGATGATCATCATCAACCCACTGCTGGGCACGAGTCTCCTCTCGTTTGAGAGGGATTAGGCTATAGTCCACCACGCTAGCCTACTGTGGGTTGGTAGATTTCACATGCCATCGGGAAATCTTTCAAGCATGCAGGTTTCCTCACGATGTTTTCCTTCACCGTTTGGGCATTTGATAAATACGCTCATAACTTCCGAAAAGTCAGTGATTCGAGCCCGGGTTTGAACTCGACAATCTTGACATGTCAGTCCACTAGGCTAACACAGCTTTTTTACTACTTTTTAACTAGATATGATAGCATTAACAAAGTATAGTACGTGACCTTTCCTAAACGGTTATTTAATAATTAAATAAGTACAATAAACTCTTTACCCCAAACTAAAACAAAAAGTTTTATCCGATATGTAATAATATAGGGCTGATACTATAAACATAATTAATATTCTTTTCTTACAAACAGTTTTAAATGGATTATGGGATATTTTATCAATCAATCAAATAGCTTGTATATAAAATATGATCGATTGTTTAGAAAAAGATTAAAATTAGCAATACATATAATCAGCACAGTAAATTTAATTAAAATTATGAGTATACAATTTTAGTTATATACCTAGCTAGATTACTTACAGACATTTATATATAAAGTAAACAATTATGTACGTATACTACTCCTAAAGAATTATTTAAAAAAAAAAACTATCTATCGATATAGTACTACGCCATTCAATGCGGTACATTCTGCTTCGTATAGCCCTAGTTATAAAATACGCACAGCTAAAGCTTCCTAATTACGAAAAAACCGCAGCTAACATTTATATCCAGTCGTAAATCTCTCCGCTTCAAAGAAAACACGTGTAAAACTACTAAAAACTACTATAAACATACATACTATAACTACACAAGTTCTCGGTGTCGTCGTTAACTTGAAGACTCGGTGTAACAATAAAACGCACACGCAGTCTCGTATGGAACCATACGCAAGTATTGCGGGACATCCCTGGAGAGTTAGGGTGGGGTTTCAGTGAAAGCGCGCGAGAAGCGAAGCGAATATAATGCCGTAAAATCACTAAGCTAAGCAATATGGTTAACCACATATCGATTGTTAACGCGACAAACGTTTTTTGTTGTTTTTGTTTTGGACGCGCCTATCTCAAGTACTACTGCACTATCTATCGATTTAAAAAATAACTTTGATTTGATTGGTACCCCATATAAAGGAAGGCTTTTTAAAATCACGCTAGGGCTCATAAGAGTCATTTTTCAAATGCACAAATATCTTACTAAAGAAAATAATCATGTAAACTTTTGCAATACCATTTCAACGGACACATTAATTATTTCAAAGACTTAATCATGGATGCAGACCACTAAAGTACTCGAACCTAAATAACTTAACCTTAACAACATACCTTAGTAACTAAAATTATGATTATTTTAACTACCTATTATAATTTCTAATTCTGCGGTTCTTAACCACCTGTCAAGCGGTAACGTCAAAACGAGGGATGTTAGCAACATCCTATATTTGATTTATTTAGAACACCCCTGAGATTTATTCGTCCTGCATAAAGCAGCAGCTATAGAGCTTGCGGTTGAGGGTAACGGGATACTGTTACCCGTTTCGGTTTAAGGTTTATTAAAATTTTAAAGTTCAGCGAAGTTTAAGTATATTTAAGTGAAGTATGGTCCGGTTCTTCTTTAGAAAATTTATTTTAAAAGTGTAATAAAAAAATACTTGGTGAGTCGCAGTTTTTTTACTGTATGTCTCAGTCACTGACATTTTGGTCTTTTTTCAAATCCACTGACTTTTTATGTGCATATTAGCTGCCTCTCGCGGCTTTGCCCGCATGGTATATAGATAAAAAGTAACCTATGTGTTAATCCCGATAGTAAACTATATGTATGCTAAATTTCATTCAAATCTGTTTAGCGGTTTTTGCGTGAAAGAGTAACAAACATCCATCCATACATACATCCATACTAACAAACTTTCGCGTTTATAATATTAGTAGGAAGTAGGATTTATAACTTACTGAATTTTTCTGAAAAAATTTGTGAGGCAGCCTGTAATCCTGAGACCCACACTAGGCTAGCGTTAAGTTGAGAACTCGTTATTTATAAGCATGTTTTCGTCGGCGCACATAAGTCGCTGATACTGCGGCCCCACCATTGCCATAGCAACAATCTCGGCATTAATGTTTGACTAGATGCGTCAGGTCCGGAATGCTGGCATCCCCATCTTCACGTCAAGTAATTAATGAGAAAGCTGTTGCTAATGTCTGCAATCTGAGTATTGACTTGACATCGGGTGGTGGCGTTGGTGCTATATATTCCGAGTAATTAAGCTATGTTATACAAGATGTATAGTATAAACTATGTAATATTGTAGAAAGTAATTGGACGACCCAATTAGTCCAACGGTAGTTAACACTTCCTGCTGTGCTATGGGTCCCGAGTTAAAATCCCGGTAGGGGCAAATGTTTGTGTGATGAGCATAAACATTTGCATCCGAGTCATGGATGTATCTATGTATAATATGTATGTATTTACAAAAAATGTATATATGTAGTATATCAACCAACTAGTATCCGTAACACAAGCTTCTTTGCTTAGCGCGGAACTAGATGGCGCTGTGTCATAATGTCCAGGAATACTTACTTACTTAATTTGATAGTTATACTGGAGAAAGTTTTGCCCGTGACTTGGTCAAGCTATGTTTTTAAATTCTTCTAAATTGGTTTCAGTGCATAAATAAAAATAATCAGACGAACAGATATACTTTCGCCATACATTTTCAGAATATATCAAGTATTCTGTAAAACATTCATAGAAACATACATCAATCCTCGGTGCCCTCCCTCTAAGGCTATCCACCCATCCCTTCTCAATCACAGCCTGAACAAAAGTAAACAAAGCTTACGATTTATTCTCAGCCTTCAGTACAGTGAGCCTAATAAATATTGACACAGTCATAAATACGAAATGGACTGGGGAATACAAAGAACTAGTATCTATCTACTGATACCTAATTTAAAGTCTGAAAGGCGCGTAATAATAATATAATATCAAAGTCATTTATTCATGTATTTATTTGAAGACTCGAACGGCGCCGTGGGTCACGGGATGCGGGTTTGAACCCCGCACGGAGCAAATATATATACGATGTTCAGATTGTTGTGTGAGTAAACGCACCCGCGACATAAAAGAACATCCTTAAAAAAAACAGTTAGTGTCCCACAGCTGGGCAAAGGTTTCTTCAAGTGTTGAGGTAGTCCACCACGCTAGTCTACAGCGACTTGGTAGACTTCACACACTGACAATTCCTGAGGCATGCAGATTTCACATACAAAATTTTCCTTTGCCGTTTAAGCGAGGGACAATTTACACCACAAGATTTTTAATAGGCTTTCACGTATCTTGAATTCGAAGTCGAAACCATTAACTTCGGAATCCATGGTCATATCACTACGCTATCACTAAAAACTGGGACGTGACAATAGGCTGGTCGAAAATTTCCGATTCACGAAACGTCGGTATTAAATACTATAAATATACTGCATGAGAAAGCTCCCAATAAGGTGGACTGACGACCTGGTGAAGGTCGCTGAAATCCGCTGGCTGTGGATGGCCCAGGACCCGTCGTCAGGGAAATTCTTCGGGGAGGCTTATGTCCAGTAGTACTAGACGTAATTTAGCTAAAACGACGACTATTATGAATATACCGCGAAAAAATCCGTAAAAAATAGTTTCATTTCGACATCTAATATTCACGTAAGTGTAAATAATCAGTAGAATTCTACAGGTTGAGGGACTACTCACACTTATTCAGATCTAGTCAGCTTATGTTCATAGAAAACAAAGATTTTGTATAGAGACGCGTACGCATCTGTTCAACAGCGGAAAGCTGACAATCGTTTTCCGTTCTGTTGTTTATTTATTTATACTTTCCCCCGCTGTTAAAACACACACACACACACACACACACACACACACCATTGGCATCCGTGGAAGCGCTGTTGTGGCTCCAGATGAAAACCAGCGTCATGCACCCTGTTGCACAGAGCTGCATGACATCATGCTGATCTGGAGACCCATTTGGTCCGGCCATGAGACACATTTGAGGTCTTTTTAAAAGTTGACATCAAATTATTGTTATTCTGTCTATATATTATTTTACTATTCTTTTTCTTTTTATTTACTTTTTTTTATTTAACTCTTATTTATTTTTCAGTAAGGTATCTGTAGGTAGTGTTGTGTCTCATTGGTGTAGGTACTAAATAAATTTTCTTTTGTTTTCTTTTTTCTTCTTCTGTTTTTCTCTCTCTGTAGTGTCAGGCTTACCGAACGATTTCCACACAACTCCTCGTAAGTCTTCGTTCACAACAAAAGAAATGGCATGTTAAATATTGACGTGCCCATAAATACTAAACTAGCGCCGGCCACAAATAGCTTATGATATGGTACTCACACACACATTCTACTGCGGTCGGGTAACGAATCGGAATAAACCGTGCTTTTCTATTATTTAAGGGTAATCCGCGGATAGGACTAACCGAGTTTAAGAGTAGCGACACGACTCGAGATACGATCGGAGGGGTCAACTTTATCGTAAGGTTACAATAAAGACTTGAATAAATATTTTTGGAATTTAAATAATGTTTATTACATTATTATATCCAAACCTTTGGCTCAAAATTGTTTGTATTTACAAAAAAAAACTGCGACAAGTAGAAAAACATTTTTAATCTAACTAAGCCCGAAAACAATCAGCCAGTCACGTAAGGAGGCTACAAAAATATTCAATGAATATGTTTTTGAATTTTACCAGTTTTGACATAAATTTTGACTCCATGACGATATTTATAGCACTTTTTTTTTTATTGGGATCATCAATTTGCTGTACCTAGAGCCTAAAATCTCATATACATATATCTCACTAACGACACATAATACTACATGTTGTTTTTGCAAATGAATGAATAGTATGAGAAAGTAAGTAAAACATCGTCAAGAAGGATAAAGAACATATCTTTAAGTAAAGAAGAAAAACCTGAGCAAAGCATACCAGAAACAACTATTTTTAACAGTTAATCTAAATTAAAAAAAAACGTATTATCTAAAGCTCTTTACACACGACAAAGCAACTTATTATTAAGCACACATTACATAGTATTCTCGGGAGCGGTCGGTTGATAAATAAATTAGTAGCACCAACCCCTCCGCGGTAGCTACAGCGGTGGGTGCCATTCCTTTTTTTACTACAAAGGTTGTTTTTGAAGTTACGAGTACTATACATAAGAGACAAAGGCGTTTAGTTATTTAAAATTAATTTAAACCTCACCCCTGTATCAGTAATGAGGTATGCAGTAATGCAAGTATTATTACATTGAATCTTAAAGTAGTTTTTTGTAGTAGATAACAAAATTAAAGGCTGATCAACATATCGCTGGGCTCCTTAAGTATTAAGCAAAAAAGAAATCGTGATAAATAACGAAGCATAGCTAGGATCAGTACTTATTTGGAAACCAAACATATTTGAGACTTATTTCTACCTTAAGCTTTAAATTTGTGCTATTTACAAAAACAAAGTAAAAATTACGCATAATTTCCTGTTATCCATTAGACTGTTATTAATTATTTTCATTCTTTATACTCATACAGCGATTTATTACACCCTCGCAAATTCACTCACTTACTTCACCATGGGTAACACTTGTCACTGTAACACCAGAATTATCTCCTTTGTCCCGTATACCTTTACAAACACTGCTTAAATTTTTGTCCAAATTAATCAGTCAACACAGCCTGATCACTCGATCTTGAACTGATTGTCCAAATTATCAATGGCCATTGAGGGAGCCTCTTTATGTGGTGCCGTTAATATATCACACGGTCGATGTCTGCTAATGGGCAGAGCTCAGTGGTTTCAATGTAATACATATTGTTCTATTATGGAATGTACAGTATAGATTGGACATAAGGTTTAGGATGGCATGCATTTAAAGTGGAGTAAGGAAGTGTGAATCAAAGGCCTCGAATTCAATCTCAAGGCACCACTGACTTTTTGAAATTACTTGCGTATTTATCACTTGCCCAAACGGTGAAGGAAAACATTGTGTGGAAACCTACATGCCTGCGAGATTATCTTACTGGTGTGTGTTTTTTTTTAAATATCTATGGACATTATGACACAGCGCCATCTAGTTCCGAGCTAAGCAACGAGGCTTGTGTTACGGATACTAGTTGGTTAATATACTACATATAAACCTTTTTTTGTTTGTAAATACCTACATATTATACATAGATACACCTATGACTCGGATACAAATGTTTATGTTCATCACACAAACATTTGTCCCTACCGGGATTCGAGCCCGGGACCCATAGCACAGAAGGCAGTGTTAACTACCGCTGGACTAAATGGGTCGTCAAAATTTATTTATTTATCGTTCTCAAATGAGATGACATCGTGCCCAGCAGTGGGACAGTTACCTAATGGGTAAATATACGAAGAGCTGAATGAAACATAATCAGCAATATATCGCCGGGAGACAGAGGGAGGGTGGGATGAGATGAAGAACTGTCTTATACAGAAATAAGAATGGTAACGCATAGTCGCACAGTGATCGACACCAGGAAACGAGTTCGTTTAGTCTGTGATTGATAGTTGGCACGCGACGCCCGCCGCTTGTCTTGGGAATCCAATGAGCGCGATCGGTTTGGTCGTGGCCCAAGTTATAAATGAACAGCGGATTAATTTAACCGACACTGGTTGACCTACAATAATGACAGCACTGTAGCTCAACATATAAACTGTTAGATGTCCACAGCTGGACATTGGTCTATCCCAAGGATCGCCACGACAGCCAGTCATGCGCCGCCCGCATCCAGCGGGTTCCAGCAATCTTTACCAGGTCGTCAGTCTACCTTGCCGGGGGCCTACCCACGTATTACCTGCGTCTTTCAGTACGTGGTCGCTACTCTAGAACCTTCAACTTGCATTGTTGCTCAGAGTGAGTTCCTATGTTTGATTTTCAGGTCAAAGATTTTCGATTTTTGTTTATCATAACAGAATAACGGTTCGGTGTTTTAAGTTTGTGCCCCTAAATGACAATATGCTCACTCCCTATTACATGGATCCTAAATACGTACCTATGGTTGTAAATAATCTCGCTCTTCCTAATTATTATTATGTTACCCCCAATAGGAAAATATAATTTGAATGCAATACATTATGCAATGCATACGATATGAAATCATCATATCTTTCAGTAATTTAGTTGTGCGTTGATAGTTAATAGACCGGTCAATCAGTACAAAATATTTTATAATTTTCTTTTTAATATCATATTTGAAAGTTTTTATGTTTGAATATTTGAGTAAACATGCACACACGGCTAAGCGGACTAGGATAAAAATTGGCATACAGATGGTTTATTTTCTAGATTAACATAATTATAAGATAAATAGATAGATAGATAAAGTATTCTTTATTGTACACAAAAAATACACAACAAAATGACAACATACAACGATTTTTAGTCCAGCGGTAGTTAACACTGCCTTCTGTGCTAAGGGTTATTATTTATTTTATTTATTATTTACAAAAAAAAGTATATATGTAGTATATCAACCAACTAGTATCCGTAACACAAGCCTCGTTGCTTGGCTCGGAACTAGGTGGCGCTGTGTGGCATAATGTCCAGGAATATTTATGTCCAGGAATATTTTTAACAACATACAACGCCGGAGAGCTATGAGCGGAAGCGAGTTATCCATAATATCTATCGCTTATACTTTGGACCATACATACCGACGGACTGTTTCTTGTCGTTGTAAAAATAGCCGCTGGTTTTATTGTGAAGTATTCTCGTCCCAGCCTGTTTGATGCGCGCGCGATACTTCACTATCGAACGCTCTCGCTTTTATCGGCGCGCAATTTACGACCCGCTTTCATATTGAAGAACAACACAGTTTTGACAACGAATTAATTAATAAGCTGACCTTTTAATATATCAATTCTTAATGTCTATATTGTCTGTGGCAGCCAGCAATTTACAAGCCTATATATATCATAAATAATAAAATCTTTTAACCATTAATTCCTATAGTAATTAATGAAAATCGTTTTTCTGGGTCGGTGACTTAGCAAATCGCCGAGACAAAATAACTAAAGACGTATCTCAGCGAAATGATCGAGCTACCTTGATTGTCTATCATCTTCATAATCATCATCATCATTTCAACCGTTAGACGTCCACTGCTGGACATAGGTCTCCCCCAAGGATCGCCACGACGACCGGTCATATGCCGCCCGCATCCAGTGGATCTGTCATCTTACTTTACCGCAAACACTGTAAAAAGGCTGTGTAGATATTGATTTATAACACTTACACGGATATTAGATATTAAAACTATTTACTGATACTATCCCAGCCTACCCATGCATGTTGTAAAATATCCGAGCCGTCAGGATTACAACAATAACAACATGTCGCGAGAGCATCCCTAAAACTTAGTTTTATTAAAAATGCAAATTGTGGTGTGTTAAAAGGGTATTTGGTTCGAATCCCGGTAGTGGCAAATGTTTGCGTGATGAGAACGTAATTTTCCAAAAAAATATATCTATGTACACAAGCCTCGTTGCTTAGCTCGGAACTAGATGGCGCTGTGTCATAATGGCCGGATATATTTACTAAGCTATTGCATAGGTTCTATCGCGGGCCTTGAGCGCGGGGACCGAATCCAGTTTTAATATGTATTTCGAGAATGTAAATTCTGATGAACTGAGTTAGACATATGAATGTAAGTTTACAACAAAAACTACCATTGTTTACATTATAAAGCCAGCTAACAAATAACAAAATTTGTCATTTCACTACATTATACCCATCTCTTTCTATTTCCTACAATCAGAGAGAGGTAGAAGAAATACAAATCTCTTTTAAAACGCATGCTCTGTTTGATTTAGTAGTGACACGGCCAGCGGGAATTAGTATTTGTTATTACAAGATTTTAGTATGACGCGCGTTTAATTATTTTCGTTGTTTTCTCGAATTAATGTTGCAGTGACTAAGCGTGTGGTTTTGTGAGTAATAGATCTAATTAAACGCTACTGATGGAAAATGTTAACATCTTTTTTTTTACTAAAACTAACATTTTTCAGATCACTCGACATTTTGTATCCTTTTCAGCATGTTCATTGTAAAAGGTAGACGGATATATTTTTAATTATTCGTGTTATTGGTACAGGTGCATTTAGGTACTACCTAGTCTTAATGATGTTAATAACCCATAATCTTGAAATCATATGTAAAAATGCGTTTCTCTTTACCCGACTGCGTCATAAGGAGGGTTATTTACATATTTAGCAGTTAGTTATTATAGGTGGATAAAAGCTTCTCCTAAATCTGACCAGGACTGTTATCCTGGATATTTTGATTTCATAGTTATCATGAGCTGCCATGATATCAATTCTCATTTATATTTCTCATGAAACGCACACAAGAATTCATTAAGGTTTAACTGCAATAGCTTAATTCGTAGAAGATACGGACGAAAATACTAGTATTTATTTTTATACTATTCTAAATCAAAGCATCAAGCATCCGAATAAAAATATAGTAGAAATATATCCCGTATCACAATAAGCGAACTGAAACTGAACTTGAAAGCCACGCGAGCAGCCTCCCGTAACATTAGAGACAGCTCATGTGAATTTAACATGTACACAAGTCATAGGCTGAAGCGAGAGCGATTTAACAACATATATGTAAGTACTACTTGGACATCTTTCGGCCTGCCCTTAAGGTCCCCCACCTTTCTCTACGTGACAACCTTGGCCTAGCAATCTTGATTGCTTATTACTAAGTCCCGACTTTAGTTTGATAGATTGAATCATCTGTTTTGGAACATATGATTGTCGTATTTACGGAGTTAGTAAGCTTATAAAATAAATAAATATTTTTTTACAGACTATACCGAAAGTGACGCTAAATATTATTTAAAAAGTGATCTCTTTTCATGTTTAAGAATAATTGTCACGTCATGACACCATGGACGAGTGATAAATATTTGCGGCACGGATCATGGTCGTGTACAATCTTCGCATAGAACAAATATTTTATGTGTTCAAACATTTTTATCAGATGGGCGTAAGCTGTGAGGCCTTTTGGGCCTTAAAACATCCAACATAAAGTAGAAAACCCTACTGTGCATTTTCAAAGCTTTTTTGTTTAAACCGCTATCTCTTGCGTTTTAAGCCAGTAGAGCCATAAGCTGCACGTTTATTGTGCTTCACGGCAGCGTGGGGATAGGTTTCCAAGATACACGCCACATCGCTTTCTCTGAAAGTACAAGCACTACATAATATGTGTCTACCCACAAGATATGACACATGTTGAAACATTGTGCAGTTGTAAGCCGGTCTTAGCAGACACTAAAGGAATTATGATTTAATAAATAAATACAGCTTCAATCTTTTAAATCAACCCAGTTATTGACTTTTTCTTCTTCTTATCGTGTCAATGGCTAAATAACTGTTACTGTCTCATTAGTGGCTACGTTTAAACCAAGCTAGTGTAGTGCGTTTTGAAAGAATTATTTGACTTTTTTTTATGAAAATCGTTGCTGAGATTTTTTCCTATGTCTTGGGTATACAAATTTTCACATACACAACCGGGCCAGTTCCGGAAAAACAACCTGTAGAACGTACAAATTGTTCCGTGCGGAAATCAAAACCGTAACCCGTGATGCGCAAGCCGATCGCTCCGCTACTGTGCCAATCGAGTCATTAAATATAAACCGTAGCGAATTCATAAAAAATATTATCTCGTATACATTGTTTGATGATTTTTCTCTGTAATAACATTTATTAAAATTTTGAAAGTAAAATGTTATTATCTATATTAAAGCTTTCAAATTGAACTTTAAAAAAATCGCTACCAAAAATAAATTTATAAATGGCAACAAATTGGAGACTGAATACGCAAATAACAATAAGCGTAACGTATCATTAATCCGAAATACGGCGTTTCATTGCACCGTAATGAATTCCCGGGTTGTAAAACACGGACAAGTTAGTAAATGGAAAGCTCACACGAGTTTGTCTACGTTGTAGTATCCGTTTACAGAAATCGGTGATTATAATTTTTAGCAAAATTAACTACAATATTATATATTTTTACGTTTTGGATCCTTCGAATTCTAACATGAAAATTCACGGACAAACCTTATATTTTTGTTAATTATTAAATCCGATTTAAATAAAACAAGCTCGCTGCAAATATTTAGGTTTAATAGAATCTACGGAATCTCTAGATATACAGCATCCATGCCGTAAAGGATAATGACCAAGGTTTTAATAAAGCCTGTAAAGTCTGTAGCTATTAGGTCTTCTGTTATATACAATACTGTTATAGAAAAACAAATCTTACCAAACATATTTTTTTATTATGTAAATTTCATGTGTAATTTCATGTAATTAAATGTAAAATTAACCAAACGGAAATGGTGACATTAAGACCCAATAAATGTAGTACTCCATGTGTTTACTAATCTGTGTGTTTAATACTACATATCGTAAAAGCAATTGAGTCGTATTGGCAACACTCCGAACGCGCGGCCAAAGTGATAATTTGTCGTTTGTTTCGAAATAAATTACATTTTACAAACGACGTCGGGTGTAAAACCGCAGCGCTAGTAAATACGATTTTTTTTTTTTGCTGTACGAGTGTATATTGAATGAAAGTTTAGTATTATTGGTGCATTTTTTTTTCTAGTTTTTATTTTGTACTTGCGTCTGATTTTATGTATGGAACATGAATGAATTAGAAAGTTTATCTATGAGTATTTCTGTGTGTCAAATGTTTATTTATGCATCGTGAGAAATCTGAAGACTGCTAACCCGCCCACGTGGTGGTCTATAGGATAACTTTCTAATGATGATGATAATTTATGATGATGATCACATTGCTCAACCTGAGAATCGGAGACGAGACCGGAGACAGCAGTCCCGCTAGCAATAACGCCAATAAGGCTTTCAAATACTAAAAAGATCCTTATCTCTACCATGATTGAAAGCAATCGTTCTCAACATTAACACCGATCAATCGAACTGATTGATAGCGCTCCATCACTCACAATTGAGCTGAGCGAGCGGATTTATTGCGGCTAGCGCAAAAACTAGCGCCAGTCACTCGTCCTGCGGAAGAGACGGGGGAGCTTATGGTTGCCACACGTTCCGGTCTACCGCGGCATGTCCCTGGTTTGAAGCATGGTGTTCCAGCGTCAAAGTGTACCGTTTTAAATAATCTTAAAAAGTCGTCCCACTTTTAAAGTTGAAACATGTCGGGAATTTCCCTTACGTATGTGGGACGAGCTTTGCTTTAGTCCCAGCGTCTTTGATGACTTATGACTGGACCTTTCTGAAACAAGACCCTAGATACGCCAATGTAATTGTTATTTTAAATGTCCCCGTCTGAGTCCCCACACTTATGGCAACCCTAGCATACTTGTTAGTTACTGACAAATAGTTAAATGGGGAAAAAACTCGACGAGTAACCGTGTTTTAATATACTCGACTTAACATGATGCAAACTGTTTTCTGCGATTACAAACTACTATTAACTTTTTTTGACGACCCGTTTAGCTCAGCGGTGGTTAATGCTGCCTGATTTGCTATGGGTGCTGGGTTCGAGTCCCGGTAGGGACAAATGTTTGTATGATGCATCACACAAACATTTGTCCCTACCCTACATTTGTATCCGAGTCATGGATGTATCTATGTATAATATGTATATATTTACAAAAAAATATATATAGTATATATATATATATGTAGTATATCAACTATCTAGTATCCGTAACACAAAACTCGTGTCTTACCACGGAACTAGATGGCGCCGTGTAGTAATGTCCGGTTTTTTTTTTATTATTTATATTATTTTTTATTATTTATATTTATTTCAACCAACTTCAATAAAGGATGAGGTTCTATGTTACACTGTATTTTTTTTCCTTCTTATATTTAAAAGCTAACCTACTTTGTATTGTACGAGTATGTTTGGAATGGAATATATTTTGAACAAATATAATATAATATTTAATGTATCGAGTAAAATGTAACAGAAAAACAAATTCAAACCTCTTAAAATGAAAGGAGACCACTGCCCAGCAGTGGGAAAGCAAAGTAATCAATGACAGCTGTTGTTATTTAATTTAAAAACATATCATTTGATTTCTTATTTGACGTCACGTCTGATATTTCTTTCAAAAGAAATCATTTTATTAAAACGCCAATCAATCCGAAGCTAAATTACCATTCGTAATAAGGTTATCCCACCTAAAAATATTCCAATAAAGAAAATCTAATAACAGGGAAAATTTGTTATAAAACGTGGCGTAGAATCTGTATGATAAATACGTTTTAATATTCAGAATAAATTAGCACCATCCCCGCGAGAATTAGATTGTGAAGCTAGTCTATTCAATGAGTTGGTAGTCAGTGCCCCTGATATGGTTTCTGCTGCAATTAACAAACCTATGATAACTATAGACCTTACAGGCACAGAAGACCATAATACCACAGTGCAGGTAGTTAAATGTAGCAGAAACAAATTAAAGAAATATGTCAAAATTAATAAATACATTAAAAAAACACAAAAACTGGTCAAAAGACAAAAGTATTTTATAAAAAATGTTAAACTCAATAGAGAGCGGCTCCAGTTACTTAATAAACTGGATATTTATTCTTCAAAATTAAGGAACAACATACAAAAACATAAGAATGACACAGAAAAACTAAATTTAGAACTAAGTAATCTTAATGAAAAATTAATATCCATGACCAGTAAATATAAAAGTTCTGAAATGCAAATGAAGGAGTATATGTTAGCCATGAATGAGCTGGTAAGTGCATGTTCATGTGATCATGACCGCAGGCAGTCGATGACAAGCATAAAGTCATCCACCCATTCAAACACCTCTCCGGCTCATTCACTGTTGACATGTATCACTAACACTTTGCCTAGCTTAGAGTCTGATAGTTCCTTAAAGACACATAATGTAAAAGTACCCACTAAAATTAATTATACACCAAAAAGTAAATATGTATTGTTTAGTGATGAAATTGGACAAGGAATGGGTCAGTTATTAACAAATTATATAGGCCAAGTCACTACAAATTTCTGTATGCCCGGATTGAATTATAAGGAAATTGTAAGTAAAATAATTCAATCTAATTTTAATCCAGACACCACCATACTTATCTTTATTGGTGATAGAGGTAATTTAAACAAAAAGAAATTGATTGAACTCCTTACTGAGTTGTCCCACTTGACAGTTAATAATATTGTTTTATTTACACTTCCCTACTCAAATAGTTTGCCAAAGGAGGAAAATGACATACGATTTAGGCTTAACCTAACTCTGCACACTTTCTCCACAAATAATGCTAAATTTAGTTTGATAGACACTAATAACTATGTGTGCAATTATTTTTATTTGACGAAAGATAAGTACTATCTTTCTAAGTACTATAAGAGGCAATTAGCCATGTCTCTTTCTTATTATTTCGACATATTAGCCAAGAATCTAGCTATACAGCATATTGGTTCTATTGAGCCTGTTGACATTGTAAATAATTTAAATTAGATTGTAAGACAATAGAGGCAACCTCTTGCATATATTCATCCACTAATGCTGGCATGTCAAGTGACTTTTGTCAATCAGGTGTCAGTATAGTGGATCGAAATAAGAACTTTATCAACCTGGTGCACCAAAATATACAAGGAATGATTAATAAAGAATTAGAAGTTGAGCTATTTTTAAATTGTAATAATATAGACATTCTTTGTATTACCGAACATTGGTTAAAAAACCATCAATTAATATTTAATTTTAGTAATCACCAGGTTGGTAGCTCGTTTAGCAGGGAAAACGCCATTCATGGTGGCTCCTTAATCCTAGTAAATAATAAACTAAAATTTAAAGAACGTAAGGACATAGTGAGCCTCTCTGTTGAACGAACAATTGAGATAGCCTGTGTGGAATTAGAACGGTTCATTGTAATAAGTGTATATAGACCACCATCAGGCTTGTATGACTGTTTTGAGAGGGTGATGGATGAAGTGCTTTATAAAGTCAGCAATAATAAAAATAAATCTATTATCACATGTGGTGATTTTAATGTAAATTTACTAGAAAAATCAAGTTCCAGCACTAAAATTATCAATCTTTTTCAGTCCTACAATCTTGAAAACATATTCTTGGAGCCTACAAGAATTACATCCACTACAGCCACATGCTTAGATAATATTTACACTAATATCATTCCAAATTATAAGAGAATTATTAACTTACTGGACTCTGATCATTGTGGACAGCTTATTAGTATACATAGTGGAAAGAATAAAGTAGTTAAGAAGCATATCACAATTATTCCAAAAACATGTGGTCGCTTGGAGGCATTTAAAAATAAGATTAATAATAAATTACATTTACTATCCTATAACAGTAATCCTAATAAACTCTATAATGATTTTTTTAATATGTATTGTACAGAGTTTAATTCGACTTTTATACCCAAGAGGATCACAGTTGATGGAACTACATCCTTCAGCGAATGGGCTACTGTTGGTATCCATAAAAGTAGGAAGAGACTTTATGAGCTATACAATGAACGTACTTATATAACTACCCCGGAGTTTAATTCCTATGTCAAAAACTACTCCAAACTATTTAAGAGGGTTTGTTGTCTAGCAAAGTCTCGGTATATAAGCTCGAAAATTAGAAACAGTAGTAATGTAATTAAAATGACTTGGAATATTATTAATAGTGAAACAGGAAGGTCTGGTAGCCGAAACAGTGAATATAATCTTGTTATTGATGGAAAAATCATTAAATCAGACTTAGAAGTTGCCACAGCATTTGAAGACTTCTTTACAAGTATTCCTGTTTTAGCTACAAGGTCCTTAAATTCGTCACCCACTATTGCAGAGAGTTTACTTAAGAGAAATGTAAAAGCTAGCTGTATTGAATTTCACCTTAAGCATGTTAACAGTAGAGATATTGTTAAAACATTCAATACCTTAAATTAAAAAAAAACTGCAGATCTGTGGGGCAATTCTGTTGACGTTACCAAATCTATAATCCACATTGTAGCACCAACATTATCTTATATATTTAATCAATGTATTGATGGTGGTGAATTTCCTGATCTTATGAAAGATAGTAAGATTACACCTTTATTCAAATCGGGTAGCACTTAAGACCCCACAAATTTTAGACCTATATCAGTGCTACCAACATTCAGCAAAATTTTTGAAAAAATTATACTAGATCAGTTACAAAGTTTCTTTCACAAAAACAATTTAATAAATCATAAACAGTTTGGCTTTACCAAGGGTCGCTCAACAACCGATGCCGGTGTTGAACTTATAAGTCATATTTTTGATGCATGGGAAGAGTCGCGCGATGCTTTGGGTATCTTTTGCGATTTATCAAAAGCATTTGATTGCGTTCTTCATGAAACATTGATCAGGAAGTTACACCACTATGGTGTAAGGGACACTACTCTGAATCTTCTTATTTCGTACCTGGGTAATAGGATTCAGAGAGTGGACGTCAATGGAAAGAGATCTCCGGGGTCGGTGGTTACTATGGGAGTTCCGCAAGGCTCAATTCTTGGCCCCTTTTTTATTTTTAATATACATTAATGACTTACCTTATATAATGGGGGACAATCAAGAGATAGTGTTGTTTGCACTTCACTGCTATTTAAATTAAAACGCCAGCAAATGGCCACTGATGATGTAGACAGTACTATCTCTAAAGTGGTACACTGGTTCAATGCAAACAATTTACTTTTGAATGAAAAAAAAACTAAATGTATTAAGTTCACAACACCTAACGTTAGACAAGTAAAAACCAGTGTACACATTAACGGAACAGATTTGGATCTTGTAGAATCCACAGTGTTTCTAGGAATTACCTTAGACGCTAAGCTTCAGTGGGGCCCACATATAGAAAAATTGTCGAAAAAGCTCAGTTCTGCAGCTTATGCTGTAAAGAAAATCAGTAGTTTAACTGATGTAGAAACAGCTCGGTTAGTGTATTTTAGTTATTTTCATAGCGTGATGTCATACGGCATTCTACTGTGGGGGAATGCTGCTGACATCCAAACAATATTTGTACTGCAGAAAAGGGCTATTCGGTCAATTTATAAATTAAGTCCCAAGTATTCGCTGAGGGATAAATTTAAGGAGATTGATATTATGACTGTTCCATCACAATACATTTATGAGAATTTGTTGTATGCACACAGGCGTATCAATCTTTTTAAAAAACGTTGTGATATTCATAATGTTAATACCAGGAATAAAAATAAATTTATTGTTCCTGCAACTAGGCTCCAAAAAATAAGTAAATCATTTAAATGTCAATGCATACGCTTGTACAACAAAATTCCAACACATTATCAAAAATTAAGTCTAAACAAATTTAAATCTATTATTAAACGGAGACTTTGTTCTCAAGGTTATTATACGTTGAAAGACTACATGGATGATAATAGTGCTTGGGATTGAATAGTTCTGATGAACCGGGCTATCAAAACATGTTTATGATTATTATTATATTCTTGACATTATATTTTTATCATTTATAATTTTGAAATTTGCACAATTATGATTTTATTATCTTGACATTTTATTATTTTAATTTATACACTTTTAACTGACATGCATGTAACTTTAGTTACAATAGTTTTATTTTATTTCAAAATTTTGTTTTAGATTTTGTAAAATTTCCTGTAAAATATGAGATTAATGTTGGCTTCGATGTTGCTTTGCGAAATGAAAAATGCATACCTACTGGTAGACATTTTGGCCAGGCAGTCTGGGCTTGTCATGCTCTCTCAAATGTCCTACTGATGGTGGCGTTGTGTGTCGGGTCCCTTTATTCCCTATATCATGGTTGAGTAGAGCGACGCTGATACACACGTCATGCTCGTGAACGGGTGCTGTCAGTTGGGGCTGGTCGGCTTATACATGTCATGGCATCCGGGTTTTATATTATAATTATTTTATTTAATTTTTTTAGTGCTAGTGAATAACTCATGCGTTTCACATCAGACTGCATTATTCTCATATTAATATTAAAAACGAAAATTGTAAATATAACGAATTATTTAAAAGAGTATCTATGGAGTTTCTTGCCGGTTCTTCTCCATAAGACCTACTTTTTGGAACCGTGCAACTAGTGTTGACATTTCGAAAGAACCTGTAATATTGGTCTACTTGAAATAAAAATATTTGAATTTGAATTTGAATTTGAATTTAAGATATTTTTATGACTTCTATATGTGTGACTTCGAAGTCGGACGTTAATTTCTGGGAAATGGAAATTTAGAATATAATATATTAATTTGTCAGAGCTTGTCATGATAACGGACGATCTGTTGACAAAATTATTTTGAAATAATTAGAGCACGTATTTTATTTTTAATTTCAAATATATGTATGTATACATATAATAATAATAAGTTACTTTATTTTCTCATCATCGTAAGCATTACAGTACCTACAATTCAAAATTAACACAGTATAGAGACTGGTGTTTCTGGTAGGTAACAAGAGTAGAAAAAAAATTCAAAATAAATAGCAGTGTTTTTAAATTAAAATCAAATTAATTATTTAAAGTTTCCAGAAGAGAAATCCCATAAAAATAAACCCTCCAAAGAAGTCTTACATGCGAGGTTTTTACCGAAAGCAAAAAATCACGTTTAATTTAATAACTCACTAAGTAAAAACCACAAGTTTTAAGCTTAAAAACTTTATAGAAATTAAAATAAAAATAAAACTTTGAAACTTTGGCAACTTTAAGTAGAACTTTCACATAGGTAGCTTTTTCTGTATTAGCAACAGTTAACTTGGTAGTTAACTGTACTTAGTTGAGATTGGACTCCTTGAGTGAGATTTAAAAGGAATATAGTTTTCATCGAGAAAAATATGGTCACCTTAATATAAATAATAAATAATAAATAAATATTCTGAGACATTTTACACAGCACCATCTAGTCCCAAACTAAGCAGAGCTTGTATTCATCATATCAGAGCTTGTATTATGGGTACTAGACAATGGATATAATACTTATATACTTTTTTTTTGTAAATACATACTTATAATACATAAGAAACACCCAGACGAACACAAACACTTATATTCATCACATAAATATTTGTGTCCCGTGGGAATCGAACCCACAACCTCGTGATCAGCAGTCCGGTACTCGAACCACTAGACCACAGAGGTCGTCGAATTAATTAATAGGTGGTTTAATTAATAGGTGGTTTAATTAATAGGTTTTAGGTAATAAAGAGATTTACGCTCATTTTAGGTATTTTCTTTCTCATCAATATTTTGAAATCAATCAGTATTAATATGAAAAAAAAAATACTATTTTAAGTATTATACGCACTTCCCAACATTGTATTTTAAAATTAGTTCATCGGTTTTTCAATATTTATTATGTACAAATAAAAAAAGATTCCCTTTTTTTATTTGTACGAGCTGTCATTCCTGTAACGGATTCAAATATGGCGATATTTTAAAAGAGTCAAAAAGAATTACTCACGTACGTGAAATTCACAACAATCCTTTAATTTTATTCACACAAACACCACAGTTAAACGTACATTACAATCGGATACAAAATCACAAACACTTATCAGGATATACAAACAGTCAATTTAACGTCAAATTGGTGACAATAAATATTAAATGGCGGCGGGCGCCATGTTGTGACGTCATGGGAGATGAGACAATCGTGCGTTGCCTTTGGGGGACTGTGCGATGAAAACTTTGCGAGCCAAGGGGAATACGCGGAATGTTGTGTTGTTATTAAACTTGAAATGAGAACAGGTGCGTGAAAAATACAGGTGGTGTTATGAACTGGGCTCCCAAAAAATGTATAAGGTACTTATAAATTACTAGCTTTTGCGTGCGGTTGCGTCTGCGTTGAAGTAGTAATTTTATCCGTTCTGTTTTTTCTTTAATCTGCTTATTTATTTCTTAGCCTCCTCATTTAAGTTATTATTGATTCCGCATACAAACTTTCAGCCCCCTTTTCTGATGATTTTCGGAAGAAAAACTATCCTATATCCTTTCCCGGTATTCAAACTATGTCTATACCAAATTTCCTCTAAATCGGTTCAGCGGTTAAAGCGTGAAATGCGAGCCCGTGGGAATACGCAGAATGTTTTGTTGTTATTAAACTGCAAATGAGAACCAGTGCTTGAAAAATACAGGTGTTGTTATGAACTGGGCTCCCAAAAAAGGGCATCGTACTGTACTTGTTAATTATTTAAGTGGCGGTACGTTGTAGCAGGCTCGGTTTTATACTAGTCTCATATTATTCCCGGCGACAATTTGGATTTGCATCCAATGAATTGCAAATAAAATTTAAAACATTAAGTAATCTTAAAAAAAGGGAATGAAAATGTTTCTATGTCGCCAGAACTGGTTTGACGACCCAGTTAGTCCAGCGGTAGTTAACACTGCCTTCTGTGCTATGGGTCCCGGGTTCGAATCCCGGTAGGGACAAATGTTTGTGTGATGAGCATGAACATTTGTATCCGAGCCATGGATGTATCTATCTATAATATGTATGTATTTACAAAAAAAAACTATATATGTAGTATATCAACCAGCTAGTATCCGTAACACAAGCCTCGTTGCTTAGCACGGAACTAGATGGGTGCTGTGTGCCATAATGTCCAGGAATATTTAGAAACGCGCATATTTTGAACTACACCTCTGGTGTTACAGACGTCCATAGCATACGGGAACTGCTTACCATCAGGCGGGCCTTCAGCTTCTTTGCCACCCTCAGGATATAAAAATAAAGAAATAAACTTCTGTAGTCACTATCCGTCTGTAAGTATCCGGCCTTACCCTTCAAGGATGCATGTGGGTAAATAACAAACTGGTTAATCTATTTGTAAGAATAAGCTATGCTTGCCGAGGTTAGTTTATAGATGGGATATTGGGAATTTGAGACCCTCTTTACCTCGGGGAGCACGTTAAGCCAGCGATCCCTATTGACATAAGAACAGCTGCGACAATCGTCGTAACCCAGAAACCCTGATCAACAGTTTATCCTTTAATATATCGTTATTGTCTAATAATTGGGTTACTGAGAACTGAAATTAAAATACTAAATTTCAGTCGCATTTTGGTAGATTGGAACTCGACCCCAACATATTTGGGAAAAGGCTCGGAAGAAATTTGAATAAATACTCATATTCTCAATTGACACACGGGACATTCAAATTCTATGATTGAATCAAAATGACTAAAGGATCGGCATTTGCGACACTTCGATCCCGGACGAAGCAAATATATGTACGATCTACAGTTTGTGACATGGTAGAAAACCCTATTTATAGAACAAAAAATATCGTGTACACTGCAGTCATCAAAGAATCCTCATAACCAAAAAACTGTCTCCATTACTTCATTCCTCACGGAGCAGAAATGAAAATTAACTTCCAACTTGATATACCGTAGTTAATATAAACCATCGTATCGTAACTCCAACACTCCAATACACATTTACATTATACACGTTGACACTCGAACGGGGACATAAAGCATTGCAATCATTTCACGTTTAATATATATGCAGTCTGTGCCAGAGTTACATACAATGTTGCTTTAATAAACAGACCCACTGACATTTATGTTTACTATTTAGTAGTTTAGTATTAGAACATGAAATAAATACAGATTGAGTTCTTGAGGTTCGATTTCGGACAAGGTAATTTGGGCAGGTATAAGGGCAACAGTATAATAATAATATTCCCGGACATTATGACACAGCGCCATCTAGTTCTGTGGTAGGCAATGAGGCTTGTGTTACGGATACTAGTTGGTTGATATACTACATATATACTTTTTTGTTGTAAATACGTACTTATTATTATAATATGTATGTATTTACAAAAAAAAACGTATATATGTAATATATCAACCAACTAGTATCTGTAACACAAGCCTCGATGCTTAGCTCGATACTTTAATACAGTTCACTTCTTGGAACGCAAATACAGTTCAGATTGATTTTTTATAAAATAAAACTATAAAGTGTTCTATTAAGTGCTCTTGTAGTTAAGTCCATCCACCGACCCCGGCCTAACAGTGCTCAACGCATTCAAAGACGTTTTTACTCCAAAAACACACGATAAAATATAAAAGAGAGAGGGAGAAAGAAATCTCTTCGCATGGAAGTCGTTACGTCTTCGTTACGTCATTGCAAGATGTACACTCGGCTAGTCACGCGGCATGGCTTGACCTCGCAACGTGTGTAATATTGCGCGATCTGATTCTGTAACCGGATATACGCCGCGTCATACCTTACGTGAAGGGGATGAAAATTGGTTCGTGAGATCGAGATTCTGTGTAAGCAGGCTAAGAAGTTCAATAATTTTAACAATATCTAACCGACTTCAAATGTCAGTACTGGACCAAATTGAAATAGGAAGGAAAGCATCAGCTTTCAAATAAAAAAAATATTATCAGTCGAAAGTACTGAAGTAACAAAGAAAAAAAATACAGTTGAATTGAGAACCTCCTCTTTTAGTTTACATGAATAAGCGCCTGAATATTCGATTTATAGTAATTAATATATCTTAGGTGTCATTGAGACAGACAAAACTGAACGATACAATAACACCGAACTGCCTTCTATCAATAAACTTAATGTACGCTATAATGAGCATTATAACTGAAGCTATAAATGCCATTTTATTGTGAATATGTCGTAAAAATGTTGCTATCTTGCGAGAAAAATGATCATTTTATTATAGTGGTGATAAAAAATATACACAATCTAAGTATAAAATATCTATTTATATTTTGGTGTTTATTTTTACGTCTAGTGTTGATTTTTATTTTGAACGGTGCCAATTATTATTAAAAATATTCTTTTTAAAAAAAAACAAGTTTTCAATTTTATTTTCGATTTTTTCACATCGGTTATAATATTTTCAAAATTTTCCATTCTATTCTCATTGATGTAAATTAAATCTAAATACAGAGTGTTTAAAACAGAAATATTTCATTTTATTCATTCCAGAGAAAAAAACCGTTTTTAATTAAGGGTTGTCAAAAATAAAATTTGCCGAGCGATTGAAAAACAATCTGGCCTGATCGAATGGCAGGCGGATATTAAACACTCGGCCGGATATTTCCAGACTGCCTGATGAAAATTAATTATAGTGCGTCGAAACAAACCATGGGAGTGACAGCCCTAGGTTCAAAGGCTTTTTTAGCATCAGCGGTTAAAATCGAGAAAAAAAGCTCTTACACTAACGCGAATGCTAGAGATGGAAATGAAACTAAATTATTACGGTTGGTCGTTTCTACCTAAATTTAAATCCAAAATCCAAGAATAAGTTTTATTCTAACGAACGACCAAAGGATACGGTGACCTAGTTCTATGTAAATCATCATCATCAACCCATTATTGTCCCACTGGTGGGCGAGGATCTCCT
This sequence comes from Craniophora ligustri, assembly GCA_905163465.1. Classification (NCBI taxonomy): domain Eukaryota; kingdom Metazoa; phylum Arthropoda; class Insecta; order Lepidoptera; family Noctuidae; genus Craniophora; species Craniophora ligustri. The sequence goes on from LR990981.1 coordinate 1,532,072, forward strand.
CTCATTTTGAGAGGGATTGGGCTATAGTCCACAACGCTTGCCTATTGCGAATTAGAAGACTTCACATGCCATGCCATACCATTTCACCGTTTGAGCATGTGATAAATACGCACATAACTTCCGAAGAGTCAGTGGTGCGCCTTGAGTTTAAACTGGAGACCTTTGACATGGTAGTGTGTAGTGTACCCTATGTTCTATGTTTGCATATACTTACCTATGTGTGTAATCCATGTACTTAATACCAATAATTATTAATAAACGATTCAGTTATCAACTAGCAGTCAGAGCGTTTTATTCTCCTCCAATTCCCAACATTACATTGGTCTCACCACTAGGCTTCCACAGCTCTTTGCATTCTATACTTGTCTATAATAAAATAAACCATTCTAGCCACATGAACTTCACGAAGAAAACTTCTAAAACATTATGTGATGATCCTAACACAATATTTACCAGACCCTCTGCATTCGGAACTAATGTGTGTTATTAAAGTAATAAACACACAACTTTCTATGTCCTGCGACGTTCTGGAAAATTTATTGTATAGAATACAGCGAGCGATGCCGAGTGCGAGCACTAGTTTATTGTCTGTACATACTCGTGGAACTTGAAAAATCTCAAACTAGTCTTCTAATAAATGTTGAGGGTTTCGTCAGAGAGACTCGGCTAACTCCTAACCACATTTCGGATTTCTTACGCTGACTCGAGTATTAGGCATTGAAATAAAACTAGTTTTTACGGTTTTTCTCGCAGTATATCAGTATAGTGATATTATTTCATCAAAACTTTTTAGATCCTGTACAGCATCCGTGGTTCTAGGGCTCTAGGCCGACTGACCGCAGCCATAGATGTGAAAATATCTTTCACTAGCCGTCTTGTTCCAATAAATATACATCTTATACATATATAAAAATCTCGTGTCACGGTGTTTGTCGCTGAACTCCTCCGAAACGGCTCGATGGATTATTACGAAATTTTGTTTGTATATTTGGTAGGTATGAGAATCGGTCGTAAGCTATTTTTTACACCCCTAAATGTTAAGGATGTCCCTCCGCAGCAATTTTTTTCTTTTTTTTAACCAAAAATTTTTTTGGATTTTTTTTATGATAAAGCAAACAAAAAATATTACAACTCTAAATTTTCACTCTTCTACCACCAACGCCTATAATGTGGCAAAACAACGTTTGCTGGGTCAGATTGATAGTAAATACACTCATACATATACTCTCGCCGTTTTGCCATGGGGTTAGGCAGAAAGTATAGAATGCCACGCGCTTCGATCCCTGCATACCACTTTTGCGTCGTCCACATTCATACTTGTCATCTTGTCATGGCCAGTTACAAGTAGGAACTACGCACCTGACCTTTTTGAAGGAGTTCACCAAAAAAACAAGATTAATAAATACATACATATATGTATATATAGAGCCGAAGATCGAGCTCTGTGGCGTTCACTAGGGGAGGCCTACGCCCAGCAGTAGACGAGTATAGGCTGATGATGATGATGATGTATTTGCCAAACTTCTTGGCAGTATATGATTAGGTATAAATGAGACAAAGTTGTAGTATAGTCTGGTTATAATTATCCAAAGGTGCATCTTATATACTAACGACTACGTGTTGATCACGGATAGTAGAAACATTTAATAGATATTGAACGTGCGATAAAGATCATAAGATTGCGATGTAGATTGCAGATACAGCACAAAGATATTGTACTGTAACAGTACACCCTACTTTAAAAAAAAAAAAAAAAAATATTATGGTAATAGTGTTTACAATATAAATTTGACCTAAACCTTACTAGTTATTTGCTGATGTATATAAATAATAATGCTATTGTACGCGGTGGAATTTGATGACGCCTGTTGTGGTGTGATTTGCTGACGTATGTAATTTTGACTTAGCTGTTGCACGACTGTTTATTATTTTTTTCCGTTAAACTCTTCATTCTTCTGTCCAGTGTTTTCATTATGCCGTAAAGTAGGATCACGCCGATTGTTAAAATAATCTGTCCCATTGCAACATTTCTTATCCACCGTAAGTCCTCCTGGATCAGGTTACGGAGTTTGTCCGCTTCGTTTTGATTGAGGCAACTGTCCGTATTGTATGTTATCTGGTACTTAGAACTTTGATTTCCCATTTTAGATGTCTTGTTGTTACGAGTAGTTGTGAATTAATGGTATATGTTAAGATCTATGTTAATATATATACGAATAGCTTGCTTATATCAGCGATTTTTATAGACGTACTACTGGCTTTACTTTACGTCCCGATCGTGTAGTGTACGTGTGTGAATGTCTTCCGTAACTGCTAGAACCGTAGTAACTGATGTTGGTAAAAGCCTGAACCATAGTAGTTTAATTGTTTCGTCACTGATTTTTCCTCTCCCGAGGACTCGCATTTGACGTAATAACTGCGAAGGTTTTTGATCACCGAGTTCTGTCTCTGATATTAATTTTTGAAACTGTCGCTGTTCTGTTTCTTCGTAACAATCAATTAAACGTTCCTTGATGTTTTTATATTTATCTGTAGTCGGTGGTGAAGTGATTAGGTCACTAACTTGTAGTATTTCTTCCTTGGATATAGAAGATGCCGATGTTATACAACCAATAATTGGAGCAGATTTTCTAGAGCACTATAAACTATTAGTCGACATAGCAGGTCGCAAACTTATCGACAAAGTTACAGAGCTGACAACGCATGTAACTTCAGAAAAAGCGACACAACAAACAATTCGTACTATCGCAGTGGGAACGAATTCACGTATTACGCAACTTTTAAACAAATACGAAGACATCACGAAAGAGTCCTCTCTACGCAATGCGCCCAAACATAAGATTGAACACCACATTATCACTACAGGACCACCCGTCGCAGCTCGAGCAAGACCATTACCTCCAGAAAAATACGACATAGCCAAAAAGGAATTTCAAAATATGATAGAGCTCGGAATTTGCCGACCGTCAGATAGCCCATGGGCAAGCCCATTACATATGGTAAAAAAGAAAAATGGCGAATGGAGACCGTGCGGAGACTATCGAATGCTCAATAGCACGACAGTACCGGACAAATACCCACTACCAAGATTAACTGACTTTACATACATATTAGAAAATAAGAAGATACTAAGCAAGATAGATATACGCAAAGCATACCACTGTATTCCTGTTAAAGATATAGAAAAAACAGCCATCATCACACCTTTCGGACTTTTTGAGTACTTAAGAATGCCTTTCGGATTGCAGATACAGCACAAAGATATTGTACTGTAACAATGTATATATCCGGATTATTATAACACAGAGTAACGACAAACGTCTGCTCCTACCGGTATCCAATCCTTAACACATAGACCCTATACCGATAAGCTAATCAAGTCCTCAAATATACATAGTATATACCTATAGTCTTTATATGGATACTCCAAATATCCTAGTCCGATTTTTATGTACACAGTGCGATTTTTTTTAAACCATTAGGATATCATTGCCATTACATATCATTTCCAATAGGGTACGAAATTCTAGGCTTTCTAGACTCCGTTTGTTAATCGAACCAATAAAGTAAGCGGACTGTGGATGCGAACCACCACGGTATAAGTACCAACTGATATTACTCTAGGGTAGGGTGACCAGAAAATTCAGGAAATAGCCGCCTACCATTAATGAAGAATTAATGGAAGCTCAATTCAAGTGAAAGTGGTATGCAAGGATCGTAGCATGTGGCGTTCTGGAGTATCTATCTTTTAAAACATTCATCATCATCATCTTCATATCAGCTAGAGGACGTCCACTGCTGAACATAAGCCTCCCCCAAAGATTTCCACAAAACATGAAAACATTAAGAATACAAAATTTCCCCTAAAAACGTTCTCAATTCCACTGTATTTTCGTGTGCGTTTGTGTGTTTGTATGTTACGCGATATTAAAGATATTGCGTATATTGCGATTTTCCTCATTACTTTTAGGTGGATCCATATTTATTACATTTGTATAAGAAGCTATTGAATTCGAAAATGTTTTTTTGTGTTGTATATTTGAAGTAAGTTTATTTACGGATTTTATAATCGCGGTATTTTATAAAAATGATCTTTAACTTTCTCAAGGTGGAAGCTCCACGCTAGCCCGCGAAATTCCAATTTTCGTACGTTTTTCTTTTTTATAATCATTTAAATCAATAAAACAGCCCTCAAAGTGCATATAACTGTATTGATTGTCTATTTCATGAAAAAGTCATTCAATCCAATTGTATGCAATGTGAGGGTTGTATTGATGATATTAATGATTATAATTACAGGCGCGAATCATATTTTGTTCAATGTACAGGCTGACAAATACCAGCAAATTGCAAAAAACGTACGAAAATTTGAATTTCGCGGGCTAGCGTGGAGCTGCCATCTTAATGGTAATATTTATGTCTGTTTCAACTAATCGTCAACTAATGTACTTTTTCTTTTTCTTATTTCCAAATTCACACAACACATGGTCACCGCAAGTATCGGGGTTAGACAAGACCGCACAGTAAACTCCCGCGCTTGGTACCGTTTGTTTTAATTTGTCCGTCCCTAGCACCCGTTGTAGCCCCGCACTTAAGACTAGTAGGTAGTAGGTACGTACATTGATATTTTATTTTTATTTAATAATTGCCATTAGACAGAGAACTGTCTCCATCGTGGGTAGGTTGTTATGACGTCGAAGACATACGATATGGTTTGTGTTGTGTTGCATGATATCTTCGCCAATTACGAACCGATTTTTCCTCAAATATCGCAGTGTATTGATATAATTTTTATCACGACTTTTTTGCATAATTTGGGCAGAATGAAGTGTTATGTCTTATGATGTTAAATTAATATCAATATACCGCACTAAACATTGTGAAAAGCAGTTTTATTTCAATGTCAAATAATCATGCATTGTAAGAAATTGCATGACTTAATTAGTGTAACTAAATTTTTTGGATATCAGTTAATTTTTAAGTTATTCTGTTGCATAAATCAATGCACAATGCATAAGGTCCCCGGCAAATAAGGAAAAGAAACCAGTAAGCCGGAGATATATCTCGTTGGCGTGTGGAGTCAACCAACCCACACTAGGTGGACTATAGCCTCATCCCTATGAAAATAGGAATAGGACCCGTGCCCAGCAGTGGGATAGGGATTGAAGCCGACTGTTTTTTTCATGTCACAAGCAATGGTAGCAAACAAGCATACAGCCCGCCTGATGGTAAGCGGGTACCGTAGCCTATAGACGTTTGCAACACCAGAGGTGTAGCACGCGCGTTGCCAACCCCATAGAACCCGTCAGCGTAGAAGCCGTAGTAACTGCCTTATTTAACGAAACCTATTTTTAAAATAGGGAGTCACTACACTGACAGCAAATGGAATTCCGATGCTGTCAGAATAGTCACTCCCCCAACGAGCTCTGGCAAACTTATCACCCGCACAAACGCAACTATTGTTATTTCACTGCGGTCTTCTGTAGGGCGGAGGTACTTACCCAGTCGGGTAGCTCAAATTGACGAAGAATAGTCTCTTAAGGACTGTACGTACGTCAACCGTTTTTTCGACAGATTTTCACTGTATATGAAGTGAGTAAAGCCAGTAACAGTAAGTAACAAGTGACCGCAACTGTGAATTAGAGGGGTCGGTCGCCGTGAAACACAATGTGGGCGCCCTGTACGTTACAATTTGGCGATATTGGATATATAGCCGGGCTGCTGCGAACGACGAGACTGGGCTCAATGCGTGACTCTAAATGGCGATCTAAGTGACCCAAAACTAGAGGGTATTTTTAGTAACGTTTGATTGTGTACAACAAAAATAGTATGCTTTTGTAAGCAGCCTAACAAAAGTTTTGCGGAATTAATATTATCACGACTTACTGACAGCCTAGTGGTTTGACCAGTGGAATGTGAAGTCAAAAGTCCCGAGTTTGACAGCAAGGCATGCTGCAGATATCTTTCGGAAATAAGTATAAGGTTTCAGTAAAGATCCTCATTTTTGCCGATACTTGGTAAAATCATGTATACCATAATAATTAAAAAAATACCGAAGACAAGGCGGCAAAGTTTTAGCCCTTAGCTTGACAAAATAAGCGAAGAAAAAGTAATCAAACAAAAGTTAAAAGTTAATTTCCTCTTAAAAACCAACACAACAGTCTTATCTCCTTCAAAATCTAAACTAATAAATTGATACCGCTAAACTACATAATAACACTCCGCCCAAACTACTTTAAAACTACTAAACGTAACAGAACAAAGGAAAAACAGCTCTATTGTGTAGAGAATAAGATGCGACGCGAACGAAACAAGATATGCACTAAGATAAGAGCTTGATGCAAATTTAATTAGAAACTTAGGGCGCTGCAGATAGAGTGTTATCTGTTTCAGTTTTCTCTTGAAACTGTACATTAAGGCCGACGTACACACGATGGAACATCTACGATGCATGAGCGTACTCAGGCCCAGTTTCCACCGAAGCGTAGAGGAGAGGAAACGTGCGGAGATGTGTGTTGAATAACCAATCAAATTTCGTTATTTCTATGTATCATTTTTTTTTTTATAGTTATATGGAGACAAACGAGCAGGCGGCTCACCTGATGGTAAGTGATCACCGCCGCCCATGGACATTTGCAACACCGGAAGGCTTGCATACGCGTTGCCAAATCCTGCGGAAACCGCAGGATTTGGCAACGCGTATGCAAGCTGTTCAAGCAATTCTGTCAGCAAATGAAATACCCATGCTGTCAGAATAGTCACTCCCCCAGACCTTACTTACTTTACCTTACTTACTCGCAGAAATACAACTATTGTTCATTCACTGCGGTCTTCTGTAAGGTACTTCCCCAGTCGGACATGCGCACCAGTTACGAGTACAGAGGACCTTCTTGATAAAAACTTCGGACTTTCTTGATAAAAAGTAATAAAATGATAAATATTTACGTTTAGTATATTGTACCCTGTTTAATACACAATTATGAAACCGACTATAACCTGTAACCGAAGCTGATTGCATTAAATGTGGTTGCACCCTTACCGAGAATTGCTTTCATGAAAATTTTATACTCGCGAAGTGTCGGATTGTGAAAAGCTGCGAGCGGACTCCAGTATGCTTAACGTTTGTTTTATAGGTATTAAAAGGTAAATTATTGCTGCGATTAGTTCAACTGCACGTTGGATTAGAGGTAAGAATTCCGGTATTGCATTGCGGTACTAAGAATTAACACTAAAACTGTCACGACCGACTAATACTAGGTAAACCAATAACGAATAATGTTTATTATGTAACCTAATTTCTTACAGTTACGCCAATCGACAAAACATACCATCACTAGGTCAGGCAGAGTTGTGCTTATGTACACCTACATTTTGCCGGTATGTTTTATGTCACATAGGGTGCGAGCCAACTGCCATCAACCGGGCACGAATCCAAGCTGCTACTGAGACTTCCATAGAAAAACCCAATAAAAAATTCGGGAATCGAACGCAAAACCTCTGGCTCCGCAGTCGTCTTGACGACCACTAGACCGACAAGCTCTTTATGTAAAGGATCTTACACCTGCGAGAATATTAGATATCTATTGAAATTATTTTCCGTTTATTATTATCCTTTAGAGCCTTCATAGAATCTGTTTTTACTGTGTAAATCAAAACCACACGCACACAAACCCACGGAAGTTAAAAAAAAACAATTATTCGTTTTTTTATGTTAGATCTTTGATCAATTAAATCTTCGCTTTGTACTTACAATCTATGACTTTTTCATAATAATCGGTTGTTACATACCTGAAAAAGACAAAGAAAATATTAAAGTATGTTTAGATATGTACTATGAATCCAAACACCAAGTTACTGAGAATTTCATAGAAAAACCTAATAAAACTGCTCGACAAGGGAATCGAACCCAAGACCTCTTGCTTGAATCGATGGAATATTATACGAAGAAAAAGACAGTATATAATTAATGCTACTTAAATAGCTACGGTGTAATTGATACCTATACGTTAATACAATATGCGGGTAGTCACACATTGCAACGCCGGTAATCCGATTTAGTCTCGCAGCGGCCGTATAACTATCTACCGTAATTCATGTTTTACTTGAGATTTTCATTTTAATATCTTTCTTGTGTCTTGTCAACGAACACGATTTTAAGAAATTACACATGCATGTTACGTAATTAAATTGTGTACAGTACACATTGTACAATGTGTATTGAGATTAAACTATTTTTTCCATATTATAAGACCGATTTTTCTTTAGTAAAGTTTCGTTTTAACAAATGATAGATGTATAGAAAGAAAGAATGGACAAAGGAGGAAGGCACATTATCCTTTAAATTGTTAAGAAGTGTGGTACCAATTCGTAAAAGTAACTTAAATATCCAGGAGTTTGTAATAAGCTACTGTTATTACATCGATATGAACTCCAAAATTGAATTAAATCCCATATCATTTTAAATTCAACCCCAAAAATTGGAGTCGTACATTTTATTTCCGCTGTGATGTCACGCACAGAGAAAACACCAAGAGATACATGTCAAAAATCTGTTTCTATTTAAACGAGTTATGACGTCACGAACATAACATTTTTTTTTATGGACATAACGGGCAAACGAGCCGGAGGCTCACCTGATGGTAAGTGATCACCGCCGCCCATGGACATCTGCAACACCAGAGGACGTGCAAATGCGTTGCCGGCCTTTCAGAAAAGAATATATATGCTCTCCTCTTGAAGGTTCTCACGTCGTAACGGTTACGTGTAACGGTAACATTCCATTTTATTACATCGATGATGTGTTCTATGGTATAGATTTTGAATTGCGTTGCAGGAACACTAAAAAGATCATCATTATCAACCCGTTTACAATCCCACTGCTGGGCACGGGTCTCCACTCTCTGTCTGTGAGGGATTAGACTACAGTCCACCACGCTAGCCTATTACGGATTGGCAGACTTCACATGCCATCGAGAAAATTAGGTTTCTGCGCGATATTTCGCTTTAATGTTTAACCAAGTGATAAATACTCACGTAACTTCAGACCGTCAGTATTGCGTGGCTTGGGAGTGGACACGAAATTGCCTTTAACTTATAAGGTATTATATTTTTTTAAATATGACGGCGCATGCGTGCGTCGTCGATAATGTCAAATTTGAGAGTGGCTGTAGTCAAAAAGTCGCTCTAGCGGAGCGTCGTGTGAATGGAAGCGGTGCTGGTATCTTGTTTTGGAGACGAGCTAAACGGGAACCGCAAGCGCACCACATCTGCGACGAATCGCTTGTATTCTGTCCGAATAGTGTGCCCTAGTATCTGATTATAATGAGAAGTCAGAAGCGATATGAGGCCTCCCGATCGAAAATACGCCCACAACAATTGAATACACGATGAATTCTGATGAAGGCCTTCCTGCGCCGACAAATGTGTAAACACCTAAGTGTCAATAATCAGTTTGTTTACTTATATTATGACCTTATAGACGATTACCTTATAGAACATTATGGCAAAAAGTGCATATATTTAAAAAAAAGCTTTACGTAAGTCAAACTTTTTAAGACAAGCCTTCGAAGTCGCTGATTCACTATCAGCGAGTGAATCACTATTGGAAACAAGTTCCAACTACCCTACAAAATGAAATTAAGCCATTAAGCTGAATCTACATTGTACAAAATCCGATCGGAGTCCAGTAAAAGGAATAAACAATCAATGCCACTTGCATGCTCCAGATACTGGAACAGAATGTGGGTAGTTCGCTAATCGGATTTAAAGTCTCCGTGTGAGCGGACGTCCGGGGACAACTGTCGCATGTTTTATGTATGCTAGCCCTGTTTTAAGTAGAAAGTTCCTCTTTAACTTATATTTACGTTGGATTTACATTGGGCCTGAGTAAAGTTCAACATTTCACGATGAGGCTCTGAGGGGATAATCTGTATGAGACTGACTACTTATGGACGCGAGAAAGACATAGTTTATACAATTAGAATGGCATGTTTTTGATTTCTGGAGTAGATTTTTTTTACCATTATATCTTGATGTTGACTTAGTAAGTAAACATACAGGCAGATAATATTCGTGTAAATAATATGTAACCTTGCCCGGTTAAATACTGAGGGATCTTATAAGTTTAAAGTGCGCATATGTGTTTGTCCGTCTGTATGTGTGTACTGTAACTGTTAAGCGAATAAACCAACTTTGATATCATTGTTTTTCTAGCATCAACGATTATTATTAGTTAGTTTTTTTTTTAAGCTTCTCCGCACAAAGGTAAGTCTTTTACTCGTACATAATAATAACACACACAAAAACGTTCAGACCCAATAGAAAAAGAAACAGAGAAAGAAACAGTGCGGCGATCAATCTAGAAATCCATATCAATAAAGGGAGTGCATGCAATACAACACCAGATGGATTAACAGATGCAGCAAATATTATTCCAAGCTACTCTGTAATCTTACCAAAGTAAAGAAGACTGCTAATATTAAGACAGACTCATCCGCAATTTATACAGGGAATGCAGTTCTAACCTAGATATAAGTAGAGAGAGAGTGGCTAGTCGAACTTACAGTAAATTGAATTTAAATCCTCGGTATTTCTGATGTTTTATGTATATCCGTTTGCGTTGTTTTAACTGGGAATCTCTCTGGCTTAGTGGAAGATTTTCTGTTACATTATTGGAGTATGAGAAACCAAGTGGTTTTAGTATTAATATATGATTCATTCACGTTATTTTCTACTGCAGGTTTAATGTCCTTATTTTATGCTTCCAGGAAGGACAAAGAACAGAGTAATGCTGCCTGCATCCCAAATAGATAGGTAGGTTCTAAGGAGGGTTCTAATAAATATATTTATATATATTTCTCTTTTAAAATTCGATTACTTTTTTATTTTTTGATCTGTACCTCTATTTAAACCTTTATCATCATCATCAGCCCGAATCAAATCAACTCAATGCTGGGCTTATATCCCAATTTTAACTATGCAGAATTTCAAACTACCACGTGGTTTTAATAAGCTTACAAAGTTTTCTCTTCACGTATTAACATAAAGATACGTAGGATGCAACATAGACACAAGGGATATCGGTAAGAAATAAGCTTGTTTTAATCGGATTTAGAACTTGCATGTTGCTTTTGTTACTGCAGCCAATCGTGTTTACTTAGGATCTTCTAATCAAAGCAGTGGAGTCATCTCTCTCTTTCACTCACGTACATCTATAACAGCTTTCTCTATCTAACATATACACAAACGACTTTTTAGGACAATGCAATTGTTTTTTAATTCTGTATTCTCTACTGGTGACTGAATTCAGGCACAAAGTTATAATATTTAATGTGCCTTATTACTTAATTAATGCATTCATCATTTATATGGACCTGATCAAAGTATGTATACTTTGAACTCATCATTGTCAATTTGAGAGGAGATACCAAGTTGAGAGAAATTCCGTACACAAGTATGGTACCAAAAACAGGTTTATAACGAACACATTTTTTAAAAATCTTCCACAAGTACTAACTTATCTATTAATATAATAATCACTCTTCTCCCAAAGCATTATTAAATCAAAAGCAAGGAACGTAAACTAACGCGCCATTTTGCCAGTCCCGCGTTGGGCGCCAATTCATCTTCCCGGTTGCAATAATTAAACGTCAAACGGCCACGCACCGATGGGTAAATTGTTTCGCCCCAACTACTTGCGCATTGGCTTTTGACACCGTTCCTCCTATATTAATTACCTGCCACGTTTTATTATTGAGTGTTTTAAAACTATCATCTTAAACTTAAACGAGGCTTTCCGTTAATTAAGTTTTGATTTATAGTAGTGACGTCATCAGATTCGTTAACTGAAGTTATTTTATTTCGGTAATTTACTCTACGCCGAAAACAGTAGGATGTACTTACTTTTTTTAATTAAATAAGTAGGAAGCATAACCGAATGTAAACTCTACTTACACTAATTCAATAGTCTTAGCGGTCATAAATACGAGTAATTAACCTAACCTTAATACTCAGAAATTGAATCCAAGACCTCGCATTTGGCTTAAGTTAGCTCACAAGGAACTGACAAAGGATTAAATTACCATAAGAGAATATTCATACATTATTATCTATGTATATTCGATACTGATTGTCACACGTAAAACCATAAAATAATAATAGTTTGTTCAAACAAATTATTATTTTCTATCTAATATATAAAATTCTCGTGTCACAGTTTTCGTTGCCATACTCCTCCGAAACGGCTTGACCGATTTTGATGAAATTTTTTGTGCTTATCCGGTATCTATGAGAATCGGCCAACATCTATTTTTCATCCCCCTAAAAGTTAGGGGTAGTCCACCAACCCCTACAATGTGGCAAAACAACGTTTGCTGGGTCAGCTAGTCTAATATATAAAATTCTCGTGTCACAGTTTTCGTTGCCATACTCCTCCGAAACGGCTTGACCGATTTTGATGAAATTTTTTGTGCTTATCCGGTATCTATGAGAATCGGCCATCATCTATTTTTCATCCCCCTAAAAGTTAGGGGTAGTCCACCAACCCCTATAATGTGGCAAAACAACGTTTGCTGGGTTAGCTAGTAATACATAAATATATATGGTTTCTATAGCTTTCATGTTATAACAGAACCTACACGTGTATCCTCAATCAACCTCCACGCGTAACTAGATATTCTGATATAAATTGATTGCACAGGTTGCAGTGTCGTCACATAGCGGATATGTGGGAAACTTGATACATATTAAATAGAGGTCATTCGTTACTTTTTTGACTGAAAATTTTGAAGGAAATTTTGCTGTATACTCACAGTTTGTCTTGTATTGTTTTTATTTTTAAGCCCTATGTTAAATCAGGCCAACCTATTGCCATTAAGAAGGTACGAACGCATACTCCGAGTGGCGCCAGTAACGCAATAAAATTCTACTTCATCTGAGAATCGAATTGAAAACCGGATCTCGAATTGATACTATACAATTTACCGCAAACTTTAAAAATAATAAAACGTTCATCAAACGTTCGTTCAGTAACTCGTCATTTAAGAAACCTCAACGGTTTATAAAGGGTTTTTTCGCAACGCATTTGCAAGGCTCTATCTAGTGTTGCAAATATCCATGGGCGGCGGTCATCACTATCCATCTGGTTAGCCGCTTGCTCGTTTGCCTCCTTATCATCATAAGAAAAATTCAACACATCAGGCGGATACCTCGGTGGCTCAGTTGGCAGAGCGTCTGGAGTACCGATCCAGAAGACGCGGGTTCGAGTCCCGCCTGAGGTTGAATTTTTCTTTCTTAATAAAAATATAAAAAAAAGAGTCAATTTCTACTGTCAAACATACAATTTGTACATCACCAACAAGTCAAAAAATATTCATTATTTTCGACAGCAATATTAATTTCAAGGAATTCAGTAATACGCCTTACGACAGCTGACACAAAACTAATTAACTATTGCATTAAATTCATTATCGTCACATGTCAAAACGTGCATTAATACGTAACAATTGTGCCTTTGAGTTTACACCACGACGTCGCCTCGTTATTTAGAATGCATTCGGGCTAATGCATGCGATATCGGATTGCGATGCATTATGCTCGGGAGGAATATCCGGGAGTAGATCATTTTGAATATCTTTAGAATGTATTGCGGTTTGGAATTTTGAAATTCAGCTGTGTACTTTATTTGCTGGACTTTGAAATAGAATCTTTATGGAAAGAAGTTTACTTATAGCATAGACGGATAAAGAAGAAAAAGAGTTGTGATAGTCTGGCTGTGATAGTGTGTTTTGAGTTTGAAATAAAGAAAGAAAGAAAGTTTATTTGACACAGTCAAGGCACATATTTACAAGAGAAAACAAAAAAATATTAAAATAGAGAAAATACTAAATTATTGTGCCTCACGGCTGTGGCAATTAGGCCCCGTTCAGCATATGCCAGGCAGCTAGTGCCTGGCGCTGATTTTCAACTGAGCCTCAATATCTGAGGCGTCCCGGATGCAACAAGTTTTAATACCATGTATGAGTTTTGATGTGCGTAAAAAGGGATAAAAATATAATGATTTTCGATACCAAGTAACACACAACTGACTTTTTGAAGGTACGTGCGTATTTATCACACGCTCAAACGGTAAAGAAAATCATCTAACGAAAACCTGCATGCCTGAGGGATTTTCTCGATGTCGTGTGAAGCCTACCAACTCGCGTAACGAGTCAATCAATCAACTCTCAATCAAGAGGACACTCGTGCCCAGTGAAACACGAAGAGGGTAGTAATAAAAAATATACCGCGATAAAATCGGAAAGAAAAATAAGTTTAATTTCAATACATGGTTATATCACAATTTATGTCTTACAAAACTGGCACGTGTTAAAATCCTTTAGAAGTCCACACCTTCCTTAGAACGTAATAGCATTCAGAATACATTTAGGTTAATGCATACTGCACAGAAAAGGATCTTGTTACATAATGTTACCTTTACTTGAAGTATACGAACAACGAGTTCCGTACAGTGAGAGAAAATGTGGAACAAATGGTTATTGCTGCGAGTTGGTGTAGGGTACTTTTTAACCTCTGACGCAAACACTATTGGTTGTTATAAGTTTTAAACAAACAATCGTGGCGAATGAAGTCTCCCAACCTGCAGTAGGCTAGCGTGGTGGACTATAGCCTATAATGCCTCTGATATGAGAGGAGACCCGGGCCCAACAGAACTTTAATTGGGTAGAGTGTAATGATGAAAAGCTTCCCGCGATATAAATTTAGCATTTTTTAAAATATAAACTCTTTCTTTTTTAGATTTACTTACGTTAATATTAAGAAACATTTTCTAGTTTATCTACACATTTAAAAAGCTTGATTCATCAACATGTTGTTTAAACAAATGTCACAGTTGACCGGCCAACAGGGTTGGTGAACCTATGGTACGCGAGTAATTGACGGCGCGCGACAAAACATTTTTGGCACGACAGTGATTGTGCTCTTAAATCACACATTTTGGCACACTTGTTCGCTAAATGTCACGTGGGAGACATTAACGGTTTGTATAAATGCGTAGGCCAACGAAACGTAATAATAAAAAAACTTTTTTTTTACTAATGTTATGTCTGTGATAGCCAAATACTACTGAACTATGTGTCGCATAAAATCATGATAACATTGAATAGATTATGATAATAATGCCTTTTATTCAAATAGTAGAATTAACCTAATATGATATTGGATCAAATTGTGTATGAACACACTCACAAACGCCATTAAAAAAGAGGAAAGCAATTTTGTCGGCATGGTTGGTGCAGTGGTCTAGCGATCGGCATCTGCGCCGCCTGTCGCGGGTTCGATCCCCTCACGGTACAATTTTGACCTACAGATACTTATTCCGGGTTTTTGTTTGTATATTGTGTTCTTGTAAACACACCCACGACACAGGAGAAATTCCTAGTGCAACATTTGTTGCAATGGGGCAACATTTATTTCTTTAAAAACAATGATATAAAAAACTATAGATACGTTACCCACCCTCTAAAATGGCAACAAGAAATCAAGGCAATTGCCGGGATCGCGCTTAGTGACGCACCAACCAGCGTTGCGAGGGTACGTTCCGTAAAAATAATTCCTGCTTAATAGTTTTATACTTCCTGAGAACAAGATGCCTTCATGTGTTTACAAATTATACTACAACAGTGAAAGATAAAAATGTGTCTTTCCCTTTCTTTGCACAAATTAGTCTCTGTCGCCATTTTGCATAGCCGTAATGTTCGTGCATGACGTGTCTATATAATAATATGTCATTGTTTAAGAATAAATAATTTTAATTTCAATTTATAGCAATAATAAATACAAGTATTTGCCTTCAAAAACAATTAATCGTAAATAGCAAATTTAATTCTACCTTGAAATAAAAATCACTCTTTCTTGTATAAATCGTCACGAATGTAATTCAAGCTTTCATTGTGTTGAAGTGTTTTATAATTCCCACCCTAAACGTTTAACAACCCTGGCGGGCGACGTGTGTGCATTGTGCATTAGCGTCACGTCACACGTCGAGTGTCACTCGCGTCAAACGACGCTAAACGGCGAGGGGTCAGCCATTGACGGTATTGTTACAAATTCACCGTCAATTTGTCCATAATTTGGTACCCACTTTTCGAATAATTGTTGTTGTGAATTGTGACGTTTTAACGCGTCAAATTGCGAACGGATTATTGATATACGAATTGAAATGGAACACAATGATATTTAAGGGATTTTAGATGTTATTATTGTAATTATAAGTCTCATTTTTGACATGAGACCTTATTTTTGCGGTCTTGGGCTTACATCAGCTGGAGATTATAAGCTAAAATATAGAAATAAAAATACTTTTTAAGTAGTTTAACGTGGTAAATAGTAGTTTTATTTCAATGTACTCACGTGAATGTAAAAGAACATGAAAATAATATAGGATCGTCCGTTTTTGTTCGTAACTGACATTCGCGCAATAAAAAACCCTATAACCAAAGTCAAAAAACGGTAAAAAAACAAAACAGACGTTCAAAATTCGAAAATTCTGTTAAACCTGGCTCTGTAACACAGCACACATGTAACGTACCACCACGATTGGTCGTCCATAATCCAATAGCGTGTTCCGATTTGAATTTCGATCGGATTCGTGTTCTAAATTTAAATCTCGTCCGGATCACGTACCGTACGTGAGGGCGCAATAGACCAATGTTTCTGGTGAAACTTTGAGGGTAGATTGTTTTGGAGGGTAGGTTGTGCTGCGGTGTTATTTTTTTCTGTTTGTGTAACTTGTTGCTGTTTTCAATAGCGCAGGAACAATTAACAATGAAGCCGAATTCTGTTTTCAATTTTTTAGGTACTTTTAACATTCGAACAGTGATGAGTTTTTTGTAAACTAAGGTTAATTTAACCGCGTTTTTCCGCTACCGAGAAAGGTAAGAAAAATTGTAACATCACCAAAAACTTTTTTTCAACACAACAATTTTTCACCTTTTTTGTATTTCTTTTTTATGATTTGGCATTAAAAAGTACTTATAACCCAAAAAAAATCACTCAAATTCTAGAATGTGGCAAAGCAACGTTTGCTAGGTCAGCTAGTAATAGATAGAATAAAATACAAATAAACAACTTCAATACAATAATATCCGAATTAATTATTTATTTACTTAACAATACACCCCCCAACCGGCAGTCAGTGTTACCCAGCTTAAAGCAACTTAACGCTGACTTAAAAGTTCTCGTGACCGCTGTTACCCAACTTTGAGCGACTAACGCCGTTTGCCAAACTTTTTAGAACGACGAATTAACTTTTTTTAAATTGAGTTAATTAGTTGTGAATTTTAAGTTAATGTGTGTAGGTATTGTAGGTTTTAAATGAACGGTATTTATTATCCTTATTATTGTCACATATATTATATTGTATTCTAATGTATATGTATCATGTAAAGATGAGGAAAGTAAGAGTAATATAATAATAGTAATTCCGGACATTACTACACAGCGCCATCTGGTTCCGTGGTAAGCAACGAGGGTTGTGTATACATAGATACATCAATGACTCAGGAACAAATGTTGATGCTCATCACACAAACATTTGTCCCTATCTGGATTCGAACCCGGGACCCTTAGCACAGAAGGCAGTGTTAACTACCGCTGGACTAATCGGGTCGTCAAACACCATAGTACAAGCTCTGCTTAGTTTGGGACTAGATGGTGCTGTGTAAAATGTCGCAGAATATTTATTTATTTATTAAATGTGGACGAGGCAAAAGTGGTATGCGGGGATCGTAGCGCGTGGCATTCTGTAGTTTCTGCCTACCCCCATGGGGAAAAAGGCATGAGTGTATGTATGTATGTATGTCTATAAGTTATTCCGTGCCCATATACCAAAACAACTGTTCATTTACCAAAGGCCCTGAGGGTACGATGGGATATTCAGTACCATAAGTAGTTTAAATCCTCTAAATTTAATGGAGGACACTTAATCTTGTTTATTAACTGAAACTTAACGGTCGGTAACCGATACAGCTTTTTGTTAATTCCATTTTGTCCGGGTTTGGATTTCAATATCCTCTTAATTCCTTGTTTTTATTTAGGAGTTTTATTGGTCGTGGTTAGTTTCGAAAATAGATTTTTTTTTATTGAGACGTCCAATATAGTAAATTAGAGCTGTGGTAGCCTAGTGGTGTGACCAGTGGACTGAGATGTCAGAGGTCTCGAGTTCGAACCCAAGGCACCCACCACTGACTTTTCGGAAGTTATGTGCGTATTTATCACATGCTCAAATAGTGAAGGAAAACATCGTGAGGAAACCTGCATGCTTGAGGGAATTCTCGATGGCATGTGAAGTCTGCCAACCCGCAGTAGGCTAGCGTGGTGGACTATAGTCTAAACCCTCTCAATTGAGTGGAGACCCGTGCCCAGCAGTGGGACATTAATGGATTGATGATGATGGTGATATAGTAAATACTATTTAGTTCCCCTCCTCTCATGTCAAGAAAAATGCTTTAATCACCGTGCTAGCCTAGTGCACACGCTATCGAGAAAATCTCTCAGGCGCGCAGGTTACCTTGCGATATTTCCTTCACCGTTTGAGCATGTGATAAATACACACCATATAACTTCGAAAAATCAGTGCTACGTGCCTTGAACTCGAGAGTTTTCACTTCACAGTCCACTGGTCACACTACTAGGATAACACAGCTCAATACACTAGTACCTATTAAAAAGAAAGAAAGAACAACCATTTTTGATGCAAAAGAAATACACACATACAAAACTAGAAATAAGTAGACTAAAAGATACAAATAGTTGTTTGTGACGTGTCCAATCGCACCAAATAGTACATACTACAATTACATGTACAAACGTACAATCTAGACTGTATTGTATTAGGAAGTTACAGCCTAGGTTCAACAAGTGTTATATCGGTGCCAAGTCTGCACCCGCCAGTCTGCCAGGATGGCGCCAAAAGAGAGGACCATGCCAAATGGCATAGTCTCACTGTTAATTAAGTTACGTATTGCCCCTATTGTTACTTGCCTGTTTATTGAATACTAGCGGCCCGACTCGGCTCCGTACGGGTGGACTTTTGTATTATGGAGGGAAGGAGGTGTGAATCCCTCCATTTGAAGAGGAGGAACCTCCGACCAGGGAATAGGTGTTGTGTCTGTCGGGTTACTACCCAACGGTTGATGTTGGGTGGTTGTATATATGCTATCTCGCGTGCAAATTTCACTTAGCTTCGTCCCTGTATACGTAGTTAGATTGTCGCGAGATTGATGTCGCTACAGTATTTATCTCAATTTTTTCTGGTTATAAATATAGCCTATGTTACTCGGGACTAATGTAGTTTTCTAATGGTGAAATATTTTTTGAAATCGGCCCAGTACTTTTTGAGTTTATTCGTGACGAACATACGAAAATACAAATCTTTCCCCTTTATAATAGTACATATAGTACCTATAGATTAGCTGACCGACACGACTTCGTCTGCTTCACATGAGACAGAGTGGGTAAAATTTTACCCAATCCCTATGCGAATGCGAGTAAACCGCGAATTATAATGCGAACTATCCGTAAACATACCAATCAAAACCGATGTACAATTGGAGATGATAACACGACAATAAATGAAAAGACTAGTTCAAGAGAGTATTTTGACTCTATTAAATAAGTCATACTAAATAATAATACTAACTAAATAGCACAAATATGCAAAAAAAAATAGATTTGCGTAAGGATTTTTTAACATTGGTGAAGGTCTTTTAAGTGGCGAGTTGGCAACTTGGCGAGTTGGCGAGTTGTGTTTATACTTATGTTGCAAGTCTTTAACCTTATCTGTGATAGCCTAGTAAACAATACATCATGTTGAAAATAAAAAAAATGGAAAATAATGTCCTGTATTTAAACTACTGGGTATATTTGATTGAGTTTTGGTAACGTGAAGTAATCTTTTATAATACCAATAGTACAATGTCTTCGTGAAATAACTTCTTCATACCACAATGATGGCAAAGAAATTTACGGTCCGCCTGATAGGAAGCGGCTACCGTAGCCAATGGACGTTTGTAACACTAGAGGTGTCGCGTCGCCGACCCTTAATAGAATTTGTACGCAATAGTTTAACCCTTCAATCTCAAACAGTTCACGGTTTAGTTTTGCGAGTCGTGACTCGCCGACGATCGTGACGGGACAGACGGACAAAAGTTGCTGAAATTTGAAAGTTTATCTAAACATGGTTACATGCTATTATTATTTTCGTGACTTTAGTGTTTATTTGTATATTACATGTAAGTTTTTTTTTAAAACTACATTTGCAAACGTATATCAGAGCTTTTAACATTCGTTTTTTTATAATTAAAAATTTTATTTAAAAAAAAAATTCACTTGCTTTTGCCTAAAGCCAGCGTGCCAAACTCGGCTTTTAACTGTAAATAATATTTGTTTTTTTTTTTGTGGTTAGCACGTCGGAAACATCCGTTCTTTAAAAAATGAATTTAAACGCAAAAACTGAACTCCTATTTAAGAGATTGGGCCATAAAAGCTTTAAACCGTGAGGAATGGAAGGAAGGTAGGGAGGCCTTTGTCCAGCAGTGGGATCAACCGGGCTGATAAAAAAAAATGCCAAAATACGAATGAAGAAAGAAAATTAAACATAAATATACTCCTTTCTGTAATCAAATTATGCCTTGATGATTTTTATTGTTACCATCATGAGAACTGGCCCACTTTCGCATTTAATCTTAATTGGAATAGCAATCGTTGAGAACTACAATGATTTACTAAGCAATTAATAAAGTATAATATAAAGTTATAACAATAAAGGTAAAGGGTTGCTTGAAGGATTCTAATTAAAATTGATTTATATTTATAGTTTAAGTACGAAACGAATTATAACTAACTAATCTTTAATAGTGTAATACACGGTTGGTGCAGTGGTCGAGCGATTGGCTTCTTCGGTGAGTGTCGCGTGTCCGATCCCCGCACAGATCAAACATGTATGGCCTATAAGTAGTTATGGGTCTAGGTGTTTGTGCATTGAGGATATATGTGTTTGTAACGCACGATAGATGAAATTACTAGCGTGAGGCAATATTAAAAAAATAG
Organism: Craniophora ligustri; assembly: GCA_905163465.1. Classification (NCBI taxonomy): domain Eukaryota; kingdom Metazoa; phylum Arthropoda; class Insecta; order Lepidoptera; family Noctuidae; genus Craniophora; species Craniophora ligustri. The sequence continues at coordinate 1,553,177 of LR990981.1, forward strand.
CAATAATAATATTAATATCTTAAGAATATATTAAGGAATTTTTTTTATTAAAAAATGATAATTTGAAATATTACTAGTATTTAGAGAAAAAACTCACCTCCCAAACTTTCCGCACAACTTATTTACTTATTAACGAAGATTAGATGAGAAAATTCAGCACTTACCTGAAACAAGACAAAAACAAATTAAAAAAAACACTCAAAAATTTTTAAAACAAATATCAGAGCACATAACATCACACCTGTATTCCTAAGAGGGTAGTCAGAGGACTAAAATGTACTCTCAAATTTCGCTCTGTTTCAAGGTCCATAAACCTAATGCCATTAATCGGACACAAATCCATACTCTAACTGCGCCTGAGTTTTATATAATTTTGCTCTACCTGGTAACCGAACTTATAACATCAAACTTGCTGCCTTGCACAAAAATAAAAAATCATTCAAATACCCTTGACATATTCTGTGACAAATGACTGTAGAACAAAACTACCCTCCATTCGCCACCTCTATGGGACATTTACTTCCCATCTATCAATCGGATACGCGTTCCGTATACGAAACAAAAAGGTGTCCGGTGTCCGGTGTCCGGTGTCCGGGATCCGGGCTCCGGACTGCGGACTCCGGACTCGTTGGTACCGGCACACGCGCCACCTAGCGGCAGGAAATTGCAACATCGATCCGTCACCGACACTTAAATGGGAGCGTGATGAATTGGATGCCCGTTATTGTTGTACGTTGTTGGGTAGGCAGAGTATTAGCTATGCTCTATTAATTACTTACTTATAAAACATCGATATACGACTATAACGTTATTCTAATGATAACGATAATGATTTCAACAGTTTTTTATTTATTTTCCTATTGAAATAAAAATATTTTGCAAGTTTTTTATCGCGGTATTTTTAGTCAAGGTTAAAACAGGCGTCCCTTTGACTGTAATATGCGAGAAAGGATCCGAAGCGTCGGAATTTAATAATATTAATATACCGCGTGTAAATCAGTAAAATTAAATAAAATAGACCAAATCGCCTTCTAGGGACGTCCCTAGAAGGCGTAGTTTTCCCTCAAACTGTGAATCACAAGTGACAGATCACAAGTGTCTCATCAGTGTGTGTATTCAGTGTCTTCATAAATATTCTGATATGCAAAACAAGCGGGAAAATAGAAGTATAGGTACAGGTAATTATTCTATTTAAGTGGTTAACATTTTTTTTGATACTTTATAGCAAACAAGCATACGGCCCGTCTGATGCGTTTACAACATCAGACGTGTCGCTCGCGCGTTGCCAACCCTATAACTAACACTATATACACAGCTAACTTCTAAGTAGTTACCTAGTATTTCAGTACGCTTGCCCCCATCCGTTAAAACTTGCAACGAAACTAAAAATGTAATATAACAATGGAATCACGTACAAACATACAATCACATTAGCTATTTTGTAAAGGTGGGTTTGGACTACGCGAGCGCTGAGAAAAATCTTCTAAATAGAAATGGGACCTGTTTTTTTTCCAAAACGTAGCCCCATACTAGGATTTTTCTCTGTGTCGTGGGTGCGTTATCAAATACAAATTTTATCACGTACATATATTAACAAAAATATACATAAAAAACAACACATTCATGAAATCTACTAACAAAAATCTTGAACTATGAATAAATAAACATAAAACATCTTTCAACATCAGTGGTTAAAGTTAACGGTCAACATGGTACTACAAATTATCATCACGTCTTTACCTGTGACGGGTCTGACAGAGGAGTACTAATAATCATCATATCAGCTCTTGTTGACGTCCACTGCTGGACATAAGTCTAGAGAGGAGTAATAAATAGGTAAGGACCACTTATATCAACCTACAATTCTTCGGCATGTTTTTAGGTTTGGTGTAGAAAGTCATAGAAAAATCCAATGACATATTCGTTTGTCCTGACGATCGGTACTCACATTAAACAGCCAGTTCTAACAATAAGACAATGCACACGTAACGCAGTTACTAACTTTAAGTACGTATATCCGATCTAGACACACCTTAAAATACCATTAACAGGATTAAAACCATCATTTTAAAAAGAAGATATCCTTTCAAAAAAAACATTCCGTTCACCCAACATTTAATACTTTGTTATTTACGATAAAACATCAAAACACGAAAGCCGTTGCCCCAGAAATATTTAAATGTCAGTTTCAAAAGGAAAATAAGGAATTATTACACAAATGGATACGGCTTGGCTTTGTAAGACCGAGGTACTTTTATGGATTAGATTCTTGTGTTTTGATTTTGACGTTCAATTGAATATTTAAGTATTTCGTCTATATTATAAGGTCTAACATTAATAATGGCAAATATTTTAAGGGCAGGACTCAATCAAGGATAAAGAATTTTTATAATAAATATCAAGCACATATGTCCTAAAAACTAATAATAGATACAAATAAAAAAGTTGATTTCTTATCTAACAACCAAACCATTTATTGTCCCACTATTGGGCACGGGTCTCCTCTCATTAGAGTGGGATTAGGCTATAATAGCACCACGCTACCCTGCTCTGGGTTTGGTAGTCTTTACACGGCATCAAGAAAATTTCTCAAGCATGCATGTTTGAGCATGTGATAAATACGCACCTAACTTCCAAGTTAGTAGTAAAAAGAATCTGTACATGCTTCATTGTAAATGTTTATTTTGCTTCACTTAAACAAATTTGTGAATAAATGGAAAGTTAGTATCTGTATTTGAAAACTTTTGCTATTTATTATTGTAGCACGTTCTGCCCATGAATTGCGTTTTATAATTTATAACGTATGTGTGATTTAATGTTTAACCGCACGTTAAATATCACAATTATTGGTATAGTTAGCATTGCTATCATAACTAGTCGTCTAACTTGCAAAATGAGCCATAATTCGAGCAAATTAGACAAATACACATACTTTCGTATTTAAAATATTGTGGATCAATATTGTAAATCTAAATATTAATTTAAATTTCTTCGAGGAATGTAAACGTGCAGATAATTATTTGTGTATTAAAACGTTTAATTACTAATCGGGTTAATTAAGCCACCACAACGTAATATAATTACGGCCGCAAATCGGGTGTACCCCGTAAATTACCCGCTGGTACCTAGAGTACGTTACAGTGATGTCTATCCTCACCGGAAACGCCGCGACGCGCGGCAAACGCATAAATTTCGCACATTCTGAACACGCACTTAGGTTTGGCGCATAATGATGTCGCATGGATGAATTATTCACATATTTATATAATTTAATGAAAAATATTTTCTATGGATATAATACTTAATATTATAACATATAACATACACAATAATACCGAGGAAAATATTTTTAGATAATTATCTGCTATGTAATAGGGTCGAGCCTATTTCCATTAACCGCACAAATCAGTTTATACACTGTCCTAGTGGTCTTTAAGTTATATCAACACAAGTAAAGCAATTTTAATTGAATTGAGATGGAAAACATACATTTATATTACATTGCAACTTAAAACTGTATAGGTAGAGGTACCTACTACTACATAAATTAAATTGTCTAATTATTTATAATAGTCTGCTTATAGATCCAAATTATCCGAAAAAAAGTATCAATATACCGCGATAAAATCCGTAAAAATAAAAAATAGTTTTATTTCTATTAACTAGATACTAAAAAAAAAAATGTACATGACTTGTAAAAGTGTCTTTAAAAAGATCTATTTACAGAAATAAACAATCATTCATTCATTCATTGGCTAATTATTATTTAAGTACATACAAACGTAACCCTTCTTCTGACGCAGTCTGGTAAAAATCAACTACCATCGTCTACAACCCTTCATTAAACATCACAAGCCTATAGTTACTGAACAAACTAGCCTAACAAAACCACTAGCTCTCCAACCATTAATTACCATCATCAACCATTATTGTGACCACAAATCCAGTAGGACCAATAAAACTGTTCAGATCACAGCAAACTCTAATTCGACTAAAACCACAACCGACCAACAACTACATAATTATGTTCGGAAATGTCAGAATAAACCTCCAAATTACCGCTATAGTGAATACTTTATGAGGTAACTGATATTTGATAAGGTTTTGCTTGGGTTTTTTTTTCGACGGAATGCTTTGTGCTTTGGTCCAGCGGTCGGATACATCGCCGCGTTTCTCGGTTTCGTTCCACTTACGGAACAAATATGTATGGCTTACATGTGTTTGTTAACGAACCCAAGACACAGGAAAAATGATTGTCTGAAAAAATCCTATTCCGATAAAACAAAATCAGAGAGCTAGAAATGTAGAACCTAATTAACTACCGCTTCCTTAGGCAGTGAAGGACAATACCGTGAGGAAACCTGCATACCTTCAGGATATTTCTAACGGTATAATAGTGGACCAAGTCTTTTCATTTCAAGAGAAAACCCCTACTGAGGTGGATGATGGTTCATTATAAAGGGGCCATTAATTTCAGCTTTCTCCCAGACCATTTTTAATCTCTCTCACAGAGATAATCTAATAAATTATCATGGGATACGTATGCACCCTTATAGCACCCTCCCCCTGCGCCCTCCACGTCCGCCGCCGTCGCCCGGCACATACTCAACGCGAAGATTTATTACCGTACTAATGTTTATACATAATATTGTTACACGTAATATTTGCGAAGTAAAGGCCTTAGCAGGGATGTAGGAGGAATGTTAAGATGATGTAAACGCTGGAGCCTGCCAAATTTAAATAACATAATATACCAACACGCCTGTCGTCCCCAAAGGGTTCGGCAGAGGTGTACTAATGTACACCCACAATTAGCCGGTATATTTGAGGTACCATGTTGTAGGGGGCGGCGCTATTTTTTAACCGACTGCGGAACCAAACACCGAATTGCTACTGAGATTTTCATAGAAAAACCCAATAACAGTTTGCTCAACCCGTCAATCTAACCTAAGACCTTTTGTTCAGCAGTCTCACTTACGATCACTAGACGAGGCAGTTTAATAAATAAATAACTGCTGATCGGGACTTGAAGTCTGGCTAGTCAATAAATTTAATTCATCGACTGAATTTCTATCGGTATTTAAGCTGAATTTAAAATGTAGCCCTAGAATCTAAACACAACAAAATAATCGTGATATCAATCGAATAAACAGGGATAAAGTTTAAGAATAGTAGGTACTCTTAAACGTCCTCTTTTAGACAGAATCTTCCCCATTTTCCTCGGACCCACTCATCTTCAATAGTTCGTTAATTGCCTCTTACATTACATCATCCTCACAATAGAACACTAATTGACTCTCATGTAATTGTTTATACACGAGGTAAGTATTTTTAATGGATTTACGGTTGCTTAAGTTGGTATTCTTAGAAATTCTTTTACATAGAAGAAAAACTACTTTTTACGTATTTTATCGCTGTTTATTGATATTATTACAATCCAGACGTCTTGCTCGCAATATACGGCTCTGAAATGCATAAAAAGTAACTTTATTTTAAAGGAAGATAAGGTTTTTAATGGTAAAATGTATATGCGTTTAGTATTTATGACGTGGCATGTGTATCTCTTGAAGTCTTTTAGGGTAAACGAACACGTTGCCTAGAAGAGAGGCTGTGCTGTGACCATCATTTCGGAGAATGTTAGGAGAAGAAACAATAGTTATCTGCATGAATAACAGGACATTCTATAACAGGCACTAGTGGTATGACCATATAAGATAAGAAGACTTTGAAGTCAAAAGTTTTGAGTTCAACCCAAAGCTAGCAACACTGACTTTCCAGTTTTTTCGTAAAGAGTTTTTCTTACGAAGAAAAACTTTGTGAGGAAACCACCTTTAAGCCTGATATATTTTCTCAATGACGTACGAATTATGCCAAGCCGCAGTAGGTTAGCTCTACTATAGCTTAACCCGACACAAATGAAAGAAAACCTGTTGGAAGCAGGGAGACAGTAAAATGGGTTGATGTTGATATAATAAATTCTCCGAACTGTCCGCGTGAGCACAAAACGCATGTCACACTACACATCTTTTGATCTCAGAAGCGGTAAATCGCGGCCGCCTTCCATGTTTGACGCAGAACCTACACGAAAGAGTTGAATGTGGCTGGCTTCAGTTTGTTTAGGTAAGCACCTGAATGAAGCGGTGATTCTCAACCATTCAAGCTTCAGCTAGTAAATATATGTCTTTGTAAGCATCTAAGCATAGAACATGTTTTAGAATTGAGTTTGGTTTTAATGTTTTTTGTTGAGGATTTGGTTGTTACAGTGTTTGATTGATTGCTTACTACGTTAGGGGTTGGGTTTGGTTCTTGCATTCAACAAATATTTGTACGATCTACAAGTAATTTTCATTACTACTACATACAAACCTACATAAAAAATTGTTTTGGTAAACGACTTAAGAGAAACTTATTTAAACAAATCACGTTTAATCCTACTTCATAACAAACATTCGTATCTTGTTTTAAATAGTAAATTTTATTTGATGGTAGCATGAAAATTACCAAAACATCATTGGCCTATCAGTCCTAAGCGCAGCTGTTGAGTGTGAGTCCTGGGGATAAATTCTCAGTTGAAGCTTGGAGTTTGGAGTCCCGTCCGGCAACAACCGTTGTAGCAGTAGTCTCGCTTACTAGTACAATGAATTTGAAATATGCGATTTGTGAGCATATAGCCAGTATAGCTCTGCTTAGCCTCACAATGAGATAGGTATTTCATACATACCTAGGTCATTAAATTCTAAATCCTATTATGGTACTGCACACAGTTTGAAAACACACTCTGAAAGCTAACATAATAAAACACAACACTTAATTAATGAAGTCAAATTAATAAAATTAATATGCTCGTAACCCACAACTCACTGCATGGAATTTAAGCCATAAACTATTTCCACAAAATACCACTGACAACGCAATTATTCCCATTAACATTTTTCACGTTGACAACTAAATCTGAAGTCCCGACACAACCCTTACCGACCCACCCCCAATAAATATTAAACAAATATAAATCACGAACTTGACTGTAATTAGTTGTAAAACGCACTCAAATTCCTTCTATTGTTGGGCTCCGCATAAATCACTAGTTGCTAGTGTTGGGACACTGTGACTAAATGAAAATCGACTAATAGACTAATCATATTCGATTGTTAATGTGACTTTGCTATTAATATCTTTAAATAAATATGATTTACGTGGGTACAATATTATTAATATCTTTTGATAAAAGCAGATTTTAATGTATGTAGTTTTCTTTATTGATAGATTACTTAAAACAATGCTATTTTTAACCGATTTCAAAGGAGAAAGAGGTTCTCAATTCGTCAAAATTTTTTTTTTCAAATAAATTTATTATTACTGTAAAAATCTTTTAAGAAAAGATTAAGACAGACAGAAATCTACATACGCAGCCATAAAAAAATCTGCATAAGCAGCACCCCTAGCTTATACCAATAAAGAAATGTAAAGACACACTGACCCATTTCAAAGCAAAGGCTATAAAATCTCGCAATCCCCACACGTTCACCGTCAAGTAGCTTTTGCTAGCTTTAACAGCGAGATTTTTAGTGCGATTCGACTTGAAATTCCGCTCACCAACATGAGATTATGAGGCTTTAGATAAGCAACGCTCCAATTATGTTAGTTTGTGTTATTTGTACACGGAATCACAATGATATTTTGTACTGCTCAAGTTTGAATTACTCAAGAGAAGAATTGTAATGATTATTTTTATAGTTTTCTTTATCTTTTTAAGTTCAAAGAGTATACCAGAGTTTAGCTGGAGGTTAATGAAATTAAAACTATTAAAAAATGGTTGCTGAATAACGAAAAAAAAAATTGTTTCGTTGTAATACAAAATTAAGCAGAGAATAAATAAATAAGTATGCAAGACAGAAGAGAGGATTTTCTCATGATTGAAGTCAATTAAGAAAATTCCACATTTTTATAACGATAGATCAAACAAATTCTTCTTCGTGTATTTTATACAACATATTCTTGGGAATTTTACGTAGGTACCTTTTGCATCAAAACTCAAGTCACGGTAAACAACAAGAAAATAATGTATGAAAAGTTATAAACAATAAACATGAATAACCAAATTAACAACTTTGTCACCCGAGTTTAGCATACAAATTGAGAAATGGAATTTATTCGCGAACTTTACCATAAATAATTACGTTTTAAACGAATTAGCCAAGGGGACGAGTGTTAAGTAAAATGTTATTAGACTAATTAAGTTGCTTTTTGGCCAACATTTCGTTGGATCTTGTAAATTAAGGTTTTAGTAGAACTAAGATAATATTTAGATTTGAATAGAAATATCAAACTAATAATTATTGTTTGTAGTATGTTTTTGCGATTCAGAGTTACACAAATTTAAATTTAGAATTACTCACTTCTTCAAATAAGTTGAACGTTATTTTCTAAATAAAATAAAGCTATAGAAGCTTTAGTTAATTTAGAATATCAATACACCAACAATAAAATTTCAATTTTCGTTCCAATGAGCTTTAGTCGACTATTAACTTTTGTCCCATCCCTACTGGGGACGAAATTAAGTGCCTCAGGGGTAACAACTCAAAACAATTATTTCGTAATGGGTGTAATATTAAATAATCGGGTCATTTGTTTCTAGTGAAATATATATAAAAGAGATATCTTGTATACAAAAGAATTTGGACCTGTGTTAATGAAAGCATTGTTTTCAATTATTGAAAATCAATTTTATAAAATAACTTCGCAAGGGTAACACGAAGTATCAACCCTATCTGACCAACCAACCTCATATTTGAGTTTTCTAAATTCTTCATTTGCCTAAAGCACCCCCATTGAAACGAACAAAACAATAAAATATTTACATCGGTCGAGCAATTCTCGAGTTTAAGACCGAGACTAACGCACGGCAATTGATTTTTATATGGGTATACAGAATGAAATGGGCTTTAGGACAAATTGGAGTGGCCTTGTCCAGCAGTGGACTCTAAAAGGCTAATAATAATAATAGCTTAGTACATATGAGATAAGATAAGAAGAACAAAAAGCAGTTACACGACTTCAGAGAGGTAGGGCATAGCGAGATTCCACGCTCAAAATAAGCTGCCCGACCGGGGAAATACCTCTGCCTTACAGAAGACCGTAGTGAACCAACAATACAATAGCTCGTTGGGGAGTGACTATTCTGACAGCATGGGCATTCCATTTGCTGTCAGTTTAGTAATTCCCTATTTTAAGAAACCAAAACGGTTTCTGCAGGGGTGTGCAACGCATTTGCAAGCCTTCAGGTGTTGCAAATGTCCATGGGCGGCGGTGATCACTTACCATCAGATGAGGCGCCTGTTCGTTTGCCCCCTTATCGCAAAAAAAATAATAATAAAAATAACATCAATAGGCTACGGTAACCGCTTACCATCAGGTGGACAATAAGCGTATTTGTCACACTTGTGGTATATAAAAAAAAACTCTTGCCAAGTTAGAGGTTTCACGATCGAATTCAAAGTAGGTGCGCAACTACCAACAATGTGCACTAGTTATTAATGAAGATAATAAATTCGTTCATTTCCACACCAAAACCGCAATACATTAAAAAACTTGAGATATGGTGGACACTGACAATTCATGGTGACCGCTCACACAAGACAAAACCAGTGATATTTAAACGGGTTGATGTTTAGAAGCCGTTAAACCTGTTCCATATATTGTCATTTCTACATAAACTGTGGCGAAGTACGATAAACTTTAGTTTATTAAAACTATTGCATATAAACAAAACTCAGTTTAAATACCATGTCCACAAATGGATAGTTTAACAACCATTACAATAAATCCATGAGTAAATGTTTACTTCGTTTTCACGCATAAATGGGTGAATCAAATTTAATGGATTTTAGTATATATTGGGGCATGAAAAAATATACGGGTTAGAAATACGCGGGAAGAACCAGATGCTAAAGTCAAAGTCAAAGTCAAAATATCATTTATTCAAAGTAGGCCAAATTTAATGGGTCTTTTTGAACGTCGACAATAAAGACAGCCCCCAAAAACGCTGGGAAGAAGAAGCGGCGCAACAAACTCCCCAGCACACATTCCCGTCTGTTTATTTAATAAATGATTCTATACAATACAATAATCAGTCTATACAATATAGAGTAAAAAAAAAATTAAGCAAAATAAATCCTTTAAAGTTTAATTGTGCTTCTTAGATATAGTGGTCTGAAGGTCTGCACCAACTAAGTGTTATAGGTTTCTTCTCTAAATCAGTCAACAGAAGCTCTTTAGTTTCAATTTGTGCCCAGTTAATGGCATTAGGCTCACCCCTATAATGTAGGACCAAACAGCATACAATTAAACCTAACCCTTCGAGGCTAAACTAAGTACAGCAGATTCAAAAGTAATTTCTGACATCGTTAGTTAAGGATTCATAAAAAATACGGCTTCATTGCAAGTCCAAAAGGAAAAAAAAAGGTTTTTAAGTTTTCAACAATGTAACTTGTGCGTCAACCTTTTCTAGCAAGAGCGTTAGCGGGAAAATGAGTGCGAATTACAAAATGGCCGCCGCTCTGGTAATTTTACCGTTCGCTTGATGAATTTTGATTATGAACACGTAGTCGACAGTTCGTGGTCGTAATACTGAAAAGTTTTAAGTTTTGCATAAACCTTGCGAATCTTGAAACTTTTTAGCATTTGTGCAGCTTACTTATGTAGTATTTCCATTAACACCATTAAAATTGTCTTACAAATACTTAAAAGAACTCAAATTCCATCAGGTTTGGAGATATGCACCCGATACGTAGAAAAGGGAAGTAGAAACAGTAAGAAATAAAGAAATCGTACCTGCGACTTAAGGCATAGAAACAGACAGCTTAGCTATGCTAAACGACTAAATTATACAGCGCCATCTAGTTCCGAGCTAAGCAATGGGGCTTGTGTTGAAGATACTAGATAACTAATTAATATATATTGTAAATATGTATACAGAAAAATGAAGTTCACAAGAGCTCAAGGCAAACCAACTGCTAAATGGAGTGATCAAATACTCAAGGTCACTAATTTAACACTCCAAAAGGCAATCCATTTTGCGGGTGACAGGGCCGGATGGAGAGCATACTACCGTTCCTTCAAAATATATAGTAGTCACGATCCAGAGAATTGAAGGAGCAACAAGGTAGATAGATATTTGTTATGCCACAAAAGTGGCAAATCATCATACGGCATGCCTGGTGGTAAGTGGTAATCGTAGCCTATATACGTTTGTAATACCAGAGGTAAATAAATAAATTAATATTTCTTGACATTATGACATAGCGCCATCTAGTACCGAGCTAAGCAACGAGGCTTGTGTTACGGATACTAGTACGTTGATATAATACATGTATACTTTTTTTTGTAAATTATGTATTTATAAAGAAAAAGTATATTATACAAAGATACATCCATGACTCGGATACAAATGTTTATGCTCATCACACAAACATTTGTCCCTACCGGGATTCGAACCCGGGACCCATAGCACAGAAAGCAGCGTTAACTACCGCTGGACTAATTGGTCGTCAGGTGTCAGAGGAGATAGAGAAACATCCATGAATCAGGTATAATTGTCCATATTTATCACACAAAACTTTTGCTCCAACCGAGAGCTTCGACCCTGGTGGCCCTAAGAAACGTTTTTACATAAAAATAGTCACAAAGTTAACCCCAACGCGCGCCGTTTCGCCGTTAATGGGCAAAATTCAGCCCCATACCGTCGTACCGGACCGCCGGTCGTCCGGACCGTACGACCGGCACCGGACACAAACGTCGCGGTTTTCGGCCGCAAGTGGTAACGGATGTGTGACGCCGCTTGCAGTTCTGTAATGTTGTTGTAGGACTTTTGTTACTTGGAATGTTAAAATACAATAGTTTACTTCGATGTTTACCAAAACATTAAATACCTTATTGTTTGCCTTGGCTATTAGTGTAATACCGTCAATCCGTCATGCCTGTTATGTTTTTATTTTGTTGAATCCTTGGGGGAGGCTTATGTCCAGCAGTGGACGTCATTTAGTTGAAAACATGATGAGAATTATGCTTATTATCCGAAGTGTTACGGTAGTAATATTGATATAAATATACACTCCAGAAGAAATAGAAAAAGAAACAAGAATTATTAGTCACAATCAAGGTACATACATTTATATGCTACGAGTTATTCTTGAGAAATCTAATAAGATTGTTCTCTACCTTGGAATATAATACTAGATCTTATGCTCAACAGCTAAAATAATGAAGCAATATCAATTATATGAGACCTGATCCGAATATGAGACAGTGAAATAAAACTACTTCTGACGGATTTTATTGCGGCATATTACAATTCAGATCCTTCACAACTTCAACGATCACTAGCAGACTATTTTTAAGGCTAACATTTTCACGATCAATCAAAACTGAGCTCTATGCCCACCGTTTTACATATAGATTAATTTCAACCCCAAATCAGTTATAGCTAAAACTAACCCGTCACAACTGAAAGGCAATAAATCCCGGATCGTTAGGCTGTGTACTGCGTTAGTATTGGAGGGTTAAGCAATATTCACTGATTTATGGCCGGCTGACTGCAATAGTTAGATAAAATACAATACCGATATATTGGTATTGCTTGCGCCTACTATAATTGTTGCAAAAATATTATTACAGAAGTTATGGCTGTATAAAATTGATTGGGATGATCCCATTCCTCACGATGCGTTAACTAAGTGGAAAGGGTTCGTCGAGTCACTTAAATATTTACCAAATACACGTATACCACGACAGGCAGTCGACTGTAAAATGCAACATAAAGAGCTTCACATTTTCACTGATGCTTCACAGAGTGCATATGGGGCATGCGCCTATGTTCGTTCGTACTCTGACACTGCGGATTCGGTGGTAGTACATTTACTATGCGCCAAGTCCAAGGTCGCGCCTCTCAAACCAATTACAATCCCGCGTATGGAATTATGCGGCGCTTTGTTAGGGGCTAAATTATATACGAAAATTATTAGTTCGCTTCGTCTGAGTTTTGACACAGTTTATTTTTGGACTGACTCAACAATTGTGTTGGGTTGGTTAAGAATGTCGCCCCATTCTTTAAAAACGTTTGTTCAGAATAGAATATCTCAAATTAACGAACGTACCGGTAGTTTACCGTGGCTACATGTAGGTAGTAAATCTAATCCCGCTGATTTAGTATCACGTGGGGTAACACTCGATGCGCTATGTACATCCGATATTTGGTGGCATGGCCCAGAATTTTTGCATACATTTAATTCTAAATTCGTTCATGATTATAGTTGCCACAATATTGATACTCGTGAATTACCAGATATAAAAGTAAACACTACGTTATTAGTTTCTCAGAGTAATATTAATACATTTCCATTTCAAAGATTTTCATCATTTAATCGTATGAAACGCGTATTCGCTTACATGTTACGTTTTATTGATAATACTCGCAATAAAATAAAAATTAATCGTATAATCGGCCCGCTACAAGTGGATGAATTAAATAAATCTATTCGAATTTTAACTTGGTTCTCGCAAAGGGAATCGTTTCCAGATTTAGTTAATTCGTCAACGGGAAACTCAAATTTTAAACTATCTCGTAATGTATCTGGTCTTAATATATTTTTTGATGATAATAGCCTTATTAGAGTCGGAGGTCGCATCGAAAATTCTTTAATTTTTTCATATGATAAAAAACATCCTTTATTATTATGCAGTAAGCATATTTTTACACGTCTTCTTTTTGAATACGAGCACAAAAAACAGCTTCATGCTGGTCCTCAAGCATTATTAGCGTCAATACGTGAAGGCTGGTGGCCTCTTAGAGGTCGCAATTTAGCCAGGTATGTCGTGCATCACTGTGTGACATGTACTCGAATGAAAGCAAAATCTTTCAACATTCAAATGGGCAACTTACCATCAAAAAGGTTAGAACCAGGCTATCCGTTTCTGCGATGTGGTGTGGACTATGCCGGACCACTGTTAATATTGAACCGCAAAGGAAGGGGCGCTAAATTAGAAAAATGTTACATATGTTTGTTTGTGTGTTTTTCTACTCGTGCAGTTCATCTAGAATTAGTAACTAATTTAACAACAGACGCGTATATACTCGCCTTAAAACGTTTTGTTTCGCGAAGAGGTAAACCGGCTCAGATATTCTCAGATAATGGTAAAAATTTTGTCGGGGCAATGAAAGAATTGTCACAATTTTTACATAATAATCGTAATAATATCATTGAAATTGCTGCTGATGATAGTATAAAATTTAACTTCATACCGCCTTATTCACCGCATTTCGGGGGACTGTGGGAGGCAGGGGTGAAGTCGTGTAAGTTTCACTTACGCCGCGTCGTAGGTAACGCAAATTTAACCTATGAAGAATTAAGCACGGTATTAGTGCAAATAGAAGCCGTCCTCAACTCTCGTCCTATGTACCCCTTATCCACTGATCCAGCAGACCTCCTCCCTCTTACTCCGTCCCATTTTCTGATTGGTCGGCCGCTCACGGCGCCCGCCAGCCCGGATCTGACGACCACTGCTTCACATCGTTTAACTCGTTATGACCGAGTAGAACAAATGCGACAACAATTTTGGGAAAGATGGTCTAAAGAATACGTTTCTGAACTTCAAACTAGAACAAAATGGCAAACAAAGAAAGAAGAGTTGCAACCCGATACTCTAGTATTAATCAAAGAAGATAATCTTGCACCCATGCAATGGCGTCTCGGGAGAATAATACAAACATTTCCCGGCAAGGATGGCCTCTCACGAGTCGCTACCATTAAAACGGCGAAAGGAGTCATACAGAGGGCGTTTCCTAAAATTTGTCCTCTTTTTCCACAAGAAAACGAGGAAACTGCATAAATTACAATCATCACCATCAATTCACTTGTATAATATTCATCGTCAATACTTCGTTGAAAGCAGAGCTTCCAAGGCCGGGGGCTTATGTCAACGCCAATTAATTCGTTTTGTCGCCACCGCCACGGAAATGGCGCTGCAGTCGGCACCGCGCGCCGCGGCTCGAATTGAAGGGGAAGCGGGAGCGCGCGGGGAAGAGAAGACACAAAATTACGCGACCGGTGAGAACGTCTTGCTCCCAAAAATTAATTCTAATTAAATCGTTTTACTCGTATACGTTGCAATTTAAGTAAATTTGATTGAGTGGCGGCCACATATACGTATCAAACCAAACAAGGAAGATAAGGTTTTTAATGGTAAAATGTATATGCGTTTAGTATTTATGACGTGGCATGTGTATCTCTTGAAGTCTTTTAGGGTAAACGAACACGTTGCCTAGAAGAGAGGCTGTGCTGTGACCATCATTTCGGAGAATGTTAGGAGAAGAAACAATAGTTATCTGCATGAATAACAGGACATTCTATAACAGGCACTAGTGGTATGACCATATAAGATAAGAAGACTTTGAAGTCAAAAGTTTTGAGTTCAACCCAAAGCTAGCAACACTGACTTTCCAGTTTTTTCGTAAAGAGTTTTTCTTACGAAGAAAAACTTTGTGAGGAAACCACCTTTAAGCCTGATATATTTTCTCAATGACGTACGAATTATGCCAAGCCGCAGTAGGTTAGCTCTACTATAGCTTAACCCGACACAAATGAAAGAAAACCTGTTGGAAGCAGGGAGACAGTAAAATGGGTTGATGTTGATATAATAAATTCTCCGAACTGTCCGCGTGAGCACAAAACGCATGTCACACTACACATCTTTTGATCTCAGAAGCGGTAAATCGCGGCCGCCTTCCATGTTTGACGCAGAACCTACACGAAAGAGTTGAATGTGGCTGGCTTCAGTTTGTTTAGGTAAGCACCTGAATGAAGCGGTGATTCTCAACCATTCAAGCTTCAGCTAGTAAATATATGTCTTTGTAAGCATCTAAGCATAGAACATGTTTTAGAATTGAGTTTGGTTTTAATGTTTTTTGTTGAGGATTTGGTTGTTACAGTGTTTGATTGATTGCTTACTACGTTAGGGGTTGGGTTTGGTTCTTGCATTCAACAAATATTTGTACGATCTACAAGTAATTTTCATTACTACTACATACAAACCTACATAAAAAATTGTTTTGGTAAACGACTTAAGAGAAACTTATTTAAACAAATCACGTTTAATCCTACTTCATAACAAACATTCGTATCTTGTTTTAAATAGTAAATTTTATTTGATGGTAGCATGAAAATTACCAAAACATCATTGGCCTATCAGTCCTAAGCGCAGCTGTTGAGTGTGAGTCCTGGGGATAAATTCTCAGTTGAAGCTTGGAGTTTGGAGTCCCGTCCGGCAACAACCGTTGTAGCAGTAGTCTCGCTTACTAGTACAATGAATTTGAAATATGCGATTTGTGAGCATATAGCCAGTATAGCTCTGCTTAGCCTCACAATGAGATAGGTATTTCATACATACCTAGGTCATTAAATTCTAAATCCTATTATGGTACTGCACACAGTTTGAAAACACACTCTGAAAGCTAACATAATAAAACACAACACTTAATTAATGAAGTCAAATTAATAAAATTAATATGCTCGTAACCCACAACTCACTGCATGGAATTTAAGCCATAAACTATTTCCACAAAATACCACTGACAACGCAATTATTCCCATTAACATTTTTCACGTTGACAACTAAATCTGAAGTCCCGACACAACCCTTACCGACCCACCCCCAATAAATATTAAACAAATATAAATCACGAACTTGACTGTAATTAGTTGTAAAACGCACTCAAATTCCTTCTATTGTTGGGCTCCGCATAAATCACTAGTTGCTAGTGTTGGGACACTGTGACTAAATGAAAATCGACTAATAGACTAATCATATTCGATTGTTAATGTGACTTTGCTATTAATATCTTTAAATAAATATGATTTACGTGGGTACAATATTATTAATATCTTTTGATAAAAGCAGATTTTAATGTATGTAGTTTTCTTTATTGATAGATTACTTAAAACAATGCTATTTTTAACCGATTTCAAAGGAGAAAGAGGTTCTCAATTCGTCAAAATTTTTTTTTTCAAATAAATTTATTATTACTGTAAAAATCTTTTAAGAAAAGATTAAGACAGACAGAAATCTACATACGCAGCCATAAAAAAATCTGCATAAGCAGCACCCCTAGCTTATACCAATAAAGAAATGTAAAGACACACTGACCCATTTCAAAGCAAAGGCTATAAAATCTCGCAATCCCCACACGTTCACCGTCAAGTAGCTTTTGCTAGCTTTAACAGCGAGATTTTTAGTGCGATTCGACTTGAAATTCCGCTCACCAACATGAGATTATGAGGCTTTAGATAAGCAACGCTCCAATTATGTTAGTTTGTGTTATTTGTACACGGAATCACAATGATATTTTGTACTGCTCAAGTTTGAATTACTCAAGAGAAGAATTGTAATGATTATTTTTATAGTTTTCTTTATCTTTTTAAGTTCAAAGAGTATACCAGAGTTTAGCTGGAGGTTAATGAAATTAAAACTATTAAAAAATGGTTGCTGAATAACGAAAAAAAAAATTGTTTCGTTGTAATACAAAATTAAGCAGAGAATAAATAAATAAGTATGCAAGACAGAAGAGAGGATTTTCTCATGATTGAAGTCAATTAAGAAAATTCCACATTTTTATAACGATAGATCAAACAAATTCTTCTTCGTGTATTTTATACAACATATTCTTGGGAATTTTACGTAGGTACCTTTTGCATCAAAACTCAAGTCACGGTAAACAACAAGAAAATAATGTATGAAAAGTTATAAACAATAAACATGAATAACCAAATTAACAACTTTGTCACCCGAGTTTAGCATACAAATTGAGAAATGGAATTTATTCGCGAACTTTACCATAAATAATTACGTTTTAAACGAATTAGCCAAGGGGACGAGTGTTAAGTAAAATGTTATTAGACTAATTAAGTTGCTTTTTGGCCAACATTTCGTTGGATCTTGTAAATTAAGGTTTTAGTAGAACTAAGATAATATTTAGATTTGAATAGAAATATCAAACTAATAATTATTGTTTGTAGTATGTTTTTGCGATTCAGAGTTACACAAATTTAAATTTAGAATTACTCACTTCTTCAAATAAGTTGAACGTTATTTTCTAAATAAAATAAAGCTATAGAAGCTTTAGTTAATTTAGAATATCAATACACCAACAATAAAATTTCAATTTTCGTTCCAATGAGCTTTAGTCGACTATTAACTTTTGTCCCATCCCTACTGGGGACGAAATTAAGTGCCTCAGGGGTAACAACTCAAAACAATTATTTCGTAATGGGTGTAATATTAAATAATCGGGTCATTTGTTTCTAGTGAAATATATATAAAAGAGATATCTTGTATACAAAAGAATTTGGACCTGTGTTAATGAAAGCATTGTTTTCAATTATTGAAAATCAATTTTATAAAATAACTTCGCAAGGGTAACACGAAGTATCAACCCTATCTGACCAACCAACCTCATATTTGAGTTTTCTAAATTCTTCATTTGCCTAAAGCACCCCCATTGAAACGAACAAAACAATAAAATATTTACATCGGTCGAGCAATTCTCGAGTTTAAGACCGAGACTAACGCACGGCAATTGATTTTTATATGGGTATACAGAATGAAATGGGCTTTAGGACAAATTGGAGTGGCCTTGTCCAGCAGTGGACTCTAAAAGGCTAATAATAATAATAGCTTAGTACATATGAGATAAGATAAGAAGAACAAAAAGCAGTTACACGACTTCAGAGAGGTAGGGCATAGCGAGATTCCACGCTCAAAATAAGCTGCCCGACCGGGGAAATACCTCTGCCTTACAGAAGACCGTAGTGAACCAACAATACAATAGCTCGTTGGGGAGTGACTATTCTGACAGCATGGGCATTCCATTTGCTGTCAGTTTAGTAATTCCCTATTTTAAGAAACCAAAACGGTTTCTGCAGGGGTGTGCAACGCATTTGCAAGCCTTCAGGTGTTGCAAATGTCCATGGGCGGCGGTGATCACTTACCATCAGATGAGGCGCCTGTTCGTTTGCCCCCTTATCGCAAAAAAAATAATAATAAAAATAACATCAATAGGCTACGGTAACCGCTTACCATCAGGTGGACAATAAGCGTATTTGTCACACTTGTGGTATATAAAAAAAAACTCTTGCCAAGTTAGAGGTTTCACGATCGAATTCAAAGTAGGTGCGCAACTACCAACAATGTGCACTAGTTATTAATGAAGATAATAAATTCGTTCATTTCCACACCAAAACCGCAATACATTAAAAAACTTGAGATATGGTGGACACTGACAATTCATGGTGACCGCTCACACAAGACAAAACCAGTGATATTTAAACGGGTTGATGTTTAGAAGCCGTTAAACCTGTTCCATATATTGTCATTTCTACATAAACTGTGGCGAAGTACGATAAACTTTAGTTTATTAAAACTATTGCATATAAACAAAACTCAGTTTAAATACCATGTCCACAAATGGATAGTTTAACAACCATTACAATAAATCCATGAGTAAATGTTTACTTCGTTTTCACGCATAAATGGGTGAATCAAATTTAATGGATTTTAGTATATATTGGGGCATGAAAAAATATACGGGTTAGAAATACGCGGGAAGAACCAGATGCTAAAGTCAAAGTCAAAGTCAAAATATCATTTATTCAAAGTAGGCCAAATTTAATGGGTCTTTTTGAACGTCGACAATAAAGACAGCCCCCAAAAACGCTGGGAAGAAGAAGCGGCGCAACAAACTCCCCAGCACACATTCCCGTCTGTTTATTTAATAAATGATTCTATACAATACAATAATCAGTCTATACAATATAGAGTAAAAAAAAAATTAAGCAAAATAAATCCTTTAAAGTTTAATTGTGCTTCTTAGATATAGTGGTCTGAAGGTCTGCACCAACTAAGTGTTATAGGTTTCTTCTCTAAATCAGTCAACAGAAGCTCTTTAGTTTCAATTTGTGCCCAGTTAATGGCATTAGGCTCACCCCTATAATGTAGGACCAAACAGCATACAATTAAACCTAACCCTTCGAGGCTAAACTAAGTACAGCAGATTCAAAAGTAATTTCTGACATCGTTAGTTAAGGATTCATAAAAAATACGGCTTCATTGCAAGTCCAAAAGGAAAAAAAAAGGTTTTTAAGTTTTCAACAATGTAACTTGTGCGTCAACCTTTTCTAGCAAGAGCGTTAGCGGGAAAATGAGTGCGAATTACAAAATGGCCGCCGCTCTGGTAATTTTACCGTTCGCTTGATGAATTTTGATTATGAACACGTAGTCGACAGTTCGTGGTCGTAATACTGAAAAGTTTTAAGTTTTGCATAAACCTTGCGAATCTTGAAACTTTTTAGCATTTGTGCAGCTTACTTATGTAGTATTTCCATTAACACCATTAAAATTGTCTTACAAATACTTAAAAGAACTCAAATTCCATCAGGTTTGGAGATATGCACCCGATACGTAGAAAAGGGAAGTAGAAACAGTAAGAAATAAAGAAATCGTACCTGCGACTTAAGGCATAGAAACAGACAGCTTAGCTATGCTAAACGACTAAATTATACAGCGCCATCTAGTTCCGAGCTAAGCAATGGGGCTTGTGTTGAAGATACTAGATAACTAATTAATATATATTGTAAATATGTATACAGAAAAATGAAGTTCACAAGAGCTCAAGGCAAACCAACTGCTAAATGGAGTGATCAAATACTCAAGGTCACTAATTTAACACTCCAAAAGGCAATCCATTTTGCGGGTGACAGGGCCGGATGGAGAGCATACTACCGTTCCTTCAAAATATATAGTAGTCACGATCCAGAGAATTGAAGGAGCAACAAGGTAGATAGATATTTGTTATGCCACAAAAGTGGCAAATCATCATACGGCATGCCTGGTGGTAAGTGGTAATCGTAGCCTATATACGTTTGTAATACCAGAGGTAAATAAATAAATTAATATTTCTTGACATTATGACATAGCGCCATCTAGTACCGAGCTAAGCAACGAGGCTTGTGTTACGGATACTAGTACGTTGATATAATACATGTATACTTTTTTTTGTAAATTATGTATTTATAAAGAAAAAGTATATTATACAAAGATACATCCATGACTCGGATACAAATGTTTATGCTCATCACACAAACATTTGTCCCTACCGGGATTCGAACCCGGGACCCATAGCACAGAAAGCAGCGTTAACTACCGCTGGACTAATTGGTCGTCAGGTGTCAGAGGAGATAGAGAAACATCCATGAATCAGGTATAATTGTCCATATTTATCACACAAAACTTTTGCTCCAACCGAGAGCTTCGACCCTGGTGGCCCTAAGAAACGTTTTTACATAAAAATAGTCACAAAGTTAACCCCAACGCGCGCCGTTTCGCCGTTAATGGGCAAAATTCAGCCCCATACCGTCGTACCGGACCGCCGGTCGTCCGGACCGTACGACCGGCACCGGACACAAACGTCGCGGTTTTCGGCCGCAAGTGGTAACGGATGTGTGACGCCGCTTGCAGTTCTGTAATGTTGTTGTAGGACTTTTGTTACTTGGAATGTTAAAATACAATAGTTTACTTCGATGTTTACCAAAACATTAAATACCTTATTGTTTGCCTTGGCTATTAGTGTAATACCGTCAATCCGTCATGCCTGTTATGTTTTTATTTTGTTGAATCCTTGGGGGAGGCTTATGTCCAGCAGTGGACGTCATTTAGTTGAAAACATGATGAGAATTATGCTTATTATCCGAAGTGTTACGGTAGTAATATTGATATAAATATACACTCCAGAAGAAATAGAAAAAGAAACAAGAATTATTAGTCACAATCAAGGTACATACATTTATATGCTACGAGTTATTCTTGAGAAATCTAATAAGATTGTTCTCTACCTTGGAATATAATACTAGATCTTATGCTCAACAGCTAAAATAATGAAGCAATATCAATTATATGAGACCTGATCCGAATATGAGACAGTGAAATAAAACTACTTCTGACGGATTTTATTGCGGCATATTACAATTCAGATCCTTCACAACTTCAACGATCACTAGCAGACTATTTTTAAGGCTAACATTTTCACGATCAATCAAAACTGAGCTCTATGCCCACCGTTTTACATATAGATTAATTTCAACCCCAAATCAGTTATAGCTAAAACTAACCCGTCACAACTGAAAGGCAATAAATCCCGGATCGTTAGGCTGTGTACTGCGTTAGTATTGGAGGGTTAAGCAATATTCACTGATTTATGGCCGGCTGACTGCAATAGTTAGATAAAATACAATACCGATATATTGGTATTGGTTTGGTTCGTTTGGAAATTAACTTGATACTTGTTATTTGGTTATTTAAATTGCGCATCATTTGGTGGAGATTTTAACCGACTTCATTAAAGAGAAGGAGGTACATACTTCGATTCGATTTGGGTATATTACGCAATGCGTTTTTCAATGTAACAGTAACAAACATCCATTCATCCATACTTGCAAACTTTCGCGTTTATAATATTAGTTGGATTTAATAAGTATATAAATAAGATTTTATTTCATATTTACAATAAGTTTCAAATACATATCACGCACTTCTAAGTTTTCCAAATAACGTACAATATGAATAACTTGCTTAAACGGCGAAGGAAAACATCGTGCGGAAGCCGGCATTCCTTAGCAATTGAGTATTGATGTGGGTATATAATAAGGTGTATGGGGATATGATGAAAGTCTTTACACCACAAAGAAAAGAAGGGAAGCAAAAAGGTTATATTGGATTCTTACCGACTATAACCAAACGGTAGACATCATTGCACATTAGAAAGGGGAGTTCTCAAGTGTCAAAGGGAACCATGAGCCAGCCAGATCAGACAGCCCGTACGTTAGTTTAACACTACCTTATAGGGTATAAGGTTCAAATTCCATTGAATTTCGTCATATCACGCTGACTGGCAGGTACCAAGGACACACAGTCATGACTTTTTCTGCACTCGTTGGCTCAGGTGTAATCTCGGTTGTCTGCGGTTGTCAAACTTTTAGAATAAAGCTTCTTGTTTTACAAACGAGAGACTTAAGTACCTACTGTAAAGGCGAATACACTTTGTATAATGTGCAAGCCACGACTGGGGAACGTAGCACGGACGCGTCACGGACGGGAGTCGGCACGAACACGCCACGGACACGCGAAGTTTTAGACTACATATCTAAGAAACGGGACGGGGACGTAACGCGGACGTGTTACTCAAACGCAAATGATTTCTTTCAATTAGACCAATATTACTGGTACTTTTCTTTGAATTGTCAAAAACAGTTAGATATTAAGATATCGTAATTGTCCCCATCCAACCGTCTGATTTTGACACGCAGTTGTGATAGCCTATTGGGGTACCTGTGCCCAGCAGTGGGACAATAATCGGGTTGATAATGACTATGACGTATTTTCTTCAAAAGATCAAGATGTTTGTTGATTTTTTTATTAAATTCGTTTATTTTAATCTACAGTAATATTGTATAAAAACATAAATGAAAAATATTTGCTTAAGATAAAATGATGTGCGTAAGTAAATATATTAAGAGAATTTCACTGAATTTTTAGGTACTCATTAAGATATAACATTGTGAACGAATTTAATTTATACGAATTCAGCCTCATTAATTATTGTTTTAATTATTAATTAAATGGTTTAAGTATTGAAATCAAGTATGCAGATTTTCTCGGAATCCTTTATATAAATGTTAATTTCTCTGGCTTTTAATCCCTTTGCATTTCAATTGACAGTGTCCACGATGCCAATTACTTGGAAAACAAAATGGTTTCATACAAAAACCGATAATAAATCAAGAAAATACTTATTAATCACTTTGCTGACTAATATAACGATCACTTAACATACCATGATTAATGAATTGTAAAAAAACCGTTAATTAATAAAAAAAACTTTGAGAATCGCAAAATATATCAACAGCAGAAACCAGTTTGCTAACATACGAATCACGACCGGCTCCCGCCGATAGTCATACGGCGGCCATCACCGTAAACGGTACCGTGGAATGGATTTCACCGGCAAAATCGCTATCGTAACCGGGGCCAGTTCCGGCATCGGAGCAGCCACTGCCAAACTGCTATCACAACACGGAGCGACACTAGCAATAGTAGGACGAAATGAGACGAAATTACTCGAAGTGGCGCGACACTGCGAAGCGGCGAGGGGAAAACGACCCTTATGCCTCCTCGTCGACTTGACAATCGACGAAAATTGCGATGAAGTCGTCAGGAAAACTGTGCAAACGTTCAAAAAGATAGATATATTAGTGAACTGTGCTGGAAAAGCGGCTGTGACTTCACTATTTGATACAACTATGGAGATATTTGACGAGCTGATCGCTTTGAATCTCCGAGTGCCTTACAAAATGACGCAGACCTGCATACCGCATTTGAAAAAGACGAAAGGCAATGTTGTGAATGTTTTTGGAGCACCTACTAGGGTCAGGCCTGGTTTCCTTCCATTCGCGATGATCAGGGATGCTTTGGAACGCTTCACGAAAGCAGGTGCTTTGGAATTAGTCGTGGAAGGAGTAAGGATGAATGCCGTGCGGCCAGGAATTACTAGGACGAATATTTTGGCAAATTTAAACGTACCAGAAGATGATATGGATACAGCGTATGACAAAATATCTCAGACTGTACCGAATAACGTCATAATTGAGCCTGATGAGATTGCCAGAATGATTGTTTTTGCTGCTAGTGATGTTTGTCCAAATCTAAATGGTGCTAGTTTGGTTGTAGATGGTACAGCTTCTTCTAGTTGACATGTTACTATTGTGTTTAAAGAAAGTGAGGAAGTGCGACTAGCAGAAAGAAAAATAGATAAACAACTGTCTTGGACAGTGCAAGTGATATTATAAATAGTGATATTTTTAGTGCAATCTAATACGATTCAATTAAGGGATTTGGAGGTAAATATTGGACATGGGTTGAGGTTATTTTATAAGAACTACATAAGCAAACAAAACCATGTAATAATAATCGAAGTAATTGGAGTAAAACCGTTTTGATACTGATTTAATTTTTTCATTGCCGTAGATTAAACCCATATTCAAGCTGATAATAATCATTTAAAATTGATCACTAAAGTTTGATATATTAACAAATCATGCCGGATGTATGTTGTTTGATAAGATTGTGTATACAAGAAACTCTTTTTATGGAGCGCTTATTATGTTTTTTTTTATTGCGATAAGGGGGCAAACGAGCAGGCGGCTCACCTGATGGTAAATGATCACCGCCGCCCATGGACATTTGCAACACCTGAAGGCTTGCAAATGCGTTGCACATCCCTGCAGAAACCGTTTTGATTTCTTAAAATAGGGAATTACTAAACTGACAGCAAATGGAATGCCCATGCTGTCAGAATAGTCACTTCCCCAACGAGCTCTGGTAACCTTACTCACACGCAGAAAGACAACTATTGTTGCTTGACTGCGGTGTTCTGTAAGGCGGAGGTACTTCCCCAGTCGGGCAGCTCAATTTGAGCGAGGAATCTTGCTTTACCCTACCTCCATTAAATGTTTACCGAAAACATTATATTACTCGTGACTCGATAACGATGGTCATTTTATTTTAATTCAAAATTTGTCTGATTTATTCAATAATAAATCCGACAAATTTCCAATTTCCAATTTCCAATCCAATGATTGGAATACAAAAAGAACCCACCCATATTGCATGTATTAAAAATAGTGTGCTTTTTCTGCATTTAAATATAACTAGGCTTTACAGATTTTATACAGCATCCATGGTCCCGGGTTTAATAGCATACTGGGATAAAATCCATCGTTTTTTTTATATGTCTAATATTCGCGAAAGTTTAAGAAGTCATGAAGCATACTCGTATCTTACATATAAAAAAAATGAGAAGTCTTATACTAATCTATATTTATACACAGAAACACGTAACTACGAACCGGTTTTCCATATATATCTGTATAAGGAAAATCCGTCCAATAATAATTATGATTGTAATAACGTTTATTAATTATGATGTAATAATAACACAGGTTCCAGTACACGAATATTAGATAACGTCACGGTTGGTGCAGTGGTCGAGCGATCAGCTTCTGCGCAGCGTGTCGCGTGTTTGATTCCCGCACGGAACCAATACATATCCTATTGCATGGTAGGTGTTCCAAATCTGGGTGTTTGTGCATTGTTAATATTTGTGTGTGTGTTCAAACACAAATATTAGTAGTAGGTAGTTGTGGGTATAAATTCCTGATGGAATGGATGAAAAATTTTCTGTTTTATTTTTCTTAGTAAATGCTGTGCATTTACTAAGAAAAATAAAACAGAAAATTTTTCATCATCAATAACCAATTTACTGTTCCTCTGTTAATCTCGGGTCTCCTCCTATTTTTTAGAGGGATTAGGATATGGTTCACCACGCCTAGCCTAGCCCATTGCTGGCTGATAGATTTCACCCACCATTGCGAAATCTCTGATGCATGCAGGTTTCCTCACGATGTTTTCCTTTACCGTTTTAGCACATAACGTCTAAAATTCAATGGTACAGGTTCGAACTTGAGATCTTTAACTTCACAGTTCCCTGGCCACACCACTAGGCTATCACAGCTCATAAGACAATGTTGTGGTCATTAAAATACTCATTCATAATAATCTTCGTCAAAGAAGCGTAAACACAACACGAGTAAAATATTGTAATAGCATGTAATTTGGTGCCAAAAGCTGCTAATTAGTTTCAAGGAGCTTACATTGCAGAGGAGTTGTTTTCGCATAAAATACATTTGATAAATGAAAGACTCATTATATTTCAATCCTGTTTAACTCAATTCATAGTATTATAAGAGCATTCAAGTATTTCCTTCACGACTTAGCGCTACTGCGTTCAGCGAAAACCAAGTTACTCTAGGTATTGTACGGGAACTTGGTAATTCAAATTCAAGAAATAATTTCTAGGTAAACTTGGTGTACTGGTTTAAAAAGATCGAAGAGAGAAGCAAGAAGCAACCGGCGCGCATGTATGAAAGTGGACGAAGCAAAACTGGTATGCGAGGATAAAAGAGAAATGACGAAAAAGCTGTTAGGAAGAAAGGTTTGCAATAATTTTAGTCCCACATTTATTTGTTAATAAATACATATATAATTTTGTGTCCTTTTGTGTTATTAAATATCGTACTGCTAGATAGACTCGTGAGTGTAGACTGATGATACTAAATTTGTAAAAGACACCTCATGTACACAGTTCAAGTAATAAATGTATTTTGTCTTTGGTCATGAGGATTAAAAAGACAAGAGCACGCTGTTAAAAAAAAACATTAGCAAAAAAAGACCATGTAAGCAGTAAGGGTTAGTTATGCGCAGTAGTGGGGCAAACCGAACAAGGGACATATTATAGCACATATAACTTTAAAAGTAATTAACACAAAAACGTACTAGGTATAACAAAAACTCCAAAAAAATACAAAGCCTCCATGCCCTTGAGAAAACACATATTGTTATTCATAGCTGCAAAAACAACAAAATCTTTACGTGTGCAGCTGATGAAAACTTTGCATTGTTTTTACTCCAGTTCGAGGTCGTGTAGTTTCGGGTTATTTTCGCGAAAAAATCTTGGCATTTCCAATTGCGAATGGGAATGATAGCCCGCATTCTCTACAGCACATAACAGCACTGTTTTTTTTACTTATATGCCTTTTTGTGAAGGCTTTTCATAACAAGTTTGAATTTTATTCAAGACCTTTTGAATTCTTAGAGAATTTATTTAAATACGATGAAACTGGATACAAAGGTTTTTTTGATTCAGTAGAAATACTTTATGCGCGAATGAATTGATATTTTTTAACAATAGTTTAAGTTACAATTACAACTTACAAATATATTTTTTAAATATATGATAAATTGAATGTAAGTGGAACTGATCTATTCTGATAATTTATTTTTATTTGCGTTCCATGAAGTTATTAAAGATTTTCATACAACGATTCAACTAATACAAATATATTGTGAGAGCATAATATACTGCGAAAACAATAAACGTCCATAAATACATATATAAACTGGTTTACTAAAATATACCAAAATCGAGAATCTTTCATTATGAGCTAAGTGCTACATGATTCCGTTGTCATAAAATATTGGTCGAACAATTAAAGTACTACATAAAAACGATTAAAATATGTTAATAGACTCAGATGACTTTTATGACATTAATAATATAATATGAATAAGCGTAATAATTTAGTAATTCATGTTACATTTGAAAAGTACTTCAACATTTAGCGTAAATAATTAGGTAGCACACAAAAGATAACAAACATATATTACATAAATAATATCAAGGTTAAAGACACAATAATGACTCAACTGACTCATAAATAAACAACGTAAGATAAATGATAAACCGTGATAAAGCTATCAGTATTGTGCAAACCGCCGCGCCGATACACACGAGCGTGTAATAAATTTAATATAAATCGTAATAAATAAATTGACGAAAGTAACTTTAA
The DNA here is from genome assembly GCA_905163465.1 of Craniophora ligustri. Classification (NCBI taxonomy): domain Eukaryota; kingdom Metazoa; phylum Arthropoda; class Insecta; order Lepidoptera; family Noctuidae; genus Craniophora; species Craniophora ligustri. Next base: position 1,581,739 of record LR990981.1, read on the forward strand.
CTCAGAAATTTATTCTAGCCACAATACAGAAATGGATAGAATAGACTTCAGTGGCAAAGTGGCAATAATAACAGGTGCAAGCTCTGGTATTGGAGCAGAAACGGCCGTAGCATTTGCTCAATATGGAGCTAAACTATCACTGGTCGGACGCAATGAAGCCAGACTATTGGATACAGTAAACAAATGTGCAGTCAACAACAAACTCGTCCCTTTATGCATCAAAGTTGATCTAACGGAACCCGGCAGCAGAGAAACGGTAATAAACAAAACAGTAGAAACTTATGGAAGAATAGATGTGCTAGTAAATTGTGCTGGAAAAGTGGCCCTATCTTCGCTTTTCGATAACTCAATGGAGACTTTAGATGACTTAATGAACATACATTTCCGTGTACCGTACCATTTGACTCAATTAGCGTTACCACACTTGGTAAAAACGAGAGGGAACGTAATTAACATCGGATCTTCGATGTCAAAGCGAGCTAAGCCTGGTTTGATGCCTTATACTGTATCAAAGGCTGCCATTCAACTGTTTTCAAAGCACGCTGCTTTAGAATTGGGATCTAACGGAGTCAGGATCAATTCAATCAGCCCAGGGCACACTAAGACTAACATTTTAGCGAATATAGGTTTTGATGATCATGATGTGAATGAATCTATTTCCTTTTTGGCTAGATCAATGCCTAGCGGGAAAATTATGGAACCTAAGGAAGTAGCTATGTTGATTTGTTTGACAGCTAGTGATGTTTTTCCTAGTTTAAATGGATCCGATTTGTTGTTAGACGGAGGAGCTAACATGGCGTGACTTTATATTGATTAGTTCTTAAAATCGAATTGTGAAGTGTGGTTAGGAAAATAAAATTTGGTATTTTTTTAAACTTGTCTATATTGTTTTGTATGACCTGTAATTTGTGTTCAAAATTGGTATATTATGTCCTTAGATGATTTCAAAACGAAACATATCTTCTGAGCTCTTAGACAAATAATATTCCATTATTTATATGTAATAAATTTGATCATTCTAACTCACGAATTTTATTATAAACAAATTGAATTTATTGATAAAACTGAAGTGATCGTTATTTCGAAGGTGATAGAAGTTATAATTGGATGGTGAAGTGACAGATTTAATACTGTTTACTTTGTAAGCAAGGCCATTGGCACAGTCGAACAAATTAGGATTATTTATTAATATTAATGAAGACGATACAAATTTTGTGTTAATGACCTTTGAATAGATTATTTATTTCTCCAAAGGTAAAGAGAATATACACGAAATTTGGTGTACGCATTTATGACATCGATTGCCCGTTTTTGTTGTTACTCGAAACCTTGTTAAAATTAATGTTACATATTTTACTATGTTTGTATATTTTTCTGAACTAAAACCTTTTAGATTGTTACTAAGACTAATGATTAGCACTAATTTTGTATAAAATATACCCGTAAACTAATTTTTTTATGCAAGGATCAGATGTCAATCAAATGACACGAAAACAATCGGTAAGTAAAAAACAGCAGTATAGTATAATAGTAAAATAGTTTTAAACACAGGCTACTTAATAATCCCGCCGGGGTTGTGGTGCATGCTTTCGCGAATCCCATGGCCCCGGCAATAGGGTTAGTGGCGTTGACGGGTGCGGTGTTTTAGTGGGTAAACGCTCATGTTGGGCGGAGTCCGACACACCCCGCCGTCTCCCCAGGCGGCGGGACGGATAAAGGTTTCCGCACTTAAAAAAAAAAGGTTACTTAATAATAAAAAAAAACAGAAAACAGCACATAATAAAGTGTTCTTGCAATTTGAGGAAAAATAACTAGTTCTTGTAAATATGTGCACAAATGCACTCTAGAAACTACGATTCGGATGCTGATTACTTGCGCGATAAAACAACGTTTTGTGGATTTTATCGCGGTATATTGACATTTAATCTCGACGTTTCAGGTGTTTACAGCATCTATGGTCAAGGGCAGACTGACCTTGACCTATACATATAGATAACTAGTCTAATACATATATGTAGCCTATTTCCGTCCACTGCTGAACATAGGCCTCCCCCAAACAGCGTCAACCATCCCTGTCTTGGGCAGGTTGCATCGATCCGCTGCCAGCCACAAAAATAACTAGTCGTATATCAATAAAATTGGTATGTTTTGATTACTAATTTCTTCGTATTTATTTCCTGTTGACATACGCTACGAAGTGAAGAAATCTCATAATACACCCCGAAACCATAAGAATTCTTATTCCCCTTACCTGTAACAAAAGAAAAACCACGTTATTTTCATGGAATACCCATTCATCAACTGACGTGGTAACGCAAGCGGTCGTAAAAATACACAGTAATTTAATAACTGGTGAAGTTTTGATCGTTCCAAATTTTTGCTGAAGAAATCGCGTTTTAATGTAAACGTTTTTGTAATATACGAGTGTTTAAGTCGGCAGCACTTTTAGATTGCAGTTGAACGACCTGTTGGAGCGAGATGGTCGGTGAGAAAACTGTTGATGATGTTGGAGGACTGGTGGATAGGATCTTTTAGATTAGGTAAGCGTTTGACCACAATCTCACCTGATGGTAAGTCAAAATGTGGTCTCAGATGTCGTTTATAAAATTATCTAAATTTAGCTTTTGCCCGCGACTTCGACTGTGTGTGTCCTTCTTCGGGACTCAAACTATCTCCATACCAAATTTCATTTAAATCGGTTCAGCGGTTAAAGCGTGAAGAGGTAACCGACACATTTATTATTATTATTTTGATTATACATATTATAAAATTACACAATATAAACATACCATCACGCCTTTCGTCCAGGAAGGGCTAGGTAGACATGTAATAGGATTCGAGCCTATTGTCATAAATCAGTCACGTATGTACGACATAACATTGCTTTATGCCAAACTTCATGATAAGATACTTCCCGTTAACATAGAAGGGATGCTGTAAGCTGATTCCCTTGCGAGTGTCAAAATATGAGGCAAAAACGGATCATAAAAGCTGTATCTTTTGATCACGTCGACTTAGAAGTTTGATTTTATCAAGGGACGCATGGACGGACCACAAAGTGATGTTATAAGGGTTCCATTTTTGGTACGGAGTACGGAACCCATGAAAATACTTTCAAAATTTGTTTTTAATTTTTTCAAAAGAACCAATTATTTATTAAGTGTTGCTTGGGAGTGTGTTCTGCGTTTCTCTTTTTATTAAAAACACAAGTCAACGACACGCGGGCGTTTAGAGGGGGCTGTCTTTATTGTGGACATTCAAAGAGCTAATTAAATTTGGCCCCACTTTGAATTAATTATACTTTGACTTTACGAAAACTTATATTTTTCAAATATTGTAAGGTATTGCTAAACTACCGTTCAGTAAAGTATTGAAGTCTGCCAAACCCGTAGTAGGCTAGTGTGGTGGACTATAGCCTAATCCCTCTCAAAATGAGAGGAGAGCCGTGCAGCAGTGGGACAATAATGGGTTAATAATAATATGTTTAAACGTTTTTACAGTACAACTGATACAATAGAAATGAGCCACAAACAAAAGTCATTTTCACCAAAAACAAAATAGGAAAGCAATAACAAAATCTGGCACAAGTCACGAGCGACAGCGGTGGCTATCCATATTGAAACGCGTCATTACGATGAAAATAATACACGTCCGCAATTAAACTCGTCCAACTCGACATGATGATGGAGACAATGCGATTAAATAAAGCTAAAGGTTTTAGTTGGTCTAGAGCCCAAGGCATAAGCGGGAGCGATTTGAAAAACGCTGTTTAATTATAAATCTATATATTAATAATTAATTTGTGAAAAACTTGTATGTAGGTAACTAGTAATGTGATTTGGTATTGATAGTCAACGTTGTTTTACATGGAAAAGGTAGAAAAAAGGCTTACAAAGCCTTTTTTTCTACCTTTTATTTATGAAACAAGGAAGAATTTTGACTTATAGGTGACTACTAGTATACTATACAAACGATGGTTTTTCTTTACAATAAAATATAATTAATTATTGCGTACAGCACGTATTAATGTGTCGTGTTCACGTATTAAGGTAAACAATAATAGATTACGTGTAGTGTTACAAACTACTAAAGAAAGAAAATGCATCTAATAAGTATGCAATTATTTAGTTAGCCAACTTCGACGACTAAATCATAACACTATCAAATAACTAGATCATAAATAGATCGACAATTAATGAAAATAAATAACGAGTCTAAAATTATAAACTTTATGGTAGATCATATTTTATTATTCAAATAAAAACGCACCTAATTCAATCAAATCTTTGACTGTTAAAAAAATACAAATGATTCGCCATTCACTGAACAAAATGCAACAATGTTTAAATTGCCCTGTACTCGGAAATCTGTCGGCAAATCGCAACATTCTGTTATATCTTTCTTTTCCGCTCCACATACTAGTCTGGCAATGGCCGCACGCGCAGTCGCTCATTACATCAGCGACGCCACATAACGATCACAATAATGCGACGGAGACAATGTAATTACACATAACAATTATGTCATTGTGGTACAGTGGAGAGAATGTGAGGGAGCGAGCGATATATTATACGAAATGAAGCGAGTTATTGATTACTAGCGTCACGCCCCGGCTCCGAGTATATAAATATATATTATATAAATAAGTATTTAAATAATTATAAACTTAGAGAGACATCAAGTCAGGGTATTTGATGGTATTTTTTTCACAGCGTTTGGTTATATTATTATTGAAGTTTTCATATTTCATAGTTTCCCTAATTTTTTAATTTATGTTCATCACGGATAATGTATCATTTTAATGGTAAAACATGATTGAGATTGGTTAAGTTGTTTCAGAGGATTCAATACAAACAAACGTAACATTTTTGTAATTTTAGTATGGATCTGTTTTATTAATTAATAATTAAACTCAATTTACATATGTAACAAGACAGGGTATATTGGCACACGCGTCACGATTAATTAACATTTTGCTGTTTCTTTATTGCCTATAAGACAAACCTACCTCACACACTAGTTATTAGAATTATATATTGCAATGAAGATCATAATACCATTTTTTTTAATACCATTTATAAGATCAACTTCTAGGAACCGTGCATCTTTTTAAAGTTTCTATTTCATTACTTATAACGCATCGAGATACCTATGAACTTCGACCAACACGTCAAACTAGTAGTCTTTGAAGGAATATAAATAGTCGCACTCCTCAGTACAAGCAATTTCTACTTACCCCGCTACCGCTCATGCCTTACACCGGGCACTTCTTGAAGACTAACATTCTGCTCTATTTAGTTTGGCACAGTCGAAATATCGCCACTAAATAAAACTATTGTCATTGTCTCGTCATGCCAACTGAAGAAAACACTCATATCCTGATCCTCGACGATGTGTGCAGTGGCTGAGAGATCTGCTTTATGTTGATTCAATCATCATCATCAACCCATTATTGTCCCACCGCTAGGTTTAGTCTATACTCCACCAAGCTAGCCCACTGTGGGTTGGCAGACTACACATGCCATCGAGAAAATCTCTCAAACATGCAGGTTTCCTCACGATGTTTTCCTTCACCGTTTGGGCATGTGGTAAATACGCATATAACTTCCGAAAAAGTAATGATGCGTGCCTTGATTTTGTACTTGAGACCGTTGACATCTGGTCACACCACTAGGCTACCACAGCTACGAAACAAATATGTGAGGCATAACAGCTGATCTATTTTTTGTGTAGCTGAGTGTTCAGCTTATGCGTTAAGGGTTGCGGGTACGATTCCCGCAAGGAGCATCATTTGGACGATCTACGGGTAGTTGTTCCGCGCTTGTGTATGTGAAAATTTGTGTTTGTAAAGGAGAAACTACTAGTTTTGGAACGCAATTTTAAAAGAAATTGTTCTCATGGCGTCTTTGTAAAAGCGGCAGCAAGCACATGTTGATTTTAAGTGTGTCATCCCCGATTGTACTGGCAAAAATATTATTATTTTTAGGTTTTGTTTTTCTAGTACATACTATTTAATATCTACCTACATGAAGGCTTAATTAAGTCAATATAGCGTGTCGAGTGTAAAGTGTGGGGCGTAATTTTATGTTCGTCGAGTCCAAATTAGTAGTACATACATAGTTTGTAGACTAGTATAAAACGCCTCTTTCAGTTGATAAGTTGACGCTTAACCGCCAGTTCCCCTGTTGATGGAGCGCGCTTATCTAGAAGCGATTAACTCTACATTAAAAGAAATCTAGAATATTGGGAAAGACCCGCAGCTCATTCCCTATTTCAAAGTTACGCATTTTCAAAGTGGGTTTTCTTTATCCGTTTTAGATAATGGATGAGATGGATATTAGTATCAAATACTTCCTACCTAGTACCTATCAAAAATCTAGAGTATATCGGAGTCGCATCATCATCATCATCATTTCAACCGTTTGACGTCCACTGCTGAACATAGGTCTCCCCCAAGGATCGCCACGACGACCGGTTATATTTATTTATTTATTTATTTTTATATCACCATCATCCTAACAGGTTTACACCCAATGCGATAATGTTGTTGTATATGCCGCCCGCATCCAGTGGATTCCAGCGACCTTTACCAAGTCGTCAGTCCACCTTGCCGGGGGCCTGCCCATACACCGATACACACACACACACACCATACACACGCATACACCAATCTAATTGGTGAACTCCTTCAAAAAGGTCAGGTGCATGACCAAAAAGGACAAAAGTGGTATGCAGGGATAGTCACGCGTGGCGTGCTATAGTTTCTGCCTTCTTCTTCCTTTCATTGGAAAAATGCGTGAGTGTAAGTATTTATGTATTGGAGTCGCACTTGACTGAAACTCAACACTTGAGGTTATGGAACTTTGAACATATTCACACACGCGCGCCATCTACGCACAACCATAATTCAATAAACCTTTTTTATCTAGCAACACCGGACCCATATAAATGTCACAGGCGAAGATTTAATAATATTAAATGGGGACAACTTCAAGACGATTTTGTTTATAAATAATTTTATTATTCCATATTGTCTGCAGGCAATGATTTGTGGGATGCATAAATTTAAAATTAACGGCCGCCAGTGTACGCGATTGCCTTTTGTTTTCGTACGACAAACGGCTATTTAAATTTTAGCTATATATTAATGTTGCCACATCTTTGAATTACGAATTTACTGTTATTGACCATTGACATTTAGAACCGTTTTTACGACCAAATAACCTACTAGATAAAGTAATAAAAGTATGTTCGTGATCACCGCAGTTGTTTAAGACCACATTATTTATGTACCATAATTATGACAAATAAAGTATTTAATTTGATTTGACGACTACCTTCTGTGGTAACCGCTAAATAAAAACCGAAACCTGTCCCTGTATAAATAAAAAATAGTCTGCGAATAAGAATTTTTCTTTTTAAATTTCTTCCGGTTGAACTACTTTTTTTACCTTGACATCTCTAAAGAATCACCTTTTTAGAAAAAAATCTCTCAACTCGGCGACGGCTAAATAAAGGGGCAGCCCCATTAAACTTTTCAAAGGTTTCCAGTCTCGCGTCATTTAGAAATTTTGTGACGTCATTCGTTCGTATTTAAGTGTTTTCGTTATTTTTGTGTTTTAGTTGTGTTTAGGTATAAACTGCCTCAGCGGTTTAGTAACTGCCAGTAAAGATTCTGAGCGTGAAGTGGCGGTTTGGTATCTGATATCGAGCAAAACAATGGTGGAAATAAAATTACTAATTTTAAGCAGAGGAAGTCGCGGATAAGAGTTAGTACATTATACATTCCTACCCTTAGCATAAAAGGCAGCGATAACTACAGGGCTAGTCGGGTCACCATATGGTGACCAGACAAGCCCTAGACTAGCTACATATGTAGAAAGGTCTTTTTCTGACCTCGACGGCCATTACCTTACAAACCAATTGATTAGCTAAGTCATAAGCTAAGCCACGAATACTTCAACTACAACAACTAGACAGTTTAAATCACAAAGCATAAAATAAACATTTCACTTTGCTCTCGAATTCATGCACAACTATTACGACAATAGAGTTCAAAATTAAATGATACGAGAATAATTTGCCTCGTTAAACGCAATTACATAGATAACGACGGCGTCTAATATAATACTATTGTTACGAACAAGATTAATCTGTGAATGTAAGATAAATTTTATGTACTAATGAATAAATTCTATTCAGTTTAAAAAAAATGTCTATGATTACATTACTATCTATTATTGTTGGTAACATTATTAAGATGACAGAGACGAAACTTTAAGATTGGGGATTCCTTGCTTAAATTGAGCTTTTGCGACCTTTGTGGTATATAAAATACCTATTTATTAATAAAAGAAACTGTAAGACCAAATATAATTATGATAGTTTAAATACTGTAGGTATCAATAATGAAATCATTAAAAAAATTCATTGCACTTTTTCCCAGCTCGTAGTGCCGGTATCGCGATCAGATTGTCATGATAGTCCATTGAAATTTATTTTCTCACTTCAATATCATGGCAATCGCGTGTGCACGTTAAAGTTAATTTCCGCGACACGTCCTGCCCGCCCGCTTGTCTATCACAGAATGACGCCCGCGAGCTCGCGCGTCCGGAAATTTAAACTTTTCGCCGACTACGATATACTTTTTTGTTCTTTAGTCAATTCAATTAAATGTAGTGTCTTCGATTTCGATCAACCGATATGTGTTTGCAAAATTTAGTGATATTAATTTTGGATAGGCACTTCCAGGTAAATTAAAACAAAAAAGAAGGCTATCGCGTAAAATAGAAAAAACCGTCAAGTTGAGAACCTCCCTATTTTTGTAAATACGGTAGTAAAACCAACTATACAGTCAGTAAATGTTTCCATTATTTGTTCATAAGTATCGCCCCATCAACTTCCCACCCCGAGTCTGGGTAAAGCAATACTGAAGTTCTGCCAATTCAAAACACACAGGACCCATTACCCAGACGTCAACGAGGATTACATGTCTCCAATTGGTCTAGAAACCCGTTAAGCTTTGTGATACAACAAAAGGCATTTTATATTTGATCTTTGGCACCGACAGTACACTTTTTGGCAATAAAAACCAACAAGACGAAAATAATATTATTAATAAATTAACAGAAGAAATTACATACATGTGCGAATAGTTAAATGATACTATAAATAAGGATTATAAGATAAATAAACTATGGAACATAATGGTAACGTACGAAATTAATAGTCGCAACTAAATAATTGTATTTATAAATAGACGTATGCAGCAATTACGTGAAAGCCGATTTATAGCAAATTAACTAAAAAAGCCATTAGGTCAATCATATGTAAACTATATTTCAAATTAAGTAACCTATAACTTACACTACGACTTTCAAAATAGAACTATACTTGAAGAAAAAAAAGGATCAAGAAAATTTAAGGAGAGAGAGAAAGGGTGGAAGATGTACTGGACGAGGAGAGAGAGGATGAGAGGAAGGATGACCTGGACGAAGTTTTGTGGAAATAGTGAAGGAATAAGTGGGGATTAAGTCCTATCAAAAGGTCAAGCAGAAAGCAGAAGAAAGATAACAGTGGCGATTGCTCCACCGAAAAGAGCTGAGCTCTTAAACTAATTAGTAATAATACAACCCCTGGAAAGAAATACATCAAATCTACTTTCTTACACGAATTCCAAATAGCGGTTAGTGATTAGAACATCAAGTTGTTATTTTTACAATAAAGAATGCTCAAAAACATTTAACGTCAACTACATCATCATCATCATCATCATCATATCAGCTGGAGGACGTCCACTGCTGGACATAAGCCTCCCCCAAAGATTTCCACAACGACCGGTCTTGGGCCATCATCCAGCTGGTTCAAATATTTACTTAAAATCGTATTATTTTAATCCTTTCTTCACTATACTGCCCTACTCTAGTCATGTCCCCTTTTACCACAAATATTTCACCAGAACACCAAAAATGTCAAAGCCATTAAAACAACAAAAAAAAACACCCCATTTCAAAACAATCAATCCGAAAGCTTACATTATTTTAAGTGAAAAAAAAAAACTAGTTAACAAACAGGACAGGATGGAATGTTTAGATTTTACAAAGCGATACAATCATCAGTAATTAATTACACGGACTGTTTGTAATTGAATATTTTTAACTGGCTAAAAACCAGTGTAAACTGAACCGTCGAATCTTGAGCTTTCAAACACTGAAGTGTCATTCACAACGAAATGTACATCAGTCTAAGAGTCTAACTAAAGCGGTGGCCCGTTTTTTGGCCACCATCCAAGTTAGCGGCAAGCTTCAACTATTGTAGCCTCGTGACATTCAATATTGTACCTTATGATGGATAAGGTACGGTTGCAAATTGATCTATGTACGTCAGACCGCTAAAGTTATCGGGGTTTGATAGGTTTGCCGGAGCTAGTATGTTGGTAAACGATTTAGGAACGACATTAAAACGGTTTTGAGATGATTTACGTGTCGTGTAATTGCTCTGAAACGCTCTATAATGTTAGTTTAATGAACATAGTGACTTTTATGCACTAGTTTATAATCTCATTAGGGTTTAATATCAATTAAATTCACTCGGTAATAACCATGCACGAGAACGACACTTAAAGCAGAAATATAACGATAAATTAAGTCTGAGCAACAATTTTCGGATATTAGAAAATTCGAACAGACAAACCCAATAGCCCTGAGAAACAAAACAAATATCTCTGGCATGCAGGTTTTCTATCACCGTTGGAGGATGTGATAAATACGCACGTAAATTTGAAGAGAAGACGAGTGCTGTGTGCCTTGAGATTGGACTTGAGACCTGAAGACTTTCACAGTTTCACAGGCACATGTGACATAATTCAGTGAAATCAATTTATAAACACAGCAAATAAGAGGGTTAATACGTATATCTAAGAATTGATTTTATGACTTCTATGCATTGAAAGCTCAATTTATATTTACGACTATTACAACCGCTAACAGCCGAAACGTGCATAAAAACTGAAACAACAATGTTGTTATTAATACAGGCTGTAAAATATTTCTAGGGAAACCAATTAACTATGTTTCGAGATGTTTTTATTTGCGGTTACGATCTAGTTTGTCCATCCTAAGAGCTCTTGGAAACCGCGGGAGCACTGACGCCCGATAACTTGGTCGGTTGCTTAATCAGTATGATGCAAGTACTCACACTATACCGATTATGTGAGCTGATTAAAGTCTGATGGGCTTCTAAATCCACCACTAACTACGTCTATAAGCCACGGTAACTGCTTACCATATGCGGGCCCTATGAGACGTTCAAAAATGTTGTTTTTTTAAGAATACACTTCGAGGTCGTTAAATTCTCGTACCTCTGAATAACCCAACATTTTAATGGTTCGTACTTAGAGGTGGTGCAAAGTTCCACTACCTATGATTGATAATAATAATATAATTATGAATGATTTATTTGATATATTTTGGCACCTACAGCGGCGCAACAGTCAGTCGTAAAAACTTTTATGACGAGTCTCGTCATACGGTCCTCATCATTGAGTCATATTTATTCGTTTTCTATCTTCAATCTCTGTATCTATTCTAACAATATTTTGTCACCCTTTAAAAATATTCTGGGCCCGTTTCCGCGCGCACCGTTTTCATAAGTACATTTGTTCAGATCATGGTGCATGGGATTTTGTAGTTTCTGCCTACCCCTACAGGAACAGGGCGTGTATATACTCACACCATACACAGAGTACCTACATACATATGTATTTACTATGTGTATGGTTTCCATCCACCATTAAAATAGTATTAATATGCAACATAATTGGAATGATATATTTTAGGCAATACAAGTGTTATTCTTATCATGTTCTAATATATCGCCAGCAGCAATTTAGTTCACATCTGTAACGAGAAAAAACTGTAACACAATTTGGCGCCATCAATCTTCAGCGAGAACGCCCGTCCTTATTAACGAAATTGCTTTTTGCAATCAAATAACTAAAACTTTGAATGCGCTGCTCTTATCTAAAGTTTTCACTTTTAATCAACTTGAGGATGCTGAGCTCTCGAGGCGGTGTATGAGAACAAGTGAAGAGAGAAATATTGTGTTTTGAGTTGGGGTTTGAATGATCTGATGTCATTACTTTTCTTTGAATTTTTTTTCGAATGTTGGGATTAAAGTCTTCTATCTATATACATAAAAATTAATTGCTGTTCGTTAGTTTTGCCAAAACTCGAGAATGACTGGACCGATTTGGCTAACTTGGTTTTGAAATATTGAAGAAACTCCAGGGTCCAAAAAAGTACTAGGATGACATACACGTCAGAAGATCTGGTTGATAAAACTTCCTTATCGAATCTACATAGTTGAATCGTGGACCAAAGTATTAAAGATAATGAGAACGGCTGGACCGATTTCCATTATCTTTGATTTATTAGATTTGTCTCGGTCCCGAATAACTATGAAAACATCGAAATATTTACGAAACAAACAAACACTGCATTTATTTATCTTAAGGCGGTACGAAGTTCGCCGGGCCAGCTAGTTCCTACCTATACTAATAAATCTCAATAAAATCAGTAAAAACTAGTTTACACAAGAATACCTTGTTCAGTTTCATCATCATCGACCCAATTATTGTCTAACAGCTGGCATGAGTCTCCTCTCATTTAACAGAATTTTTAAGTTCAAAGATTAATTCGTAATATATTAGTAATAAGGGGCTGTCCATTAATCACGTGAGATTTGAAAGGGGGGGGGGGGGGGTTCAGCAAAAATCACTATATATCACATGGGGGAGGGGGGGTATAGTAAGATATCACGTGTATTTATTTTTTCGTCAAACGCGTGATTTCTAAACCTAAAAATAGTATTACAAACATTTTAAGATTCTTTGTAGGTACTAAAAAATACACGTGATTTTTGGTGGGGGGTGGGGGGGTAGTCTTAAACCTCACCACGTATCACCATGGGAGGGGTTAAAAAATGTTAAAAAAACGCCACGTGATTAATGGACAGTCCCTAATGATAAAATAACACTACTACAAAGCTAAAGCGTCTTGATTACTACAATATTTCAAATTCTCATAGTGTGTTTATTGAATCTGATCATGTCCGAAATCATAACAAATATCCTTCAAATCAAACTAATTGAAACAATCAATCTGAACATTAACCAAACTAATCGGTAAACTGATAATCCGATCAGGTGCGGCTCTCGATCAGGTAAAGTAATTTGCAAAACATTCGGCCCACTGTCAATTTCTATCAATCAATCAATGTCGATCGCCCGCTGCATACGAATGACGTTGCAACGAGTGGGTATCTGGTTTCAGAATACCAAAATGGTAGATTTTCCACTATTGATGATTACTGTTAAAATGAACACAACATACCAACACGCCTGTAGTTCCCGAAGGATTATGCAGAGGTGTACTAATTTAACCCACATTTCACTGTTATGATTTAGGTCCCATGTAATAGGGGGCGAGCCTATTGCTATCAACCCGGCAGTTAAATCCAATAACACTGTTTGATCTGAGACCCATGTGGTAGATGGTCCAGTGGTCGTAAGTGTGCATTGACACGTTACTGGCTGTAATAGCCTAGTGCCCCATCTGCCTACGCCCTCTCAGTGTAATTTCTTTACCGTTTGAGCGTGTGGTAAACACACGCACATAACTTCGAGAAGAAAATGGTGCGTGCGGATTGAATTCGAGACCTTTGAATGAAGCAAACGATAAAGAAATAACATCGAGAGCGGCGTGGTATGAAGTCTACCCGAAAAGTCTATTACCTAATCCTTCTTAAATGAGAGGACATGCTCAGCAGTGGGATAGCAAACGAGTTGATAATGAACACAAGTACTCTAAAAGGGATTAGGTCGGTTCTCTGCTTTTTACTGAAAAAACTGATTTTTATCAATGCTTCGATTTGTGATAATATATTCAATGCGTTACCGAATGACTGACTAGCTATTTTCGTACTTAGGTAATTACAGTTATTATTAAACTCGGATATCATTATAATTACCATTCGTTATCAAGCCATCGCGCGACACAGAATTATTTATCTTTTAACAATACAATCTATATATCTATCATAATGATAACAAACTTTTAAAGACTGGTGATGCAACCTAAAACCTTTTAACTGTAACAACTATTAATAAGCTACACTTCCAATTTAATTTACAATTATTTTGTATTATAACGACATAATGCCACTTACAATAATTAAAACCAAGGACGTTCATATACAAAACTGTACTATGGAGACGGAAGAAAACAAACAAAACCTTTTTCAACATTTACTTTTATATAAGGTTTAATTCTCGTATTTCAGATAATTCATAAAATGTTGAACATACAATATATAGATACACAGGACTTAGTTATAACACTCCTCTTATTGCGTTGGAAGGTAAAAACAAGATCATTACAAATACCTGCCTATATTTTACACAAATCTCGAACACTTCAGAAAAATCTCAAAACCTTTTTCAAGAAATTTCCTGCCACATCAGTATATTCTAACTTTTATTTTTTTAACCATTACAAAAGGGAAGATCCTCCCGTCAAACCCACATCTGATCCATTCAAATTAGGACACACTTCACTAGCAACAAACACCACCATTTTAGCCACCTCCTCCGGATCCAAGACCCTCATATTATTCGATAGAAGATCATACGTCTTCTGCATTTCCTCTTCCCCCATGGCTATGTTCGCCATGATATTGGTTCTGGTCAGACCAGGCTGTACAGCGTTGACTCTTACACCTTCAGACGCCAGCTCTATAGCTGCAGACTTGGTGAAGCGTTCCAACCCAGCTTTCGAAATGGAATACGGCAAAAATCCATGTCTGACTCTAGTGTATTTAGTCGTATGTAAATTCACTATGTTCCCTTTTGTTTTGACTAGATATGGTAGCGCTAGATGCGATAATTTATAAGGTACTCGAAGATTGATGTCTATCATTTCGTCAAAGGTATCGATGTTGTCGTCGAATAAGGATCCAATGAGGAATTTAGCAGCACAGTTCACTAGGACATCAATCCTTTCATATTTGGCAACTGTTCTCGTGACCACTGCAGCACAGCTACCGTTTGAGGTGAGATCTAATTTAATGCATAGAGGCGGAGTTCCACTGGCTTCTAAACACTTTTCTGCAACGTGTTTGAGTCTCTGTTCGTTTCTGCCGACTAGTGAGAGTTTGGCTCCGTGTTTCGCAAAGAGTACGGCCGAAGCTGCTCCGATTCCTGAACTAGCTCCAGTCACTATTACTACTTTATTTGTAAAGTCCATTTTATTTTCATGTACCATTAATTTTCCAGGGATCTAATAGATCGTTCTTGCTTTCCTTTTTTATTTCGGATACGTCCTCTTCTAGATCTTAATTCAATCTTCGCATCACAACCGATGTTTGGTCATACCCATTTCTCGTATCTTCTGAAGTTACATTTTACTCTTCATTCCTTGATTTCTTCCTCTTCAATGTAATTTTGATCTTTAATATTACACCTCTTTCGTATTGTCCAGTAGTTTAATGAAATTTAACAGATATAGTTCTTTTAAATATATTGTTATTCTGAAGGATAAATCTTTCGTCTGCTATACACAACACTCTGTATGCTACTGTGGCTACAAATTTATGTCGCCGTTGATAAGGCCAGACAGTGTTATCTCAGCGTGCACAATATTCAAGTAAACACAGACAACAGTGGCTTAGTGATTAAATGTCATGAACGCGCGATATTAGTGATACAGATACCTATTTACCATTATCGTAAGGTCGATGCTTTGGTTATGAAATTGCTCTATAAAAATATAACTAGGTATTTAGTTGTATTATTATGATTCTCTTATTTAAGACTTGGATTCATTTTCTGTTGGTAGATGTACCATAGATGTTAGAATTATACAAAAACACAATAAAATTATATAAATGGAATATATTCTGTTAATGTAATTTTATTGCGCTTTTTCAATATTAGCGTGCTCAACCCATTACGAGTTAGTTAAGCTTTGAATCAAATTTTTAAGTCAATCTTTGATAAACTAATATTAGAATGTACAATTTACTCTAAACTACCTACCCGCACGTGTAGATGCCAGAGTGCCATTCACGTCAGTGGAGGTACAGCATTCAAAGCGTGCGGACGTGCGTTGCATAAGAACGGAATTATCGCTTAGCTTAGGCGAGCTGTTAGAGCAAGTGTATTCACATTTAGAGGAAGCATTTAGATTTTAGAGCACCAAAAGTTCAAATGAAACAATCAATTGAACTTTTGTTATCAGCTATAAATCAGATAAAATATATCATGGTAAACTTTCTATTGTCCCAGTCGCCGCTACGGTAGGAACAGAAGTTTCTTTATAGTTCTCATCGCGGTAAAAAGTAATTTACTCGATATTGAATTAAATAAATGATTCATTTTCGCAAACAAACAAAAAGCAGGCATATTTTCTAGGATATTGAACCATTGACCTCAAACTGATCAGTCCAATGTTGAATTTTAAAATATTTTGTATAAAAACTCATTTAAAGGATGATTATCCCTACGCGTGAAGTAATTCGCAGCCATTACTAAATTAAGTTAAGTAAGCAACAACCAAATTTTATCCAACCAAAACATTACAGTTACAATTCAAATCTCCCGCGAATCTTCTCAACAAAAAACACAATATGTGGATCATAAGGTGGGCACACACTTTGGCCTGAAGTGTACGCCGGTAATATGAGGGAGCTTATCTTCCTCCATTAGTCGAATTGAACTGGGCACTTTTGTTTGCAACGCAACGTACCGGTCGGATTGTTGCGATGCACCGTGCTATTTGCCTGCGGTGTTGAGGATAAGCAGACATCGCTGAATTTTTTTCGTTGTTGTTGTAAAAAGTGTGATATTTTTCTACGTTACTGAAACTTTCGTGAAATAACTGCTATAAATCCCTTTCGTGCGGTAAAAAGAAATGAATTTAATCGGTGCTTTAGATGTTGAAATAAAACTTTTTACGGAATAATACTTCGAGCTGGTACTGAAAAACTCATAGAAAAACTCGCTAACACATTGCTCGACCTGGGAATCGGACCCAAGACCCCTTGCTTGGCAGTCGCACTTACGACCACAAGTCCAACGAGGCAATTCTGACATAACAAACCATGCTACTATTTTATTTTTCTCAAACTCGCTACCGCTTATAACTCACGCTATGCTTAATACATGTCTGGAAATAGAAAACACAATGCGGTCTGATTAATGGCAGAGCCCTGATAAATGCTAACTACTTTAATTACAACAATTTGTAACACAATATTACAGATAACATGTTGTTTGAAGTTACAGAATAAATTAATTCGGTCTGACGTTGGTACCCTTTTGATTGAGAACGGATCAGATACACACTAGTAGTAATATTTAAAGAAAAGAAAATAATCAGATTGGTTGATTGGTTTTAAGCGCTGCAGACGACTGAGGTCGTTGGTTTGATTTTTAGAACGGAAATTTTCGTAAGTTGGAGTTTGGACTTGTGCCTGGTCTTTGAGTCTTAATTAGTACATTTCAAACATAGCACGCCACCTACATCAATTTAAGTATCCTAATGGTGTGACCAGTGGACTGAGATGTCAATGATCTCCAGTTCAAACCCAAGGCATGCACTACTGACTCTTCGGCTGTTATTTTGACGACCTGTATGGCGCAGAGGCTGAGTGACCAGCATATGCGTCACGGGTTGCGGGTTCGATCCCCGCACGGAGCAAATATTTGTACGTTCTACAGGTAGTTGTTCCGGGTCTGGGTGTTAGTGTATGTGAACTTCCAGGTCTGACACTGCCCTTTCACTTTCCAGGACGACAGATCCTGAAATCTATGAGGATTTTCCAAACCAAACGAATTTACTACCAGAATCTTGAGTGTTCAACTAGCGTACGTATATTTATATCAACATACGTTTTCTGAAACGATTGACCTGATAACCTTGTTGAACCCGCAGTACAGAAAGAAAGAAAGAAAGAAACAACTAACTAAACAGTATTGCAGAAATAATAAAAAGAAATAAGGCAAAGGAATTTATATCACAATAGAGGGGCGCCTCGCACAGTCGGCTAGCGAAGGGTCGTGATAAAAATAGGGAAAATATTATCTTATTTCCATTGACGGCCTATTGGACTGTTAAGTAGGCGGTATTTATTGATAAGGTGTAGGTAACATCGATAGCGGAAAGTGAAGCGGAAGCGGGGGAAAATTATTAAATTAAGTTGGGAACCACATGTGGAATATGTCTTTTACATAAAATTACTGCCTCTAGACCCCGAAGCTGATAATTGGGTACCTAATATCTTGACGATTATTAATTGCCAGAGTTTTTTGGAGTTCTGTCGTTCATTAACCTAGGTATACGTATGACAATTGGAAACAGTGGACATGCTCTCCACAACATGGTAAGTTCTCCATATTTTAAAAATGGTTACCTAACTCTAAACTGGCCATAGCGGGGCGTACACGTTGTAAATAGATTGATAAACTTATTTTTTATTCACTCGCAATATCCCAAGTTGTTAATCAAAACGAATACGGACACAAATGAAACATAGGTCTTATCATAAGGCGCAGGGCTCGAAATTACCTTTGAGGTATTAAATAATGAGCTTAGTAGTGGTTAGTATCTTCTTTGTGTAAATCGCGCATCGCTTGTAACGCGACCGAAGCCTTATGGCTCCTTTAAGAGATGAACTCTGTTAAGAGTTGTGCTTTAAAAAGCGTTCAGGATATAATCTACTAAAGTGTAAATAAGGAAAATGTTTTGTATCTTATTACTTTGTAATTTTTCAGATTCATTCTCACAAGAGAATTTCACAGAGCGAGACGTACTCAAAGAATTAAAAAAATTAAATATCTTCAAGGGCCCAGGGCCTGACGGCCTACCGCCGCATTTCATAAGGCAATGTGCCAAATATCTATCATTACCGCTCAAACTTATTTTTAATAAATCCCTAATGTCTTCTAAGTTTCCCACGCAGTGGAAAATCGCACACGTAGTTCCAATATTCAAAAAAGGGGAGCCAAATGATGTTAAAAATTATCGGCCTATATCTCTTCTTTCAATTTTCTCGAAACTATTCGAATCATTAGTTTGTCCTATATTAACTTCGCTCGTTAAAACTCAATTGGCTACGCAACAGCACGGTTTCTGTACTAATAAATCCACTACCACCAACTTAGTTCACTACATTAATGATATCAGCAGATCCGTTGACTCTGGTGTGCAAGTAGACTCAATTTACACTGACTTCAGTAGCGCGTTCGACAAAGTAAATCATGCGCTTCTACTTCAAAAACTTAAAAATTATGGTATGCATGGTCATTTGCTGCGCTGGTTTGAATCATACCTTTCAGAACGACAACAGAGAGTTATTATAAAGGGTTATCAGTCGCCATTTTATTATTCAACCTCTGGGGTGCCACAGGGATCGCATCTTGGTCCTATTCTTTTCCTGGTATTTGTGAACATTAAAAACTCAAAATGCTCTATGTTTGCGGATGATCTAAAACTATACAAGGAAATTGAATCAAGTACCGACATTGCTTTACTTCAGAGAGACTTGGACGCACTTCATGAGTGGTGTCATAGTAACATGATGACTCTCAATGCCGTCAAGTGTTATCACATAACATTTACACGGAAAAAGTTGATTCAGCCTTCAGCATATCACTTAAACGGCATAACTCTTCAGAAAGTCGATACCATTCGTGATTTAGGAGTACAACTTGATAGTAAACTATCCTTTATTAATCACTTTGACACTATCGTCGCGAGAGCAAATAAAATGTTCGGATTTGTAAAAAGAACCTGCAAGGATTTCCGGTCAAGTGGCACCCTTAAGGTTCTCTATAACTCTCTGGTGAGGAGTATACTAGAATATGCATCTCCTGTATGGAATCCATCGTATCGAGTCCACATCGACAGAATAGAGCGCATCCAAAAAAAGTTTACGAGATACCTGCGCTACAGATCACAGACTTGCGATCGCGAAGCCGATTATCCTCAAAGGCTCTGTCATTTCAGGATGAGCTCCTTGGAGCAACGAAGAAGTTGTTCAGATTTAACATTCCTTTATAAGACCCTTCATAATTTGGTGAATGTACCGGAGTTGGTTTCGGTGATCGGTCTAAATGTTCCCCGCCGTACCTCATACAGATCCAATTTTAAAACAGAAACATTTCATTTGCCTATAAATAGAACTAATCTTGGTCGTTCAGCTCCTTTATACCGGTTTTTGTCTAGCTACAATAAGCTGAGCACGCGTACTAATAACTTAGACATATTTTCGAACAGTTTGAATGAATTCAGACGATATGTCCTCAGTTCCTGATCGATTTGCTTGATTATTTCTGTTACGAAATGTTAATTTGTGTATTTATACGACTCCATTCAATGTATTTAATATTGTAATATTGTAAAATTTAATTAAATTTCATATAATTTCATCTAATTTAATTTAATTTAATCTAAATTTTGAACACAAAAACTTAAAAAATAATAATAATAAAAATAATTTTATTTTATAATTAATGTATTTTTTTCTTTTAATTTCTATTGTGATTAATTTAATATGTCCTAATTTGGTTGTTATTTATAGTATTAATTTATATATTTTTTTTCTCTATTCCAATTTAATTGATGTTTTTAACTTTTGAATCATACTGTTTTTTAATTTAACTACTTGACATTTTATCTGCAATGTAAATTTTGTTATTATTGATATTATACAAGTGCTGTGCACACCTATAAGTGACGAATTCACCGCAAAATTGTCGTAATAGAATATATTTAATGTAATGATTAGTGAATAAGTCGTTGGTGTGTCAATAAATTAAATAAATAAATAAATAATTTAAAGATTTGGAAAATGATCACTATGGCCGGTCAATTGATTAATTGGTTTAGTTTTTTCCGAAACATTTCGATGCTCGGTCTTGAGTGATAACACTCGTATGTTCTATTGGTCTGGGGGTGAAGATTATATTTGATTCATCATCATCAACCCATTAATGTCCCACTACTGGGCACGGGTCTCCTCTCAATTGAAAGGGATTAGGCTATAGTCCACCACGCTAGCCTACTGCGGGTTGGCAGACATCACATGCCATCGAGAATTCTCTCAAGCATGCTGGTTTCCTCAAGATGTTTTCCTTGATTGTTGATAATAAATTGACATACTTAATTTACTGTTAATGAAATGTTGCTTTACATTTACTCTAGATTTTTATTCAAACCTTATTTTTGTTGACATAAATCAGTATAATAATCTCCACTTACCTGAAACAAAGAAAACTTTTAATTAGTATCAATATAAAATTAAATGAGGTTCCGTTGAATTAGCTTCACGAAGCTGATTATCAGATATGGCCTTTGTCAGACAATTTAGGCTATACTATATGAAAGACGTTTTCGGTGGCTTAATAAACCGATGCGAGAGCGTCACACAATCATGACGTTTTTGTCTTTACAATTGGATGGTATTTAAAAGTACTTCAATTTATTCCAATTACATTTACCTAATTTTGCCTGTGTTCCACCAAATATACTGAATGTGCACCAAAATATGTTCATTAAAAGTATTGTTATTACTTATATACACTTTCTTGGTATTCAGATTTGGTTCTGGTTGTGTGGTCACAGTTCTAACCTAACCTAACCGATATCTGTATTGCTGCTCAATCAGTAATTTTGTCGCTCAATCAGTATTTTTTATGCGCGGTTTATTATATTCCTTTATAAGTGACAACTTAAAAATACTATTAATGCATCAGCATCGAACGCGTAACATAAACGTTGCTTCTCAGATAACAAAACATTGAACCTTCAAACCAACAAACGTTACCTCGAGTTTCTTTGCTATCTAAATACCACTATAAAAACTAAAAGCTGTGTTATTAAGTTCAAACTAAACCCTAAAAGCATCAGAGTAAGAAAACTCAACCCCCGCGGGGCTATTAAACGCACAGTTAAGCTCCACTCAAGCGCTTGTTCGAGAACAGAGGTTGGCGTCGGAATCGCTAATTTTATTACTAAACGCCTAACGTTAACAGCTTAGCTCTTAGCTGTAGGGAATTGTTTATTAAAATTTGTAACCTTACTATCCATACTAATATTTACTAATATCCATCCAATCTAATATTTTAAATGCGATATTGTGTCTGTCTTTCTATTACCTCTTCATGCTCAACCGCTGAATCAATTTAGATGAAATTTGGTATTAGAATAATTTGGGACATCGTTTTTGGCCCTAAAGAGTATAAATCAATAAGCAGGTTGGTTAAAATTACTCATTTCACGCAGACAAAGTCGCAGGAAAAGCTAGAAAGTTATATAAACTCGAATTCTTAAGTAATAAATACTTAGATATTCGGAATCTTGTACTAAATGTCCAACGCTGTATCATCAACCCACATCCAAGAAAGCTAAAATGATTTATGATTTGGTACTGTATCGATGTTCACTATGACCTAATTAGATAAGTCTATAAATTAGCTGTTTACTAGGTTATGTACTGATGGGGCTGACATGTGCTAACTGCACAAAAGCCCTTAAATGATTAAAGATAAAAAAGAAACATCAATCCAAATATTGTCTTACTGCTAGACTCCTGGTGCGGATTGGCAGACTTCACATGCCATAAAAATAATCTCCCAAACATGCAGATTTCCTCACGATGTTTTCCTTCACCGTTTGAGCATGTGACTTCCAAACTCGAGACCTTTAACGTCACTAGGTATCACAGCTTTCAAATCTAAATATATATAACTCAAAGGTCACTGACTGACTGACATAGTGATCTATCAACGCACAGCCCAAACCACTGGACGGATTAAGCTGAAATTTGGCATGCAGGTAGATGTTATGACGTAACATCCACTAAGAATTTTGGTTAATTCTACCCCCAAAAGAATAAAATAGGGGATGAAAGTTTGTATGAAAACTATACCTAATTAATAATAATACTTCTTAATGCGAGCGAAGCCGCGATCAAATGCTATTTCTGTATAAAGGCTACTTATCCGAAGTTATAACAATGTCGAGTTCAGTTCTTCAGGATAAGAAATATAAAGCTGAGTTAATTTATGAAGCAAACTGGCGTTTTTTCATGTAAAACTAAGCGCGGTGCAATAATTTTTCATTCCTCTGTTTCAGACGATAAGGCGGAGGAAATTAATAACTCTCAGAGTCTTCGTAAAGGGTTGCGAGACTGTTTGAGCAGGTTAAGCAGAGCCGGGATCGTGTTCTAGTTAATATTGTCGAGTCATAACAAATTGCGGAAGGGATATTTACAATCCAAGATGGCAGCCACGACAGGTTCATCAAAGGGGAAAGAACTGAATTAAATTTAAAATTATAAAAACCCCCGACACTTTCTGTGGTCGTTATCTTCGACCGATTTTAGTTTTTATTTTTCAATCATAGCTAAGAACACTCCCGACTAACTTCAAACGAGAAAAAAAAACAAAATCAAAATTGGTTCATTCCGAATTAGATTTTGTTTTTTTTCACAGAGACAAGTCAAAACGACGCAAAAACGACAGGGTTTTATAAGTTTGACGTGTCTATGTCAGTGTGTCCATCTGTGGCTATCTGAACCGATATTGATTTTGTTATCTTTGTTTGAAAGGTCAATTAGTCGGGAGTTTTCTAAGCTATATTTGATGGAAATCGGTACAAGATGGCCGCCGGGAGTTATTTAAATTTTAAATTTAATTTAGATATACGCGGAAATTCCTTTAATCCCGATTGCGATACGTATTCTTTACAGCATCTATATATTCATAAAAGCGTAAGAAATTGGAATCTATTACAGCACTTCTTAGTAACAGGCTGTTCTTTTTTGTACTAAGGTAAATCAGCATACGCATTTTAAAAAAAAGAACTCAAGGACCGAATTGACAGCCAGAAAACAGTAACAGGTAAATAAACGCTTGAAACAGTTTGGTCTGATACCGAACACTCAGCTCAATTGGCTCCCCCCTATGTAATGGCAATTGCAGTGAAAGGCGCCCCAATAAGGGTCGGCGCACACCGGCGGAAAAACTTAATTAACAAAAGTAATTTACTGTCGAGCGTTTTTTTTTGAGTGAAGTGTGTTTTTTCGTTTCAGTGTGAGAGCCGGTAGCGTTTCCGTCGTGTTTGCTTTGTAAACGCGATTCGCGGAAGCAATCAGTTTGTATTATTTCAATGAATCAATGTTATTTCGATATTTTATGTTTTAATGTATAAAAGACAATATAATATAGATTTTTTAAATAATTAAGTATCTAAAGTGTCGGTTTTTATACATAAAAATATATCTCTCTCTTTCACCCCTCCGGTGTTTTCTCAGAATGAAAGAAAAAGCACTCTGTGCAAGAAAAAGTTTCTCCCTTTTAGCCATCTTTTACCCCTTTTATTACCACTACATTACTTAGATAAACCTCTATCATACATTACGGATAAACAATGGTTTATCCGTAATGTATGATAGAGTTTTATCTGGTGGTGTGTGTGTATAATGATACACACACAATATAACAAACACCATAATTTCTACGTCACTAAACACTGTCACACCATAACTTGTCCTAGACCCTTCCCTCGCCCCATTATCCCAACAACCGGTGTGTCCCCAACCTATTTATCCGGTTGTGGCCGCTTCGAACCGCTCTGAACCGGTTCGGGCCGGAATTGAACGGCTTAATTTACCGCCACTAGTTCGGCACGGCTGATTAACAGCACCCTTCTAGATGGCGAGGCACGGATGGCTTGGATGAATATTGATGACTGGACCGACCGACAAGATTCGTCCCGCCATATAACACCTGGTAATACTTAGCTGGTATCTTTGAGAATTGATCATGCTCGTGCAGAAATTAATGTTTATTTAAAAAGAAACTATTTATTATATAAACAAATTATTTTGTTTTAATTTTACTTTTTTATTAATTTTTTATCTTGTGTTGTTTTAAAAACTTTATTGTTAAGAGTTGTTTGTGTGTGACAATAAAACAGTTTTTATTTTTATTTATTTATTTATTATATATTTTCATGAATATTATCATTGTTAGGATCTCTCGACCCTTTCATATATTACTAGCTGATCCAGCAAACGTTGTTTTGCCACATTATAGGGGTTGGTGGACTACCCCTAACTTTTAGGGGGATGAAA
Organism: Craniophora ligustri; assembly: GCA_905163465.1. Classification (NCBI taxonomy): domain Eukaryota; kingdom Metazoa; phylum Arthropoda; class Insecta; order Lepidoptera; family Noctuidae; genus Craniophora; species Craniophora ligustri. The sequence continues at coordinate 1,606,933 of LR990981.1, forward strand.
AATTGATGTTGGCCGATTCTCATAGATACCGGATAAGCACAAAAAATTTCATCAAAATCGGTCAAGCCGTTTCGGAGGAGTATGGCAACGAAAACTGTGACACGAGAATTTTATATATTAGATTGATAGATTTACGCTTGACCGCCAGTTTGTCTGATATTAAGTAACACTGCAATCTGAGATGAAGCTGTGGCCACGTCCGTTTGAAATATTTATAGCTATATATTCCCACGATGTCCCAGTGCAGGTTGGGCGTTGAAAACCTCGAAATACCATCAAGAAAGTCCCTGAGGCAGGCATGGTTTCCGCCTCACGGAAGAATGTCAGCCTCCGTGACCCGGCAAAATGCGTAAGTGGCGAGGCGAAACGTAGGTCACATACTGTGCTGCTTTCTCCGGGTTTCCGGGCTATGGATGTCCAGGGGAATTGAGATTGCTAACAAAGAAAAAAGGAGACGATTTCCTCAACCATACTTGAACTTCTTAAGCCGTGGAATCTTAATGCGATTCTAAAATATAGAAAACCCACAAATTACACTCGAGATAAAATTACTATTACGCAAAAACTGCAACTGGGTAACTCCTTTTAACCCCAAACTAAGTCATTAGCAAAGAAATGAATATCTAATCAACTTAATCATACGGAACCCGCTTCCGAGTAATCTTAGACCTTAACAGCACAATACAAACTTTAATATTAATAAGTTAAGACATAGATTTCCGTGCACGATTTAATAGTAGATAAAGATTTCTGCAACTATATCCTTTGCTGATGTAATAGATTTTATATAGTTGGGTTAAGGGTGATATTAGCGTGGGTAGTGATTGGAGTATGTTTGTTAGGTGCAATGAAACTCGGGAAGACGTGCGGTGAAAGTTTTCGCGCTGAATGTCGGAAAAACCGTGTGTTTGACGCGTGGTGCAAGTCATAGGCGCGATAGACTTATGCTTATTGTTTAATTTTATAGTAAATAATTTTCTTTAAGTGTTATTATTATGCTAATAATAATTTAATAGGAGAGGAACACTGAATATATTTACAATGAAAATTGTCTGCGGAGTAATTATTGTGTTTTGACGATTAGTTCAGGTTAGTAAGGCTGCCTTCTATAGTAAGTTTATGGTCCCGGGTGCAATTCCAAGTATGAGTTATAAGCAAGAATATTTTGTACCTGGACTTACCGTACTTAATTGCCAATGAATATTGGCCAGTAAGTACGTAAGCCTGTAATTGTAACGAGCTCTGTAGTGACTTAACTTTCTTTGATGAACCAATTAGTACTAAGAAGAGCAGCAAATGTTTGCGTGATGAGCATGAACATTTGTATCCGAATCATGGATGTTTCTATGTATAATATATTTAAAATAAATATAAAAAAGTATATATGTAGTAGGTATATCAACCAACTAGTATCCGTAACACAAGCCTCGTTGCTTAGCTCGGAACTAAATGGCACTGTGTCACAATGTCCAGAACTATTTATTTATTATTTAACTTTCTGACCACCGACCGCTTGCATTCGAATATCTAGTAGCCGATAATAATTAATCGCTGGCGCTTATGCCTTGGGACAACGACTCTTACTTAACGATCGAACGCGTGTGAATCCATTTTTTTTTTATAAATTATTACACGATCCCTATTGTAGCGAAAACGATAAAAGTAAAAAGACGTCTGCCACTATTACTGTCAGTGTCGTAAAAAGGGAATAAGACAGGTAATTGAAAAAACAAACGAAGGTAAATAAAATACAATATTTACATGAGAATTATTCTGCTTCTATTGAAAGAGAAACGCCACTGACATATTGACATTAATGTAGGAATAGAGAACAACAAATATTTGAACAGAAAGAAAGAGAGAAAGAAAAAATATTTTGACAGTCACAACATAAGACATAAAATATACCGACGAAAAAAACTCAAATGTCAGAACTGGTCAGAAATGTCAGAAATTAACCACACGGGAAGCACCAACATTCAAATAAAAAAAGAATCATCAAAATCGGAGTGAACCGATTGTGAAGATTCTTTTCTTATTTGTAGTCGAAAGTTACGAGGCAGCAAACTTAAAAAAGAAATACAGTTGAATTGAGAACCTCCTCCTTATTCGAATTTGGTTAAAAATACTAAACAACAAAACGTATTGCTTTGTTGTTCAGTATTTCAAGTCTTAATCTAATTAAGTACGTCATCATGTGCGATATCGGAATAGGTTGTGTCAATTCTGTGTCTGTGTCAATATTATACATTATGCTGCAGCAAACAAATCAAGCTGCAACGCTGATATTCTGATAGGGCCTGCTGATTAGGCCAGGGACAGTGTATAATTTTATCAAATAAACACGTTCTGATATGTACTAGTAGTTGCCCACTGGTCGCAATTCGACCATAATAAATTTGAATTATAAGTATTTATTTCATATATTTAAATATTAGCATTCTGAGTTCTCTATCTAAATAATATATGACTCAAAGGTGACTGACTGACTTACACAGTGATCTACCAACGCACAAACCACGGGACGGATTGGGCTGAAATTTGGCATGCAGGTAGATGTTATGACGTAGGCATCCGCTAAGAAAGGATTTGGATTAATTCTACCCCCAAGGGGATAAAATATGGGATGAAAGTTTGTATGAAAACTATACCTAATTAATAATAATACTTCTTAACGCGAGCGAAGCCGCGGGCAAAAGCTAGTTTAACTATAAGTGTAGGAAATTTCATACTCCTCCGTCCGCAAAATTTTCGTAAAAAGGGGTACAAAGTTTTTCTTAACGTATTAATATACTATAGATACCACGACCGGTCCCTATTGGGGAAGGCACAGAGTATAGACATAACTGACATCGTTATCAAACGTATTTAGGCTTAATATTGTGTATGGTCCTTATGGAGATCTCCCGCGATCGTTACCGGAACAGCTAAGTCCCCAACTAATGGTCATCAATATAACGCATAGCGGTAACATTACCAATAACATGCGCAATATCGGTAAAGTATTTAACGTTATACGCTATATTCATAGCGTCGTGAGGCAGACAACGAGGCCCTCGCGATTGCAAACACGGCCGCGACGCGATTATGCGACGCCCACCCTATACGTTGTAACACTAAAACAATAAAGTATAGACTAAAGCTTTAGAAAAATACCACGCTTTTTAACAGACTTCAAAAAGGTGAAGGTTCCTCAATACGTCGGTTTTTTTTTTTATGTTAGTTCACTGATTACTTGAAAACGCCTGGACCGATTTGCAAATAGCTTTTTTTTTGTTTAAAAGGGTTTTGTAAAATAACAAATTTGAACGCTACTACACTGAATCTACAATATGTTATAAGTCTGTAAAGAAGACCATCATCATTTTTAGGGTTTCCATACCCAAAGGGTGGCAACGGGACCCTATTACTAAATGTCCGCTGTCCGTCTGTCTGTCTGTCACCAGGCTGTATTTCATGAACTGTGATAGCTAGACAGTCGAAATTTTCACAGATGATGTATTTTAGTTGCCTGTAAAACAGCAAACATGTTTTTTTGCGTTTTTTGGTCTGTATTAATAACGGCCACCGATAGCCGGTAAATGGTGCGACACGCAGGCCGCTTTTTTCTTTTTATAGAAAATCCTTGTCTCAACCTAGGACTTTCTTCTATGTCAAATACAGTTTTAAAACTGTACAGTTTACCACAAAGAGCATTTTTTTAATTACTCGTCTCACAAACAATTGTTTGTGAAGTTGAACAGAGAGGGGGGCAAACAGAGGCTCATTTCCTCTCTTATAGGGTGGGATCGAGGTAAAAATGCCCTCCCTGACGTTAATGACGCGTTATTAAGTACTGAGAAACGGAAATAAGGGATGAGAGTGAATCTTTAGAATGTATCGGCTCGCTTCACAATTTGTTTACGAGATTCCGATTTAGTAATAACGACTCTTTTCAAAAGACCTGCGAGGTTAAGCTGTCCTTGGCAAGATCATATTATGGATCGGTGACCATTTTTAATATATCACAACAGTTATCACAGTAAATATTGCAACAGTGGCAGACCAGTGGACTGAGAAGTCAAAAGTCTTTAGTTCAAACCCAATGCACGCATCACTGACTTTTGGAAGTTACGTGCGTATTTATCACATGCTCAAAGGGGGAAGGAAAATATCATGAGAATGTTATCTCATGCCTGGACATATTCTCGAAGGCGTGGGATGTTGGCCAACCCGCAGGAGGCTAGCGTGGTGAACTAAAGCCTAATGCCTCTCAAATGCGAGGAGACCATGCCCAACAGTGGGACAACGTGCTCTAGAAAATCCTTGTACATCAAGGATGAGTTTTTCAGGATTCACGTGTAGTGCAATGCATAAAGTACGGACTAGTATAGATATGAACTGTTCCAGAAAAACACCACGTACGCATACTTATATACGCCTCAGGCCTACTTACCAAAAATTTCAACGCTTAAAAAATACTTACAGTTATGCCAGCTGGGTTTTCCAACAGAATCTTTTATGCTGAGCACTTAGCAATTTAAGCAATAACGGTGTCCTTACAAAGTCTAGACTCGTCTTAGTAGCGGGCCAAATGCCTAAACGTTCTGAATGTTAATATTAGATTACACGGTATCAACATAATAAGAGCATGCCGAATACTTATAATGATATGCCCAAGTAAAAAAAATATATATTATATAAATATATATAGTTCATTCTGTAGTTTCTGCCTACCCCCATGGGAAAAAGGCGTGAGTGTATGTATGTATATAGTTCACTGAAATTACCAGGGTCACAGTATAACCGCCGGGGTTGTGGTGCATGCGTTTGCGAATCCCATGGCCCCGGCAATCGGGAATAAAATTACCCCTCATCATTATCTCACAATTTTACCCCCGTGAAGATCCGAGACCTACTACAAAAAAGCGGATAAGTATTCTTTGCGGTTTCATGGGTGAGTGGGTTGTATTACCAATAAGGCTCATATTATTATATTTGGTATTTGTAAGGTAAAAAAAAATTAAAAAAAAATTAAAGAAGAAATTAAAATATTAATAATAATAATATATCCGGACGTTACGACACAGCGCCATCTACTTCCGCACCTAAGCAACGAGGCTTGTGTTACGGATATTAGGTGGATTTTGATATAACTACGTACATACATATTGTACATAGAAACATTCATAACTCAGGTTCAAATAACCATGCTTATCACACGAACATTTGCCCCTGCAGGGATTCGAACCCGGGACTACTATATCACCGATACAACGCGTCCAGTATCATAAGTCCCCAAAGACTTGGATCACTAGAGTCAGACATTCACTGAAATGTCCAACATTAATTCTCTGTTCTGCTATTTGTTTTACATTATTTAAAAAGGAAAGGGAAATAGAAGTGAAATATAATTGCCCAGCATTGGGATTATGTGAGTTAACCTGTCACTCAAAGAGTAGCGAGAATTGGGGATAGATATTTTTTTGTTAGTTTTAATAGATTTTGAATGACAATCAAAGTAATATATCGCAATATATCTCACCACATTCAAAAATAAATGAAAGCTTACACCTGAACTGATAAAAATTCAACAAAACTAACATTATTTTACACATATTCGAAGTCAGCCGTACACAGAGCCGCGCGGCCGTTTCCCGGGGGAAACTCGAACGAAACTAGACGTTAAACGAAACGTCCGATGTTGATTTATTGTCTACAACTCGCGTGTACGTTTATTATTGTATGTATTTGAAAACACCTGCATCTTGTATCTAAAGAGTTTTATTGGAAATTGTGAACTTATTTTTCGATATATTTATTTCTTGTTTTGCGATTTGATGAAATTCATATAGCAAAACTTTTTGAAATTTTAAAGATAATTTATTGCGTCCTATTACTATGAAGGTAAACTTTACCAAACAGGGCTTTTATAGTAATAGTTTTTTTTCATTAGATTACGTTTAGACGTAATTCCTACCTTCATATCCTTATTCAATGTATAATTTATAACAAAACTCAAACGCTTCTAAATTTTAAATAGCCATCAAATATATTGCTGCTTTTCAGCAGAATAAAATTCTCAGCACTAAGTTTGTGGGCTACTTAAAATTGAGTAATGTTTGAGTACTTGGTCATTAATCCATTAGATTAACGAGAAAAGGTGATCACACTTACCTGCAGCTGTAATAAAACTCTTCAACTTAACCCAAGTTTTTTACAATCTTCAACATTGTTGCAACCTTCACTACCCTCAAGTAAATTCTAAAGTTAATTTTATTTCGTCTACAAACTGGATACTTTGTTAGACGACGCGATCTCCTTAATTAACTAAACTGATACCTACTGGTACCAGTAAACTACGCAGTAAGGTCTTGACAAAGTCGTAAAGTTACAAACTAAGCGCGGTTATGGCATAATCTGTGCCTAATTATATTTAAATGGAACTATATCTTTATTATGCCTTACAATATTATCGTATATAAAAACATTTCATTGCGGAACATCCTATTAATTTTCATAATAATTTAAGGATTCGCACAGTGGCTGACCGATATACTTTTGCGACATGAGTTGTAGGTTCGATACCCGTACGCAGCAAGTATTTGTATAATTTGCGAGGTATTTGGTTCAATTTACAAGTTAAGCAAAGTAACTGAGTTACGTTTGAGTAATACTCAAAAGCAACTGAACAAATGTTCATGCAAGATTCTGGGTTTGGTATTTGTACCTCCATGTGAGAGAATTTGTGTATATTACAGCATCCATGAGGAGTAACTATTAAACACCGTATCAATAATACTGAGTATATCTTGGAAATTTGAATCTATCAAGCAAGTTAATGCTGGCCTAACTACGTTTAAGCTACTAATTTCAGTTACTGCTACAAAGTTCCCGTTTAACGCTGAATGCCCCGAGGGGATGGAGGAGGATTTAACTTGATAACAGAATCAGTTACGTGAAATGTACGTAAGATTAAATGTTAATTTATAGTTCACCACCCCTGTCTTTATATGAAATATGGGATAATATCAATTGGACCTATAAGATGCCAATATGAAAATTAATATTATATAATGATAAAAAAAATAATAAAGAAAAATATTTCTTTAGGATCAATTTTAACCTTAACTGTTGTATAATATACTTCACCATCAACTCATTTAGTGTCCACAACAGGGCACAAATGTTAGATTTTGTTTAAGTTTGAATTCATAAGTCTTGAATTCAAACTTCTGACCTAGAGAATTAAATAATAAATAAATATTCCTGGACATTATGACACAGCGCCATCTAGTTCCGTGGTAAGCAACGAGGCTTGTGTTACGGATACTAGTTGGTTGATATACTACATATATACTTTTTTTTTGTAAATACATACATATTATACATAAATACATCCATGACTCGGAAACAAATGTTTATGCTCATCACACAAACATTTGTCCCTACCGGGATTCGAACCCGGGACCCTTAGCACAGAAAGCAGTGTTAACTACCGTTGGACTAAATGGGTCGACAGTCCAGTTTCGTATTAGTAAGCTCTTACTGACAATATACAAACTTTATCCGACTTTATTTTTACATAAAAAAATCCTATGGTCTATGAGATTTTTTTTGAGTAAAAATAAAGTCGGATGATCTTATGAAAAAAACACAGGTAAAAAAGAAAGTAAAAAAGAAAATACACCCATTGTTGCCATTGCAATAACAACGCTGAAATGGGAAAAGTCGTATAATTTTATAACACATAGTTAGATTGTTACATTCAAAAGTATAAGAACCGACAACACATTTACCTTATCACCGGCTGAGCGTCAGAAATAAACGTAATGTTCCCGGATTTAGACATTACGCCAAATGTCCAATATTGGTTTAGTGCCTGCGACATGTGTTTTTGTCATTTTACACTTTGACGGGTTCTTGCTTATTATAAATTATATTTGAAGATTATTTCTATATTTTTTTGGGGTTGTTGCTTTTGGTCCTGGTAGAACAATAAAAATGTACTTAATATCATCGAAATGAAGCAATTTTTATAATTTTGATTTGAGTCTGCATTTGCAAGTTTGCCCAGAATTGTATCAGTCAGCTGATTAGGCTGGAGTATCGACATCAAGCGAGTCTATTAAACGTTGACCAAAAATATCGTGTAAAAGTATATTAAAGTGATTATTATAATAGTTATTTAAATTATGTAATTACGTTAATATTAATTAAAAACCATTAAGGCACAGGACACAGGAACAATGTGAATGACTGACCTAATTGAAATGACTATGAAAAAGCGACCGTACGATACATCACATTCTTTGATGTTTAGGTACAATCGTTTACAAACATTGGTGTTTTTAGTTTGAAAATAATCAGCTGCCAGATTTATACATATATGTAAATACAATATGGAAACCAGTACTCCTGGTACACTAATATATACCTCAACACAGACGGAACTTACAGGAGAAAGTCAGTTTTTTTTAAAATAAATAAAGACATTATTCCCATTACTGAACATACCGTTGATGTACAGAACCCAGGATTAACATAGTGGGTTCGAGTCCTTTCCATATTTTCATTTCCACAAAATTTGAACTTCGATTAAGTTTGTCACAATATTATCATTCATCAAACCCATCGTATATTTTTCGGTGTCATTCCAAGCGGGAGTTCAAAAACCCTTCGATGTTTAAAAAAATGGCTCAATACCCGCAAATAGGTGATGGCACGTGGCAGCACGGTCGCGTGACGCGATATGATCAGTTGCGTCCCGACAGCCGGGGAGTGAGGACGTCTAGTTTTGCATAATTGTTTATCGCAGTTTGTTGGATGTCAAATTTCTTACTATATTTTATTGTGGCAGCTGCTTGTCCTGTTATAACGACTTGCGTTTTGTATTCTGCTGTTGGCATTGTTGTTTAAATTGAGAGATGTTTTTGGTGAACCCAAAAACATCGTGATGTTAATGTTTTCTAAGTTATTTGTTAAATATAAATTTGGGTATTGTTTTATTCCTTTATAACATAAATATATTTTTCAAAATACTCGCCATATATAGGCTATAGTTTGAGTCACGGAAATCTTCCCTTAAAAGGGCAAAACGAGAGCTGTGCGAACTTAAAAATCAAAATAAAACTACTACCAAGTCTAGGAAACTGAAATTTTGAAATAGTCATAGTTTTCTTTCGTTACTTTCAACTGAAGGAACAGGTAGTGAGGAAAGAAGGAACATATCCGCCGGGCAACAACTAGCTCCATATAATATAAAAAATAATCTTATAATATACAGGATGAGATAAACAAACCAAACAAAAAACTAAATCATTTCAATAACAACATTCCGAATTTCCGACAACATAAACATGGGGACATTACAACCCCGCGCAGATTTTGAAGGGTTGACTGCTTGCCGATGGGTTCCGTATGTCATGCGGAATTTATTTTTATTAGGGTTTTTTTATTATCATAGTTGCTATATTTTGGATGTTAAGAAGAAAAGAAAACTATAAAAAGTTTTTCTGATAATACAGTTTAAGATCCCGTTTTCGGTAAAGGGTTAGGCAGAGATTTAAATTCAGTTTGCCGGTAAGTTTTTGATGGGAATACTTGCTGTACTTAACCTACTAACCTACCTAACTTACCCAAGTATCATCACAATTGTATCAAAGTTTAAGGAATACATAGATGATAAACATACAAAAATTTCATTTTGATTTATATAGATGATGAAGACAAACGATACCGATTTATAGAAGCTAAGCTTGAAATCAATAACATAGTTAAAAAACAAACAGATATATGTGAATACAAGAATGAAGAAAATTCAATCTTGAATTAAGCTCGCCTTTGTGCACAACACTTTAAATGTATTGTTGATATACGTTATGTTGTATCTTTTTTTTTTGTGTACAATAAAGAATTAAAGAAAGAAAGAAGAATTAAAGAAGAACACCATTAAAAAAATCTGTAGAAAATAACTACATATTAACATATCAAAAGCTGTAAACTCTCTTCTAAAAACGACCTCTAAATAGAAAATAGGGCAGAAGCTAAATTTATTGCCGACAAAATTAACTTATCCGAAGAAAAAATGTATTTATGTAAACTTCACGGGCGAATAAAACAGCTTTCAATGAGCAGAAATAAACTCATTATAGAAATAATTATAGCCGAACCGAAATGTCACAAATAAATAAATACACGTACATATATGATAACTAAATATAACTTTGAAATTGTGCTTTCACCCACAATCCTCTTAACAAATTCCACGCTAGAATAGTTATTTGACGTCGAAACAGCTATTTTGCTTTGTATTATAAAACATAAGTGGGCTTTTAAGACAAGGTCGTTATATTAAATCCCTACTACTGCAACTCCTGTAAGCCAGGATCAACAATAGCTACCATCCGGAAAATCTTCGAGACCATGAAACCCAACGTCGCCCAGGGGAATGATTTAAACTGTCTTGGAACCCACAAGGTGGAATTGAAAAATACCAGTTTTCCAGTTCCCCCCTTATCAAGAAAGACAAATTAGAGTATCTCTTCTCTCTCTAGTAATCTCAAGCCATCGAGAAAACCTTTCAATCATTCAGGTTTCCTCACGATGTTTGCCTTCACCGTTTGAGTATGTGATAAATACACACGTAACTTCGAAGTCAGTGATACGTGTCATGGGATTGACTTCAGACCTTTGGCTTTACAGTTCATTGGTCACACCAACAGGCTATCATACCTTACACCCGTGTCGTCCTGTACTTGTTCATCATCATCAACCCATTATGTCCCACTGCTGGGCACGGGTCTCCTCTCATTTTATTGAGAGGGAATAGGCTTTAGTCGACCCCGCTAGCCTACTGCGGGTTGGCAGACATTACATGCCATCGAGAAAATCTCTCAAGCATGCAGGTTTCCACACGATGTTTTCCTTCACCGTTAAAGCTTGTGATAAATACGCACATAACTTCCGAAAAGTCAGTGGTGCGTGCCTTGGGTTTGAACTCGAGACATCTAACATCTCAGTCCACTGGTCACACCGCTAGACTGCCATAGCTTCCTGTACTTGTAATCAACATTTTATTTCTCTGTCTTTCTTTCTAGCGCTATAAATCATTTTGTACCTGACTGATGTATAATACTGATAGCTCACAAAATATCAAACAATTAAGACACATGTTCCTTTGTTCTAACATCCTACCTCCGTGTTTCAAGCGTAAACAATAGGGGGCTTTGTATCAAATTTACTTCGCGGCAACTCGAGACACGACGCTGTCTTGTATTGAAATTTACTTGGAAGTTAACCACATAAAACTGCTTTCTAAAACGAAAATAGGAGCTGATACTGAAAATCTTTATTTTCGTATAACGAAGGTAGCAAACATACTACAGCCCGCTGATGGTAAGCGGTTACCGTAGCCTATGTACGTTTGCAACACCAGAGGTGTCGCTCGCGCGTTGCCGACCCTGTAGAAACCGTTCAGGTTCCTTAAAACAGGCTAGTTACTAAACTGATTGCCAACAGAATTCGGCCATGCTGTGCTAAAAATCCCCTTAATCAATCGCATAAACGCTATTGTTGTTTCGCTGCAAATTATACTTCCCCGATAGGGCAGTTCAATTTGACAAAGGAATCTCGTTATTATTCTCTCGAAATTTATTTAGTATTGAAAACATTTTGTTTTTATCTAACTACACCGTATCGGGCCTTTGTTTATCTAATAATACCAACAACAATAACGCGATAGACATGCAAACAAAGCCTACAATACATGCACATATATCAGATTATGTTCAGTAACTCAACCGACACATGCTACCACCGTCCGTCCGTCCGACAGTATGAACACATAGTACGGTCAGCTACAGGATTCAATTCGTTATCTTAGCCAAGGCATGTCCGTAACACGGGACAAACATACGATTCGAAGCGGGTTTTCGGTTAACTTCGCCAATATCACGCATGTCAAATATATTCAATGTTATATGCGTGTGCAATTTATGTAAATAATTTACATGCATAAATTCAACACAACTATAATTATTAATATCTTTGAATATAATATTATGACGCCCTAATTTGTCCAGCGGTGGTTAACACTGCCTTCTGTGCTACGGGTCCCGGGTTCGAATCCCGGTAGGGACAAATGTTTGTGTGATGAGCATAAACATTTGTATTCGGGTCATGGATGTATCTATGTATAATATGTATGTATTTATAAAAAAAAAGTATATATTATGTAGTATATCAACCAACTAGTATCCGTAATACAAGCCTAGTTGCTTAGCTCGGTACTAGATGGCGCTGTGTGTCATAATGTCCAGGAATATGTTTCAGAGGGGTAGGGACCTGGTGATCTCTAATTCAGGCATTTTATGCCTATCTCAGACACCAGTTCCTCGCATAACCAGACATAAATTATTTGAATAAGTGTTTACATAAATATAGAACTGATTGTGTACTGTTCTGTCTTGAAACGTGGCGTCGTAAAGAAATTTGAATGCCTGAGAGTCTTTCTTGACCGCATAAAGTCTGCTAACCCTTTTTACTATAGCCTAAACCTTCTCGACCAAAATTTTAATAATTTGTAAATTCTATTCATTATCACCCCATTACTGTCCCACTGCTGGGCACGGGTCTCCTCTCATTTGAGAGGGATTAGGCTATAGTCCACCATCTAGCCTGCTGCGGTTTGGCAGACTTCACACGCCATCGAGAATATCTCAAGCATGCAGGTTTCCTCACGATGTTTTCCTTCACCGTTTTGAGCACGTGATAAATATATACGTACATAACTTCCGAAAAGTCAGTGGTGCGTGCCTTGGATTTGAACTCGAGAACTCTGACATCTCAGTTCACTGGTCACACCGCTAGGCTACCACAGCTCTCTCACTCTCAGTAAATTCTATAACACTTTTGGTAATTTCCGTAATTTCTAGTAAAAGCTTTCCAAGCTAAAATGTCAAGTCATTTCTTATCTAAACATAAGTTTTCGGCTGACATTTGAACTTCACCGAACTATATGATATTTTACCTGCCTTACACCCCAATAAACATAGTGAGTACGCATATCAATATTCTAAACATCAGAATATGTCAGGCCCACACTCGACCCTCCATCTATATCCCTATTTACAGACAGGGAGCCGATCCCAAACTGTATCGAACTGAAAACTAAACGTCACGCACGAAAAGGTCCGCACATGGGGCTATTACGAACTTCTGACGACAGACTGCGAGTGTTGGATGTGTGACTTGTTGAGTATGGCGCCACAACCCAGTCTTCCTTTTACTGATTATTTGGTATACTATGATAACTTAGGAAATTATCAAGAAATTGGGGAAAACTTACAAGAAATGGTTAAAAAAATCACTTACAAACCGTCCGTTACGTCCGGCAAATGTAGTATTCATTTACATATCTTATATATCTTAGCATCCTTTCAAAAGACTGACCAAACTCACGATCGGAAATAATAATCACAATAGGGTAACCGAACGGGTCACAAAGCTCATTATCTCTACATATTCGTTCCCTTACCAAATACTAAGTTGCAGAAATACCAAAAATAACTAATTTCCCGCGCACAAACATACCTACGTTGAAATGAGTACTCTAGTAGGCTACTGGACAATGTTATACCTCAATGCTTTTCTATTGAATAATACAACAGCGTGGCGAGTGTGAACGGGCCTGTATCACTGGCGCGAGTCACTCGACAGTAAATATAGTTGATATTCATATGATTTCGTGTATCTTTGTCGTATTCTATGTAATATACTGTATCGATTTATTTTGTAACAGAAAACCTTCAAACTTATAAAAAAATCTTTGTTAAGGATAAATGATGAGATCATTTTTAATCTGGTTTTAGGGGATTTTTTGTTGAAATTTGCATTATATTTTGTTCATCATCATGGATTTATTTTCTTGTTCTGTTTCAACTTCTCGTTATCAAAAACCTTGTATGTATACATTTTTCTTACACTAACGCGAATACTGAGCATTAAAAGAAAACTAATTTCACAGCACTGCCAGGGATGCTGCAAAAGATCCGAAACGTCAAGATTAAATAATGTAAATATATATAAAGCGATAAAGTCTGTAAAAAGATATATGAATCCGGCGTTTTTATGGCCTACTTTTGAGCATACATTATTTAACAAAAAAGGGTTTAAATTATACGTTAATATGGTTATTCTACATCTGCTACAAAACCACCAAAATCCAACAAACTCGCGCCAGTAACTAGCTCGCTATACGTCCTGTTTGATTAAAACTTAGTAGCCAGTATTTATTAAATGATTAATACAGTAGCGTTGGGGCATAATCTCGGGCTATTTCAGGTCGATCCCGGGGTCCGGGCCGGGATACATCTCAATTATGAGTCCCAGCGGATCCGTTATCAACTTATCGATATAACCGCTAAACGTTGCATAGCTTTTAAACACTTTGGACGGGAAATGAGATTTTTTTACGATGTCAATATCACCCTGTTGTGGTGTTTTTTTCTATTGATTTTCCTTATGGAGTAGCTTATATACTAATAAAATAAAACACTTGGAAACTATATATTATTTGCTCTCGCATATTACACAAAAATAAAGTAAAAAACTAAGATTAAACAAAATTATGCATGTATAACACAATGATTGCCTCATTTAATTATATTTTTTTTTGTACATACGATAAAATATGTTTTTAGAGAAATAGAAGTCAGACTTTCATTGAGTGAATGATTGAATGATTGTTTATTTCTGTAAATCTTTTTAAAGACACTTTTACAAGTCATGTAATTTTTTTTTATATCTAGTTGACATCGGCATTTCATAACTGAGAAGAAATGCCGAAACAAACTCAGAAAATCATGGTCCCAATGAGTACTCATTAGTAGTTATTATCACGCTTGTTTCCATAGAGGAATAAGCAGTGATGTACTAACCTGAACTGAATAAGTTCCACATACTCCTATATAACACGGGCCTGAGCACGTTAAAACTTTGAAAGCACGAATCAACAAAATCTAAGATAATACTGAGATTGTTTGTGACTGTGAAATCGAACACCACCAACCGCTCTGTTGCAGCACCGACGACTAACCTAATTTATTAATTAAGTTTATTTAACGTTAAAACTCACGATAAATTCGTATAAGTACAAAAATATGGTTGACAGCGCCATATTTCAAGCTACCCTCCTTAATATAAAGATAACTAAATTCACCAAAATATTTTACGAGCCAATAAAATTCGTGCGGGGAAAATCCTCTAAAACCCGTCGCCATGGACACCGGGCGTTGGTATAATGAGTGTTCGTACCTCCGTAATTAATTAGTGTGACCACACTTTACACGAAAACTAACAATAACGCCGGCCGGTCTCGATAACTAATAGAGTAAACAGAAACTGTGTAGAAGGTGTTCTAATTATGTATTAATTTTCGCACGTATTTTAGGACATCGTTATTTTCATAATTTGGAGGGTTACTGGGTCGATTCTCGGCACAGAACAAATATCTCTGTCACTTGTTTTATAATCCGAGTATATGAAAATGTGACCAAGTATTGAAAACATCATCAAATTTGTAATACAGAGTGGTCCCTACTGACAGCATATGGGAATTCCGGTTGCTGTCAACTTAGCAACTGCCCAAATTTAGGACCCCGAAAACGGTTTTTAATGGGTCGGCAACGCGCGATCGATACTGCTGGTGTTGCAACGATCATAGGCTACGTTTACCTATCAGACGGGCCTGATGGTAAGTGGTTCGGACCTGATGGTAAGTGGTTAGTAGTAAGCTTGTTTGTTTGGGTTGTTCCGCACGGAAGAAAAATCCTGCAAATCACTCGTTTTGTGATACGGGCTATTTGGAAAGTCGAAGCCAAGCCGCCAAGCGAAGTAGAGACTATTTAAAATCATTAGAACCAAAGTTATCTGAGACGTTGTGTGTCTATGATTTTAAGCAACTTATTACTAATGTTATTTAAATATATTGATATTATTTAATCCTGACGTGTCGGATCCTTTACAGCATCCATAATCACAGTCAGATTAAGTGTCAGAAATCCGTATAAGAAAATTTTCCTTTATAGTATGTAATAGCAGTTGAAAAGTAATAATATTTTCCTCTTACAATATATATATAATATTAACAACCGTTCTTTTGAGCATATTCAAATTATGACATATTATTATTATGGCCAGCCTACACGGAAATACCGTTGGGTGTGAGAATGACGTCACATGTCATGTCCGGTGACAACATAAGCCTATTAAGTGGGACTACGAAGGTTTATACCCCCAAGGAGTTCGCATTATGTGAAAGTTTAAATAAGGTTAATTTCATTTTCAGGTATTATTTGTTTATTAAAAGAACGGATGTTCGAACGGGAAGCAGCTTTATCGATTTCGACAAATTATGGTTGTAATTATTAATGAGAAATAAGGAATAAAACATTGACGCGAAGAATAAATAAAAACAATCTTTCTAGCGGGTTGTATATAGTGTCAAAATCAATCGGTGCAGAAATTTTAGAACTTTTGAAGCTTACAGAAACTAACTTCATATTTTTATATTATTCTGTTTGTACACAATGAAATTTAGAACAAATAAATTAATTTTAATGAGACATTACACATTGCGTCTCCTCTCATTTTGAGAGGGATTAGGCTATAGTCTACGACGTTAGTCTAAAAAATTCTCTCAAGCATGCAGGTTTCCTCACGATGTTCTCCTTCACCGATTGAGCATGTGACTTCCGAAAAAGTCAGTGCTCGTTGCTTTAGGTTTGAACTTTTAACCTTTGACATCTCAGTACAGTAACCAAAATGTTTGGACTTTAAAAGAGACCATGATTCTCAGAGTTTGTTTCGGCATTTCTTCTCAGAGGTCGTCAGTTAGGAAATGCCGATGCCAACTAGATACTAAAAAAAATATTACATGACTTGTAAAAGTGTCTTTAAAAAAGTCTATTTACAGAAATAAACAATCATTCATTCATTCATACACTGGTAAGACTACCACTAGACTACCACAGCCCAAATATATTATCATCATCATCATCAACCCATTAACGTCCCACTGCTGGGCACGGGTCTCCTCTCATTTGAGAGGATTAGTCTATAGTCCACCACGCTAGGCTACTGCTGGTTGGCAGACTTTCCATGCCAATGAGAAATTCTCTCAACCATGCAGGTCTCCTCAAAATGTTCTCCTTCGCCGTTTGAGCATGTAATCCGAAAAAGTCAGTGGTGCGTGCCCGAGTTTGAACTCAAGACCTTTGACATCTCAGTCCACTGGTAACACTAGGCTACCACAGCCCAAATACATAAAATAAATAAATAACCCAAGTGAAATAATCTCCTAAAACAATTATATCCAGAGTAATCTCGTTCAACAAAATGGCGGCTCAATAATCCGGGTGTAAAGTGTAACGTAGCGCAGATTATAGCCAGCTGATTGACGGGACCTGAATACCAATCGACATTCAATTTGAATTTTGTTTTTTTTTCCGTTTAAATGATTTCGACAAGGCCTGGTCGAGTTCGTGATGATGTTAGAAATAGGGGCATTAAAATTAATTGATACTTTTGGAAACGATTTTGTATGTTAAGTGTTTTTATCAGAAATTACGTTTACATATATACATACACTCACGCCCGTTTCCCATGGGGTAGGCAGAAACTACAGCATGCCACGCCTCGTCCACATTCAGACATCTCGTCATGCACGCGCGCCGGTTATGACGACTGCGTACCTGACCTTTTTGAAGGAGTTCACCAATTAGGTCGGTGTATGTCCTTCTAGGGCGCCCCCTCCCGGCGTTTCCACTGACATCCGCCTTATAAATTCCTTTCGTCAATCGCCTATGATTCATCCTTTCAACATGCCCAAACCATCTCAGTACATTCTTCTCAACTTTTGTCACTACGTCGTCTTTCAAACCACAACGTTCTCTTATGACATCATTCCTCAATCTATCATTCAAAGTTACACCACACATACTTCTCAAAGAACGCATTTCCACGGCATTAATTACGTTTAGGTAATTCTAATTGCGTGGTCTCCAAGCGTCGCCCTGCTGAGATTCTGGGAGTGTTCGATTCCCGAGTATAAAGCAGGTATAATTGTCGACGAGTCGTGAGCACAGATTTTAGTATTAAAAGCCATTTTACACATTTTACACGGCCAAATTTGTTCAGTATCGGTTTACCGGTCAGAAACTATCGTGTGCAGCCTCGGCGACCCTCGCCATCGTCATTCCGCCAAAGAGACCGAAAATGTATGGAATGCGCAAGTGAAGTTTGTGCTCACGACTCGTGCCGGTACCTGTACCTACAGGTACGTACCCATTGTAAAGGAAACTAATTATTTTATAAGTTACATTTCAATTAAAACAGTTATACTTACAAACCGTCACGCCTGTCATCCCTGAAAGGTTAGGCAGAGGTGTGCTAATGTACACACACGTTTCGCTGGTATGCTTTAGGTCCCATGTAATTGGGGCGAGCCTATTGCCATTAACCGGCCACGAATCCGAACTCCGAGCTCCTACTAAGAACTTCATATAAAAGCCCAATAAAACTTTACTCAACCTGGGATTCGAACCCAAGACCTCTTGCTCGGCAGTCGCACTGTACGATCACAAAACTATAACAATTCTTTCATCATATCATCAACTAGCTGATTCCCGCGACATCGTCCGCGTGCAAATTAACTAAAAAAATAAACGTTTCATATTAACTTTTCCCCCCTGTTTTACCCCCTTAGGGGGTGAAGTTTCAAAAATCCTTTCTTAGCGGATCCCTACGTCGTAAAATCTACCTGCATGCCAAATTTCAGCCCAATCCGCCCAGTGGTTTGGGCTGTGCGTTGATAGATCACTATGTCAGTCAGTCAGTCACCTTTGAGTTATTATTTATTTAGATATGACATATTATGTGTCCAGATTATATGCATATGCAGACAACTGCATCGCATGCATATGAGGAAAAACGGTCACCAGTTTAATCAAACGATCTAAAACGAACCACATCAACTGTTTAATTAACGCTTACATACACCGTTAATTACAACATTGACAAAACTGGCAACACCGCAAACCGTGACGTCACGCGTACCCGTGATGACGTCACACGTATTTACATGCAAATTAATGCGTAGGTTGGTTAATGAAACCGTTACACTTGTGAGTAAGTTTCGTAGATTAACTCAAGATTCGAATTACGTTGTTTAAACTTTGATTCGGTAGGGGCTAAATACTGCTGCGTTAGTCTAGTGGTCTTTAGTGCGACTGCCGAGCCAAATGTCTTGAGTTCGATTAAACAAGCGATAAGAGCTGGACCGAAGCCCGACAGGGTTGTGGTGCATGCTTTTGCGAATCCCATGGCCCTGGCAATAGGGTTGGTGGAATTGACGGGTGCGGTTTTTTAGTCGGTAAACGCTCAAGCGGAATCCGACACACGTCGCCTCCCCAGGCGGCGGGACAGTCCGTTTTTCGGCAATTAAAAAAAGGTCGATGAAACAGTTATAGGGATTTTCTATGAAATTGTCAGTAGAAGTTCGTAGTTTGGATTCGTGCCGGGTTGATGGCAATAGGCTCGCTCCTATATGGGACCTAAAACATACCGACGGAATGTGGGTGTACATCAGTACACCTCTACCTAACCCTTCGGAAACGACAGGTGTGATGGCGGAAGGCTATAAGCTATATAACATCACGCTACGACCAGTGGGAGCGGAGGACAAATGAAAAAGGTTGCATAAATTTCCAGCCGTGCCAAGCCAGGACGGACCGCCAGTCTATAATTAGTATATAATTACTCAAAATCGCCCTCATAACGCGCCGGCAACGCTAGTATAAACAAAAAACAACAAACGCCACCGCATTACGTGAAAGATAGTTATCTGAACGTCCACTAAACTTCCTTCCCCCTGTGTTTCTGTCTCCGTCACCCAATTCTTGTCTTGTTAATTGTTTAGATGCTCCGATAAGACTAATGCGACAATTTAACGCTACATTTTTTGGCCGGCACTGGACTCAGTTTAAAAATGTATATTTTTAATTAGTTTCCTACAACAGTGTTGATGGTTTCAAGTTATTTAACATTTGTATACCTGACTAACTAAATAGCTTTTTCATTCAAAAGTAGATCAATTGATTTTTTTACTAATTTTGTCATCTTGTCATGCACGCCAGTTACGAGTAAGTACTGTGCACCTGACCTTTTTGAAGGAGCTCACGCATTAGATCGGTGTGTCATCTAGGGCGCCCCCTTCCGGCGTTGATAATACTTTAGGGAAAAAGCTTTTAGTAAATTTATATGTGTATATTATGATACAAACCTGCATCCAAAGATTTTGATAACCAGATCTTTACCAGTCGGAGTTTGACAATGTGTGTTGTAAAGCGTTTTCACTACATAATTTTAGAAAAATGTTGGTTCATACCTGAAACAAAAAGAAACGAGAAAATTAGAAAAAATTGAAAGGGAAAATCTATTTGTTTACTGGAATAATGACGTCATAAATAGAATATGGCGGCAAGGGTTTCACAGACGAATTTAATTTGCCAAATAGAGTTAGTACAGTTTGTATGGTCCAGCGACCAGAGCTGGACCGAAGCCCGCCGGGGTTGTGGTGCGTGCTTTCGCAAATCCCATCGATAGGGCTAGTGGCGTTGACGGTTGCGGTTTTTTAGTCGGTAAACGCTCATGTTGGGCGGAGTCCGACACACCCTGTCGCGTCCCCAGGCGGCGGGACGGTCCGTAAAGGATTTTTCAACACTTAAAAAAAAAAGTACAGTTTGTATGTTTCCATTAAGTAATCTTTATGAAATTCATCATATAATTTTTTTTTATTGTAAATATTGTATCTTTTCAATTCTAATACCAAAATTCCCTTATTCTATACAACCTACAATATAATTAAGGCTTAGTTTATTATATTCATTTCAGGCTATGACCTGACCCCAAAGACCTCATGTTTGCTAACCCGATTACATAAAACCTACACCTTATTGATATTGGGCCCTAAGCTAAGCGTATGTAAACAGAATGGGAGTATGTTTTTCTTACTAATAGGGTTATATGTTTTCTAAATGAAGTTCATAATACAAATTAATACACGAACTTTTTGATGAACGTACTTTTATTACCTCTACGATAATAACAATTCAGTTTTTTAGCCTGTTTGGTTAAAAATGGATCAGTGTGTGCAAGCACTGCTAGCTCACATAATCATAGTACTTACACAATATTGAATTAAGTAATTATAAAATTATAAACAATGTTTTTACAACGAGATAAAAAATTCCAGTAAAAACTCTGAGAAACGGTGAACGGCAGGCATTTTTCGGGGTTTTATTGTTTTTACTTTGAATGAATAATATATTGTGTATATATATAGTATAGTCTTAGGTAAGATTTAATAGGTGGAGGAGAGTCTATAGCCACTAACAGGTCACAAAACGAAGTTGAGAGGTTTTCAGTGGCGGCCAGGTTTACTGGCCGCCACTGAAAACCTCTCAACTTCAAAATACTCGAACTGAAAAGAAATCCGTTGCCAACTTCAAACCTGACTACTAAACGTGTTATTTTCGATTGCCAAAACGAGGACTTTTCTACAAATTGATTAACATTGGAAGCAAAGAGTCTGAGAGTCTGGATGTGCGTCAGTGATTACGCAAAACTTTTGCCTAAACATAGAAGAATATAAGCACTTCCAAGAGTTTCTTGTTTACTTTTTACCACAAAAGGAGCACCTCGCAAGATATTATATTTTACGTAAGAAGGCCATGACGTACTTGGACGTACAAACAGCAAAAGTGAAGTCAAAGCGGGCTTCAGCGAACACACATGACCGCAAGCGTCATGTGGGGTCGCGCTGGTAGCGGAGCGGTTACATCATTATCCAGTAGTTCATTAGCATATGGTTAATGAACTACTGGTTAATAACTATATATCTGATAGATAGAATATGCTATATTTTACACCATAATATAGTTACGTAGTCACACAGCAAGGGATAGTAGACGTGTTCCATTAGTTTTAATAAAGACACGAAAAAAAATGTCTTACGTCATGCCAGACAAGTCAATGAATTGAGATTGGTGCCGATTTAATTGAGCATAATTTTAAAAGACTAAAATTAAGTGATTTATTTAATCAGAATGATGCAGTCAACTTACAGGTTGTATAAATGTTGTACATTTATACAAACCTATAATATTATTTCTTTAACTCTTGCAGTTTCTAATTGCAGGACATATAAAAGCCTCTCCTTGCACCAGAACATCCAGCTCCCCACTTTATCATGTCATTCCCAAATTATCCCAAAGCTTATTCGCTTTAGACGTATGCGTGTACATATGTCGTAATTTTCTTTTTATTTTTTTTCCTCTCGCTATCACTGGGACCACACCTGGAGCATTTACGCGGTCTCAAAAGCGCGCTCCCTAGCTAAGATTGAGGCTCCAAGACACTGCCTACGGCTATGAATTCAAATGAACGTTTGGCCCAACATTGGACCAGTCGCCAACACTAGGTCCAACTTTCGCGCAATGTTGGCGATAGTTTTCAACTGTCTGCGGACTGTGGTCCTACTTTAATCGATGGTCGGGACGTTTAGTTCGACGTTAGGGAATTGATTTGATCTTTAATAGTTCGAGTTGGTCTGTGAATGAGCGAGAAATGGCGGGCCGTGAATAGTTTTAATCGAGCATTCACTGTGTGCTGCATTTCACTTTCAGATCGAATTATACCAAAAAGCTTTTGACAAGGATTATGAAACGTGAAGACTTTAAAGAAGTTTGGACTACAGAGATAAATAACCGCACGATGATTATATTACTTTTATTTAAGAATTTTACTTAAAAACATCTAATCTGGATGATTTTGAATCTATCTCTGGATTAGCTGATGATTTTCAAATCGGAACGATCCGTACTCAATTCATAAAGCTAAGACAACTCACACAACTTAACCAATGAAAAGAATGAGAATGAGATTTTAAATCATACATCATAAATAAATATTCATAAGTATATAATATGTATATTTACTGTGTAGGCATAACTTAGAACAAAGAAGTAAATGAATTACACAAAGCGTTAAATGAAGGCAGTGGGTTACGCCGCGTGTCGTTGGATTTATTTACTTGGCGTTTGATGCCGACTCAAATACACTTACATTCATAAAAGAACTTAGTTCAGTCTCCGCTTTTCAAATTAATTTGTTTGTTGGTTTACTTTTTTGTTCAAACTCAAAGTATAATTTATTCAAAGTAGCATAATTTTCGGGTTGGTCTGCAAGCATTTTAGCTTGTAATGGCTGGAAAGTGAAAGATCTTAATTTCGATCCACGCGTGGCACACAATATTAATAAATAAATATTTCCGGACATTATTACACAGCGCCATCTAGTTCCGTGGTAAGCAACGAGGCTTGTATCACGGATACTAGATGGTTGATTTACCATGTGATAAATACGCACGTAACTTCCGAAAAGTCAGTGGTGCGTGCCTTAGGTTCGAACTCGAGACCTTTAACATCTCAGTCCACTGGTCACACCACTAGGCTACCACGGCTCAGTTGTCATTTAGTAGTAGCTGAACAAATTTGATTGGTTCTTTTTTAACGTCGGCAATAAAGACAGCCCCCAAACCACATTCCCTTTGCTAAAAAGTTATATTTGCTTTCCATGTAAGTACCAATGTTTGGATGTCGTTTTATATTTAGTTTAGCAAGTTCAAGGTAAAGCAGTAACAGTTTAACGAGCATATTAACCTACTTTTCCCTTGGTTATGTTATGCCAGTGCGTGAGGACGAGGGGACTGAAATATTTAAGATATTCTAACGTATTGATAAAATATTATTGTATCAAAATTATTTGTATCACTAAATAGGACATTGTAGACTTTAAGCAAACTTCTTGATTAATTTAAGTCGATTATAAAAAATTTACCGAACAGACATACAAGAAGACATAATAACACACCTTCACGCCAGTAATCCCGCCACAGAGGTAAGCAGAGGAGTAGGAATGTATTCATAAATTTCACCTGTATTTTTTTAGGCCCCATGTAATTCGGGGTAACCTATTGCAATTCAGCGGGCACAAATCCAATATCGCCTTGCTCGACCTAGGAAACGAACCCCCGGTCTCTCGTTCAGCGGTCGCGGTTGAAACCACTAGACCATTGAGGCAGTACCTATTTACAATATAAACACGCCGAACACATGCTTAACACAAATATTTATATTTATTCATATTGTGTATTTGTATTTAACGTTTTAGTCAATGGCCATATAATTGTATTTGCAAATGAAAATTGTACAACAGTATATTGAAAATCTATACGTTTTGTGTTCGAATTGAAATAATGTGCAGTTTCTGGCTGTAAAACATAAAATTGTTAATTAAGTTTAGAGCTCTAACAATTAATCTATTTAAATGTGCTATCCATACTAATATTGTAAATGCGTAAATATGTCTGTATGTCTGTTACCTCTACACAGCTGAACCGCTGAACCTATTGACATGTTTGGTATGGAGTCCCAAGGAAGAACATAGGATAGTTTTTATTCCGGAAATCGTCCCTTATGGGGCGAAATAGTGTGTGGAAGTTTGCATGGGGAATCAATAATTGCTTAAAAAAGAACTAAAAGCTTTTATAGTTGAAGTTCGCAGAAAAATAAGCTACAAAGTCGCTGGCAAAAGCTATTTAAAAATAAGAAAACAATAGTATCGACTGGAAAAAAAAAACAGATTTTATATCAAAGAAAAGAGATGTAACTATTCCCACATAATGTTACAACAACATGTATTCCCTTTAATCCGGAATAACATTAACATAATTTATACGCAGATAGAATCCCTGATCCCGACACAAAGGAGGACTATTAAAAGGCTAATTTCGGAACGCATTCATAAACGGCGTCGGTTACCGTGAACGTTCTAAATTCAAAATTAAACGCGGAACGCGCGGGAATTTTCATTCGACGCTCAACTTTGACAGTGTAAACACGTCTCTTTAACAAATATGAAAGTTTTAATGTGGGCAAAATTAATTGGATACAGTACGGGGCATAAGTTGGATGGGATTTTGTATGATGTGCGCGAGCTATTTGTCTTATAAACAGTTAATAAGCTTTTAAAGGAATAAAATTAAATACCGTCGCTTAGTCATAAATCAACGCTTTTTATTTATTTATTAACTTAACTAAATCCTTTTTGACGTTTTATGTACATATCTGATTTATGGAATCTATTCAAATACGATGCATTAAATTATCACAAGCAATTACAAACTTTAATTAAGATATATCACTCAAACTGATCTTATAGGGCCTATTTTTTATTCTATTTAAACGCATACACAATACAAAAACTTAAACTAAAAGAATATATTAACACGATTTGGGCGGGTCGCATAACAACATATCTTTTTTTTCTAGGATTCCCATCTTGGCAATACCAGTTTAACACTTTCAAACGGCTCCCGGGTCGAACAATAATTCGTTTGTGTGCCCACAACTCGGCTCCCGAATCGTATGTATTTGCGAGACACATTTTCGGGCAAGCGAATTGGCATGAAGTCTGTGGACTTGGCAGTGAAAGTGTAATTTTTTTAAGTATTAATTTGGTGGTGGGATCTAATTATCTCCCTATCTAATTAGCTAGCACCTTCCATCACGTGTAAGACCGACACCATACGGCATTGTTTACATCTTCCCAATCATCCCATGATAGTGTGTATGTGAAAGAAACCGCCTGAAAAGCCTATATACTTCAAAAGCGAGATCCATTAGAGTCCCTTTCTGTGCTTTTCATTAAGATAGACAAAGGTTTATTCATTGTATAGCTATAAAGTCTACAATTAAAAAATATAAACGTCTTAAGTCATTGCACATGGGGTTCTTTAGCTGGTCTCTTACGAGGAGCCAGGAATACGCTTCATATACTGACGGTGCCCACCGGGTGTCACCAGATCTATCTGGTGACGTAAAGAATCTCAATCTTCCGTAGGGGCCGCGCGGATTTTGCAGATTTCTTCCTCCCCGTTAACCAAAAAAGGACAAAATTTGTGGATATTATCCACAAATTTTGACATCAAACATCCGGGAGAAGAAGACTCAACACGCGTACTGTTCTTCCGCGCGCCTTTTGAAGAGTTCTTCCTCTCCGTTAACAAAAAAAAAACGACAAAAGTTGCAAGCGATCTTGTAAAGAAATTGCTCTAAAGCTATGAATATTTAAAGTAACCGTATGTATATTTGTTATTAGATGTTTAGACCATTTCTTGTAACACATTTCAACAACTCATGCTCCAAAACAACTCATGTTGAAGGCCTCATACATTTTGAGCGACACATTATTTCTATTCGTATTTGTCACGGTTGAATAAAGATGGCGGTAAATCCAACATGTGTTTATGGGATCCGTCAGGCCTCGTGTAAAACTATGCTGATTCGCTGCACGTTACTGCTATTCCTTATTTAAATGTCGTAGTGATGTCGCGTGTCGATATTTTTGTGTTCAGGGTTCGCAGAATTACAAAAAAAAAACTTCTATTTATTTGCAGAGGAGCGGTAGGGTATAGTGACATTTCTAGCTATAAATGAGCTGCCCGACCGGAGAAGTACCTCACAGAAGATAGCGGTGAAACATCGATAGCTGGGATGGTTATCTGGGAGTGAGTAAGTTTGCCGGAGTTCGTTAGGGGACTAACTATTCTGACTACACAGTATGGGAATCTCGTTAGCTGTCATTGTTTATAGAGTAATTTCAGGTAATAAAATTTCCTATTTCGTTTATTTTATTGAATAATTGAAAAATACTTCCAAGGGCGAATTTCATTCGATCTACTAATCGAAATCATTATTTCTCAGTACATCCTTATTACAATTTGAATTGAAAGTTAATTAGGTATAAATATTTAAATATTCAAAGTTAAACGTTTAAATTAATTTGAATAATACACAATAAACAATAATAATTTGAAGATTTTTTTTATACTAACTTAAAATGTTTATTTAAGAGTTTGTTTCAAGACACTGACCTATTATTTACTACCACTTTTTTCTGTATCTTGGTCTATGTGTTTACATAAATTCACAAAACATCCAAACCCTGTATTCCATACATATATTTATTCCATAAATTCTCGAGGTCTATTCCAAGGAACGCAAAACGGACTTTTTACTAGAAGTTACGTGCGTATTTATCACATGCTCAAACGGCGAAGGAACAATATTGGGATGTCTGCTAACCCGCAGTAGGCTAGCGTGGTGGACTATAGCCTAATCCCTCTCAAAACTAAAATTAGATAAAACCCGATCTTAGCAGTGGTATTGCCAAATGGGTCTGTATTTATTCCATATTTATTCCATACATGCAATGAACATACAACTAATACAGAAACTTATAGCTCAAACACTGCGCCAGTTTATTTGAATTCAACATTTAAATAAATAAATAAACATATTCTGACATTATGATAGAGCGCCATCTAGTTCCGCAACAAAGCAACAACGCTTGTGTTACGTATACTAGATAATTGATACAATAAATACATACTTTTTTTTGTAAATACATCCATATTTATACATCGAAACGTCCATGACTCAGTTCAAAAGTCCACGCTCATCGGACAAACATTTGTCCCTACCGGGAGGACCCTTACCACGCCGCCTTCAATACCACTACGCCAATCGGGTCTTCACGTTTAAAATCGATTTAAATTTGAATCGAATCAGGAATCGAGTCTAGCGTGCCATGACTTGTTAAACTTACATATAGTCTGAATTATTCAGCTCTTTGACTTGCCTTACTAAAAGGATCACTTCTAGAGAACCCCTATTTGTCTGTGCCTATTCTTTACTTTTTTATTGCGTAGCGCCTTCACGCTATATGATTGATGACTGTCTTTGTTTATCGTGCTTAGAGTTTTGAGGAGAGTAGGATTCTATACGGCGCTGTCAGCTGTTGTTTGTTTATGTCACGATAGAGCGTTTTTATGTACAATTTCATTCTTGTTTCTGTTGTGTATTTGTTTTCTTATCTGTTAAAAACGTTAGGAATATTATTTGTATTTACGCATTGTTATTTTTCGTTTCTTTCAATACGTAGTGGAACGAAGTCTGCCTATTGTAATTTTTAACCGACTTCAAAAAGGAGGAGGTTCTCAATTCGTCGGAATCTTTTTTTTATGTATGTTCACGAATTACTTCAAAACGCCAGGACCGATTTGCAAAATTTTTTTTTGTTTAAAAGGGTATACTTCACAGATGGTCCCATTGTAACCACATCACGATCTGATGATGGGATCCCAGGGAAATCGAGGGCAACCCGCAAATTTTATAGGCAATTATCACGTTTTGAATATATTTACTAAAATTGTTCCAGTATTTGTGTCTGATAATCATCATTTGAGGTTGATGAGCTGATGATGGAAGGTAGAACTCCTCAACAGTTAAGATTTAAAAGAAAATTCTTTCAGTTATAAGCATTTATTACATATACATGTATTCTCCAAAGCTGTTTAAGTATTTGCATCTGAAAATCAACTTCTCATGTAATGATCTGATGATGGAAGGTACAACTCCTCAACGGTTAGGAGTTGAAGGGAAAATCTTTCATAATTATAAGTATATATGGATCGATAGTTGTATTCTTTCAGGCTATTAGATTGACCTGATATGAAAAGTTTAATATATATATATATACAACACTAAAAAGAAAAAAATAAATTAATATTTAAAAAAAAAGCAAAACCAACTTCAAAAACTAAAAAGCAAAAAATAACTTCATACAGTTTTACCTTTTTTTTAGTTTTAAAGGTATGAAGTCGGTGCCGATGATGTGGTGGTTTTAACCACCCCGCTCAAGGTCACTCGCGGTGAGTGTACTTACTATTACGTTTGGCTTGGCACCGACTTCATACCTTTAAAACTAAAAAAAAGGTAAAACTGTATGAAGTTATTTTTTGCTTTTTAGTTTTTGAAGTTGTTAGGTAACATTTTTTTGTAATATCACAAAAAATGTTATGTAATGTGGAGGAATATTGTTTTTTTAACTTTCTTCTCTTTTTAAATTTATTTAGCGACGTACTCAAATGAGGTAAAGACTTTTAAATAATTTTCTCACAAAAAAAGAAAGAAGAAGAAAGACTAGAAGAAGAAGAAATACAAACATTTGTTTTTTTTTAGGTCATACACGTTTTTTCATCTCTAGAATCTTCCGTATGCCCAGGATTGTTATTTCAAGTAATTTTAAAGGTTCCTTTAACGTTTGTGTCTTGAAAACAAGATTCTTTGACTTTTTTCTTGCATCCCAGCATCTAATACTCCACCGCCTTAGCACAAGGAAGCCCGGAGCCTTCGTTATCGCCAGCTTTCCTCAAGCCTTGTCCTAATCAAGTGTCAGCAAGAACGTTTGAGCTATGCAAGGCGTCTTAATGATCGTGCCAATGCGCGTTCAAATATTTGCCGCATTCAATACAATTTGGTGTAAATTGAGACGGATTTGGTTTGTGAAACTCGAGTAATTGGGCACATTCTTCCAAATAGTTTGAACGTTTGCAATATTATTCTGTTCATATCAAAAGCTGTTTATTTATGTTTCGCTCTATAATGATGTGATTTCCATTATGAATAATTATTTAACTCGCTTTTAATGTAAGCTATATTTTAACTAAAACCCAAAATAAATTTGTTTATAAATAAAATCTCAAAATGTAAGGTCCATCTAATTTTACCAGATTACAATCATAATGGTGTTCATTATAACAATTACAAAATAACAGCTGTTAATATTAACCGACCGCCATTAGATTAGGTACTCCATTAACTGAGGCAGTGTTGCAAATTATCGATATTTTCTTGGAGCTATTGCTGAGCTGGTTTTAATATAAAATTCTCAGTAGTAGCTTGGAGTTGAATGTGGAAACACTGACGCCATACTACATGAGAAATTAAAACTAAGCGGCGAAAAGTGAGTACACCCCTGCTGTACCCTTCAGGGACAAAGACGTGATGTTGTAATTATATGAGACGGTAGATGTATCATTAAAATTTAGGTATACAATGTTTCAGCATACGGTCGGTTTCTCCATGAAACCCGCAAATAGACCAAACATTATGCCTAGAAGTCATTCCTAACCTGGGTGTTTACGTAATGATTTTTCTTTGTAAATACACCCCTAAGAGAAAAACTTCAAGGTGTTCTGTAGTTTGTCCTTAAAGAGAACTTCAGACTTCAATTCAAGTGCCGATGTTGACCGACGGGGTGAATTTAATCCCATACTTCCCAGATTCTTTCCCTAAAGACCGGATATGGCCAAAAAAATATAGAGAAATGTTTAAAAGAAAACAATACTAATAAACATTCGTATATACAGACTATATATAACCAAAATCCTTTTATTTATATTATAAAAAGTAAAGGAGGAAAAATCTGCGAATTGTTTCCAATTTCCCTATCCCATTTTCAAATAACAGCGACACCGCGATTTCTTCAATCGGATACGATTCTGAATACTGTATACTGTTAAAAATCGAGCAGCACTTAACTGAAACAAATCTCTTCGGGCGAAGATTTAATGGGTATTGTCTTATTCTCATGGGAGATATTACCTCTTGTACGTTTTGGGAAGGTGTGCTGAGTTATACGTGATATGGCTTTTTTATTTATGTATGGGGTTTGTATGTAATCTTTTGTATGGCTATAACTATTGCTGGGGTGACTACTACCTAGATACGTTACCGAATAACTGCACAAACTATGATAACATAATGAACTGTGAAACAACTTCAATCTTAAGGCACCACACTAACTTTTCGAAGTCACTTGCGTAGATTTTATATTTATTTAAAATATCGAAGTTTATATTTTAATGTACGGTGGCCGGCACATCAAGCTACCACAATCTGTCAAATTTCTGTGATAGATTATCAACTTTATGACAAACTAATAAGGTTCATGTTCAGTTGGGAAAATTTTACAGTTTCGGGTAGGTTGACCTGCTGGCGACTGTACATGTATTAAAATTAATTTAAAAAAAAAAGAAAAACCAACTTCAAAAACTAGAAAGCAAAAAATAACTTCATACAGATTGACCTTTTTTTAGTTTTAAAGGTATGAAGTCGGTGCCAAGCCAAACGTAATAGTAAGTACACTCACTGCGAGTGACCTTGAGCGAAGTGGTAAAACCACCACATCATCAGCACCGACTTCATACCTTTAAAACTAAAAAAAAAGGTCAATCTGTATGAAGTTATTTTTTGCTTTTTAGTTTTTGAAGTTGGTTTTTCTTTTTTTTAAAAGTTAATTTATTTTTTTCTTTTTAGTGTTGTATATATTAAACTTTTCATATCAGGTCAATCTAACAGCCTGAAAGAATACAACTATCGATCCATATATACTTATAATTATGAAAGATTTTTCCTTCAACTCCTAACCGTTGAGGAGTTGTACCTTCCATCATCAGATCATTACATGAGATGGTGATTTTCAAATGCAAATACTTGAACAGCTTTGGAGAATACATGTAAATGTAATAAATTCCTATAACTGAAAGAATTTTCTTTTAACTCTTAACTGTTGAGGAGTTCTACCTTCCACCATCAGCTCATCAACATCAAATGATGATTATCAGACGCAAATACTGGAACAATTTCAGTAAATATATTCAAAACGTGATAATTATATATACTATAAAATTTGAGGGTTGCCCTCGATTTTCCTGGGATCCCATCATCAGATCGTGATCTGGTTACAATGGGACCATCTGTGAAGTATACCCTTTTAAACAAAAAAAGAATTTTGCAAATCGGTCCAGGCGTTTTTAAGTAATACGTGAACATACATAAAAAAAAAAGAAAAAAAAAAGATTCCGACGAATTGAGAACCTCCTCCTTTTTGAAGTCGGTTAAAAAACCGATATCTATTCGCGCGAAGCCGGGGCGGCCATTAGTAATAAATAATCTTGTTAGCAGGGATGTTGCTATAAGCAAATATTTGCAGATACATCAAATCAATCATCTAATAGGTGAGTTGTAATTAATCGCAATTAGAATTGTCAATAAACACGCTCTAATTCATTCAAACCGTATAGAAAGGGATGGCGCTCTACATGTTGTATAGCGCCATCTCATTCCTTCAAATCGTAACCGGCTGCCGCGATAACGACCAATGAGAGCCTACTAAGTACTAATTAATCACAACACGTAAATATACAAAGCAGTTAAAAACAGGAGTCTCCATACATTATAAAATTAAGCCTCTCGACAATATTTATCACATAATTCTGTGAGGGTAGTCTGTAAAACGCTTGCTGTAAAAAGCTTTCGGGGTTAAAATTTTCGTACGTGTTAGGATAAAGGGCTATTTATAAGTTAATGGGTACTTATGTACCGGATCGAGTGTAAACAGACTTGCTTTAAAAGTAAAAGCCTACCGAATAAACAAGGAAGAAGGATTTTTTTTATTTTTTTACCAATAGGCATAGCGAGCGTCACGTTGAAGATTGTGCGTCCATCTTAGCTTTGATACCCGATTAGTGATTTCGAATATTACTGATAAGAAATGTTCTGTAATGACCTCAGAGTTGGGTTTTGCCAAGTCCATGCCCGATAACAGATCAGCATCTATTAAAAGGGACTTAAAAGAAAATGATACAACACATCTATGCCTAATCTTAATGGTACGAGTATGTTACAAGATGTCTTGTTGATGTTAGAACTTATGCTATTAACAATAACGTTAAAAATGATCTAACATCAAGTATTCCGGAATACTTAAATATTTCCGGACATTATTACACAGCGCCATCTAGTTCCGTGGTAAGCAACGAGGCTTGTGTTACGGATACTAGATAGTTGATATACTAAATAAATACTTATTTTTTGTAAATACATACATATTATACATAGATACATCCATGATTCGGATACAAATGTTGATGCTCATTGTTCAAACATTTGTCCCTACCGTGATTCGAACCCGGTACCCATAGCACAGCAGGCACTGTTAAATACCGCTGAGCTAAACGGGTCGTCAAATCGACAAATGACGCAAACATTCAAACCTACTTGAGAAGCTTAAAGTATTCTGTCTTTTTTCTATTATAGTTTTTATCCAACCAATCCCATTCGAAAGATTTGTTACCTCTGCCGGGACCCTATTGACTTATTCGATCTTCACACGATATTCATGAACTCCCCGAACCGTTTTATTGCTGCTACTTGTTGATAGTAAAGAAGGAAAGATATTGTGATAAAAATAAAATGAGTTTACGTCGTAGAAAACTTATTAAATTTTATTAAATTATTTTGACAACCCAATTAGTCCAACGGTAGTTAACACTGCCTGCTGTGTTATGGGTCCCGGGTTCGAATCCCGGTAGGGACAAATGTTTGTGTGATGAGCATAAACATTTGTATCCGAGTCATGGATGTATTTATGTATAATATGTATGTATTTACAAAAAAAAAGTATATATGTAGTATATCAACCAACTAGTATCCGTAACACAAGCCTCGTTGCTTAGCTCGGAACTAGGTGGCGCTGTGTCATAATGTCCAGAAATATTTATTTATTTATTTATATTAAAACTAACCGTCCCATCCGAAATAAAAAACACAGCTACAATAGTTTGATTTACCGAGATTAAATCCAAAACCGGTCAAGTGCAAGTCGGACTCGCGCACAAAGGATTCTGTTCAAAATTAGGCAAAAAAAAACATTCTTTGTATGGGAACCGCCCTTAAATATTTATTTGATTTTGTTTTTAGTATTTGTTGTTATAGCAGCAACAGAAATACATAATCTGTGAAAATTTCAACTGTCTAGCTATCGCGGTTCCTAAGAAACGGCCTGGTGACCGACAGACGGACAGACAGACAGCGAAGTCTTAATAATAGGATTCTGTTTTTACCCTTTGGGTACGAAACCCTAAAAAGTAAAAGCCTATTTTGTAAATACACACATATTATACATAGAAATATCTTAGGTCATCACACAAACATTTGGCCCGTACCGGAATTCAAACCTCCCGGGTTTTCCCTTACCACAGGAGGTAGCTTTTAAACAATTGCGCTGATCAGGTCTTCAAATTGAAGATCAATAAGAAATTGTGTCATAACTAGAGTAAATTGAGAGAACTTCGTCAAACTTCTATCATTAATCTTCACGATAAAGTATTGAAAGGAGAATATTCATAGAATGGACAAATCAGCTTTCACAAAAGATATATCAAGTTAGCACTTAAAAAATAAATTACGAGCTTAAAACTAGGTCACCACTATAACAGATTGTTACTCAGTAGAAACTTTGAAAGCACCTGTGAGCTTAATGAACTAGAGCTGAAGTGATTTTCTTAAGTTCCCTATACAATAAAGTTTATATTTAAGCATTGTAAGATGTTTGCGTTCTGGGAGTTTGTAGTGCAAAATATATTTTCCGCTAAACTGGGTCATATTATAACTGTAATAAAAGCTTATGAACACACCCCTGCCAACTACATAGAAACGTATCCATACTAATGCACACAACTACATAAGTAAGATGACGTTTGTACACGTGCAAATGTGTGCGTAATCAAGTAGGGTTGTCAAACAATTTATATTAGTTTTCTAAACTTGCCTATATAATACTATTCACGGGATTATATATTAGATAGATTGGATAGATTGGATTCAAATTCAAAAATGCTTTATTCAAGAAATTAGTTACAACAAATGGGTGATTGTGATTGGGGACTCTTTTTAAGCAATTTTTGCCTGTGTGAGGCCCCGCTCTTCCATAGCAAAATAATTATAATAGTAACAAATATTAAAATATTTTTAATTGGCATTTTTGGATACTGACTTAAATATGATTGATAAAAGGCAAGGAGATGAGAAGGCTTGAAATTATATTTATTTAGACTTAGTACCCCAACTGCCGCTCTTTGGGGGAGGCTCACGTTTAGCAGTGGAAGTCAATAGGCTGTTATGTATGGATGTAAATACTCCAACTTGTATTTCTATAAGGCATTGACATGAAAAATAAAAAGAAGCACTTAAAATTTCCTCATCCCCCAAAATAGAAGCATCCTATCCTCCATCGAGCGGTTATATAAAAGCCATCCGCCGCCATTCCACGCCGCTTGCAGTTACCAACTTGTTAGGACCATCTCAAACTTGTCTAAGTTTTAAGATTTAGAACTTAGACCAGACTTCTCTTGACTGTGAAGTCTTGTTATATAATATATACCAAAATATCGTTATGTGAAACGAACAAAAGAATTTGATCACAATAGGCGGACTACATTCTCGATTATACAGTAGCATCACATAGAAAGAAATGAAAAAAAAATTAGAATGGAATTGACAACTTGGAAAGCCATTAAAACACTCGATGTAAGAAAAGGACAACGTAAGTTTTAAATGAAAAAAGATGGAGAAAGAGGCATATTGTCAAGACGATAAATACAGCTGAGCATTCGCGTCAGCGTCAGCGCCACATGATCATCAGAAATTAACCCCGCATGGAACAAAAATTCGTGTGCTAAGATGTTCTATTTCAAGGAA
This sequence comes from Craniophora ligustri, assembly GCA_905163465.1. Taxonomy (NCBI): domain Eukaryota; kingdom Metazoa; phylum Arthropoda; class Insecta; order Lepidoptera; family Noctuidae; genus Craniophora; species Craniophora ligustri. The sequence goes on from LR990981.1 coordinate 1,642,479, forward strand.
TGTATGTTTGTGACAATTTGTGTTTGTCAACGGCACACATGAGATAAACAAGTGAGGGAGAGGCTTTATTAAAAATAAAAACAAACATACACTCGTACAACTTTAGCAAGCCTACCTAACTACCTCTGTAAAAAATATTAGGTATCGTCTGACAGCAATAATTTAATAGGCTACTTCCCATTTGGTAAACTTCCCATCTGGTAAACCTCAAATTATACCTACTAAAAAGTTGCGTTTGGTAAACATTTCGTTATTTCATACATTTATTCCCATTTGGTTAGTATTTTTATTTTGTATGGTACAGTCAATGTCAAATTAATATTGAAATTAGATCAGTGACTTATATGTAAGAACAGAGCTAAAGTTGGGGTTTAGGACTTCCGATATCATACAGCAACTTTTTTAAAGTGGGCAATTTTGATTTGAATTAAGGAACATTATTGTTTAATTATGTTGTTACCATTAACTTTGTTAAAAATAATTGTTTAAAAACATTGATTTTTCAATTTGTAGTCAATTTTTTATGTTATTTCTTTATGTTATTGTTTATTTTTAAAGTTGATTTTGTATGTTGATGTCTTGTGTGATGAAAAATTGAAAGAACTGATAAATCTTGTCATTGAAGTGTTATTTTTCTTGATTTTTTAACAAATTATCAAAAGTTGCTTGTACTTATCACTTTTTTCTTTTTATTGATTTTGAACTGTGTAGTGTAGTCTATTTTTTATGTTATTATACCAAATCTGTGATTATTGTTATTTTTTATTTTTGTCGGTTTTACAGGTAGTTGTCTTGTATTATAAAAAATTGAAAGAACTGATAAAACTTGTCATTGAAGTAGTCAAATCAAACTGTGATTTTTCGTATTTTAACAAATTTTTAAGAATTGCTTGTATCACTTTATAATTTCTTGTTTTTTATTGATTTTTAACTTTATAGTATAGTCTTTTTTATGTTATTATACCAAATCTGTGATCTTTGTTTATTATTAAAATTGATTTTGCATGTAGATAATTTGTGTTATAAAAATTGACAGAACTGATAAAACTTGTCATTGAAGATTTCAAATCGAACTGTGATTTTTCTTATATTTTTTAACAAATTATCAAGAATTGTTTGTGTGCCATTTATTATTTCTGTTTTTAAGTTTCAATGTGTATAATATATATACATAATCTGACTATTGTACCTGTTATTAATAATATATGAATGTTAAATTATCAGTTTCGTGTTTTCTTTTTTACTTGACTGTACCCATTTCAACTGAAAGTTTACCAAATGGGAAACAACACTTATAATTACTGAAATGTTTACGAAATGGGATTAAATGTATGAAATATAAAAAGTTTACCAAACGCAACTTTTTAGTAGGTATTATTTGAGGTTTACCAAATGGGAAGTTTACCAAATGGGAAGTAGCCATTTAATAGCTTGAGATGACGTTATTAAATCGATTAATTTAGGTTTACCAAATTGTGAGTCCCTTTTGAAACAAGTATTGTTAACATACCTGAAACAAAAAAATAAAAGTATTTAGTATACATTTTTACATATGACACAGTTCACGAAGCTCTTAAACGGTTAGACCAATTTTAATGAAATTCTTTGTGTGTTTGAATGGTTTCCTCGATGGATTTAAATTCACAATTATACTCAGTAAGTGATGATCGAGGTCTACGATTTATTTCTAGTTTATCATAATATTCTGTAATATAAACATAGTTTAGTTTTCAGCAACTTTAATCTATAAATATCAATCGAACTATCATAACGTTCATTTATTAATCAACTACGGAAGTCCCACTTAATTTGACATACCATAGGGTACCAAATGGTACCACCACGACCTTGGTACCGCATGAGTCACAAAAGGCAATATGTTGTTAAACTTACAGATCACTAACTGAAGCATTGAACGTTAATAAATAACATACTGTGTTATTAAAGCGTCCTTAAAGTCAGGGGCGTAGAAGGCGTATAGAACGTTATTTGCGCCGCAAATACGCGGCGTCTACGCTTGTTATACGTTTTACTGCTGTTATGGCTAGCGCAATATACTATAAAAATAATTTGATAGAACAAAACGAGAGATTTGAGGCGATAATAAATATTTATTTAAGAAAGACGCTGACGGTATTTTCTTTAATTTTTTGACCGCAACATTTTTACAAATAGTCCAAACCAATAAACAATATTCAAATGAACTATTTCTGCTATAACACTCTAATTATAAAATCAGCTATGTATATTACTATAAGTTTCATGAAAAACCGTTTTGTAATTCTTTGCATCCTCACATCCAACACACAAAACAAAAGTTCACATGTATAATATGAATTCTTATTCATATTATACACTAGCTGCATCCCGCGGCTTCGCCCGCATAGTATATAGATAAACAGTAGCCTATGTGTTAATCCAGGTAATAAATTATATGTATGCTAAATTTCACACAAATCTGTTAAGCGGTTTTTGCGTGAAAGAGTAACAAACATCCATCCATACTTACAAACTTTCACGTTTATAATATTAGTAGGATGTGAAAGTAACATCTTACTTCTTAGTAAGATAGCAAATTAATCATAAACTTTAACTAAGGTGTACCAAACAAAGGCAAATACGTACCCACCCACCCTATCTTACACAGAATCTTCAAGTCATTAAAGATAGACCGCAAATGGTATCGACATGCTATTATCTTAGATTTAAACTATGTAATTCTAGTATATAATATCTAACAACTAACTGTGTCAATTACAATACGCGTTTTGTCGTTAATTACAATATTCAAATTATTGTTTTGAAACAGGAATGTAATGTTTTTAAGGTTTCACGATTTTTACATTTACAGTTTTATTAAAAAAGGTTTAATTATACCTCAATAAAACTACACGATCTAGACCCGATATCTATAATAATTGAAACAGGAATATATTTGAGGCAATGAATAGGATTTTTCAATAAATGCAAATGCGGCGTAAAGATATTCTATTAGGTCACAAATCGACGTTATTTTTTATTGGCAAAGTTTTTCAATACCTTAATTGAGCATTATGAAGATATAAGCACCTTAAAAAAATCACAGTTAAATTACATTAAAAAAATATATGAATTCTGTATTTTGAGATGTGTTTTTGTTAATCATTAAATATCCGCGTTTATGCAGAACGAGCTCACCTATCACCTATCATCATCAACCTATTAACGTCCCACTGCTGGGCACGAGTCTCTTCTCATTTTTGAGAGGGATTAGGTTATAGTCCACCACGCTAGCCCACTGCGGGTTAGCAGACTTCACACGCCATCGAGACAAATCTCTCAAGCATGCAGGTTTTCTCGCGATGTTTTCCTTCACCGTTTAAGCTTGTGCTTAGATTTAATATCGTAATGGATACGTAAGTGTCTAATCTGTTACACGAAATAACTGCAATTCGTTACCATTATCAGATAACAGATTTCACTGTGCCGTGACGTCATCATTGTGAATTGCGGTGTTAAGATTTTCCGGAAAAAAATACCTCTGCGATATTTTATGCATTAAATTGTCTTACTCTGGAAGCACTAGTGTTACATGTAAGATATTTTTGTGACTTTGTACAATGAGTGTGGAGAGAGCGGGTATTCGCAACAAGTTTATATGTATAAAATGTCAGGTACAGTCGTAGGAATCAAACGTGTTACACAAAGATCGTAGCAGGTTGAATTACAGCATACGCCTGTGGGAAAAAGGTGAGGGAGTTATAAATCACCTGTTTTGTGTGCGATGACACACAAGTACACACACACACACAAAACATACACGTGTCGACGTGTACGTGACGCGTGGGACACGAGCGAGTTACCTTGTGACCTGTGACAAGGGTCGCGTTCGTGACGAGGCAACACTCGCAACGACGCGGTGACGACATCGGCGGGAAATACTTACCTCTTTCGTAAAGTTCCTCCGTCGATGATGTAGAATTTACGGCGTCGATAAGGCGTTGATATTTCGTGAGTCTGAACAAATCAACTCTTTCATGATTTTTCTCACAAAATGTTTTTCAATTAATCGGTTATTACCGGCGTGATATGCAAAAGCATAAGATAGGTTATAGATTTAATCCTGAACAGAGTTCTGTAAGGCATTTGCTAGGCAGTGAGACAAAAAGCTAATACCTTAGCGGTCTATATCCCTCTCTAATGAGGGACCGATGCCCGATGCCCAGCAGTGGGCCAGTAAATGAGGTGTTATTTTCTTTAAACGTTGCCCCACACCAGTTAAGTCTCATGTCTCGTGGGTGCGTTTACAAACAAAAATATTCACAATGTACAAACACCCAGACCCGGGACAACTACCTGTAGGTCATATATATTAATATTATAAAGAAGAAAGATTTGTATTTTTGTACGTTTGTAACGAATAAACTCAGAAAGTGTCTCTGTGTGTGTGTGTGTGTGTGTGTTCACCCATTCGGAGCCGGGACGAGCCGCTAGTATGCATATATGACCCGTGCGGGGATCGCTGCGAACCATGCCGTCATTTGGAAACAGCACTATCACACGTCATATTCCTTTTAGTACTACATATATACAATACATACAATAAATTGCCTTCTATACTATCGGCAAACACATTAGCTAAACACACAAGTCTATCGAGTGCAGTAAAACAGCCATTATTGGAAGAGATTTCAATTGTGTGGCTGTGTAAACGACAGCGCGTGACTTTCCAACGAAAACTCAGCAGTTTATAGGAAATCCTTATTAAATCAGTATAATATTTTATATGAAAATTTTCATACGTTTTATAGGTCTGATGTTGTAACTTGTAACAAAAGTAAATTAAAAGGGTTTACTGACGACCCAATTAGCGGATTAAAACCGTGATACCCGAATGGTGTGTCTAGTGAACTTTGAAGTCAGAGGTCTCAAGATCAATTCTAACGCACCACTTGACTTTTCGAAATTAGCGTATGTATCACGTGCTCATAGATCAATTCTAACGCACCACTTGACTTTTCGAAATTAGCGTATTTATCACGTGCTCATAGATCAATTCTAACGCACCACTTGACTTTTCGAAATTAGCGTATGTATCACGTGCTCATAGATCAATTCTAACGCACCACTTGACTTTTCGAAATTAGCGTATTTATCACGTGCTCATAGATCAATTCTAACGCACCACTTGACTTTTCGAAATTAGCGTATTTATCACGTGCTCATACATCAATTCTAACGCACCACTTGACTTTTCGAAATTAGCGTATTTATCACGTGCTCATAGATCAATTCTAACGCACCACTAAGTGAAGGAACACATGCTCATTAAGTGAAGGAAAAACATCGAGAGGAAACCTGCATGCCTGAGAGATTTTCTCGATGGCGTGTAAAGTCTACAACTAGGCTAGCGTGGTGGACTAAAGCCTAATGAGAGGAGACCCATGCCCACCAGTGAGACAGTAAAGTAAGTTTATTGTGATAAATTTTATAAATAAATAAATATTCCCGAACATTATGACACAGCGCCATCTAGTTCCGAGCTAAGCAACGAGGCTTGTGTTACGGATACTAGTTGGTTGATATACTACATAAATACTTTTTTTTTTTGTAAATACGTACATATTATACATAGATACATCCATGACTCGGATACAAATGTTTATGCTCATCACACAAACATTTCACCCTACCGGGATTCGAACCCGGGACCCATAGCACAGAAGGCAGTGTTAACTACCGCTGGACTAAGTGGGTCGTATATATGAAAACATACATACGTTTTATAAGTCTGATGTCTTAACAAAAATTAATTAAAAAGGTTTACTGACGACCCAATTAGATTAGTGGTATTAGCAGCATTAACGCCTTATACGATAAGGGATGAAGATGGACATAGGGAATTAAGTCATCGATGTTTCTATGTATAATACAAACACATATATACAGAATAAAAGTGGTATAATTACCATTTTAGTAAAACAAGACATGCTTGTCTCGGATCAAGATAGTTTTGTAAATAATGTCTAACTATATTTATTATATACGCACCTAGCAGTACTCCTTGCAACGACGACCCGTTTAGCTCAGCGGTAGTTAACGCTGCCTGCCGTGCTATGGGTCCCGGGTTCGAATCCCGGTAGGGACAAATGTTTGTGTGATGAGCATCAACATTTGTATCCGATTCATGGATGTATCTATGTGTAATATGTATGTATTTACAAAAAAAAGTATATATCTATAAAAGTATATATATATCTAGTATCCGTAACACAAGCCTCGTTGCTTACCACGGAGCTAGATGGCGCTGTGTAATAATGTCCGGAAATATTTATATGTATTTATTAACTAGAGATGTCAGAAATACAAAAATAAGCCCCAACAACGCTAAACAGTCATTTTTATCACATTACAGTCTTATAGCGTCATTACAAGCGTTCAACCGACATCAAAGCTGAAACAGTGAAATGACAAACTTTCCTATTTATTTTCGTCCGTTTTCCCTCCAAAAAGTGCCACAAACCACATCCACAAAAGGCTGACGGGATATAAAAATATAAACAAAAGCGCAGTGTATTTACTATTTACCCAAGGGCGGTCCAGTTTCATGATTTTGAAAATATTACACGAACAAAGTTGAAGTGAATTTTGTTTTTGTATATATTTACTTTTGAAAAGCTTCAGGGGAGACTTTTGCCTGACTGTTTATATGTTAAATTTGTTTTGCCCTTGTAGTACCTGAAATTGGTTCAACAAGTGTATTAAAAATACGACGAGGAAGGTGAGGAGGGTTATTTTGAAAATTTTACGGGCTTAGGACGGAAAAAGTCAAATACCCACTAAATGGATAGATAGAGCCAAGCTGTACCGGAACACGTGTCACATATATTTATTATTTCTTTTCCATGTACCTTCACTAGCTTACTTATCTTAAATGTAGAGTTTATCTTAAATTTATGGTCGCACATCTAATATTTATAATCTATCTAATAATATACTATTCTAGGGAAAAGTGTAATTAATACCTGTTATTTAAATATTTTAAAAGAGTATCCTAGATTCTTCCCCATAAGATATAGGTAGGTACTTTCAGAACCGTGCGATTGTTTTTTTTTATTTGAAATTAAAATCTTCATTTCATTGTAAGCTCAGAAACGTTACAGGGGAAATATTTGTTTAGCCCGCCGTTTTATGTTATTTTTATTAAATTACAAATCACTTACACGTAATAAACTTGCATGGTGCAATAGTGCAAATTGAAATATAGTAATATTGATGATATAGATATATAAATGGTGGATAACAAAGAAACCCAATGAGATTATTATTTCTAAGAACGGACGTTGGCGCTATTACAGACACGTTAACCGAATAGCATTGGCGCCAAAGTGTAAGGTAACGGTAGAAAAATACGACGCACCACGCAGCGAAGGTAGTAAAATATTTTTATGACACGCACGTGGGCCGCGCATGATGCGTCTTTTTTATTTACTCTGTAACTTATAAAGGGTAAATTTCTTTTTGTCATATCTGTAAATCTACTAGTAATAACTAGTAATATATATGCACAGACGTCTCAAACAGTAATTCGCAAGATTGCACTCTATGCAATAGATAGTCTAACAAAATACAAGTGAATATTATCACATGGTAGATCAGCTGAAAAGGTTAGGGATTGGAACTTTGGATCGAATTAAACGAATGTGTGTTTTTTTTTAAACGATGACCCCACTTTATCAATTTCTCCTTTGTGGTGGGTGCCTTTACAAACACAAATATTTACAAGGAAAAAACTACCTATAATAAACTACCGGGAACAAACCCGTGACACGTGGTGTAGAAACTGGTCGCATTACTACTGCACCGTCATAAAACGGATGGATAAAAATATAGCCGGTAAATATTGCCGGTGCTTATAAGATTCATCTCTGGCTGATCGGGGATCAGACATCAATCGTTTAATCTCAGTGTTTGCTAAGTAGATTCCAAATAAGCCCTCTTTAATAACGCGCTGAACATTCATTATCTCTGCCTATCCCGTCACGAGTGTGTGGGTGTTTAATATACTGTAATGAGAAACGTTTTAAGGAAAAAGAATATTGGATTTCTATTTATTTACTTTGAAGGAAAATCGTCGACTAAAGTCAAGTTTATGTGAATGTATTTATGTAAATAAACAAGACAAATATATAGGGATATAGCATCAACCTTATAGATAGGCTATATTTAATAAGTAAGTAGATTTTAATCGATGCGATGCGTTAAGAAATTTTTACATTTTACACAGCACTATCTAATCCCAAACTAAGCAGAGCTTGTACTATGGGTACTAGATAGTGGATATAATACTTATATACTTTTTTTGTAAATACATACTAGTAGTCTATAATACATAGGAAACACACAGACGAACACAAACACTTATATTCATCACATAAATATTTGTGTCCCGTGGGAATCGGACCCACGACCTCGCGATCAGCAGTCCGGTACTCGAACCACTAGACCACAGAGGTTGTCAAATTACGTTTTAATTAATAGGCTCAGATTTAATCTCATCGTCAACACTGCTCGGCACGAGCTCTGATGGGACTAGGCTAGAGTAAGGTAGTAACAGTGAATTAACAATAGTTGTCTTTCTGCGAGTGAGTAAGGTTACCAGAGCTGACTGGGGGAGTGGCTATTCTGACAGCATGGGAATTTCGTTTCCTGTCAGTTCAGTAACTCCCTATTTAAGAAACCTGAACGGTTTCTAAGGGGTTTGGCAACACATTTGCCTGCCTCAGGTGTTGCAAATGTACATGGGCGGCGGTCATCACTTACCATCAGGTGAGCCGCCAGCTCGTTTGCCCCCTTATCACCATAAAAAAAAGGTTGGCAAAGTTTTTACGTTATCGAGAAAATCCTTCAGGCATGAAGATTTCCTCACGATATCTTCCTATCCTCATAAATACGCTGGTAACTTCTAAAAATCAGTGGTACGTATTAGGATTGAAGTCGATACCTTTGACTTCAGAGTCCACTGGTCACAACACTAGACTATGACAGCTTATAACTTTATATAGAAAAAGAAAACCTTCAACTTTGCTCAGAAATTCAAATCGTCAATCCCAGTACATAGCCTATCAGACCCGAATACACAATTCATACATTTTTGATGTAAAAGGTTTATCAGAGAAACACAGAAATCGAACGAAATATCTTTACCGTAACGTTTCGGGGCACAAAACCTATTCTATAAAAATATTTATCTACAAAAAATAAATCCGGCCGCGACAAACAAACCGACCTTTGACTTGTAACCTCTGATATATGTGGACAGCATCCATCTTGGATAAGGATGTCACACTGTGATTAAATAAAATAAACGCTTTCACACCGTATGTATGGCTAAATTGATTCTACGAGAATAGTGTTCGGGTAGTTTTTTTCTTTAGTAAGCAACAGATAGAAATATTGTTTTCTTTTCGTGAAATAGGAAAAAATATTCCAATTGTTTGTTATTATTTTTGTATCGAAACATTGATCATAATCAAGAGTTTAAGTAAAATGTAGAGAAGTACCTAAAATAATCATTTTTAAATTATTCGTGTTCATTATCAACCATTTACTGTGCCAGAGGAGTGAAGAGAGAAGAGGAGCGGAGTGTGAGTGGGAGAGGAGACTCACGGCTCTCCTCTCATTTGAGAAGGATTAGGCTATACTCCACCACGCTAGTGCGGGTTTGAAGACGCCATCGGGAAAATCTCTCAGGCATGCAGGTTTCCTCGCGATGTTTTCCTTCACCGTTTGATCATGTGATAAATGCTGTGATATAAACCTTTTCTTTTAAATACCTGACGGCAAGGCAAGCGGCCGCCATGATATTTTTGTGTGACGTCAGTATTCAAGTAAACAAACAGACGTTTTTTCCTATTTGCGTTGTGGGTTTTCTTTGTGAGTAAACTTTAATGCGAAAACCGTGTGGCAGATCTTGGCTTTCGCGTAGTGCGACGTGGGTTTGGTCCCCAGACGCAGCAAATATTGTATACAACAGGTAAGTGACTTCTTGGTCTGTAGAGTTCATGTTTGAAAACGTGTCTATTATGCAAGAGGAAATGCTTAGGTAGAGACACATTTTATATACTTTAGTCATAATATTATATTTTATGAAGAATATAACATTTATATTAAAATTAAAATTAAAATTCTCGTAGGTATATACCAGCATTATTCATACTTAAGAATCTAGTTTTAATTATATACTTTAAAATAGTAATACCGTAATATATTTGCGAGTTATGTCCTTGCAATTTGGGGTTATAGCCGTATTAAGTTTTGAGATATAGCTGAAGGTCGTTTTATGGTATACTTATACACATATGTCAGTTCTATCTCCTCATGTTCCATAATAACAACAAGCGTAATAATATTTGGCGCTATTAAATTAATGAGCATGTTGTTTGACTGACTTATATATACAGGGTGACTTTGAAAGAATGCGACAAATCAAAATGGTAGGTTCAGAAACGATTACCAATTCATTTTAAAATGTTATTCTACGAATCTAATTGTCAAGGACATAAATTTGTTTTTGGTTTTAAATGGTGCTGACTAAGTTATCTTAAAAGAAAAACCCTGTATATTCGAAAATGAGACATGAGTGAGCATTCCATAGCTACATTATGCTAACACTGCAATTATTATCACTTGTCATTACAAAGAATAGTAACAGAATGCAAAGGTGGTCCGTTTCAACGAAAAACACTTAAAACAACATGCTAAAAATTGGAGCTAAGGTTCGCTGAATCGTTAAGGACTTACAGCAACGACGGCAACTTGTTGCGAACTCGTCACACCTAGTCTACTGCGCTAAAAATACTTTATTCGAAGAATCACAAGACCCAAAATTTATGTAAGTAGTTTATACTTTCACTAGTATGATTGTTATTTTTCATATAATAATACTACTTTGAATGTGCAACAAGCCAAAGAAAAAGCCGTGTGTGATTTACTACGTTTATAAGAAGCCATTCATCATTATATCAGCCGATAATCTTCCACTGACGACGATAGATAGCCAGTCCTGCAAATTAAAAATTGTATAAACCTGCTTAAAAATTAGCACAACGTTATTAAGCGTTTAGAATTTGAAGCAGTTACGAATTAGCCCATTTGAAGGGACTGTTGGTGCACTGGGCGAGCGGTCGGCTTCTACGCCAAGTGTCGGCTCAATCCCGGCACAGAACAAATATCTATATATGTGTGTTCTACAGACAGTTGTCACGGGTCTCAGCTGATTGTGCATTGTGAATATTTGTGTTTGCACACCCACGATACAGAAGAAATTCCTAGTGAGGGTTAACGCTTTTTTTTAAAGAAAGACGATATTAGTGAATATCCATTCAACCTAGTCGTTAAAAACTCAGTGTCAACCCTGTCGCCGTCACGATCGCAATGTTTGTCGACCGTCGATTGAGATCTACCCTCCATGTAATAAGCTCTGGTGCGAATCCGTTGATGTAGCGCAAACACCGGGCCGTCTTGCTCTCATGGCCTCGAATGTGACTTGTTGCCAATGATCGTATCGTCTGCGGGACTTTTTAGGGGTAATGAGATTTCGTTAATGTAAACGCGAGTGAGTTTTTGGGTTTATTAAGATCTCGGAGCGAACAAAAGCTTTTAAAAGTATTAAAAGTTACATAGCTTTTTTTACATAAGATCTATTAGCGTTGGACTCGTTGGTCTAGTGGTCTTACAGAGCAACTGCCAAGCAAGTTTTTGGGTTCGATTCCCAAGTCGAGTATAGAGTTACTCGGGCTACCTAATTTAAAAACTACAAACACTATCACAAACCGCGGCGTGCAAAGCATCTAATTATAATGGGGCAGAGAAAGGCGTTCCTATATTTATATTATTCGCCTCCTTTTTAAAAAGCATAGTATTTCCAAGAAATAAATAATTTCACGCTATTCGTATTTCCTTTGCCCGTGGTGGAAAACTTCAAGCTGTACAAAGATTAATTAGACCACCACGTGCAGCTTGCTTAAAAGGTCACAGCTACAGCTTGTGGAAACTTTGTGCCGAGAATATACTTCATGACAGTTTTTTTTTTAAACTAGCGATCCGCCCTCGCTTCACTTCAGTTACTATTATTATTATTTTATGTTAAAGTAGTTGATTGCCGCGCCTTCGCCCGCGTGCAATATAACGAAAAAAAAAAAAGTTTCATACTAATTTTGCTCAAACTCAAACTCAAATGTATTTTTATTTATTTCAATTAGACCAATATCACAGGTACTTTTGAAACTGTCAAAAACTAGTTGCACGGTTCCAAACGGTAGGTTTTATGGAGAACCTGCAAAAAACTCCATAGAGCTCCCCCGTTTTACCCCTTAGGGGGTGAATTTTCAAAAATCCTTTCTTAGTGCTCCCCTAAGTTATAAAATGAATCCCTGTGCAAAATTCCAAGTTTCTAACCCCTATAGTTTAGGCCCTGCGTTGATATATCAGTCAGTCAGTCAGCTTCTCCTTTTATTTTATGTAATAAAATAGTAGCATATATCGCTCAGGGATTCGTACTTTTCTAAAAGTAAAAACAATTTCAAAATTGGTTCAATATATCCAGAGATTAGCCCATACAATCTCACGAACTTTACTTGGACAAAGTAAAGTAATACATGAGTAGGCAGTCTTTCCTATGAAACTGCACATCAACAGCACAAAAATTAACCTAATTTCCGTTTTACTCATTAAAACACACTGAAGTTTTTCCGTCTGTCAATCTACTAAATAAAAACATGAAACAAATTTCCCCGTACCCTGATACCGTACACCGGAAACAGTCGGCGTGAGTACAAGAAACATCCATACTTTGTAACATCACCTCACTTTCGCTGCAACCGCTGAAGCGTGCGGACGTGTTGCGCGTTGCATCATTGGCGCACGCAATTTCCTGATTAAAAAACAATTACGTATATAACGGCAATGATTTTCATGTGAACCGGAATAGATTGCATGTCTTAGCTGAGAATTACGGAAATGTCAAACAAATGGTCATAAATTAATGGTATTATTACGAGTGTGGTACATAATGAGACTAGTAACGACCCTGGCTTCACTTGTCTGCAATAGATCTCTACAACAGCTGCTAAGCATTCCGACATTAAATAAGCACAAAATTGAATACTATAGTACCATCACTTTTAGTCAGAGTCGCTTTAGTGAAAAATAATGAAATTAAGACAAAAGGGCATCAATTACTCAAAAGATCCTTGGGGTTAATTACCAACAAAAAACATTATAATCCAGTGGACCATTTTTAAGACGGACAATATTTAGACTTTTGTTTTTTAGGAATACGCAACAACCATAATATCTTAACATTATTTATTGGTCGGTCCCGAAAACTATACACTCACAAACAATTTTTAATTTTTAATATGGATTTTTGCTCTGAGCCTGAGCCTTTTGAAAATAACCAAAACATATTTTTTCATTTCCTTTAATTTTCGTGACTAGTGTAGATTTGTAAAATATCCTGTAAAGGTGAATTCTTTATATAAAAAATGATAAATTTAAATAAATGTCACAATTAACCGTTACAAAAAATTAAAACGAAGCGTTACATTGTAACGTTCGTTTTGGGGGCGCTAAAATCACGCTTAATCATGCCACAGAGTACAATAAGTTGATGACAGATTATACCGTAACAGTGCGAGATTTTATTTTATCTGTAGCAAAGATGGCGGAGATGGTTAGAATTAATGTTTTTAAAGTTAGGGTATTAAAGTTACGTGGTTTAGGTATCTAGAATTCCACTTTGAATAACAATTTTAAGTGTCCCTTTTGGGCACCAATCGATCGAATCGACAGTTCAGTAGTCACCAATTTCGTTTTTAACTAGGTTGCATACAAATATGATAAAATCAGTCATAAACGTCATAAATATCATTAATATATATACATTAAAAGAGTATTTAATAAAGTTTCGCGTAATTTAGTTTTAATATTTTTTAAGTTTGTAAAAAGATGTTTTTAATTTATTTCTAGTTCTAGTTTTGTTTAACGAATTGATCAATATAAATTAAATAAATCTGATTAACATCCCGTACGTAGATACTGTCTGTGGTAAAAATTGAATTCAATTCTTTTCATGTCAAAATGACATACGATAAAATAATGTCGGCAAAGTTTTGAATGTCAACGTTAATTCAATACACGATTCTACTTTCAGTAATATTTTATTTAATAAACTAGCTGACCCAGCAAACGTTGTTTTGCCACATTATAGGGGTTGGTGGACAACCCTTATCACTAAGGGGTATGAACAATAGATGTTGGCCGATTCTCAGACCTACTCAATATGCTCACAAAATTTCATGAGAATCGGTCAAGCCGTTTCGGAGGAGTACGAACATTGTCACACGAGAATTTTAGATAAGATATGTATTTGAATCACAACGTACGAGTAATATAATACGTGTGCAAATAAACTGCATCGTTAGTATAGTGGTTGTAAATGCGTCTGCTGAAGAAAAGGTCTTGGGATCGATTCCCAGGTCGAGCAGCGTTATTGGGGTTTTCTATGAAATTCTCAATAATAATCATCGTCATCGTCACATCAACCGTTAGACGTCCACTGCTGGACATAAGTTCCCCAAGGATCGCCACGATGACCGGCCATGCGCCGCCCGCATCCAGCGGATTCCAGCGACCTTTACCAGGTCATCAGTCCACCTTGCCGGGGGCCTGCCTACGCTGCGTCCTTATGAGCTAACTATAAATGTAACTAATAGCCATAAATAGCAGCTTGGAATTCGCATTCGTGCCCGGTTGACAGCAATAGAGAGAAAGAGAAAGAGAGAAAGAGAATACCGGCGAACATCAGTACGTGTGCCTAACCCTTCTGAAACATCAGTCGTGATTGTATGTGTACATAACAGTAAGATTCATTATAATTTGTCAAGCAATATATGTATTGCCGCGTTAAAAATGTAATAAAATAGCGCCCGCCTCTCGGAGCGCTAAAACGACGCCGTGGAGTACAATAAGCGTGTTTAAGTTTTGACAGACGACCCAGTGCTTTTGTCGCTTTATGTACAGCTGTAAATGTCATATTTTATTACGAAAAAAAAAAAAAAAATACAACAAATTCTCGGTGGATTTTATTGTTGTTAAACTCATAATAAGCAAAGAAATATTTCACTCCTTTACACAAAAGACGTAGCGTCGAGTTTGACCTGTGTGTAGTGTATTCGATTCTCGAACAGAGCTATTATTATCTGTATAGCTTATAAGAAGTTTTACTAGTATAATTATATGTGTTTTTTAAGTACCCGAAGCGTGTACATTAAGCCATTGTTCCCGATTGTTGTATAAACACTTATTACCATTGGAAATAGTCAGAAACCTGATAAAACTCAAAACCAGAATATAATCCTCAGGATATCGGCTCAGCAATTGCATTCGGTCTGATGATCCATTCTCAGTTGACTAGACTGGAAACCAACCCAAAAATAACTGCGGCTAGGTTCGGACGCAGGTGAAAACCAGGAAGTCTCATCAGTACAGGATGCGTTTTGTAAAGAGGTAGAGCATAGAGAAGTTTCTTGCTCCAACTGAGCTGCCCGAGTGAGGACATACCTCCACCTTACCGTAGTGAAACAACAATAATTATATTTCTGTAAATAAAACTATCAGAGCTCTTTGGGGGGGGGGAGTGTTTATTCTGACAGCATGGGAATTCCTGAGAGTGTTATAACCAGGTCTTTTTTATGCTGATAAGAGGGCAAACGAGCTGGCGGCTCACCTAATGGTAAGTGATGACCGCCGCTCATGGACATTTGCAACACCAAAGGCTTGCAAATGCGTTGCCTAACCCCATTGAAACCGTTCAGGTGTGCTAAAATAGGGAGTTACTGAACTGACAGCAAACGGAATTCCCATGCTGTCAGAATAGTCACTCCCCCAATGAGCTCTGGTGACCTTACTCACTCGCAGAAAGACAACTATTGTTGATTCACTGCAGTCTTCTGTAAGGCGGAGGTACTTCCCCAGTCGGGCAGCTCAATTTGAGCGAAAAATCTCGCTATGCCCCTCCCTCCTTCAAAATATAACCAGGTTTTTACAGGTTCGGCACCCAAAAAAGAAATACAAATACAAATACCAAGATTTTATCCATCCATTATTATATAAACATATCGACGAAGTTTGCAGACGGTAAAACCAAACTTCAAATACTGGTTATGATAACACGTATTCCCAACACAGCCTATCAGACATTCAGAAGCGACCTAGTTTCAAAATAGCCGTATAATATGCTCACGGCATTACTATGAAATGGAAACAGCAGGGTAAGGCATAGCCTGCGGATATTAATAGCTGAAATATGTCCTATTGTATTGATTTAGAATTGTTTTTCAATAAGCTAGGTGTTTATCGGCATAAGTGATTTATTACTTGCTTTAATTTTGATGGAAACTCGCATATTAGAAGGATATTCTCGACAGCAGTAGCTCGTGAATTCGTGATGGACTGTAATCAGTAACTTCCCTTAACATGAGATGAACCCAGCAGTGGGCAGAGGCAAGACTGTTGGACACGGGTCTCCTCTCATTTGAGAGGGATTAGGCTATAGTCCACTAGGCTAGCCTAGGCACTTTTCACATGTCATAGAGAGAATCTCTCAAACATGCGTTTCTTCACGAAGTTTTCCTTCGCCATTTGGACATTTGATAAAAACGCACGTATTTTAAGTCAATACAGTCAGTTATGCCTTGGGATTGAACTCAAGACCTCTGACTTCACTACTGGACACCACTACGCTATCAAAGCTCTTTAAGAGTTTAGACAAAAATGCGAAAACCAAACAAATTACCCATATAACGATGCCAAAGAACAAAACCGTTGCTAAATCGAGTTTCCACGAGAAATTAACAGTTAATAATTTCAGCTTTCATTTTGCGGTTTTTCGCAATCAAATTAGCGGTTACTGATAATTATGTTCAGTTAAAATGGAAATTAATATGGCCGTGAAAATTGATTTCGTGCTATTTAATTTATAGAGTAATGGATTTTTTTTTGCATTTATTTTATTAATAATATAATTGACGTAGCCTACCGTAGTTCGATATGGAATTCACGCTTCTAATTTCTGCCTACATGAAGCACTAAAACTTTCTTCTTCTATATATCTTAATGACGGCCAAAAAAAGACGACCTAATTAGTGCAGCGGTAGTTAACACTGCCTGCTGTGCTATGAGTCCCGGGTTCGAATCCCGGTAGGGACAAATGTTTGTATGATGAACATAAACATTTCTATCCGAGTCATGGATGTATCTATGTATAAAATGTATGTATTTACAACAAAAAAGTTTTTATGTAGTATATTATCCGTAACACAAGCCTCGTTGCTTAGCTCGGAACTAAGATGGAGGTGTCTCATAAAGTCCGGAAAAAATAATAATTATAGAACCACCACGTCTTTGGTCATAATTGAGACACATTCTTAACCAATAATATTATCTTCTCTTATCCTATCTATGTTAAATTTATTTCTGTAAATATATTTTGCTCTGCAAGAAATTATATCAATAATATAAGCAATTTAGCATAATATAATAATTATATTTCATGTATGAAGTAGAGAAAAGTCGATGTTTTCTTACCAAGTACATGGGCACCTGAGCACTTACAACATGTTGAAACTGAATGTATCACAACATCTATGAGACATGTAATCAAATACAGAAACAACCTAATTGACTAATCCAATACACTTGGGACATATAAAACTTCTAGAGTATATCTATAGAATAGAATATATATACATACACTCACGGCTTTTTCCCATGGGGGTAGGCTGAAACTACAGAATGCCACGCGCGGTCCCTGCATACCACTTTTGCCTCGTCCACATTCATACATCTCGTCATGCACAAATAGAATAGATTTAGCGGGAAATTCAAACTAGCGTCGTAGTGGGCGTGGCTTAGCTGTGACGTCAAGTGGCGTGAGCAACCTTGCGACCGGTGGTGTGACATGGAGGGGTACAGCAGCGCGCAAGGAGCAACAAGCACTTCGCTCGCAACTCTAGGATCGGACGGACGTTCACTATAATTGTTAATTTTCGTGTAATTTAATATATTTTAGTAATTAGTGATAATTAAGTAATTTTGTAACAAGTATTAAATATCGTCAGTTCTTAGTTCTATGTTTTTTTTTATTTTAATATTAGCTTTAAAGTTAAATTCAGAAGTGGGATTGTGCCACGTTCTGTTGCTATTTTTAAATTTTATTTTAAACTGTGTCTTACCCTCATTAGATTTTTTATTTAGTTATAATTTTTAATATGCCGAAAGATACTAGTACTAAACCTAAAAGTCGCAAACGTCCTTCCGTTTCTGGTATTGAGAAACAACTCCAAACTCTAATCTCCCGACTAAACGCTTTGGAAAAAGATAATTCCAGGATTCATAACGTGGAAGCAGCTACGGGTGCCGACCTGTCAGCGCGAGCCCTTCCCGCGCCGGAACAGTCAGTGCGCTCGCACACACCGCCGCCGCTACCCTACGTGGCCAGTGAATTGGATGGCTCGCTTCCGGCGGTCCCGCCTAGTGAAGCATCATGTACAACGAGTGTAGCAGCATCCGCACCGCCTTCAGGAACCGAGGCTGTCATGAGTGAGGTAACGGATAAGCTGGTGACTGTCATCAAGGCCTTAAACCCGGTAAGATCAAACCATATCTATATTTCTAATTTCGACCCATCATTGCATGATTTTAATGTGTGGTGTAATGAAGTTGAACATGTGCGTAATATCAATCGATGGGACGATCGCGAGTGTTTAGCGCGTATCGGCAATTGTTTAAAGGGCGATGCCCGCGTCTGGCTTAATGAATGGACAACTAACGATAGGTCTTGGTCGAATTTTAAGCGGGAATTTCAATCGTTGTGCCCCCGACGAATAGATATCGCGAACATACTATTTAACGTTATGAAAAATGATTCTGACAACTACCCTACCTACGCAGAATATGCCAGACGCTCTCTTTTGCGATTGAATATTGTTAAAGGATTAAGTGAGGAACTAACATCTGCAATTATAATACGTGGTATAACGGACCCGCAAATTCGATCAGCTGCAATGAATGCGAACTTACTACCAAATAATATTGTTAGCTTCTTATCGATTTACACAAAACCTATACCTAAACCTCGGCCAGGGCCTAGTTATAACAACTCTTATTCTAATCCGCGGAAAAGAGAACATTCTGGTGCCGGACCAAAATGTTTTGCCTGTGGGAATTTTGGTCATAGACAATCTAATTGTTCTAAACGCCTGAAACCATCCAGTGAAACGAATAATCACCAACCTTCAACATCTAGGTCAATTAATTCAAATAATTTTATGCCTAAGCCTAATTCTTGTACCTTTTGTAAAAAGATGGGTCATAAGGTTGATGATTGTTTCGCAAAGCAACGCATTGAATCCGGTGGTAAATCTAACGTAAACTTCTGTCGTGAAGCAGTAAATCAATATAGGTGTGATGATATTACAGCTGCGGTCATTCAAGGGGTACCAGTAGATATTCTTATAGATAGTGGTTCTCAGATTTCATTAATAGCGGAATCGGTGGTTAAATATTTCCAGTGCACTCAAACACCCTCTTTTTGTACATTGCGTGGCATTGGAAACCAAGACGTTGAGTCTAGCTTTTGTACCACATTAACTGTAGAATTTCCTGAGATCACGCTTGAAGTAGATTTTCATGTAGTTCCCAACCGATACTTAAGTACGCTTGTTATATTAGGTACCGATGTACTTAATAGAGACGGTGTAGTCTATACACGCTCGCGAGGTGTTCAACGCCTTACGAAATTAAAAAAATGTTTTAAATGTAAAGAAAACACATACGAATGCAATATTAGTACTCCTATTGATGGCATTGATAAAGAACGTTTGTTAGCCATGATTAATGAGTTTTCCGATTTCCTTGTTACTGGTACAGCTACAACTACTGTAACCACTGGTTCAATGCACATTAAATTACATAATGAGACGCCTGTTGTGTATAGGCCATATAAGATGTCTTATCATGAAAAAATACGTGTTCGAGATATTATTAAAGACTTACTTGACAAAGGCATAATTAGGGAATCTGAGTCTGAATTTTCCAGTCCAATTCTTTTGGTAAAGAAAAAAGATGGTAGTGACAGGATGTGTGTGGATTTCCGCACATTAAATGCAAACACTGTAAAGGATCGCTATCCATTACCGCTTATCGAGGATCATATAGATCGTTTAGGTAAAGCTACGTACTTTACTAGCCTCGATATGGCCACTGGCTTTCACCAAATAAAAATGGATAGCGGTTCGATACACCGCACAGGTTTTGTCACGCCCGAGGGTCACTACGAGTTTCTTAAGATGCCATACGGACTTGCCAATGCTCCTGTTGTGTACCAACGTATTATAACTAACACCTTGCGGCCTTTTATAGATTCTAGTAGGGTTCTTGTTTACATTGATGACGTTTTGATTCCAAGTATGACTATTGACGAAGGTTTACAGACTCTTCGAGAGGTATTACGGACTTTGACTACTGCTGGTTTTTCAATAAACCTCAAAAAGTGTACTTTCCTCACAATGGAAGTTGAGTATTTAGGGCGAACGATTAGTCATGGCAAGGTGAAACCGAGCGCGCATAAAATTGAAGCATTGGTCAAAGCCCGAGTACCTAGCAATGTTAAAGAGGTAAGGCAATTCCTTGGTCTTGCCGGATATTTTAGGCGGTACATCCCTGGATACTCCTTAAAGACAGCGTGCATTGCAAACCTGCTTCGGAAAAGCATACCATTCCAATGGACTAATGAGCACGAACAGGTTCGTAATGACATAATACACCGATTAACAACCGAACCAGTGCTTGCCATTTACGACCCATCTTTGTGCACTGAAGTGCACACTGATGCGTCTTCACGGGGATACGGAGCGGTCTTGCTTCAGGTTGATGCCGAGGGACGTAAACGTCCTGTGGCATACTTTAGTAAAGTGACTCAGGGTGCTGAGCCTCATTACCACTCGTACGAGTTGGAAACTTTGGCTGTATTCAAGGCATTACAACATTTTAGACATTACTTGATTGGTAATAAATTCAAAGTGATTACTGATTGTAATGCCTTGAAACTTACCCAACGCAAGAAGGATCTACTACCGAGGATAGCTCGGTGGTGGATGTACTTGCAAGATTTTGACTTTGAGTTGGAATATCGAAAGGGGTCTGCGCTATCACATGCAGACTACTTGAGTCGTAATGCAGTTAACTTGTGTGAGATTGTGAAGCCCCATAATTGGGCTCAGATAGCGCAGGCCGCTGACGAGGAAGTACAGACAATTTTGCAAAAGTTGACTGACGGTCAACTTGATGCGAGACGGTATGTGAAACGCAATGATGTTCTTTATTACAAGCTCGATATTACGGGAGAGCAGTCTCGTCTTTTATGTTATGTCCCAAAAGGTCATCGCCTTAGTTTATTACGGGTATTTCATGATGAGCACCAACATATTGGCGCCGACAAGACTATCGACTTAATACTTAAACATTTTTGGTTCCCTGGATTGACACAGTTTGTTAGAAAGTATATTCAACATTGTATTGTTTGTTTAACTTACAAAAAGTCACCACGGCAGCCCTTTCAGCCGATCAAGTCATGGGAGAAACCTAACACTCCATTTGATACTGTGCATACTGATGTTTTAGGGCCACTTCCTGACTCGAACGGTTACAAGTTTGTTGTTTTAATAGTAGATGCTTTTACAAAATACTGTCTTTTGTATCCGATTTTTAGACAAGAAGCTAATGAATTAAAACGGCTTTTTGAAAATGCAATATCTTTATTTGGTACTCCTAGGACTGTTGTAGCAGACCGAGGACGAATGTATGAGAGTTCCTTATTTACCAATTGGATTAGGGACTTAGGATGTATTATTCACTTTATTACCCCCGAAATGCACCAAAGTAATGGGCAGGTTGAGCGATATTGTCGCACCGTCATGAATATGATTAGAGTAGAAACTAATTTCCGGCGAGAAAATTGGTCAAGTATCCTTTGGAAATTACAGCTCACCCTGAACATTACTAGGCAAAAATCTACTCATTATTCACCTTTGAATTTGTTAATTGGCAGTGATGGTGCAACGCCCGTCATACGATCCGTGGTACGCGATGTAGCGTTGGAGGCAACTAGCCCTAACCGAGAATCCTTGCGTGAACTAGCACGGCAACGTGCCAGTGAGCTGCTAGACCAAAATCGTGTGCAACAGGATGCGCGTGTAAACGAGCGGCGCAAGGCACCAAAGTCACATCAGCTGAATGACCTGGTCTTTGTACGAAAGACTAGTCAATCTACTGGTAAACTGGACTCTGGTATGCGAGGACCCTATATCGTCACTAAAATACTGCCACGTGGCCGTTATGAGCTGAAGTTAGTCACCGGCTCGTATGGCAAGACTACCCAAGCTGCGGCTGAATTTATGATGCCTTGGCGAGGGGAATGGACCCCCGATGTTTGTATGGCGTTCTTTGATTGTGAGTATGCGGTTTATTTTACTTTTCCTCCCATGTTGATGTGCATCCCGAGGGCTCTGCACTTTGTTTTATGTTGATGTGCATCCCGAGGGCTCTGCACTTTGTTTTATGTTGATGTGCATCCCGAGGGCTCTGCACTTGTTTTATGTTGATGTGCATCCCGAGGGCTCTGCACTTGTTTTATGTTGTTGTGCATCCCGAGGGCTCTGCACTTGTTACATGTTGTTGCGCATCCTGAGGGCTCTGCGTTTGTTAGCCAGTACATCCTGAGGGCTCTGTACATGTTTCTAGTAACCCGAGGGCTCTGCTAGCTCAAATTTACGAAAAAAAAAAAAAAAAAAAAAAGGGGTTCTCTCTAACCTTTGAATTACTGAGCGTGTACTAATGTAAACAATTGCTGTTTTAGGTGATGAAAATGAACATAGTCAACAAGAACATGACGGCTCTGATGTCATGCCAACAGAAGATAACGCCAAGGAATGTTCATCGCAGGAAGTTGAGGTCCATGCTGAGCCCGAACACTACGCAGGCGAGGACGCGGCGTCATCAGGAGAGGCCGATTTAGCGGGAAATTCAAACTAGCGTCGTAGTGGGCGTGGCTTAGCTGTGACGTCAAGTGGCGTGAGCAACCTTGCGACCGGTGGTGTGACATGGAGGGGTACAGCAGCGCGCAAGGAGCAACAAGCACTTCGCTCGCAACTCTAGGATCGGACGGACGTTCACTATAATTGTTAATTTTCGTGTAATTTAATATATTTAAGTAATTAGTGATAATTAAGTAATTTTGTAACAAGTATTAAATATCGTCAGTTCTTAGTTCTATGTTTTTTTTTATTTTAATATTAGCTTTAAAGTTAAATATAGTTTATTGCTTAAGAAATTACAAAGATTGCATTGATTCCTGCAACTCACACTGTGTCGTGAGTTCCAGGCATCTTCGTTCCGTTAACATTTTTAATTTTACGTCACATTTTTTTTTAAGTTTTCAC
The DNA here is from genome assembly GCA_905163465.1 of Craniophora ligustri. Taxonomy (NCBI): domain Eukaryota; kingdom Metazoa; phylum Arthropoda; class Insecta; order Lepidoptera; family Noctuidae; genus Craniophora; species Craniophora ligustri. Next base: position 1,666,019 of record LR990981.1, read on the forward strand.
CAATTATATAATCAAAAGTAAACAAACAATACATAAAGAAAACAGTAGGTTGTTATGTAGGGAATATAGTGTGTGTATGTGTTGGGAGGTATTTAGACAGTCGTGTTGGTGTAGTGAGAGTATGGCTACATTTGTGATGTAAAGTAATCTAATATATAAAATTCTCGTCTAATATATAAAATTCTCGTGTCACAGTTTTCATCCCCCTAAAAGTTAGGGGTAGTCCACCAACCCCTATAATGTGGCAAAACAACGTTTGCTGGGTCAGCTAGTAAATATATAATTGTCGATATATCTATGCTTCACAAACATATCTAGAATTTGTCTATTCAAATCTATCATTTTAAAAACCCACAGACAAAACACAGTACCACTAGGTACATTTATATCTTAGCAGTTTATCATGGCTAGGGTTTTGTTCGAGAGTGGTTCTCGTAAAATATTCCGCTTGTCCCCTGAGCGACCGGGCAGATGTCTAGCTAAATAAACAGCTCGGATAGTGGTCGCGATTGTGCCGACTACACTTTGCTGTGTATATGTGTACAGTCTTGCGAACAAGTGGTGTAAGTTGATTGAAATAAATTATGAAACTATTAACTCTTATCCATCCAGTGGTGTTTGAAAGAAATTGCTGCGATAATTGTATTTCAAAACACTCTGTATATTCTACATTGTTGTCTTTTTGGTGTATGAACAATAAAGAATCTACCTCTATCTTACTATTAGTCCGATTTTGTAAGTATATTGGATTTATATTAACTGTAAGGTAGTTTTTGCAATATGCTACCGATAACACGTTGAACGTAATGCAGGAAACCATGTACCCTAATTTTTGAAGTGAAACTTCTTTATCGGGGTTGGAAAAAATTTAGTGTAACATTTTTGCGTTACGCGCCATCTTTATTTGAATAGGTAACCATAGAAACATGATGTTTGTGTGTAACATTTTTGCGTTACGCGCCATCTTTATTTGAATAGGTAACCATAGCAACATGATATTTGTTTGACAACTAAAAACTATACCTTTTCCAATACACCAAGACCATTTGTTTTTTTTAAGAGGGCGGCAAGCATTCTTACGCCCTCCTGATGGTAAGCGGTTACCGTAGCCGTACGCGCAAACGACACCTCTGGTGATATAAACGTCCAGTTTACAACACCAGAGGTATCGACCGCACGTTGCCGACCATTTAAAAACGTTCCACCTATGTTTGGAAAAACCTCGGTTGGTAGTTAATTCCACAGTCTGATTTTGCGTGGTATGAAGTTCCTTTAAACCACACAGTAACTAACTTAAGTGAAATTGAGTCATATGCCACAGATATTATATTTTGGTAAAAATAGAACAGTACAGAAAAGTACAAAAATAGAATAGAACAATATCAGGATGGTGGATATTAAGGCTGATCACAAACAAAATAAGAGTTTGTTTTAAGTACCTACCTATCTTTAATTATTTTTTTGTCTTTCAAATTCAAAAATGATAAAAGTCGCACTTTGACATTTTAATTTTGGTATTGAAATTGTATAATTGTGTTTTAGTAAATTTTTGACATTTTAATAAATAATAATAATAATATTTGATATATTAAAATTGCATTATTTCATTTTAATTGATTTTTTTAAACTGGATTTACATATCATACAAAATAAATTATACAGATAGGTAAAATTGTCACCAACTTTGAATCGATCGGAAAATTCCTTTAAAATGAAGATGAATTTCAGTTTAATCTGTTTAAAGTCAGAAACTATACAATATATAAACTAAAATGATTTATTCTCAACAAGTTTGCAAGAGGAAGGAAGTTATAAGTTTCCATTGAGATGCAAACAGATGCTTATTTCGTATCTCTTACACAAATAAATATAACGGCGATTCATTATTGCAACGTATCAGCGTATATTAATCGTTATGTCGATATACTTAAAGCTCAGATTTCATCATTGAAGCATTGTTATGCGCCGATTAATACGCTACTACTCACTGGTCGACCAATTAATGTCCTTCAGGGGCACCCCATCACCCCGTTTCGACTGTCATCATGCCTTGTATCATCATCCACCCATTTAATGTCCCATTTCTCCGCATAGGCCTCCTCTCATTTTAGAAGTAGCCTATATTCCGCAAGGCTAGCCTACTGCGGGTTGGCAGACAGTTGGTTTCCTCGCGATGTTTTCCTTTGATTTAATATTGCCCGTAACTTTGAAAAGTTAGTTTTGCTTGACATGAGAACCTTGGACTGCACAGTACACTGGTCACACCACTAGGCAATCATAGCTACTATATTTCATATAAAACGCCGATAATTAACTCTCTCAACATGTCCATGTACACACTGATATAAATATTCCAAATATTATTTTAATTTGTCATTTCTGTTTCCAACTGTACCTGAAGGGTTGGAATACTATCCCAATACATCGATACAGATTCCGACATTGATCAACTGCGCGGTTCTCACGGAGACATCTGAACACAGTGTACAGTCGTTGAGAAAACGTATTCAGTGCAAACAATAGGATTATTTGAAGAAATATTTGAGTAGTGTTTGTGGATTGCGAGAGTCGTAGTTCGTCTCTCTTGGGTTAGGTTTTAAAGTGTAGTTTTATTTCAATTTTAATATATCTACTAAAACATTTCGAATTCTCTAAATCAATACTAATATTATAAATGCGTAAGTATGTGTATATCTGTCTTATAACACCTGACGCTTAAGCCGCGAAACCGATTTGGATGGAATTGGCATTTCTGACAAAAGGACTATATAATAACTTTAATAATTCAACTTTCGTAAGAATAGTAGTAAAGTGGGCAGCAGATATTTTGTCCTATCTACTTATGATGTAATAAAAAAATAAGCTACCCAAATTCTACACTGCAGACGCAGCGAAGTCGCAGGTAAACGCTAGTTTCTAACATGTAAAAATCGTATACTGAACGCTTTGATAAAATATAAATTCAAATATGATGTCTAAAGAGTAATTAGACCGTAAAAAGCATTTTTTTACATTTTCATATCGATACTATTTATACGCTGTCGGTGCCACCGCCCGCGCCGCGCCGCCGCCGCCGCTACCGAATGTGTTACGGGTCTAATAACTGTGAAATTGATCGTCTTTGATGTTGCACCGTTTACACAGTTTTAGATTTACTCGGCTACAGCTACTTGCGATTGGATTTTATGAATATTATGTTGTGTGCTTTAATAAATGAAGCGTAGATAAACAAACATAGAACTCAATTATTTTAATGTGTTACGTTTTATAAGTAAAGGGTAGAAAGAAAATCTTTTTAATTGCCTCAACTAAACCACACTGAAGAGAAATAACGAAGCATGTAGATTTGCAGGATTAAAGTACCGTTTAGCACAGTGCAGCGGTCCGAATAAGGAAAAAAGTTTGTATTATGAACATCAAATATCAATTTTATCTAGGTAGTACTAGTTTGAAAAATGTCTACTGTTGGTTTGTGCATGACGTGGCCTCCTATAATTCAAAGGGGTATACTATACATACATACTATTTAATTATATATACTCAATAATTATATCGATATCCGAGCTATAAGACTGTGCTACGTAAATCTTTTGTCGGTTGTCAAAATAATAAATAAATAACATCCCTTATGGGATCTATTTTTAAAATTAACGTCCTTATAGTGAAATATGATGAACAAAATTCATCATCAAAGTCACTACTAATAGATTTATGTTTAAAAAGTATCACACAGTCAAGAACCGACCTATAATTAACATGTAACGCACAACGTCGCTCTTAGGTGACACACATCAAACTTGACACTTGACAGCTGTCAAATTTGACAAGCCGCACCGGACATCGGCGTTATTTTTAAAAGCAATTGTTTGAAAAAAATGCTTTTAGAAACTCAAGAAGTTGTAAAAAGCCGCGGTCGTTTATTTTTCAAAGATCTAATGCAAGGAAAATTACTGTTTCCTGATGAACAGTAAAACAAAACTAAATGACATCATTCCTAGATCCATAAATTCTGTTTTTTAACACACTATTACAAGTTACATTTTAAGTATTATTTAAATACGATGTGTCTCTGATATTAGGATACCAGCTTAAAAGGTTAGGCATAACGAGATTACTGAACTGAAATTGAACTCCCCGACTGGGGAAGTACCGCAGTGGAACAATAATAGTTGTGTTTGTACAAATGAGTAAGGTTGCCAGAATTAAATAAGGTTGGCAGGGGAGTAACTATTCTCAGTGACAGTCGTGTGACAGACAGTAGTAGTGGTTCCTCCTGTTTTAGGGAAACCTAAAACTGTTTTTATAGGTTCGACAACACGCGAGCTACACCTCTGGTGCTACAAACGTCCAAAGGCTACTGTAACCGCCATACATCAGGCGGTTACCGTAGCCTATGGACAATTTATTTATTTATTTATTTAATCTATATATTATTATTATTATTATATATAAAAGGAGAAGCTGACTGACTGAATGACTGACTGACTGACACATATCCACGCAGGGCCTAAACTATAAGGGTTAGAAACTTGAAAATTTGCACAGGGATTCCTTTTATAACGTAGGGGAGCACTAAGAAAGGAATTTTGAAAATTCACCCCCTAAGGGGGTTAAACGGGGGTGTAAGGTTAGTATGAAACTTTGCTGTTTTTGAAGTTATTCAATTGAAATTCGGTATGAAGATTTTTCATTGAAAGTTATGAAACACGTGTAAAATATTTGTTCAAAAATCATCCTTTAAAGGGGTAAAATGAGGGTGCAAAGTTAATATGAAATTTCTTTGATTTTCAAAGTTATATCAATAAAATGTTATATTTGGGTTATAAGATCCTAATCATGATTATTTCCGACATCCCTTTTTGAAATTCATCCCTTAAGGGGGTAAAAGGGGGTGCAAAGTTAGTATGAAAGTTCTCTATTTTTTTAATGAAACTTGGCGAGTGTAGTCTTTGTATGACGTAGGCATCCGATAAGAAAGGATTTTCCGAAATTTTGCCCGTAAGGGGGGGGGGGGGATAGGGAGACCAAGTCTGTACGAGACAACGTGATTCCTTGGTCCAATCTACTTCAAATTTTGCATAAACATTCTTTAACAGAATTGATGGAAGACGTATATCGTATTTTATCGAAATTCAATCCCTTACGGGATTAAAAAGAGATAGAGAATTATGTTGGAGGTGATATCAATACTCCTTTGTGTCTTTGATTTAAATTACTTTTTATTTTGACATATGCTTGAAAACTCAATCCGATTTTATTCAAAAGAGGTTGAACTCACACAAAAGCTTGATGCAATGCAAATATTTTATACTCCTTAAGATTGGAATTTCTGTTTGTAATTACATATATAAAAGTATATATACGGTAATTACACAAAAAATAATTTCTAAAATGTTTGTCTGTCTCTCTCTTCGTTCCTTCTAATTGCAACAGCTGGACCGATTTTGTGGGGACTTTCATACACACGATTTTGTGGGGACATCGTTGTAAGAAGGAACTTAGGGTACTTTAATTTAAGAACAAGAAACGAATTAGAGTTCCGTATGACTTAAAAACGCGGGAGCTGACCAATGCATGAATATGAACATTAAATTTTTCGTTAAATTTCACGCGGACGAAGTCGCGGGTAACAGCTAGTAAGTTTATAAAGATACATGGTATTCTTATAATGTAACATAATGTTCCACAAAACTGTACTTACAGTTTGACTGTGGAATCAAACCAAATTAATATAAAGTTAAAGCAGAACTATGGAGTGTCTTATTATTATTATGGCAAGGTATTCAGTAAATATTTTTTTAACATAGATTTGTATTTATTTTTATTGGATACAGCTCTGATGTCCGCGGGTAAACTGTTGAGCAAATAAGGAATACGTTTTTTTATAGTCCTATCTTTATACATATTTGTAACTCTAGGAACAACAAATTTACCCGAGGTCATCGACCTAGTGTTATAATTATTAACAATATTACTTAGTAACGATGAATGATTCTCTTGATTCCTATGGTTGTTGGTTGCAAGTAAATATTTATATTTACTATATAATAAAATGGATCCAAACGTCACCGGTTTTTCACCGAAGCCGACCTTATGAGTGTTTTTGATAATGATTTGGTTTGTCCGGAAACTTAATATCACATTTAATTTGTTTTATTTTTTTTCAACGATACAACACTTTTCAATCTATTGTCCTTTAATACCTTTTTACTTTTTTTTAAATTATGTGACAGTGTACATTACACACATAGCTATGTATCCTACGCCTTTTGTTTTTGATAGAAATGTTCATATTACTTTATTTATGGGCCTTAGACAGAGACACATGATTCGTATAAACTATTTTTCGGATAAACACAGTTTCCTTGTTACTACTAATTCTAACTTTTATAAATGATTCGTTCCAAACAACTTAATTTGCGTTTGGGGCTACTTAATGTACGATCGTTAAATACTGGACGGGATGAATTGCTAGCTACGGTTGACATTTATAAACCGGATATTTTTTTTTTTTTTTTTTTTATTTTTTTTTTTATTAGGAACAACAAACAGATATACAATATTTATTACATAGGAAGTTACATTAAGACAGTTTTACAATTGTACTTCCAACTACGTTATTCACAAGATATGTAAGACATGTTAAAAACTTAGAGACTACGTCATGCAAATAGAAATATATGTACTCACAAAAGTAAGATCGAGATTACCTGTTATGCCGAAAAAATTAAACAAAAATTTGATGCATTACATAGTATCACTGAAAGAAGTCTCCAGAGAGCTTATGGTTTTAAGTGCATGATTTCTAAATTTTCCTACGGAATCTCCGAATAGATCAAGGTTGTTAAAATATGTATTAAAGTTATTAGGAAGGCGCCGCAGAGGCGCTCGTATACCAGCATTAGTCCGACAAGCGGTCACAGCGAAAACTGGTCTAGCACGTACACTACGCATTAATGTTGTTCTAGGGACTATGTAGAATAGTTTGTTGCGAATGTCTGAACAGTCGTACGAATTGTTGCACAAGTCATATAAAAACATTACTTCAAGTAGTAACCGTCTGGACTTTAAGTTAGTTAGTTTATATATTTTTATTAAATTCTCATAGGATGCAGACGTTTGGTAACATCGGTAATGCATAGTTTTTAGGTATTTTCTTTGAACTGCCTCAATACGATCAGAATATTTGCTGTAGAGGGGATTCCACACTGCAACTGCATATTCAAGTTGTGATCGGACAAGTGACTTAAAGAGATGCAGGTATGTACCTGGACGCATAAATTCTTTGGAAGATCTCATAATGAAACCATACATTCGGTACGCGTTACTGACAATTTTATTTATATGTATATCGAGGTGGAGTTTTTCGTCAAGCAACACACCAAGATCTCGAAATAGGGAAACTTTAGTGAGATTAACATTATTAAGTGAGTAAGAATAATTAATGACATTTTTATTTTTTGTGAAGCTAATACAGCAGCACTTGGAAAGGTTAAGTTGGAGTTTATTTTGAACACAGAATTCCGAAAATTGGTCTAGGTCTTTTTGAAGGAGAATACTGTCGTCGATACTTTTTATTGGTCTATAAATTTTGAGGTCATCTGCATAAAGCAATATTTTAGAATTTTTAAAACATGTGTTAATATCATTAATAAATAAGAGAAAGAGTAACGGGCCTAATATCGACCCTTGTGGTACTCCTGACGTCACGTTTATTATGCCAGATTGAAACCCATTGACCACTACTTTCTGAGTTCTATTGGATATGTATGAAGAGAACCACCTCAACAGATTACCGCGTATGCCGTTATATGCGATTTTCTTCAAAAGTATAATATGGTCGACCTTGTCAAATGCCTTTCGAAAATCGGTATAAATGCAGTCAATTTGTATACGCGAGTCCATACTGTTAAACAAATAATCAACAAAAGTGATTAGATTAGTATTTGTTGACCGTTTTTTTACAAAGCCGTGCTGATGTTGTAAAATTATGTTGTGCAAAACAGGGTATACCTCACCATGTACTAACTTCTCGAAGAGCTTTGACAAGGCCGACAATATAGAGATAGGCCGATAGTTTTCAACATCGTCCTTAGGTCCCGACTTATAAATTGGAGTAATATTAGCTTGTTTCCATATTACAGGGAATACACCTTCTGATAACGACTTATTAAAAATAAGCTGCAGAGGGATGCATAGGTTGGTGGCTGTGTTTTTAAGAAATATCACAGGTAAACCATCAGGGCCAGCTCCTTTAGAAGGATCAAGCGATTGTAAGACTTTCAGTATTGTATTAACATTTAAAACAATTTTATTCATTAAGGTACAATTATCAGCGTAGTCGTCTGTTAAACACGAGTTAATATTTGATGAAGGATGTTCATAAACCGAGTGAAAATAATTAGAAAAAAGGTCACAAATTTCATTTGGATCATTAGTAGTCGCACTTTGATAATGCATAGCTGAAGGAATACCATTGTTGCGCTTGCGGTCGGAGACAAATTTCCAGAAGTATTTAATATTACTTTTAAGACTATTTTCAACAGAAGTTATATAATTATGATAGCACTTACTACTTTCCTTTCGAAATCGGGACCTGTACATCGAAAATAATTCGTAATCAGAGATATTATGATTTTTTTTCCATTTTATCCATGCTTTCGTCTTATTCTTAAAAATATGAATAAGAGCTGGAGAGAACCAAACGGGAAAATTTGTGGATCTAATTGCACTCATAGGAACATGTTTTTTTATTATTGAGTATATAGAGTCATAGAATGTATTTACTGCTTCATCAACAGTCAAATTACACAAAGAGTCATGCCAGTTTATTATTCTAAGTTCGTCGTTAATAAGGTTGTAATCAGCTTTAAAATAATTATATTTTTTCAATGGATTGCGTTTCATAAATTTGTGGCTAAAATGAACTGGGAGTAAGATACATAACGGTGGATGATGGTTATCGGGGTGGATGAGGACATTTGAAGGTGAAAAGACATTTACGTTATTGTTGCTAATAATTAAATCTAAAACCTTGCCATTTTTGTTTTTAATTGCATTGTATTGAAAGCTATTGTGTATATTCATAAATATGTTTAAATGTGTAAAAATATTAGAGGTACCAATACCCGTCAGACTATTATTAGAAGGATCATTATTGTGTGAGTGCCATTCAATTTCGGGTAAATTATAATCTCCTATTAAATAAAAATGATCAACACAAACATTTTCGATGTGCGAGCGCAACGATTCGAAAAAAGAAACGTATACAAATTCAGGGGTGTTGGGCGGTATGTATACTGCACTGATAAGCTGATATTTACTTTTATTGGTGCTTGAGACATAAAAAAGAACATGTTCAATATGTGTATTCAAAATGTTATTTGGCGATAATTGTACTGAGTTTAAATTCTTAGAAACTGCCACAAGAACTCCACCTCCGTCTTTTTTATTAGTTGCCCCGCGGTCGCGATCACATCTATGAATTATATACCTTTGGTCAATGAATTCATTGTTAAAAATATCCGGTGTAAGCCATGTTTCAGTTAATATGATAACGTCGTAACAGTTTGACAGGATCTTCATGTACAGGATATGCAGTTTCGTGCGGAGTCCCCTACAGTTCTGATAGTATATTACTAAGTTGATATTAGCCATCTCCGTGATAATTTTTATAAGAAAAATGTAAGTAATCATAAGAGCAAAAAATATGTAATAACGACAAGCTGAGGACAGACTCTTCGTTAGGATTACAACAATTCGCTAGCTGAGACATTATATAGCAACCCCAAAATGGTAGATAAATCATACAAATCATGCAATGCAAAATTATAACTATGTTAAGTGTATATACTAAATTATTTTCGCACATCAGCGGTACAGAAAAAAATAATTCAATGTTTAGCCAATATAAGTTCAAATGTACAACGATGTTATAATTACTCATAGCAAGACCAAGATGGGATAGTATTTTAGTATACAGCCAATTATGCACTAGGGAAAAAGAGCAGACAAAACATAAAAGATGCGTATAAAAATACTGACAATAGTTATTATTATAGGAAATAACAGTGACACCAGTTATAAGACTTATCATATAAGTTGGTTTTATGTAGTAATTAACAAACAACAAACGATATCCTACTTTTATATAGTTTATGATAACAATTTCATGCATCTTATATCTAGGACATCCGATATAATCTGAGCGACTCAATAAACTAATGAGGTAGGGTAGAAGCATGACCAGGCTTAATCTTAGCAATGTCGTGAGGTGATCGAATGGGGAATGCTTTTGATAATTCCTTTTCACGCACCAGAATTGTCCCGTGTTTAACCCACACAAATTTATAATTATGTTTTTTAGCAGCATCTTTGCATTCACGAAACAAAAGCTTATTTTTTAGGGTAAGATGCTCGTGCATTAAAATTTTATGTGAATTTCCTGACATTCCTAATTGTTCTGTGGTTAGTCCTTTCGATAAACGATAAGCGCTAAGGATATTGTCACGCAGTATACGGGAGGTCAACTTTACCACGATGTTTTTAGGATTCACGTTCTCTCGGTGTGCATGCGGGACACGGTGAATTGAGATGACATCTTGCTGTCGTATAATGCAGTTTATTTTGGCTCCTATATTTTCGATCAAGGACAATAAATTTTCATTCTTCCTTTCCGGTACATAACATATTTCCATATTACACTGTCTGGCAGTTTGGTCCATATAATCCATTTTATTTACCAGCTCCGTAATAGTATCTTGTAAACCTGATATGTTTTGTGTATTTTTGCTCAACGTATCAACACGGCAACTCATAGCTCTTTGCTGGTCATCCGTAAACTGAACCGAAGTTTGAAGACATACAACATCCTGCGCTAATACGTTATATTTTGTATCTAATTCAGACAGCTGTTGTTTTAATTGAAATTGATCAGATCTTAAATTATTTATGTCAGTTTTTATCTCATTGGTTGTTTGTGTGAGGTTAGATAAGTCATTCTGAATATTGCTAACATTGGCTGATATTATTGAAATGCTGTTATTCAAATCTTTACGCCACTCACTTAATGTAGCTTTGAGCTCCGCACTGAGTATATTTATTGCCTCTGTAACTTCAGATTCCGGCTTTTTGCGTTTACGCATACCTACATTTTGCTCGACACTATAAGTAGGCGCTTTGTTTAAGTCACTGTCGGATGAATATAATTTCTTTTCTTCGGGTGAACGGAGCATGTTGATGAGGGTAGGTACGCCGCCTGTTGTTACTTGGGAATCTGAACTAATTTTATTATTAGAAACGAAAAAAGTTTTGAGGGATAGAAAGCGAGATTTGAACCGGCGACTTCTGGCAGTTGGAGATTCCGAGGCCACTGTTAGACCACTCGACCAAAGTTGGTTAATTAATATCGTTGAATTTTGTGACCAGTCTCGTCAGAGCTTTGAAATTGATTAGAGTGAGTGAGTTCTCACTGTCCTGCTTACACACATTAAGGTCACTACAATGACACAGTAACACGTTTAAGTTTTAAGTGTTTAGTATAATTTTTCGATACAACAGATAGTGTTTATGCTATTTTTTTGTAGATAAGCATTAAACGAATGTCACTGAATGTTTATCACTGCTTACTTTTCACTAAATATGTTTTTAACGTTAGATTTTAATATTATTTGTGAGAGACTACCGACACACTGTTCATTGATCAGAGTTCGCACGACGTATATGAAAAAATGAATGATATATTAGCATTAAATGAAACGTGGATCAAAGCTGGTGAAGAAAAGTTTGCACCTATTATACCTGGATACATGTTGAAGTTAAGACCCCGGCCGATGGATATGCGGGGTGGAGGTGTCGGCTTTTATATAAGGAAGGGGTTGCGAGTGCGAATCAAACCACACCCTGAATCAACACTTGAGCAGTTATGGATGGAACTGACTGTGCCTGGCAGAGGGCGATTAATCATAGGCACAGCATATAGGCCAGAAAGTGTCCCAGTAGATAAAGCTATCGAAGGTCTTAGCGAATCGGTGAGTGTTTTTTCATATGGCAACCACTTATTTTTGCTGACCGACTTTAATGTTGATTTACTTAACAATAATATGTTATCCGTACATGAGGTGGGTTCCTTCTGTTTACAACACAGCCTAACAAACCTTGTTAAAGATGCAACTCGTGTAAATGAACGAACATCCTCACTTCTCGACCTGATAATCACAGACTCACCCAACTTGTGCAAAAGTGTGAATATTCACCACAACTCCGCTATTAGCGACCATGCCTTGGTGATAGCAGAAATCCTTATTGAAAAGCCCAAAGAAAAGCCTAAATACCTGTTTAGTAGATCTTTACATAAAATTAACGAGGAAATGTTTTACGCTGACCTCATAATTAGTCCGTGGTGTGATGTTTTAGGTAAGTCTGATATTAATTATCAAATTCAGCGTTTTAATGATTTAATTCTAAATATTTTTAACTTGCATGCACCAATTAAGCGCCTTAAAGTTAATACAAAACTTACACCATGGATAACTGAGAACGTTAAACTTATGATGTTGCTCCGGGACAAAGCTTCGCATAGGGCACAGACATCAGATAATAAAAGCCACCTAGATTATTATAAAAGTCTTAGAAACCTAGTAACCGGGGCCATTAACAGGGAAAAGAGCGCCTATTTGTCCTTCTATGTTAATAACAATAAAGATAAACCTAAACTAATGTGGGAGCATTTAAAACGCATCTGTCCAATAAGTTCTAACTCAAAAAATGACACTACAGTTCCAAATCATCTTTGTAATCCTGATGAAATAAATGATTTTTTTCTTAATGTACCAGGAAATAATACTGTCGATGACCACACCTTACTCTATTTCAAGCACAACAAATTTTCTAATAAAGTATTTGACATTAACACTACTTCAATGGAGGATATAGCTATAATAATATCTAAAATCAAAACCAAAGCTAGTGGACATGACTCAATAACAATTGATATGATAAAAATGACACTACCAACTACGTTACTTACTATCACGGAAATGGTAAATAATTCCCTGAAATCTAAAATATTTCCTGAGGCCTGGAAAACTGCCAAAGTTATACCTATACCCAAAACTTCCAAGGTAGAAGAATACAAAGATTTAAGACCCATAAGCATATTACCGGTAATGTCTAAAATTTTGGAAAGAATTGTATGCACACAACTTACGAAGTATCTAGAAGAAGAAAGTATCCTTCCCGATATACAATCAGGTTTCAGGAGTGGCTTCGGTACTGCCACTGCGCTAGCTAATGTCAATGATGACATTGTAACAGCGTCAGACGCTGGTATGTGCACAATACTAATTTTATTGGACTTTTCACGAGCATTTGATTGTCTTAACGTAGAACTCCTTTTAGCGAAGCTTTCGTATTATGGCATATCTGGAGGATCTTGTGACTGGTTTCGCTCTTTTTTAACAAATAGAAGTCAATATGTTGAAATAAAATCGGACCAAGGTGAATTGTTAAAATCTAAGTTAAATATTGTAAACAGAGGAACTCCTCAGGGATCCATTTTAAGTCCAATTCTTTTTATTCTTTTTACTGCAGACCTTCCTAAGCGTATTAAAAATAGCAAGATACATCTTTATGCAGATGATACGCAAATATATTACTCCTTTAAACCGGAAAAGTTAGGGGAAGCGGAAGAGAAAATAAATGAAGACCTAAGTGCTATCCACGACTGGGCAAACAATAACAACCTTGTCCTAAATGCAAATAAAACTAAATATATGGTACTAGGTAGTAAAGTACAATGTGCTAAAGTCGATTCTCAGTCGTTAGCCCTTAAAATCAGTGGGCAATTTTTACAAAAGGTAGATAATGCACTTAATTTGGGTTTAAACATGGACAAAGAACTGCGTTATATCGACCATGTTAATAGTAAAATAAGAAATTCTTTTTTTAGATTAAAAACCCTGTACAATATTAGAAAGTACCTTTCAGAACCAGTCAGGAAAACGTTGGTGGAAGCTATTGTACTATCACAATTTAACTACTGTGACACTGTTTATGGACCGCGGCTTTATAATAAGTCTAAACGAGCTATACAACGCGTACAGAACGCTTGCACACGTTTCTGCTATAACATCCCAAAAAGAGCGCATATTACTCCGTATCTGAATGAGAAAAATATATTGAAGATGGAAACGCGCCGACAGCTTCACCTCACATGTCTCGTACACAAAGTTGCTCTTAAGAAAAGGCCTAAATATCTTTTTGAAAAACTAGAGTGGGTGAAAGATGTTCAGCAAAGAAATACAAGGAGAAGAGAAGCTAACAAAATGGTAATCCCCGCTCATAGGACGGCGCAATTCAAAGGCAGTTTTAAATATTCAGCTGCTAAGATTTGGAATAATTTACCCCCTCCCCTTCGGCAAAGTATGTCCCAACCCACATTGAAAAAACATTTATCTCGAGAACTTTTAATTTTCCAAAAACTGCAACAAATTAGTTTGTGATCATTTGTCTGTCAGACCCTTTTTCTTTATATAAAATAATAATATCTGTCATAAAAAATAATAATAATATGTAATTGTGATTGTTTGTCATAATCATGTGCATGTTTTTTTTTTATTGTTTTGTTTTGTTATTCCTTTTTATGATGTCTTATGTCAAATGTACCCTTTTCGTGTGCGCGTGAAATTATAATATGTTGCTCAAATGTCAGGAGCCAGCTGAAAATCAGTGCTGTGCATTATGTACAGCAAATACTGAGCTGAGTCTCCTGCTACACATAATTTTTATGATGTTTTTGTAACTTTTCCTTTTTCGTTTATTAATATATTTTTATTGTGTGTGGCAAATAAATGGTTTAAATGGTTTAAATGGTTTAAATTTTAATCTAACCGGTAATTATTTACATATTTTAAAAAGTTTGCTGAGCTACGGGCTTGTTTCCCATCCTTGTATTATAAAAAAACTCGATCCCAAAACAAACCTGGTAAGTTTTATACCCTCAAGCAATCAAATCGGAGCGAACCTATTAGTACATTTAAATCGTGATTTAGAAGGAAGAATTTCTTCCAATTTGCCTATAAAGATACACTGGGTATTCAAGCCAATAGATCGATGAAAAGGTAAATTTCTTCAAGTCCGTATCTCCAATCAGACGTAGAGTTTGTGAACAAGTTTTAACAAGCTACCGTTATCGGAACCGGGTACGTATTCTTGTTACCTGTGATATTGAACTGATATGATATCGCTTAATTTCTTATGTACCTACCATCAAAAAAATAACATACCATCAAGTCTATCATTCCCGAAGGATTCGGCAAAGATATACTAATGTATATCTACATTTGGCCCGTTTGTTTTAAGTCCCATGCAATAGAGGCGAGCCTGTTGCCATTAACCGGGCTTCTAATGAGAATTTGTCCCACTGCTGGGCACAGGTCTCCTCTCACTTGAGAGGGATTATTGTATAGCCAAGCAAGCCTAGTTCTAGGGGTTCCTGTTCAAAATTAAATAGATATTATGTCGACATTTATCGAATACGATATAAAGTCTATTTAGCAAGAATCGGGTTCCAAGACCTATGCAAATACGTATAGGAAGCAAATCTTAATACTTGATTAAACACGCTAATTTACCCAAGTAGCACCCGATACGTAACTGCAGTTTATTTCTGTAATGAGACTTCTTCATTGGATTTTGGACTTGTGATTGCTAGCAGGAGTAGGGTTTGTTTTGAGTTCGATTTCCGAGCGCAACAAAATGTTATTAGGTTTTAATTAAATAAAAAATGATTTGTGCTGGGTTTATGGGCAATACATTAAGTATATTTCTGTATATATAAACTTTAACATCACAGGCGTAGTAATAACATATTATATCTATTAGAACAATCATATTTTAGGGAAATATCCAACCCCACTTTAAGATTCTCATTTTCTGATCAAATATAAGATCTGAAAACGCTATTTTTCCACAATTTACATAATTGTTTTGTGAATTATGGTGACGACGATACAAAACAAGGTTAAAATTGGCAATTTCACGGACACAAACACACCCACGGACAGACAGCGCTAGGCTTCGAATAAAGCCGGTTGAAAATAACGCTATAGTAACCAAATTAAACACTTTACAGACGGCGGAACGCCCATATAATTTACCGGCAACTTGTAATTAAAATATCCGTAGCCGAGAAGCGTCAAGTGTATAAAATTAAACACCCTGTAAGTAAGAGTAAGTAGCCACTGGGGGGCTATGGTTGTGAAGGAGTTATAGTACATATACATTCTATGTGAATACTAAAGTGTTAGAACTAGAATAGTTTACGTGGATATACCGGCTTAATTTACATAGGTAACATTTATGTACATAACTTTTCTTAAGTAGTTCATTGTCACATGGAAATAGGCTTGTGGCTGTCAGTTTATAGATGATGATGATGATGTGCATTCTTAAATGATAGTTTGCTTTATCTACAATTTCTAGACATTTGAGTTAAACTAATTAGTGTGTAGTCGAAATTCCAACCTTATATCTGACTTTTCGGGAGTTATGTGCGTATTCATTATCACATGCTCAAACGGTGAAGGAAAACTATCGTGAGGAAACGAAGAAGGATTTTTTCTTGATATAAAGTGAAGTCTGCCAACCCGCAGTAGGCTAGCGAGGTGGACCTTAGCTCCCAAATGAGAGGAGACCCGTGCCCAGCAGAGGGACAATAATGATGATAGATTTCATAAAAAAAAACATAAATTGTGAGTCTAAAATCAAGCATTTCTATATTTTCTGATACATTTTTCTTAGTATTTTCACATACTACAGGAGAAAACACTAGTCAGCGGTAACTTATTTTTTTAAAGGATGAAGAACTTCTTTAAAAATCATAAAAAATAAAAATAAAGAATTACCCTTCAAAGTAGAGTACTGTACAAACCTTCACATAGGTACAGTCGCGAGTTCTAGCGAGTTTCCGCCGCCAGGTCGCTCTCACGCAACTCGCTCGGATGCCAAAACTTTGGCGTTTTATTAGTCGCACCCTGAACATACTTGCAGACTCCTTGATTTATAAGCTCCACATATTTCATATTAAAACTCTAGCGGCGTTGTTGTTTTATCTCGTGAAGGTTTATATTAAAAGTGACGACGCAATTTTTTAAGCCAGTAAGTTTCCATATCACTGGTTGCGGGTTTGGTTTTTGTGTGCACAACAGTTACAAAGGAGATTTATTATCATACCTAATGCAAATAATAAGAGACTGTAAAGTTAAAGGTCTCGAGATCAATCCTAAAGCAAGTGTGTACTGACTTTTGTAAGTTACGAGGGTATTTACCACTTGCTTAGACTGTGAAGGAAAACATCGTGAGGACACGTGCAAACGTGAGAGATTTTCTCGAAGGCGTGTGCACTTGACTAAAGAAGAGAAAATCTAAATAATGGAGTATAGTCTAATCCCTCTCAAATGAGAGAATATCTTTGCCCAGCAGTGGTATAGTAAATGGATTTATAATTATGGTAGTGCAAAGCAACATTTGATATTATTATGTACTTAATGAATGACTGACTAACTGAAGAAATAGGTATAAACCTATTTTACAGGAGAACCAATGACGCTCAAAAATATGAATATTACGCTACAAATTTGCGATGCAGGTGCTATTGGCATCCCATCGGAGTAACATATTATGCACAAACAGTGAGGCCAGATGTTTCACCCCTTAACAGGGGTACAGGGGTGCATCAGGGTGTTGGTCCTCGTCACACGCGATAAGATGTTTAGTTTCGTTGTGTTATTGTTTGCACCTACTGTAGATATGTAAATGTTATGTTAAGTGGTGCAACCTTCATCTCAAAATTGATATAATGATTCTAAGCGGAATAACCACAATATAGTGATTTTATTTTATGTTGAGCAATCTTAAGGGGGCTTCTGGAGTGGAAAACGTCCATAGACTACCGCGACCGTAAGTTTGTTTGCCACCAAATTCTATAATGTTTTCCAGATATTCCAAATTACAGTGTTGGATGAGCGTTGATTGTCATTCAGAAAAAAAAATTGAAGATGTTACACCTATTCCTTCTTATAAACGTCGTCTCTTGACGGATTACGATACGATTGGAATGACCATACAAACCAGCATTATCGTAGTTAATAATATAATCATTTTGTGTAAGTTTAGGTACTTACCCCTTTGGTAATAATAGAGTGACTTATTACCATTTAGTCAACCGCGAAGCACGGATTTTGCATACAGGCATTCCTTTTATATCACGCTACGATTTACCAAACTGGAACTTACCTGAAACAAAAAGAGTAATAAATAAATATGTGGATCAAAATAAACTGCTTAAAGATTAATATTTTTAATGAAATAACACAAAAAAAAGTTTTTTGGTAGTTACATACCATCACACTTGTCGTCCCCGAAGGGTTAGGCAGAGATGTACTTATGTACACCCACGTTTCGCCGGTATGTTAGGTCCTATATCCTAGTCCTGTATGTAATAATAGGGCGAGCCTATTGCCATTAAACGGGCACAAATCCAAATTCCGAGCTGCTACTGAGAATTTCATAGAAAAACCCAACAACACTTTGCTCGACCTGGGAATCGAACCCAAGACCTCTCGTTTGTATTCGGTGATTTTGTGTTCACTTGTTTGTTTGGCTGAAGTTTTCATATTATACACACGAAAACTTCATTCTACGTTTTCATATATTGACCTTTACAAAATCCCGTGACCATAGATGCTGTAAAGAATCTGACACATCTATCACACAATAACAATATACCCCGAGAAAATCTATAAAAAGCAGTTTCATAATGATATTACCTACCTGTATGGATAGTACCTACCTACATGTATTTTTTCTGTAAAAACCTATCTAGACTGGAATGTCATCCATCGAATATCGACGAGCGTATATTTCACACTAACGTGGACCGTTAATGGGTCCCCGGAATAGGCTATTAACGATAAATCATCATTATACCCCTATTTACACCTAACATCAAGAGTTACGACCTAATACAATGGAGACTTTTGCAACAAGATTTTTGCAGCTTGGTTTGTTTAGATATAAACAGATCAATTATCTCTGACGTACCATCTACCGACTACACATACCATCAAAGGGCAGATTCAGCGTTATAGTCAGGGTGGTCGTGGATGTGATCAGATGTCTAGTAATCATCATCATCATCATTTCAACCGTTAGACGTCCACTGCTGGACATAGGTCTCCCCCAAGGATCGCCACGACGACCGGTCATATGCCGCCCGCATCCAGTGGATTCCAGCGACCTTCACCAGGTCGTCAGTCCACCTTGCCGGGGGCCTACCCACACTGCGCCTTCCAGTACGTGGTCGCCACTCTAGAACCTTCAAGCCCCATCGGCCATCCGTTCTTCGAGCGATGTGCCCTGCCCACTGCCACTTGAGTTTGGCGATTCTTCGGGCTATGTTAGCGACCCGGGTTCTTCTACTAGTAATAATAGACTCCAATTCGATCATTGACGCGTATTCAAGTTGACACGAAAAAGTATTTTCGGGTCAACCTCCAAGGGGGCCAAGACCCTCATGGACCCCTTCTGAATCCGCCCTTGATACCATCTCGCATGTGTTTGCAAGAGATTAAACAGAGACGTACACCATATACTAACATACAACCACAACCCACAGTTTACGAGAATGTTTTGAGGACCCATGTAGAGGCTGATCTAGTTGCCAATAAACGAGCACAAATCCAAACTTCCAAGTTTGGTTATAAGAAACACTCAATAACACTTTGCTCGACTTGAGAACCGAAACCAAAACCCTGCGCTCAACAGTCACATTTGCGACTACTAGACCAAAGAAACAGTTTTTATCATGTAAACTTTAATACATACATAATTATGTATACAGCCTCTGTGAGTAACAATGAATTTATGTTTTAAATATGAGATAGGGTTCGTTTATTAAATATAAATTAAAATAAATCCATGAAGCAGCCACCTCATCATTAAGGTACCGTCAGGAGTGTCTGCTACCTCCCCCCCCCCCATCGCCTACAGGCATGTGATAACGACGAACGTTGTTAAGAATTCCTACTTGCGACTTAGTGAGGCTATGAAATCAGCGACGCGGCAGTTTATGATATGCAAGATTTTAAAATTATTTTCTGTTTTGTTCGTAAATATATTATAATATATTTTTTAAATACGTTTTTTTTTTCTCCTGTGGGTGCGTTTGCAAACGCAAATTTATACATAGGTACAGAAACCAACAACCAGACCCAGTACAATTACCTGTAGTTTGTACAAATAGGTATTTGTTCTATATGGGGAACGAACTCGCATCCCGTGAAGCCCAAGGCGATCGTTCATCATTATCAAAATTAGTAACAGTATTTCATATATTACACATCTTAATCTATCTGACATTGAGTCCACTAAAATAAATTTAAATTCAATTACAGTTGCCGCTCGTTTAGTGGCCCCAAACCAAAATATCCAATGTATAGTGAAGACGCTACGCTAATGGTAATGATACTATAGTCACGTTAATGGCGTTATTAACGACTAACTTGTTATTAAACATGGCTAATATATATTTTATGAGTTTGTAACACGATTCACGATATGCAACTTTGAAGTTTATGCTAATTATAATTAAGTACTATTTAAGCTGCCTTATATCTCACAGCGCGGGAAACGTAAGGATCGTTTAGACATTGACTTACTTTGGTCGAAATTTTACAAAAAAAACTGATTCCAAATTATTTTTAATGGTAACTCTGAAGATCTTAGTGTCGCTTAAGGTGGAAGCTTCACGGTAGCCCGCGAAATTCAAATTTTTGTACGTTTTTTGCATTTTGCCGGTCATTGTCAGACTGAACATTAAACAAAATATGATTCGCGCCTGTAATAGGTATTTAGTTACAGAAATATAATCATTTAAATCAATAAAAATCAAAATAACTCTACTAGACAATCAATGCAGCTTCCACCTTAATATCGGATAGACAGGTCAGGCGTAAACGTATTAATAATAACAAAAAAATAAAAAAGGCACCTGAAAAAAATTCGGTTGACTAACGGATGAGAAGAACGTAATGAACCAGATATATCTTTGGCTAGTTATATGGTTAATATTTGAACATCAGCCTTAATTTTAAGACAAAATAACAAAACAATCTTAAATGCCATACCTTGCGTACTGACAATTCCGTACTTTCAAAGCACTAACAGAACGGTACAATAAAACCAGGTATTACACGTTTACATTGTCGATATTTAACTGAGGGTAGATACAATGTTATTTGTCTAAAGGTTTCTGTTATTTGCAGTGCCGTCGCTAACTAATTGCTTTCTTACTATTTGCTATATAATGGTTTATTTTGTGGTTTAAGAGATGATCTTATGGCGGGAAATCGGTAACTCTTTTTTTAGGTACCGTGTTTTTTTTTAATTGAAGTTTTTTGAATGAAACTTTTTTATCGGCGTATGGGAGAAATTTTATAGCAATGTAACGTTTTTCTGTTACGCGCCAACTTTATTTCTGGGTAACATTTTTCCGTTAAACGCCATATTTATTTCTAAAATGTCAAAGAAGTTTCACTTCTTACGTGTGTACACTAAATACACACACACTTTTTTTTATCGTTTATAGGTCAGCGTTTGACCACTATATCATCTGATGATAAGTGACGATGTGGTCTAAGATGAAGCACGCTTCACTAGAAGCTACCTATTCACTCGTGACCTGAAGACCCCCAAATTGTACTCATCAGGACATACAGCCTCAGGCAACTGATTCCATTCCTTTATTGAAGTCACTAATTTTTTTAAGTGAAATTTTCACTTTGATTTTTGAGCTAGGAAGTTCTATTTATTCAAAGTTCAGTACTGGATGACAATGTAAGAAACGGAATGGAGAACGGAAAAGAAAACCTCATTCAATTTACCCACGCCGTTTTGCTACACAGCATGAACTGTACGGGTTGCGCTCGGAGGATACTGCGAGGTAACGCGACTGGTTAAAAGAATATATTTATGTACCTCCGACAATTCAACTGGACCTCTTTGAAGTAAGGCTTTCTGAACGGCAGTGTAGGTAATATACCACAGAATGCATGTGGGTGAATGAGACATTAGAGGTGTGAATAACCTGCAGCCCAGGACTGAAATGAAACTACATTTTAAGCATTTTGAGACGATCTACGTGGTCTACTGGTTCGAGTACCGGACTGCTGATCACGACGTCGTGGGTTCGATTCCCACGGGACACAAATATGTATGTGATGAATATTAGTGTTTGTGTTCGTCTGGGTGTTTCCTATGTATTATGAGTATATATTTACAAAAAAAAGTATATAAGTATTATATCCATTGTCTAGTACCCATAGTACAAGCTCTGCGTAGTTTGGGACTAGATGGTGCTGTGTAAAATGTCCCTGAATATTTATTTATTTATTATTTATTTTATCGCGGTATATAGATATTGTGTCCAAACATTTCAAATCCGTAAGAGCGTCTATGGTCACGGGCAGACAGTCTGATAACGTAACCATAGATGCTTTTGACCGCGAAAAAAGCGGTAAAAAGAATTTTTCACGGAAGTCAGCGCTATATGTATGACTACCAAATACCTGCCACCTCGATGCAAATCGATCCTTATTAAGCATAGGGCCTATTCACATCAGTATTACCAACTGCTGAAGATTAGGTCTGCTTCTGAGGTAGGTAGCTCAGTTACGTCACAGAGTACACACATGCACTTTAGATTTTTTTAAATTATTTTGACTATGATGGTTACGATTTAAGACACTACACCTATTACCAGAATATTGTACTGCAATAACTTTTTTAAAAGATTATCTACGGAGTTTCTCACCGGATTTTACTCAATAAGATCAATTTCTTAGAACCGTGCAACTAGAATCTAAATGTTTCAAAAACTCATGAAAAAGTTCATACAAACTTTTTGAATTTTGTGTGCGCTTTACCTTAACAGTCAAAGTATCGGTTAACTACTGATGCTTCAAATCAGAATCCACGATAAAGTAATGGTGTGATAGACACTCGCGCAGCACACTCCTACCACAAGAAGCAAAACATTGCTCGATATCCAAGAGGTCAGGTCGTGAGCCAGACGTTTAGGCTGTCAACCTATATCCAAATTTAGCTCCCTAATCAATAATGCCAATCAGAAACGAACAAGCGTTTAATTTGGTCGTAGTGGCGACGGTTTCAGAAATGTTGTGTCTTTTGTTGTATTTATAGACAGTCAGTTTATGAAGCGTGGGTTATGTTTGTGTATTCTTGGTATTAATCGATTATTTAAATACACAATCTATCACCATCATTCTTGATACGACTAAATCCCCACCTTTTCCTTCATTTGTTCAACAAAACTTCGTCTAGGTCTTCTCCTTCCTCTCTTTCCTTCTAGTGTAGTTCTAAAGAAGTGTGTGTCGTATCAAATGGACAAACATCTTTCCTTTCCTATTCTCTATGGTTCTTAACAGTTGTCTTGGTCAAATAGACAACAGAAGATAGAGAACAGTTGCAATTACCCTAGTCCCTACTGACAAAAGCAGAGCTCTTAAATTAATAAATAATAATCACTATCATTCTGCTATCCTAGTCCTGTTTAGCCCTGATAGTAGTTATCTTATCTAAATGTGATAATATTTAATTTGATTGATGATTACACGTTTTATATAGTTAGTAGCTGGCTTCAGAACCACGAGTATAGTACTGAAGTGTTTCCGAGTCTAGATGTTTATGTATGTAAGAATTTGCAGTAATTAATATATCCAGAAGATATTTCTAGAATAGGTCGTATATTATTAAACAAAAAGCATCTTGAATGGAGTGGAATTAACATCCTATATAAGTAACGGCACAGGACCGGTCGTCGTGGCGATCCTTGGGGGACACCTATGTCCAGCAGTGGACATCTAACGGTTGATATGATGATGATGATAAGTATTTATTTTTATATGAATAAAATGTAATTAAACTAGATATCTGCACTAAATAACTGTACAACAACCCGTCACATTTTAAGCGGAGTATTCATCTCCGCAGCAGCATAGTAAACAGGCATAACTCAAAGGTAATTTAGAAACAAACACAATTGCAAATTGAAAAGCTTTTAATACATTTTTGTGGTAGCTTTAAGTGCATAATTAACGGTGGCGAATATAGTGCACGTCCAATTTTATGAATTCCGAAAACACAAAATCCAATTTCGGTGAATACCCAATTTTATTTTATCGCACAGACATTCAAATAAAATAGGTAACTGTTCGAAAAAGGTTTAAAAAGTTTAATTCAAAACAGAAATCCAAATTTAAACTGCATACGTTATGCATGAAAATTTCATGTAACGTCGTTTGTCTGACTGTTTGAGTGATGGACTTCTGAACTCATGAACTGATCTTAATGAAAATTTGCACATTGTGTGTAGTATGGTCAAACTTGTGAGATAGGAAAGTTATAAGGTATAGGTATTAACCAACCGAAATAGTACATGTTTTGTGTATCAATAATTTAGTTTCCGTAACATAAACCTCGTTGCTGAGATTTGAACTAGATGGCGCTGTGTGTGGATATATTGGCGATAGTTTTCATCAATATGAGATATTTTATTCTTTTAATCATTCCTCTCTTCACTTGACCCATATTTTTGTTAGAACTGAACTAAATCAACACACCTCTTTTTAACTGTTTGGGGATACTGTGCCGTCTATTAAGCTTTTCTTGAACTTGAAAAATTACTATTTAGTTAGTTAAATCTCGCGAACTGTATGAGAACCACTTCCTCTTATCCTATAGAGTTGAAATTTGAAAGTTGTCAAGTCGATTCAGTTCCAGTGCCGCAGTGGAACAGTGAATAGGTTGATGATGTTTTTTTTAGGATAGGGTTATTTTCACCCCTCTCTTCCTCTCACAACTTAACCCCACTAATTAACGAAAGTCTTCAAGCCACAGCGATCCTTCCTCCGCTAATACTGGGAGGTTTAATTAAACACATTTCTTTGTTGTCACGTCGGGGGCGGTATTTTTCTTGTAACACAATTTACAGTGCGAATAAACAAATTGGGTCGCGGAATTAATGTCGGGAAGGGTTGCTCGCTGTAGTAATCGAGGGATGAAACCTCTGGAATAATGAGTTAATAGCAACTCTGTGACTTGTTTTCTTGAGGAGGTGCCATGTACTGTGTAAATATTAACATACCATTGCACCTGTCTCCCCTTATGGTTAGGCAGAAGGGTAGGTAGGTAGGTAAATTATGTATAGGTTTTAAGTCTTGTGTCACTTGTCAATACGTGGCAACGTTATTTAAAATGCCTAATAACACATTTCTTGAACTTGAAATAGTGCACAACAGTTACGCTTGCAAACCGTGGACTTCCTCTAAAAACTTATGTTGAACAATATATAACTGATTTCAAACACATACGCGTATTAATAGCAGTTTTGTATTTTATTAAACTATCAAACAACTCAATTTGGCTGTGACCATGGATGCTAATAAAATGAACAAAAAATGGCTTTATAAATAGCAAAATTGAATAACTTACTAGAATAAAATTATTATCAAAATACTATTAAAATAAAGAAAACATCCCGTATTTCGCACTGGGAAAAAATATTAAGAATAAAACTGTACCTATACCCTCAAAATTTCGCGTTTAAACACATAAAGGCTTAATCACACACCCCAATTACAAAGGGTGGTTTGCATTTAGGAGCGATTAACTATATCAGTGAATAAACAAAGCTTACCGATGAATTATGTTCAAGCTGTGAACACGCTGTAGTTAAACCAGCTGCATGCAGTTTATTAAGCTATTGGGAGCAATGATTTTAATGGACTTTTGTTCAATAACTTATATATCGAAAGGTAATAACAGCTAGCAGATTTACATAGCTTCAGACGGGCAGGAATAACTATGATACATAATTACTAGATGAAAACCCGGCTTCGTTCCGGTGTAATAAGTTAACAAAGATTTGTTTAATTTTGCCCTTGTACCCTGTAAGTGAAAACTTGTGAAACGGACATTTTGTTTTTAAAATGAATGTTTTAACTCAACATGTCATCCGGTGTCAGTGGCGACGTCAATAGCGATTGCGATTTATGTGTCAGCACCATTACAATTTAACAAAATACTCAACAATCCAAATTTTACAGATATATGTTGTCGACTCGAAATCTTAATTTTTTATACTTTATTATTCAGGTAAGTCGATCGAGTCTACCGTACCCCTTGACGAAATTATTAATATAGATATACTCAATACTGTATTGCATTCCATTAGGTATGTTAATAAAGATGTAAGGCTAAAAATTAAAGGGACAATTATGGGCCCTGTCGGGCATATCAATGTGTATGCAGTAAAAGAGGCATGCAGGCACCATTGTCGCAGTGGTCAAGCGAACGGCAACTGCACTGCGCGTCGCGGGTTCGGTCCCCGCTCGGCCTAAAGGTGTTCCTGGTCTGGGTGTTGTGCATTGTGAATATTTGTGGCGGTGCTATTAAGCTTTGCATTTTTTATTCAGTCCGTCAGTCAGGTCACAAATAATCGTAGAATCCAACATAATCAAAATAAACTAGGGCAGACTAAAAAGGCATAAAACAGGAAGTGATACTTTAAAACACATAAAAAGTGTCATAAAATAAAACGGGTGGCAAAGTGAAGAAAAACTTAAAATGCATTAAATTTAAAAGACAGATCGTTAAATAGAATTATTAAATTTTTATGACATACGAATATACTTATATACTATTATAATTATTTTATTACAATTAACGACATGTATCTAACTAGGTTTGTTAGCTATTATTCCGTTTACTCATGTCATAAATACTTACGCGAATACTAGAAATTTAAATACAATTACTTTTAACGGATTTTATCGCAGTATATATTATATTATATATATATATTTATATATTATATTATCTCGACGTTTCAGATCCGGATTTAAGAAAAACTATATTATTTTATTCATAAAAAAAATCTGGCGATTGACGAAAGGATTTTATAAGGCGGATGTCAGTGGAAACGCCGGGAGCGGGCGCCCTAGAAGGACATACACCGACCTAATTGGTGAACTCTTTCAAAAAGGTCAGGTACGCAGTCGTCATAACCGGGAACGAGATGTATGAATGTGTACGAGGCTAAAGTGGTATGCAGGGACCGTAGCGCGTAGCATTCTATAGTTTCTGCCTACCACCATGGGAAAAAGCCGCGTGTGTATGTATATATGTAAAAAAAATCTTGCCAATAAATTATAATTTTTAGTTCATTAACACGTATCATGAATAGGATCAATAGTCGGTATAGCAGATAATTCTTCACCGCAGATGACCTAAAAGTAAAAAAAGGTCCAAAATCACTGCTCAAAGTCGAATGTTTTAATTAGACAAATAGTATCAGGTACATTTGTAATATCAAGACCTAATCGTGCTGTCGGAGAAAAATTTAAGAAGAAGAATCAACAAATCAACAAATCAACAAGAATCTCCTTATTCCCCGGAATCAAACGATGGACAGTTAGCAGAAAGAACCGCATAACTGAGCAATAAATTTAACATCTCTTGCAGATTAACAGCAATTTAATAATTCTATAGAATTTTCTTCTGCTTCATTCATTGTGATTGCCCTTAATATCAACGCGATGAACTTACACAAAAAATATATATCTTTTGCGAAAGTTTTTCCTTTTGCCCTTATTTTTTTTCCGGCTAATAGATTTTAAGAGCGTCGTCGCTCCTCTCAGTAGATAAACGGAAAAATACTTGAAGACATAATTCTGTTAGTCAGCTCTTTTACTTAATATTTTCATTCAGTTTTATAAAATAAGAGCACGTTTTGTAGAGTAAAGTTAGCAGCGGATAGTGAGGTAATGAAGTTAAGGGAATTATGTGTTACTTCGTAGTTTCATTTTAACTTTTTTTTTTATACCACAAGGTTGGCAAGCTTACGGCCGGGATGGTAAGCGGTTGTGTGTCGGGTCTTTTTATTCCCTACAACATGGTTGAGTAGACAGCCGATACACACGTCATGCTCGTGAACGGGTGCTATCAGTTGGGACTGGTCGGCTCATACATGTTATGGTAACCTAAATTGGTTTTAGTTATTTCCTCTCTGCATAAATCATACATTTCACATCGAACTGCACCAGTCTCATATTGATATTACATACATAAATCTTTGTAAAACAAAACCAACAATTTTGTATTTAATTTAAAAAGAGTGTACATGGAGTTTCTTGCCGGTTCTTCTCCATAAGACCTACCTTTTAGAACCGTGCAACTACATTCAATTTGACAATTCAAAAGCCCCTGTATTGGTCTAATTGAAATAAATGATTTTATTTGATTTGGTTACCGTAGCCTATAGACGTTTGCAACACCAGAGGTGTCACACGGGCAGGTGTAAGTATATTTTTCACGGCATGGTTGGTGCAGTCGATTGAACGGCTTCTGCGCTGGATGTCGCGAGTACCATCACCGCACGGAGCAAATTTTTATCCCAAGGGTGGTTGGCAAACAAGCTTAATTATCCGCCTGGTGGTAAGCGGTTTGCAGCATTAGAGTTGTAAAGTTGCCGACCCCGTAGAAACCGTTTAGGTTTCTTAAAATAGTTTGTTGTCCCATACTAAACTGACAACAAATGTGACAAAATGTTTTAAAGGCGATTATCTAAATATATAACTTAAAGGTGACTGACTGACATAGTGATCTATCAACGCACAGCCCAAACCACTGAGCGGATCGGGCTGAAATTTGGCATGCAGGCAGATGTTATGACAGGCATCCGCTAAGAAAGGATTTTTGGAAATTCACCCGCTAAGGGGGTAAAACAGAGGTGCAAAGTTAATATGAAACTTTTATTTTTTTTAGTTAAATTTAACGCGGACGAAGTCGCGGGTATCAGCTAGTTAATATTATAATGTGTTGAATTTTTCATTTTGTACTTTTATTACAAGTTACAAAGCCTTAGATACATATATTATTTATAATAGACAAAAAAATACGCAATACGTATTATTTCAATGTCAAGTATTTGTGTAAGTGAACGAAATCAGTTTATTCTTTTTTACGTTTTATTTTCTTGTTTCAAAGGCGTATCGCTTAATGTCACCCCAGCCTTAGTTAAATCATTTAGTAAACTTTGGTTTCGGATGTGAGTCAAAGTTTTGTAAAACGGAAAATAAAATTAAAACTTTCGCTTGCCGCCGAATATTGTATGATTCCCAGTCCAAAACGTGTAACTTTGGCAACTTTTTTCGTTTATGTATTTTGAATAGACTGTAACAATTTTTTTTTATTGCGATAAAGAGCAAACGAGCAAGCGGCTCACCTGATGGCAAGTGATCACCGCCACCCATGGACATTTGCAACACCTGAAGGCTTGCAAATGGGTTGCACACCCCTGCAGAAACCGTTTTGGTTCCTTAAAATAAGGAATTACTAAATTGACAGCAAATGGAATGCCCATGCTGTCAGAATAGTCAATCCCCAACGAGCTCTGGTAACCTTACTCACTCGCAGAAAGACAACTACTGTTGATTCACTGCGGTATTCTGTAAGGCAGAGGTACTTCCCCAGTCGGGCAGCTCAATTTGAGCGAGAAATCTCGCTATGCCCTACCTCCAAAAGTAGTACAATTGCATGATAGGCGTGATGGTATGTTATGTTAGATACCCATGACTAAGCCTATGGTCGTATTACTAAGCTATCATTGCTCAACGATCAGTCCTCGGACAATAACAAATGAATAACATCATTATGTCGAACACATAAGGTCGAAGTTGCTCAGGCGCGGCTGATCTCGACTAGTCTCGGTCGTCGAGGTAACTGCCGTCTTTATCAACGCTCGCCCCGTCTCTATTGTAATAAGAACAGTGTGTCTCAAAGTGTAAAACTCTGGAACTTAATTTTACGGAATTAAATCAATAATAATAATCATCATCAACCCATTATTGTCCCTGGGCACGGATCTCCTCTCATTTGAGAAGGATTAGGTTATAGTCCGCCACGCTAGCCTACTGTGGGTTGGCAGACTTCACACGCCATCGAGAAAATCTCTCAAGCATGTAGGTTTCCTCACGATGTTTTCCTTCACCGTTTTAGCACGAATACACACATAACTTCCGAAAAGTTAGTAGTTTTTTTGAGTTTGAACTCGCGACCTTTGACACCTCAGTCCACAGGTCACACCACTAAGCTGCCACGGCTCTCGTCTCTCTCAGCAGCTATCATTGCTTGAACATAATAAATACAAAAACCATATTTTTACTGTTGCGCTCAATAAATCCTTGCAAAACACAAACTGAATAACATATGAGTACTAAACTAACTTTGTAGTTAACAGCATGTTTATTGAAACAGTTCAACTTAACTATTTATCGTGTTTACTGTTGTTTTAATATCACGTGAACACTGTGCACTTCAAAAATAACTTAGTTAATTCACAGTATGTTTACTACGAAAGTTAAACACTACGGCTGAAATGTAACTCAAACTTTATTGATCAGTGCCGCTAAGTAAATTAAGCGTAAATGGTTTAGTTTAAGCTTTTAATGTAGAATGCAAAAAGCATCATTTACTTTATACTTTTTAGGGTAAAAACGGGATACTATAATAAGACTTCGCTGTCCGTCCGTCTGTCTGTCAGTCACCAGGCTGTATCTCAAGAACCGCGATAGCTAGACAGTTGAAATTTTCACAAATTATACTATTGCTACTATAACAGCAAATACTAAAAACAAAATAAAATAAATATATAAGGGGCTCCCAAATAGACACAATTTTTTGCCTAATTTTGTACGGAACCCTTCGTGCGCGAGTGAAATTGAAATACCAGAAATCTTGCATATGCGTTGCCAACCCCTGCAGAAATCGTTCAGGTTTCTAAAAATAGGGAATTACTAAACTGACAGCGAACGGAATGCCCAAGCTGTCACAATAGTTACTCCCCCAACGAGCTCTGGTAACCTTACTCACTCACAGAAATACAACTATTGTTGATTCACTGCGGTGTTCTGTAAGGCGGAGGTACTTCCCCAGTCGGGCAGCTCAGTTTGAGCGAGGAATCACGCTATGCCCTACCTCTCAAAGATATGTTCTACTTTTTGAAAAGTTAAACAAGTCCAGCATTAAGTATGTACCAAATAACAAATTAGTAACTTCTAAGTCAGTTCAGACTTTCACAGTTCAATTAGCCAAGAGGCCGTATGTTTAGGTGTCGAGTAAGTACTCGTTAAACTTGCAACTGTAAACTTCAGTTAAACTTGTTACCTTTACGTAACGTGACATAAGTAAGAGTAGCGGCTTCTTATTAATTTGTTGTGTGTGTGGTTTTTATGCTTGCATATTTGAGTTTTTTTTATATGTTTTTGATGGCCAAAAACTGGAACCCTAATTCCAAGTCCAAATTTACCCCCCAGGGTTAATTGGGACTTGGAATTAGGAACCTAACATTTAGAAACAAAACATAAGCCAATGTACCGAAACACTTTTACGCGCTTCTACGCTAAAGCTTGGAAGCACAAAAATTATGTTCACAATAATTTAATTTAACGTGAAGTTTATTTATCTTTTTTTAACTAGACCACTTCCCTTCTGAGAAAAGACCCGTACCAAGCAGCGGTAGGATAGTAAAAATGTTGACGATACCTGAGAAAAGATCTCATGAAGACACTTTTTCAGAGTAAATTCTTCAACTACAGTGCAGTAAGCTTGACCATTAGATTGAGTACCACTGACCTCAGCTATCTCGTCTGTATAATCCAGCATTATGATCGTCTCGATAAACACAATAGCACCCAGTATCTATCTAGACACAATACTATGTATCACACTACTAATTACAACGCAGGGCACTTTGATTCAATTAGTACGCGATCGTGATTCGCTTATTATCATCAGACGGACGGACAAATCGAGTGTAGACATCGATACATAGATTGTTACTAAGTAGCTGTTAATTTAGCTATCTATATAAATAAATAAATATTTCTGGACATTATGACACAGCGCCATCTAGTTCCGAGCTAAGCAACGAGGCTTATGTTACGAGGTTGATGTACTACATATTTACTTTTTGTACATACATACATCCATGACTCGAATACAAATGTTTATGCTCATCACACAAACATTCGTCCTTACCGTGATTCGAACCCTGGACCCTTAGCACAGAAGGCACTGTTAACACTGTTAACTAACGCCGGGATAATTGGGTCGTCGAAGCTGTTCGTTTGTTTCGTTTTAGAGAATAAAAATAAGTTTAAAATAAGTTAATTTGTTGTTATTATTAATTTAATTGGGCATGTTGAAAGGATGAACGATAGGCGATTGACGATAGGAATTTATAAGACGGATGTCAGTGGAAACGCCGGGAGGTGGCGCCTTAGAAGGACATACACCGACCTAATTGGTGAATTCCTTCAAAAAGGTCAGGTGCGCAGTACTCGTAACCGGCGCGCGTTCATGACGAGATGTTTGAATGTGGACGAGGCTAAAGTGGTATGCAGGGATCGTAGCGCGTGGCGTTCTGTAGTTCCTGCTTACTCCCATGGGAGAAAGGCATGAGTGCATGTATATATGTAAGAGCTCAACTTTAGAGTTTTTTATGGAGGTAGGGCATAGCGAGATTCCTCGCTTAAATTGAGCTGCCCGACTGGGGAAGTACCTCCGCCTTACAGAATACCGCAGTGAATCAACAATAGTTGTCTTTCTGTGTTTGAGTAAGGTTACAAGAGCTTGTTGGGGAGTGACTATTCTGACAGCATGGGCATTCCATTTGCTGTCAGTTTAGTAATTTCCTATTTTAAGAAACCAAAACGGTTTCTGCAGGGGTGTGCAACGCATTTGGAAGCCTTCAGGTGTTGCAAAGGTCCATGGTGATACCTTACCATCAGGTGAGCCGCCTGTTCGTTTGCCCCTTATCGCAATAAAAAAAAAAGAGTTTAAAGTTTTAAATAATAGCAATACCATTGCAATTACAGACACAGTCCACAGTAGTTGAGTACCTCTGCCCTGTGCTATTTGGTCGGCAGTGTACGATGTCTCGCTAACATAATGGCCGTCTGTATCGCTCAGATATACAGCAACGTGTCCACATTAATTGACAATAATCCGACGATAGTTTAATATCGATCTCACCTTCACGAACCTTAGCTATATTTAACGTACTAGCAGAGTGACAAAGGCTTGTTGCACGGGTCATTGATGAATTTTGGTAAGATTATATTATTTTCGTTATTATTCGCGGTAATATGGCTGCTATTTTTTAATATTTCAAAAATATTTTTATTAGGTAGTATATATAAATTAAACTTCTCAAAATATAATCTGTTCATTTTATTTGTGGTCTTAAAATACAACTAAAAAATAATTATTGTGTTTATAGGGGAAATCCGGGACGGCAGTAACGGTCTCAAAACCCCCCGACCCCTCAACATTTAAGCTCAATCGGTACAGAACTTTTTGAGTTTTTGAATATCACACATACGACCTTAACATTTATATACAGATAGACAAGTCTGTAAATTGTGACAGTAAGTAATTAATTGTTTTATGCACAAAACTCTTGTAAGACAGGAGTTGGGTGGTTAATTAAATTAGGTATTCAATATAGAACACAGTTTCTAACTAATGAAGGCATTATCTAACACACAAAAGGTCCAATAAATATTCATTAATTATAATTTAGGCAGTGTCTTATACTTAGCTCAATGATTTAAGGGTCGCGAGTGCGAATAGGCGTTCCTAGGTTCCAGCAACATTAATGTAAATATAAATATTCCAAGACATTATCACACAGCGCCATCTAGTTCCGAGCTAAGCAACGAGGCCTGTGTATACTAGATGATACGATATAGTACATAAATACCTCTACTTTTTTTGTAAATATGTATTTACAAAAAAAAGTAGAGGATACATATTATTAGTCTAATTGCCTTTGTATGTAATACGTACACGTACGTTTCACATCAATCTGCACCATTCTCATATTGTTATTATGTCCATACCTAAGCCATTGTAAACGAAAGCAAACAATTTTGTAAATTTTATATTGTTTAAAAGAGTATCTATGGAGTTTCTTGCCGGTTCTTCTCTATAAGACCTACCTTTTGGAACCGTGCAACTAAATTCAATTAACATTCGACAATTCAAAAGCACCTGTATTGGTCTAATTGAAATAAATGATTTGACTTTGACTTTGACTTTGATAGATAAATACATCCATGATTCGAATACAAATATCGAGATTCGAACCCGGTAACCATAGCACAGAAGGTAGCGTTAAATACCCTGGACTAATCAGGTCGTCAAACCTTTATTGATTTGTTGATGATTTATTGATGATAATGAATCATTTAATTAAATGCTTATAATATAGTTATGGTTATTTAATTTTATAACCAAAAAAAAAAAAGATTACTATTATTATTAAAGTATGTTAGAATTAAGTTATTCATTATATAATAATTATCGCCTAAACTGACTTGACACTGAGTGTTGCTCTCTGACTTTTGTGCATGTTGGGACACCTTTAAAAGTTGTGCATTTAACATCATATTGTTATAAATTTAATAGAAGTAAGAAAAAATTTAACAACTGCTGGATGTCCTAATTATAAATAAATAAATAGTGGTGTGACCAAGTGGACTGTGAAGTCGATAAAAGTCTCGAATTCAATCCAAAGTGCACAACAGACTGTCCGAAGTGACATGCTGATTTATCACATGGTCCAACGATGAATGAAAAGATCTTGAGGAGACCTACATGCTGTGATGGACTAAAACCTTATCCATTTCAAACGAGAAGAGACCGTTGCCCAGCATTGGGACAGTAACTCGATAATGATATAACAATACGTTAAAATTACACTGACTGAGTCGATTCTACAACCTCATAAATAACATTTGAATCAATTTATTACACCTACTACGATTCAACGTCTGTGCAACGATCGTGAATAACATACTTAACTTATAAACTCCCGTCTTATGAGCTAAGTAGAAAACTTATTCAATATCCCCCTCTAAGCCTTGAGGGCACACAGAACCCTCTATATAGGCTACACGTGAGGGTTGCCATTATAACTGAGGTCACAGTATTATAGTGGGACCCCTCATTAACGAACGGGGACAGTTTCATTATCCTGAGTTATAAGTAAGTTTAGGCAACAAGTAAATTAATTAAAAACGAAATTATAATGAGCTGTTTAGTTTTTAATTAATTTCTTTTATCTATGAAGAATTAGGTGTAATAAATGGGCACGCAATCTTTGCTGGTATGTTTTATTATTCATGTCATAGTGTCATTTATCGGCCACAAATCCAAACTAAAACTTTCTGAGACTTAGAAGTCGAAGTCAGGTTTGTCCAAAACAAGATTTATTTAATTATTTATTTATTTATGGGAAAACGAACAGTAGTATAATAAAAAACGGTAAATAAAATCTTAATCACTAAAACATAACAAATATACTAGCCACTACATTTTCCACAGATTAATAATATTTCCGGAAAAATATTTCCGGACATTATGACACAGCGCCATCTAGTTCCAAGCTAAGCAATGAGGCTTGTGTAACGGATACTAGATGGTTGATATACTACATATTATATACTTTTTTTTTGTAAATACATACACATTAGACATAGATTCATCCATGACTCGGATACAAATGTTTATGCTCATCACACAAACATTTGTCCCTACCGGGATTCGAACCCAGGACCCATAGCACAGCAGGCAGCGTTAACTACCGCTGAGCTGAACGGGCCGTCAAATGATTGATGATTAAATATTACACCTGTTACAGACAAATATCGTTGTCATCGCGAAATTAATATAATAATAAAAGTAAACATAAAGCGTTAAAAACAAAAACAAGATTGCTACTATCTTTAATGTAATCTGCGCTGCCTAAGGCGAATGCTGCAGATCCTTAAGAACTTTAATTTAAGGTGGAAGCTCCACGCTAGCCCGCGAAATTCAAATTTTCGTACGTTTGTTGCAATTTGCCGGTATTTGTCAGGCTGTACATTGAACAAAACATGATTCGCGCCTGTATAGGTATTAAAGTTACAGAATTATAATCATTTAAAGCAATAAAACAGCCCTCAAAGTGCATATAACTGTATTGATTGTCTATTTCATGAAAAAGTCATTCAATCCAATTGTATGCAATGTGAGGGTTGTATTGATGATATGAATGATTATAATTCTGTAACTTTAATACCTATTACAGGCGCGAATCATATTTTGTTCAATGTATACAGCCTTACAATGACCGGCAAATTACAAAAAACTTACGAAAATTTGAATTTCGCGGGCTAGCGTGGAGCTTCCCCCTTAAGATGATTTCTTGGGCACAAGCAGTTAGATGTATGTGTCTACAGACAGGGTGTGTCTATTTTTTAGTCAATATGTGTATATTATGAATGTTTATTTATGATATAATAAAACCTTTACAGAAAACCAAACCGATTTTCTACACTTAGATTTTGAAATACAAACATACAGTACTCGTTATCAGCTACTATAAATAAATTAAAAGAAGAAATCAGAACTGTGTGTTTCCGTGTTTAATACATTTCTGACTTTCTGAAGCACCCGTACACGCTGTATAATTATATGTATAACTATGTCATATGTATTCGTTAATTTTACCATGTTTTAGATAGACAACGATCACAACAACCAAGTGGGGAGTGGATTGAGTTGAGTTGCGTCATCATCAACCCATTATTGTCCCACTTCTGGGCACGGGTCTCTTCTCATTTTGAGAGGGATTAGGCTATAGTCCACCACGCTAGCCTACTGCGAGTTGGCAGACTTCACATGTCATCGACAAAATCTCTCAAGCATGCAGGTTTCACGATGTTTTCCTTAACCGTTTGAGCATGTGATAAATAAGCACATAACTTCCGAAATGTCAATGGTACGTGCCCGGGTTTGAACTCGAGACCTTTGACATGTCAGTCCCCTGGTCACACCATTAGGCTACCACAGCATTGTACCATAGCGAGTTGAGTTGTATGATCAAGAGTAAAACTGAGTAGAGCTATTTATACAGTATGTTAAAAGGTTTCCATCTACTTTTTTAATACAAAAATATCGTTGAACCTCCAACACGATAACGAGTTAACTTCAAAACTACGTATGATTAACTAAGTGAATTAGCCACGATACGGCGGGGGTGGTAACGGAGTGAACTTCAAGGGGAGGCTGGGGGTTGTAACGACACGAAGTTTGGCTATCAACGCATCGCGGGAACTGACTCAGATTATTGCGATAGTACTAATAACTATGACTGTGACATATGCTTATGATGTTCAATATGGTTATTGAATGATTTAGTAAAATTTTGGTTTGTTTGCATTTTGCCTTCTTCTTTAATTGATTGTTTCAGTGTAAACAATCAATTTAAGTTAGATTTTAGAATATGTAAATGTTGACTGTTAGCTGTTAAAATGAAACCAGTTTAAACAGATTTTATCGCGGTATGTTGATAGGCTTTATTAATCCCGTCGTTTCAGATCTTTTACAGCACCCACGTCTGTCTAAGTCACAAACAGAGTGAGGAGTTGGGCGTCTTGGTGTTATAAGTTACCCTGCATTTTTACTATCAGATTTACACAGAATGAACCGACTACATTCTTCTGTTGTGCAGTTTCAGTTCTTTTTTTTTTAAATTTAAAAACACGTGAACCGCTGCAATATTATGTTTGTGACGTCATCATTCTATTCAGATTTTTGACATTTGTATCTTACTAATTTGCTCTGCGAGTGACGTTACAGCGAACTACCATTGCGAAAACTACACTGAACGTTCGCTCACATTTCCAGAATTCAAAATTTAACACGGAACACACTTTTCAAGCACATTTTAGGGAAATTTAAACTACTTCCTAGAAAACCGACCTAACTAACTTCTTTACTTTATTTATAATTCAGATCACCGTATAATTTTCAACATAGAAAACTACTCACGAAAAATTCCTAAAATGGATTGGCCATTTTCGGCTGACGATCAGAAGTGTACGTTGATAGATAAAAATAGCCAGAATTTCTATTTGATATTTCGATAAAAAATACGGGTAAAGTAATAAGTAGGTTTAGGTATACCTGTCACTCGCCACAACCTTTTTAAATCATAATATTTTATCCGAGAGACCTGAAACTTTTTTATGTATAGTGCTTGTCATCCCATTTCAGGTGTTTTCAATAAAAACCTGTTCAATAGACGATAGGTCTTTTCAACTAGACGGTAATGACATGAATTATCATAGCCATGAGCGACAGCAATTTTTAAGTAAATAATAATATTGATTAATCATTTCCACGATACGTTTTGACTGAAAAAATATTGATAAACACACAACGTTATCTAGTAATACTATTTTGAGTAATTTGTCAAACTCTCTCTCTATACTATCTGTGAGTTATGTTAGAGGTATTGAGCTCGAACCCAAGTCACGAATCACTGACTTTTCAAAGTTACGTGCGTATTTACCACATGCTAAAACGGTGAAGGAAAATATCGCGAGGACACCTGCATGCCTAAAAGGTGATTTTGAACATGCAAATGAGAGGCGCTTCGAGTCCAGCATTGAGATAATACATTCTTTTTCTTCTTATCGTGTCAATGGGTGAAAAAAGTCTGTGTAAAAAAAGGCCACCGCAATGGCGTTTGGCGTGGCCAGACAGAGATCGTCTCTCATGCAGGTTTTGGGGCACAACTCACAAGGGAGACATCAACAGAAGTGACAGTTATTTATTTATTCAATCCTAACATTACCATTACAGGACGTAAACCTAATGCGACAGTGTGCCCATCAACACTATACTATTTATATATTTTAAAACATTATATACAATGTAAAATTAACTAAATTTATCATATACATTAGAATTAGACATATGTAGAATCTAAATATATATAACTCAAAGGTGACTGACTGGCGTAGTGATCTATCAACGCACATCCCAAACCACTGGACGGATCAGGCTGAAAATTGGCATGCAGGTAGATGTTATGACGTAGGCATCCGCTAAGAAAGGATTTTTGAAAATTCACATCCTAAGGGGGTAAAACGGGGGTGCAAAGTTAATATGAAACTTATTTTTTTAGTTAAATTGCACGCGGACGAAGTCGCGGGAATCAGCTAGTTGATTGATAATGTTGGACATTCTAAACAAACATTACATAAGTACCTACGTGCCTTAAATATATAACAAAAGGATATCAAACTCTGCTAGTAGATTACGCGTAAGATTCATCATCAAGCGAAGCACCCCTTTCGAAAACATTACACCACATCACCCAAAGGCCATGTTAGATAAGTGGCCGGATGTCCGGGGTAAGCCACCATCGGTCCACGTCGATAGTGTTGTCATGTTACGAGATTATCGCGGGATATGTTACATACCATTACGCCTACTGTCCCCGAACGGTTCGGCAGATGTGTAGCCACGTTACGCCGGTATGTTTTAGGTCCCGTGCAAAAATGGAACGTCCGAGCTGCTAGTGAGAATTTCATAGTAAGCCCAATAACGCTTTGCTCAACCTGGAATTCGAACACAAGACCCCTTGCAAAGCGGTTGCAGTTTACTTTACGAACAATAGACTAACAAGGCTTTCAATTGTTATAGGTATGTCTAATCTATACAATATATATTTAGTGTATCTACCATCTAGCATCCTTAACACAAGCCACATAGCCTAGCTCATAACTAGATAGTCATCATCATCATCATCATCAACCCATTAATGTCCCACTGCTGGGCACGGGTCTCCTCTCAATTGAGAGGGATTAGGCTATAGTCCACCACGCTAGCCTACTGCGGGTTGGCAGACTTCACATGCCATCGAGAATTCTCTCAAGCATGCAGGTTTCCTCACGATGTTTTCCTTCACCGTTTGAGCATGTGATAAATACGCACATAACTT
This sequence comes from Craniophora ligustri, assembly GCA_905163465.1. NCBI lineage: Eukaryota > Metazoa > Arthropoda > Insecta > Lepidoptera > Noctuidae > Craniophora > Craniophora ligustri. The sequence goes on from LR990981.1 coordinate 1,705,995, forward strand.
CCGAAAAGTCAGTCGTCCGTGCCTTAGGTTCGAACTCAAGATCTCTGACATCTCAGTCCACTGGTCACACCGCTCGGCTACCACAGGTCAACTAGTAACTAGATAGTACTGCGTAATAATGTCTTCTAATAAAACTCCAAGCCACGGTTCAAATATTTTCTCCTCATCTCGTAACAACATAAAATCGAGCACCTCACAAAATACCCCATCACAATCTCATTACCGATAAGCGGTACATCAAAGCATAAACATGATAACTTAACTCCTCCTTACTACAAGGTCGAGTAAGATACGTCGCGAGCCGGACGTCCGCTGTCCGGGATAACACAGATAGTGTTGCGAAACGACTTTATGCCCGGGAACTTTTTTTCTTCGAGTTAAAAACTTACAAGTCGACTAGGAAATTCAAAGTAGATATCGGGGTTTTGTTGTTTGTTACATTTGAACAAAATCACTTTTTAAAGTTACTGTGAACCGTTGTGCGTAAAAATTCAACTGTACAACTTCAAACCATTTTTTTCGTGTGCAATACTCAGTTTTGTTTCGGGATTGTGTTTGATTACGAAATCAAACTGAAACCTCACTTTAACTTAGTTGAGCCGAATGAAACCTGTTCGAATTTTGTGCAAGTTTTATTATAAAATGTATCAGTGTACTTATTGTTGAAGAGCCAATTAAATAATAAATAAATAAATAATAAATATTCTTGGGCATTATGACACAGCGCCATCTAGTTCCGAGCTAAGCAACGAGGCTTGTGTTACGGATATTAGTTGGTTGATATACTACATAGATATATATTTCTTTTGTAAATACATACATATTATACATAGATACATACATGACTCGGAAACAAATGCTTATGCTCATCACACAAACATTTGTCCCAACCGGGATTCGAACCCAGGACCCATAGAACAGAAGGCAGCGTTAACTACAGCTGAACTAATTGGGTCGTAATATAAATAAATATATACTTTTACGATACAATTACAAAAAAATCTTCAGCGTTCACGGCCTAGCAAGTATAGTAAGTATTCTCATTCACCGCTTTCCGTGTCACCGAACGCGGAGCAACAGATAATCCCGTACACACAACATCCCGGAGTTGATCCCATCACTAGCGAAGTATCGAATCACAGCTTACGTTAAGTAGGGGCGTGCTTAATATTTAAGATGTCTGTTTATCTTTACGGCTCTGTTATCGAGAACTCCTTTAACTATAAAATGGTTATTTTCCGAACTGCGGTTTAGTTAATGCTATCCACGAGACGGTTGGAATATTACGACGATATGCTCAAAGAGAATTTTGGCGAATATCTTTTACCTTTGTGCTGTAACAGCTTATCGAGGAACGTGAGAAATATTATTATATGTAACCATGTTATTACGAACATTACATGTTAAATATAGGGTCATATTCTCCTAGAGGTTCAATGGATCCGTACAACGAGGGAATGGAATCAGATGCCTGAGTATATAATGTGAGAATATATTATATAATGTGTAATTTTTGGGGTCTTTAAATCACAAGTGATTAGATTTCTTTTAGGTAAGAGTGCTACATCTTAGACCACATCGTCACTTACCATCAGGTGAGATTGCAGTCAAGCGCTTACCTATCTAATGCATAATAAATCTAAATCGAATCAATACATCCAGTCGTTCAGTATTCAGTGTGTTCATCATCATCATCATCATCAACCCATTAACGTCCCACTGCTGGGCACGGGTCTCCTCTCATTTGAGAGGGATTAGTCTATAGTCCACCACGCTAGCCTACTGCGGGTTGGCAGACTTCACATGCCAACGAGACAAATCTCTCAAGCACGCAGGTTTCCTCACGATGTTTTCCTTCACCGATTCAGCTTTTGAGCATGTGATAAATACGCACATAGCTTCCGAAAAGTCAGTGGTGCGTGCCTTGGGTTCGAACTCGAGACCTTAGACATCTCAGTCCACTGGTCACACCACTAGGCTACCTCAGCTGTCCAGTGTGTTAGTATCGATAAAATCAACAAAACAATTGGTTTTTCGAACAAAAAGAAAGTAATTACTCAAATGCATCGTATTTACTTAGCGTTCATCGTAACTGAAGCGACATCGTCCACAAAACGAGCACCGTGGTGGAGCGGAAACAATGGCCCACAGAGTAATGAAACCCACGACTGTCATGGAGAGATAACGCGCAGATAATAACAAAAATATTATTGGAAAACTCTTAAGCACATGTTTTTTCTGTTTAAGTAAATGCTTTGGCGACAGGTCAGCGTTTCTCTAGTAAAAACTAACAATTAACTCACGGGTAAAATATTCATAAAAAATAAAAAGATATATAGAATAGAGGTAGAAAATATTTTGCTTTTTGTAATAAATGATAAATTAATGACATAGCGACGCATTTTAACAAATTGTTCACAAATTCGTAAAAAAGTATTTACCACAGCGTCACTTATCATCACATGAGCACAGTCTCAGTGTCAGACGCGAATATATCTAAAGCAATGAAAAAAAAACATTAGGCGCAGAAACTAAAATTTTTGACTTATTACTACTCCATTAATTTACACATCTGTGATTGGTAACAATGAACAATTCGCAATGCTCGCAGCGGATCGCAACAAAAGACGATAAACAGCGGACGCTTGATTATTCAACACTATCACCGACCATACAGGCATATATTTCCATCTATAATTTATCTGTGGTTGTCAGGGTATTTATGCAATATATTACGTTCTTTTACTTAAGGTTTTTTTAATAATGGCGTGTTTACTTACGGAATTATTTTAACAATAAATCACGTAAAAAGTGGTTCTTTTTACGTAATTTAAAAGATTGGGAGCCAATATAGCAGTAAGGCTATAGAAAAGTGTTTGTGTACTACAGAGAAATTTACCATATTAACTAAACATGGAGAAATTATGATCGACCTAAATAAAATGCGATTTTTCACAGTATACAACAAAATACGTGAAAAATCCAGTTTCAAAAAACAATCCATTGAACCCGCTACCGTCCGTTTAAAAACCAGTAAATTGATAGAAAACAAGGCCACACGCTGCGGCAGCCGAGCCGATCAAATTTACAGATGCCAGCTTTTAGAAAAAAAAAACGTTTAAACTCGTTTATAACACAACATACAAACACTGTGCTTTTTGGGTTCCGTAGACGTTCGGGTTTCATAAGAAGAACGTTTCAACATAGTCAGATTTTTTCTTTATATAACTGTCACAAATACACGAATAACAATATAAAATATTTATAACATGCGGCATTGGAATCTACGCCACAGAATTCGATCACTTGTTTTTAGAATTATTTTTGAAAAAAGATTTCAGCTTAAAAACAGACTATTCTATTTTAATAGTATTTTCTATAATACGCAAATATCCAAAATCCCTGATACGTATTTATCGTAACAAATTTACTGCTTTATCTGGTTATTGAAATTAGAACCAAAATTGTACAATACAAACTGTTTAAAATAGAATATGTCCACAACTAGAATATCATTCATTGCTATCTACTATCGCTGTGTAATAATGTCCGTTTATTTATTGGATACTAATAAAACTATGTCATTATGTTGAGCTATTATTAACAAAACAATAATTACTTTATTCTAGTTTGTAATATATCTAGAAAAATAGAACAAAACCAAAACTAGACGACAGTTCTAATGTAAGACACATTCTCAGTTTTTTTGTCTGATAAATATTTACCATTAACTTACAAGTTTGGTATATTCGTAAACGTATTGCTGACTTTTATATGATAAGTAAAAAATATATTCGCCTATTTTGCCATTTCGTATTCTTGAAAATATGTACAGAACCCAATCTTTAAGACTGTTCCGTACTGGCACATCGTTTTATGAGATGCCAATGGAGCTTTTAAGAAAAAACTCATGATGAGCGTAGGAAACCCATAAAAGTTAACATCAAAACAAAGTGCAGGGGGATAAGTTTTTTTTTCTGTTTTCATTACTCTCTCATGTTCTTGTTAACAAGTTTACATTAAAATTAAGTGTTGTTTGAATATGGAAAAATTTGGGGTGGGCCCGTTTACCATATCTTGTTTTAGTAGCGCCTTTATTTGTTTTTTTAATGCGAAAGTTTTTATTCGTGCAAAAAGGTTAGCAGTATTTTGTTTTATAATTTTATAAAAAAAATGTAAAACAAAATTAATAGCGTACCTAATTAACACAATGTGATAACGAGGTACCATATGAGATTTAAAAAAAGAGTGATTTTTGTGTTTGTAAACACACAACACAGGAGAAATTCTAGCAATATTGAGGGACAAAACTGAAAAATGAAAAAAAAAACAGGATTGCAGAGGATTTGATGGCTATTGTTACTTGTAAAATACTGATATTCAACCGCATCCGGTAACTTGAAAGCCTTTTTTTTTAAATTGTGCGGAAAAATCCTTTACGGACCTTCCCGTCGCCTGGGGAGGCGACAGGGTGTGTCGGACTCCGCATGAGCGTTTACCGACTAAAAAACCGCACCCGTCAACACCACCAACCCAATTGCCGGGGCGATGGGATTCGCAAAAGCATGCACCACAACCCCGGCGGGGTAACTTGAAAGCCTACATACACAGTTGGGAAAAGGCTCGGAAGTCTTCACGTAGTATTTATCTTTTTTCTATAGGAAAGATGATCACACAAACGCGTGTAAAAGTTAACAAAAGTTGTAGCGCACCCCATGGCGATAAAATCTCATAAAACATAACAACCTTGTTGACAAAGTACTTTGTATCCCACGTACCGATGTGCTTCCAACTTATATAACCTTGGGAAGGAGTCGTTTTGTTTACAAATGTGGGCACTATGCTTAATTCACGTTCAGTGGTAATTTTATACGAGGAATCGGTTGAAGGAAATAAAGGGTTTTGTACGATTTCAAGGGAGACATTTAACTTGGCGTGTGAAGTCTAGCACCTTGCACAAAGGCTGTAGATTATAGCCTAACTCCTAACATACTGAGAGAAGACGCATAGTCGGACAGATCTGTTGATGATTAAGTAGTAGTATGCCAATATAAATCAGTCTATTGCCGTCCACTACTGAACGTAGGCTTCCCCTAAAGACCGCCAACCATCCCGGTCTTGGGCAGCTCACATCCAACCGGTTCCAACCACTTTCTTCAAATTGTCGTAATAATGAGCCAACAAAGAAACCCAGCTCAAGTTCCGCGAGCTAAATAAAAACTTTGTATCCAGTTGTGAAGTTGGAAGACTTCAGACTTCAGTTAATACGGATCTGCACTCGACATATACGAGTTTAAAATTTAGTTTTTTTAACCCAAATTGAGACTGTTCAAAGAGCTAATGTTTTGTCCTTTTTTGAGGATAAATAGGTACACGCGTGTTTTTCCCATGTTTAAAGTGACTTAACTTATTTTTTTTTTTCGATATAATAATAAATTTGTATACAATCAACCGTATTGTCATTGTGCCAAAATACAAAGAGAAAAGATAAAGTCACCATTAATTGAAGTCATTAAAATAACAGTGGCGTCACCAGTGGACTGTGAAAGTTAAAGGTCTCAAGTTTGAACCCAAGGCACGCCACTGACTTTTCGGAAGTTATGTGCGTATTTATCACATGCTCAAACGGTAAAGGCAAACACCGTGCGAAAACCTGCACGCCTGAAAGTCAATCCGGACTAGGCTATAGTGGCCTAATCCTTCTCAAATGAGATGACACCCGTCATCAATAGTACGGTGTAATAGTTATTTCCTTTCATAATGATGATAATAAAATAAGGTTTTCCAGTCCTATAAGCTGTGCTTCAAATCCTATAACTTCCAGTGCGTCTAGTCTAGTTTTACTTCGTAAATATTCGAAAATTACATTTCTGAAATTTGGAACTTTTTCAGTCGTTGAATAAGAATCTTTTGCAGACATAATAGTATTTTATGATAATGCCGACAATATCTTCTTTACACCGTGCCAACGCTGGCAAATATTTTAAGTATTATATGCTATAATATTAGTCGTTCATCGTGGCAGCTATTTGAATATTATACGGCTAGTTTATTACTTTACATGTCTCGAATACCGCGTGGCAGAGCGATCGGCTTCTGTTTCACGAATCATGATTTCGATATGCGCACGCTCATTAAAGAAAATCAATGTGCCAATCAGACTTTATATTAAATTGAAAAAGATATGTTTTTGATAAACAAGAGAATATACATTATGACCGAATCCCTTTTAATTAACTATTTTAAATTAATATTTTATTTATTCACGGAGTAAAATATTTATTTAGTTACTAGGTAGTTACGCCGGCCGAGTCTGGGTGTTTCTGTAATTTAGGATGTGTAATGCCCTAAAATGTACGCCTAAAACATACCTCTGTGTTGCGTTTTCGAGAATCAAAGTTGCTAAGTAGTACATGTACGAAATAAACGGAACTAAAACATCCGAATAACTTACATACCATTTCAAACCAAGATAAAATCAAACAACCTCACAATTCCGCCAATTCCATAGTCCATCAAAACAAAATACATATATAAAGTCACAAGGTCCACCCACAAAATCTGGCAATCTCCATCAAAGTTCTGGAACAGCCATCAGGCTATAACATACCGATGCGAAACTACAATAAAACTTGGCGACACACTGTGCGCGCAAGTTATATGGAACGCGCCACACTATATCTTGTACAATGTGTTGACAAATGTTACACGACTGATGTTTCAATTATTTGAAAGAAAGAAAGGAAAGCGGTCAATTTCCTTGCATGAATGATACTCGGACATAATGTAAGAGACAATTAATATGTCTCACTCGCTTCGGCCTTTTCTGAAGATAGTTAGAGAGAGAAACGTACGGAATAGAGGATGGCGCTCGGAATGATGCTGGAATGTATCACAATACTATTATTGTGATACATTTCAGCATCATTCATTCACTATTGTCTAACAAGCTCTATAGCTTGTTAGACAATAGTGCTTGGTAGAACTAGCGTTCGGCACCTTCGATACAAGTTAAATTCTGTAGAGCATAGATATCTTACAGGTTAGGCACGACATATTGTGACGATTGTTACATGTTTCAATGTCGTTCCGAGATGTTAGGGTTTACCGCGTTTCGCTGAAGCGCGTCTAGGGCGCTGGAAAACTTGATAAAGGCAGTTTACTTTTTTTAACAATTTTTAAACTGTGACTCTCGCATTTTCGATAGGTACTATCAGGGCTTTTTGGGGGCACGTAAGGGCACGTAGTGGCCCCCAAAGATAATATCGAAGAATTAAAAAAAAAATGTTTTACTATTTTCGAGAATTGACGTGCCTCTAAAAACTAAATGAAGAGAGCAGATTCTATGAGTTTATGTCGGTATTTCTTCTCAGAGGTCGGAACAGCGGCGCTAACTAGTAATTAAAACAAGGACTTGTAAGTGTCCTTTATCACCCATAGTGTTGGTGACAAGCAGGTAGCTACATACTAAGCGTATAGATAGGTACATAGTTGCAAGCCCTATTTACGTTATTTAAATTTCCATATGCTAAATACAAGTTAACAAAAATGACAAGATATTGTAAACGAAAATGGTGAATAACAATATTTTGTTCCTGATAACAAAGCAGTTTTTTTTTATATAACGAGTGGAAATATGTGTCAATTGGAAATTGTTTATGTAAAAACAGTCAATAAAATAAATATAAGGAAGAAAAGTATTCTAAACAAGTTTGATGTGTGGGTTTGTAAATAATATTATTTTCATAGAAATGGAATTACCGGAAGGTAAGGTAATTTCGTTTTCTTTAATTTCCTCCCTTGGAATCCGCTGGATGTGGGCGGCACAGGGCTGGTCGTCATGGCGGTCCTTGGGGGAGACCTGTGTCCAGCAGTGGACGTCTAACGGTTGATATAATGATGAAGATGAAGGTAAACTTACTTACTAACAGAAATACAACTATTGTTGTTTCACATAAGGCGCGCGGCAGCTCAATTTAAACAAGAAATCTTGCAATGCCCTACCTCTCGTAAATTCTATAGAAGAATACTATTTTGTCTGTCACAAGTTTAATATCTGTGGATGCAAACGGACCTTAGTTCAGGTTAACTAGGTTAATGTCCCCAGTCCACTGAAGCGTGTCGAAGGACCATAAAGCAAACGTGTAACAAACGCGCGTCTGTGCGGCACCATTGCATTCGAATCTGGAGAGCACTCGAGTGCCACAGACGCGCGTTTCGGCGTCTGTTCTATTTAGTGTAACTCTGTATTTGATTCAAAGGCCCTAGCCGTTTCGCTACAATCGATTTTGAATCGTAATGCCGTTGTCTAGATAATTCGATGTGCAACTGGCTTGTATGCGTGGCTATATTGCGACTATGGTTATCAGTTAACATGCCTTAGTTTAAAGCTTCATCAGGCATTTGAGAGATTTAGATTTAAACCTACAAAAGGAAACTGGGCGGTTACTGACTGTTATTATTATCATGAAGTCTTTTACATCCCACTTATGAGCCTGGTCTTCTCTCATTTGAGAAGTATTTAGCTAGTCTACCAAGCTAGCCTAGTGCGGCCTAGCCTAGCGTAGTGGCAGACTTCACACTCCATCGAGAAAATACCTCAGGCATGAAGGTTTCCTCACGATGTTTTTGACAACCCGTTCATATTTTGGCTGCCTTCTGTGATACGGTCATGCTCTAAATATACTATCTTCCATCTCCCCAAAATAAAAAGAAAATACCACAACAAATACACGCTCCCCATATTAAATCCACAAGCGAGCATCGAATCTATGATCGATGAGAACATTAGCTCCGCATACCCATACACTTGGTAACTTTCACGCTATGACAAATGGTCGTCAGCAGTAACGTATGAAGGGGATGTTTTCCATAATATCATGGGGAATGGGTTGGTAATTGATACAGTCGGGAACACGACGGGAGATGAAAGATGTCGGTATCTTATGGTAAAATGGGTACATATATCTATGTATTGTTAATATATTTGTTTTTATGTCAAAAGGATGGTAAAAAAGTATACGGCCCGCCCAATGGTAAGCGGTTACCGTAGCCTATAGATGTTTAATAATAATAATAATAATACATAATAATAAACATTATTATGTAAATACTAAACATACCGGTTGACTAAATTGTAACCCGTACACATCTACCTACCATTCGGAAACACAAGCGCGATACCTAAAACAAGCTATACAGAAAAATCTTTCAAATTTAACCAACCAACCAACAGAAACACGCAAATCACAACCCTCCACCCGTCTGATGGGGGGTCAGAAGTACCAAAGTTCAAAAACTATCCCATTCATTGCGAGTTGCACGTAATGACGCGTACAATCGCACGCAACAGGTCGCCGTAGTTGTGCCATTTCGTACAATTGAGGCTGGAATTAGTGTACACTTGTGTACAATATTGTTTGTTTGGCCCAACATGTACACCCGCGGCGGATGGGGGTTATGTTTAGGCATTGTTTCTCAAAAGGGAATAAATGCCGACGTCACCTAGCGCCTAACTCTTCGGTAGAGCTAAAAATATATCCAAAATATGACTGGTGAAGTGTCTTTAAAAGATAAGATTTACAGAAATAATTAACATAACAGACCATCACGCCTTTCGTCCCCGAGGAGTTAGATAGAGGTGTACTAATGTACACATAACTATCACCGGTATGTTTTACGTCCCATGTAATAGAGGGCAAGCCTATTGCCATCAACCACGCACGAAGTCAAACACCGAGCTGCTACATAGACAAACCCAATAACAATGCACGGCCTCGGAACCAAGACCTGTTCTCCAGCAGTCGCTCTAACGACTACTAGACCAACGAGACATTTACATTACATTCTGATATATAACTAACATTTACTCAACCTCAAGACACACTTTTCGGCTCCCTTCCAATTCCTAACAAAATATATAACATTTCTAACGTTCCCAGAACAGATCTATTGGCGTGAAGTCTAGCAAAGTGTCTGAACTTTCATACCGCTCATAAAAACTTTAACTCCTATAACTTTGCACTATGGCCGTGTCGGAGCGTGTCACGCTCGATAGAATTTTAAGGGTTGCGAATCAGCGCCGTTCTGAGAAGTCAGCAGTTTCTGAACATGGACAACGCTCACCATACATTAGATTTGATAAATCTCAATATAGGTAATGCAAACGAAAACCGATTCCTACCTGAAATGAAATTTATAAAATCATATCCAAATATCCTAATATCAGGAACTCCATAATACACTGTATGTTTTGTTGAATGTTTTCATACATACATACATGCATACACTCACGCCTTTTTCATGTTTTCATATACAACGTTTACAGCTTTTTTGTCATTAAACAATACAAACATGTTTTCTTTAGAGGTTACTCTTGAAAGAACGACATATCACGCACAAATCTAAGCCTGCAACGTTGAACCGCTATGTCCCTGAATTTTATGTAATATCTTCGAAAATATTCATTTAAATTACATGCTAAGGGCCATATTGATCGTTTGAGCATATGATAAATACGCACATAACTTCCGAAAAGTCAGTGATGCGTGCCTTGTGTTTGAACTGGAGACCTTTGACATCTCAGTCCACTGGTCTCACCACTAGGCTGCACAGCTCAATCCTTACTATATAATACTACAGAAGTATGTGTGACACGGTCTTTATATAGTTTCCCAGTTTGAATATAACCCTTAGATAACAGCTTGACGTATTGCTACAGATTTCGGCTGTTACAGTTTGATAGCTTCGGGACCAAACATTGAGGATTTAGATAAGAACACAAGTCAGTTTCGATGCTTAGAGCGTGGAAGAGTGTGTTTTATCTGCATATTTCACAGTGTAAGTAAAAAACTTAGTATTTCCGTAACTTAAAATATATAATGTATTCAACGTAGGTCAAATTTAACTGGCTCTTTTTAAACGTCGAAAGTAAAAGTCCGTTGGAATTCTACTAATATTATAAATGCGAAGATTTGTATGGATGTTTGTTACTCTTTCATGCAAAAACCGCTTAACAGATTTGGTTGAAATTTAGCATACATATTTTTTATTACCTGGATCAACACATAGGCTACTTTTTGTCTATATACCGTATAGCAAAGCCGCGAGAGACACAAACAAATAAAAATCAATACACGGCGATGAAATGAGTAAAAGTCGGTACTGTTTTCGGTGATGCACTAAAAATCGCACTAGTCTTCTCAATGGTCAGGACCGTTAGACATGCCCAGCAAATCGGATATGAAAACCCTCAATCCCTCCTCACAAAAATCCTCCCTACAAACACAAGCTTATAACGTTGCGGGAACTAATCTGCACACATCAACCATACAACCATACTGAAACTTTTAACAGCCGTTTAAGTTTCATAGAGCGTGAAATTCTGAAATACGCGGCAAGTTAAAATTGTTCCGACGCCGTCGTACTATCTCTATACGGTGTCAAGCTTTGTGATAGAATGCCGTTAAGAAGTTGCCGAGCATAGGGGCTGAGTTCCGAGTTGTTTTGTAGGAAACATGATTGCGAGAACGTTTTTACAAATAAACGTTTATTGTGTAAGAGAGAGGATACGGAATCTTGAAATATAACCACTTGCTACTGGATTTTTGAGCACGTGACAATGGATGCTGTAAAGAACCTGTAACGATGGGATTACATAACCTCAATATACCGCGATAAAATATGTATAAAAAGTAATTTTATTTCAATGAGTAATATTCGCGAAGAGATAAAAAAACTACAAAAACTTTCTCGCGAGAAGAAGTGAAGTTGTTCACAAATGCGGTTGTTGAATGTGTGACCAAAAGTCTGATTCATTGAGTAAACAAAATCTGGAATATTACTTGACATATTATGAAACTAAAATATGCAGCAGGTATATATATACCTGTGATGACTTGGTTAAGGTCGCTGGAATCCACAGGATGCGGGTGGCGCAAGACCGGTCCTCGTGGCGATCCTTGGGGGAGACCTAGGTCCAGCAGTGGACGTCTAACGGTTGATATGATATACCTATGTAGGTAATAAATACAAAACCTCTGCCAAGAGCCGATTTTGAAAGATTTCGCGCAAGCAAGCCAATAATATAAAAATATGAACACAGAAAGTTTGTGTTTGTGTCTGTCCTCGACAATATCTAGTGGCCACAAGTCGACAATACAAAGAAAAGTCGAACAAACGACTTGCACAAACGTAATTTACTTTTAATAGTAACAGTATGAAAACTTGCAGCCATTCAAACTCGGATAAAACTTGCGGATAGCTGCTACGAGTGGCGGGGAAGATTACAAAATAGTCTGCGGACTAGGTTTTTGTTGGGTAAAGTATGATTTTATTTTCATTTGTTGAGGACTTTAGACGTTTTAGAAGGCTATCCTTCTTCTATAAATAGGAGGTAGTCCATCTAGAGCACCCGGCTGAGTAGCACCCGCGCGAATAGCACCTCGCCTAGTCCACGAAGAGCACCTATCAATATTTTTGGCGTGGATTAAAATTTATTTTTATATTTATGTCCACGAAGAGCACCTATGACACAGTAAGTGCTGGGAAGTATTTGTAAATAGGACGTTTAAATTAAAGATATCGATAAAACCACTTCAACGTTTATTATTTGTATATAGATATTTACGCATCATACTAGTTCTTTTTTCTATACTTAATTACAATATCACAATTATTTGTATATTTTGTATTTTCAGCGTGGTATCGGGGAAACGGGGCGGTCGCACTCTCGCTGTAGTTAATTACTGTTATAAGGGGCAGAAAAGGACAAAACATGGGTAAATGCGATTACGTGCGGCCGGCGGATCGCTAAGTCGAAAGTTATACATACATTACATACCGTCGAATTGATAACCTCCTTCTTTTTGAAGTTGATTAAAAAAAAGACCTTATTAGCTTTATTTTTCTATAAATATTTAAAACTATTATAAAACTCCGCAAACAAATCCACCGGCCGCACGTATGCTATTCAGCTGGGTGCTCTAGATGGACTACCTCATAAATAGGATTGTTTTTGTACTTATCAAATGATTTATTGAAGTTCAGAAATAAGGCATTATTTGTTGGCGTGAACTGATTTACATTAACTAAATATGAACCACATATTAATAGGACGATTCGAATAGCCCAGCGGTAGTTAACGCTGCCTTCTGTGCTACGGGCTCTGGGTTCGAACCCGGTAGGGTCAAATGTTTGTGCGACGAGTATTGACATTTGTATCCGATTCATGGATGTATCTACGTATAATATGTACGCATTTACAAAAAAGTTTATATGTAGTATATCAACCTTCTAGTATCCGTAACACAAGCCACGTTGCTCATTTCTGAACTAGATGGCGCTGTGTCATAACGTCCGAGTATATTATAAAATGACGCAGTGGCTAAGCGATCGGCATTTACGCGGGTTGCGGGTTCAATCCCCGGCATTTCTTCACTCAAGAGTTCAAATTATTTATTGATATGCTAGAAATCCAGTTGCTGCCAGGTGCCTTCCGCAAGTCGTCGCTCCACCTGGTCGTTCTACGCTACGTTTGCCGAGACGCGGTCTCCACTCAAGTCGAGCTCTGTGGCGTTCACTAGGGGAGGCCTACGTTCAGCAGTGGACGAATATGGGCTGATGATGATGATGATGATGCTAGAAATTGATTATATTATATGTACTCACCACAGTGATGGGATAAGCTGGGTTGATGATGGTGTAGAGTAGTATGTGGTTGGGCCGCGCCGGCGGCTCGCGCTTGCGCCGCGGCTCACCGGCCATATAATTGTTGCCATTACTCTGAAAACAACAAAAAAACATTCGATAAAGTCAAAAGATATAATATGTTTTTAAGTACCACCTGTAATACAGGTGTTTACAACCTACCACAGGCGCCAGCGATCCACAACCAAAAGTTATGAAATGTTATGCACTAATTTTAAGTCTATTTTGTTAATTTGTTTGGTGTGAGAAATAAATATACGAATATTATTATTATTATTAAGTAGGTACCTACTGGAAGTGGCACATTTATGTTGTGGTCGGGTACAAGTCAACGTGGTGTGTCTGACTGACTGATGTATTTTACATGAAGGGACTACCAATACCCTCAAAATTAACTTTAAGAGCTGTCTTCGAAAGAGTTGGCGCTGAAAAGTGCCGTTTATTGCTGCGAGAACCGCTGTGTGTGTGTATCAACTATCTAGAGTTGATACACACAGCGGTTCTCTCCGTTACACATGCCTCGTTGCTTAGCTCCGAAACTAGATAGCGCTGTGTCATAATGTCCATATATATTTCTTCCCTAATTCATAGCGATAGCATTATTTCCTTCTAAAAGGCAAATGCGGCACTTACTGACGTAGTAAGTCCATTAATCATACACGCTGTGATCATAAATCCATCGTTTATGCACTCGGCATGACCGGTTCCCCTCAGTTGGGATTATTGCTCATACGTTATGCCATTCCCGCGACAGAACACAGGAGAAACACTGGCAAAACTAGGAAGATGTACCGTCAATCGGTCGTAAACATATGAAGACAGGATTATGGGGAAATAGTGCTAGAATGTGTCTTGTTCTGACAATTTTAGTCGTATGACTAAAGTTATATTGAATGGAAATGGAAATTTCACGAGGTTATTTTTGATATTTTATCGGTTTTTAAGTATATAGTTATAGAGTTATATAGTTTAGAATTTAAATAGTTGTTAATTTGTTTAGAAAATTAATACTAATAAAACACGCCTTTTTTATAGGCTCATAAATTAGAATTACTATAACATAAACAACTTATGTATAACTAAGTTAGTGTAGCGTACTCATTATTATCATTAATGAGTGACGCACACTAGACGACGACGCATGTCCGTCTCGCACGGCGCGCCGCGCTTACTGAATCCGCGGCTGCAAACGTATGTACATAGCGGCCGGCAAGCGACAGCTAATTAATATCTTCACGCGCGCTGCAACTAGGAAGCGCGGCAGGCTTACCGTACATACAACAATATCAAGTTTTATTTATGTACCCTCTATGTGTAACATGACTGCGTATAAAAGGAATGTCGTAAGAATAAATAACTTATATACCAATTAGACTGTTATTCGTGCACACCTTAAGAACCTCTAAAGTGGTGACCCCGCGTTTCAAAAATGTTAACGCAAGAACAGATCGATATGATTAGCGTAAAATCGCGCATTCCTCAATTTTGGTGCGACAAACCTACCCTTTGGTTTGCTCAGTTTGAGACAATGATCGCCAACCAAAAACTTGGCGACGAAGGCAAATTTGGCTTAGTGGTGGCGCAGCTGACGAAAACTGAAGTGGAACAAATCAGTGATATCATAATGGCTCCACCAAACACCGGACGATACGAAGAGACCAAGAAAAGACTCGTGTCGGTTTATCAAGAATCTGAGGGTAAACAGCTTCAAAAATTGTTAAATGAAATGGACCTCGGTGATCAACGTCCGTCACAATTACTTCGCCGAATGCAAGACCTAGCAAGAGGTAAAATGCCCGATGCTACCCTGCGGATATTGTGGATGGGACATCTGCCAGTTTCTACCCGCGCAGTGCTAGCTGTGAGTGAGGAGTGCAAATTGGACGCTTTGGCCGCCATGGCCGATAAAATGCACGAGCAAATGAAGGAAGTTAACTCCGTGTGCTCTTGTCATAGTCAGCCTTCAACTTCTAAACTACCGGGAACCGCGGACCAGAACATCATCAGTATGATTGAAACCCTGACTAAGGAGGTTGCTTCATTGAAAATGGATCGCTCAAGGTACCAACGCCGGCGACCTAATAATTTTAGAAATCGTTCCCGGTCAAAATCCCGTGACCAGCGATACACAATATGTTATTTTCACCGAAAATTCGGAAAAGCAGCATACCGCTGTAGAAGCCCTTGCAATTATACAAACAGCAAAAATGATCAGCCGGAAAACTAAAGAAGACTCAAGCCGAGGCGGTGGCCGAAGTCGACGATTTATCAACATACCGCCTATTTATAAAAGACAAATCCAGCGGACAAAAATTTCTTATCGACACGGGTGCAAATATTTCAGTCCTACCTGCTAGTGTATGTGAAAAAAGAAAACGACCTCCGAACAACTACTTGTATGCCGCGAATGGAACTCAAATACCTACATTCGGCGAGCGAACAATTGTTCTCAATATTGGTATGCGGCGTCCCTATAGTTGGCGATTTGTGATTGCGACAGTCAGTAGGCCGATAATAGGCGCTGATTTCCTACATCACCATGCCCTTATGGTGGATCTCCACGGACGAAGACTGGTAGATAAGAAAACGAGTTTATCGGCACCCGGTTTTCTTTCACCCGCATCTGAAGGAAGCATCCGAACAATCGACGACAATCTTCCGTACCACGATCTACTCGCGAAGTACCCGGATATCACACGACCGAGTTTAAACAAATTGTATAATAGTGAAGTTGAACACTATATTGAGACTACCGGTCCGCCGATTTTTTCCAAAGCTAGACCACTTCCGCCACATAAGTATAACATCGCTAAAGAAGAATTTCAGCTATTGATAAACCAAGGAATTTGTCGCCCGTCGAATAGCCCATGGGCGAGCCCGCTACACATGGTGTTGAAAAAAGACGGTACATACAGATCGTGCGGTGACTACCGTCGACTCAACGCCGTGACAACACCCGACCGCTATCCAATACCACGTCTGCATGACTTTACGCATAATCTCAAAGGCAAGAATATATTCTCAAAGATTGATTTGCAAAAAGCATACTATCAATTAAAAAATAGAGAAGAAGACATTAAGAAAACAGCCGTGATAACCCCATTTGGCTTGTATGAGTTCACGAGAATGTGCTTCGGATTAAGGAATGCCGGCCAAACGTTTCAAAGACATATAGACAACATTCTTCGTGGCCTACCCGCATTTCCATTCATCGACGATATTCTTATAGCCTCAGAAAATAAGGAAGTTCATAGACGTGAACTTGAAGAAGTATTTAACCGACTTAACAAGAACGGTTTGCAAATAAACGTGGCAAAGTGCATCTTCGGTCAGTCGAGACTAGATTTTCTAGGGTACACAATAAGCCCAGAAGGCATTACACCCACTGAAGAAAAAGTCAAAGCAATCAAGCGGTACCCAATGCCTAATACAATCCAGGAACTTCGTCGATTTGTTGGAATGTTAAATTTTTATCGTTCAAATATACCCCACGCCGCTGAACACCAAAAAGAATTGTGCAAATACTTCCACAATGCTAAAAAGAACGATAAATCGAAGATAGAATGGAATGCGATAGCAAAGGAAGCTTTTAATAAGTGTAAACAAGACATTGAAAACTCCATATTACTGTCCTACCCATCTCCAGATGAACCTTTCGCACTGATGACGGACGCATCAAACACATGCGCCGGAGCCGTCATACAACAATTGATAAACGGGGAATGGCGACCACTAGGATTTTTCTCCAAGAAGTTCAGTGACGCACAGCAAAAATACAGTACGTACGACCGCGAATTGCTGTCAATTTACATGGCAGTACGACACTTCCGCCGCGTATTTGAAGGACGACAGCTTACAATTTATACAGACCATAAGCCACTTATACACTCGCTGACTACAAACAGCAAAGCTGAGACTCCAAGACGTACCAGATACCTCGAATACATCGGACAATTTACGTCGAATATTCAACACATATCAGGCGAAGAAAATCAAGTCGCGGACGCGCTTTCTCGAGTTGAAACAATATCCTGTCCAACACCAATTGATTACGACGAATTAGCAAAACAACAATCACAAAATGAAGAATTGAAAATACTAAAAAACTCAGAAAAGTACGTCTTCAAAAGCATCGCTATTCCCAATTCAACTGCCAAGGTCACTTGCGAGATGTCGTCCAACACTGCACGTCCCTACTTACCGCCGGATTTCCGAAAACCGGCATATCAAGCGATTCACAACCTTAGTCATCCCGGAATAAGGGCTACAAGGAAACTAATCGCAGCACGTTACTTTTGGCCTTCGATGAACAGTGACGTAAACAACTGGAGTCGAACCTGTGACCCGTGCTAGAGAGCAAAGGTGCAACAACATACCAAGTCACCTATAGCGAGTTTCAAACCAGTGAACCGATTAGAACACGTGCACATTGATATTGTTGGCCCTTTACCTATATCTGACGGATACCGTTACCTATTAACGATGATAGATAGGGCTACCAAATGGCCAGAAGCCTGCCCCCTAGAAGAGATAACTGCAGAAAAGGTCGCAAACGCCTTCTATCAGGGCTGGATCGCAAGGTTTGGCTGTCCGGTAACTATAACTACCGACCAAGGAAGACAGTTCGAATCAGATCTATTTAATAAACTGATGCACCGTATGGGTATACACCGGACACGGACTACTGCTTACCACCCTCAGTGTAACGGCATGATAGAACGTTGGCATCGATCACTCAAAGCATCACTAGCCGCGAGACTCAAATCAACAACATGGTCACACGAAATACCTACAGTGTTATTGGGATTGCGAGCATCGTTAAAAGAAGACATTGGTGTTAGCACAGCTGAACTATTATACGGCCAAACCCTAAGACTACCTGGAGAATTTTACGATGAATCAACAAGTCAACGCGTTACACTATCGAACTTTATGAATAAACTCGACGGAGCACTAAAGAAAGCACAAGCGCAAAGACAATCGAACCAATCCCGAGCAACATTCATACATGACGACCTACATAAATGTTCCCATGTATACGTACGCAACGACTCCACCAAGAAACCTTTAACGCCGACATACGACGGACCGTACGAAGTTATCGATCGTAATGAAAAGTATTATACGATACAGTTACATAACAGATGCAATCAAGTGTCCATCGATAGACTGAAGCCTGCATTTCGTATGAACACAGAGTCAGAAACAGCTACCAGTACCTACGCATACGTCACAAAAACTGGGAGAACATCGAAGCCCCCCGTACGCTTTTATTAGCGGGGGAATGATGTAGCGTACTCATTATTATCATTAATGAGTGACGCACACTAGACGACGACGCATGTCCGTCTCGCACGGCGCGCCGCGCTTACTGAATCCGCGGCTGCAAACGTATGTACATAGCGGCCGGCAAGCGACAGCTAATTAATATCTTCACGCGCGCTGCAACTAGGAAGCGCGGCAGGCTTACCGTACATACAACAATATCAAGTTTTATTTATGTACCCTCTATGTGTAACATGACTGCGTATAAAAGGAATGTCGTAAGAATAAATAACTTATATACCAATTAGACTGTTATTCGTGCACACCTTAAGAACCTCTAAATTAGTATTAAAACAACGAATACTAAAGTACTGTACGAGTAATATTATGACTGGCCCACAATTGGGCATAGATCTATCTATCTCTCCCTCTCTCAATTCGACACTGACATGTTTCCGTAATCTCTACATAACGTATTCTAGAATCTTTAATCAACATTCTTCATTTAAACTACCAATAAGAACGCACCAACCAAAAATAAAACTTACATCGGCCTAATCTTCCAAATTCAAATCCTAACGAATCAGCTGACAACCAAATTTGACAGGTATGCAAATCGCGGATTACCCACATATGACGCGGTCTATTTCTAACGATGTCGGTAATGAGAGCATACATGCGTGCGTTAGACTCGTCGGTTAGAATCGTCGGGCCATATATCATACAGCGGACGGGAGATGCAATTAAATGGCCGCCTGTCGGCCGCTTGTAAATCATTAGCTCGCGTTCGGCAGGCAATGGGCTAAGATGATGACGGGTGAGGCTGCAATGACGTTTCGCCTCCATGTTATCTATTAGTAATACTAGAGTTGAATTAACACGCAAATTGGATACGGCAATTAGGTTTTGTTATGCGAATGGCACATGGTTCATAATAACGTTAAGCGTTTAATTGTATGGCTATAGGAAAGTTACTATCAATTCCAGCAAGAAGTTTTGAACAAGCGTTAAGTATTAAAAACTTATATACGAGACAACAAACTAACAGGCGCAGAAGTGTGATTAAAGTTTTAAAAAGCTAGAACTCTACACGTCAACTTGATGTTGATTTAACAACAAAATTTGTCTGTCTTTCAGTACTGAATTAATTCCGAGGCATGGTAAATATATTTTGTGTTCAATATAGGGATAAAATCCGAAAAAAGTCGTTTTATTCAATACCTAATGTCCCCGTAAGTGTAAAAAAAATATATCGATAAATCCAAGACATTATTACAATTTCCGAGCTAAAGCAACGAGACCTATGTTACGGATACTAGATGATCGATTTTAAGCATCCAAAACCTATCACACATACATATTTGTCCCACTTTAAAACAGCCTTAATTCCTTTACTAATTGGGTCGAAATTAACTTTAAAAATGTCAACCCTCGCGACACCGACGTATTTCTGTGTAGCCGCTCGCGATATTAATTGCTACAAACAACTTACTGTAACGCTAAACAAACGTATTAACGCGCTGCATGAATATTCATCATCGCTGCGAAGTGACGGGCGAAGGGTTACAACGCGGCTCAAATGTGAACTTTAGCGGGAAGTTCGTAGATTGGTTTATTATAACTTGCTTTATGATATTGTTCTTTATTATTATTTTTCTACGGAGCTGTGGTAGCCTAGTGGTGTGACGAGTGGTCAAAGGTCTCGAGTTCTAACCCAAGGCACGCACCTCTGACTTTTCGGAAGTTATGTGCGTATTTATCACAAGCTCAAACGGTGAAGGAAAACATCGTGAGGAAACCTGCATGATTGAGAGATTTGTCTCGATGCCATGTGAAGTCTGCCAACCCGCAGTAGGCTAGCGTGGTGGACTATAGCCTTATCCCGCTCAAATGAGAGGAGACCCGTGCCCAGCAGTGGGACGTTAATGGGTTGATGATGATGATATTTTTTCTGTATTTACGGGATGTGATAAATAATGGAAAAATTATGAAAAATAATCCCTGCTTATGCAACTGAAATGAAAAATAAAGGTAATCCTTTTAATTTAATAAAGTTCCATACATTGACTTCCGACGCAGCGAGGCAAGAAAATTGCTGTTATAAATGTAACGTCTACGTTATTTGTATGTCCGTTTGTAGATTTAAGAACTGGTTAAAGTTTTTTGCGTGAAAAATGCTCTGACCGAGTAGTTTTGTAGCTTGGATTAAAGAACAACTCCGTCTAAAGATCATCAGCCTATAGAACGGGGCTTTGTTCAACGATGGTCCCCAGTTCTTTGATCTTTTTTTTAAAAGTTATGCTCTCGCCGATTTAAAAGTAAAATTACTTATACAGATAATAAATAAATATTTCTGGACATTATGACACAGCGCCATCTAGTTCCGAGCTAAGCAACGAGGCTTGTGTTACGGATACTAGTTGGTTGATAAATACATACATATTATACATAGATACATCCATGACTCGTATACAAATGTTTATGCTCATCACACAAACATTTGTCCCTACCGGGATTCGAACCCATAGCACAGAACGCAGTGTTAACTACCGCTGGACTAACGACGAATTGGGTCGTCAAATGAGTTGCAATACTCGCTATGTCTTGCCTCATACGACGGCACAAGATCATCACCCTGATATGATTGGTAGATGGAACACATCCACCGTTCTGATTTACTTAAAGCCCTAATTTCGCGACTACCCTCGCGGAATCCGAAGTGGATCCCCCGGAATTAAGTTTGAATCGAAAATAGATTATATAATAGTGTATATGTAACTATGTAATGTGTGAAGTCTGCCAACCTACATCAGGCAAGTGTCGTGAACTATAACCTGATCAATCTCAAAACTGAAAAAGGCAGAGAGTAAATAGGTTTATGTGACTGATTTAGTCATTTGAATGGTTTCGAATAAATAAATCAAATTTTCACAACACAACAAACGACAAAATAAACTATTGCGCCGTAGTGTGGCCATTCTGTACGTAGAATTATTACCATTTCAATAAAACTTATGAAGAATTAAAACAATATACATAGTATCAGAATAATTAAAAAAAAAATCCATTAACCACCGCTCCTAACTGAATTAATTAATCACCAAATTATAGAATAAACTAAACTTAATAGCTTGACTACACCGGATTCGACCCCACAATGATATCCAAACATACAAAACGGCCGAGGAGCTAAACGGTCATCAATCTCCGACGAAGTAACAAAATGGTACAATTTCTACTTCCATGAATAATGCATGCGATTATTTTAGGCAGAACAATATTATGACTGAACAGTGAACGGTATTAAAATAGATTACTTGTTATTTATGACAAACGATTGAGCTGCTTAAGGCTCGAATATTAAATTTATTTTGATTCGATTTCTTAAGGAAGTTTGATGTCACAAAAGATTTAAATCCGACTCAAAGTTACCCTTCCTTTTCAGTATCGGTTTTTATGCTTTGTACTTGTTGCCTGTAGTACTATAAAAAAATCGCCACAATAGGCATCTTCAGCAAACTCATGTAAATTGGTCAAGCATTTTAGGCCTGATAATGTGACAGACAGTGTTAGGTACTTTCGAGTTTATCAGTTCAGTTTTTACAAATCAATTAAAGAATTCAGCTGATCCTAATACACAAATGAACAGATATCTGCTCTTCAAAAGAGTATTACAACATACATAAAGGTAATAAGTTAAGCTAGACAATTAATTTATTATTTTTGTCTCAAACTTTATTCGCTGATCTGTTTTTCTTACAAAGTTTGGCCAAATTCTTTATGGCAATATTCATATGACGGGCCCGGAACTTACGTTAGATTTATTGATATTTACACGATAAACGTCAATGACAAACGACGTTTGGTTCATTACTAAACATAAATCTTTTACTATTTCTCGTTACACAATGATAGAAGTCTTACATGAGTCAAAAATGTCCCGGCAATTGCCGAGATCGCGCTTAGTGACGCACCAACCAGCGTTGCGACGCGACGGTACGTTCCGTAAAAAATATTCGTGCTTAATAGTTTATACTTCCTGAGAACAAGATGCCTTCATGTGTTAACAAATTACACTACAACAGTGAAAGATAAAAATGTGTATTTCCCTTTCTTCGCACAAATTGGTCGCTATCGCCATTTTTCATAGCCGTAATGTACGTGCATGACGTGTCTATATAATAATATGTCATTGCTCACAAGTAAATAAAAGCAAACAAACTTCAACTAACACTAAGGCTGAATCGTTATCAGTCGACATGTTACAAATAAAGAGCTATACAGAAATTACAAATGGTAGACTATAGGATAAAGAGATTGGTTCGAAACTATCTGAAGTCCCCTGAAAACTTCGCCTTAGCAAGAGGTCCTCTAGTTCCTTATTTGAATTTCCCGCTTCGGTGGCGATCGCGGTCGACGCCAATCTTACAATGCGGTGATCGCGTAAAAGTAACTTCAACTTTACGTCTTCGGAATTACGATGAGTTCTCTATTAAAACCACTGAAACTTTTAGATTAAATATAATTGAGATAAACAATCTTCTGTATTTTGTATGCAATAAGGTTTAATTTCAATGTGAGTGCTGTGGTAACCTAGGGGTTTGTGAAAGTCAAAGGTCTCGAGTTCGGCTGACCACTGAATTTTCGGAAGTTTGTGCGAATTTATCACATGCTTAAACGGTGAAAGAAACCTGCATACCTGAGATATTTTCCCAATGATATGTCTGCCAAACCGTACTAGGCTAGCGTGGTGGACAATAGCCTAATCTTTCTCAAATGAATGGAGACTGTGAGGAATGGCTGTGCTCAGCAGTATGACAACAACTGATAATCAACTTTACGTCTTCTGAATTACGATGAATTCTTTATTAAAAACCACCGAAACTTTTACACCAAACAGAATTCCAATAAACAATCTACTGTATTCTGTATGAAATAAGGTTTTAATTTCAATGTGAGTTTGCGTTTTAACAACTTTTAAAACATATTAGTGAATTTCGTACTTAACGACGCGTTAAATAAGGTTTAGTTTTGATGTGTTGATAATGAATACTCGGCCTGTTGAGAGGATTACACGATGGAATATTAAGTGTGTTTCCAGTTTTATTTGAATTTAATTTTAACTCGAGTATTTTGTTACTGTATTTATGAATGCGTGCGGTTTAAGTTGGAAACATAAGTAAAGATTTTATCGGAGTATTGAAAAATAACTAAAATACAGTTATTTAATTGTATAGGGAAAATGCTTAAAATATTCCTTTCGCAATTTTTGTCGTATTTATAGTATTAGTTTGAGTAATTAATATTATTTCATCCCCTTGTGTCCTTTACCGCATTTATAGGACCCATCTGTTAACGTGCTCATAAAATTAGTTTATTTCAATGTCTATCTAATATTCGGGCAAGTATAAAAAATCAGTACCTAGAAGTAGCTTTAGTTATATTTCACAAAAGAATAAGATACAAATCACGAAAATGTTAAATATATTGTCATCAAAATGGTTAATTCGGGAAAAAAAACTGAAACCAAACTATTTTTTACCTATACTTATCCATTGAGGAAAATTTTGCTTAAGCTTATGTATGTATTACAGCCATACAGAATAGTAGACGAACAAAATACGCTGTTTTTAAATTTTCATGTATAACATAAAGTATTTAAATTTAAAAGAGAACAAAATTTATTAACATGTCTTTACAAATAAAAAACAAACAGTATCATGAAACCTTTCCACCATTTATTCTACATTAACAATATTAATCTCAAATTCGATCGCCCCATTAACCACGACCAAAATAAAAAAAATACACATCTACCCACAAAAACACACACTCATTAATTACACTTCTGACAGGCCATTTTCCAAAAAAATGTGAACAAATATAATGGAAGAGACAAAAAAAACCCGTTGTCATTTTATACACCCGTACAAATTATCACAAACGTAGCGTTAATTTCACGTAGGGGGGGTTTAAATCATATGGCAACCCCCCCCCCCCCTTAACCTCCCTGCGGCTGGCCGTGTATTGTGCGTGATGAATTGTGGGTAGTATGATAAAAAAATTCGGCTGTAGAAATTATAAAGTTGTGTGTTGAGAATAGCGAGTGCTACTCGTTTTGGATCTGTTTTTTTTTAATTAGAAAAGGGTTTTCAGAGGCCTGTTTGAAAAATAATAACACACATATAGACTACAAAGTCTGTAATTTATAGCGCTAAGCTCTTCTTAACAACGCAACAAAATTTTATTATCATTTACCTACAGAATTTCTTGCCAATGTTTATATGTGAATTGGATATAATTTTTATTAATTAATTTAATAGCTATGAAAACCAACAGCTGTATAAAAAAAAAATGTACTAGAGTTAACAAACATCAAGCCAATTACAGATATTTTTTTGCATTATTCTGTTCGTTGACGACGATTCAACCTTTCTTTTTAACCTCCATCATCCTTACACTTTTCTTGATTTCTACTCTTACTGAGTTTTTCGCCGTATATTGATATTGACTGAATTCTGACGTTTCAGGCCGATCATCATCAACCCATTGACGTCCCACTGCTGGGCACGGGTCTCCTCTCATTTGAGAGGGATTAGGCTATGCTATAATTCACCACGCTAGTCTACTGCAGGTTGTCAGACTTCACATACCATCGAGATAAATCTCTCAAGCATGTAGATTTCTTCACGATGTTTTCCTTCACCGTTTGAGCTCGTCATAAATACGCACATAACTTCCGAAAGGTCAGTGGTGCGCGCCTTGGGTTCGAACTCGAGACCTTTGACATCTCAGTCCACTGGTCACACCACTAGGCGACCACAGCTTCCAGCTTCAGCATCAGGCCGATATACCGCGATAAAATCCCTTTAAATTAGTTTTATATCAAAATATTTTATTTTAATTGGACCAATTACATACAGGTACCATTTTTGTATTGTTAAAACTGAAAAATACACAACAAGTGTTAAAAAGGGTAGGTAGGCTATACGTATTCATAAATTGCACCTGTAACACGATAATTAATGAGGTCGATTTGTCATAACTTCAAGGAAAATGAAGACTCGCAATGTACACACACCAATTCGAATGTGTAAGAAATAATTCAGTTGACAGCTGTCAAATATGTCACCTGAGGCGCGCCATTTTCATTTATGAACAAAACTAATCTATACAACGTTGCTTCATCTTCATACATTTTGATATATTTAAAGAAGAAAAGAATTAAATTCATTGAGGAGTAACTAAACGATGTAAATTTTTTATTTATTTAAATGTTCTACGCACGTCTATAATACTCTACCAATTGATGAACTCATTGGAGTAGTGGTATTAAATGCTACCTCCTGTAAGAAAACCGGGCTCGAATTCCGGTAGAGGTAAATGTGAGTGTGATGATCATAGACATTTGTACTGAGTTATGTGTGTTTCTATATATAAAACATATGTATGTATTTACAAAAACAAAAACTAATCTGATTAGTGTGTCAACTAGCTAGCCTCGTTGCTGTGTAATAATGTCTGAATATATTTATTATTTATATGTATGTCGATGAATAACTTTTATCTGAATCCGTTCACCCGTTTTAGTGTAATGACTACTTACTGTGCAACAAACATAAAAACACACATACACAAGTTTCACATTTATGGTATCTAATTTAAATTTGAATTAAACCCCAAGTAAAGTTTTGTTAAATTTCCTATTACAAATCTACATCGTCAATTAAACTTCACAAATTCAACCTTTAACTTGAGAATATCTTAACAAAAGCACCGTGCCGAAGTGACAAAGACTTTTGACAAATATGAAAATTTCGAGGGCCCGCAAGTACACGAGAAATTACTTTACAATTTACAAGTACCCACATAGTCGTTACCTCACAGTCCTCGGGAAAATTACTTAACGGGCTGACTTTATAATGTGTGCAGGTTTTAAACAATAAAGCTGTTATGTCTGACTGACAGGTGATTACATTATTAGTTGCGAATGTTAGGCAAACTTTCGTGGATCGAAATAATTATGCCTAAATATTGCGTTAATAAAATTTTATATTTCACTAGCTGACCCAGCAAACGTTGTTTTGCCACATTATAGGGGTTGGTGGACAACCCTTATCACTAAGGGGTATGAAAAATAGATGTTGGCCGATTCTCAGACCTACTCAATATACTCAGAAAATTTCATTAGAATCGGTCAAGCCGTTTCGGAGGAGTACGGGAACGAACTTTGTGACACGAGAATTTTATATATATTTCATATAGAAATATGAAAAAAAAATTACAGATTTCAAACAATATATTGTGTTTTCAGAATAATCTAATATATTTTTCAACCTCTGTTGTTTGGATTACTTATCCGGTAATTAAAAATAGACTTGCCCCTATTACATGGGACTCAAAAAATCGCCCTCGAAATATAGATCAGGTATATGTAACTGAAGATTTATTCTGTACTTGCATTAGTACACTACTACTAGTAGTCTACTAGGGGCCTGCCTCGGCTTGGCTCGCGACGTATTCGCGACATTATTCATGTAAGCTCCGCTCCTATTGGCCGTAGCGTGATGTTATATACCCTACAACCTTCTTCCTGAGATTACGTTCAAACAAAGAAACAACTAAACAAAGTATAGATAAGGTCGTGTAAATATGGTTTGCTCAATAATTCAGTCACGAGCCAAATGTGACCATCATCAACCCATTATTGTCCCACTTCTAGGCACGGGTCTCCTCTCATTTGAGAGATTAGGCTATAGTCCACCACGCTAACCTACTGCAGGTTGGCAGACATTCTTTCAAGCATGCAGGTTTCCTCACGATTGTTTTCCATCACCGATTGAGCATGTGAT
Source organism: Craniophora ligustri (assembly GCA_905163465.1). Classification (NCBI taxonomy): domain Eukaryota; kingdom Metazoa; phylum Arthropoda; class Insecta; order Lepidoptera; family Noctuidae; genus Craniophora; species Craniophora ligustri. The sequence goes on from LR990981.1 coordinate 1,733,819, forward strand.
AAATACGCACATAACTTCCGAAAAGTCAGTGGTGCCTTAGCTGCTACGGCTCTCGGCCAAATATGGCTTGATTAAATAAAAACAAAATATAGCGACACAATAAAGTGTCACCGGTGTGAAGAATGCCATAAAATTAACAAAACACAGCGCCGTACAAATGCAAATAATTAAAATCCGTGTCCGCTCAACAGTACACCGGGATTAATTAGGGGCAACTGGAGCCACGGGGCACAACTGGTCTCATTCGCCCCGTAGGTACAAACTTTTAGTGAAATACGTACAAGTCACCGGTTATTTTGTACCTAGTGTTTTATAATGCCCTGGACAGCAGTATAGGAGTTCAATGACAACCAAGGATTTTTATTTATATGTATGAGAACACGTCAATTGAAAGTTGTGCTAATGTTTTGACAGTTGGAAAAATGTAAATTGTAAATTTTTTAAACTTTTGGAGGCCGGAAAAGACACTAGGTATTCTATAGTAGGTAACTCTGAGAACTGTGAGTACAAGCAATACAACGTATTGCTATATCTCTTATACTGTTTTATTACTCTACTATCACTAAAGGCGCATTTTCATTAATCTTTAGCGCCCGCATGCGGGGATCGGGAGATTCTTGAAACGAAATAGGGCCCGCATTCAGAAAATCATTTGTACTGGTCGTTAGCGTCCGCACGCTGGTTGCGAGAGAAACTTTGGTGTGATCAGTCGCAAGTTGCCTGATGACGTCTAATGACTAAGTCCCCGCATGCGCATATCGACCGATGAATTTCATTGGTCGTTATACCGAATGCGGAGAGCACCCGCACGCTTTTAATCGCCCAAGTTATCGACCGATGAGTTTCAGTGACTGACTTTACGACCGACTTAATGACCAATGAAAATGCGCAACAAAACAAAAACGAAGCGCAAAGAGAGAGGCAACACTATTTGTTTACGCACACATAGGCGTTTGCGTGTCGTAGTAGACGTTTGAAATGGAAAGTTATTATGGAGTGGCTAGGTATGATGGCATTAGAGAGTAGTGGAGAAAAATATCATAGAATATATCTGTGATAGGTACATGAACACACAGCTTGTGAATTACGCCAGTCCAAATAATTATCAAAAAAAAAAACAACATAAATCTAAATTAATCTCAAATCACGATTGGCTAGTTCTCTGCCCCTCCACTTTCGTCACTTAATCTTGAAGGTTTTAAAAGAGCGAGAATTTGAAATTCGTTCTCGATGTTATGATCCTTTTAATCTTAATGAAACCACACCGCTGACATATATTTTATAGGGCTGTCCCTTTTTAAATTCAAATTTATTCGGCATGGTTTAAAGGTTGATTTACAGCTTTAGTTATTAGCTGAACCCACGTGATTGTCTCTTTATACTGGGCCCAATTTTTCTTGTTATTTAAGGTGGAAGCTCCATGCTAGCCCTCGAAATTCAAATTTTCGTAGGTTTTTTGCAATTTGCCGGTCATTGTCAGGCCGTACATTGAACAAAATATGATTCGCGCCTGTAATAGGTATTTAGTTACAGAATTATAATCATTTAAATCAATAAAACAGCCCTCAAAGTGCATATAACTGTATTGATTGTCTATTTCATGAAAAAGTCATTCAATCCAATTGTATGCAGGGTTCGGACTCCACCTAAAACGTGTTAGTTACAAACAAAAAAAACACACAAATCTATAAAATATCGCAGGCGTTTGAGCTCCTAGCCGGGGTCCAGCGACCAGAGCTGGACCGAAGCCCGCCGGGGTTGTGGTGCATGCTTTTGCGAATCCCATGGCCCCGTCAATAGGGTTGGTGGCGTTGACGGGTGCGGTTTTTTATTCGGTAAACGATTAAGCGGAGTCCGACACACCCTGGCAATGGGAGGATACGTAAAGGAATTTACCGCAAAAAAAAGACGTTTGGGCTTGAAATACATACGCACGTAACGAGTCAAAGTCAAAAAGCAGCGTGCCTAGGTATTGAACTTGAGACTTATAACATCACACTCCAATGGTCACACCACTAGGCTACCACAGCAACATATCAAGAAAATCGTATACACCGTGAAATTATATAGATTTCGGGATCGAAAATTTTGGACCCTATATCAATAATGGAATCCATTTATGTGAAATTTAAATAAAATAAAGGTATTTATTTTTATAAAAAATGTGACAGACATACAAAAAACTAGAACGAAGCCAGGATACATGGTAACGCCACTAAATTTAACGTACTACGATTACTACGATCGATATCATTCAATGTTACTCACACATAGGCACACAACTAACACAACTAAGCAGTAAACCATGCCGACAAAGACATAAAAGCCGCCCGCGCGCTGCCGCTAACTTACCTACACGTTTGCCGACAATCCACTCGGACGCACTACCTATTATTACCTACCACGCTGTGCGGCGGCAGCGCCGCAGTGTCGCGCCCGCCGCAGTGTCGCCGCCGGCGGCGTGCGGGCCGGGCGCTAGTTCTACTGCAACTCGCGCGCGGTAAGATTTACGTTGTCACGCGAAAATGTGTCGTCAGTACGAATATACGAACGCGAAGTACTTAGCAATTGTTCAGCTGTACTGTGCACATTAATGGACTCTCGTGAATCCAAACTTAATACGGGAAGACCATCACCAAGTTCAGTTTAGTGCTAATGTGTAGGCAGTTATTATAACGGCCAATTAATAGTGACTATTTTCATTGAACGCTATCTAACAGCTCGTTTTTAGACATGTTATAAACGATAATATCGGGGCTGGCTGTTAGATGATATCCCTGTAGCGTACTTAGCAGGGATTTACTATCAGCATGATGGCTGCCCCGCTCATTATTCAAGTGTAGTCCGTGCCTACCTAAACACTCAGTTCGGTGATAGCTGGATAGGCCGCGGCGGTCCCATGGCTTGGCCGTCTAGGAGCCCGGACTTAAAGCCTTTGGACTTTTTCTTGTTGTCGGAAATCAAAAGACTTGCTTACATTACAAAGACCCGTAAACATGAAAATCGTGACTAGTTACGCAGTGCTATAGTGGACACCTTTAATAGAGTGAAAAGTGACAGACACGTTAAGAAAGCTAAAAGACAATATTATAAAACGGGCACGTTTGTCTATTGAACGCGGCGGACTCCATTTCGAGCAGTTGCTTCGGTACAGGGAAGTGTAAATAAACTGTTTTGCAGGTAACTTGTATGTAAAGTTGATTATTTTGTAAAAAGCTCCAATTTTTTAAATACGCCTGAAATACTTACCCAGTCTCTTGACTGCTTCAGCTATCTGTTTTTAATATTAATACAGTAAATACCTAATGTTATTTATTGAAAAGTTATGTTCAAGTAAAGTATTTCTGGCAGTCCTAAGCCCGTGGAATGTATGAATTACAATTGACGTTATTCCGTGAAAATGTTGCCGCAATGATTGTACAAGCGCAGCGGCTGTACTAGCGACTGCTGCACAAGGCGTCGCGAGTTCGATCCTCGCTCGGATTTTTTTTTTATGATCTGCAAGTAATTGTTATGTGTGAGGCAGTTTAAAAAAAATTTTTTTTTAAAGATATTGTAATACCTACTTAATTTTTAATCCCTTTTATTGAATTGGAATGTAGGTTTTACGTTCGTATCTCGTATCTGCTGATTCGCTAAGCGCCAAACCTGTCATATTTCAATTTATACCTAGATAGGTAAGTTACGTAGATAGGTGTAAGTAGATACTTACCATCAATTTCGTGGCCATCTGCATCGTATTTTGTAAATACAATTTATTTCAATAATAAAATGAGATCAATAAATTACTGACCTACTAGCTTTAAATAACGCGTAAGTACCTACTTATTAGTACTTATTCGCTCGGACAACCGTTTCGTACCAGCTGACTGGCGTTCGGGTCATTGAACCCGCCGCCGCGCCACCCACGCCGTGCGTCATTGATAAGTAGCGAGTTGGCGACTGCGGCCGATTTTGAATGAAATATTGGTACTCTACTACTAGCAAACTCGATCAAGTGAAAATATTCTTTTCACTTGCCAACTTTTTTATTATAAACAGTAGAGTTAATCTAAGACTTTTTTTGTTATACTAATTATCATAAGTTTCCCACCTTTCAGTTCCGAAACGACTACAATTTCACGGTGTATGTGTAGCCAAATAAACACAACATTTAATTTGTTCACAAAACATATTAAATTCATTAACCAATATACAAAAGGGCGCGTGTTTTGAAATATTTAAAGTGTAAGTAATTAATTTAAACTAACCAGATATTTCAGTTATCCCATAAATCAGTAAACGCGATAATAAATCATAAGCCAATATTAATTTCGGTATGACAAGAGCATTCAATAATGCACGGTCGTTAAATATGTTATTGTTAATAATATAGTGTATTTAACACATTAATTGGATGCAACAGTACTTATTTCAATACACCAATAAATTTAATTTCCCTAGCCTAGCTATAAACCAACTGACTTTAAAATGAGAAATTCATCAACTCGTCCTACATGCCTATGGCCCAATAGGGACGACTTGCAGAAAATCAAAATTAATATTTTTTTCCGTCTGCAACTCGTCCCACGTTACCAAAAAAAAGTTTACTGGTACAATCAGTAGCAAAAGTGAGCAAAATTTAATGAGATTCAAATGAAACACATATACAGTAAGACGTTTGCTTTTAATCATATGGGCATTATTTTTCGAATCTTTTACAGTTCACGGCTAGACTGATGTAAATATAATTCAATAATGAAAACTGCCTCGTAGATCCAGTGGTCGTTAGTGCGACTGCAGTACAAGACGCCTTGGGTTCGATTCCCAGGTTAAGCAGTGTCATTGGTTTTTCTATGAAATTCTCAGTAGCAGATAGGAGTTTGGATTCGTACCTGGTTGATGGCAATAGGTTCGCCTATTACATGGCACTAAAAACGTTTGTAAAACGTTTGTTTTTTTTTACATTAGTACACCTCTGTCTAACCCTTCGGAGAAAATACGCCTGATGATAAAATACAAATCAAATCCAAAGCTTAGATAACTAGTCACATATTCTATTATCACGAACGCATGCAATAAGGATGTCAGATGGACAATCAACGGTCGTATCGACGACAAATTAACGACTAAACGTACAACGCAATATCGCTTGAACGGATAAATAAATCGCGAGCAAACGACTCTATGGTGGCCGGTTACAAAATAAACGACACTTGTATAGTAATATTGATGATTCGGTGGCGTGGCTGAGCGATCGGCTTGTACGGGTCGCGGGTCCGATACCCGCACGGAGCAAATATTTGTACGTTCTACAGGTAATTGTTCCGGGTCTGGGCGTTTGTGTGTGTGAAAATTTGTGTTTGTAAACGCACCCACGATACAGTAGAAAATCCTAGAGTGAGCAACGTTTTAAAAAAAATGTTGCCTTCAGTTCAAGTATCAGAGTTGTTTAGAATTATAGGTGGACTGTGTATAAGTGCTGGTTTAAGGAGCCAGCCTATGTCGTGTTCAGTAGTAAGGGATTATACAAAAAAAAATGCATAAGTTAGAAACTTATTTAGCAATTTTCTACCGAAATTAAAGAATAGGTGAGTATATTAAAATGGTCAAGGATTTTCAAAAACAAATCCTACAGAAATATCAAACAAAACACGTATTAAACGAAATATAAGAAACCGAGTTAGTGTGTCCATAATGACATAAAACTGTTAGACTCAAGACGGATTACAAGGTCCCCGAGAGTAGGGTCACCACGCATCACCACACGTTTTAGGACAGTGTAATTTTTAAAAAGCGTCTTAAAATTTTCCGGGGATTTGCTGCCGGAATGCTTCGAAATTCCTTTTGTACATGGTATTATGTCCGGTTGGCGCGCACCTGCGGTGTAAGTAAATCCCCGAGGTTTTACCATGTCTTACCATTTTGAAGCAGGTTAATATTTGAGGCATTTTTTCGTGTAAATAATTTAGTTGTCCTGTTGACGTTTTGCGGTTGTGTTGTTTAGGTTGGTGGTCGGATTAAACTGATTGCAGACTTTGTTATTATAATCTTTTGTTGTAATCCTTTAGGGACCTAATTATGCAGGAGTGTAATAAATGCTGTTAGAATATAAATTCTCAAAGGACTGTATAAAAAGTAAACGTAGGCCCAGAATAACTAATAGTAGGTTAGTACTTTGGTACAGCACGGCCACTCTCCGTCCCTACCTTATGTTAGATACCTCAGCAGATCTTTGTGGTGTTTGTTGTCACGTAAGCAGCATCAGAACTTTTTTTTACACATACATTTGCGCGAGTACAAAGGTTAAGTTGCTTATGTAGTTGTAAAAGGTGTGATTTAAATTGAATAATTGTCATTTTCATAATAAATACATTAAGTTAATTTACTTGCTCAGGAATTTGGTAAAAATATATCAAAATACCGTGTCATTTAGACAGCCTCACAAGAAAAAATGCTTTTAAGTACCACAAAACCGCCATTATAAACATATACCTACAAAGCACCTTATAGTAACCTTCATAAAGTTTTACGTTAATTTTATTCATATTTCGCGATACTTTCAGAAAGAACAAAGAAAACTTTCGGTTAACTCTGTTATGACGTATGTATTTTTTATTTTATTAGCCTTTTTATAGAGTTGCAGAGGGGGAAATTGGCAAAACGAGACACTGTTTTTTTATCGACGGTTAAAATCAAGTAACTTGTTGTTTTACTAATGCGTTAAAGTCTTCTAGAAAGTAATGAAGTTCATAAGATTATGAATTAATGACTTAACTGTTCAAAAAAATTGTGTATTTTTTGTACATAAAAAATTCGCGACATTTTATTTTCTTCTGTTTAGTGTGTATAAAACCAAACAAAATCGTCCACGTATCTAGACCAATAATAACTACTTGCAAAATTGAAAGTAATGTTAAAACAAAATACTTTTATGAAGATTATATTAGGGTTGCTTTGATAAAAGCCATAAAATGTACCGTATTGAGATAAATTATTTTCTGCTTTAACGAAAGCAACAATCACACAAACATCAAAATAAGAAATATTAATCCTAAGTTGAGTATATTTGATGGTCACAATACATGACTTCATTTAGTATTTCGCGTGTATGCCCCAAGAGGGATGGTCACTCGGAAACTCTTGTCGACTTGACCCTCGCTTTCCTCTGGTATCCTTATTGTATTTGACCCTTCCATTGAGTCAATTTGGTTTCGTATTATTTTGTGGGAGTTAGTTTTATTAAATTCTTTACATAGTAGTATGGTATTGGGAATTTTATGTTTACATATGATTCAGAAAATATAAATATCGGGAACGAAATATGGGTATTAAAAAAATGACAATATAGAGTTAATCTACACAAACTAATTCTGGTTTTATTATTTTTATTATTCAGCTATTATTATTATGAGCTCAGCCCTTGTCGGTGGAGCAATCGCCACTGTTGTCTATCTCCTGCTTTCTGTTTGACTTCTTGCTACGACTCGATACCCACTTTTTCCTTCACTTGATCAATGAAATTTCGTCTAGGTCTTCCCCTTCCTCTCTTTCCTTCAATTCTACCTTCTAGTATGGTTCTAAAGAAGTCGTCGTGTCGTATCAAATGGCCAAACATCTTCCCTCTCCTATTCTCTATGGTTCTTAACAGCTGTCTTTTCTCGCCTACAATCATTAATACTTCCTCGTTTGTTTTCATTTCGGTCCAACTGATCTTCTCCATCCTCCTCCAGCACCACATTTCAAACGCATCTAACCTTTCTCTGTCCCTTTGTGTCATTGTCCAAGTTTCACAGCCATACAGTGCTATGCTCCAGACATAGATTTTTTGCATAAATTAATTAAATAGTACACCACAAATATACTTATATATATATATATACACACACACACTCACACACACACACACACACGCGAGCGCGCGCACGCGCGTGCGCACATATACTTCGAAATATCTAAATAACTTACCTTTGAGTTCCCTCTAGTAAATTAGAATTAAAAATACTTACCCTTTCCTTAATTAGATCCTAGTTCTTTATCTAAAATATGAATGTTAATTTTGGGGGTGGGCGCTGATGCCTATAGTACAAGATATTAAGTTATCTTAGTTTAGGTATCAGCTTCAACTCTAAATAAGTTACAATAACTACCTTTCTGCGCTAAATTTAAAATCGACCAGTATTTTGTAATAGTACTAAAACTTGAAGGTGTAAATAAAGAAATTTTATTTTATTTATTATTATTATAGATTTTTATAAAACGTTAGGCTGGTTTTATAATTTATAAAAATATCTTATATTAACTAATACCAAGCGACGTATTATTGCTTTTTTTTTTTATTATATTTCAGTAACATCTCCGGAACGATGGACGCCACACGTGTCAATGGGCGCCTCGCACGCTGTCAGCCTAATGTTATGTCTACCAACAATAGTCACACCACTAGGCTACCACAGCTCTTAAATTATTGATTGATTTTCATTTAAGAATCAGTAACAGCTCGAAGATCGGACTTTGTACTCAGTGAACGGTAATGCGATGCCTGCTCGAGGATATTACAGGCGTAATGATGATATTGTAAAGTCTAAATCTTTCACAAAATAAATAAAATAAATAAATAAAATAAATAAATAAAATATCAGTTACATACAACATAAACTTAAACACAGGGCACCAAAACAGCTAATAACGCGATCTACATAACAGAATCGTTCGGAACAATGGACGCCGCACGTGTCGGCCGCATCGCACGCTGTCGGCCTAATGTTATGTCCAGGGCTGCCAACAATAGGAAATTTCAGTTTGACAGACAAAGCTGTTGTTAAACCTTGACCTGTGTGATACTGTTTGAATTATGTTGCCTCTACATTTGTGTATTAGTTGAATGAGTTCATTAAAATTGTTTGTAAATATTTTGAGCAACAATTAACCTTCATCATCAACCCATTTACGTCCCACTGCTGGGCACGGGTCTCCTCACATTTGAGTGGAATTAGGGTATAGTCCACCACGCTAGCCTACTGCAAGTTGGCAGACTTCACATGCCATCGAGAATATCTCTCCAGGTTTCCTCACGATGTTTTCCTTCACCGTTTGAGCATGTGCTAATACGCCATTAACCTTATTTACAGGGAACTTCTAGAAACAAACTTAGAAGTTTTTACATACATACCATCACGCCCTAATTGTACATCCTCATTCCACCGTTATGTGTTAGGTCCCATGTATTAGGGGGCGAGCCCCTGTGCCCACCAGTGGGCCAGAAAATGAATTAGTGATAATTTAATAAATAGCAATCTTATCTAATATATAAAATTCTCGTGTCACAGTTTTCGTTGCCATACTCCTCCGAAACGGCTTGACCGATTTTGATGAAATTTTTTGTGGTTATCCGGTATCTATGAGAATCGGCCAACATCTATTTTTCATCCCCCTAAAAGTTAGGGGTAGTCCACCAACCCCTATAATGTGGCAAAACAACGTTTGCTGGGTCAGCTAGTAATAATATAATAAACCTGCTAAATAAACACTGCGTATAATATAAACGTTATACCTAGAAAGTAACAATTTAGCTACGGTTGAAAATTAATTATGGTAATGAATATCAAATCGATTTTACGGTACTTAATTTGTACATCGCATGCATTTAATATTAATAATTCCAGGATACTTATATCAATAATTCATTATGATGAATTCAATTTATAATAGCAATTGACTATAGGGGTCAAAGGTCGTCCTCAGTTTGGTCCCAAGGCACACACCGCCAAATCTTAAAAGTAATGTGCGTATTTATGACATGCTAAACTATCGCGAGGAAACCTGCATGCCTGAGAGATTTTCTCAATGACGTGCAAACTTACCAGCGCGCACTACGCCAGCATGGTGGACTATAGCCTATTCACTCTCAAACGCGAGAAAAATTGTGACCAGCAATGGGACAATAATATACCTATGCATTTGGTTCTACTAATCCAACCTGTGCCGTTTTGGTCTCGTTTTCAATTAAAATATGCCGTAAAAACCATAACACACGATTGCTGGAAGAAATAAAACATAACATTATGTATTCCTCTTCATTTTATAGTCCATTAAAATATAAACATGATTTTACAGCTCGCACGCGAATGGCATGAGACAAGGGCTGCAGCGTGCCAAGTTTTGCCGTAGTAAATTTCGCCACACAAATATTATTTTTTTCGAGAATGATGAATAATTAATGATGATTGCAGATGACTTTTATAGTGGCAGACGTATGGGAGGAACATCCGCCTTTTCAGTCTTTTCTTTTATGAAGAATTGCTGCAATGTTTTAGTAAAGATATAAGAGTCTTATCATCTGCTTCAACCAATATTTTTAAAAGGATTTTACAATATTATGCAAATATTAGACATTGAATTAAACTTATTTTTAAGGATTTAAGTATATAGATATTTTTTGATCCCGACGTGTCCGATTCTTTAAAGCATTCATGACCACCAAGGGTAGATTGGATGACTTGATTTATTGATAAAATTTGCCCACTCTCTGCCGTTGTTATTTTTAGTATTCAATTAGCTGTAACGTTTTCATGCATTAAATAATAAATAAATATCAATACACCGCGACAAAATCCGTACAAAATAGTTCAATTTAACAATAGTCATGTTACTTTAACTAACGAAAAACAGGCAATTATTGAGGGTATTTAAACAAACAATAGACTAGTACACTCAACTATCCACCAACCCTATATTATGGCGGACTACGCGACTCGCGGTGAATGTGTTCATTACAGGGGTGCCGTCACAAGACGGCAAATTGCCGTGGACGCCAATAACTGTACGAATAAAACATCAAATAATGATCGCTCGAAAGATATACTGAGTGAAGAGAAAGATAGTTTCGAATAAATCGCTCTGGAGCAATAGTTGGCGGGCAAATCATACAGATTGATAAATGTGAATATGTGAGCGTTTGTTCGGTTGAGTGGAACTGGTATTCTCACAGCGAGTCTAGTTTATTGTTCTTGGTTTTAACTGAATTTTGAATTGGTTTGTTTTGTTTGATGTTCGTCGAAGTGTTTTTAACGATGATTACACTTAACAAGCTCCCCGGATCAGGGTCTTTGCTTCTTTCTAATTATTTACGGTATACCTATCTCCTACTCTACCCTAACCTTACTTTGTACTGTTTTCAAGCCTCCGGCGTACACAAAACAACCTACCAAAGTTTCATCACAAAACAGTATAACAGCGCATAAAATACCAAACAAAAATGATTTTGGTATTTATTATGGTTATGATGTTACGTCTGAAACCGATGTTTCATTGATATTTATACAAACAGTACAATTTTCCACAGATTTCTTATCCTTACGAGATTATTAAGGATTAAAATAAAACTATTTTCACGTTTATTTCGTCAGATCTTTTACAGCATCCATAGTTATTCTCTGCCCGTGACCATGGATGTATACCATACCATAAATTCCATACCCTAAAAAATTGTACGTTTAATAGCTACCAGTGTTCGTAACAAAGTTACGAGAACAGCAAGAAGCTATTATAATAAACTATACCGAAGAAAACGTTCAAAACTGAGCTCAAATAAATACAAAGAAAAATAACCAAACAGATTAGCTATCTCATCAAGACCCGCGGAGTATCCCATCATTCAAAAGAATTCGGCCAAAAATTTAATGAACCTCATAATAAGAGGTAACGATGTGATTCGACCCCAAACCACTGAGGCACTCGGGCGAGGGGTTGAAAGAAAAAAGGAAGAAAATAAACGGCCATTATTCTTTTTCATCCGCTCTAGGGTGGAAAACAGAAATGGAGAACAAAATACAGTTTCATTAATTTCAAATTCCAATGTTGCTTCTATTATTATACTGATAAGCTCAAGTTAAAAGTAATAACCAAACAGACCAATCGATCTCTCAGGCTATCATCATTATCACCTAATTTTTGTCCCACTGTTGGGCACGGGACACTTCTCCTTTGAGAGGGATTAGGCTATAGTGCATCAAGCTAGTCTAGTGAAGACAGACTTCACACGCCATCGAGAAAATCTCTCAAGCATGCAGGTTTCCTCACATGTTTTCCTTCACTGTTCGAAAATGTATACGCACATGAATAACATCAGAAAAGTCAGTGCCTTGGGTTCGAACTCAAGACCTTTGACTTCACAGTCCACTAGTCACACTACTAAGCTATCACAGCTTAGGCTCTCTTTATCGCTCAGTAATGATTAAAATTTTCATTGTTTCAGCTTTCAGCACAAAACTTTATTCAGCAATTCCTTCATAAACTGACACTAAATGAATTTACTTAACTTTTACTGTGAAGAAATATTTTTATAACAGCGCGAGGAATGAAAATTTTAAAAACACTTTTCTAGGTAAATTTAAATTTAAACGCGTTATAAAATACTTACACAACGAAACGAAGATGCTACGAAAGATAACAGAGAAGAAAAAATTAGGAAGTAAATGGAATTTCCTACTAATTCTGTGAGAACCGACAGATTTGTACCTGTATTTGTGAATTTGAAGAGTATCTATGGAATTTTTGCCGGTCCTTCTTCATAAAACCTATTTTTTGCAACCGTGCAACAATTTTTTGACAATTCAAAAGTACTAGGAATATTGGTCTAACTGAAATAAATCATTTGAGTTTGAAAATGGTGTTTAAACAGACACCATTTTCAAACTCAACTCAGGGGCACTTGGGAACACAGTGAGCACAGGGGAACTCCATTGGGTGGCAGACAATTAAACCATGTTTAATGCATCACTTTCTAAATAAAATTGAATAAAATTGCTCATTATAGTCATGACAATAATAGTTCAATTCAATTTAATTAGTAAACGAATAAAATGAAATATTTATTGGTACATAATAAAACCTTTACATTTTTCCTTGATTAGACAAAAATACTAAAGGTACATGCATCGTATCTATGCCCACTGCATTATAATTTATCGAAACATTCAAATCAAATCATTTATATCAATTAGACCAATACAGGTACTTTTGAATAGTCGAATTAAATTGAATTTAGTTGCACGGTTCCAAAAGGTAGGTCTTATGGAGAAGAACCGGCAAGAAACTCCATAGATACTCTTTTTAAATTAAATACAAAATTGTTGGTTTTCTTTTACAATGCTTTGTGTATGTAATATCAATATGAGACTGGTGCTGTTCGATATGAAACGTATAATTTATGAAAATAAAAGAAATAACTAAAACCAATTTAGGTTGCCATAACATGTATGAGCCGACCAGTCCCAACTGATAGCACCCGGCATCCCAGAATGCCCGGCAACCGGTAGGCATTTTCACATAAAAAAAAACAACATCAAAGCCAACATCAGTCTCATATTTTACAAGTTATTTTACTACTCAGTAACTATTATAGTATTTATAGTTAATATATAATAAATTAAATTAATAAATAATTTGCATGTCAATCAGTAAAGGTGTATAACTAAACATGTCAAATTGTATAAGTGTATAATTGAGCATGTCAAATTGTAAAAATGTATAAATATCTTTATGTAAAACAAAAAGAAGTCAAACCAATAAATAAAAAAATATAAATAGAAGGAAATATAATAATCATGAGGCTAGCAAACCTGTGGAGCTGGACCAGCATTTTGCCAAACTTTTTTATCTACAAGATAATCTTCTAATTTGTAGTATGCTTTCTTGCATAGAGTAGACTTTACAATGGATTTGAATTTATTTTTCGGGAGGTTTAAAATTATTTCCGGAATCTTATTATAAAACCTAACACTATATCCCACAAAAGGTATGGAGTTTAGCGAGACGAAGCTGTGGCTGCATTAATTTTGACTTATATCTAGTATTATAATTATGCAGTTCACATCTTTTCGTATGATGTGATATATTTTTTCTAACGTACATTATATTTTCAAAGATATACTGACAGGGCACTGTCATAATATTTATTTCTTTAAAGAGTTCCCTGAGTGAATCACGACTACTTAGGTTATAAATGGCTCTTATTGCTCTTTTCTGCAGTACGAAAACTGATTCTATGCCTGTAGCACGGCCACAGCAATATTCCGTAAGACATGATGCTATGAAAGTAGTTATAATAAACTAGTCTTGCATTATTATGGTAAGCAGATAACAAATGCTTCAATACCCGGCCTATCTTCTCCAACCCTACTTCTAAAAGCTAAACGAGCGTGAAGATACTAAAAGACATTTTGCTGCAATCCGTGCTAACCCGGTATTGACAACGACCCCTTCTGATTGAGCGGGATAAGAAAAAATAGGGTACAAACATAGGAAAAATAGGGTACAAACATAGGAAAAATAGGGTACAAACATAGGAAAAATAGGTGAACACTTTTACGGTTTAGCACAAACTCATACGTACATATATACAGGACGGAGAAAAAGGAAGAGAATATTTTCTACTCGCTTTAACCCGCGACTTCGTCTGTATAGATTTAGTAATTGTATCCAATCTACTTATTTATATTTAAAAAGTATTACTACTTATTTTGACGACCCCATTAGTCCAGCGGTAGTTAACACTGCCTTCTGTGCTAAGGGTCCCGGGTTCGAATCCCGGTAGGGACAAATAAGTGTGCGATGAGCATAAACATTTGGATTCGAGTTATGGATGTATGTATATATGTATAATATGTATGTATTTAAAAAAATAAAGAAGTATATATGTAGTATATCAACCAACTAGTATCCGTAACACAAGCCTCGTTGCTTAGCTCGGAACTAGATGGCGCTGTGTCATAATGACCAGGAATATTGATTTATATACTAGCTTTAACCCGCGACTTCATCTGCGTAGAATTAGTAATTGTATCCTATCTACTTATTTATTTCAACCCTCTTTAAAGATATTATCAATCCCACATACAAACTTCTACCCCCCTTTTCTCTCGATGATTTCTGAGACAAAAACTATACCTCCCTTAAAGCACACGACTGAATCTACGAAGTTATGTGCGTATTTATCACATGTTCAAACGGTGAAGGAAAACATCGTGAGGTAACCTGCATGCTTGAGAGATGTTCTCGATGGCGTGTGAAGTCTGCCAACCCGTATGAGTGGTGGACTATAGCCTAATTCTTCTCAATTAGGGAAGACCCGTGCTTACAGTGGAACATTAAATGGGTTATAATTAATGCGCATTTGATATATTGATAAAACTAAATTCATAAACAGATATTTTTCTTTCGTGAAACAAATAGTTGAAGCAGTCCTTATTAATTGACAATTTTATTCTCCGCTCCTAATACAACATGCTGTATACATATAGAGAGTGTACGTAATGTCTATACATTTCACCACAAATTCGTGTGTCACCGATTCACTTGTATTTACTGCTCCGGGCAATTTATCATAAATGCGAGCATCATTGCTTATATTCTCTAAGATTTACGTGTTTTTTGCATAAAGGGAGCCATTTTCGCAGCATTTTGTTTTGGATACATTATACTTAGTGTTACTAGCAGCTGCCAATTCACGCAACCACAAGCTAAGCAACGAATTTTGTGTTGAGGTTCATAAACTATCTGATTGACTTGTATTATTCATCAGAGGTCGCTCTCAACACGAGCCAACATGATAGCCCGCAGGTTTGCTAGCTGATCAAAGAAGGTAAATATCACACTATTTAGAGCGTATTGTACATCTCTTTACACGTGCAGCCTATGGGCTCGTTACACAAAGAAGTGCTATAATGACCTCCGTGTTCTATACAATAATGCGTTTAGGATTGTGATGGGGCTGCCTCGCTTCTTTCTTTCACGGGACTATGCGCATGCGGAGCATCTCCATGGTGCGCAGAGTGCGGGCCAGCTCCAACGCAATCCCGGCAATAATTGCTGATAGCCTGGACTGCCCCTTCATACTACATTGCTGTAGCAGGCATGTTCAGCTAAAGCCGTTTTGCAGGCGTTATTAATATTTGTATCTCTATTGTATTGTATTTTAAATTCTATAATAATTATTGTATTTTATTATAGTTTAGGCATATAATTATTGCAGAGCTGTGGTGGCCTAGTGGCGTGACCAGTGGACTGACATGTCAAAGGTCTCGAGTTCAAACCCGGGCACGCACCACTGACTTTTCGGAAGTTATGTGCGTATTTACCACATGCTCAAACGGTGAAGGAAAACATCGTGAGGAAACCTGCATGCTTGAGAGATTTTCTCGATAGCATGTGAAGTCTACCAACCCGCAGTGGGCTAGCGTGGTGGACTATAGCCTAATCCCTCTCAAATGAGAGGAGCCCCGTGCCCAGCAGTGGGACAATAATGGGTTGATGATGATATAATTATTAATGTAATGTCTGTAATTGTTATTTGGGTTTAGTTAACCGAAATAAATGAATTTAATTTAATTTAATTCATAACATAGGGATGGAAAACAAGGCTACGACCCGCCTGCTGGTAAGCGGTTACAGTATCCTATGGACGTCTGCAGCACCAGAGATGTCGCTCGTGCGTTGTCAACCCTACTCGCGCGACGCGCAATTTTGACCCTATAACTAACATTCCTCAATATTAACCCTTTAAACCAGAACAAACATTACATTGCGTCGTACAAGGTATGTTTTCTTAAATACTCGTTTCGAAAAAGACTTGGACGAACTCCAAAGAGTATTAATTTTAAGAATTAGGAAATCCTAAGAGTATTAATATTAAGAGAATAATTTTAATAATTAAATCTCCATATACACTACAAAAATGAAAGTTATAATGCGTCAAAAGAAACGTTAATAAAAAAATCTTGAAATGCGAAAATCAAAAGCATAGCAAATAATATGCACATTGTGTTTGTATTTTAAAACAATTGTGCCAATAAAAATGGACCAATCAGAGCACAGTTCACACCTGTGCGTCGCTTTGTAAAAAGTGAAGCCATTAGGGCTGTCGCACGCTATTGTAATATTTATTTTGTTTATGTATTCTTTTTGCGCGGCGAATGGCGCCCGAGTGCATTGTGCTATGTTTGGGAGAAAGGGGTGTATATAAATAAGTACTTACTATTTGTAAGATTTTACGTTTGTTCTGTTGAAATATTGCAGATGTGGATAACTGAATAGCAGAAAAATAAATAACTGAAGGGGAGTATGAACTCTATGATATAGTATGTGATCTATCGTGTACGTGTGTACGAACCATTTGGAATACTTTGTCTTTGAAAATCAATATTCTGTGACGATGAAAACAGTCTCTTAGAAACTATGAGAGAATCGAGACCTACTTATTCTTAGTTAGTTACTTAGTTTATAAGTGACGTTCGAAAGGTATTTCTGTAATTTCTCTGACCATACACTGCTGGCGGTTTGCACTAGTATCATTTGCTGGTCTTTTGAGTCGCGCCCAAAAAATCCGGCAACACATACTGCAGAGCGTGTAGCAACCATATAACAAAGAAGTTCTGTTAGTGGCGGATCCAGCTTCCGACTCAATGGGGGGTCATCTAGGAAGATTAAGGGACTTAAAAAAGGTCATCCCATTGAAATTGATTTTGTAGTGTATGAGGGTAGATGCATAAGTATTTTCTCGAGCGCATACGTCACAAGGTGTGGGCTGACGGGCTGAGTGGGGCAGTCAGTGAACAGTCAAGGTCCGACGGTCAGTTGAGAAGCACGTGGTGGTGCGTAGGCGAGCCAAATAGTATTATATGAATATACATATATGCATACAGCGTAGAATCTACAGATTTATTGCTTTACCCAGTCTAGGAGGACCCCTCATGACCTATGGTCCTCCTGGACTGGATCCGCTCTGGAATTCACACTTAATAAATATTTTTACTATTTCTTAAACTACCCTCCATATCATGCTATACTTTTCTTAATCTTCAAGACAAAATAGAAAAACAGCCAAGTCATCAAGAACACAAGCATAAAATATACTTACAAACTAATTAGAATTCCTGTGTAACCGACACATAATATACGGGATACCACCATAAACAGCAGGTTGCAACCCTAGCGGCCATTATCGCCGTCGTCAAAATGGCGGCACAACTTTATTATATCGTTTTAATTAATACTGTGAGTGCAAGTGGGACGGTGTGACGTAATATACTTGATAATGTGAATGCTGCTGTAATATTTTTTTCAGTGTGTTGTTCATTTACTCCTGTTTATTGTGTTACTAGCGGCCCCAGCTTCGCACGTATAGATATAATTATCACACATACCATCACGCCTGTCGTCCCCGAAAGGTTAGGCAGAGGTACACTAATGTAACCACGTTACGCCGGTATGTTTTAGGTCCCATGTAATAGGGGGCGAGCCTATTGCCATTCATTAACCGGGTACGAACCCAAACGCCGAGCTGCTACTGACAATTTCACAGAAAAACCAAATAAAACTTTGCTCGACCTGGGAATCGAACCAAGGACTTCTTGCTCGGCAGTCACACTGTACGACTATTAGACCAACGAGGCAGTTAGATATAAATATTTAATAAATATTTACAAAAATATAAACTTCAATTGAATTTTTCCCTAATATTTTTAAAAATAAAATACAGCTTATGCTCAACACGGATAGCGTAGCATTCGAATGATGAAAGTATTGTTCAAATCGGTCCAGTAGTTTTGGAGCCTATTCAATGCAAACAAAAAAAAAACAAACGATAAAATCTTTCCTCTTTATAATATTAGTATAGATTGGTAGACTCGAGGGGTTCGTTACATTGTGAAATAAGGAAATAAGGGGCAAACGGGCAGGAGTAAGTGTACTGTAAAATTAATAAGGTTCAGTAAATAGCAAATTTTTAACAGAACTGTTTTGTATGATCTCTACATTTGCACCATATCTTACTTATGGACCACCTACTGTACCTACTTAATTTTAAGTTACGAAGAATAAGGCGGAAAAGCTGGATCTTATATGATATATTGGATACATCCTCCAATTATTATATTTAACGTGACGTCACTCAAATAGAAAACAGTAAATAAACTTTAAAAAATAAACGTCACAAAGTTTGTAGTTTTTAATCTACGAACAGCAAAAGTTTTAAAACTTCTACCTAAAACTTAATAGACTATAAAATCCATTTCTTAAAATCCATCTTGGATTTTAAGAAATGGATTTTATAGGGTGGATTTTATAATTTATATCGTACATGCAGAGGCACGTCAAGTTAAAAATATGCATGAGCAATTTGTTATTTAAAATAAATAACAATATATTTCCTCTGCCAAAAATATGTGAACGGCCGCTTTTGAATAGCGAAAATCGAGTTACATCCGTAACTACATTGTTCTAAAACCGAAAAGCATAATCGGATTAAACCGCTTACGTCCGGTCTGAACCACTTTTTCCGCGACCAAAATGTCATTAAGTCCATATTGTGGTGGCTATATCCCGCGGATTCGCTCGCTATAATTTGATTTATAATTTGAGAGTGACCAAAAGGCTAGATTGTTCCATTAACTGTGGTGGTTTTACTAGCGTTGGGAACTAGTTGGTTTAATTTTATTAACTTTAATTATGTCCCCTTTTCTCGGTATTTCGAAAGTGATGTGAGCATTATGATCGTGTGGATTTATTATGAGTTAATCAAAGTTAATAACTGGTCGGTTAGATTTGTGGGAATGTAATTGACGTTTCCTATTATTATTAACACCTCTTTGGCAAAATTTTATTCATATTTGAGGAATTTAAAGCGAAATTTACAGTCATGTATATTTTCAGCGCACTCGAATGACAACAGCACAAAATTGGGGAGTTCTCATCACCAATTTTGTATTTAATGAATGGCAGCGATAAATTCAGGAGAGAGCTGATGATTAATTTAGTAGAATTAACCTGTCATGTTGTTACATCACAGGTACTTTTTACTTATTAGTAAATATATCCTAATAATAAATAATCAAAAAAAATATGTCAAGTTGTTTCATCTAACTATTATATATAACTCAAAGGTGACCGACTGACTGACTGACATAGTGATCTATGCACAGCCCAAACCACTGGACAGATTGGGCTCAAATTTTGATGACGTAGGCATCCGCTAAGAAAGGATTTTTTAAAATTCACCCCCCAAAGGGGTGTAACGGGGGTGCAAAGTTAATATGAAACTTATATTTTTTTAAGTAAATTGCACGCGGGCGAAGTCGCGGCAATCAGCTAGTCATTCAATAAATGAGTCTCCTCTCATTTGAAAGAGATTAGAATATAGTGCACCACACACCCTAGGGGTTGGCAGCCTTCACATGTCATTGAGAGAATCATCATGTTTAAAGATCCGCGATCAACTTCTGTACTAATGAACCGAATTTAACGGAACTGTGTGGAGTCTGATCCAACTCGAGATATAGGATAGTTTTTAACTCAATTCATAATCTTTTTTTTTTTGCAAAGCAAGCAATAAACTTGGCCATCTCTACAAGTATATTTCCCTGCATATAACTTTACAAGCATCATAAAATTAAAAACCTATTATATTATTAAATCTTCTTGTCGCAATTTTCTCCTGAAGATTGCTTCAGAGGAATTCATCAATGCATTTAAAAGCGTAAAACCCATTTCAACCCGAAATCACATGATCAACGATTCAAACACCCGAAATTCGTTCCATAAATATTAGTTAAGACCCTTTCAAAACTACCCTCGGAAACTAAACTTTAGTTAAATAAACGAACCTTCTTTTCGGCCCACCTCTCTGGGGACACACCATGTAGATATAAAAAAAATATAGGACAGGAAATTTAGAATTTAATATATTCACGGCGTATCAACCCTACACCGCTGTGTGTACATAGCGTGTGTGTTCCGACCTATAGTTACAGATAAGACAATGTAAGGGTTATGTGTTTTGGTTTTACACTTGACGATTTCGAGCTGTCGAGAGCTAGTCGTAGGGCAAAGTAATGTTCAACATTTGTATTTACATAATTATTTTGGTCAGGTTTCGATCCATCATTCAGTTTATAAAAATATTAGATGTGTTAATACAACAAATCGGAGTAGCATAAAATTAGCCCTATCATTAATTTTGCACAGATTCTGTTATTTTTATATTTATATTTAGGATAGATCTGGAATCAGCTAAAATATTTATTATTATAATTTACAGGCAGCAAAATCGTGTCGTGATCGGATCGTCGAGTGTAAATAAATTACGACCCACATAATCGTTGTCGCCAAATAACTACAAGAATCTGGAATATTCCCCTCTCGGTATCGTACAGTAATCGTCACGTTTAAAGAACATTGCATCTTCGAACATTTGAGGGTTGAAAGACGGTTCTAATAAAACGTTTACTAAAGATTTTCATCTTCAAAGTTTACTATCATTTTTTTTTTATGGGAACTATTACAATCTTAAAGCTTAGGGGGGATATATAGATTAGGGGATTCAAATAAGTCACGTAGCCGTAAAACGAAGGATTATGGGAACTGTTCCCAGATGTCGATAACTATCAAGAAGAATGTAAAACTGTCCATAGCTCTAGGTGTATCTACGTAAAATATACTGTATATTCCATAAAAATATTTTGTTCTTAACACACATTAAGTAAATAAAAAATTCCTGGACATTATGACACAGCGCCATCTAGTTCCAAGCTAAGCAACGAGGCTAGTGTTACAGATACTAGTCGGTTGATATACTACATATATACTTTTTTTTTGTAAATACATACATATTATACATAGATACATCCATTTCCAGATCCATCCACATTTGTCCCTACCGGGATTCGAACCCATAGCACAGAAGGCAGCGTTAACTACCGCTGGACTAATTGGGTCGTCTAATTATTAACATTATTAACATATTAATGAAGTCGATGAACCCCTCTGTACGATTGTTCATATCACATGCAGATTTTTTTATACCACTGAGGTGACAAACAATTTTAGTAGCCGATGGACATTAGCAACACCAGAGGAGTCGTCGCTCACGCGTTGCCGACCCTAAAAGATCGGATTTTTTTATACCTAGAGAGCGCATTAAGCTCTCAGTCCCAATTATTAAATGTACAAATACATATGATAACCTCAACAAAAGTTAGTTAGAAACCCGAAAGGCCAGAACTTCAATTAATTTATCGACCACCAACACAATTACCAAAGAATATTGAAATGACGAGACTATTAGAATGCTAATATTGCCAATCGCATGCGAACAAGCGGTTAAACCGATTCAAAACCGTCTCAAATAACTATAAAATAATAATAAATTACAGCGACGAAGTGAATACGGTTTTGACAACGACCGCCATTAGACGTTTATCTCGTCTCACAAGATTGTTTATTGAACGTTTTCTGTAACGATTACGGTGTTTGGTTGCAACGTCTAAAGGGTTTTAGTTAGGTTCATGGGTAGGGTGGCCAACAGACCTGTGTGGTACAGGATACCTTTAGGTACCTTGGGATCGAGTTCTACTCAAAAAAAATATTTTATTACTAAATTGGATCATCAAATCGGAACCAAATGTCCACAGGACATCCAACTAAATCCTTATAGACAAAGGCTGGTTATAAGGTACGTCGAACAATTTGCAGAAACTTTTATCTGGTCGCATTGTGCATTTTGTTGGTGGTCATCTCATAACGCTATTATTTATATAATAAAATTATGTTATCGTTTTGATATCGCGTGTTGGCAATGTCGTGTATTTAATTTAAAATAAAAAAAATCTGATAGGTCAAATATCCTTTAAAATGCCATAAATCTTGGTCACCCTAATTATAAGGACGATGAGTTTATATGGGCAAGCTTAGCAGACACATTGTCCAAGATTATTGGATGGTGGTTAAGAACCGTTTAGTTAATGTTAACGCTTAATTTCCATAAATTATATTATTTATTCCAAAGGTTTTAAATAAACCCTTTAGTAATAGTTCTCAACTGTAATCACGATTGAGTAAGATATATAAGGTAGGTATAGCCAACACTGGTCATTTTTAAATTCAATTAGGATAAGCTAAATATTTTTTCTATATTAAAACAAAGCAAACACGTTATTATGACCATATCACATGAAAATATAAGCTAGTGTTTAGTGACGTTATTATTAAGAAACCTTTTTTATCTTTACTTACACTTAGTTTAAGAGAAACATCACAATGACTTAATTTTTTTTTATACGTTGCTCCCCACTAGGATTTTCACCTGTGTCGTGGGTACGTTTACAAACACAAATTTTCACATACACAAACGCCCAGACCCGGAACAACTACCTGTAGAAGGTACAAATATTTGCTCTGTGCGGGGATCGAACCCGCAACCCGTGACGCACAAGCTGATCGCTCAGCCACTGCGCAAATCAGGCGTATAAGTATTATTATACTTATTAATTCTGCATGCTTAAGATCGACGCAAATATTTATATCCTTCAAAATATCTATTATTAGTGCTGAATTCGATTAACATCTCTTATAAACCGTTTAGTCTTCAAGAATACTGCTAACTTCCTCACAATTGAACGAAACATGCAATGGGCGAAACTTACAATATTCTCATGGATGTCCGAAGAATTCCTCTCACATTTAACAAGTACGGAGCTCCACAAATCTGATCTGTTTCGGCCAGTGGAGGCGTAACTCAATCTTGCCACTGAACAGATGGACACAGAAGAAGCTACAAACATTTTTATTTCTCACTTATTTTGTACTTTTATGCTTCAGAAAGGTATTTTAGTATAATATAAATTCAATTTAATGGAACATTTCGCAGTGTCGATGTCGAGAATGAATTTTTGGGTCAACTATTCCCAACTATTGTTTGAAATTTCCACTTTGGACTTGCTGCAAATACTTATTAAATATAAAATAAGTATCTTTTTCAATAATTTTCAGGCAGGTTATGCCAATGTCAAAAAATTACCATCAATTCAAATTCCCCGTTATTACGTTGGTAGTGTTAATATAGTATGGCGTTAAACTCACGATAACTAACAAAAATCTGTCCAAAATGTCACTAGAAAACGTTGCAATAGTAGATATATTTAAAGATGACATATAAAACCAATCTCATAAAAGTTGCGTATTATAAAATCTACCTAATTTAACCAAGCAATTTATTTTGCCTAGTCGCATTATAATTGCGGAAAATTCTATAAGATTTAATTAAGCCATCAGAGCAATAAATTATAGAAAATATTAAGCTAATAGTCAGCTTGATATTATTATAGAGCAAAGCTTCTGTCTTCACTTTATCGTGTAGTAGAACGAGCTGATACAGCTTGTACTGAATGGATTTCATTCCGCGAACAAAAAAAAATAAGATTATCCAATAGTCCCGTTTTCGTGCGCCTTTGTCAAGGGAACATTTTATGTGGGAGATCAAATATGATGTGCCCTATTGTACGGCGATGACATTTCTGCAAGTGTAGTTTGTGGTTTTATATAAGTGGCATTATCATTGCTATATTTAGTGAACTATTTTAGTGGTTTGAAGAAAAATATTGATGACTTTGTCTTAACTTTATTTACAAGATTATAACAATTTATTGTTTTTTTTTATGGGTTTCACCGCATTATTTTGATATTATTTTAATCCCGACGTTTCGTATCCTTTAAAGTCTACCCCTACCCATAGTTGCTGTCAATATATCACATTAAAATCGATAAAAAGTAAAACTCCTTTTTAGATAAAAGCGAAAACGCAAAATAAAACTATTTCATTTATATGAGACATTATAATAAAATACGTAAAAAATAGTTTTATACAAGTTGATCACAAGCAGTTAAAATACCAAAATACTATAAATACTTATAATATTATACATCTCGTAAATTGCTTCAACTACAGAATAATCATAATTTATTTGACTTAAACTTATAACGCTTTACATAGAGTAACCGTCTTCTCAGAATAACGACAATTTACGGCACAGTTAAATTATCAAAATAACTTACTTAACTGGGTTATAAATAACGTGATAATATCATAACTACAGTGATAAGCTACGTTTAATTCGTGACAAAAGTGTTTAATTGTCTCACACTAATTTTCCTACTGCAAGGGATTCGTTAAGGGAGATTCATATTGTACCTATTTGTTTGTTTCCCAAATAAAATAAAAGTAAAATTAATATTTGGTGGATACATATATATTTTACTAGCTGCCTACCGCGGCTTTGTCCGCATGGTATATAGATAAAAAGTAGCCTATGTGTTAATCCAGGTAATAAACTACATGTATGCTAAATTTCATTCAAATCTGTTAAGCGGTTTCTGCGTGAAAGAGTAACAAACAGAAGTTAGGTACACACATCGTTAGGTCCATCCATACATACATCCATACTTACAAACTTTTGCGTTTATAATATTAGTAGGATTCTTATACGTTTAGCAACGAAAATCGAACAATGGCACAGCCACTGACTTGTAAACCGATCGCTTAACTGCCACACATGTGACGGAAATAAAAACACTTAACACGTCCCGTGTGACAATAAAAATACTTAAAGCGACAAAGTCAAAGAGTAAAGAGAGAAGGAACATTATTTTCAAATCCCCTGGGTAGTTGAAACGACAATGTTCACAAAAATCGCTAGAGAATTTATGTGTTTTCCTTAAACGTTCAGAATTTAACTTAAGTAAGATAAACGAACTAGGGTACAAATTGAAATTGGTTGTACTTTTTAAAATTATTTTTATTTGTTATTTGCGTAATCGTTCGGTCAAATTAAGAGTCGCAGGCGAAATTATGAAACTGGAAGAATGGAGTTAAAATTTGATGCAACCCAATATAATAAATTAATACATACAGACATCATGACAAATGTCGCCATCTCATTCCGACCTAACAGTGTTACAGATTCTACATGGTTTATATATTACTTTATTTAGTAAATACATACAAATCATACATTGGAAACATCCATCATTTAGGCGGAAATATGGACATTTCTGTCTAAGTGGTGCCAATCAAACAAACATTTGCACCGTTACCACGTAAAGCAAACTTTAATACAGTCACCGTAATATGGAATCTCTCTTAGTCACCTCAACTCCTAACATACTTTTCTTTTAACTTGACATAACATCTAAGATAATACCATCATTTAAATAATTCCTTCTATTATCTCGCCATTAATTCCCCATAGATTCGATGGTAGACGGTTACAAACCCGTCATAATGACCGCACTCCCGTCCACAATAGACAACGATCCGATTAGGTCCATAGAGATATGATGTGCTATCGTATTAGAACTGTTATATAAGCAACCAATAAAGCAGAACTTATATCGAGACTGATCAGTAGACTGAGAAATCAAAGATATCTAGTTCAATCCCAAGGCACGCAACGCATCAAGGATTTTCGAAGTGAGGTATTTATCACATGCACAACCTGTCTGCCTTGCCTGTCTTAGAGATTGTCATGGTTGACTTTAGCTTATTCCCTTTTAAATAAAAGATAACCGATGCCTAGCAGTGGGAAATTGGTTGATGATGGCATCCGGGTTTTATATTATAATTTTTTTAATTTATTTTTTTAGTGTTAGTGGATAACTCATGCGTTTCACATCGGACTGCATTATTCTCATATTAATATTAAATACGAACATTGTAAATATAACGAATTATTTAAAAGAGTATCTATGGAGTTTCTTGCCGGTTCTTCTCCATAAGTCCTACTTTTTGGAACCGTGCAACTAGTGTTGACATTTCGAAAGAACCTGTAATATTGGTCTACTTGAAATAAAAATATTTGAATTTGACGATGAATAACACGGGGAAAATTATCTGCTAAAGGTTTACCAAGTCGTATGAAATAGTCTGACTCCAGTTGAAGTTAAGTGGAGAAAATCCAAGTGTGGGGCAACGTTTTTATTAAATCGATTGGTACAGACGTATTTAGTTATAATAACTCAATGTTCAACACCACTGACCGCATTGCCATTCGAAAACGTGCCGGTCCGTTCAAATGTAAACGTAGCTTAATAATTGCGATGGTTGAAGGGCCTTTTGTGAGGATATAAGGCTTATTTTAATGTAAACAGTTTCGGTCTAAACTCTCATTGTTATATAGTCACAACAAGGTAAGATAGAGTTTAGCTAAGATAATGTTTATTTATCACAGGGTGAGATAACACGTACTCGGCCGGAGTGTAACGGTTTATTGTAATTTGAACCTTATGTAAATGGCTTAAAAGAGTTAGAGAGATATGGCTTTTTATAATGTTAGTTTTGTAAGTACTTAGCTTAGACCGTTAAAATTTAATGGTTTTACTTAAGTACGTAGGATTAGTACAACAAGTAACCTTAATTTATAAAAATAAGTTTTATTTTAAATCGGGCTTTATTTTAATGCGTACTGTAGGTTTTGAAATTTTGTTTAAATTTAAATTTGACTTTGACTTTATTTTAGTCAGTGTGTTAATTAAGCCAAAACTGTTATTCGTTAATGTATCTAATAATATTGTGTTAAAAAGCTTTAAGATATTCGCAGCAATTCGATTAAAATTATTTCTGCCAACTCGACAAAACTTAAATTCTATTGGCTAAGCTTAGCTTTTGGATATAAAAAAAAACATGACCCTTTTTCTAGACAGTTAAACCAGGCTTTCTTTTTCTTACCAGTCTTCTTCTGGAATACTTGTCAATTTTTTTGGTAAAATGTCTCGAAGTTTTTCTTAAACGAAGTAGGTCTAGGTACGTACCTGTAAATAAAACACAAATAATTAGGAATATTTTAAGCAAGCAAAATGTTTGTTGGAAATATTTTTGGTTGAGTGGGTCAAGAGAAAATACGTGATATTTTTTGAAGCAAGACAAAACTGTCCAGTATCGATTTTGTCTCTGTTTATCAAACAATATTGCTTTTTGTTTCGAAAGAACATGTCATCAAGACATCATCATCAACCCATTATTGTCCCACTGCTGGGCACGGGACTCCTCTCATTTTGAGAGGGATTAGGCTATAGTCCACCACACTAGCCTACTGCGGGTTGGCAGACTTCACATGGCATCGAGAAAGTCTCTCAAGCATGCAGGTTTCCTCACGATATTTTCCTTCACCGTTTGAGCATGTGATAAATACGCACATAACTTCCGAAAAGTCAGTGGTGCGTGCCCGGGTTTGAACTCGAGACCGTTGACATGTCAGTCCACTGGTCACACCACTAGGCTACCACAGCCATTGAAATCAATACATTTTTGTAAAATTTAATAAAATCATGAATCCCCTTAATACATACAGGACGATGACAATACAGACAGAACAACTTCACAGAATACAAAACGTATTATATAATTTCGGATTTAATTGCCACATAAGCGAATTCCCCGTAAGTACACCGCGACCCATCTGGCCGTTCCCGGAGCCGCTGGCCATAATCCCCGCCGAGTTAATAAGCAACAAAACTGACATTGTTCAAACATAACGACAACAGCCGAGGTTTGGGCACCGCGCTTAATTAAACGATCCTTTTTCATGTATAGTGGCCCTAGAAGTGTCTAGACGGGGATAACATTTAAATTATTTATTTGGAGGACACTATAAGCAAATTATAGTTGTGGTCTACTAAACTGGCCTTTTTAGCCTAAACGAGCAGATTAGCTTTGCCGTTAGACTTTATGTCAAATTAAAATAAACACCACACCATTATTGACCTATTAAACTGTTATTATGAGATAACATTTTAAATTAAAATGTATTTTTTTTCGAGAATATTTCACCGAGTAGTAACAGTTTTTACTAAAAACTGTTTCTAATCTTCTACAAAAAAATCGAATTACTAAAAACTTTTTAGTAATTAGATTTTTTTAACACTGTTTTCTTAAAATAGGTAGGTACTAAACTGACAGCAAACGGAATTCCTGAGCTGTCAGAACAGTCACTCCCCCTGAGCTCTGGTAACCTTACTGACTCGCAGAAACACAACTATTGTTATAAAAAAAAAAGCTGTGCGGTTTGATATGACCACACGTCACAATCGATGAGCAGTGCGCCATCTAGTCACCCCCCTATCCGTGTAAATAGTTCGAGTAGGTTTGCAATTTGCATTGACGACACAAAAGGGTTGTGTGACGTGGAACTGAGTCAATTTGGTATCAGCAGCAGTTCAACGTTTAGTAATTCAATTTACTATAATATTCCCAACAACAAATATTTTATAAATACATTTTTTCCAGTAAATAGGAAACCTAGGACACATCTGACGTAGTTCTCTTTTAATGTATCATTTTTTTTTTGCACAATTAAGATTCTTGGTATTCTATAGCCGGCTGATATTCAATAAAAAAAATAAGGACTTCACAGGTAATTCACACATTGGAAGTTAGTTATGTTCGTTTTGAACATATTGTTAATCAATTGAACATATTTTCAAATGTTACTTACTGATGCTCAATTTGGTGATGTATAGATTGAATTTAACAGTATGTTTCTTTTTTCATGAAATAAAATTTGCATCCCTGAGCGATTTTCTCGATGGCCTTTTTCAAACCGAGTTTGTAAAACCGCACTAGGCTAGTATGGTGGACTATAGCTTTGTCCCTCTTTAATAAGAGAACCCCGGTGGGACATTAAATGGGCTCATGAGAGATTTTTTTGTTAACTTATATGCAAATTTTGTTCAGTGCGGGAAACAAACCTGCGACCAGTAATCGAAGTTGTGCAACGGCTACTGATCAATGAATATATGTAAATACAACTCAAGAACCTTCAGTTCAATCTAAAATACAACAAACCACTTACTAAACAACATCAATCTCAATTTAGTTTACAAACAAGAGTCACTAAAAACAAAACCCCCATTCAAGTCATTTGTATTTGAGTAAAGGAGCAGAGCTCATAATAAACATATCAAAAAATACTCAGCGCCCATTACTTATGGCTAAAAATAAATATGTTAGTGTATCTGTTATAAAGAGTTCGTGAACGAATAATATGGTTAAGTTATTTGAGTTGTTTTAGATTTTTATACGGGTGTCACATTGATGAATAGATCAGTAAGGTTAAACGCCACTTAGCAAGGTCTATCTATGGATGGGTGACCCCATTCAAATCATTGAAAAGTGAGATCTATTTGTGATCAAACACGTGAAGCTATCGATCCCGGTTGCTATAAGAAACCTATAACCATCTCAAGTGGCAATCTCCGAAAAAATATAAAAAATTACCTACATATTTAATTTTAGCTTGATGAGAACATTTATTTAAATTCAGATAGGGCTCTGCCTGTGGCCATGGATAAAGTAATATATCCAAAACATTAAGATTTAAAATAATATCCATACACTGCGATAAAACCACTAAAAAGTAGTTTTAGTGTAATTAAAACAATTGTTCCTTACGGCTTCCGGTCGGTTAGGGTCGCTTTTTGAATGGCTTGATGGAGAGGAGCAAAACGAGCGTGTAGTTGGTTATAAGTTTATTCTCACACTAATTTTCTGTAGATAAAATTTGACGTTTGGATAGTAACAACAATAAAATGGTTTCATCTAGTCTAAAAGCAAACCCTAAACGACCTAACTAACCTAACTATAGTATATATGTATGTATATTACTTATATACATACCATCACGCCTGTCGACCCCGAAAAGTAAGGCAGAGGTGTACTAATGTACACTCACGTTTCGCCGGTATGTTTTACGTCTCATGTAATAGGGGGCGAGCCTATTGTCATTAACCGGGAATCCAGGAATCCAAACTCCGAGCTGCTACTGAGAATTTCACAGAAAAACCCAATAACACTTGGTCGACCTGGGAATCGAATCCAGGAACTCTTGCTCGGCAGTCGCACTGTACGACCACCAGACACACGAGGCAGTTGTGTATAACGTTGAAAGAAAGAAAAAAATTCGCACTGTCATGTCACACAATTACATATCTGAATACAGTATGTACTATGTATGTTATATATTCTGGTCTGCAATAAAGCATATTCTATCTATCTATCTACAGTAACATCAGCAATTAGGTATATAGACAAATTTGAAAAAAAAAAAAACACACCTGCCCCAATTCATTTAAAACATAAAAAGCATACGGACGCACATTGTCGACATGACCTCAATCAAGCGAGGTGATGAAAGGCTGCACTAATTAGTGGCCTGTTCACTGCCGGCACAATTAGCGTCCACCGCCGACCGAGAGATACACACCCTCAATGGCACGTCTCTTTATTAATGGGGATTTCGATCTTGGTAGGAGAATGCTTCCCTACTTTTTATGTGGTCAGTTTTTTTCCAGTTTCGTTTATATTTAGGATTGGCAAAAAATTTGTACCCCTTTTTACGAAATTTGCGCAGACGGAGGAGTATTGGAAGAGTTTGTATAAAGAAGGAATGCACCAAGCTAATATATTAAAAAAATATACATAAAAAAACACAATTAAAATTAATTATGGTCGAATTTCAACCTCTGGGCGGCAGCTAGTGTAATGGTTTGAAGGATGATTTTGAGGGTTCTTTTGAATTAGCATTATGTCTGTTGTGTTTATTAGTCCGTCACACAACAATCCAGTCGCTAGTTCGAAGACAAAACTATTGTCTATGGATTGAAGTTCAAGCTAAACGGTTACCTGGCCAAATTATTATTCATCGGATACGTTGAACACAAAATAAAAGCCGCTAGTATACAACATATAATATGCCTGTAAACCAGGAGGATTACGCAGAAGATTGCTGAGCTATATTCTTCATGGCCGAGGCAAATCTAAGGTCATTATCTGAAAACAAACTGAAACTCAAAACTGCTACACACATTTTCAGTAAAAGTCATAGAATAACCCAATAACGCTATTCTGCCTGCAAATCGATTCCAGAAAGTCACACACACCAGTAAAAAGTAACCCGCCTTGTGATTACTAGATCAACCTACATAATATACATTTTACCGCGAACCACAGACTGCACAAACGTGACAGTATGCAAAAATAAATCAGCGAATTCATTATTATTATTATGTACAGTAAGCAATTACCAAACGCAGCGTGTATAAATACGTTTCGTTATTCGTGATATTGGTCCCATGTGTTGTTTGAATCTGTTCAATGTGTGTAATTGGAAAATGTTGATGAAAATCTGGGGAATATTTTTAAGTGCTCTTTAATTGAAATTATAGACTTGTGGTAACTTAGCGTCGGAAACTGTAGACTGAAGTCAAAGATCTCAAGTTCGAACCCGAGGCACCACTGATTTTTCGGATGTTATGCGCGTATTTATCACATGCTCAAACGGTGAAGGAAATCATCGTGTGGAAACCTGCATGCCTGAGAGATTTTCTCAATGGAGGTTGGAGTTTATATTAAAGTAAGGAACATAAACACAATCTTATATTTAGTTTAAGTATGCAGTTTATCAACTACAAATGTATCTACATTATAATACAAGCTTTATTGCATAGCTCAATAGCTCATAGCTTAATAATATTTTAATATTATTAAAACATACCTACAAAGACACTTTATAAATATATCCCGACATTATGTTACAGCGCCATCTAGTTCCGAGTTAAGCAACGAGGCTTGTGTGACGGGTACGAGATGGTTGAAGCATTTACCCCTAATGGCATTCAAACCCAGGATCCTTACCACAGGAGGTACCCTTTAATATTGCTGCGCTAATCGAGTTGTCATATATGTACGAGACCATAAGTCCCCAACAAACAATATCCGTCTACCCATCGCCGTAAGCTCGGTCGTGAATATAACACGCAAGTTATATTAAATTCTTGAGCGTTATCCTCTCTTATGAGCGTATGCAGCTATTACAAAGGATTGAACATGGCGACTTGAAGAATGGAACCTGACTGACCTAGTTTCTGGGAAGGATACGTAATAGATGACGCAGACGCTGTAGCTTAATGACGGCTTCTACGCCACACAACGCGGTTCGATACCTAGTGCTATACAAACACTTGTGTTTTTGACTTTGGGCATTGTAAAACGTATCTAAAATCATCATCATCATCATCAACCCATTAACGTCCCACTTCTGGGCACGAGTCTCCTCTCATTTGAGAGGGATTAGGCTATAGTCCACCACGCTAGCCTACTGCGGGTTGGCAGACTTCACATGCCATCGAGAAATCTCTCAAGCATGCAGGCTTTCTCACGATGTTTCCCTTCACCGTTTGAGCATGTGATAAATACGCACATAACTTCCGAAAAGTCAGTGGTGCGTGCCCGGGTTCGAACTCGAGACCTTTGACATGTCAGTCCACTGGTCACACCACTAGGCTACCACAACTCATCTATCAGTATCTAAAATGCAGAAGAAAATTATAGTATAAGGCCCGGTGTCAACCAAAGCGGAGAGGAGAGAAGATGCGCGGAGATGTGTTTTGAATAACCAATCAGATATCGTTATTTCCGCAACGATGTCTGATTGGTTATCCAAAACTCAAAACACGTGTCATGTTTGACGACCCAATTAGTCCAGCGGTAGTTAACACTGCTTTCTACGCTATGGGTCCCGGGTTCGAATCCCGGTAGGGACAAATGTTTGTGTGATGAGCATGAACATTTGTACCCGAGTCATGGATGTATTTATGTATAATATGTATGTATTTACAAAAAAAAAAAGTATACAATGTGGGGAGGACAATATGATCATAAATGAAACTTCGTATAAGTCATGATATTCCCAACCGTCACACAAAAAATCAAATGAATATATCCAGTAGTTTAGCCACAGGACATTATTTTTCATTTTAAGTATTTTCGACATGATGTTTTGTAAACAGGAGAGCACGCGACAGGTTAACGACTTACGTTGCCAGCTCGCCACTTTAAAAACCTACGCCTTTTCTATCAAATTTATTTTCTCAATGCAAATTATACTTTATGCCCGAGCCATAAGAGTCATAAAGCGTGTCATCACAGCTAGATAAGAAAAAATGCATACGAAAGTCCTGTTACGCACTCATGTCAATCGCAAAATATGTATGTGCGAAAGAGATAGGTAAGTTTGCTTGTTTCCTCTTTGCTTACTTGTCGACGTGTCTAGGTTACGCGGTCAGTGTGTCACCGGACGTCCTTACTGCCTGTGACGCATTTTATTTTCTCTGGAATTTCGGATGCGCCCGCGCCCGTTTGAAGTCGCCGCGCGAGTGTTATCGTATCTTTGTTGTTGTGTTGTGTTGTGTTGTGCGAAATTTGACGCTTTGTTTTAATAGTGACAGGACACATAAACGTATTATAGGTACTTAGTTAAATAGCTAAGTGAACTTTGCGAAATTAGACGCTTAATACTTGGTGTTTCAAGGTTTTATTATTAAATAATCATGCCTCGTTACAATTATACCGCTTCGGAGTACACTGATATGATTTTAATTTATGGGGAGTGTCACGGTAATGCCGCTTTAGCTGTACGGACATACCGTGAGAGGTATGGGAACACGCGTATGTGTCCGACCCACGGGCGCACTATTGTACAAGCTGTCCAGAGGATACGGGAAAATCAATCTTTGATCCCGCACGTAGATGGTGCTCCTCCACGTGCAAATGTGATTTCAGACGAAAGAGTTATTAATTATTATGATCGTAATCCGACGTCCAGTCTGCGTAATGCAGGTCGACATTTTCGTGTAAATCACAAAACTATTCAAAAAGTTTTGAAACGTGACAAACGCAGACCTTATAAGTACAAGAAAGTACAAGCATTGTTACCGAGAGATAAGCCAATAAGAGAAACTTTCTGTCGCTGGTTGGAAACCAAACATCTCGAGAATCCTGACTTCCTGTACAATGTGCTGTGGACTGACGAGAGTACATTCACAAGGAATGGTTTATGGAACCGACAGAACCTTCGGTACTGGAGCCGCGTGAATCCGCATCTAGTACGGGAGTCTTCACACCAGTACAGATTTGCGGTCAATGTGTGGGCTGGCATACACAGAAATACTATTATTGGTCCGGTATTTATTGATGGCAATTTAAATGCTGTAAAGTTCATTGAACTCCTCGACGGATCCGTTTCCGAGTACACGGACGAACTTTCGCTGGACGTGTACAGGCAGATGTGGTACCAGTTAGATGGAGCACCAGCTCATTCAGTGGTGTCTGCAAGAGAGCGTTTGACTCAAATGTTCGGACAGCAGTGGATTGGCCGTTTTGGACCAGTGCGGTGGCCAGCGAGGTCACCAGATCTCACGCCCCTGGATTTCTTTCTGTGGGGTCACATAAAGAATGAGGTATACTCAACAGAAGTTACTACCGTTGAGGAATTAAAAAATAGAATAATAATATCTTTTAATAAATTGAAAGAAATGGCTGCTAATGGTGACCTATTATCAAGAGTGAGAAAAAATATATACGTCGGTGTAGTTTGTGTATTCAAGAACACGGCGGACATATTGAAAATAAAAAAATTTAATGACTGGCGACATAATTATGTGATCGAAAAGTGATTGTGAATAATAAATTGATCAGTGAATAACTCGCGGGTGAATGATGCCCGACTATTTGGTTAATATTCTGTGATTTGATTTGTGTAATTGAGCATTAATAACAATAAGAATAATGGCGCCAAACATTACGTCGCTGCGTCGGCCACAGCTTTAACATGAATGAAACCAAGCTGCGTTGCCATTCTTATCGCAGGTCAGTGTACCATTTTTATAAATGGTGTTTTATTTTGTTTGCAGTTTTAAGCTATTTAGTTTGTAAGAAAAATTTTTTTTTTTTAATTTCCATGTTCGGATTTATTTGATAGTTTACAAATGTTTCTATAAACCAGTATTGCCAGTGTTTTCATTTAAAGTCATATTGTCATCTCCACATTGTATATGTAGTATATCAACCCACTAGTATCCGTAACACAAGCCTCGTTGCTTAGCACGGAACTAGATGGCGCTGTGTGTCATAATGTCCAGGAATATATTTATATCCACACATCTCTCCTCTGCGCTTTTGTGGAAACCGGGTCTAAGACATAGTTTTATTGCGCAGAACCTGAGCGATTGGCTTTAGCGTCACGGGTTGCGTATTAGATACCTGTACGAAGCAAATATTGTGACACCGGTGACTTTCCCGTGAATTTTGATGTGAAAAATTGTTTTTATGTATGCTATACAATGTGGAGATGATAACACGACAATAAATGAAAAGACGAGGCATACTAGTTCAAGAGAGTATTTTGACTGTATTAAATAAGTCGTAACATCGATATTACAAAATTTGTTGAAAATTAAAAAAATACAAAATAATGTCCTGTGTCTAAACTACTAGGTATATTTGATTGATTTTTGGTATACAGACTAAGAATATCATTAGGTATACTGGGTTTAATTTATTGTTGTGTTATCATCTCCACATAGTAGGTATAACAAAGAACACCAGAAAAATACCAGTGCCGAGTAGTTTTTTTATTTAGTCAAGATGCAGGAGTCATTGCTCCCGTTTCTTAGTAAAGTGTTAAATTATATTTGAATTTCATATTAGCTTTCAACGTCTAGTGTCATTTGCATCGTCCTTAAATCAACCATCATCATCATCACATCAACCGTTAGACGTCCACTAGACGAACATAGGTCTATAAGGATCACCACGACGCGATGACCGGTCATGGTCCGCCCGCAACCATCCATCTATCAATCAAAACATACAATTGCTCAATATGTATTTATATTCCCAATGCCTCGTTACTAAAGTCAATTAATGGTGGGCAGGTATTCGAAGGGTTTCAAGGACCCTTCATTTAAAAGTCAGTCGTTTGAAGGCACTTCATAAAGAAAGGTATTGTTCAGTTACGAAAGGGCGGCTTAATACTCTTACGTTTTTTTCGATGGGGTCCATTTTATTGTAGGCAGAAAAATGGTAAGTTTAATATATATTTTTGAGTGGAAAATATTGATCTTGGTGAGATAGTTAAGCAATACTCTTATAACTGTTATTGGGGTACGGGTAAACGATACACAGCTTTTCAGTCTTGAACCAAATCTACTCATCAACAGATAATCCCAGGACTTTCTAAACGGAATTGTGACTCGCGCTGTTCACACTACTAGCATCGCATGAACAGTCAAAATGTTGGTAATATTTAACAATCAATTATAACGTATTCATAAAATACTAGCTGCCTCCCGCGGCTTTGCCCGCTGGGTATTTATATAAGAGTAGCCTATGTGTTAATCCAGCTAATACAACTATCTGTGTGCTAAATTTCATGCAAATCCGTTAAGCGGATTTTGAGTGTAGGAGTAACAAACATCATACAAACTTGCGCATTTATAATATTAGTAGGATAGCAATAGCCACTACTGGAAAGGCAATACCGCAAGATAATCTAGTCGTCTAATTTCGAAGTCAGGACTACCTGACTTATTTGACCTAACTTAATACTAATTAGTCTAGATTCGTACGAGTTATTCTTCAAAGATACTGAACCAGAACGAAAAGAAAACCTATTTAATACTACTAGTAGTCACTGGTTTTAATTCGACCATAATTAATGTTTAATTGAAGACGAGCCGTTTAGCTCAGCGGTAGTTAACGCTGTCTGCTGTGCTATGGGTCCCGGGTTCGAATCCCGGTAGGGACAAATATTTGTGTGATGAGCATCAATATTTGTTCTGAGTCATGGAAGTAACTATGTATAATAGGTATGTATTTACAAATAAAAAGTATATTATGTAGTATATCAACCAACTAGTATCCGTAACACAAGTCTCTTGCTTACCACGGAACTAGATGACGCTGTGTAATAATGTCCCGAAAATATAAAAAAATAATAATTTAAAGTTATTTTAAGCATATTTCATGCTCCTTCGTCCGCGCAATTTTCGTAAAAATGGTAATGGTACAAACTTTTTGCTTCAAGTATTAATATTAAATTTAATTGTTTCATATAAAACTTCAGTCGTGATTGTATATATACGTAATTACGTAAACATTCTATGTATACATCATTGATCTATCTGTATCATCTATCATCGATCCGCTG
This sequence comes from Craniophora ligustri, assembly GCA_905163465.1. Classification (NCBI taxonomy): domain Eukaryota; kingdom Metazoa; phylum Arthropoda; class Insecta; order Lepidoptera; family Noctuidae; genus Craniophora; species Craniophora ligustri. The sequence continues at coordinate 1,771,666 of LR990981.1, forward strand.
GCTTTCGATACAAAATACATCTTTCACTGACCCTTTGAAGTGGAACAGCATCCACATTGAGACGTTATTTCATCAGATAGCTATTATTGTTATTTAAACACTGAGTATTTTCACAATAACGTGTAACTTTAAGATAAATCATGTATTTAAACTGATCGACACTTCGTTTATATTTAAAGGATATTTTGCTTTAATCTTTTGGCAGTTTGATTGTAGGTTTTTTCTGCTCGGGTAAAATGGATTAGTATGTGCTAACTCATATGATCATGATACTTTATATTGAATATAAAGACTACCCAATTATTCCAGTGGTAGTTAACACTGCATGCTGTGCTATGGGTCCAAGGTTCGAATCCCGGTAGGGACAAATGTTTGTGTGAAGAGCATAAACATTTGTATCCGAGTCATGGATGTATCTATGTATAATATGTATGTATTTACAAAAAACGTATATATGTAGTATATCAACCAACTAGTATCCGTAAAACAAGCCTCGTTGCTTAGCTCGGAACTAGATGGCGTTTTGTCATAATGTCCAGAAATATTTATTTATTTATTGTAATCATTATAATATTACATATATCATCACTATTCAGAGCCTTTCTGTTCCCACTACTATGTATCTAGCCTTTCTCAATGCATGCCCACCACCCAAATCCCTACTACTGCAACTCCTGTAAACCAGGATCAACAATAGTAACTATCCAGAAAATCGTCGAGACAATGAAGTCCGACGTGTCCCAGGGGAATGATTTTAACTATCTTGGAACCCGCAGCGAAATTAATCATGAAGTTATATAGGAGGAGTAAGAAAAATATCAGTTTTTTCACTTCCCTCCTTATCAAGCGAGAGACAGAATAGAATTTACATGTCATTGATATGAGAACAGATGTTTACAACTGAGTTAAGCCCAGTTGCCAGGCACCACGGATGATAAATTAATAAGTTATGGGTCCTAATAATGTGAGCTATTATATCTGATTCCAATAATAGGTATGGCAAAAACGCTTAAACGCACGGAAATTCATCCTAGTCGCAACAAGGTCCGAGTAATAAATCACCCCAGATATAATTTGCAAACTATCGAGCATAATATTGCGTTCACTTTGCCATAGACTACACTCCCACAGGATATGATGTGCAGATTGCTCGTATTCACAGTTATACGTTGAACAAGGGCACAATGGTGAGGAGACAAGCTTAAATGAAAACAATTTACTTTTAAAGTTGCCGTGTCCTGTAAGGAATTGGGCAACACAGTGGTCCACCTCCAACCAAGTCCTCTCCAGCCGCTCACGAACGGATGGAAAGAATTGGTGGAGATGGCGGCCCTTAGTAGAAGAATCCCACCTTATCTGCCATTCGTCTAAGAGTTCCTCCCAAACGTCGGCCTGGGGTTTAAACAATCTAATAATCTTAGCCCGGTCACGTTCTAAAAGGAATTCATTTTTCAAGTGCACTCTTGAAGCGAAATACATTGCAGCACGTCGTTGTGCCTCGAGATCGACCGGCAGCACTCCCGCGAGTACTGGTAGTGCTTCCGTACTAACAGTCCTATATGCTTTACATAAAAATATCAATGCTAGACGCTGACTTTGAAGTAACTTACGTCGTACGTTTCTCAATGCATGTCATTCGCTTCGGTCCTGTGCCAATCTCGTCCAAGTTCGACCCGATAACTGTGTGATATCGTCGGCCCATCTCGCCGCCGGACGTCCAACACTAAGTTTATGGCCTCTTGGCCACCTTGGTCTTTCTTTTATTATATAGGATTATTTATTTAATAAACAGTTTCTTAAACAAAACGCTAGGAATCTGTGAAGGACAAGCGTTTTTAGCGGTAGTCTTTTATTGTCTGCTTAAAAAGCTGTCCAATTAAAAATTTAAAGTAGGCCGACTTTGAACAAAGGATATTTTGAGTTCTTTGTGTTTTTGAGGGGTTTCGAGTGATTGGCTTTTGCGCTAGAGGTCACAGGTTAAATTCTTAGACCAAGTAAACATTAATATGACGCTTGTCAATATTTTTCCTGGTTCGAATGTTTGGTGTTTATAATAACCCACGAAACATATTTACTCGTAATTCCCCGTACGGGCTAATATAACAATTTTCTTTTTAAAAAGCCGTCTTCAAAAGTAATATACCAAGATTTGAGATAAATTTCGACATAGTCACTTGGGAAAAGTCATCTACATAGTTCCTACAAATATCTTAAATACGACTATTTAAAGTGTCTTAAGAAGATCTATTTACAGAAATAAATATCGTTTATAATTCAAAACACATTATATCTGAACGTAGCTTTAATTTGAACAAAGTTCAAAAGGGCAATGACTCTAAATGTAACATGAGCATGACACTGAAATCGAACCTAATACTGAACAGCTTAACCTTAAATACCGTCGCTACAAAACTGTTTATACAACATGTTTTCCATTCTTACACGGTACTAATTGGTATTTTGACAAATAATACGCCCGGTTCCCGAGTATTTTGTAGCAATACAAACACACGCCCTGTTTTGGCAACTGAGTCGGTAATCTTATAAGCCTGGTGTCGAATGACAATACTGTTTTGGGTAAACAATACGAATGATTTTAGTCCGCTGGGCTGATCTAAGGCAGGAGTATCGTCTCAGTTGTTTTAATACGGACTAGAGGTCCATTCCGGTTCTGCCTGCGTGCAGTATACTTATCAAGACTTTCTTCTTCACATGTGAATTTTAATTATTTACTAATATTTTTACCCTTTCAGGGTAAAAGGATTTGGGATTGAAGATCGAATGTAATGTCTCTTACATTAATTTACGAATTATTCAACCCCTATTTTACCCTCCTCTAAAGGGTAACTTTACATATAGTATAATACATTAAATTATAACTAGAAGCTTGTACCTATGTATATGAAATAGAAAACCTAGTTTTTGCCATGCCACAGATTATCTTTCTATTATCACAATATATTTTATTTGATATTATCTTCCCAAATGTCACGTAGTTAGCCCCCTTTGTTTTTTTTTAAGTGCCGAAAAATCCTTTACGGACCGTCCCGCCGCTGCCTGGGGAGGCGACTCTGCCCAATGTGAGCGTTTACCAACTAAAAAACCACACCCGTCAACGCCACCAACCCTATTGCCGGGGCCATGGGATTCGCAAAAGCATGCAACACAACCCCGGCGGGACGTAATTAACCCTAGCGATTCCATTTAATGGAAGTTAACAAAATAGAATGCAGCAGCCAAATTCCCAAGCCTTTTGTCTCAGATGTGAGTCAGCCAATCAGTCAAGTCAAAAAATTAGACTATACAGACTAAATGACGACTAAAGACGGGGACTACCGAAAGGCAAACTAAAGCTAAAACGACTGCGCATGCGCCGAGATCTCACATTCAACACTGACAACTAAGACCGGGGGTATTTGAACGACAATGTGTAGCGAATAATTATATTCAGTTGAAGATATTGAAATTGGATATTCAGAGTTGTATGTCTGCTGTATGCGTGACTTGAATCAGAAATTTGATTTTGAGATTAGATTAATAATAGATCTGTATTTCACTTTGGCATGCGGATTTCGAAGAATCGTCTAACTCAAGTGCAGTGAGGGCAGGGCACATTGCTCGAAGAACAGATGGCCGATGGGGCTTGAAGGCTCTCGAGTGGCGAGCGTGAACTGGAAGACGCAGCGTGGGTAGGCCTCCGGGAAGGTGGACCGACGACCTGGTAAAGGTCGCTGGAACCAGCTGGCCCAGGCCAGGGTGGCCCAGGACTGGTCGTTGTGGAAATCTTTGGGGGAGGCTTACGTCCAGCAGTGGACGTCCTCCAGATGACACGATGATGATGATGATGATGATGATGATGATGTGGATTTGGCATAGGGATAGGCTTGTTAAACGTTCGCTTAACCACTGCGACGAGAAGATATCAATGATGACTTGATTGAGTGTCCAAAGGGCGGATCGACCCAGCTTCAAGAAGGGATGTCATGACCCCCACTACCCTCTCCCCCCTGGACTGGATTAATCGACCAGAAAATAGTATTATCCATTTAGAAACACCGTGTTGATAACTGACCAATATGACACCCCCCCCCCCCTTACCCGAGAATAATTGACATCCCAACTTGAAGTTGAAACTGAAAATAATTAATTTCAGTGAGATGACTTTTTAGGTAATGGACCCCCCCCCCACACTAGAAAGCTGGAACAGTGTTATCGTTTTTCTATGAAATTCAGTAGCAGCTCGGATCCGTGCGTGTGATGGCAATAGGCTTGCCCCCTATTTTATGGGACCTAAAACATACTGGCGAAATGTGCTTGTACATTATTAGTACACCTCAGCCTAACGTTCCGACTAAACGACAAGCGTGAAGTGATAGTGATGATATGTTATCCAGCCTGCGATAATTGGGTACCAATAACAATAAAATCTAGCTAATAACGGTAAAAAAATAACGGTATTTTTCATTTAGAACATGGCCGCGTCGAACATGTGACGACATGTTGTGACGTCACAGCGTCATTACGGCTGAACGGATGGACTGGAACATATGCTCCTGGTATTTCCATATTGCTGAACGAAGACTTAAGTGGTATTCTCTTTGCGAAGTTGATAAATGATCTGCTGCAGTTTGTAAGCTGTTTGACCTTAATCCTAATTTGCACTGGTGTTCTTCAAATATCGATAAGCTTATGCAATACGGATGATGTTCTAATTCGGTGTCGACAAGTGTGGGACAGGGATGCAACATTATTACATTGTGAACAATGTATGTAATTTTAAACGATATACACATATAAAATGTTAAGTTGGTTTGTGTAAGCTTCTAAAACTCGAAAAGTTCGGCACAGATTGAGCTTAAATAAATTTTGACACGATGTACAACTGCTTCAAAGATCCTTTTTAGGGTTCCGTACCCAAAGGGTAAAAACGGGACCCTATTACTAAGACTTCGCTGTCTGTCCGTCCGTCCGTCTGTCTGTCTGTCTATCACCAGGCTGTATTTCAAGAACGGCGATAGCAACAGTTGAAATTTTCACACATGATGTATTTCTGTTGCCACTATAACAACAAATGATAAAAACAAAATAAAATACATATTTAAGGGGGGCTCCCATACAAAAAACGTATTTTTTTGCCTAATTACTATACATATAGGGTAGGTACAGCTAGTTTTATATAACAATATTTTTGCGCTTTAACTTTCAAACCAACTAATAAAAGGAAATAGCAGAAATATAATTATTATACGTGCCTTGGAATGATTCCAACAAACCTCTTTGTAGCTGAGAAAATACGGGCCCATAAGTATAAGTCGGTAAAGAATTTAAGATAATTTGACCTCTGATATCAGCTAAAGGTGGTTTAGACTCCACCATAAGAGGTAACAAGCCTTCTATTAACCTTACTATAGTTAACCACAAGAGTTAAAATATGAGAATTTAACAGTGAGATATAAGTTAAGTTTACAAATGCAATTAAATTAACTTTTGATTCGGTGCACAACGAAACAGCTTTTGATGGTTTACAAATATATTCAGATTCGTTATTTGATATTTTTTTTAATTATTAAAAAAACAGTCTTTTTTTAATAATATATTTAAATTGTACAATTGTTTAATTTGTTATTTATCAACTTATAAATAAATATAATATAATAACCCAAAATGTAGCCAAAAATGTAAATTATTAGAACATAGTGAATTGCGCATTCACTCAACATCTTGCATTGTGCTTAATAACCACTCAATTCAGCAACAAATATTAGATTTTCTTTTCTTTGATCCACCTTAAACGAGAAGAGATCCAGCTTTAGGGTAGTAAATTTGTTAATAATTAGCTCTCATTCAAAATTATTATCAGAGTTTTATACGTATAAAACTTACAAGTGACTAAAATGATAGCCCTTTCTATGCAAGATACTGGAAAATTGAAAGAATAGCCTCTGGCATAATACATCAATGGAATTCCTGTCCATCCCCGCCACTCTTTGATCACAGTATAGAAGGCACGTCTCTTTCACGCGAATCCTAAATAAATAGAGACAGGATCGGTTGAACACTCTTGGAAAGCGACTTGCAGGCCCAATTTGTTTATTCTCTTTAAAGGGCCTAGAGCATTAAGGTCAGTCGTTAATGTTTGCTAAAAATAGAGAAATAAATATATTTATGTCATGAGAACCTGATACAATATAAACTATCACGGCAGTATGTTCGAAGGGCTAGGTAGCAACAATAAATTACGACCATATAGCCTTCTGTAATAGAAAGCATATATTTATTTATCTATTCAAAATTTTAATTATAGTATACAGCAACAAGGAAAAAATAAAATTCAGAACAACTAAAAATATGCTGTTACTGCTGTTAGGCACGGGTCTCCTCTCATTTGAGAGGTCCTATAGCCTACTGCAGGTTGGCAGACACTACACGACATCAAGAAATTCTCTGAAACTTGCAAGTTTCTTCACGATGTTCACCGTTTGAGCATCGTGATAAATACGCACGTAACTGCGACAAGTTGGGATTGAACTCAAGACCTTTGACCTCCACTAGTATAGTCATAGTATAGGGTATAGGCATAGTCCACCCACTGGTTACAACAGGCTATCACAGTTTTTGTTCTGTACATAGTATGACCAGGACATTATGACACAGCTCCATCTAGTTCCGAGCTAAGCAGCGAGGCTTGTGTTACGGATAGTAAATTGTATGATAGTTCTGTAATGTATGTAGGTAATTATAAATAAATCGTGCAGTGAATATTGTCATCTGAATGTAGGTAGCCGTCAAACCAGTGACGAGATTGTGTCAGCTGTGGCAGTTGCAATAAATACGTGTATCGGTGACTAGCATATAATTACCTCATCCTGATTCCCGGTGACTCCCTATATCTCAAGTTCCAGTTCAATAATCAGGTTTACGTAAGCGAATCTCGTGACCTGTAATGTTATTAGACCAGGTCTCGCCGGCCATTCTCCGGAGATAATCCTGTAATCGGTTATTATCACACGGCCCGTCAAATCTGTGGAGGCGCCAATACGGGGACCGGACTTACTAATATTATTAAATAGTTATGTTATCAAAAATAAACTGCTTCGTTAGTCTAGTGGTCGTACAGTGCGACTGCCGAGCAATAGGTCTTGGGTTCGATTCCCAGGTCGAGCAGTGTTATTGGGGTTTTCTATGAAATTCTCAGTAGCAGCTTCAGTTCGGAGCTTGGATTTGTGCCCGGTTAATGACAATAGGCTCGCCCCCTATTACATGGGACCTAAAACATACCTGTTTAGTAAACATTTTCTCCAATATCGTGGGTTACGCACCCAAACACAAATTTTTCACATACACAAACGCCCACACCCGGAACAACTACCTGCAGAACGTACAAATATTTGCTCCCTGCGCCGATCGAACCCGCAACCCGTTACGCACAAACCGATCGCTCAGCCACCGCGCCACCAAGTCGTCATCCATCACCATAGATCAAAGCATTATTCAGAAGGTCGAATGGGTCGTGTAAATAAGGTCCAGTAGGTTCTTTGCAACTAGATTTAGTCTTGACATTCTTGAATACCAAAAAAGAGGTCTAACAGTCATTTTAATATATTATTTTTAAGAAAGTCGAATGCGGCCTCTAAATGGGGTCTAGTAGGTACTATTTACAATAGGGTCTAATCTTGAAGGTCCTGTGGGTACTAGACCCATAAATCGCCCCCCAATCACAACACAGAAAATAACTTGAACAATCCCATAACCAATACACACCGGACTAGAAGAATTACTATCAATCCCCGGAGAGTGAAAAGGTACCCTTATTTATGTATATGTGTAGGGTTGCTACAGCTTTAAATAACATAGGGGTAGGAAGAAGTGTATTGATGTACTCCCACATTCTTCCCCTGTTATAGATTGCGAGCCTATTGCCATAAACCGGGCACAAATCCACACTTCGAACTGCTACTAAAAAATTTACAAGGAATCTTTAGTTAACGCTTTGCTCGACCTGGGCATCGAGCCAAAGGCCTGGCGATAAGCAGTCGAGCTTCCGACTTTTTGGATAACGAGGCAGGTATTCTAAAATACGTAATCGAAATGAATTTAATTATGAATAACATTGATGTGTACTTTTAAGTATTATTTTCAGAATGTAACAATATTTAGATTTTCAGAAAGTAACAATATTTTGTATGTATCTATGTCATAAGTATTTAGTGACAAGCGCACGTCGTGAGTTTATATAGGCGTGTGTGTAACGTAGGAAAAATTAACTCAGTAGATGCGATATGAAGAAGATACTGATACTTAAGTATCCAATAAAAAAATATCTTTTAAAAACACTTTCAGAAATTAATACATTGAAATAAAACTACTTTTTACGGATTTTATCGCGACGTTTCGGATCCTTTACAGCATCCATGGTCACGGGCCGTCTGTTGGTCGTCTTGAAGTTACAATTACTAACAGCTACGATAAAATCAATACATTAATACATGCATAAAATTAACTCAAAATTATTTACATACGATAATACAGTACGCTTATCTGTAAAAAGCACTAAATGCAAAAACAATATATAACATTATGTATTTTATCCAACGATTCATCGACAATATATCCCAAAAATCAAACGCCTGTAAGAAAAACATTTATGAATATACATACATAATATCTTGAATAAATAAAATCAGACGTGCCAACCCTGAAATCTCACGTCTCGATTTATAAGTCCTCTGATATTTCTAGGATGCAGGTCACAAAGATTCAATGATACAGCGCTAAATAAAACTTGGGGCGTGACTTGGATACTGAAGCGTGTAAAATGCGCTGAAATATGTCTTGAATAGATACATTTTACGATCAAAATGTTATATGAGCTTAGAACATGATATACCGTAAAAGACTGGGTCAATGAATAAAAGTTAACCTAACTGCTCGTATTATTTTGTAGGAGGTAGGGCATAGCGAGATTTCTCGCTCAAATTGTGCTGCCCGACCCGGGAAGTACCTCCGCCCTACAGAAGACCGCAGTGAATCAACAGTAGTTAGTTGTCTTTCTGCGAGTGAGTAAGGTTACAAGAGCTCATTGGGGGAGTGACTATTCAGACAGCATGGGAATTCCCTTTGCTGTCAGTTCAATAACTCCCTATTTTAAGAAACCTGAACGGCTTCTAAGGGGTTTGGCAACGCATTTGCAAGCTTCTGGTGTTGCAAATGTCTATGGGCGGCGGTGATCACTTACCATCAGGTGAGCCGCCTGCTCGTATGCCCCCTTATAACCATTAAAAAAAATATATTCATCGTGTACGTATTTATTGTCCCACAGCTGAGCAAAGACGATGAAATGTAACAACCAATTACAATTTAACAAATAATCATCATTTAAAGACACACAGATTATATCTATCGGGAAAGACCCTCTCGAGAAGCTCATTCCACATTTTAGCGGTACGCATGATAAAAGTGGACTACGAACTCAATGTCGCTTTTTAGAAAACTTTTTAACCGACTTCAAAAAAGGAGGAGGTTATCAAGCCGACTGTATTTTTTATATTTGTTACCTCATAACTTTCGACTGGGTGAACCCGCGACTTTGATCATTCTTTTTTTTTATTTGTAAGCTCGTGCTTACCGTGTGGTCCCATTGCAATTTGGTCCACTTCATTTGAAGTCGTCTGATAATAAAAAGGGGGAACAAAATCGTGGTGATCTGATGCACACTCTCCGAAATACAAGCCATAGTAAATGCTGAATACTGAACCACTGCCTACCATATAAGGAAAAAGACGTTTGCACCAAATAATGTGTTCATGAAGTGTTCTGATACTATGGTATTTGGCATTCTACCTAAATGACAAATACCACGGTGGCAAGGGGCGAAGAGTAGGCGTTCTGCAGTTAAAAGTATTAGTCAAGGACTATTCAGACTAACGTGCTAGCCGCGAGCCATGGCACGTCCGAAGCACGGATTGGTAATGCTACGGACATTGTATATGACGTAATCTATATTATAATATGCGACACGACACGGACGAGCGACGCAAAACAACCGAACTCTACGTTCGGCACGTCACCGTTACGCTTTGTTTTTAAACGGAAACTACTTTTAACGGATTTTGTTATATCTATCTATCTATTATTCTATCGACGTATCTCTCGCTATCAATAGTTTTTTTTTAATACCACAAGGGTGGCAACCCAGCTTACAACCCGCCTGATGGGAAGCGGTTACTGCTTACCGGACGTTAGCAATACCGGAGGTGTCGCTCGCGCGTTGCAAACCCTGTAGAAACCGTTTAGGTTTCTTAAATAAGGGAGTTACTACACGTACGGCAAACGCCCATGCTGCCAGAATAGTCACTCTTTTAACAAGCTCTGGTGACCCTACCTACTCACTCGCACACAACTATTGTTATTTCACTGCGGTCTTCTGTACGGCGGAGGTGCTTCTCCAATCGGGCAGTGCAATTAGAGCGAGAAATCTCGCTATGGCCTATTTCTCTTATACTTTATATATAGTATACTTAATAAGTAATCTAAATATATATAACTCAAAGGTGACTGACTGACTGACATCGTGATCTATCAACGCACAGCCCAAACCACTGGACGGATCGGGCTGAAATTTGGCATGCAGGTAGATGTTATGACGTAGGCATCCGCTAAGAAAGGATTTTAAACTCACCTCCTAAGGGGGTAAAACGGGGGTGCAAAGTTAATATGAAACTTTTATTTTTTTAGTTAAATTGCACGCGGGCGAAGTCGCGGGAATCAGCTAGTAAGTACTTTATATACGTCGAGTATATAGAGATATCTTGTAGTGCAATGCACGCCCATTGATGTCGAACTACTCGTACATACATTTAATAAAATAAATGTGAAACAAAACTTCAACGTCTCACGTCTGAACGTTTTTATATTTGCAGAAAACAAAATTGAGTAATAACACGCGAGAATGTGTGAATATATTGTGTTAATAATGATGAACTACATATGAACTACATATATGAGATAAGTTTTGATAAAAGCGTAGAATTTTCATAATAAGCTGAATGTTTAGTTTGAATAAAAATACGTTACATGTATTTTCTATTGTGATATTTCATATGAGTAGGTTTTTATTTATTTTGTGATATGAAAGTATAATATAGTGATAGCGTTTAGAGGTTTAATTTATTCTTTTATTTGACTAGATATTACTTTTCTTTGGGGTTGAATTGTTATCTTAAATATGTATTTTTTATTATATTTTTTTCTAAATTCTTAGTTATACAGGGGTCCATTAAAGCTCAACTGATCGCCAAAGAGTTTGACCTATCTATTATTGTATGCAGATTTATGACACTGCTGTAGATTAATTTTGCTGTAGATCCGCAAAAAGAAAAATGAAAAAAAAAAAAAAAAGAGTAAACGACTAATTACAACCAAGATTTGTAACATGGGCAAAGCAAGACGACTACAAGTAAAAATTAAAATTATTGTAATCAAACATTACCATTCTTGTGTTAAATTTGCATCGTGAGCTTTTAGAAGTCCAGGATTTATTCGAAACATCACGATGGGGTAACGAAGACAATTCCTACTTTAAAAATGGTAACTGAATTTTAAGCCACGTTTCGTAGGAATACTTTTACGACCACTGCGTCTAAATTAACATTTCTGAAAATATGGAATGGTTTATAAAATCTGTTATTTTTAAGACGTACAAATTGTTGTCTGTAACATATATTTACATAAATAAATAAATAAATATTCTGCGATATTTTACACATCACCATCTAGTCTCAAACTAAGCAGAGCTTGTACTATGGGTACTAGACAATCGATATAAATACTTATATACTTTTTTTTTGTAAATACATCCTTATAATACATAGGAAACACCCAGACGAACACAAACACTTATATTCATCACATAAATATTTGTGTCCCGTGGGAATCGAACCCACGACCTCGTGATCAGCAGTCCGGTACTCGAACCACTGGACCACAGAGGTCGTCACATAGGTAAAGCAGTTCAGTACCTAAATGATTTTGTTTCTTAAATTAAATAAAAAACTTATCAGGCAATAAATCTAAATATTTGTAATAACTATAGATCGTCAAGATCTGTGGCCTAGTGGTGTGACTAGTTGACTGAGATGTCAAAGGTCTCGAGTTCAAACCCAAGGCACTGACTTTTCGGAGAGATTTCCTCCATGGCATGTGAAGTCTCCCAACCCCCAGTAGGCTAGTGTGGTGGACCCGGTGGTGCAATGCTGGACCCGTGCCCAGCTGTGGGACAATAATGGGTTGATCATGATAGCTCGTCGATGTGATCATAATGAATTAAATATTCCCATATTTTTGTATCTAATAAAAGAAGTCAAATTATTCATCCCACACCTCCTTAATTCACAAAATGCATAAAATATTCTCTAGACAAACATAATTTATCTACAGTGACATGTTGAGAATAGTTCACGTTCGATATTTTGACACTAAAAAATGCCACTAGAATCGGCCCCCAACGATAAATGCAATGATAAATGTATTAGCATCGTGCATATAAATATAGAGTTATACAATAAATTAGAGTAGACCCGTTTGGCACAGAGTAGTGAGACGTATAAAAAAACTTGCGTAATTTACTTATAGTTTTATTGCGATTTTTTGCCTTATTATTTATATTGGACGACGTCTATGTTGTTGCACGAATTTTTAAAGAAAATTATAGGGATATTTGGTTTAAAACACTCTAATTAAGATGAATTGAAAATTCAAAACATTTAATTAAAATCTACAAACATACTATCGCAATGTTTTTTTAAACACTTAAACTTTTCTCCTGTGTCGTGGGTGCGTTTATAAAGCACAAACTCCAGACCCGGAATAACTACCAGTAGATCATACAAATATTTGCTCAGTTCGGGGATCGAACCGGCAATTCGTAACGCACAAGCCAATCGCTCAGTCACTACCGCAATCAAGTCATCATATTTGATGTAAGCAGACGGACAGATTCTGGCAAACACCATTTAGCTTAATCAATATTCATCAAACCCATCATGTGTGCTGGCTTAGTGCACCTAACCAGATTTCAATCAAATTCAATCTGCGAGCTGCTACTGAGAAATTCATAGAAAACCCATTTCACTCGCCTGTAATCCTAGGAATCAAACTTCGGACCTCACACTCAGTGGCCGCGCTTGCAAAATGGATGATTTAAGTGGCTATTAATCATGAGTTTAGATTTTAGTGACAATAATCTAAATATATTGTTTAACTCAAAGGTGACTGACTGACATAGTGATCTATCAACGCACAGCCCAAACCACTGGACGGATCGAGCTGAAATTTGGCATGCGGGTAGATGTTATGACGTAGGCATAGGATTTTTGAAAATTCACCCCCTAAGGGGGTAAAACAGGGGTGCAAAGTTAATATGAAACTTTTTTTTTGTTAAATTGCACGCGGACGAAGTCGCGGGAATCAGCTAGTAATTAATATACATATATTATAATTAGTAGATAACATATCAATAAACTTGATAAATACTTAATAGATTGTATTATATAAAATAATTTCTTTGATAGCGCGATTTACTTTAATAGCGCAAAACTTTGAACATGATCTCAAACAAATCTGTTAAATCACTCCATTAATTCTTAACGGTTATCGTATGTATATTTTAATCCCAGTCTGAGACGTGACTGACAAAACAAGTGCGTTAATATAAATAGATTTAAATTGAAACGGCCTAGCAACAATATAAATTGGAGAACAAATGCTTTTAAATACGGATTTCACAGGATTAAGAATTGATTTCGGGGGCACACAGTTGTTTCGTGATTGCTAAGAATTTTTTGGCTGTCGTTTCGACTCTCTTATTTCTAACCGTCTTAAATAACACGTAGACCCTGTCTATGTATTCTTCGTCATATTATATTTTTGACTTAATCTGATTGAATTAATATTTACATTTAACTTTACTCTTTGTCAGTTTTATGAGAAACTTCAATAATAAAATCTAAATATATATAACTTAAAGGCGACTGACTGACTGACATAGTGATCTATCAACGCACAGTTCAAACCACTGGACAGATCGGGCTGAAATTTGGCATGCAGGTAGATGTTACGACATAGGCATCCGCTAAGAAAGGATTTTGATTAATTCTACCCCCAAGGGGATAAAATAGGGGATGAACGTTTGTATGAAAACTATACCTTACCTACCTAATTAATAATAATACTTTTTAACTTAGTATTTAATATTTTAAACTGAAATTTGCGCTTACAAACAATAATTGTCATATTCACAAAAACCCTTCTTAGAACAACTACCTGTAGGTCATAAATGCTTTTTCTGACTCGTGAACCTCGAACCCGAGACTCGTTAAGCAGACGCCGATCTCAGTTACTGCGTCGTCAACGTTTCGTTATAATCGATGATGCTTGCATGATGATGGATGCATGAACTACTCTATTTATGTCGTGACAAAATATGCTGTCTATGGACTCAGCAGATAGAGTACCCAACACAATCCCCAAAGATAATATGATTTAATCAATTTATCGCAAGTTATTGTCGCCAAAATATAGAAATATTAGAAAATCTAGTCAATCCCTAAAAAAAATAATAAAAAGAAAATCGGCTGACAAACACATGAGACAGAGGTACTCACTGAAATATTTTGTCTTTGTCTAATACTAAGTATATATTTTTAAAGCAAACACCATCAATAAACCGATGAAATTAATCTTCATTCGAAAGCAACTTTAAAAAAGAGAATGTCTGTTCGTGCAATAAATCTTGTATTGGCTACAAACGTTTGCGCCAACATCAAAGAACTTCTAGTACCACTAGTAAATAGTACAGTGCGGCCAATTTTCACGCCCCACCAATGTCGGTTAGGTACCTTACCTCAAACCTCCTGCAGTATTGTTATGAAGTATTTCGTTCGTATCATGTAAATAAACTTGGATAGATGACAAATTATACAAGGGAACACGCGAAACAAACACTAATAAAATGACGATTTTCATGGCCCAGTACTCAAATTAAGCTGTCTTTTCCAATAGTCTGTAAAGTTAACGAGACAACACTATATTTGAGGGTTTCGTAGTAATGTTGTAGGGTTTGAGAATTTGGCCATATTAAGATTCTAATAATTACGGTACGTGTCACACATAATACTCGTAGTATGTTTATCAAAATTCAATAGTTTGGTCGTTTTTCCAAAAGCCACAGATAGCCATATATACTACACGCACACATTCACATGAATGTTGCATGTACGTCATCTTGCTTATATATTTGTAGTATGTATTAAAATCCGAAAGTATATACAGTATTCACTTTCATTCGGAATTTCTAAGACGGCGCCAACATTGACACAATCGTTTGGGCCAACATGTGGAGCCAATGTTATAGTACAACTGCGGCCGCATTAGTCATCACCACGCTTACTCACGTTGTGGGTGGAACAGAGACGCTATTCTTTACTTCTGAAGTGGTGCAATAATACTATTATTCATCGCAAGGTCAGAGTATTTGTGATAAAGTTTAATGCTATGCATTTAACGTGGGCGTCGCGGAAACTCGTCAAACTAGGTACAATATATTATTTAGATTTATTTTTAACCGACTTTAGAAAAATAATAAGGTTGTCAATTCGACAGATTTTTGTATATAGTATGTTACGTGATAAATTTGCCAATAGTTAATAGATTTAAATGATAGATGATGATTCTACCTATAATTGAAGCCCTGTCTCGTGAGTCTAGTAGACGCAGGCACGTAAGATAAGCGAGAGGTCCGCGGTTCGATTTTCAGATCGAACAGTTTTATTAGTTTTTTTATGAAACTGAACATTTCACCATGATTAATGGCGATAGACTCACCGCCTTTTACAAGGAAGTTAAAGACATACCGACGTACTGTAGATATACATCAATACACCTCTGCCTACACCTTTCACGGACACAGGCGTGATGGCATGTATTTATCAAAGGTCACAGGCCACATGTGACACATTAATGTGCTTGTTTAATCACAAATAGCAGAACAATGGAACACAAATTATACACACAACCATCTGTGTATGTATGTTCAGCTGAAAATCAGTCCTTACATTTACATACATGCAGCAAATTGTGCATAGATATGTTTCAAGGTAACTAACTATATTATTATAATTACTTTTATATATAAATACAATATATAACTGCCTCGTTGGTCGAGTGGTCGTATGGTGCAACTGCCGAGCAAGAGGTCCTGGGTTCGATTACCAGGTCGAGTAAAGTGTTATTGGGTTTTTCTATGAAATTCTATATATAGTCTTGTAGTTTCTTTGGTGGATAGAATTCGCAACAAAGTCATTCGCCAAAGAACTAAAGTCACCGACATTGCTCGTAGAATATGCACGCTGAAGTGGAAGTGGGCCGGCCATGTCTGCAGACGGACGGACGGTCGATGGAGCAGACAAGTGTTAGAGTGGAGACCGCGACTGGGCAAACGTAGTGTAGGACGACCTGCGACATGATGGACCGACGTTTTGAAGAAGGTGGCTGGCAGCGGACGGATGCGAGCTGCCCAAGACCGGGATGGTTGGCGCTTTGGGGGAGGCCTACGTGCAGCAGTGGACGGCTATATGCTGATAAGTTTGAGCATGTGACAAATCCGCACTTCCGAAACGCAATTTCCGAAAAGTCGATAGTGCGTGCCTTCGATTTGAACTCCAGACATCTCGGTCACACCGCTAAGCTACCACAACTCTCTCTTAGAACAGTGGTCGTTTGGCCAAAATCCAATTTATTTACTATGATGGTATCGTAAAAACAGTCACACTATCCCCTGGAGGCACGTAAACACGTTGTGCCTGCCCTATTGACACCTAAAATATACTACCAAGTACATATAATGTGGCCTAATTCTATATTTGTTGGTAGATACTAAAATAATGTTGCCCTAGGCAATATTTTGTACTAAATTTCGATATTTCTTGGGCCTACCATAACGTTTCGTAAAATACTTCTCTAGGTATTCCCTCAAGGTCTAGGATGTACAGCCTCAGGACGCCAGTACGTTGGGGACCTACCCCACGTTAGATATTAATAAAGTACCTATTCATGTAACAGAACTTTCAATAAAGCAACAATTATAGGTATATGAAAAATAACAAATCGCTATACCATAATAATACTTAAAATTTAGGTTTCGCATTGCCATTAACGGAACACTAGAATGAATTTCAAACATACTATTGGGAGTTCTAGAGACGTCACGACTTTAAAATCATCCAAGACCAAACAGAATATAATATTTAAAAAAAATATATATTCTGCACTCTTTCTCTGTGTAAACTCTATGGAAAATTTCATACACCGCGCAATTTTCGTAAAAAGTTTTATAAAGTTTTCACGTACATATAAACATACATATGTATATAGATAAAGACAGGCTCATCCTATGTAGACTACAAGCCTGTACGACTTTCAACTGTCCACAGTTCGAATTAAGACACAAAATCCATTGACAATTCACTCTCCGGACAATAACTATTAGAAACAGGACAATAAGGCGAGAGTAAATATAAAATGAACTCCTAAATACTTGTGCCGTATGTAAATTAAGAAATAAAGTTGAGGATGACCTCGAGAGACGGCTGGCGCTGCGGTTAATTAAATTAGTTAACTAACTTTTATTAGGTAATACAAACAATTGTTTTTGTATGCCCAGTTATATATTTTTTGGCAAAGTGACTGCTATGTCCAGTTTATTTTCGAGGAGTTTCAGAGTCATGATAAAACATCTTTGTGATGTCTAGATAAATAATTCAAGTAATAAGCGCTGAAGTCTGTGTCCCACCCGCTCGCCGCCATTACAGTGACAGACGTCGAGGCGACCGGTCGTGTCCCACCGCGTTAAGTAATCGGATTTGAAGTGTTTTATTACATTTCCCGAGACAAACCTGAAGAAATAATAATCTTCATTACCGAAAGAACATAAAAATGTTTTTTTTTTATATATATCAAACGAGCTTACGGCTCGCCAGACATCCCGAAAATTAATTTACGTCCGGAGCCTATTTAAAACATAAATCTCTTTTAAAAAAAGATTCTTTACGATTTCTTAAAATACTAATATAATAGAATTTTATAAACCAATGTATACTGGTGATTTTTAATATTATTTGCTTTCATGTAATATTTTTTCTCGACTCTATTGTCTAAAAGGTCCAAACGCCGCAATCGGTTCTCAGCGTGAGGTCATGGGTTTAATTATCAGATTGGCCCAGGGTAATTGCGTTTTTCAATGAACAATTCACAATTCTCTACAGCAACTTGAAGTTTACATTTGACAATAGGGTCACTTATTAAATGGGTCTTCTTACAAAACATACTAACAAGGCACGAGAGAAGGTATATCAGACCGCTTCTGCCTACCCCTCTGCAGACCCAAGCGTAATGTTAAGTTCTGTTACTCTAAAATATTTCTGCTCCACTTTCAATAAATTCCGTAAAACAATGATACTTCTAGTTTAAAACAGCGCTATTGACATTGCCACCTCACCGCTTGCGAACAAATAAATACAAGAGAATTGTTCCACTCCAATCAATTTCACAGATAATAAACGATACACCCGGTTTCCTTGCAACAGAAACATAGACGATACAAAGTAACTGATAACTACGTGCCTATACACACACTGATGTTCACCGATAAGCGCAGTGGTTTGCAAAGCTGCCTTCCATGGAACGGTAAGGGTTTGAATTTCGGTAGAGGCAAATTTTTGTGGGTTCAACATAGACCTTTGTGTTTTTACAAAAAAAATAGGTATGTAGTGTATCATCCATCTAGTATCCATAACACAAACCTCGTTGCTTAGCTTTGAGAACTAGATGGCGCTGTGTCATAATATCCGTAAATATAAATGGCAATTCGGAGAATTACAAAGAAAACGATACAAATACAATGACAGAACAATAATTCATAGTACAAGTAGCCGCACGCGCCGAGCTAGGGTTGTTACTCTCCGATAGAAACGTTCGACTTTCAAACCGGTAATAAATGATGTCCGCCCGATAAACGTGACCGGGTATCCGGCTTTTTGCATTCAAACGAGGACACGCTCCGAGAAAAATTGAATTTTAAAGAAAATGCGCATTTTCTAAATTTTAACGTCCGTAATTCAGTGCTTTTCTTGCTAAAAGCGATGAGATCGAATTTTTAGTATGTAACAACTATATATTTTCTGAATAAGTCGCAGGTGCAAAAATTGGCAATTGATCTCTTGTTATTTTCATCTCATTTTTACTAACACATTTATTCATAATTGAATACAGTAATACTATTTTTGTCATTTTTTTTGACGTATTGCCGTACATAATTAAAAAAGAAAAGTACCTACGTGAATTATAACTCAGCTCCATCTAGTATCGCTACACATTTTTTTTTAAATACGAGTACATACCTAATAAACGTAGGAACATTTTGCATTTTGAAAGAACAAATTTGCATTTTGAAAAAAAACTACTCGTTTTAAAATTTTACTTTCATTATTGAACACAAAAACCATAAAAAAATATTTTCAAAGTAACAAAAATATTATTCTTCCATTTTTGTCCGTTATTTTGAATCTTCCCGTTCTATTTTTGAAACGAAATGAACTCTTTACCCGGTCGCTGGTGCCCATGCCTTTGTCGCTTCCTACACCCTGTTTCAAATATCCCACGAGTGGTGCCTGTATTGCCCCACCCTGTGGGCAATTTAAAACCGCTGCAGCTGGCAATATTTCACGGCTAGGAATTTAATATCAGTCATGTTTTTCGTGTTTACAACGTTGATTTAGAACTGAGCATTATCACATATCGGATGACTTATCGGGTCTGTTCGGTTCGGAACTGAGCGCCGTGAATCGCGTCTTTTGTCGTGTTGCGAGGACATTTATTTGCCTCACTTTACTTTTGAAAGAATGAAGAAATACTTTATCAAGTTTAAGCTGGTACTTTATATGAAAGGAGTTTGTACGTATACAAAATACTGGATTTTTCCTACAATTTTTATCTTAACTCTACCTTTGCAGTCAATTTAGAACCTGCAGTATACACCTATTTGTGCCCGTCCGATATAAAAAAAAACTTTCGATATTGGTTGCTATAAATGAAGCAGGACTGACCTGTAATTAAATTCCCTTAAATATTGAATGATTACTAAACATTATTTGTAAGAACATATTATATCATTCGAGACTTCGCTTTCGCAAAATCCTCTCCTTTTAATCTGATCTCTACAAAAAGAGAAAGCTAAAAAAAAACAAATAAACACAAACTCCACACCAGTATTCCCTTATCAGAGCCACGCACACTGCGCAAACAATATAACAGTTCAGACAAAAATAGCTCTTAACACAACGGCCTTATTTCACCCTCCCGTAGAATGCTTTATCGGTACTAAATAAAATATCGATAAATAAACGTTTATCGGATAACTCACATACTGGTTATGTACAGACCTAGCAGTCCTCTAAGTGACGTAAAGACGCTATTGTTTGACACTTCTTCGCATCGCCTTATCGTTAATATCCTCAGCGTTTTTTTATGTGAGGCAGGGCATAGCGAGATTTCTTGCTCAAATTGAGCTGCCCGACTGGGGAAGTATGTCCGCCTTACAGAAGTTCGCAGTGAAGCAACAATAGTTGTGTTTCTGCGAGTGAGGTTGTTAGGGGAGTGATTATTCTGACAGCATGGGAATTCCGATTGCTCTAAGTGTAATGCCCTCCATTTTAAGAAACCTAAGACGCCCTCTATTTTTTGAGTTTCTACTTTTGAGTGTAAATGCTTCTAAAGGATGCGCGAAGGAAGGAATGCGCGACCGATACCTCTGGTTTTGACGTCCATAGTCTACCTATAAGTAGTTCATATCAACCGAGCTGTAAGGTAGGTTTTCCACCATTGTGGTATAAAAAATATACGTATAATAAACGTTTTAGTTCTATTAACATCTTAAAAATAACAAGTACTTCACATAACATTAACAACAATATAATTAGTACATGTTTTATTTTCATACATTCTTTAACACTACTGAACATAACACTATAATGTTACCACATAAAAATTAGAGTAACTATACCCATTACTAACGATTGCTTTAAAAAACGGTTAACGAGCGATTAAAAACTAAACTACTTTTATGTGTCGTAAAACCGCTGAGACGTTATACACAGCGTGTTCTCGTTTATTCGGTTAGTACCGAATTTAAAACGGTATCCATATAACTCGATTTTATATCTAAGCCGTATGAGAGTTTATAGCTCTCGCAGTTGACGAGATAAGCTTAAGTCCTTACGAGATATCTAATCATAAAGATTATTTTTGGACGAAAAAATATTTCTTATTATAAGTTTATATTTTGGGGTGTGAAAATATTGAATAATAGCTCAAAAAATAAGAGCACAGCAGACACGTGTGCAGTGGGACTGCATATAGACAGAGCAAGTGTTCAGATTTGTAAAATTAATAAGTAAATAAGTTATTTGATGATGAGATTATGATTTCAAGGGTATTTTTTTCGGCAGATCCCCATATTACGAGATAAAAACATTCGATAATGACTTAATAAAAACAATTAAAAGCTTAAGAACGCGAAAACAGGCGTAACTTACAAAGAATAAAGTAAATAAGTCAGTAAACAAGTATTCCTTAGAAAATTTTCATACAAAAGTATAACAACTATGTGCAAATGAAGAGCGTTTTTGTTAATTAATTTGAACTTGAGTCAAACAAAATGTTTAATTAGATTTCTGAAACAAGGCAACAAGTATTGTTCGAGTGGATTACATAATCCAAGTTAAGTAAAAATATACCCATAACAGGCTTATTTTATTACAAGCCATAATTTTTGAGACTCTTTCACCAAGGAATTGTTTGCTGCGTTCCTCAACATGGTTGAGTAGAGCGACGCTGATACGCACGTCATGCTTATACATGGGTGCTGTTAGTTGGAGCTAAGGGATGGCCTGTCAATGTGATATTGGCCCCCAAATCATGTCGCACCTACTTTCATGCTCTTCGTGCCCCAACACCTGCACGTCGAGAGACCTTTGGTTTGCCACTGAAAATGTCGTAAATGTGGCATCATTCTGGGCTCGTCAGATTTAATGGCCATATTTACGAAGTATAATGTAATAAGGTATTTAAATTTGACGTGATTCATGTTCCATCGACACGAAAAGCAGAAGTTGGGGCTGGTCGGTTTATACATGTTAAGACACACACAGTTTTTATTTAATTTTTTCCAGTAGACAATTTATGCATTTCGCATAAAACTATTCACTACGCAACTAATTATTTGGTAATTCACATTTCACTTAAAAATGTATGTATGGATTTTTTTGCTTCCTTTACATATGACCTACGTTTTGCGCCCGACAGTGGGACAATAAATTGGTTGATGATTACACAAATATAAATATATATTATAAAATATTATCTACTTACCACCAAATTATCTCTTTGTTAACCCTCCGCCAGAAAAGTAATTTCCGTATTTTCGCAACATACTGTACATAAATATAAATAAAAATCTATTCAGACAACCTTATCTGTCGCTATAAAGGGAATCCCTTTACGTGTCGCCATTTTATATAATATAGTATAAAATATGATACGGAAAACAAGACAATATATTGTGTTGAAGGATTTCCCCCGCTGAATTTATGAGAGACCATAAATTATATGTATGTGCACAAGTCCTTAGGGGTACTGTGTATGGTTTTTAAAGGTTTTTCATTTTCAGCTCACTCCAATTCTTACCTGAAACAATAAAACAATATAATTAATTTAATATCAATTAATAATATTAAGGGAGATAGCGATAGCGTAGTACATATTATTGCATATAGCATGGTTGGTAGATAGGTCGAGCGGTCGGCTTCTGCGCCGCGTGTCGTGGATTCGATCCCCGCACAACTAACAAATTTTAAATAATTCCTAATATGGGGCAACGTTTTACTGCCTACATATATTTAAGATAGAGTAGACTTACAAGTCTAGTCCATCAACTATATACAGGGTTACCTTTGTTCGACGACTTTTAATCATTTATTTGATTTTATTTTCATACAAAATTAATTCAATTTCCCACTTGAATAATACCTCTACGCGCATCGCAAAGATTAAAGCGTCACGATGTCCTCGTAAATGAATGAAACGTACATACACACTTAGTGCCACCCCGTGCGAACCCGGGCTGGGGAAAGCTAGTATTATCATAACACAAAATAAAGAAACAATTCAAAAATATAGCTTATTCGTGCAGATGTTTTACTGTCAAAGTTCTATAAACTACTAGGGCGTCATAAACACGACAGAGGTTCATGCGACCACATTACGGACAAATATGATAGCTTTATGTGTACAGTGAAAAGTTTTCAAACACCGTACATTTATGTGATTTGTTCTACGGTGAATTGTTTTCTTGACTTCAACACGAGAATGACACTCAAGAAATTTTTAAATGGCGTTGCAGTATTTTTTTTAAATTATTTCTATAATCACCGACTGTAGTCCACAACGTGTACGTTCGTTAAAGCGGGACGACAATATCCAACAAACAAAGCGGCACCCCTTTTGGATTGGACTTAGAAAAAATAAACCTGTATATCAGGATTATTTTCCGTATAGTATATGTATATTATATGACACAAATCAATCAGTATTATTTATTATACAAATATTGAAAATTATAACCAATATGAACCAGGCGGAAATCGAGCCCTATCTTATCATCACCAACCCATTATTGTCCCACTGCTGAGCACGGGTCTCCTCTCATTTGAGAGGAATTAGGCTATAGTACCCTAACTTATGCCATTACAAAACGACTCGGACACGGTCTGCAAATTTTCATAGAAGCAAAATACTAGCTTCGTGTATGCAATGTCAAGGTCAGACGATGTGAAGGCCAACCAAGGTCACGCATGTATCGCTCGCGGCCGCTCAAACGTGATCGCACTACATTCGTTGTACAAGTCATGAACTTTATAGAATCTAAATGTTGAACTCAAAAAAGTTTGCACGAACTGGTCTGTGTAAGGAAGGCAGTATTTTGTCAGTCAGACTTTTATAAAGAGTATGTATAAAAAAATAAGAGATTTATGATGTACCAGTAACTCATCGATTACAATTTGGGGTTCTTCAAGTTACGAATGAATAAGTATCTTTTCGAGAAGCGTGTTTCATCTTAGACCACATCGTCACTTACCATCAGATGAAATTGTGATCAAGCGCTGACCTAACATGGTAAAAAGGTAGATACCTATTTCTAGTGCTTTACAAGTCTACTGACAGTAGATTTCATCGCGATATTTTTCAATTACTTTTAAAGCAAAATAATAATTACTACAATTACTTATTTGCAATTTATTCGAAATCTTTGTCAAAATAATGTACCAGCAAAGAAAACTCGAACGAGTATTTTCGGGAAAAAAAGTATCACCGGTACCATCTATTAAGAACCTATTCAAACATGCCGACAGCGGAACCGCTTCGGAAATTACCAAAAACCCGTACATATAGATACTCGAACCCGATTGGCCAGAAGGGGTACTAATAAGAACCTTTTTAGTGACGTCGGAGCGAATAAAAAAGTACCCTTTTGCGACAAGAGTTACGGTTTTTATGGACGGAGTCGATTTTATCGTGTTTTAACAGCACTTTCTTTTGTATCTTATAGGGATTAGATGCCTTGTCAGCAGTCTTCTTTTTTAATATTTGGTTAGATATTTTTTTTAATATTTGAAGAAAAGCTCTTTATACCGAAAATTTATTTTAAGAAAATATATAGTACGTTAAGTCATATATAGTAAAAGTCAGACATTTATTTGGTAAAGGAAAACATCGTAAAGATACCTACACGTCTGAAAGATTTCCTTGGTAGGATGTGAAGTCTGCCAACCGGCACTAGCATTGTAGACTATAGCCTAATCCCTCTCAAAATAAGAGGAGACCCGTGCACAGCAGTGGGACAGTAATTGGGTTGATGGTGGCTAACCCAAGCTATAATTTATGACATATTTGAAATATTTACTACGCTTGGCGTTTAATGCCATATTTAAAAAAGAATAACCACAATCTGAAATTTCTTCTCCAAAAAAAAGGTTGAGTAAAACATATTCACCCTGTATAGTCGTACAACCCTCCTATGACGCATAAAATACCCTTATCCTCAATAAAACTTTAAAACTGTAATCGAATATATTTAAGGCTCGCAGCACACAACACTAAATAACGCCAATAACATTCGCTAGGGGGCTCTGATTTACAATATACTAGATTCGACTTGGAGATTTTATAACAGCTACTCGGAACTTATAACATAGTGTTATGTTACTGAAATAAGCATTTATAGCCTCCTAGTTTATAGTTTCGCTAAGTTTTAAGCATAAAAGACTGAATGTACTGAAATTTAAGTTTATTGCTGTATCGAGTTGGGTCACGAAACAACTACAGCTTCGTTATTTTAAGACCGTTTTCTAGAATGGCACTGAAGCATGTTTTGTAGATACCTTTAAAACAAATATGAAAGATATGACAAGATAATTGATAATGGAAACGCTCAAAGAGGCGTTATTACAAGACATAGCCTCTTTAATACACGTTACCAGTAATATATTATACGGATGAATGACAAGTACACCAGATGTCTGTATCAATATACTTGATAAAATCGGTAAGCAAAAGGACAAGTTGTCAGAGTTTTTCATTTTTTTTTTCATTTACCAAGGACAAGCTGATATAGTTTATTGAAAATATGCAACAAAAGTTATTATGTAAGTTGTTACTAGTGAACTATCGTAAAAGTAGATATTATTTAATGTATTATTGTCGTCGTCGTGGCGATCCTTGGGGGAGACCTATGTCCAGCAATGGACGTCTAACAGTTGATGTGAAAAGATATTATTTAATACGATGAATTTTGTCACAGATATTTTAAAGTCACGTTCACTTGTTATACGTGTACTTGTTATTAGTATCTCCACTAGCTTAGTACGACCCAAGCCTAATTGACAGTGAGACAATACACTTCTCAGTAGAACTACGAAAAGAATTATAACTTTTAACGTCAAATACGTTTAGATCCTCCTCTCATTCGTTCATTGTGCAGTTTGTGGTTTTGGAAATAGGCTTAAGATCCTTGCTTTAGTGATTGGAGAAGCATCAGCATTGAACGTGTTCTATAGAGTGCAAATTCCTTTGGCCAAAACTGGAATGCACAATACTAGTCTACCCTTTATTTCTCTTACAGCCTCGACAGTCAATATGGTAGTTTCCTATAATTAAATAGTACAAGTAATATCTAAGAAACTCCGAGGAATACCAATAAGCTGGCGGAACTCTCCAGAACAATAAGATTCGAAAGTTTTTAACTGCGTGTGTATGGTGCAAGTGATGGAAGACTTGTTAGAATTTCTTTTATGCACAAAAACTCGGCGATGGAAATTGGAATTAATGACTGTAGTCCATACATGACTTGTAAATGTGCATTCGAAAGATTTAGAGAAACAAATACATATCATTTACGATCATCAACATTGAGAGACTGACAAGAAGGATGGATGGAACGTCATTTATCATAGATAAATGAAAGAACAGAAGCTACTCACTCAGTAATTTCTCCAATCTTGTCGGCAAGGACTTAAGTAGAAAGTAATTGTTAAATTTAATGTGCCTATACCGTCAATGGTTCCTAGTCTTATCTGTTTTATTAAATAAATTCAGTCAAATCAAATTACCTACTTAAGTTCGTCGATAACAGAATCTTATCGACTTTTCTTACCTAAGTTTAACGATATCGCTCTATAGTCAAAATCGCTTACGCTCATGCTTCGGGTCACAATTTATGAAGAACATCGCAAATGACCAAGTTGGAGGGAAACAAAGCGCACTGTACAGAACTGCGTTTAATTAATTTTAGCTAACAGAAAACGATAAGGCCGCTCCGATGATAAGGGCCGCGGAATAAATGCGATTGATTTACTATTGTTTTCTGAATGAGAAAACCTAATTTTAACTGTTAGTATTGTTTCCTTAACATCATTGTCATGACGTGAAGGAGCTTCATGAATGGCAAATGCCACAATATTATCTAAGGAATAATATAGAACAGTATAAATCATTACTTTTACCAACAAACCATATGTCAGTTTGTCAAACCATATTTCAGTTTTTAGGTTACCAAGTTGGAGATCACATGTTTCATAGACAGTTCATAAGGACCAGTAAAGCCACTGATTGTTTACACAACAGATAGAGCGCACACAGTAGGTGTGGCGTGTTTTGTCGAACTTCATACCTTTAACGCTCTATCCAATAAGGTGTGCTCTTGTATCATTCATTAAAATATTCCTATCTGCTCTTCTTTCATAATAATAGTTCTTTCTTATGCATCACATTTCCATTCATATAGTACTAAGAAATCCTTAAGTAAAGCACCCTGAGGAACACTACTCAAAATACCATAACCTTGGCCAATTTTAACTCCTCTAAAACACAAATTTTCCAATTGTAAAGTGTAATAAATTCAATTCTAGAAGCAATCGCTTCTTACATGTCCTTATACTTGTAAATACTAACAGTAGCAACTGATATTGATACCTTATCTCTTCTCAAGTTCCTACACTCATCTCTACACAAAGCTACCTTGTCTTCCTATCCATAGCTCACTTACATAACTCCTATACCTTCAACGAACAGCCAACCATTATCCAAACTGACCTAATAAAATAAATAATCGGAAATCTTTTAATACAATGTGTGGATCATCATCTATATATAAATATTTCCATATCATACAACCCAATTCTGTCAATGGTTGAGCAATGTTCAGGGTGAAAGATATTATAATTGTCTTGATAATCATGGAATGTGTGACCCAGTTTGTTTTGGATCCCTTTAATCTTGGATGCTTCTGCTGTACTCATTGCAGGAACAGGAATATGAGTATAATTATGATCATATATTAGTTGTAAGTGTTCGTTGGTCTTGTTGTGGAATAATGTATTGCAGGAGTAGGGGTGTCCCCTCGGGGAATTCTTACTTATTATCGATATAATTGCTTTGGAAAATAATAGAAGAGATTTATATCTATAGTATTAAGAGTGTATATTTTTTTATACCAAAGGATGGCCAACAAGCCATCGGTCCACTTGATTATAAGCGGTTACCGTAGCCTAAAGCCGTTTGCAACACCAGAGGGATCGCTCGCACGTTGCTTACCTGGTAAAAACCGTTTTAGGTTTCTTAAAATAGGGAAAAAACTTAACTGTCAGTAAATGAAATTCCCATTCTAGGAAACCTTATTCATTCGCACAAACACAATCTAATGTTGTTTCACTGCGGTCTTCTGTAAAGCGGGATATACTTTCGCAGTCGGTAAGCTCAGAGGTCCTTGAATCTGCATTGTCATTTTTACGCCAGTCGATTCCAACATCCTTATTCCTTAGAAATAAAGTTTTTTTATAACCGGCTCAATCCATCTCTGATTCTCTTAGTGTAAACCTTTGCGTCACACGGACAGTCGATAGAAACTTTCCGAAACCGACAACTACATAAACAAGATACCTTTTGCACACGTGCCAATGTGTGCGTTAACTTAGGGTTGCCTCCATATTCATACGTACCTACATGTATACGCTCTACACTTGCTTGATGTTCATACAGCCACTAACCATTGTTCTAAAGACAACGAACACTTTAACAAAGTGCGACAAAGGATGATTTTATATGAGATGTTAACTATGCCATTTTGCAAGTCTCACATATGTAAAATTCTAATTAATTCTTCCTTATGCTGCAGTACAATCTGTTGGCAGTCTTGAAACTAAATCTGAGCATTTATTATTATAAAGATTATTTAAACGGCAGCCACCCAATTATTTTGCATAACTGCAACCGACATCCTTTAACTTGCATACAAAGGAGTTTATAATCAAAACGTCATACAAGCGCACACACACACGTCATACAAGTATACACAATATAACAAATATGTTCGCGCGATAGGGCTGTCGATATTGCCGGCAAAGAGGATCAGATACTTTAATTACTGTATCGGAAACTTAGAAAAGCTTTTTAACAAATATTTATAATAATCATACTGTGTGAAATACTACCGCGTTCATAATCACAGAGGGGTTAGACAGAGATGTACTGAGTTTGAGACATAACTTTGCGGTGTATTTTTTTACGATCAGACGGTAATTGAGGGATCTTGGAATCGATTCAACGGCTTACACCAGGCACTTAAACAACACTCAGTCCTAAAGACCTATGTAACAGTATTAAATAGAATAGGTGATGACTTATTACTACCGGTACGGGGATGGGAGTACATCTGAGCGTTTAAATCATCATCAAGACAGTTTAAATCACTCCCCCGGGACACGTCGAACTTCATCGTCTCGACGATTTTCTTGATGGCAGCTATCGTTGATTCTGGCTTACAGAAGTTGCAGTAGCAGAGACACAGAATAGCGTACTTTAACCATTACAAAAAAGGTAGCAAAAGACATTCAAACAAAGCTTAGCTTAGAGTCGGCGACGCGCGTGCGACACTTCTGTTGTTGCAAACGTCGATAGGCTACGGTAACCGCTTACCATCAGGCGGCTGTTAGCTTGTTTGCCAAAAACAAGCTACTGAAATATAAAAATCGCTAATTTATTTCGTTTAAATGAGAACTAACAACCCTAAGTAAGTTTCTAAACTGATTACACACACAGACATTATAATATTTGGTTTGGACCAAGTTTGTTTTAATTTTACCTTTGACTCACAAATTCTCGTGTAAATTCGTTCATCTGTCTCTCTGGTCTAATAGTTCTCGCTAAACACACTTCTTAGGATTGCAGTGTTTTAGGAGTAATGGCCAAGGAAATTGTGCTTTGTCGTAGAATTGATGTGAGTTATAATAATGGAATTATAGCACTGGGCACGCGTTAATTATACATACATATATACTATATAGTGTGGAGATGAGACTTGCTCCCAACAGTGGGACATTAAAGGCATGTGATTACTTCTTAAAGTTGTTTTTTCTTTTTATGGTGATAAGGGGGCAAACGAGCTGGCGGCTCACCTGATGGTAAGTGATCACCGCCGCCCATGGACATTTGCAATACTAGAAGGCTTGCATATGCGTTGCCAACCCCTGCAGAAACCGTTAAGGTTTCTAAAAATAGGGTATTACTAAACTGACAGCAAACGGAATGCCTATGCTGTCAGAATAGTAACTCCCCCAACGAACTCTGGTAACCTTACTCTCAAAGAAATACAACTAGATTCACTGCGGTCTTCTGTAAGGTGGAGGTACTTCCCCAGTCGGGCAGCTCAGTTTGAGCGAGGAATCTCACTATGCCCTCCCTCTCAAAAATTTTTGCAAATGGTAGACCAATTACAAATTTTGGATTACAATAACAATGGTGAATAATAAAGCATATTCTATCTATTACGGTACTAACAGCAGGAGTAACTAATACAATAAATTGAAATAAACAGCGTGAGTAACTAATACAATAAACTAATGAAATAAAACTACTAAAACTAAGACTATTTTTGGCAGTTACATGTATGACTCTCACAATACATCGTCTTAATGGGCAGTCTGCTCGCGACCATGGATGCCATAAACGACCCAAAAGGTCGGTATTGAAACTATATCAATACACAGAGAGACAAAGCCTTAAAGATACATATATATCAGTCTATACTCATATAATATAAAAAGGAAAGATTTGATGAAATGAAATTATTTGAAATATATTTATTTTGCTCGAATTGTAGTACGTGGTAGTTTTTAGTCGTTGCTTAGCTCGCAACTAGGTGGCGCTGTCATAAAGTCCAAATATATGTTTTTCCCGACTAGTTCTATTTAAGGGTCTTCAAATCATGAACTATGAGTGACTGTTCTGATAGCATGGTAATTCCGTTTGATGGCAGTGTAGTTACTCCCCTATTTTAAGATACTTAAACGGTTTCTACAGGGTTCGCAACGCGCGAGCAACATCTTTGGCGTTGCAAACGGGTGCGGTAACGGGCCGTAACCTTTTTTGCTACTCTTATTGTATAAAAAAACACCTGAAATTACATGATTACATATGCAATCATGTAGTATGGATTACCAGAATGTGTCATCTTGCAGCCATAAATACATTTAGTTATGCGTAAGCGCAACATTGTAGCAGAGAGCTGCCCACGTGACGTGTGGAGCGCGCGAGCTGTCACACCTGTGGTGTTTACTAATTAAATAAGCATTTTTATGACATACGGATAAAATTCTTTTAAGATAAATTCATCCGCATCGTCATTGTGGTCAGATGAATAAATATAAGCTCTTTATTATACGTATAAATGACGACCTGGTCAAGGTCTCTGGAATCCGCTGGATGCAGGTGGCCCAAGACCGGTCGTTGTGGAAATATTTGGGGGAAGGTTATGTCCAGCAGTGGATGCCATATAGCTGATATGATGATGATATGTATGAATAGGGCAAAGACAAAACAATCCAGTATATATTGTCGTTTTTGTGTTTTTTTAATGGTAGGTACCTATTATGAGATCCTAAAATCTATGTTATACTTCTAGTCAGGCAATTTTGGTGCAATAGATGTGAGGAGTGTGAACTATATGTTCTTTATGTATATAACTATCTCTAATAACGTTTTTTTTTTATATAGCTAAAACAGGCGACACACTTGATGAAGTATGACGACTTTTCTTCAATCTTCACAAATAAAATAACTCATGAGTTAAACCAAGCCCAAGATACCCCAACTGAACCGATAGGTGATCATACATATATATTATATTAACACCCAAACTAATTAAATTGAAATCATAACATCGTGAAAAATAAATGATAATAATAATAATAATTAAAACACAAAAAATATCCTTCATGCTTGACCTTATGACTTTAAAGACCTCGTTAATAATAGTATATGTACATAAGTAGTACACACTGATAATAAATTAATACAATCATAAATTGCAATAAATTGTAATTAATCACACTACGTCTTTCTATTTAGAAAAGTTATCAAAAAAGAATAAAAGATGTTGTAAACTACCATATTATTCAATGCCATTATAATGTATGGAAAATAATCTTGAATAATTACGATAATTTTTATCATCTGTATCTATATTTTTTTTTAATTCTCTGATACAAAGAGACAGCAATAATAATATCATTCAGCAGTAGTCACTGCATCATACGAGCTGTCTAAATTCCTCATTGTCCCACTGCTGGGTGCGGGTCTCCTCTTATTTATGAAAGACTAGCTAATTCCCGCGACATCGTCCGCATGCAATTTAACGAAAAAAAAAAGTTTCATATTAACTTCGGAGCCTCGTTTTACCCCCTTAAGGGACAAATTTTCAAAAATCCTCTTTAATGCTCCACTACGTTACAAAAGGAACCCCTGTGGAAAATTTTAAGTTTCTAACCCCAATAGTTTAGGCCCTGCGTTGATATGTCAGTCAATCATCAAATCAGTCAGATTCTCCCTTTATATATATAGGTATAGATAAGGTCCATCACGCTATGAAGCTACCATGTGCTTGTTGGCATACTTCACACGCCATCGGGAAAATCTCTCATGCATGTTTCTTTCACCATGAGATAAATACACACATAACTTCTTAAAGTCATTGATCTCACACCATCCACAGCTTGCCAGTCAATTTTGTGTACCTTTTATTAATACGAAGGATTAACTTCAATGACAAAGTTCAACGGCCAATCAAAAACATGAAATAATCAAATCACTTTATAATGAGCCCACAGAAGCAAAAAAAGACATAAATTGTTTAATAAAACGCATTGCATTATAAAAACGTGTCCTCTCGCCATTTTGTTCCCGAGAAACCGAGGGCATGACACACAGTCGACAAAAAGGTATTCAATACTAATAAACATCGCGATCCTACGCAATGTGTGGGTGAACAAAGCAAATCCACCAAATATTATAAAATCAAAAATGTATGCATGGATGCGTGGATGTCTGATACTCTTTCACACAAAAACTATTGAACCGCTTTAGATGAAACTTTACAGTAGCATAGCAAATACGTCAAAATAACACATTTATCAACATACCACGCGTGTGAAACCGCGGGCAGAAGCTAGTAATAAACATATTCTGATATTATGATACAGCGACACTAGATGGTTGATATACCACATAGATAAAACGATTTTATGTAAAGGCACGTATTATTACTTAGATACATTCATGACTCAGCTCAAGTGCTTCAACAGGGATTCGAACCCGAGACTTTTACCACAGAAGGTAAACTTTATAACCGCTGCACTAATCGGACGGTCGATCATGCAGAGTCAATATACTAAGCGTTTCTAATTGGAATCTTGTATGCAGTTTAAGGGCGGGTGCAGAATGTGCGACTGGAATATTGCGACAATTGTTTGGCAATTTTTAAATCGCTTCTACTAATAGATACACAGTCCCAAGTCTGGTACAATCAGCTGTAGAAAGTCGTCTCTTCATAAATATAAATTCATAACATTCTGAATATAAATTGAGTGATAAATTGCATATTTAGATAACGGGTGTCTGGTTATAAAGCGATTCTTCTAAATGAATAACTCTTTACATATTTGAATAGGTATTTATATCATAATTCTTTAGTTTATAATTCACATTTGATAAAATCTGTTTACCGAGCACCTTTTTAAATATTATTTTGCTGGAATGATGCTATTGAGAACTTGGTTTGAGAACTTGGTTGGTCTATCGTGACTACCACTAGATAGGCTGAAGAATATCATCGCTATGTACTGCAACTGTAAGAAGGAAATGATAGGGTGGCATCGTCGAGAAGATTCTTTTGTGACACGTCTAGGAATTAATCAACAAAATGCGGTTGGCGCAGGACCGGTCGTCGTGGCAGTGGACAGTGGACGTCTATCTATAAATGTTTTACGAAACTAGCCGTACCCATTCGTATTTAGACATCCTAGTCCGTAAAACAATCTGCTACAAAAATACAATACAGCTCAAACGGTAATTGTTGACGCCAAAGCGTACGACAAAACAAAATCTAGACCGCCATTATCGAATCCGATTTCATGCACCCAAAAATACCTGACATACCGCAAACGTCAAAATCCATCATTAAACAGTTCACTCACCTCGCAATTGTGACAGCGATCACGGGACTGGTGTCAAAATTCCATCAACTGACGACGGGGAAAAAAACGTCGGGAAATCGTCCGGTCCGTCAAAGAACTAACGTTGAAAAATGGTTGTTGGCGCGGCTCCAACCGGCTGATATTGTGCATACGCTGAAGTACTGTTGATTCATAAGGAGGGGTTATTTCCATTGGGATACTAGCATCAGAAGATGGTGTGAAGCAAGTTGTTTTTGAGCATCATGTTGGCAGCAACCTGATGCAATCTGCAGAGATTGCACTGGAACTCACTTGATGTAAATGCTGATTATCATTTTCTCATAAACAAGGGAAAGATTTTTCTTTCTTTCTTTTTCAAATACAGATCTTTTGCAGACTAAGATCACCTTTCACGAAGATGTAAATTCAGTCTACCCGATTCTACAGATGCATTTAAGGACCCAAAACATGGGAATAAAAATAACACCATTAGGTACACCACGATAAAATTAGTACGAGAAAATAAATATACCATCACGCTTAACATCCCTGAAGGATTAGGCAGAGGTGTCCTAACTCCTAACGTACTTTCTCTGATACTGTACTAATTAATACCACAATGGTTGTTACATGTTTTCAAACATGTTACGGTATTGGGAACCTCGTGAACAGTGGGCGTGTTGTAGTCGCGTGTTTTCGTCTATAGAGCTACGTCACAAACAGTCGTTACAACAGGAATTTGGTAAATAAACGACAATGATTGATTGGCATTTTCAAAAGAATGGACGCCGTGACGTGAGTTTGCTATTGAGTTTTAACGCACAGCTTTGATCTGTTGCTTTTTGATGTGTGTTGTTAAATAAAATAAATACATCAGATTATTTATTGAACAGCGCCATCTAGTTCCGAATTAAGAAACTACTTGATACATATCATACATACGAAGATCTATAACTCTTGTACAAATATCATTGATGCTCATCACACAAACATTCGACCCTACCGTGAGTCACCCATAGCACAGAAGGCAGTATTAACTACCGCTGGACTAATTGGGTCCTCGATTAGATTAGATACAATTACTAATTTTAAGTCGCGAGCTAAACCTGGTATGCAATAATGTTATTCAACGTTTTATAAATGCAGTATATCAGCTCCGTTAGATAGGTTAGCGTACCTAGTAACAATAGCTAAACACTAAATGCCTACAGCTGTCCACCTGTTGAGTGCCTGTAAACCTTGGCCCGTTCCATTGATCTCGGCTATTCTTAACGTCGATGGCGTAAGCCTAAATACCTGGGTGGCGCCAATGTATGAATAAAACAGACCGCATTTTGTAAAACACGGATTTGTGTGCACTACGTACATCAAGCTTAAATTGTCGAAGAGGAAGGCAGTGGAATTATTACTAACATAGTCCTATAGTGCACTGATGTTTTTTATAGGGGGCGAGTCTATTCACACAAACACTACACAAATCGAATTCTCAAGTCACCTGATGCTCAGGAGCGCTTGACAGCAATGAGGCTCAGTATCGCGACGTATGCCTCAATTTAGAAAGAGAGAAGAAGACATTTATAATGTCACTACTGTACTGTACTATTCGACCGTATCACGAGACTTCGAAAAACCCAGTAAAAGTGTAAAAAATAGTCTTCAAAATTTTGACCTTAATCAACTTAAGCTCTATCTATAATTTCCATGAGGTCAATACTAGCAAACACAACTCTTCATTAAAACTAAAACAATTCAGAATCTACGCAGTTTCTAAACTACAATCTGTATTAGAATTATCGGCTAAACAAGCATCATACGTGCGATTAAACGCAAATAAATAAACGTCGAACAAGACAAAGGATTAGTTCTATACAGTTGTTTCGCGCCCACGACCTAAGGCCGCGCGCACATTAACGATTTGACGACGCACTAGATTTTATAATGTACTAGTATTAAATTAAATAGTTTTATGAGTTTTATTGTCAGAACAAAGAGCAACAATACCTACAGATTTTAGAATGGGCTTCAATAAAGATTTATTAGATGCTAGGTGCTGTGCTCATTTTTGTGTAAAGCCTAAAATAAAAAAACTATTTTATGTTCCCTATTGGTCCAAACAGCATTATTTTTACTTTTACCAATTGTCTTATGTATTAGAACTGTAAGACAATAAACAATTCAAGTTCTACTTCCAAACAGAAGTTTAGATTCAAAACTATTGAACCGATTTCAATGAAACTTTAACTTCTTAACTTTAGAAGTTCATGGCGGAGAGACAAGGTGACCCGATTTTTTTATCTATTAAGATAAGGTACACCAGCAGACACCAAGAGACCTATTAACTTTTTTGTCTGTTTATACGTAGTCGAACAAGCAAATTGGTATACATGCAACTAGAGACCGATCTGTGTGTGGAAATAAACCAATTATTTGACGACCTGATTGGCGCAGCGGCTGAGCGATCGGCTTGTGCGTCACGAGTTGCGGGTTCGATCTCCGCACGGAGCAAATATTTGTACGTTCTACAGGTAGTTGTTCCGGGTCTGGGAGTTAGTGTATGTGAAAATTTGTGTTTGTAAACGCACCCACAACACATGAGAAAGTCCTAATGTGGCGAAACGTTATTAAAAAAAAATTTGCTTGTTGTCGAACAAGCAAATTTTTTTTTACAACTTCATAACGTAAAATACTATGGGTAACATTCGCTACTATACTATGATTTCAATTGGGCACCATATTCTATTATATTTATTATTATATCCAAGCATGCGTTTAAAGAGCTGTGGTAGCCTCGTGGTGTGACCAGTAGACTGAGTTTTTGGAATATATGTGCGTATTAATCACATGCTCAAACGGTGAAGGAAAACATTGTGAGGAAATCTGCATGCATGAGAGATATTATCGATGGCATGTGAAGACCGCCAATCCGCAGTAGGCTAGCGTGATGGACTATATAGCCTAATCCCTCTCCAAAATGAGAGGAGACCTTTATCGGTAATGGGACAATAATGGGTGATGATCGTGCACTTCAGGACTCATATAACAGAATGGTCAACTATCACCATTAGGCATGGTTTCCACCAAAGCGGAGAGGAGAAAATATGTGGATGTGTTTTGAATAACCAAACGGATATCATTGTGGGGAGGAGACGTGGAAATGAAGAAATCTGATTGGTTATTCAAAACACATCTCTTCTCCTCTCCGCTGGTGGAAACTGGGCCTTAATCGGGCACAAATCCAAACACGTAATCTCAGCACCTCACGTTCAACTGTCATGCTTGCATTACCGTTAGTAACACAGACAGGTCCAACGCCTCGAAATAGCTCGTCTGTGCCGAGCCTAAGATCGCACTAAAGATATTAAGCCGCTTATATCTGATATAGAACATAAGCGCGCTATACACGACGCAAGTACTCGCTTGACACCTACTGTGTTTACAGTAATACTTAGGTAAGGTGTTTAGAATCCTGAAATACCTGGAAAATTTATACTGTGCAGGTAGTTTATTTGATGTACCTGTCTATTATAGTGAGAGTAAATTTAAATTAATATACCGACGTAGGTTACGGTGAAGGAAAACATCGTGAGGAAACCTGCATGCTGTAGAGATTTGTCTCGATGGCATGTGAAGTCTGCCAACCCGCAGTAGGCTAGCGTGGTGGACTATAGCCTAATCCCTCTCAAATGAGAGGAGACCCGTGCCCAGCAGTGGGACGTTAATGGGTTGACGATGATGATGACCTACGTAGGTAGGTGTTCTATGCACTCATTCTCTGCTGAGGGGTTGCTGGGGAGTTTGTTGCGCCGCTTCTTCTTCCCAGCAAGAACACTAGGAGGCCGTGAAGGGCGGGTGTTTTTGGAGGCTGTCTTTATTGTCAACGTTCAAAAAGAGTCAATTAAATTTGGCCTACTTTGAATAAATTTTATTTTGACATCTGACTTTGACTTTGCTTACAGTTGCCAGCCCATCAGTTTGGTAGAGGTCTATGTCCAGCAGTGGACTGCATTTGAGATCAAGGGCGGATCGAGAGTGGAGGGGGAGGTGGGGTAATGCCCCCACCCAGGGCTGGATTTATTTAGGTCGAACAGAAAATACTCTTTTTAAGTAGACTTATCGAATTATCGAGTCTATTTTGACTAGACAACTGATCATGTGAGTAAAATAAACAATAGATTGTTTTAAATAAATATACGTATAAAGGCACTAAGACAATATTATATACATAATGTATATACGACTTGTTCTGTCATCTCTATTAAGAATTTGCATTTCAGTAATCTTTAGCATAAATTCGCATAAAACATTTTACATTTTCACCACCAGGAAGCGGAAAAATAAAAATCATTTTCATTTCATACAAACATACACAAAACATTACAGCAATATGCAAACAAAATAAATAAATGAGTTCGAAAATCTAAAACATCATAGATAACTCTAATACAAACTGAATTACATACAATCATTTTTTATTTCAAATTACCATTTGTTTATAAAACGATCAAATGCAAGCATAGATACGATTCATCTTTTTTTAAACGCGGGGGAATAATTCAAAATGAGAATACCTACGTACTAGATGAAATTGTTCGAGATTCAAAAATTTGAATTCATCAATGAGAATGTTTACTTTGGCGCAGGCCGCCGACCTTGGCGGACGCATTGCGCTTCCATTCATAAAGATCTGTGTAATATCCATCACCGAATGCATGTATTTTACAGTTTAGTGTCTGCCTGTGGCTTCGCTCACGTGGTGTTCGAGAATCTCAATAAACTAAGAAAGGAATGCAGGAGAGGCCCCGGCTATAAATCTGCTGTTGTTGAACTAATTGAGATTAAAATCTTCAACGCTGAAGGTAAACATAATAGCTTATAGAGGATCTAAATAAAGTTTGTATCGAAAATAGCGACAAGATAATTAGAAATTTAATAGTTTTTTATACGGGTTTATCTCAAAGCAAATAAAACATTTTGGAACAACGATTTATTTCAGTCTGCATACCTAATCCTTTTTTTTACCAACCCTTGTGGCACTCAAATATAAAACAGTAAAGAAATTACGTAGGTCCAATTCGAATCCAAGCCCTATAACTTTCCAAAATAATGTACATTTTAATCATCACACAATATACTATATAGATACTAGCTGACCCAGCAAACGTTGTTTTGCCACATTATAGGGGTTGGTGTGCAACCCTTATCACTAAGGGGTATGAAAAATAGATGTTGGCCGATTTTCAGACCTACTCAATATGGTCACAAAATTTCATGAGAATCGGTCAAGCCGTTTCGGAGGAGTACGGGAACGAACATTGTGACACGAGAATTTTATATACCTATAAGATAGTATATATATCTGCCAAGTCCATCTATTGCAGTTTAATCTCCTTTAAATATGAGATGACACTGGTACCCAACTATAAGACAATAAATAGACCAATAACGATTACTACAATTATAAAAAAATTTACGATATAAATTATCTTACAGCATATCTCCTCCTGGCTTATGTTTTGAATATTATCTCAAGTACACGTATACTTCAAACAGTTCATTATAACGAAGGTGGACGTGGTTCGGAATGCGAAGCACCTGATGTTTGGCCGGCAGAGTATAATGGTGCGTTTGTATTATGATTTTCAACCTGTGTTATGTCTACCGTAGTCTGTTTGAACATTATTGTAGTGACGCGTCTACCTTGGACAGAAGATGTATTCTTCTTCTAATTTATATCGTCATCACGAAAGCAGGGTAGTTGTTATAGTCTGGCAGACATGGAACAAATATATATATGGGCTACAAATAGTTGTTGTGTGATTGGCAAACTTCACACGCCATCGGAAAAATTGATTGGAGAAATTTGAGCAATCCAAAAGTCAGTGGTGCGTGCCTCGAGATTGAACTGGAGACTTGACTCAACAGTCCACGAGTCACACCACTAGGCTATCGCAGCTTCAAATAAGAATAACATTAATACAATTATTCATAAAATTATATACAACTAGCTGCCCCGGCGAACTTCGTACCGCCTAACACTCAATGTATGTCGTGTTAAATTTTACTTAAACTTAAATTAATATATTGACTTCTTACACGTACGCGAATATTAGACATTGAAATGAAACACAAAAAATTCATCAATAGTTTATTAAGATAAAAAAAACAATAAAGTTACAAACATTATATTGTACCTACTACATGTATTTCAATGATATAGTCGTATCAACACTATATGTATATTTTTCTGCATGGGTTGCTCTCGGGTCGATTCTCATCGCGTGGAGATGGAGAATAAATCTGGTGTAGGTGTAGAATAAATCTGGCCGACCGTAGCGACAAACGTACGTCATAGCATCTTACGCAGCTTATGTTGGTCGATTGATATTCATATGAATATCAATCAACCAACATAAGCTGCACCTCTCTCTATAGGTACTTATTGCAATGCGTAAATGGAGATATTTCATGCGAACGCAGTTTAACTTGTTTCAACCGAATTCAAGTTACGCGATCCTTTTCGATTTTGACATACATGTCGATCGACGCAATAAAGCTAAATTCCATAAAATAAATGTCAGCATTTCATAATATGATATGCGTATAATATTCATCGATTTAACTTCTTTAGTACTTCCCTCACCTGAAATAATAACAAAGACATAAATAACTTAGTAGTAAGACTCACATCAATTCCCTGAATGACAGAACCGTCTAATCACTAACTCCCCGAAGTTTACTTGTATTTTATTCAAAACAGGTTAAGATAGATTATTTAAGATAGTTTGCTCGTTGCCTTTTGGCAGTATTCTCTAAACAAACATGTCCTTATTGCTTCCTACGAATATCCGGGAAATAAGAAAACCCGTAAAACATCCACTGCTGGACATAGGTCTCTCCCAAAGATCGCTACGGCGGACGCGACAACCGGTCCAGCGACACCCACATCTAGCGAATTCCAGCACCCTTTACCAGGTCGTCGGTCCACCTTGTCCAACTTCCAATTCCAATACGTGGTCACCACTTGACAACATTCGACCAACGGCCGGCTGAGTGGCAAATCTATGTATGATCAAAATAAAAACTATGATATTGATACTCACTATTCAATGTATTTTTCATTTTGATGTTAAAGTGATAACCATGGTCTCCTTGCTAGAATATTATGGGGTTGGGTATTGCAACGGTTTATATAAATGGTGTATTTCATTTATTTATCCAGTATCGCGTCGTGTAAGTACAATATCTTGTGTTTCCAATAATACAATCAGGATTGCAGGTATTCCAGCTGGTCGTGTATCCGCCCTGATCATCATTTTGATATGCGTTCACACGTAGTTTTTTACAATAGTGTATTATTTACTGCAGATCTTAAGATGAGATCATTTGTCGTTACCAACCGACGATATTTCTTTCTTCTTCATTGGATAGATTCGCAATGTTCCGAAGCCTAATTGCATTATTTTAATTTGTTGGGAAATCATCTAGGTCGCGGGAAGCCAAATGTAAAGAAATATTCCGAAATATGGAACTATTAAACGATATTAACAGCAGACAATCTGTCAATCGCACGAACTGTCGTAATTTTTTTTTTTTTATGGAAATAAGGTGGCAATCTGGCAGGAGGCTCACCTGATGGTTAGTGATTACCGCCGCCCATGGACATCTGCAACACCAGGGGACGTGCAAATGCGTTGCCGGCCTTTCAATAAAATGTTATAATAATATTCTTTCAATAAATATGACAGGTATGTTAGTTTTCATCTTTTTCTTTTCTAATGTAAACTGATCGTTAAGATTTTTAATTTTTTTAAATGTTCTGCGTAACTTTTTGTATTCTTTTTCCCTATAAAAACATTCTACAAAGTATTTGGAAACATAAAAAAAGATGAACGAATTCTGTGAAGCCGTTTTCAAGTTAAGTCATGACAAAGAGAAATAGGGGCTCATTTTTATACATATAGATGGCGATCTTATAGCTAAATAGTGATATCTACCAGACAACCTTTTAGATGGACTGCAAATAAACGAAATTTAACGCGCGTATTTTAAGTTTAGACAATTTTTCACACAACTATTGCCCAGATCAAGCCGTGAGCCTATCTCCAACTGTCCTATATTCTAAGACTGAAAATATATTCTAGCATTCGGGGAACAGAAATAAAACCAGTCCAGTTTAGGCGCAGTCTAGACGTGTAAAAACAGAAGTCAGGTCTCGAACTATTCTCGGTGGCTTTCAGAATATTGCAACACCCGCTAACTTCACTAAAATGGAAGTTATTTTTAAATGGCTCTTAGAAATTTTTCACGAAACCTCTTTCGTAATCCGTTTCAGGTCAATTCTAAGAATAAGTATTTGACTTGGGTTTGATCGTGTGACCAGTGAACTGTAAATTCAAAGACTTCAAATTTAATATGATGAGTACCTACTTACTTTTTACATGCTTAAACAGTGAAGGAGTTTTTCTTCATTTCCATTATGCCGAAACTTGCATACCTGACAGATTTAGTCGATGGCGTGTGAAGTCTACCAAACCGCTCAAGCAGTCAAACCCAAACACTGTCCAACCCTACCTTACATTGCCGTTGTTTGCTTGACATCCCTATGTCATAAGGATCCAGCAGATTATTAGCGTCAGGATATATCATCCTGGCTCATGCTGTGCTAGACTCCTGTTTGGCGCGATTGGGCACACACACTTAACTATGTATCTTTTCTTCTACGTATTACTAAATTTGTTTCTGTGTATATTTCTTTTGCATCTATTTTTTTTTTCTTTC
The DNA here is from genome assembly GCA_905163465.1 of Craniophora ligustri. Taxonomy (NCBI): domain Eukaryota; kingdom Metazoa; phylum Arthropoda; class Insecta; order Lepidoptera; family Noctuidae; genus Craniophora; species Craniophora ligustri. The sequence goes on from LR990981.1 coordinate 1,814,613, forward strand.
TATCTTTAAACTAGCCACGTTATAGTCCGAGAACGAGATATTCTTCTCAAATGAGAAGATAACCTTTCATCCAACAGTGCCTGTTGAGTTCGTTTGAGTGCACCACCGCATTGCCAAATTATTCTGCCTCAAATCAGTAATGTGATAACATTATTACGTTCCGATTTGAAGAGTAATTGTAGCTAGTTAAATTACCCAAACGACACTTAATATAACTGACATTTCAAGGTGACAGGCGCTCGAGTTATATACGGTGTTGCCAGCGTCAATAGGCTATCGGTCGTCGTTTATCATCAGGCTTATATTTTTTGTCACATAAAAAATACAACCTGTATGATAAATTTCACCACACAGGTCACCTGTGTAGCTCGTGTAAATATCGAGCTATGTACAATTTATATGTACCTGTGTATTGTTTGTTTCTTTGTATTTGCTTTGCCATATACATATAGGTACATACGTTTAGTTGCTATCTAGCTAAGCTGTGCCCTGATATAGATATAGTAACTTCGGTACTCCGATGGATTCCGTTGCGGTTTGATTTTCCATTTTTTTTTTTTATACATAGGTACATCCACGCCTATCATCCTCGTAGGCGGTGTGTTTTAGATCCCATACAATTGGAGCCGAGTCTACCATCAACCGAGAACGAATACCGATTCCAAGTTGCTGCTGAGGATTTCATAGAAAAACCCAACAACACTTAGCTCGGCCTGGTCGAAGTCAAACCCGAAACCTTCTTGCTCAACGGTCGCACTGTACGACCACTAGACTGACGAGGCAGTGGCAGTACCTGTGTAGCTCAAATTGTGTCAATATCGAGCTATAACCAAAACTTTGTAACTGTGTATGTATAATTTATTTCTGTGTATACGTTTCGTTAGTAGCTATGATGAGCCCTGATTAAAAGCAACTTCGGTACAGCAACTGTTGATTCCGTTGCGGTGATTTTTTTATTTTAAAAATAAAAAATAAATATTTCTGGCATCATGACACAGCGCCATCTAGTTCCGAGGTAAGCAACTAGATGGTTGATATACTACATATACACTTTTATTTGTAAATACATACATATTATACATAGATACATCCATGACTCGGATACAAATGCTAATGCTAATGAGATTCGAGACCCATAGCACAGAAGGCAGTGTTAAATACCGCTGGACTAATTTCGTCATCATCTTTCGTTCGTCATCGTCATCATCGTTTCATTTCAGTAGTTGCAAAACGTGAACCGAGCCGTGACAAAGCTCGGACAAAATAGAGCGTGATACAGTGAATGTTTGCACGGTGCTCGGTAAGCTAACACCGCGGTTCCTGTGGCCTAACCTGGTTGGCTTATGCATAAGTACGTTCCGGGAAACTGTTTGAAATTACCAACTAATTTTAAATATACGGAAATCGTAATTAGAGCGAGAGTTTTGACGAATTGTGAGGATGTGGTCGTTTTTGTTTTACAGGAAAGGCTCGCATTTCAATATTGAATAGAATATACCATTCGCCTTGTAGCCTCAAAATGTGATGCAGATATTACAGCCATCATTAATTATGGGATACATAAAAAATGCACGTAGTCCCATCATTGTCATCAGTGTGGGTGCTACTTTTATTTCAGTTATTGAAAAAAAAAATAACCTTTCTGAAGTCGTGAAAACAGGCAAGGTAAGACAGATTTTTATTGAACAGTGGTGTTTTAGCGGACTGCAATAGGCTGAGTTGAGTGTTTTAGATAGCGAGTCGTTTGTGTTGCTAATGAGAATTTTATTGAAAGATCCAATAACATTTAGCTCAACCTGGGAATCAAACCAGAAGCCATGCCTAGACTAATGATTATCACTCCTTATTATAATACTAAGTTCACCAGCCGCGTCTGTCTCTTAAACTGATTAACTTTAAAAACTGATTAAAGGAAGCGCATATGGATGATGGATGGAGTGGTTCATGGGGTAGGTTTTCGTGCACATGCTCTGCTACCCGTATGAAGCCAGAGAAAGTTGCTAGTTTTATGAAAGTAGTTTTTATTCCCAGCGATTGAGACTGACTGTACGTTAATGAAACAGGAGTGTAATGCTTTTTGTATGGTACAAAAGGTACAAAATAGTTCAGCAAGAAGAAATCACCTAATTACGTTATCACTTGTCTAAAAAAACCGAGTCTAATAAAAATAAACAACGGAATCTTTCGTAGCAATATAAATGAACAGACTGACGGTCAGACGCCGCATTTTATAGCGTTCTACCGAAAATAAACGGATCCCCAATAGTTACAATGTCTATTTGTAAGTGCAAACAAATTACAATCAAGTTTATTGTAGAAAACATATAAAAACACTGAAAGATATATTTTAAAAGTTTTAAGGTGTTCGTCCACTAATCTGTAGCATCGTAAAGGTAATGTTAAGGGTTACTGGGCGCTGGATTAATGATGCTTGTTATTAGAGTGACGTAAGTCATGACAATGAATCTTGCACGCCTCTAAGCAGTTACTATGGTGATGGTATCGGTTAGATTTACTAACCCACACAAGATTATAGTTCTATAATTATTACTTACATTTACTGAGGTATTTGTTTGTATGTTTAATTTACACGGAAATTATAGTACCTAGGTATATAACAAGTATTGTGAGAGTAATAGGTTAATTAAGCAACGATCATAACAAAAAACTGTATGCTGGCGGTCTGTACCGCGCAGTTGTTGCCGTAATTGCCGGGAAATTACAATCTACTGGATTAAATCCTTTACAGTCACGGCCGCAAATGTTTCGCCTTTTTGTTTGGTCTCTGCTTTGAGTGAAGGAGAAAGAGACAGAGCTTTGTGTGGGTTGGTTTGTGTTGGGCTATAGAGAGATCGATGACCCGCTAGTTATTCGCATTGGGAGTTCAAGAGGTGAACAGAATCATTTAGTATTACCCAGTGGTATTAAAATACTCTGAATGACGTATGAATATCTTAACATAGATTAAGATTGAAATCATACTAGTTTTTTTACGGTACATTCATCGAACCTGGATGATATTGGCACAGGGACGAAACGAACGGCGTCAATTGAGAGAAGTCTTTACCAAGCAGTGGTATCAGACCATTGAGCTGAGGATGATGCTGATGGTATTCATTATCATCACCTCAGTCGAAAGACCCGTCCGCAGCTGGACATTGAGGTCCCCCGGGATTGCCACGACACAACCCGAATAATTGCCTAACTCAAGTGGCTGTAGGCGGGGCACATCGAAAGTTCTCGAATGACGACCGCATGAGTAGACCCCTAATAAGGTGGACTAACGACCTGGTAGACGTCGCTGGAATCAACTGGGCTTGATATTACTAAATCGCTAAGGTGATGTCTTACTACATGACAAAGATGATGGTTAAAGCCACAGAACATTATCTGTTCTGTGGATGGTCAGGTGCGCAGTACTCGTAACCAATATAAATGAATGTGGACGGAACAAAAGTGGTATGGAAGGATCGTAGCGCGTGGCATTCTGTAGTTTCTGCCTACCATTCGATAAAAAGCGTGAGTGTATGTATGTATGTATGTAAGTCACGAAGTTTCAGGTTCTTCATTAAGTTAGGAAAATTGATCGACGTTCAATGCACCTTAAGTACCAATAATCCATCATACCATTTAAGAAAACACCAATGGACGTGAACCACCAAAAAAACCTCTTGAAATCGCAATGTAATAATTTTAACATTTTATTTGGAAACCTTGTTAGAGTTCCAATGTATTTTTACTTGTGTGACATCAGTTTTTTTATTCATGGTTATGTTTTATTTCCTTTTTGGGTAGCTTGGTATCCATGATTTTTGATGTTTGTCATCGTGAATGTTATTAGAATGATTTCTGATCCGCCTTTTAAGGAAAGAGCTGTTTAATTAATTCCAGATATTTTTTCCTGTGGTATTATAATAAATTAAACATAATGGTATTTTTAACAAAAATCTAAGTAAACAATTGTAAATGAAAACAATATAAATATTGTGTAAAAAGACTGAAAAAAAAAGGAATGACAAAGAATGAATGAAAATAAAAATAATGTAATTGTTTTGAGTGAAAGTAATATGATTTTATTACCAATTTATTGAATGAAATAATAATAATCTACAATCATCATTTTAACCGTTAGACGTCTACTGCTGGACATATGTCTGCCCCAAGGATCGCCACGACGACCGGTCATATGCCGCCCGCATCCAGTGGATTCCAGCGACCTTTACCAAGTACTTTTTCAATCTACAATGATTAAAATAAAACTTCTCTCTCCGAGTTTTATCGAGGAATATTGACATTATTTAAACTCGACCTTTTGAGCCAGTACGTACAGTACAGCATCCATGGTCACAAACAGACTCCCATCTGAACAAAAATCATTGTTCACTTACGCATAAAAACTGGTAAAACCGCCTGTACTATCTTATTTTGTTTTTCGGAAAACTTGAGAGTAAAGTAGGTATAGTAACATATACACCCACGTATAACGTCACAGCTCAGACATACATTCGTATTCAGAATAAATATTAGGTACATAATATGTAATCCCGCAGCATTAGCTGTACCTTACATACAATTATTATATAATCTCAATCAAAAAGGGTATTACATCTGATCCGACAATAGATCACTAGCTCCCATATCCATCTAACGCTAATGGAAAGAGCCGCAATATAGAATATATTGGATATCGAACCATTGATGTATTAAGTACTCACTACTACCTACTCACCGATACCTAATAATGTTCTAGAAAATATTTTACTGGACCATTTGACTACATATTTCTTATTTGCAGCTTGCAAGTAAGAAATATGCAGTCAAATGGTCAGACATATTTAGTAACATATTTTGGAGATGATTGAGCTCAAGGTACATTTTAGTTAATCATCATCATCATTTCAACCGTTAGACGTCCACTGCTGGACATATTTTAGGTAATATTTTGTGTATATAGAATACACTTTACAGCAATCGTATCAAGACAATCAAGAGTGAGAATGCGATATAAACAATTTATATTTATTCAGTTCAGCCTTAGATTCAGATCTGGAAAAAAGTTACGATTACTCCTTTAAAAAAAATAGAACTAGACGCTGACTGCTCCCAAGGGTTTAAGTTTGTCAGGACTGTAGGCCACAATGATAATGAACTTACTTTTAAATGCATTTAGCAAGAAAAGTAACTAAACGAAAATTCTTCGACGACATTCATCTGCATTGCATTCGGTTTATTTGCTGATTGAGTCACCGCAACTTATGAAGCAATAATGCTCTGCGCCTCAAATACATTTTTATTATCTCAATGGATAAAACCTAATGCTTTGTGTAATGATAATGTTTGACAGATTAAAGCTAAAGCTTCTCGGCTATATTTGTTTATGGTATTAGGTTAGACCAAACAAATAGTGAATGATCTGTTTGTTGTGGGAACTTACGAACTTTGATGGATGGCGATATTTTCATCAAGGCCGTGACCTGTTATTGATCTTATACAACTGTTGACAAAATTCTTCTTTTTTTTTAAAAAACGTTGCCCCACACTAGGATTTTCTCCTGTGTCGTGGGTGCGTTTACAAACACAAATTTTCACATACACAAACACCCAGACCCGGAACAACTAACTGTAGAACGTACAAATATTTGCTCCGTGCGGGGATCGAACCCGTAACCCGTGACGCACAAGCCGATCGCTCAGCCACTGCGCGACCGAGTCGTCAAATTAAAAGAACTAAGAGAATAAAGCCGTCAGTATAAGTTCATCCTGAACCTTTTAACTATCCCACTGCCAAGTAAGGGTTTACCAATGGGTTAAAAAGAAAAAAGCCATCTAGGTATATAAATTCACCGTGAACTTTTTGACAATCCCACTATTGGGTAAAGGTCTCCACTTGGGTTGAGAGTAGTCCAAACTGCTCTAGCACAAGTTAGTTGACTTCCCATGCATGCCAAAAAAACACATAAAAACTCATACATTCATGTTTCCGAATCCAACAATAGTTGTGTTTCTACGAGTTGGTAAGGTTCTTTCCTTAGGGGAGTAACTATGCTGATAGCATGGATATTTCGTTTTCTGTCAGTTTAACACCCCTATTTTAAAACGGTTTTAACAGAGTCGGCAACACACGGGCGACACCTGTGGTGTTGCACAAACGTCTATAGGCTACGGTAACCGCTTACCATCAAGTGGTACGTGAGCTTATTTGTGACCTAAAAGGGTCGCAAATATCATCATCATCAACCCATTAATGTCCCACTGCTGGGCACGGGTCTCCTCTCAATTGAGAGGGATTGGGCTATAGTCCACCACGCTAGCCTACTGCGGGTTGGCAGACTTCACATGCCGTCGAGAATCTCTCAAGCATGCAGGTTTCCTCACGATGTTTTCCTTCACCGTTTGAGCATGTGATAAATACGCACATAACTTCCGAAAAGTCAGTGGTGCGTGCCTTTGGGTTCGAACTCGAGACCTCTGACATCTCAGTCCACTGGTCACACCGCTAGGCTACCACAGCTCACAGGTCGCAAATAAGTATATAAAAAAAAAGTTTATGAAAATAGGATATGAAGCTTTTTATTATCTCTTTTGTTTCACATCTCCGATATTTCCACAAACCAATTTGATCTGTTTACAGAAACTATCGGAAGAATACAAAATTATTATTTTATTCTTTGCAAAGAGTTTATAAACAAAATTGCATGAGCTAAGTAAAATTCCACAGCATCACAGTTATTTCGAGAAAGGATAGGTCAGCTTTTGAGATACGTCTTGTTTTATTAACCGACTTCAAAAATGAGATGCCGCCGCCTCTTACTGCGAGCAAGTTATGCGCGCAAAAGAGGCGGCGGGAAGGGAGAGAAATCACAACCTCTCTCCCGATCCGCAGTAGACGCACCGGGCGCCGGAGGTGTGTATTTTAAAATAAATACACACGCTAAAACACTCGCAATAATTTCGCGAATGCGAATGCGAATGCGAATGCGAATATGCAAAAATATGCGAATATTCGCGAACACGAATGCGAATATTCGTAACATCACTAATATGCAACGATCAGCGCCGGCGCCATTCCCCAAGTATATACAGACATGTAAGTGGTTTAATAAAGATATCTTCTTTGGCAAGTTTCGCGATTTATTGATTCCTGTGATCTTGGAATTCCTCAGACCATTTTAGGATAACACAAGATCAGTTTAACTACCGATTTGTGATTGCTAAACGACCGCATGATTATTATGATGATATATTGCTATAGCGTTCTTCAATTAAAATATAAATAACGATAAAACAGTTACGTCTATATTTTATCGTCTAAACACGCTGGGCGAATTGATATTAGATGTATGACTTCCAAGTTACAAAAAGCTTAAAAAAGTAATGCCTTCTTAAATCAAATATATCTTCTCCCACTCTTATCTTTTTCAAATTTGAAGCTTTTCTAACATCCGTTCTAATCCGTATATACTTCGAATATAAACTTCTTACCTGTCTCAACACTTCAGCTTCACAGATAGTTTACGAAATTTCTAGTTCGGTCAGAGAGTGACCTCTTACTTCGATAGATTATTGGACTCTAATAGAAGACCCTTCACTCTAGTCCATGTGTCTCCGGTCGTGAGCCTGACTAAGTGTCTATTAACCAGTATACTGGTTAATACATTTACCACATGTCATGATCCACAGCTGTACATCATCATCATCAACCCATTAATATCCCACTGCTGGGCACGGGTCTCCTCTCAATTGAGAGGGATTAGGCTGTAGTCCACCACGCTAGCCTACTGCGGGTTGGCAAACTTCACATGCCATCGAGAAATTCTCTCAAGCATGCAGGTTTCCTCACGATGTTTTCCTTCACCGTTACACACACCTGTCCACAGCTGTACATATAACTATTTTTCATGGCGATAAGAATGGTAAATAACCACATAGGTACCTTAGGCTTCTGACTACACTATGAAAGACATTTTTCTAAAAAATACTGAACGCATGGGAATTTAGTTTAATAACTTCTCTATTTTAAGGAACCTAAACGGTTTCTACAGGGTCGGCAACGCGCGAGCGACACTTCTGGTGTTGCAAACGTCTATAGGCTACGGTAACTGCTTACCATCAAGCGGAACTATCATTTTAAATATTATATATAAAAAAATAAGATTACGCCATCGCCATCTAGTTGCGAGCTAAGCAACAAAACTTGTGTTACGGATATACAAACAAAATTATATTTCTTAGTAAAAAGATAAAAACATTAATGACTCAAATTCAATACCCGAGCTCATCAGACAAATATTAAATCGAACCCAGAACTTTACCACGCAACGCTCTATACCTAAGTAACTCTACGCTAATCGGCTCATCTATATATACCTAACTATAGTATTATGATTAGACCACATAAGCCCGCTCAATATGCTAAATAATCTGCTCCCTCTGAGAGTAAAAGGAGATTAAATCTGAATAAAGAGTGAAACAATAAGAAGATAATATACATATATGTATAATACATGCATGAGAGGGCTTATCAGACTTGATACAAGGAAATAATGGTAATTTGTATAAAGGAAGCTAACTAGATTTGAAAAAAAAAAGTAGGATGGCATTTGAAAAACTGCCTCGTTGGTCTAGTGGTCGTACAGAGCAAGAGGCCTTGGGCTCGATTCCCAGGTCGAACAAAGTGTTATTAGGATTTTGTATAAAATTTTCAGTAGCAGCTCTGAGTTTTGATTCGTGCCCGGTTAATGACAATAGGCTCGCCCCCTATTACATAGACGTAAAACCTCGTTTGTGAATTCAATCTCAGTGCTGCCACGGAGGACATACCCAATAACACAGCTTGACCTGGTATCTAATCCAAGACCTCTTGCTTAGTAGTCGCATTTACGAGTACTAGATCAACGAAGCAGCTTAAATAAATGTATGTATGTATTTCAAACTAGGGATGTTATGGATATGATATTTCGGATCTGGATACGGATATGGATATAGGAATAAAATTATATCGGTTTCGGATACGGTTACGGATATGTAATTATTTCGGATTATCCGTTAGTTTCGGATAGTTTCGGTTACGGATATTAGATGAAGTTTCAGTGAAGTAGTGCCACCTCGTTTCCGGATAAAGTTTTTATTATACTGCTTACATTTTGCAGAATCTACATTACCTAACTTGATAAAAAAATGACCAAATTAAACCTGTCAAAATATGTCGTTTTATTTAGACTCCGCCAGGCTCCGGATTATACGAAAACTATCCGAAACTTGTGAATCGGATACGATTACGGTTACGGATATAGTTTTATTTCGGATATCCGATAGTTTCGGTTACGGTTACGGAGCTCAATAACATCCCTGTTTCAAAAAATTCAACAAGTATTTCCGTACACATCTGAAGCTATCAAACACATTCGGCTCACGTAACCGTTTGTAACGTTGACTGGCAGACAATTGATCTGAACTGTTTTGTTTCAGTATGTACCTTAAATTCAGAGCAATGTTTTCGCTAGGCTGAAGTTGGCTTGGCTAAATTTAAATTTTGTTCGGTTTTCTTTTTTTTTTATTGTGATAAAATAGCATGAAGGGCGAAAGGAATTTATAAGGCAAATGTCAGTAGAAACGCCGACGGGGGCGCCCTAGAAGGACATACACCGATCTAATTGGTCACTTTCTTCAAAAAGGTGCGCAGTACTCGTAACCGGCGCGCGTGCAGGCCAAGATGTATGTATATGGATGAAGCAAAAATGGTATGCAGGCATCGTAGCGCGTGGCATTCGGTAGTTTCTGCCTACCCTCATGGGAAATGCATATAATATGTGATACAATAATAGATTGTGCTCAAGTTATATATTGTTTTAATTACCACAAGGGTGGTAAACAGGCTTCCGGCTTACCGGCTTACCGCTTGATGCTAAGCAGTTACCTTATCCAATTGATATTTGGAACAGAGGTATCACTCGCGCGTTGCCGACCCTGTAAAGGCCTTTAAGTCCACTTATATTCTTACATAAACATCTAAATTTTTCTAAAGCTTATGTACCCCTTTTTAGGCATATTGCTCGCATTCTGGCAGCTAATGTTAATATGGAGAAAGAAAGCAGAAAAAAAAATGAATGATGTAATTAACATTCCATTTTTAGTTTGCTGTGACTTAGGAGTTTCTATTTATACTAGGGTATTACCAAAGAGTCGTCCTCTATTATATAATACATATATATGTATACTAGTGAATGGAAACCCACCGGTCTAATTTCACAATCACTATTTCATAATAAATAAATATTTCCCCACTTATAAAGTAATCAGGAAACTGGCTATTACTCTGCCTAGCTACCATTCATAAATCCAATTCTAACACTATAACTCGAATGAGTAAACTACGATAAGTATCAAGTTTTTGAATTATAAACTTAAGGTCGTACATAATAAAATTCACATTTCATTAATATCAATTGAGGACCTTTTCTTTATATTCTATATCAATCTAAAATCAACATAAATGAAATGATTTAAAGTAGATATTAGAGTAAATGGAGGTATAGTAAAGTAGACGGTGTCAGGTCGGGCCAGGAAGGAAGCGTAATAAGCGTGAATTGAAACCCGGTATGACTTTTGTAACGTGAGAATATGAACGTTGTGTGGAAACAATTATAAAACTATCTTTATATCAAATATTTACAAAATTCGCTATTAATACATTCAACACCTTCGAAGAAATTGTAATAGTTTGTGTATTTATACATATTTTATTTCATAGTTCAAAGTCAGACTAGTTTTATTTTACTTGTTAAAGTAGTTACCTGATTATAAGTCAAAGGTTTAAGTATAAAGATGGCAATATGATATGTAGGTACATTATTTTCAGAATGTAGATTGCAAAGATTTGAATGTTGACTTACATCATCTTAGTCTAGAATATACATATATTTTTATGAAATCTAGAACAATATACTTTTGTTTTTAATATATATAACTCATATAATATACAATTATGTCTAGATTTAAACAATTAACAAAACGGTAGCGAGTTTTTAGCGCATCCGCATAGAAACCAAAACGCTCGAACATAATAAACTTTTCTAAACAAACCATTCTCTTTTATCGGGGCTATCAACCTATTAATATGGAATAACGTCACAACACTCATAAATACGTAATATGGTTAACATTTTTTGCACCTGTTGCAACGTGATTTATCGAGGAAGCTGAAATACCTACCCATTGGAATGTTTTCTTACGCGCCGTTAAACAAACGGTATGCTGTGTTTTGTTATGATTAATATAAAGATTTACTTTTGTACATCAATATGGCTTTCGCGGTGGAGAATAGAATTTGATGGAACACTGGCGCCTGTCTGAGAGATTCAGTTTATTTGTTTTTATTTTTATGTTGGATCGGTGAAAATTTAGTCTAGTCTAGTGTTAGTATTAACCTTTTATTGCATGCTTCAGGTATTTTGACGACAATTTTATAACGACACGTTTGGTGCATTGATCGAGGTAGGCGTGTCGCAGGTTTGTTCCCCGAACAAAACAAATATTATGTATGGCCTGCAGGTAGTTGTTATGGGTGACAGTGTTTGTGTATTGCGTATTTTTAGAAAAAGTAGTAGTAGCGAGAACAAAGCTGTTTCATTTCACTAAATTCGATGAAGAAACAACAAATTCAAAGGAAAATTATTTTCAAAACAAACACGACCCGCCCTTTTCATGGCCAAACGATTTTAAATAAAACGTAGAATAGACATCACAAGAATTTTAGATAATGAAGACAAATGAGAACAAATGTAAGTCAGGTCAGGGATAGTAATGTCAGAGTTTGAAGATATTTCTTGAACATTTAGTTTAGATTTTCTTTAACTATTTTTATCTAGAATGTCAAGGCTGAACTTAAAAGTTTATTTGAGAATTTTATAGGAGACAATCACTATTCGCAGTCTTTAATGACACCCATAAGCTTTTGTCTTAATTGACATAAAGAGAAGTAGAGCCTTCTAATATTATTATTAATATTAATACGAACGAACGAAATTGTTATTAGCGTTCAGAAATAGCACAAATTATTCGTACAATAATGATACGCTACCATACTAATTAGAAATGCAAAAGTATGTCTGTCTGTCTGTGAACTATTCACGCTTAAACCGATAAAATGTTAGATCCATCGAAAGAACATAATAGAATAGTTTCCCTTAAGGAGGGGTAGGGAATAGAGATGTAGCTATTAATAACTAAAATTTTTCGTAAAAAATAAAAAAGCTGGTTTATGAAAAAGCATAGTGTACCTTTTTATAGAAAAGAAACTATCCAAATTACTAATTCTAGGTAGACGTTGAGCAAGAACTATGATTAAATCAATCCTAAACATTAGTATGATTTAAGATTCTAATTGAGACCAGAAAAACTAACGAACGAACGGGTAAAGATAAATAATAAACAAATGTATAGTTTGTGAATGTAGGCGGCTCATAAAACACTTTTTTGGTTTATATTTAAGCGTCTTTATTTTAGAATTGTGACACTACTTTACGCGTGACCCGTTTCATTTTTATTGCCTTTTGTTTTGCTTTTATTGCCTTTGAATATTTTTGAGTGGTTAGGACAACATCTGGTATTTTATTTAATTAAACTAGTAATAAGTAACTATAACAGTAAAATTAATCGTTTTAATTACTACTTTATAGTGCAAAAAGTCATGACCAACAGACAATGTAAGAAATTAATTATTTCTTACATTGTCTGTTGGATTTATCCGAATATTTGTTTTTTTTTTTTTGTTAGTATTATTTTGTTTGTAGGAGGTAGGTCATGACAATATTTCTCGCTCAAATTGAGCTGCCCGACTGGGGAAGTACCTCAGTGAATCAACAATAGTTGTCTTGCTGCGAGTGAGTAAGGTCACCAAAGCTCATTGGGGGTGTGACTATTCTGACAGCATGGGAATTCCGTTTGCTGTCAGTTCAGTAACTCCGTAAGAAACCTGTACGGTTTCTAAGGGGCTTTGACAACGCATTTGCAAGCCTCTGGTGTTGCAAGTGTCAATGGGCGGCGGTCATCACTTACCATCAGATGAGCCGCCAGCTCGTTTGCCCCCTCATCACCATAAAAAAAATTAGTTTAGGTCTTTGAGACTGATGATATTTAGTCTGTATTTAGAATCGAATCATTTACTGTATTGCTGCCGAACACAGATCTCCTCTCATTTTGAGAGGGATTAGGCTATAGTCCACTACGTTAGCCGTAGTGCGGATTGGCAGTCTTCACTCGCCATTGAGAAAATCTCTCAGGCATTCTAGGTTCTTCAAGATGTTTTTCCTTCACCGTTTGAGGATGTAACTTCGAAAAGATTTTTAGTCTAGTGTAAGGCATTTGTTATTCTTATTCCTTTTAAACAAACGGTTTATTTTAATTCCATTTGTTTAATCCAATTAATAAGATCAGGATCCGGTGCCCTAGATTTAATTTTAAGACTTATGGTTAGGTAATAAAATATATTATGGGTTAATTCTTATTCTTGTTTCAGTTTGAGTCTTCACAGCCCACTGGTCACACCACTAGGTTATCACAGATCTTCAGTGTGGAGTATCTTGTTGAATACGAATTGTTAAATATTACTTCATCACATCACCCGTTAGACGTCTACTGCTGGACATAGGTCTCTCCTAAGGATCGCCAGGACGACCGGTCATGCGCCACCCGCGTCCAGCGGAATATTACTTATGTATTAGTAATTTGAGTGTTTGAATTCACGGTTCCTTATTTTCTTTTCTTCAAAAATACATACCGTTCGTTCCATTAAAGTTTTTTTGAATTATATCAACAAGTGGACGGATATTTTAACATTTTTGTGCTTTATGTAAATCATAAATTAAATTTGTAACACGTTAAGATGGAACGGAAATGAATAATAAAATGCTAATGATTAGCAGATGTTGTAATTAAAAACAATATGGAGCAGGAATGTTTTATTAGGAGTTTATTTAGTTATTGGACGACATGGTCAGGTTCTGGTTTAATTGTGGTGAATCCTGGAGTTATTTGCTGATATAAGTCTGATTTAAATTCAGTATAAATCAGGGATGTTATGGAGTTCCGTAACCATAACCGAAACTATCGGATATCCGTAACCGTAACCGTATCTGATTCACAAGTTTCGGATAGTTTTCGTATTTTAAGGGCGGATTCTAAATAAAATGACATATTTTGACAGGTTTAATTGGGATATTTTTTTATTAAGTTAGGTAATGTAGATTCTGCAAAATGTAAGCAGTATGATAAAAACTTTTTCCGGAAACGAGGTGGCACTACTTCACTGAAACTTCATCTATTATCCGTGACCAAAACTAACGGATAATCCGAAATAATTACATATCCGTATCCGTAACCGATATAATTTCATTCCTATATCCATATCCGTATCCAGATCCGAAATATCATATCCATAACATCCCGAGTATAAATTCAATATTCTCCTTCATCATCATGATAATATAAGTTGCAACACCTGAGGTGTCGCTTGAATGACCCTGTGGAAACCGTTTGGATTTCTTAAAATAGAAGAGTGACTTAACTGACAGTTAACGGAAATCCCATGCTGTCAGAATATTCACTCCCCCATCCAGCTCTGGTAACCTTACTCAGTCGCAGAAACAGAACTATTTTTGTTTCACTGCGGTTTTCTATCAGAAAAGAGGTACTTCCCCAGGCGGGCAGCTCAAGTTGAGCTAGGAATCTCGCTATGCCCTACCTCTCTTCTGTCTATACGACATCATCATCTTCAACCCATTTATAGTCCTACTGTTGAGCAGAGATCCCCTCACACTTAAGAGGGGAGTGAACACGTACGTAGGTATTATAAATAGGCACCACAAGAAGAGCGTGTAATGCATGATGCTCATTTTCTCAATCCGTGCTGCAACTACATAACACGGGTGTACGACAGTGATAACAAGTTTCGCTCGTTTTATGTACGCATAAAGTAGGGATCGCGATGATTAAGTATTGCCGGGTGTACTTGGGTAAACAGCTTTGGACTAAGTGGTTTTATAACAAAATTGGGAGTGGTATTTTGTACAGTTTTTATCGTCCATAGCGTGTTTTTTTTTCTGATTCAATAAGCCATTACATCCAGAACTCATGATCGTTTAATAGAATATTTATCGAGATGAACAGATTTGACGAATTTACTCACTGTGACCGATATTGTGATTCACAGAGAAAACCCCAATATAACTGGTGAACCTGGGAATCCAATTCAGGACTACACACTCATCAATCGCGATTTCAATCGGGATACTAACGATGCAGTAAATAATTAACGTTTTATGTCACCTACAAATATCTTACACATCTCTGAAATCAAATCACCTGTTTATGTAGGTTTCAAACCTTACCTTATATAATTACACACTAGCTGCCTCCCGCGGCATTGCCCGCATGGTATATAGATAAAAAGTAGCCTATGTGTTAATCTAGGTAATAAACTATATGCACGCTAAATTTCATTCTCATCTAATTTAAGCGGTTTTTGCGTGAAAGAGTAAAACATCCATCCATCCATACTTACAAATTTTCGCGTTTATAATATTAATAAGGATAACTATAAATAATACTTACATATTGCATATTTTCACGCAATAAAATTTAATATGGATGATGTAAAGAATCCAAAATATCAGTTTTATTTTAACGTCCAATATTCGCGAATCCGCCCGAAATCAGAAGGCACATGAGAACAATAGCTAATTAGAAGCACTGTATGTATATATATATAATAAGCCACAGCTAATCTGCAAGCTAACGCAGCCTCAAGCATATCTCACGGTCTAATTACTGTAATGACACATATGATTAAACTTTAATTATTATAATTAGCACTTACACGCATGTGCGTAGGTTAAACGACCTTTAACATAATAGTTTTAGTACAGTTTGATTTGAAATAGTTGGCAGAAATAAATTATATTTATGTAATACCGTATTTAGTAAGACAAAAGATAATAACGCTGAATTCTATATGTATGAGCCTCGGGTTCGAAACTCGGTACAGGCAAATGATTTTGCGATGAGCAAGATTGTTATACCAGTATATGTTGATGTTTTTATCTAAAAATTAACAACAAAAAAAAATAGGGGATCAACTATCTAGTATCCGTCACAGGCCTCGATGCTTAGCGCGGAAGTAGATGGCTCTGTATCAAAAAGTCCGAATATATTTATTTATATACTACTCAAAGCTGCGTATTTCTAACTTAAGCTACAGACTTTTGAGGAGAAATACTAAAAAAATGTCACGAGAGTCAATATTTCTTCTAAATTCCTGACATCATAGCAGAGAGTATGAGAGACCTAACGTGGTATGGTAATGATAGGATAAATTAATTGCAGCTTTGAGTTGAACATACCAAACTGACAGTTTATATGTTCCGTGTGATGCATGAGGTCTTCATTCTTATAGAATGAAACGGACCAATCCTCATTTAAGGTGCCGAATGAAACTGGATAAAGATTGGGCGAAGAAGAACGAAAGATAGTAATATGATTAGTGTGTTAGTGTCATTGTCACCAGCTGATATTTTGTATTTGACGATCTCAGAGACGAAACAACGAAAGAAACAGTAAGGTCTAGACATCTATTCCGTTACAACAGACACTTGTTTAATTAACTTTTATATATGTACATATAGACAAAGTCCCTCTAAGTGAAGAGATATAAGTGTGAAAATCCAATAAAACCTTCTGGTGGGACAAAAACTTGGGCGACAATTCTCGTTACGCTTGATATGATATTAATATATCGCTTGTTATTTCTATTGTAAATATCGATGCTAATATCGACGGCAACGGTTTTTGTAATATTTACTTAACTTCAAGTACTTGTAATTATTCAACACATAATTAATAAGGGATGGTATTTAAAAGTACTTCAATTTATTCCCATTTCATTTACCTAATTTTGCCTGTGTTCCACCAATTATACTGAATGTGCACCAAAATATGTTCATTAAAAGTATTGTTATTACTTATATACACTTTCTTGGTATTCAGATTTGGTTCTGGCGTTGTGTGGTCACAGTTCTAACCTAACCTAACCGATATCTGTATTTTGCTGCTCAATCAGTAATTTTGTCGATCAATCAGTATTTTTGATGCGCGGTTTATTATATTCCATTAATAAGTCGCTACTGAACTGCCGCAACAATGTTCAAGTCGGTTTTATCGGAATGACAAATTAATCAAATTGTTTTGAAACTCTCTTGAAACACTCACTTTTTACATACCTGCTAAGACAATCACATCAACAATATGATGGCCAATATGACACTCCTGCTCTTTGATGGATTTTTTGTGACTCTTTACAACAGAAATTACACTTTATCATTTAAATCATCTAACTTCATCATCATCATCCACAGCCTTTCTGATCCCACTGCTGGGTATAGGCCTCTTTCCGTGCATGCCATTCGCTTCGGTCCTGTGCCAATCTGATCCAGATTCTACCCGCAAATTGAGCGATGTCGTCGATCCATCTTGCCGCCGGACGTCCAACACTACGTATATGGCCTAAGATACTTACAATAAGATAATAAGATTTGTCAATCAGGAACTGGAATATTTCCAATAGATATATAAGTATACTCGACAAGAATAGGGGTCCATCTCTACCAATACGAGGGTAGTTGAGTGTGAACGTAAAATCAATCTAGTTGATAGACACTATCTGATGTTCGTTTTTGTGGTTCTCTTTGTTTTTCGTATTATATGGAATCGCACAGTCCAAGAAATGTTTGCTACCCATATCAGAGATATTGATTAACTGGTAACACCGAATAATATTTATTTTATTATCAAATCAAATGGTTTTTATTTAAAACAAACTTTTCAACAACCCGCAGTAAGCTAGCGTGGTGGACTACAGCCTAATCCCTCTCATAATGAGAGGAGACCCGTGCCCAGCAGTGACACAAGTGGGTTGATGGTAATGATGGTGAAACTTTTCAAGCATTTATAAAACGTTAAGGTTCTAGTTGCACGGTTCCAAGAAGTTGATTCTATGGAGAAGAATCCTGTAAGTAAGTAACTAGTTTCAGGACTACCTCATGCTGATCCAACGCGAATCTTGAATTTAAGACTTGAGATTGATATCTACGTTGATCTTAATTTTGTTTATTACCTGAGAAATTTTAAGTAAGTAATTTTCTATAAAATGTTTTATTTCATCATCATCATCATCATCATCATTTCAACCGTTAGACGTCCACTGCTGGACATAGGTCTCCACCAAGGATCGCCACGACGACCGGTCGTATGCCGCCCGCATCCAGTGGATTCCAGTGACCTTTACCAAGTCGTCAGTCCACCTTGCCGGGGGCCTGCCCACAATGCGTCTTCCAGTACGTAATCGTACGTCTTCCAAATGTTTTATTTGATTACGATAAATTAATTTATTTCAGTTAGATGATCTGTAACGTTAAGACTAGGGTGTCGAAAGCAATGTAAAAATTGATTGCAAAAGAAATTAAAGATTACAGTCTAAATGGAGTAAGAATTTTTATCCGACAAATTGGGGTACAAAGTTCCGATTACAAATCAGATTTAGAAGAAACTTTTCAATTCGGTAAAAAGTTCTTGCAGGTCCTTTTTGTAGAATTAACACTTGACTTTTCATTAGCTTTTAATTCGTTGATACTCTTTAACATTCAATTCGGTATTCATACGTCAGTAATATACGATTAAAATAATGTGAGTGATTTTTTTTTGGGAAGATGTATTTAGATCATTATTTAGTATTATTCTAAGCAATTAATATAAAATACAAAACTAAATTAGTTTTGTTGAACCGCGGGGTGAAGGGCGGGCGTGTTTTGGGGCTGTCTTTATGGTCGACGTTTAAAAAGCACCAATTAAATATAGCTATTTGGAAGATTTGGAATAAATGCCGTTTTGACTTTGAAGTCTACCATAAGTCTACCATTTTCCAAGCAAAAAACAGACTTAGAATCAGCAATCAAGCTAACAGCTACTCAACTATAAGAGCGATAATTATTATAAATATTTGATTACTCTTCTCCCATATCTGTTCTAATTACCAATAATACCTACCAGAATCCGCCACATCCGACTCAAGCCAAACATGACATCTTGACCCCCTAGTTTGTCCCCTAAACCTCATTAAAACTTGCTTCAGTGTACGGGTCCCTCGTAATCCTGCGGTGATACATACAGGGGTCCTAACGCGTATTATCCCTAAATTACCTTAACTGTGCCGGAGTGACTTTTTGTTGGCTAGAGGATTAAGGAGAAGCGGTGAGGTGGATTACGAAAAAAGAGAAACATATACATGATAAATTGATTTCTTACACTTACACAAATATTAGACGTGGTCACGGGCCGGCTGAGGACCATGGATGCTGTAAAGGATCCGAAACGTCGGGTTAGAATAATATCAATATACCGCGAGAAAATCCGTAAAAAGTAGTATTATTTCAATGTAAATTCACGTAAGTGTAAGAAATCAATATAATCATCTATTTAGTGACACAAACCTAGTTGCTTAGCTCGGAACGAGATGGCTCTGTGTCATAATGTCGGGACATATTTATTGAAATAAAACTACGGTTTTACCGCAGTATATTGATATCATTTTGATCTCTACGTTCTTTCTCTAAGATCCTTTACAGCATCCATGGCCACAGACAGACGCAGTCTAAAAATAAAATATGACTGTACATAATAAGGAATGTAATAACGGAATCATTTGAACGTCTGGGTTTGGGAACAAAGGGCCCGGGGCTGCTGAAACAGAGCATACTGTATTGTATCCAAGATTGTTTGTCTGTTAGTGAAGTGGCTGTCTCGATTATTATGGAAGTTTGTGGTGACAACTTAAGTTTAAAATACTCAGTGGTAATATTAATGCAACGTTTTTCTTCAAAACTGACACCATTCTTTTGCGCGGTCATCCATCATTATCAAAAATTTCATAAATCCAACAAGGTTTTTTTTTTTTTCAATGTTTTATTTACTAGCGGCCCGTCCCGGTTTCGTACGGGTGGAAATATATTTAAAACAATCACCCATGTAGTATTGTTATAGCCTATGTTACTCAGGGATAATGTAGCATTCTAATAGTGAAAGATTTTTTATAATCGGTCCAGTCGTTTTTGAGTTTTTTCATTACAAACATACAAAACTACAAATCTTTTTTTTTTTAAATATTAGTATAGAAGTATAAGCGGAAAGGTTAGTTTAATATCACAAGAAAATTCGACACAAACATTTGCACCAGAAAGCGACTTAATAAAAACCCTACGTAAATAGCCGCTTTTCATAAAACATAAAATCTACACAAATTATAACGACAGATAAATAAAAGTTAATTAAATAATCGTGTACATGTTCTTACTACAAAGTAAATAGGTTTTTATAAACAAGCAGACAGCAGACACACGCACGACTAATCCGACGGAGCGACGCGATCGACCGACGCGACCCGATGTTTGTATGTCTATTTGTGCGTCGCCCTATTTGATACCTAAAGCCATGTTTATGGGCCTATTTATTTTACGTTTCTAGTTTAATTAGGCAGAAACTTTCTAACCCAAAATCCATTTTCATTTGTCACCCGGCCACAGCTTAAAAATTCTAGCAAAACCCACTAACTAAATATGTTTAACTTTGTCTAAAGTAATTTAATTAATAAGGCAGATTTAGGCTTAGTACACACTTCGCGTTTATAGCTGAATTATTTTGGTAATTACAAACGCAAGGTGTCACCTGCTTGACCGATCTACATCCAAGTCAGGGGTAGATAAACTGAGGTTGTATTTATTTCTCATGAATTATTTAATATGAATATATTTAGTTTCAGACATAACATCCATATTTTAGCAAAAGAAACATTATTTATAATAAGGTCGTCCATTTAACTTGCCACAACAGCAACAAAGCTGTTATAAATATCATGATACTCCAAACATTAAAAGTACATAACAGAACAAATGTTTAAAGATACATTTATAAAGGAGTTGCAATAGATTATTGATTTTTAAAAATATATTTCAGATGAAACGCACAACATTCACTTTGATTAATATTTATATGACGACCCGATAAGCGCAGCGATGTTAACACTGTTTTCGTTTTAGGAGAAAATGTTTGTGTAATGAACATGGAAATTTGTAACCATCTAGTATCCGTAACATAAGTCTCGTTGCTTTGCTCGGAACTAGATGGCGCTATTATCGTAAATTAAAAAAAACTTTTTGGCGAGCCCGCTGAATTCGCTTCGGGATCATACATATTTTACCTTAAAACTGGTGGGATAGTTATATATTTTATATTATATTTTAATATCACAATGCGGTGTGAGTACTGAGGTAGCAAATAAAATGGTTTTATTTGTTGTAAACTTTTTCAAGCATTTATAAATCGCTAAAGTAGTTGCAAACTTAGTAGACTATCACCGCAGTAGGTACCAAAAATAGTCGGACATGTGTTTCAAGCCTAATATAGGGTCGTCAGTGACGTCACACTCCCATTAAACACAACGACATCTATTTACACTAATGTAAGTACTTGAGATAATAGAGTTTTTATAGTAATCGATTACATTTAGATTTATCTTGAGAGATATTAAATGTCCTTAAAGGAGATATTTAAAAGTGATAACTTGATAGATCAGTATTTGCTCATATTGGTGTGAAAATCTTATATATAAAAATCTCGTGTCACTGTGTTTGTTGCTGAACTCCTCCAGAACGGCTTGATGGATTATTATGAAATTCTGTATGTATATTTGGTAAGTATGAGAAACGGTCGTAGGCTGTTTTTTACACCCCTAAAGATTAAGGATGTCCCTCACCAGATTGTTGTTAATTTTTTTTACCAAATATTTTTTTTGTATTTTTTTATGATTTGGCATCAAAAAATAATTATGACCCTAAATTTTCACTCTTCTACCACTAACCTATATTGTGGCTGTGGCAAAACAACGTTTGCTGGGTCAGCTAGTATACTGTATAAACTAATAGATCGGAGATCAATATCTGACTACCTTCTATGACCTCTCTTACAATGCTCATACTGTAAAAAGGGTTTCCTGACGCATAATCCTTCTCCTTCTTAATGCGCATGGCATTCTGTAGTTTCTGCCTACCCCCATGGGAAAAAGGCGTGAGTCATCATCATCAACCCATTATTGTCCCACTGCTGGGCACGGGTCTCCTCTCAATTGAGAGGGATTAGGCTATAGTCCACCACGCTAGCCTACTGCGGGTTGGCAGACTTCACATGCCATCGAGAATTCTCTCAAGCATGCAGGTTTCCTCCCGATGTTTTCCTTCACCGTTTGAGCATGTGATTATACGCACATAACTTCCGAAAAGTCAGTGGTGCGTGCCCTTGGGTTCGAACTCGAGACCTCTGATATCTCAGTCCACTGGTCACACCGCTAGGCTACCACAGCACTTGCACAGGCGTGAGTGTATGTATGTAATCCTTCTGAAATAATTGTAACGAATCATATTTGTAGCTCTGTTATCTCTGTCTGGAAATTTCTTAAATAGGTACTCAAACGGTACTGAAATAACCATTAAATAAAGTGCTGCCTCTTTCACTCGCCTCCTAATGAAAGAGATCACTATATTGTAAGCATTGTGTAATTGCAGATATGTATAATTAATTATTTTGTGTATCTGTATCGATATTAATATCATATCGATACTAATATCGATACAAATGTTCCATCTATTTGGTTTGTATATTAGTTTGTAAATGTCAATGTCAGAACTCGTTGAATGAATGACTTGTCTAAGTGATCTGTGGAATATCATTCGATGTAACTGTCATTTCATTATAAAATTGTCATTCTATTACGAGACGTTGATCAGACACGTTGTTAATAACTTTGTGAAATAAATCGAGAAATATTGCTATAATCCTAGTGTTTTATTGAAATATTAGATGTGATATTTCAACTCAGAAGTGGGATGAACAAGGCCTTCTGAAAATTTTACTGAAATAATATATATTCGAGCGTACCTAAACAGAAACGACAGCTACACCGCCTTGTCAAAATAAGGCAATGGACGCACAGTCGACTGGAAGTAAACGCTGCAGCAGAAGCCATGTGTCACGAGTAGAAAAGTATCGTCGTAAAAGACAGTGTTCAACTCAAAGCCATTCTTCGGAGGATGAGGGTACCAGAGACAAAACGAATCGAACTAATCGTTCTTTAGAGCGACAGTGCAGCCGACTTAAACGTCAGAAAGGTCATTCTTCTGAACGAAGTGACAGTCGTTCTCGTGAGAAGAGGAGTGATCGTCATCGTAAGAAGGGGAGGAGCAGCCGTATTCGTGGAAGGAGACGGAGGTTTTCTCGTGAGAGGATGAGCAGCAGTTCATGCGAAAGTAGAAGGAGTTCCTCGCGCCGCCATCTTCGTGAGCACCGAAGCAGCCGAAGCCGGAGTCGTCGTCGGCAGAGCAGGCCGAGCAGTCGGCACTACGGACGAAGGTACGGTTCGACTGATGAACCCTCTGCGCGGAATGAACAGGTACATCACTCTAGAGTCATTAGTCATAATGAAACTTCCGCATTACTATCTGAATTGTTGAAGTCATTAGTGAACAGTCGTCCGGAAGGCAATAAATTCCCTATGCTTGGTAATGTTATACCTGAGTTTGACCCCATGATTAAGGGACAGACTGTTCATACATGGCTCAGTAAAGTCGATGAATGTTCGCGGTTGTATAAATGGGGTGATGACCAAATAATACATTATGCGTTACCCAAATTGACCGGTGTTGCGAAGACTTGGTATCAAGCCTTACCTACTATGTCCTTTTCATGGACCGAATGAAAACATAAACTCACAGAATCCTTCCCCAGTAGCGATGATTATGCCGAAATGTTAACAGAAATGCTATCTAAGCGTGTCAAATATAGCGAGTCACTCGAACTTTATTATTATGAGAAAATTAATCTACTAAATAGATGCGAAATAGTAGGTAAACGAGCAGTCGATTGCATACTTTACGGTATCGACGATAGATCGCTAAGGTTAGGTGCAAAGGCTGCGAAATGCCAGGAGCCCGAACAAGTGTTAAAATACTTTCAATCTATCAAGCAACAGCCTCGAGAATTAGAAAAATCTAAATTTACATATACCGACAAACGAACTGTAACATCAAACGGTAGTAATGTTAATAAAATTACAAATAACGACCCTAAAACTAAAATGCAGTCAAATAATTCTGTTGTGTGCTACAATTGTAATGAACCCGGTCATTTTAGTTTTAAGTGTACTAAGAAAATATTAAAATGTACAATCTG
Organism: Craniophora ligustri; assembly: GCA_905163465.1. Lineage (NCBI taxonomy): Eukaryota > Metazoa > Arthropoda > Insecta > Lepidoptera > Noctuidae > Craniophora > Craniophora ligustri. Next base: position 1,838,937 of record LR990981.1, read on the forward strand.
TAACAAGTTGGGGCATATGGCTATTAATTGTCCAAGGTTACCCTCCGATAATAATTCCAAAGTGGATAAACCCAATGAAAGGAATGTTTTGCGGGTTGATAGGGGTCACTTAGACGATTGTAAATATATAGTGTCACTTAAACTTAATGGCATCCCTCTCACTGGATATGTAGACTTAGGTAGTCAGTGTACTTTAATACGTCGTAGTGATGCTCAAAATTTAGGAATTACGTGGGATACTAATGATTATTTGCCTGTCATGCGAGGCATAGGTAATAACATTGTAGTTCCTTTAGGTGTAACGACGGTTAGGGTAGAAATACAAAATATTGAAGAGCAAGTCGAAGTGTATGTTGTACATGACGACGTCATTAAGTATTCGGTGTTGATAGGCCATAGTTTCACTGAAAAACCTAATGTAACAATAACGAAGACCAATGACAGACTCATTTTTGAAAGGGATATAGCGCATAAATTTTGTTTAATATTAACTGAGGACGTTACTTTGAAGCCTATGAAAATGTGTGTAGTTCGAGTGTCATGTAATGACACCTATTCAGGTCCTATTTATGTCAATGGGTCACTGCGAGGTGAACCAAATAACGAGTTTTATCTATTACCGGGTGAATATGAGGTCGCTAATGGTCATGGCTCCTTATTGATACAGAATGTTTCTGATAATTTAATATTTTTAGAAAAGGGGTCATTATTAACTCGAACTCGCCGAGTAGATCGTATTATGAATGTCAACATATTGGATTTTGACAATCGCGAGTCTACTGATTCACTAAACTATGACCAATCCTTGTCAACTGAGGAAGTTGATCGATTGAAGTGCCTGTTAAAAAAAATATGAAGAATGTTTTTCAAACAGTCTAAGCGATCTGGGTTACACAAACGTAACTGAAATGGTCATAGAGTTAAACGATAGTCAGCCCGTTGTTTACCGCCCTTACAGGCTTTCTTATACTGAACGAGATCTAGTGCGATCAATGGTGCAAGAAATGGTTGAGTCGGATATAGTATGTGAATCGAAGTCTCCGTACGCAAGTCCGATTTTGCTAGTAAAAAAAAAACTGGTGAGAAAAGATTGTGCGTGGACTATAGAGCCCTGAACAACAAGACCAAGAAGGAACATTATCCTCTACCGCTAATCGATGACCAGTTAGATAGGTTAGCTGGGCACTCTTTATTTATCACGCTTGATTGCGCATCAGGGTATTATCAGATACCTGTAGCAGAAGAGTCCCAAGAAAAAACTGCTTTTGTGACACCCGACGGTCAGTACCAGTTTAAGCGCATGCCGTTTGGACTGGCTAATGCACCGTCGGTTTTTCAAAGGGCAATGAACAAAATCTTACCGAAGTCTAAAGTTGACTTCGTTCTCATTTTTATGGATGACATATTAATTCCAGCAAAATCGTTTCAGGAAGGGTTAACTAGATTAGAACAAGTTTTAAGACTATTGTTGGATGCAGGGTTAACTTTAAAATTAAGCAAGTGTCATTTTTTCTATAAGGAGATAGACTTTCTTGGTTTTGAGGTAAATGGTAGTGGAATTAGACCGGGGTCTCGTAAGACGGATGCTATATCTAAATTTCCTGAGCCTAGAAACGTGCACGATTTTAGACGCTTTATCGGTTTGGCTAGTTTCTTCCGGCGCTTCGTGAAGGATTTTGCACTCATTGCGAGGCCTCTGACGGATTTGTTAAGGTTAAACTTTGATTGGAAATGGGAAGACAGTCACAAAAATGCTTTTGAACTACTGAAACAAAAACTAGTAGACCGACCTATTTTGGCACTGTATGACGCGACTGTCGAAACCGAACTTCACACTGATGCCTGCAAACTAGGCGTTGCGGGTATATTAATGCAAAAGCAAAGCGATGGGGTACTTAGACCAGTTGCTTATTATAGTCGAAAGACGACCGGTGACGAACAGAAATTACACTCCTTCGAATTAGAAACTTTAGCAGTAATCGCTTCTCTAAAACGATTTAGGGTATATTTATTGGGACTTAAGTTTAAAATTATAACCGATTGTAGTGCATTGCGTACTACGTTAACTAAAAGAGACCTTATACCACGTATTTCACGGTGGTGGATTCAGTTGCAGGAGTATGACTGTGAAATTGAATATCGACCCGGGACACGTATGGGTCATGTAGATGCTCTTAGTCGCGCTCCTGTGACTGAACCACTACCTGGTGACGAAGATTGTGAAGTACTTGATGTCTTAAAAGTAGAATTAAAGGATTGGATTAGTACGGTACAAGAGAATGATGACGAAATAAAAAGAATTAAGGAGGTTTTACAGGATCCGGAAAGTAAAGTCGTAGTAGATATCTATAAAAATTATCAGCTTAAGGGTGGTTACGTATATAAAATCGTTGATAATGGAATTCGGTGGGTAGTCCCTCGCGCGGTAAGATGGCAGGTTCTAAAAATGAATCATGATGATGTAGGGCATTTTGGATTCGATAAAACGCTAAATCGCCTGCAAAGCATATTATGGTTTCCCAAAATGCGTCGATTCACCAAGAAGTATGTATCCGCATGTATAAAGTGCGCTCATCATAAGGCTCCTGAAGGTCGTAAGGAAGGAATGATGCATCCTATACCCAAACTTGAGATAACGTTCCACACGTTACACGCTGACCACTTAGGTCCTTTCGTTCGTTCTAGGAGAGGTAATACATATATATTAGTAATAATAGATGCATTTACAAAATTTATAAATATTAGACCGGTCAGAGATACTAAAAGCTCCACGACAGTCAAAATTTTTAAAGAACACTTCTGTTATTTTGGAACGCCGTCTCGCCTTATAACAGATCGTGGAACTAGTTTTACTAGCGCAAAGTTTAAGACATTTGTAAATGAGTTGGGTATAAAACACATACTCAACGCTGTAGCTACTCCTAGAGCGAACGGGCAGGTTGAGCGATTTAATCGAACAATATTGGATGCGCTAGGAACGAAATGTCATGGGAAAAAGGATAACTTGTGGGATGATCATGTAGGTGACGTACAGTTGGGCTTAAACACTACTATAAATAAAACTACCGGTAAAAGCCCTGCTGAATTATTATTTGGATGTAGACTAATAAGCAGCTCAGAAAATATATTGAATGACGTCATGGTTGAGGTAACTGATCGAATTACGGGTGAGGATCTAAATAAGATGCGGGAAGAAACTAAAGATCGCATAGAAGAGCAGCAGCGTAGGGCAAAGAGAGAGTTCGATCGCCATCGAAAATCAGTTACGACATATAAGGTAGGCGATCTTGTTAAAGTACAGCGCACGATATATGATAAAGAACAGATGGGCAAGTCAAAGAAATTAGTGTCAAAATTTAATGGGCCGTATCGTATTATAAAAATATTAGATAACGATAGATTTGTAATTAAAGATACACCGTTGACCAGGAAGGGGAATAAAAATTATGAGAATATAGTATCAATTGATAAAATACACCCATGGTTAGCTTTTAAAAACATTTCAAGTGAGGCTAGTGATAGTGATAAGAGCATTAATGATACGGAGGAAGCAGATAAAGATAGTAATGCGGAGTAAATTACTGGTGTGAAATGAAATACGTATTATGATTTTATATTAAATTAATGTTTAATTTATAATTATTGCTTGTAAAATTATTGAATATTACGATTTAGAATTAGAAAATGATATATCGATAAATTAGCCATAAATAAATGATTATCTAAAGTACAGGCTATGAGCGGTCAGTACAACGGCATAGATGGTCGTAGATTGTAGCAGACTATGATCATGGGTAATCCGTGTCATAGGCTATGAGCGATCAGTGCTAAAGTACAGATGGTCGTAGATCATAGTAGACTGTACAGAATTGTGAATTGAACTGTAATTAGAGTTTGACTACGAGCAGTCAGTGCGGAGGCGTAGATGACCGTAGATTGTAGTAGACTGTGTTCATAGATCCTTGACATAGGCTATGAGCGGCCAGCGCCTTGGCATAGATGACTGTAGATCGTAGTAGACTAAGCATGTTTCTTGTAAAATCTAAATACATGAGCTATGAGCGACTAGCGTGCAGATTCACGTAGATGGCCGTAGATCATAGTAGATCATGATATGATTGATTGGAAGTAATAAATCTATAACCTATCTTATTGGTAGTATTAATGTAATTAACTAAGTTATTCATTCTTATTAATATTATTGTTTTGTATGTTCCTTAATCTATTTTGTAAAACGTGAGAGGACTCACCGGAATAAGGATGGCCGAGCTGTAAGCATTGTGTAATTGCAGATATGTATAATTAATTATTTTGTGTATCTGTATCGATATTAATATCATATCGATACTAATATCGATACAAATGTTCCATCTATTTGGTTTGTATATTAGTTTGTAAATGTCAATGTCAGAACTCGTTGAATGAATGACTTGTCTAAGTGATCTGTGGAATATCATTCGATGTAACTGTCATTTCATTATAAAATTGTCATTCTATTACGAGACGTTGATCAGACACGTTGTTAATAACTTTGTGAAATAAATCGAGAAATATTGCTATAATCCTAGTGTTTTATTGAAATATTAGATGTGATATTTCAATATGTATTAGACAAATTTAAATTATCTTTCCATTTAATAATAATCATCTGCTTTCCGTCATATCAAACTTCAACACACATCGTTTTATTTTAAGTGAATTCATATAGTATTAGAACCTTCAAATTAAAGCATTTCAGTAGAATATGTATATTACAAAATGACAACCCCAACGGTAAACATAACCTCCAAATTGTTCACCTCATTTTTCCTTAAACACACAACACAATTTTATGTAATCACAAAAAAAAACATACCCGCTTTCTTTTAAAAATGGAACAAGACTTGGTAATTCCATTTTCGAAAAGAAAATTTAAAAATTTCGCGGGTTTCGCTCGAGGGTACCGAACAAATGCGGGTTCAAGCTCATAAAGTGCATAAGAAAAGAAGAGGTGATACAACAATGAGAGTTTGTTAAAAAATACTATTTTTTTTTCAAGAGTTTCTGTTATTAGGGGAATTCTTTGGCGCCTATTTCCAACTATGTTGGTTTCGGCGACTCTCGTCAAACCTTCGCAATTCCGATATCCTAATAATAAAGTGGATTATTGATTAAAGCTGTGATCGCCTACTGGTATGACCAGTAGATTAAGAAATGGAAGGTTTTGCGTTCGGACCTAAGGCACGCACGCACCACTTACTTTTCGGATGTTAAACTATCTCAATATCAATCTTCACACTTTAACTGCTGAAGAGCAGTTAAAGCGTGAAGAGATAACATACAGACAGCCACATTTTCGCATTTATAATATTAGTATGAATTGCAATTACTCCTGCAAGCTTGTGACTGACACAATACGATTCTATTTCTCAACAACACTAATATCTAAAGAACGGAATACTCGAAACGCGCCGTCCCCGGGGGCGGACATTTGTCAAAAATCCGACACCCTACCGAACGTCACTAATTATGAAAACTGCCAGCCCGCTTGTCTGAGCGGCTGATTAATTACTGTAACAAGCAGTAGGTCAAGTTGATTACGTCCGCGGCAGGGTTGCCATTTGGTAAAAACAACAATAACAAAATACGCAATATGGCGGATGTCACGTGGTCTGATTACTAAGAAAACAAACCTTTTTGATGCACTTATAAAAACGAACGTAGTTAAAGTCACCATAACAGATGCGACAGTGTTGCAAGAACTCACACGCCATTGAGAAAATCTTTCAGGTACGCAGATTTTCCCGCAATATTTTCCTTCACCGTTTGACCATAAATGATAAATATGTATAGTTGAAAAGTCATTGGCATTAGGATTAAATTTGACTACCCAAGACCTTTGACTTCTCAATCCACTAGTCAAACCACTAAGGTTATATATAAGACCGATATAATAGTAACAGGGTAGGCAGTGTAAAGTAAAGTAATTGTAACTTTGAACATGGATCAATAGTAATTGATATATCCGTGCTGTATTCAAATTCATAGTAACTATTACTTCAAGAATCATGACTACGGTGTGTCATGTGCAATATGTCATTCAATATTAAGACTGGCGTGATGGTAAACTAACCCATTTGTTGACTTAAAAATTTCTTGAGTCAGCACCTATCTCAGGTAATTAACGGACTTTAAGTCAATGTATTAAGTTTAATTTTTCGTAGTGGCTGACAATGGAGATACAAGCGGAACTGCAATAATAATAGGCCAAAAATACAGGAATACGGTGACGACTATTACAGTGACGTCATAGCCGTAAAGAATACCCAAGTCGCACCTCTACACCGAAAAAAAAGTAGGACAGATCCGGAAAAATCCGGTCACACAGCAGCCCTAACCGGTAACTGCGAACAGAAGTGGAAATACAATAGACTTTCCTCCTTTGACAACTGCCAAGCGTCAGCTAATGAGTCATGCCCAATCAAGTTACGTTTGCCAGAAAATGTATGAAGACATTCGGTTCAATAAAAAAAAAAGCTTCTCGTTACGAGGTAAGAGAATGAGTCAGTTTTTCCACCTGATTACTGGTCACGTGGGCTAATTACTGATCGCGTTTAAAAAATACCAGAACAAAAATCCACGCCAATTTTATTGTTGACTTTGTTGAAACAAATATCAACAACAAACGGATTCTATTATCCCGTAGGTAGAAACAGTCAAGGGCGGATCCAGGGGGAATCATGGGGTCAAGGGCGGATGTAGGGAGGAACATGGGGGTCTTGATTTCACCTGGCCTGGGTTTAGTTCGAAAATACTCTTTGTATTAGAATTATCGAGTTATAAATAAATAAATAAAATAATGAATAAATATTCCCGGACATTATGATACAGCGCCATCTAGATCCGAGCTAAGCAACGAGGCTTGTGTTACGGATACTAGTTGGTTGATATACTACATATATACTTTTTTTTTGTAAATACATACATATTATACATAGATACTTCAATGACTCGGATACAAATGTTTATGCTCATCACACAAACATTTGTCCCTACCGGGATTCGAACCCGGGACCCATAGCACAGAAGGCAGTGTCAACTACCGCTGGACTAATTGGGTCGTCAAATTGGGAGTCAGTCATAACGTGACATCACTAAGTGACCCCCGCTGGCTTGAAAGCTAGATCTGTTCTTGGGCATAGTTCTCCTGTCAAATAGGTCTGTCTTTGGATCGAAAATCTCAAAACAGGTTAGATCAATCATATAACATATACTTCCTCAAGATGTTTTCCTTCATCGATACAGCGTATTACCAAAACGAATATTAAATTAATGTCAAATTATTACCAAAGAAAACGCTCAAATACGTAATACTATATATATACTAGTACCTATGTCACGAGATCTAACGAGCGCACAAAAAAAAAAGTTATGAAAAAAAGTTACAAAAGCACTAATTATTTCGAAATTGGCACAGCGCGCCAACGATTTCGCAAAGTTGGAAGAAATTACGAACAGTTCGTTAAAAACACGCACATTATTTTGTATTATATATATATAAGTCTACAATCCTTGAACAAACAAATTAGATAAGAAGTAGGGTTAGGTACGCGGATCGTTGCTTGTACAAAATTATATTTTAACACTAATGATAATTTGCATCCGCTTTTATACAATTATATGGAAAACTAGCTGATGCTCGCAGCTTCGCCCGCGCAATTTAATACTAATTTCTCCTCCTCATTTTAAGCTGTAAGTCTTCCATAGAATAAATAAATAAATTTATATATAACGTTCCACCATGTGTATAGCGACGTCTATGTCGCTACATAGCAACAACTTACATTGCAACGGAGAAGCTATCAAAACTGACATGACACATCGAACGCGATAAAGAGCTGTGGTAGCCTAGTGTGATGATTTTTTTTCTATTACTCCTAAGATATTCGTTTATCTAATATATAAAATTCTCGTGTCACAGTTTTCGTTGCCATACTCCTCCGAAACGGCTTGACCGATTTTGATGAAATTTGTTGTGCTTATCCGGTATCTATGAGAATCGGCCAACATCTATTTTTCATCCCCCTAAAAGTTAGAGGTAGTCCACCAACCCCTATAATGTGGCAAAACAACGTTTGCTGGGTCAGCTAGTATTGTATAAAAAATAGCGTGTTAATCCAGGTAATAAACTATTTGTATGCTAAATTTCATTCAAATCTGTTAAGCGGTTATTTCGTGAAAGAGTAACAAACGTCCATCCATACTTACAAACTTTCGCGTTTATAATATTAGTAGGATAATTATAATATACCCGTACATTATGCGACAGCACCATCTAATTCCGAGCTAAACAAGGAGTTTGGTGTTACAGATACTAGATTGATACACTTTATACAGATTACTTTGTAAATACAAATTTTAGCGTATTCTAAGCCTTAAGGACTTCATAGTCCTTAAGGCTTAGAATACGCTAAAATTTTTACAAAACATTGAGTAGGAACTCAATGTTTACTTAACTTTACATACAGTACTAAGAAAGCCGCAACGTTGAATTCATAGGACCTACATACTAAATAATATATCCGGGGGGAACAGACTAGGCTATAAAAGCTTTAAACCGTGACGAATTCCAGGAAAGTAGGGAGACCTTTGCCCAGTATTGGGATCAACCGGGTTGATAAAAAACCAAATAATTCTGAGCTGAGTAACGAGGTCACGCTTATTAGATGGTAGATACACTATTAATGTTTTAAAAAAAAATTAAATATATACATATTATAACAAAAAGTGTGTTTATGTATAACCCTCTAGGAGATGTAACTCAATGCCTGTTTAATCATTTAAGTCATAGGACCTACGTCCTACATACTATTTAATTATAAAGCATGACGCTTCTAGAAACATAACAAGATATCTAGGTTTCTCGGCTTCTATTTGACTCGACAAGCGAAGGAATTTCCAAATTAGACTCGCTTCGTTTTTAGTCTGTGCCTTTAATATTAGCAAAAAGATATTTATCGAGCAAATAACGGTGTGCCTTTTAACTTTGTAAAGATATTTGAACAGTGACTTCAACAAATACTTGTTACATTACTATTGAAATAAGTGACACTGTAGTGTCAGCAACAAAATTAGTCTGGTTCATTTGTAACTACTTTTTACGGATTTTACCGCGGTATGTAATATTACTAGGTTTGCTTTGAATGAATAATTTTATACAATCTGCCTTTCTACTCACTTCACTTCACATTTATTACCTTTTTTTAGGAAATTACCGATTCCCAATACCAAACTTCCACTCCCCATTTTGCCCTTTTAAGGTCTGAAATTCAGGAAAAGAAACTATCTTATGTTCTTCCCTAGGACTCAAACTATTTCGATATTGTGGCGAGATAGATGTCGCCACATCACGTCGGGGTCACCATTATGGAGGGAAGGAGGTGTGAATCCCTCCATTGGAAAAGGAGGATCCTCCGACCAGGCGAGGTGTTGTGCCTGGCGGGCTACTGCCCCGCGGTTGATGTTGGGACTACTGCCCAACGGTTGATGTTGGGTGGTTGTATATATGCTATCTCGCGTGCATATTTCACTTGCGCGATGTAGGATTATACGCGTCATCGCGCCGAGTAGATAGTTCTTATGTGGCGAGATAGATGTCGCCACAATATCAAATTTAATCTCAATCCGTTCAGCGGTTATAGCGTGAAGAGGTAATAGACAGGCAGAAAGATATACAAACACACTTTCGTATATATAATATTAGTATGGATAGATCTTTGTTGCTGACCGTACCACTATCTTTATCTATAAAAATCGTGCGACAATTTTTCTTTTTACCTTTTTCAGACATTAGAAAATAATATTTTCACTTTATATAGAATCTTATTAATTTTGTAGGTAGGAGATAGGGGAGCATTGGGCACTTTTTTACTTAAGCCTTAATAAAAATACATTTTTTTAACAAAATCTACTTTTTACTCTTTATATTAGTAGCACATATATTTGGCTTCAATTATAACGAAGGACACTTATACAATTATAATCAGTCTCAAAATTGCAAGAGATTTTCTGAATACTGTCAAAAGTGCCCTAACCTCCCAATGGTTGGGAGGTTTGGACACCTCAATGGGAGGTTTGGGCACTGTATTAAATAGGCCACTTAATGGTAAATTACTTGAATATTAAATAATATAATCATAAAAACTTGCAATAAAATCAACAAACAATCAACTGTATCTAGGTATGTCGTATTTATTTGCAGTCGCTTTAATTTTTGCTCCCTTTCGCCGTCGCTTATTTTTCTTTTTAAATTCAAACGGCATTTTTCTAGAAAAAAATATATAATAATTAGTAACACAAACAATAATAAAACATCAAAAGTATTTAGTATTCAAATTGAATATTTACACGCAATTTAAACCCGTCGAAATAATTTTCTTTTAACAGAACTTAATTTCTACAGCGATTGCCGAAACAAACAATAGTGGCGGGAGCATTGGGCATGCCCAAACCTCCCTTTAAAATTAGTGCTCAATGCTCCCCACCCCTTCATTTCACAAATAAATTCAAATATGTTTTTTGTAGTCTAATGTTTTACCTTAATTTATACGTTAATATTAGCTTTCGTAAACACATAACTAGATGACAATACAGAAACTTACGGCTTTACGCAGATCACGTTGTTATTTCCTTCGAAATCACATCAAAATATTTACTTTTGCACGCACGAAACGGTCAACACCATGTGACACTGACAACTAATCAAAATGGCAGATGACATTAGCCTGAGCGGTTGCCAGTTATTAAGCTAAACTACCACAGTATACAAAATTAAGTACCTTTCATACGACCCGACTTACAAGGTGGTGCCCGAACCTCCCGACTGCCCAATGCTCCCCTATCTCCCCTACCTGATCAGGTTTTATTTTTATTTTATATTTTTGTATATTATAACCTTTATATATTTTATTGGCTCCTTACCATCTTAAGATAAAAGTAAGTCACCTTCCAAAAAACTGTAATACCGTACTGTATTAAATATTGTATACGAAAATAATATATTTTCCATACACAATTATACCTACCTATCACCCAATTTATAAATATAAATGAAACACACGAACTAAAATAAAATCATAAAACTCCACAAACCCAAGCGTTTATGGCATTGCTAAATAAAACCATAATGAACATACATGTTGGGTCTTCGTACAAACCAGTTCCATATTAGGTATCCTACATAGATAACTAGACTGGTTCAAATGACCTAGATGTTAACCGAATGATCGAGATTTGTGGAAACGACGAAAATAACCCCTGTCGTCCCCGGGGGATTAGGCAGAGGTGTACTAATGTACACACACATTTTGCCGGTATGTTTTAGATTCCATATAATAGGGGGCGAGCCTATTGCCATCAACCGGACGCAAATTCGAGCTGCTACTGAGAATTTCATAGAAAAACTCAGTAACTGTTTGTTAGATCTGGGAAAAGAACCAGTAAACCAACGAAGCAGTCGATGAAGATGTAATGTTTATACATCCATAGAAGGGCAATAGAAAGAGAAAAGTAAGTCACAGTCAAATCACATTCACTTACTTACAAGATTTCTTTGAATATAGTCACGAAGCGCCGGTATGTTTTAATGACCTGAGTATCCAATTTAGGGCGACTTTATTATTTAACTAGCTTCCACGTTCCACGTTGTCACAGCTTTTTTAATAGTAAATATCAATATACTGCGATAAAATCCGTAAAAAGTAATGTTATTGCAACTAAATTATAACTCGTTTTTTTTTATTGCGATAAGGGGGCAAACGAGCAGGCGGCTCACCTGATGGTAAGTGATCACCGCCGCCCATGGATATTTGCAACACCTGAAGGCTTGCAAATGCGTTGCACAAACCTGTTCCCAGCAGAAACCGTTTTGGTTTCTTAAAATAGGGAATTACTAAACTGACAGCAAATGGAATGCCCATGCTGTCAGAATAGTCACTCCCCAACGAGCTCTGGTAACCTTACTCACTCGCAGAAAGACAACTATTGTTGATTCACCCAGTCGGGCAGCTCAATTTGAGCGAGGAATCTCGCTATGCCCTACCTCCGAAAAATAATCGTATAAGTGTCTTTAAGATATATTTACAGAAATAAAGACAATCTATCATTCGCTTGACACTGGACCAGTTTTTCTAATCAAAAGTTCCAGTTGTTATACTTGGCACGGGCGTATATCGTTACCCCTAAAGCTTACGCGGTAAGATATAAAAAAAAAACATAAAATTACGTTTACGCATCAGGTTAAAGTGGGTAAGGTCGTCAGTACATTTGAACAGTCATAAATCAAACCGACGACATCGCCTGACAGTTTTGACTGATAGCTGCGCTATTTGCATACAACTAGACGGATGTGTTTGTGCAATGTGCTTGGGTCTAAATACAGATTTATTAAAATTTTAATATATGTAGAGATACGCTTCATTGGTCAGTGTGAGGGCTTGGGTTTGATTCGTAGGTCAAGCGAAGTTTGGTTGGGGTTGTCTTTGAAATTCTCAGTTTCAGGTCGGATTTGTACAGGGATAAAGGGATTCTTACTACTCTACTGTTTTCTAGAAGCTCCTAGGTCACTACATAGGAGCTTCTAGCAAACAGTGTGAGGGTATAAAGTACAGAATACCAAGCTTTTCTTTACTTAATCAATGAAGAATAATATTTTGAGGAAACCTGTAGGTCTTTTAAACTTGCATTCATGTACTCCTATTAACATGAGAAGAATTCCGTACCCAGTACTGCTGGATACGGAATTCTCAGTACTTCAGGTGATGGTAAAAGAAGTCCAGAGGTCAATGAACTACACCGACCTGTTGATATCATCATCAATTCCATATCATGTATCAGTATCATTAATGGAGTATCACCTACACAAATATCAGTAGCTATTGTTGGTATGTACAACTAGTTATTGTACATTAATCACTCTTTAATGAGTTTATGCCTCCCATATTTACGTAAAGAAAAAATTGTTGTATTTGACATTTAAATAATATTAGGAATTATATATAGGTATGTGGAGGTTAAAAAATGGCTGGGTTATAAGGATTTTTAAAAAATATGTCTGTAGATTTTGTTTTTTTTTTTAACGACGGTGGAAAATTATGGCTTGCTTGATGGTAAGCAGTTCCCTTAACCTATGGCCGTACGCAACATTAGAGGCCTCGCTCGCGCGTCGATATTCTTCGTTGTTATAATAATAATAATAATACTTGACTGTGATAAAACTGTCTTGAAGTTGAAAAAACTGTCCTTAAAATTAACGATTTAGATAAATAAATATTTCATCTCATTTCAATGGCAATAACTAAGAACCAAACACCAGCGAAACATAGGAACATATAAATAAATACTCCTTTCCCTATTCATCTAGTTTTATTTTCAGTTTTCACCTTACCGCTACACCGTATGATGTCTAAATACTTCAGCAACACATACCTGTAACAAAAACGTCAAAATTGAATAAACAAAATAATTAATAGTGACAGTTTGCGTGACAAGGCCCTCAAATAAACCGAAACTGTTGACACACTTAGCTGGTAGGCCCAGCGCACACTAGCGATTAAGACGTCAACGACCTGTCGTTACGCGACAAGGAATTACTTCATAGAAAATAGCATTTAATAGCGCGTAAAACGACAAGCCGTAACTGCTAAATATATTGAAAATTAATACCTCTAACTGAACTTTTTCTTTGTCCTCATAAAGTGGCACTGGTTAAATAATTTTATAATTTTATTCATTTATTGCATATATAACAAAACTATAATGCACCCTACATTATAGTTTTAATTTATAACGTGAGTCAGATACTTTTGTCTGTGGTAAACGTGTGAAATTTTTGTCAGAAGTGACAAAGTATTTAATTTAGTAAGTAGCTAACTCAATAGATCCGCGAGGTGTGGGCACGTAGAGATAGTTTCTTATGCGTATTTGGGCACACGCACTGGTACACCGCAGTCGTGTGGAACAAGATCACGAACATCTAAACTCCCCATTTTTTAATATTTGTTCTGCATCGACGAATGTCTTAGTAAAAAGAACTGAATCAAACTTAAATTATAAAACGGCAATTAAATCCATTTTCCTTAGCGTTTTGTTTTTTTGATAAAATAACGTACTCAACGTTAATTCAGTTGGCCATTCCAAAAAAACTATAAATAAATATGTGTATCCGAACGTCCGAAAATATAATATGAAGACTCAATTTCTCTACGTCTCTTAGCATTTATATTCCAAAAGTTTCAATCTTCAAAAATATATATTTACGGAATTTATAAAAACACAAAAACGCGATTGTAGCCAGTGTGCGGTGAGCTTAATTCGTCATGGGAGTTTGTCATAATATATTTTTTTAATAGAACTATTGCCCTGGGGAATATTAAGTAGTAGATTACAACAAATTATTGTAATTTAATTTAGATTAGGTAACCGTATATTCACACGGACGTGTGTGAAGAAATTTTTGTTTATTCTCATAGTTTATTATATAAAGCCTTTGTTAAAAGTTAAGTCAGTGTAAAACGTAGCCATTTTTTTTTCTTTGGAGGTGAATCACGCCTGATAGGTCGACAAGTATCAGGCGTAATTCAGCCCTCAGGGACTCAAGACAGTTATGCCTCTCTGTGAACAATCACTCCCTCCTGCTGGTGGGATCGCAAGATCGCTGACACATGCTTCGCGATCCTGCTGCGAAAGCCTGAACCCACGTTATTATAACCCTGTGCGCTTTGAGGACCAAACAAGGGGATGTCCTAGAAGAATTGGTAAATTCCATTTAACAGGACAAGTGCGTCTGGTCATTGCGCGAATGGTAACAAGATGTACTTGTATGAATATGTAGTTGTGTACGAAGCAAGTGGTAAATAGATATTGTAGCTTGTTAGTACTTTGTGCCTAACAAGTATTATTTTGTGCCTAGTCTGCTCGTGACTATGAATGTTATAAAGGATCTGAAACGACGGAATAATACCAGTAGCCCAATAAAATCTCTGAAATTTTTTTTATTCAATAGTCTAGTATTCTTAGGTAAGTGTTTGAAATCATTATTATTTTTAACCGACTTCCAAAAGGAGGAGGTTATCAATTCGACTGTATTTTTGTTATACAAATTTATTCACACGTATTTGTACGTATATTTTTTTTACGGTTATTACCCAAGCAAGTAAACAAATAAATCCGAAGTACTCAAAACCATTACAATAAACTTAAACACGGAGCATTTGTCTTTCAATGTCAATTTGCTTGCAGATCCAAAGACATTCAAATGTACACTGTAACATTCGCAGCTAAATACAGATCAAAACGTACAAAATAACATCGCACACATATATTTTAAGGACAGAATTACAGTCACTGGTGACTAATGTCGCCATACAAACTTACCTTTCATCTGTCTGCAAACAAAATACGAGTTGGGGAGTATTTACATTGGTCGGTTGGAGTAAAGGTTTGATACTCAAATGGTGTTTAAGTTGTGTTTGTGGCTACAGAGGCTGAGACTATGTATAGCCAACTTTATTAGGGTGACTTTTAGTGATCCTAGATGCAGCTGTATATCAATTTCTACAGCTGCCTCGTTAGTCGAATGGTCGTACAGAGCGACTGCCAAGAGGTCCTGGGTTCGATTCCCAGGTGAAGCAAAGTGTTATTGGGTTTTAATAATAATTTCCTGACGTGTACAATTTAGGAGTCTTCAATTCACGACTGAATAAGTATCTTCTAGGTAAGCGTGCTTCATCTCAGACCACATAGTCAATGACAAGATGAGATAAAGAAAGAAGCTGGTGACATCAGATCTCGGAAATCCGATTCCTGGGCAATACTGATATACCAAGTGCAAATTGATACTTGGATTAGTTGGTTTTTGGGTGATATGTACCATTTACTATTTATATTATTAACGACTGACCATGATTCAGGCATGGAGGGGTATCAATGTGTTAAGAATAGTCACCTATTCATAGACTGATTTCAGCAAGCGAAGCCCTTAATCTTAAATATAGAGACTATTCAACTCTTTATGGAAAATATTCAATAATGGAGATTACAATCTTTTTATATTCTTTTTTAGCATATTTCAAGCTAAGATTTTTAATTTTTTATTAAGAAAGAAAAATTTCAAAATCATGAACAACACATGAGGCGGATGCCTCGGTGGCTCAGTTGGCAGAGCGTCTGGAGAACTTATCCAGAAGACGCGGGTTCGAATCCCGCCTGAGGATGTATTTTTCTTTCTTAATAAAATTTAAAAATGGAGATTACTCCCAACTAAATCAGAATTATATTGTTTTTAGAAACGCAAATATGTGCGTCAAGCAGTCCTAGTTTATGACACAACCAACTAGAGGGCTTGTTGTATCGGAAGTTAGAAATGTTAAAAGCGATGTGCAATTCATTTCAATTGGCCCCTTTCTAGAAATTTCCATATCTAAAGCCCAGATTTCTTGCTAATGTAAACGTGCCTGTACCGAAAGAAACAGGAGAAGAATTACTCACTCCTTTAGTCTTTTTATGGAGGGATATTTATGGAGATTTCTCATCAAGAATTCCGTTCGGATATCAAAGCAAATTTTCAGTAATCGTTTTATGGAAATTAATTTTCTGACCGAATTCAAGATTTTATTTAACGCGATTGCAATCCATAAATATGCCATTCGGCTGCAATAAATGTGACAAGATATATTGGCGGGTATAAAAATATAAGAATGCAAACTTTTCGGTGAAAAAAAAATTACAATAATGTTACTTTTTTAGTTGGTATATTTTTACGTTTTGCTCAATTATATTCGCTATAGATAATAAATAGGTCTACAGTTTTCCCGTCAAGGAAAATTCTTAGATTCTTAGTCTCGTCGACTGCGGTGTCGCGATTTATGTTCAAAAAGAAATATCGTAAATGCCGAAACAACCTCAACCAACATCAGATAAAACACTATCGCAAAATAGTCTCTAAAGATCTATTTATATCTTTATCTCTAAGAAAAACTTCACAGACCAGATAAAAATAGAATATTTTAGCTTTTAGTAAATTCGTTCTAATCTAAAATAACTCATAATCGCTAGTTGTTAGAAAAACAACAACAAAAACTAACTTTTATTCCATTTATATATTCGAAGTTCTCCATAGTAAATTCCGAGAAAATAAATAAGATTTCAAGCAACGCCTACCGCCGTCATTTAAAACCTCTTCAAAGAGAGTGGGAAAATAACATATTTTCCAACAAACAGAAGCCATAATGTGAAACCCTACGTACAAACCCGATTGAAAATTACTTACCGAAACCCATGTATTTTCATTTTCTATATAAACGGACGTTAAAAGCATTCACCGCCAATTAGAAGGGGCTAGGGCGAATATTACCACTAAATTTTATATGAAATACAGGCTTATATCGCGGTTCCACTCGCACGGAATTTGTTGAATGATTTCATTTCATCATTTACGTTCATGTCTGAAATTTTATTCAGTGTGTATGCAATTAATTCGTTATATTCGAAATACGCGTCTGTGTGCATGCGCCTTAAATTCACCTTATCATCTACCTATTTATTGACCCACTGCTGATCGGGTCTCCTATCATTTGAAGGGGAACCTAGTGCGGGTTGGCAGACTTCACACTCCATCGAAAAGGTCTCTTAGGCGTGCCGGTTTCTGTTTCAGGATAAATACGCATGTAATTTCTTAAAGTCAATGGTTTGAGCTCGAGACCTGATAACTTTACACTCCACTAAGCTATCACAACTTCTCTTTTGATATTTGTTTTGAACTAGCTTCCATCCGCGGCTCCGCCCGCTTTGTAGGTTGATAAAAAGTAGCCTATATCCTTCTCCAAGGTTCTGCCTTTATCAGTACCAAAATTGATCAAAGTCGGTTTAGTCATAACGTGACCAAGGGAAATAGGGATTCATTTTATATTTATATATAGATTACCTATCACAGAATAACTAGAACACACTATTAGATACTCATAAACAACAGACATATTTGCTCGATTGCAAACGTCACATTACGTGGACTTCATGTTCCATAGCCTCTTTTTCGTACCCCAGACACACCGGGGTATATATCTATACAATAAATATGTTTTCCGGACCTAGTCGCGCCAAATCATCACAATTAATTCGTCAGTTAACACTCACAGATAAACAGGCAGACAAATCCACTTTCATATTAATAACGGAAGCGAGATTAACGTAGTCGAACAGTGACATCTAGCGGTACTAACACGTAATTATGATGTCTCAAATCAAAGCTAATATGCGGCGCGTGGGCAGTGAATGTTTGTATAAATAGTCATTCGAGATTGGTTGTTTATTTTATATTGCGATCAAAACGTCTGCTCGAACTGGATGTTTTACACCTTTTGTGCAACGTGGACGGTACTGGGAACATATTGTATCTGAAGTTCAGGAAAGTAGACTCGTATTAATATGTAGGCAATTATCATTTTATAAACAGGCAAAGATAAAACTGTACGGTAGCTTTCTCTTCTGTTAGTCAATCGCTTTTGTTAGGTGGTTTTAATTTTACAAAAACCAATTCGCAAACGTACAAAACTAACTAATAATCTTTATTGTCATAAACAAATTGTGTTGTTGTGTCATCTATAAGCTAAACCAATAGTCATTTCGTCCAATCAAGGCATAGAAAGAACTTGAAATATATATACCTAGTAGTAAAAAAACACAGCCCAATAACACATTGTTACGGATACTGTCCCTTCCAGTCACGAGTTGCGTGATATCGAGCAATAAGCGTGCAAGATACATAACCCGCCGGACGGATGGGTGGCCGAGGGTCAGGGTATGTACCCCTTCCGCAGGGCAACATCTTCCATTACGTATCCGAGCCTCTGTTTTCGTTACCCTTACTTCCTTAATAGTCATTGCTAGGATCCTATTCTTGAGAAGATCTCTATATGACATTAGATTAATATCGTCATAACTGACAAAATATTTTTGAATGAGAACTTCCCTATTCAGAGGAATTGAAATTAATCGTTTTATATCAATTTGACAACCTAATAATCGATTGAGATTATTTTAAAGGTGATTTTCTAAGAGTGTTTTGAAATCCAGTAAGAACAAATGTTCGTCTGATAAGCGTCATTTGTACTTATAAAAATTTTCACTAACTAAAAAACGAACTTCCCTATTCAGAGGAATTGAAATTAATCGTTTTATATCAATTTGACAACCTAATAATCGATTGAGATTATTTTAAAGCTGCTTTTCTAAGAGTGTTTTGAAATCCAGTAAGAACAAATGTTCGTCTGATAAGCGTCATTTGTACTTATAAACTCATTGATATTTATATGTATTTCACAAAAACCTCGTTGCATTATAGCTCGGAACTAGACGGTCAAGTGTAACTTAGGTAATGATTAATATACTTTCAATTGCTATTTAGGTAGTTACACACACCGGCAAAATTAGGGGAACATTTAAAAACATGTGTTTATTTTTTTATTTATCAGTTTGATCTTCAAGTGGTGTTAGTTTTTGTATTCACACATGCTTAAGAAATAAAATCATGAGAAATATTGGCACTCTGCGACGTTTTGACAGAAATTATACCCTTGTTAAGCATTTTTGGACATATTGTGCTTTTAAGTGTTATCGATAATAAATTTGTTTTGTGTCGTCTAACTTAACTTTATACCATTTCACTGTTTGCGTTTGGAGAGTATACATCGTGTTGCATTCAAAATGAGTGTTTAACCTGCAACTGAAGTCGCCAGAGCTGTAACCATAATCGGGGAAGGTCACACCTACCGTTCAGTCAGTCGCACCTTGGGTGTATCGGTATCTGTGATTCATCGTGCTGTTCAGCGATACCGACAGACAGGATCCTACGTAAGAAGGCGGGGACAAGGCAGAAATCGCTCAACCAGTGCCGCGGACGACCGATTCATAAGGCTACAAACATTGAGAAATCGACGTCAAACCGCTGTTCAGACCCGGAATGTTTTGGAAGAAGTCCGCAATGTGCGTGTTAGTGAACGTACAGTGAGGAGACGGTTGAATGAAGCTGGATTGAAGTCTTACGTGCCAGCCAAAGCGCCGAAACTTGAGGTGAGTCATCGAGTAGCAAGATTAGAGATTGCACGCGAACACCGAGATTGGAGAGACGAGTGGAGCCGAGTTTTGTTTACCGATGAAAGCCGTTACTGTGTTAATTTCATTGATGGTAGGGAGAGGATGTGGAGGTACCGAGGAGAACGTTATCATCAATCAAACTTTTCGGAAACAGTAGCTTATGGCGGAGGGTCAGTTATGGTGTGGGGTGGCATATGTTTGGGAGCACGCACGGAGCTAGTCTTCATTGATGGTGGGTCTCTTAATGCACACCGATACATTACTGAAGTTCTGGAACCCCATGTAATGCCTTTTGCCCCATTTATAGGCGAAAATTTCATTTTTATGCACGATAATGCTCGGCCGCATGTTGCGCGCGTGGTGCAGGATTACTTGAATGAAGTTAAGATAACGCAAATGAATTGGCCAGCACGATCGCCGGATATGAATCCGATAGAACACATTTGGGACATCATTGGCAGAAGGGTACGGCAAAGAAATCCAGCTCCAAGGAATGTGAACGAATTAAAATTAAGTTTGACGGCAGAGTCGGAAAGCTTGCCCCAAGAGATGATCGATGAAGTCATTGGGAGCATGGGTAGACGTATCCAGGCTCTCCTAAGAGCCCGGGGTGGTAATACCCGATATTAATTTTTTTATTCCATCTGTAATAATTTTTTTAGAGTAATTTATGTGCATGTGTGTTTATTTGTAATTTATTGACTTTTATATTTTTTTTTATTACATTTAATTATAAGTTATACAGACTTCGTAAATGTTGTTTATTTTCAACCTTTTAGAGTTAATATTCTTAAATTAATTCAATTTTTAAAGTCTTAAAACAAAAATCTCAATAATTGTTGCATTTCATGTATGTTCCCCTAATTGTGCCGGTGTGTGTACTTTGATTGTCAAACTTTGTACAAGGCCTAATAATCTTCATCTTTATCTTTATCTTATAGATGAAGCACAAAATCAGTAATTATTTCTTCATTAGGTTCCGATTACTACGTCAATGACGTGGTTGAGGGTAGGCATAACAACGTTCCATTATACGCTATCATCATTAAGCTAGGCGGGAACTGATGTTGGCCGTTCCGCCCTTAAATAATATTATGGCATTCTTTCATGGCATCAGAAATGACGTCAGAACCCTGGATATTATGCATATAATCTACCTCAGATATACATACATGATACATATGGACCGTTTAGATAAATAGTCTAAAATATATGTAGACTATTTTGTTTGTGTCACTCGGTTAACGAGTGACAAATTTTCGACGAAATTTAAAATTGAATTTCTTATTAATTTCTCAGTAACCGACGTTCAATCGATGGCTTCCTAAATAGCTGCAGTATGAGATCCTGGTATTGAAATCCATCTAGACCGAATGTATACTTTGCCTTTAAATATTCTATAGCAGTAAGGAGTCTGTCTACGGTATTATTACCAAATAAGTTCGCCTTCCAGAAACCCGAGAACTATTTATGGCTAACTAAACATCAGTACAAAAGCTTTTAAAAAGCTATGATCCACCACTGATTTTTTAAAGTAGAATTCATATTGATCACATGCTCAAACGCCGTCGGGAAACATCGTGAGGAAACCTGCATGCTTGAGAAATTCTCGATTCGATAGCATGTGACTGACTACAACCTAATCTCTCCCAAATGAAAGGAGATTCGTGCCCAGCAGTAGGAAAATAATGTTTTGGTGATGTTTGATTGATTATCAGTACACATCAGCCAATTGCTTCGGAAACACGGCCATGTTATTATGTTCACCAAAAACGTTTCCCCATTAATCAACAGAGCCCAAATGACTCTTCGATAAAGTCTTCGACAAACGGCATGTATTAATAGAAACGGTAAAAGTAAGCTATTAATCAAACAATCAACTAAATAATTCAATCATTCATTCCCCAAAACTGTTTGATCAATATCGTTGGTAGAAAAACGGACGCTAACGATATGACAGTTAATGTTAGTAGAAAGATGATAAAATTATATTATTACCTTCAAAAGCGAATTTACAAAGCACGCGATTATGTTTTTAATTACTTCTACGTTTAAGGTTTTCATTCCTTTGTAGATATTGACCTCTGTACATTATTATAAATGCTTATATGATAGCTACTCTTGTGTCTGAATTTTAGTCTAACGAGACCATTATTCTTTAAGTTTGTTTCGGTGTTTTATCTCTATGGTCGTTGCAAAACGTATGTCGAGTAACAATGTTATATGGATTAGTTCAAAGTTGCGCAAAAGATTTATTAAATAAATCTTTTGCGCTTTAAAATTAATTGTTGACTAAGAAACTACTGCACACGATTTTCTCAGGCATAGTTATCACTTACGAATAAGAAAAATATTCCAATTACAAAACAAGTACATGATATTAGTTAATCTTTTATTCAAGGACTTTTTTTGTGCTAAGGAAGCCCAAAAACAATCTCAATAAAACTAAAGAAGCAGGTAAACAGTGACAACACTTTGTGATCTTTAAATCCGATTTGCCATTGATACGTGAATAGTACTGATTGCCGACAAGTCTGTCTGATGTTGCTCGGAGTTAAACTCAATTTGTGAGTGAAAATGTGCTTGAAAATTGGACTTTATATACGAGAAAATACATCAAGATATATGTCATAAAATAACACACTATTACGCCTGCCGTCCCCGAGGGATTAATCAGAGGTGTACTTAAATACACCCAGATTTCTGTACGTTTTAGGTTCTAAGTAATAGGAGGCAAGCCCATTGCTATCATTACCCATTTGCCCACTTGGTACATTAAATTGACGACTCGATTGGCGCAATATCTGAGCGACCAGCTTGTGCGTCACGAGTTGCGGGTTCGATCCCCGCAAGGAGCAAATATCTGTACGATCTACAGGTAGTTGCTCAGTGTTTGATGTTTGTGTATGTGAAAATTTGTGTTTGTGTAAACGCACCGGCGATAAAGGGGAAAATTCTAATGGAAGGCATAGTTTTCCATATATTACGGTAAAGTTTTATCAAAATCCGTTCAGTAGTTTTTGCATAAAAAGCAATAACATATTGATATATTAAAAAAAAACATTCACATTAATATCTTAAATAAATAGATGTAATCTCTTTTATATTTGTCACCAAATATTCATACCACCAACTCTTATACAGTATGGAATTAGCGGGGGCTTTCTTCCAAATGGCCTTCGTGACTGAATATCGTGTTAGGCCGGTATTGTAAACGTAATGGCGGACTTCCCGCGACAAACGCGAGCGTATTTACAATAGGTACGCCCCAGTTCAATAAGATAATAATTGATTTCTTTCAACTCACTTAATCACGCGATTCAACTATAGTTTATCTTGACGACGCGTTATTTTTTATGGAATTTTAATTCATGTGATTATCTCGTCTTTTTTTGTTCTGGAATATCTCTATAATCTCCAATAGTCTTAGGTATTCTGTTATGTCAAAATCATCCTACAAAGCGGAACAAAACCGATCATTAAAAAAATGGCTTATTTCCTATAAATGGGTGCAGACAAACAGCTGTAGATATTAATGGTGATAACGATCAAAAAAATAATCGCGGTATATTAACATTATTTAATAACGAAGTGTTGGATCTCTTGCAGCATCCTTGGTTGGAGACAGACTTCTACTAATTAATATAAACATATAAAGATACAATCCGTAAAAAAGCAGTATTATTTAAATGTCAATGTTCGCGTAAGAAATCATACAAATGTCAGATGTCACGGTAACAAATTGATGCAAGAATAGATATTGATTTCGTACACTTACGCGAATATTGGACATTGAAATAAAACTACTTTTTACGACAAGAATAGATGTTTATTTATTTCCTAAACATAGAATATTTATTCACATATTTACAAAATATTTCTACCTGCTTTTCCTATTATGTCTACGATTATTTACGTACATGCTCATTTATTTATAGTGCTTTTCTTGTTATTCTTTTGATCACTGAAGTCAGACCCTTCCAGATTCTATCCTATCCATACATTTTACACGTCGAAACTCTATACAATAATTCGTTATAATTCATATGGTATCAACACATTTACTATCCCACTGCTGGACATGGGTGTCTTTCTATGTATTTGGGAAGTCTATTATTACACTACGCCAGCCTCGTGCGGGTTGGCATACTTAACACATCGAGAAAATCTCCCAAGCATGCAGATTTGACGATGTATACCTTCATCGAGTGAGCATGTGATAAATACTCATTCGAAAAGTCAGTAGCTAGGAATCAAACTCAAAAAGTTTGATTTCACAATCCACTGGTCAATGCTATCACACTTATTCTTCCTTAACATAACTACGTTCAAATAACCTTCATCCACTCCATCGATCCGAAGCAAAATAACAAATGGACAACATATATTAGTAGATGTTACGTTACAATAAGCATGAAAGTTCAATCATGTATAATGGACGTTGACAGACGGACCGTCCTCACTACCAGATGATATTGTTACATAGAAACGAACAGAATTAGCACTGGGCACGAGCAAATGTAATTGCGACGGTTGTTATTGTGTGTGGGTAATTAAAATTGGGTAAGGCAGATTACAGAAGTGGAATTTTATTAAGGTGTGCTCCCGGTTTTTGTCTTAATAAATGTAGGTGTTTGGAACGTTTTTGGAGCCGTTTTTACTAAGACCAATAATATAATTAAAAGTACAGACTAATTTTACAATAACGGTGTATGTATATGTTAGTTTATAAGACTGAAGAAACGTTTAACGTTGACAGGAGACAGCTTAGGTGAAAGGCCTTTGGTATAATTGTAGGTTGCTGTTATAACTATTTTACTGCAAGAAACAACAGTAAGACAACAAATATTTACCTGATACAATTAATGTCCCACTGCTGTGCTCGAGTCTCCTCTCATTTGAGAGGCATTAGGCTATCATGCTAGCGGGTTGGCCTAGCTTATACTAACTGTACCTACACCGATACATATATTTTTTTAAATAATTATGCATTTTATACACAGCTTGAGCCCGCTTCGTAAAAAATCTATATTCACGCATTTAATACTGCCATTAATCAACAAAACAACTGTACTTATTTATAATAATATAGTCACATTATCATTATTATAATAATTTATGTATGCAAATATTTAGCTCATCGATCGTGACGAATATTCGATTAACCATCGAAATAAAACTCATTAATTTTCTTTAGCTTTTAATATATGAAGTTCACATAATATATTTGACTGGGAAGTATGATGACATCACTCTCAACGTTTGGAGCACTGGCTGAGCTATTGGGAGTTCTGTGCCAAGGATAGCGGGTTCGATCACCGCACGGTGCAATAAATATAGCCTGCAAGAGATTTTATATAAGATTTTTTTCTCCATAGAACAGTGCGGACAATACTTGTGTGGGGCGACACACACGTAAATGGAAGACAAAATATGTATATTATTTTCTCACCTTTATCAAACCAGACAGAATCCGTTTTCCATTATCATTAATATTTTATTCGAAGTAAATAAAGAATAACTGCAAAAAAGTCTAGATTTATCCAAGATTGCTCACGAAACGTAATAATGTATACTAATGAATTTGTCACAGAGAAAACAAAACCTAATCCAACATACATGATAATATCTTGAACGTAAATCTGGCAAAGAAATAGCAGTCATAAATCATACGGAACTACGCAGCAAGTAGATTTGACACATCATCCAGGATAATGTTAGAAAGAAGTGAACGAACAAAAGGAAGAGACGCGATGACGCCTTTTAGGGTTCCTTACTCGGATTAGGTAATGTAATTAAAGTAATTTATTTTGACTAGAATTACACTTAATCTACTGATAAGAAACAAAGTGGAGACCGCGATTGGGCAAACGTAGTGTAGGACGACCTGCGATACGATGGACCGACGATGCTGGCAGCGGATGGATGCGAGCTGCCCAAGACCGGGATGGTTGGCGCTCTTTGGGGGAGGCCTACGTTCGGCTATAGCCTGATAAGTAAGTAAGAAACAAAGATTAATGAATAGAATTGATTTGACAAGAAAATCGATATCTCAACTATATGTTTTCATCAGTTTTTTTATTCACCTATGGTATGATTTCTGTTTAAAGTAGTACTTTGGCCACGTTAAGTCGTTGGTAAGTTACATGGATGACTATTGAGCGTAAGGTCTTAGATTCAACTCCCAGGTACGAGTAGTTTTATTGGGTTTTCTATTAGATTCTCAGTAGCAGCCCGCAGCTTGGTTACCGCCCCGTTAAATACGCGATAGATGGATAGATATAAACATAACGGCAAGTTAGTGCTAATGCCAATGCAACTCTGTCTAACCTTCGGATATAAAAGCGTGATCGTATAATAATGAATTTTACTTTGGTATAAAACGTTTACCATTAAAAAGAAAATAAGATAATTAAGTTAAGGTAGATCTTTGGCGACAATTATGAGTTGCAACTTCGTCTCTAATACTGAACAAATTTATAAACCTACCATGGTCTAAATGTTGGAATAATATCATGTTTACAAAAGCATCTACGATACAATTGCATCTACATCATACATTACATCTACGATAAATATTTTATCTTGATAATATTATAATTTATTCTTCTATGTACGTTTATTTATCTTCAATGAACTGTTTTCTCACCCGTGGGTCACGCAGGTCTGCTTGAAAACCAGCGCCAGGCAATCTGTCTGGCATATGCTGAACCAGGACCTATTCAGCGCAGTCGTGGGGCACACATTGTTATAAATCGTCTGTTTTGCCTTTTATTTTGTTTTGTTCTTTTTTGTTCACCATTTATGCCTGAATAAATGTTTTCTTTCTATACATGAGAAAATATTACACGACGTCTACAGAACCCGAATTCATACTACACTCACGCCGTCATTTTCCCAACAATAAGAGGACAATAGGCGATTTGTCTAAATTACAACAAGTGGACTCTAAAAGCAGTCTTGGATTTAACATCTGTCATCTCCACAGACGACATAAAAATAATAAATATATGCGGTGATAAATCATATGGAAAGAATCATACGGTCGTAAATTATACACAACTATTAAAATCTTAGCATATTTAAACGTCTGCGTTTGAGTATTCGAGATGGAAACAAAACATCTGCTTTGAAGCGAGATGTTTATAAAACCAGTCGTCGGTATGGCTAGCCTTATATCTCTGAGACGAGCCCAGCAGTGGGATTGCAAATGGGTCGATTATCAGAAGTTGTATGTCTCACAGACATTAACACAGACACAGAATCCTACTAATACATATTATAAACGCGAAAGTTTTAGATTTAGATTTAAATTTAAATTTAGCATACATATAGTTTATTACCTGGATTAACACATGCCGTGGGAGGCAGCTAGTAACTAATAGCAAGTACAAATGTAGACCGGCCAGTCTACGTCTCGCCTCTAATGTTGGGTACATCACTGCACCCGCCGTTTATTGTGTCGTTTGTTGTCTAATGAACATACTTGTTTAAGAAACTATAATAGGCTTTTTTTTTCACGGAGTGTCCGGATATGTACAAATTCAAATTATGATAATATTAAAATAAAATGGAGATATCATAGCCTACTCGTGTGATCTTTGAACTGTGAAGTCAAGGCCTCAAGGTTCTTTAGTTCAATTCTATAATACGCAAAACAGACTTTTAGAAGTTACGTTCGTATTTATCACATTCTCAAATAGCGAAAGTAAAAATCTTGACTAATCTTGAGGAAACTGTTAAGCAAGCTTAACCTGAGAGATTTTCTCTATGACAGACTATATTCTTGGTAAACCTTCTAAAACCAAGGAATCTTTACTTAAACAGATATCAAACAAGCCTCCTGACATAGTTAAGTCAGACCAAAAGACTTGAAAATACAAAAGAAGATTACTAAATGAACTTGAAGTAACTTAATTGGACAAGTAACAATGTTTAGATCGAAAATTCTGGAAGCACTTGTTGTTTGAACAACTTTCATTTACCAAGTACTCAGGGAGAAATGAGCATATATTGCTACAAGTCCTTCCAACCTTTATATAGGCCATCTTTCGCTTCACAAGTTCATCGTAAATTAAGTTTCTTAGATAATACTTTGCACAGCTGTGGTAGCCTAGCGGTGTGACCAGTGGACTGAGACGTCAAAGGTTTCGAGTTCGAACCCAAGGCACGCACCACTGACTTTTCGGAAGTTATGTGCGTATTTATCACAAGCTCAAACGGTGAAGGATTATTTCATCGTGAGGAATGCATGCTTGAGAGATTTGTCTTGATAGCATGTGAAGTCTGCCAACCCGCAGTAGGCTAGCGTGGTGGACTATAGCCTAATCCCTCTCAAATGAGAGGAGACCCGTGCCCTGCAATGGGACGTTAATGGGTTGATGATGATGAGATAATACTTTAAGATATTAATCTATTTCTAAAGGGTGTGACTCTGATGTATGAAAAACTTTTGTATGAAAATTTTTTTTTATGTTTACCTCGGACACGTTATAATATCACGCTATGTATTTTCTCGTACAACTGATTGGGGGCCATCGTAATGCCATTAGCCTGACCCAAATCTCAACTCCCGAGTTGCTACTGAGAATTTCATAAAAAAACAATAAGGACCTATATAACAACCTTATTGCCATTCACCGGACACAAATCTGGATCAAATCCGGACAAAAAAAAAGTATATATTTAGTATATCAACCATCTCGTATCCGTAACACCTCATTACTTAGCCAAGAAATAATTGATGTTCATAAATATTTATATAAAAGCCATCTACTGAATTTGATACCTACCCAAAAACAATTAGCTTGGTTAAAGGTTTTTTTGCCTACATAGGCCTAAAAAAGTCTTCAGGATTAAAGGATTACAAGCAAAATACATTTCATTCGCGAATGCAGTCATAAATAAATTTGCCAACACAACGATTGCCCAAGCAGACCTACAAGCAAGTGGATCTAAAACAGACTGGATACAAGTCCAAAGTAAACAGAGAAACGTATTTAACACGTGAGCTCAGATTATGATGAATGGCATCCAGTGTATGCCAGCAAATACCGGGTAAGTAGGTGGTTATATTGGCAGGGATTGAGAGGGAAACGCTAATGATGACTGTGTTGAAAGAGGATTTAAGAGGTATGCGGTTAGGTGCCACAAATATTTTGTTGCAGCTTTGAATTTGTTGCCGGTGAATAGAGATTTGATGTAGATAATTGAGGGATTTTTATCGGTGGTGTTGTTTAGTCTTCCAAGTACTAGTCTAGCGTGTTTGAGTATAGACTTCTCGGATATGCACAGGTTGAATATTAGTTCATAACAAAAAGCAATAGACTCGTCCTCTATCTCAGTTAAGATAACTAAGACCTAAAATTTATAGTATTACTAGCTGACCCAGCAAACGTTGTTTTGCCACATTTTAGGAGTTGGTTGTTTTTAATGCTTAACCATAAAAAAAAACAAGACAGGATACGTCAAAAACGAATTTAAAAAAATCTGGTCCTTTTCACCTAGGGGTGTAAAAAATAGCCTACGACCGATTCTCAGACCTACCAAATATACATACAAAATTTCATAATAATCCGTCTAGCCGTTTCGAAGGAGTTCAGCGACAAACACCGTGACACGAGGTTTTTATATATAAGATAGAAAATAGTTTGTACAACAATGAATAGATAAATAAATACCACTTTTGAGGTCCATATTGGCGCAGCGACTTTGAATCCTGGTAAGGGCAAATGTTTGTAATGAAACTTAGAAATTTAGAACTTAAAACGCATGAAAATTTGTTCATCTAATAGCCATGTATAATACATATGTATATCGATCTTCTAGTATTCGTAACACAAGCCTCGTTGCTCGGAACCAGATGGTGTATTGAAACAATATCCGGTCATAATACATATTCAAATACATATTACTCTTTTACCTGTGCTTGAAATACCTGAAACTCTTAATAGGCAAACATCTTTCTGACATAAGTATTTGAGTTGACTAACAAGTAAACAACATTTGTTCAAGGAGTTTTAAGATTTCTAATATTGTTAAAATTGTCTATTTTCAAAATTAATAACTTGATTCAAAGCAAGGTCTAGTTAGTACGCCACATCCGTCGTAAGTGCGACTGCTGAGCGGTGGGTTCAATTCTCAGGTCAAGCAAAGTGATATTGAGTTTTCCTATAAAACTTCGAGTATCGACTATTGAGTCGATAGGCTCGCTCCCTTTTACATGGGACCTAAAACATACGGCGAAGTGTAATAGTATATTAGTACACTTCTGTCTTACACTTCCGGGACGACAGGCGTGATGATATGTTATGTTATTTTACTCTTATGATGTACAATAAAGCACATTCTATCTCTCTATGCATCTACTAAATTAATCGTGATAAAAATTACCTCAAATTCAAATTTGATTTATGAATTTGAATTAACTTTTTAAAAAAAGAAAAACCAACTTCAAAAACTAAAAAGCAAAAAATAACTTCATACAGTTTGACCTCTTTTTTAGTTTTAAAGGTATGAAGTCGGTGCCAAGCCCAACGTAATAGTAAGTACACTCACCGCGAGTGACCTTGAGCGAGGTGGTTAAAACCACCACATCATCGGCACCGACTTCATACCTTTAAAACTAAAAAAGAGGTCAAACTGTATGAAGTTATTTTTTGCTTTTTAGTTTTTGAAGTTGGTTTTTCTTTTTTTAAAAAGTTAATTTATTTTTTTCTTTTTAGTGTTGTATATATTAAACTTTTCATATCAGGTCAATCTAACAGCCTGAAAGAATACAACTATCGATCCATATATACTTATAATTATGAAAGATTTTTCCTTCGACTCCTAACCGTTGAGGAGTTGTACCTTCCATCATCAGATCATTACATGAGATGGTGCAGCTTTGGAGAATACATGTAAATGTAATAAATGCCTATAATTGAAAGAATTTTCTATTAACTCTTAACTGTTGAGGAGTTCTACCGTCCACCATCAGCTCATCAACATCAAATGATGATTATCAGACGCAAATACTGGAACAATTTCAGTACATATATTCAAAACGTGATAATTGCCTATAAAATTTGAGGGTTGCCCTCGATTTTCCTGGAATCCCATCATCAGATCATGATGTGGTCACAATGGGACCAACTGTGAAGTCTACCCTTTTAAACAAAAAAAGAATTTTGCAAATCGGTCCTGGCGTTTTAAAGTAATTCGTGAACATACATAAAAAAAAAAAAAAAAAGATTCCGACGAGTTGAGAACCTCCTCCTTTTTGAAGTCGGTTAAAAAAAATTACCTAATCACATCACTCAATAATGAGGAACCGAGCGATTTATCTCGAGTAGCACCATCAAAGATTATGATGCTGCAGGGTGGCTCGCGTTTGATACAAACTCCATAATGACAGATGACGATGACAGACCACAATCACATGATTATAATTTGAAATAATGATGTCATTTTTTAATATCACCTGTGAAATATTACCGTAATATTGCAAGTCAGCTTGTTTTGTATGATTTATAGGAATTGATACTAATTTTGCTAGAGTAGATATTATATTATGTCATAATGATTTAGTTGTTTGAAAGCTGACCGTACGGTCCTAAAATCGTTTCTTTTCCTGGTCAATCAGTGATATTGGGTTGTCTATAAAATTGTTAGTAGCAGCTCGGGGTTTTAACTTATACTCGGTTAATGACAATTAACCTGCTCTGATTATGTGAGAAGATTAATGCCCCCTCTCACAGGACACAAACAGAATTTTATGGTACGTTGTGTCGATTTTATATGTACAGTTTTCTATTGCTTCTAAACTTTTGAATTTATATTTTACATCAAACTAATTATCATATTGAGTTTCAAAGCGGTTCTTCTCCATAAAACCCGTTTTTACCGTCTTTAGTCTAAGAAATAAAAAATCAATTAATTTGATAAAATAACCGTAAATTTAAATTGAGAAATTGCTCTTAATCTACAAAAAAACAACTTGACAAAACTGCATATTACAGTAACATAATATGTTCTTACATGTTAAATAACTTACTGACACATACAACACACACTCACTTAAACATTACTCATTATCAATCAAAGCCAAATTAACCATTTCCTTCCTAAATAATTAACGCCGCATTTCACCAATCAACACATTTCCGTCTATACATACACACAACCAAACAAATACCTGCGGTGGTACCACATCGTGTTTCATTCGGTCAAAAGAGAAAGATGGCACGATACAACCTATAAAGTGCCATTCTTCTCTAACAGCCTAAACAAGACTGTTTCAACAAGTTATGGTGGTTTTCATAGAAAAGTCCCATAATAATTTTCTCGACGTAGAAATCGCACCCAAGACAGCGCATATCACCTGCGCTAGCAACCACTGGAATAATGAGGCAGTCAAATATTTTTTATAATACTAATCAAATATCGCCCTAACTACATTTACACAGAGTTAAAAATAGGGTAATGATGGAAAACCACTTCATCATCATCATCATCATCATCATGTACCACTCACTTGTACTTAAATAGAATAATAATATCTTTGGACATTATGACACAGCGCCATCTAGTTCCGTGGTAAGCAACGAGGCTTGTGTTACGGATACTAGAAGATTGATATACTACAAACATCATCAAACAAACATTTGACCCATAGTACAGAAGTCTGCGTTAACTACCGCTTGAATGATCGGGTCGTCAAAGCGATGATAACATACGTATTATTTTCACTTTACAACAATAAATGGAAAATGGTACCATCGCCCTCTCTTCATTTTAACCGAACCAATCAATTTGACAGCTATCAAACACGGCGACAAAATATGCAATTTGACTGATCGATAACCAATGTATTGTCGATCGAAACAGACCGCTATACAGATTACGTAAGAATTTATGAATAGCCGACTGTACTTAGATGTATATTGGGTGCACATTAAACTATTTAGTCGTGAACACAATAAGATATTGTCCCGATAACAGTACCAAGCGTAGAGAGCGTGGAGAAGATATCTATGACCCAAATATGCACCATCAGAGCTATTAAAACGAAGCGTCGTAAACAAGACATTATGGTACACGTTATGATCGAAGCTTTTATGTCTTCTTACTTATTTCTGACAATGTAGAATCAATGTCTGAACCGTTAAATTTATGGGCGGCAAAGGACCTATATTATGAAGTTCTAAAATACTGCAAAAAGCCTTCGAAAAATGTTGCACTAAAATTTTCAAGTTGACCAATTTCGCGCGATACCGCCATTCTTGTGCGATCCCTTTCAACATCGAAAATCGTCGAAATTGTAAAAGAAATTTTTTGGGGATCCAATTAAAATCAATATACCGCGTTTTCTTTATAGATTGTAAATGGAGAGTCGTTTTATTACAACGTCAAGTAACGAAGTGTGAATATGGATGGAATCGTGCCTCAGACATTAAGGAAACAGATGAAGGTGAAGACCTATTGAGAGAAAAAGTGGCAATCGATTCGTTTCGAGAAGTAAAACAAATAGCAGAAGATAGAGAATAGTGGCGATTGCTCCACCGACAAGAGCTGAGCTCTTAAATTAATAATTAACCTGACAATGTTAATGATGTTGAATGTTATAGACGATGAAAATATGAGCGTCACGCTTCGGTCGAAAAATGTGTTGTTCATTTAGGAGGAACTTCAGAATCCATCTAATGAAGGGTAATTGGAAAATCCGATACCTATCTGATAACAAGCTGAAGTTCCACTTGCTTTTCTTCCTCCACTTGACGGTTATGCGGACTACGAATATTGCAATCTAAGCGGAAACATATTAAGTATATTTTATTAGTAAAAACTGATGCAATAATAATAAATGTGTACGTACAAAACTTTATTTTTTACAACTACCATGTATATTGAAATTATACAATTTCATTTCATTTCATTAAAATAAATCTATTTTATGTACTACTATGTATAGTTCTCTGTGAACCGTTCTTTGAATGACCAAAACTCAGAATAGGTTTTCAGTGTAATCCAATATTAACTGATTTGGATTTGACAAAATATAGATTTATTTTTTAGGCACGTAATCAGGTTACAAAATGGACTGACTATTCAGAATTCGGATTGATAGTAAAAATCGGACTAACGAAGTCCGATCAAATTTCGAATATGTAATTCAGTTTTTTATTCATTTAATACTATCCGTTAGTTTTTTCATAGAATTTTGGAGTGGATGTGCATTCTTTTTTAATAACTTGCCGACACAGGAAAATCTCCTTTTGTGTGACAAAAAATTGTTACGCCCTGTTTTGAAAAAAAAAACTTAAAAACAAGATACGATCTCAAAACATGAGCTTTTTATTGTTTCTTTGAGCCATTGCATGTCCAAATTCCTCGATCAGATGATAAAAAGTAACACCATAGCTGCGCACGCGGCGGTTGCCGCATGACGTGTGCCGTGGCACATGCGCGACCCGGTCCCGCTAAATTTAACCCGCATACCTTTATGACTCATTACATGTCTGTTTATGTGTTTATATGTCATTTTATTATGTTTATTTCTAACAGTTAGCGAGATGCTCGCGATGCTTGTGTTAAGGAATTATATTGTATTTTTTAATTAATCGAGCTCACTGCGAAAACAGTGACTGCCGATGGAGCAGACAAGTGTTAGAGTGGAGACCGCGATTGGGCAAACGTAGTGTAGGACGACCTGCGACACGATGGACCGACGATTTGAAGAAGGTGGCTGGTAGCGGATGGATGCGAGCTGCCCAAGACCGGGATGGTTGGCGCTCTTTGGGGGAGGCCTACGTTCAGCAGTGGTCGGCTATAGGCTGATAATGACTGCGAAAACACAAAATTCTTAGTAAACCTAATATTTTTTAGAATTTTAGAAAAGCTTTTAATTTCATTTTCAGTGTGTATATTAAATAATAAAGCCCCACACTAGAAATTTCTCCTGTCGTGGGTGCTATTACAAACACGAACTTTCACATACACAAACGCCCAGACTCGGAACAACTAAACTACCCTTAGATCGGATAAATATTTGCCTCGTGCGGGGATCTAACCCGCAAACTATGACGCACAAACCGATCGCAAAAGTATTAATCAATAGTTATATGTTATAAATCAATCAATATTTTTTGAGGTTACCGGTATTCACGTGCTTTTACTCCATGATAATTAAAACTTCGTTCGTGATAATTGTCAATTCAATTTATTCAGATTCAGTGTGAAGCAATCGAATACAAATTGGAATCTGTAATCGGATAACATTGTTACTGACAATCGAATGGAATAACTTTCATACTGATGTTTAAATTAAATTAAAATCTTAGTCTTTGATAAACTAGTAATGTTCAGGAAGCACCCGTAGCATTAAATATCTAATGTACTTACTATGACAAATTCAATAGAAAAAGCACGTTCAGTTTTTCCAAAACTTTCCAATTTTCTGAACAATTTTTTTAGCTTTTTTTGCAGATGCACGAGCATTTAATGCGCAGTAGAGAATATTTCCGATATTTCAATTCCGATATTGTGCAGTCCAATATCGGTATTATTAGTGGCAAATAATTATCAACGTCGTTTAATTAGCGCTCAAATCAGTCATCGCGCGTTTAACACAAAGCACGATAGTATCTGGCAAACCTATATCACATCACCAACACTTCGAGAATCAATTTAGATGGTTTTGCATGTGCTTGACTGGTAACACGGAAATATATAAGTGCAGATTCATTTTATACACCAATTAGGCCTTATTTTATAATGTAGCAATCTGTGTCCATATAAATAAGGCCCACTTAAATGCCAATATTCCAGCTGTTGTTCTTAAAAAGTGCGCTCCAAAGTTGTATGCACCAGTACCTGTTCTGCCCAAAACTGGTGTAGTCCGTATAACACGGAAACCAGCCAAAGTTCAGCCTAAAATGGTAGTCGTCTTAATAGTGCAAGCTATCGACTTATTGCAATCCATATAAAGTAAGATTGATGATCGTGTATTATTGAACACCTGCCCTTTAAGTATTCTTAGAAGACAATGCTTGCGACTTATGTCCAAGCGTATGATTTTTATCGGGATCGATAGAAGTTTTCTAGTATATGCTACGCGGCTATGGGATTTGCTTTCTACGTGGCTATCGATCATCCCATCATCACATCAACCGTTAGACGTCCACTCCTGGAAATAGGTCTGCCCCAAGGTTCGCTGCGACGAGCGGTCATGCGCCGCCCACGTCCAGCGGATTCCAGCTAACTTTACCAGGTCGTCAGTCCACCTTGCTGGAGGCCTACCCACGCTGCGGCTATGGCTATCGACATCTCCAAGATATTAGACGAGGCTTGTTCGAGAGAACGCTTCATTCGAGAAGTGTATGATAGCTGCTCGTCTGACTTTTATCTGGCTCTTTGAAACCTTCTGCATCATATTATCGATCTGCTGTCAGTCGGTTGCGGAGCGATTACTGTTTAATACTTTATGCAAGTGACGTAGACATACTCTACCAGAAATATATCATGATCAAACTCTTAAACGCAAAGGACTACGTTTTGTCCACTCATATGAAACCCCTCAGACTTATTCATTACAGATAGTCTCCATTCTTTAAAAGCGCTCAGACTAATTCGTGCTAAGATCTTTCGCTCATAAATTGACTAACAATCAAACTTGAGACATCTATTTGGGACTCACAAGCCCTAAATATGTTTAATAAAGAGCGATCCGTTTTATTATATACAATATTCAACCCTTATTTAAAATACCTACATATATTGAGGGTATTACAAACTCTACTGCGCCGTCAATATTTAAAAATCCTATTGCTTCAATATACAAGTATTTTCAAAGACAATATATTTTCTTCAACGGAAGAATATGCGATATACTTGGAATAGCGACTCTGTCTTAAGGTTTCAGTGCTTAAAATCGAATGGTATTTGTATTTCATATTCGATGGCATGTCAAGAGGACTTGAAGCGAGGATTCGCATTCAAATGAACCTGCCAAACTGTACAGTTTTACATAAATAGAGTAAAATGTTACTCACAATATTATGTATTGAAATAGTTTATTATAGCTACATATTTAAAGTCACATACGAGTCACCAAGTTGCCTAATATCGACCTAAAAGAATCGCTTTATAAATCTGCAAAAGCTCATTAAAAAAATTAAGGGAGATCCGTTGAAAACGGATTTTTGAAATTTAATCTCTAAAAGGGAGAAAAAAACGGGTGGAGGGGCAAACGCGATGGTAACAGCTGTGTCATATAGATAGTAGGTAGCGGTTGTTGGGTGCGGAGTACACATAACCAGTCCTTAGTGAAAGTCGGTGAGATGGGAAACCTTTGTCTAGCAGTGATCGTGCTTTCACGAACATTATGCGGTAATAGAGGTTCTATTTTCCTATTTGAGCCTATACACACCACTAGGTCTACTTCCCCAAAGGATTAAGCCACACGTAGATTTCACGTGTCCACAAATTTTAACTCCAACCTCTGTTCAACGAGGTAGCCAAACCTTTCATGGTAAACCAAGGCTTCTAGGAACTAGAAACTTCAATCATACATATATTAAATCAATTGCCAGTAATGCAAGGAATTCAGTACATTCCTGCTAGCTACCTCTTGCCTGCCTATTATTTACGAACGGAATGCCGCCGTAGCTTCACTTAGTAGATAGTACATGAATAATTTCGATCGAATGCTTTATTACAGTCATACACGGTAGAACCAGGGCTGGTTGTTAGGTCAGGAATTATTTTTAGAATTTTTGGGTCGAACAAAGATATACGATGAATATTATTTAATACTTCACAGGACTGAAGGAAATATTTGGACATCGAAAACAGATAGGTAGGTACCAGATTCGGAGTCCCCGTATTAAAATTTTGCATCGGTTTTTTACATAAACAATCGTTTATTAAATAGAAAGTACATATTCATATTGGGTTATAAATCTTTTTTGAATGGACTTATTCAATCGTAATAGGTACTCGAACGCAGCAGTATTAAGGGTTTCTTGTGTGTTAGGAAAAAAATAAAATTTACCAGTAATAAACGAAATGAAAAGTTTATTTCATCAAAAGTACCTACTTACAATCAACGCCTCGAAGCACGTAATAATGTCTGAAACATATTTACTGTTTCATACAACGAGATTATTCAAATTCAATTAATAATAATTATCCGAGTATATTAACAATATCAATAATAACAGTAATGTAAATGCATAGAAACTAACAAGTTTGACAACTTATTATTGAACGCAAACAAGATTACAATAAGGAGTTTCTACCTACCCCCATGAGAAAAAGATATGAGTTTCTAGTTATGTAAATGTATTTCTAACATAACAATTTAAAAAATATTAGTTATTTTACCAAACACTCCGTTTTTTACTCTACGTATTTAAAATAAATAAATTAATTAATAATGTCATAAATAAACGTAGTGGTTTGAAAAACGACGACAAAAATTTAGCAGACTACTTAGATGGTTTGGAAATGTTGAGAGGATGTCTGATAGGCGATTGACGAAAGGAATTTATATGGCTGTGTCATGATGTGGAAACAGTCGGGAGCGGGTCCCCTAGAAGGACATTATTGGTGAACTCCTTCAAAAAGGTGCGCAGTACTCGTAACCGAATGTGGATGAGGCTAAACTGGTAGGCAGGGATTGTAGAGCGTGGCATTCTGTAGTTTCCTTCTACCCTCATGGAAAAAGGCGTGAGTGTACGTAAGTATGTATTTAAAACCTCCCACTTTAATATACCCAATTGATCTCTTTAAATAGAAGTAGGATGACGTCTATGAAAGTTCCCGAAGCTGAAAGTAATAGCGCGTGGTACAGAAGAGCCCTTTAAAAGTTCGTACCCCAGAAAAGACTATTATTAGACATTGTTGACAATTCAACCCACAAGCTTATATAGTATCAAATTGTCCACAATATAAACTCATGGGCGTCTAGATACGCCCTTGAGTTTTTGACTTTTCCTATGGGGGGGGGGGCTTGGCCCTTCCTAGGATGGGCACAGTCCACCGTATGAGCATTACTAATCGGTAGCCCCCTCGGGTGGGCACTGGACTATTCTGGAGTGGGCAGTAATTACAGTTAAAACGACAATCTCAGACAGATACAAAAATAACTTGAATTCCATAACCTTATGTGTTTCGCCTACATCTCATACCGTCTTGTATGAGACCAATATAAGTAATAGAATCATTTATCGAAATGAGACACGCCAAAAAAAACAGTAATTTTTTGGTATACACAACTTATTTTATCTCATAATTTAATTACAATATAAATATCTTATAATTTTATTACAATATAAATAAACTCTAGGAAGCCAATTAAAAAAAATACAACAATACGTACGTACGTTAGCCTTCCGCTAGAGAAAGCATCAACGCAAACTAGTGTATAAACTTTATGATACACCGATTGTGAGAAAGAGTCAGCCCTATCCCCAACCTCAATACGTAATCGATCTATTTGAATCGAAATTTGATTTCTGTACTACACAGTAAAGCTCCAAGGTCGGAGTATTGATCTATGTTCTAGTTTGATGGTATGCCGGGTGGAGCTGATTTGTGATACCCATTAAAGTATATCATATTTGTGATGGGCCACACCTCCGCACTGACGTTAAATGTTGATCAAACATTTTTGGGGGGGAAATGGAGACAGTGTGTCTTTTGTCAACCAGATAAATATTAATTATGTAACCGGAGGTTGTGACACAGCGCCATCTAGTTCCCAGCTAAGCAAAGAGGCTTGTGTTACGGATGCTAGATGGTTGATGTACTACATAAAAACTTGGGGTTGCCAACGCATATGCAAGCCTTCTGGTTTTGCAAATGTCCATGGGCGGCGGTGATCACTTACCATCAGGTGAGCCGCCTGCTCGTTTGCCCACTTGTCACCATAAAAAAAAAAATTTTTTGGAAAATTAATTACATACATATACATGTCATACATCCATGACTCGGATACAAAAATTACAAGATTGATGCTACAAACATAACTAGTACTGTTATCATATGAACCAGACTGCCACGTTAGTTTAGTGGTTGCAAAGTGGATCTAGAGATATTGGGTTTCATTCCCAGGTCGAGCAGTGTTTTTGGGTTTTTCTATGAAATTGTCAGTAATAGCTGGTAGTTTGAATTCGTGCCCGGTCGATGGCAATATGCTCACCCTCTACATGGGACCTAAAACATACCGTCGAAATGTGGGTGTGTATTACTACACCTCTGCCTAACCCTTCAGGGACGACAGGCGTGATGGTATGTTACGTTATACTGTAAACAAAATTGAGATAAAAAGAAAACAGTAAGCCAGTCAGTAAGTCCCAATACGATTTAAATTTAGAACACGATCTTTCATATGACTTTTGAGACTTTTCTGGCAATGACACCTGCCAGTGACAATTGACATATCTCCAAATTGAAAAGCGGAGTGAGTCACCTAGCATTTAGCGCCTCTAGACGATAACTCTCTCTCTCTCTCTAGACTGTTAGGAGGCATTCCAACATTATGATTTAAAACATTGGCACCGTATTCCACTAATTGTCATCGCGGGAGACAAAAGAAAATTAGTTTTGGCGCCAACAACGGCCAACGCGCGATGAAACGTCGAGAGAAATTTTATTAGTGCATTTTTTTTGTTTAATTGCCAAATTATTCTGTAAAAAAAGAAAATGTGTCCTTTGGTGGGTTCAAACCATTGTTAAATCTCGAAATGAACGATATACAAAAATATCACATATACGGCATCTCACAAGAAAAACGTTGTTCTTTTTTTAAATAGACACGACCGATTATTACAAACTCTTTTAGCACAGCGACGAATACCAATTCGAATTTAGAAAAAAAACACGGTCACTACCGAAAAGGGCGTAGCTATTGTAAACGTGTAACGTCCAATACCGTCACAGACTCATCTGGCTCGTAGGCGAAGCGACACGCCCCCTTGGCATAGTCTGCGCGTGATTCATTCTGAAATGTCAAACTCGCGATGTTTACCGTACAGACGGAACGCGGAATGACAAAACACAATTCTACCACTAATTGGAAAACTACAAATGTACAGAATAGTTACTCACTGCAACTACAGTACAGATACAACTGATTATTTTAATTCAAATTTTACATTTTTTTTTCACATTACTGCTTTTTTTTCTGTTTTCATTCAACTGTTTGTCTAGACATAGTACTTTGTTCGTAGACTGTGTGTAGTGGATATTCTGAATGTAATCTATTTAATTGCTTTACATAAGAGACATACGCGTGCTCACTGATTTATTACTGACAAATCCGCTTAATTCTCTTTTCGCGGTAGAAATTCCTTGACAAACTAATCTCTATTGAATAAAAAATGTGTGTTAATTTTTATCTGTCTGCGCCGCATCGCGTTTGTTATGAAAACTTGTTACTTTTACGTGTGTCTTTTGAATAATCACAATTATACGTAAATATATCTTCATGATTTACACTTTTTTTTTATACTACAACAGTTTTTTATAGTTACTAAACTGACAGCAAACGGAATGCTCAAGCTGTCAGAAAAGTCACACCCATAACGAAGTCTGGCAACCTTACTCACTCGCAGAAACACAACTATTGTTGATTCACTGCGGTCTTCTGTAAGGCGGAGGTACTTCCACAGTCGGGCAGGTCGATTTGAGCGAGGAATCTCACAATGTCTCTTGACACAAGTCTTGTTAATTGTTTTTTTTTATTTAAGATATGGTTTAACGATGCCGCATGAGCGTGTGCATGTTAAGAACAAACACAATAAAACACGCAATGACAAAAGGCCGGCTCGATATTTATGTTGCAAATATCTTTTTTCTACATTCATATTCGCAAAGAATTTAAACGTGTAAACAGTTTTTATTCGAACAGCTAAAAAAGCAAACATTTTTTTAATATCATTCCCGTATGGTTAGGCAGTGGTGTACTAATGTGCACCTACATTTCGTTGGTATGTATTGTGTCCCATGTAATAGGGGGCCAGTCTAGTTAACCGGACAAGAATACTAACTCCGTAGAGAACACATACTAATTACATAGAAAAACCCAATAACACTGCTCAACCTGGGCATAGAACCGAAGACTTCTAACTCAACAGTCGCACCGGACCAACAACGCAGTCTTAATGATATTTTTGAAAATATCAGAAGAAACAAAATTGTGAGCGTGAATGACCCAAACGATATTAAAAATATATGCACTAGAAAGTCCAAGTCGGGAACCGTTAGAACAAAATCACGCGCATATTGACTATCGATTCTATTAAAAAAAGACTATAGGTAATTTACATAACTAGTTACCGCTTTGTTCAGACACAGGTGTTGAAATACTTTCTTTTATTTATATTCGTTGTCTACAGAATTTTCGGTCATAATCTTATATATAAAAATCTCGTGATACAGTGTTTGTCGCTGAACTCCTCCGAAACGCCTAGACGGATTGTTATGAATTATTGTATGTATATTTGGTAGGTCTGAGAATCGGTCGTAGGCTATTTTTTACACCCCTAGGTGATAAGGATTTCCCTCACCAGAGTTTTTCTATTATTTTTTATTACAAAATATTTATTGGAACGAAGATCCTTATCGCGCGTTGCGAAAGGAGGCTAGACGGAAAAAATTAAGACGAAAAGTGGTAACGACACTTTTTGCTATAGTAAGCTATTGTAAGCCGTGCGGCGTGCGCATGTTTCTCTGTCTGTCTCTTTCTCTCTCTTATAGAAAGAAAGGGACACCCGGATGGAACGAAGTTCCTTTCGATTAATTAGTGAAGGAATTGTAAAAAGGAACTTCGTTCCATCCGGGTGTTCCTTGACACCTCTCAAGTTTTTTTTGTATTTTTATGATTTGGCATTGAAAAAAAGTTTTAACCCTAAATTTTCACTCTTCTACTACCAACTCCTAAAATGTGGCAACACAACGTTTGATGGGTCAACTAGTCTATTAATAATTTTACGGAACATTGCGGATAATGATTACATACATACATACACTAACGCCTTTTTCCCATAAAGATAATGATTATTATTTTCTTTTACTATTGCTTAAGAAATATCTAGTAAAGCAATTGTATAATATAGAAGGGAAGAAACACTGCTTCGCAATAACCCCATAGGTTTTAGGTAATAGGGCATTTTGTTTTTACGTTCAGCCGAAACTTTGATCAAATATAGTTTTTTTTTTAATATATTCTACGGATATAATTTAATCCCGACGTTTACAGCATCCATGGTCATAAGCAGACTTGACAGACAGAAAGTCTTTCTTGTATGATATCATTTTTTTTACATGTTCATTGAATTTATAGATATAATTTACACTCAGAATTTATAACTTAATTTTATAAACTGTTTACAGTTTTCGATTGCGTACAAAATATTGAAACAACGATAAATAATTAATTCTATGCGCCAGTCGTCTGGTAATAAACAAAACCAACAAGAGTTATTTAGACACTGTCACACACTTTAACAAACGGTCTTATTATATCAACACTGTACGCATAAATTACTGTACAAAAAAGCGTGCAATGTAGAATCAATAAATCATCTGCAAATTAAAATCAAAGCATAATTACACAAATCCGTGTAACCAGTTGCACAAGTTGTAGAACTTCTATGATTGGACATCGCCAGATGACGGCAGTTACAATTAATTGATGCCACCACATCTGTGCCGGGTAGGATTGAAATTAAAT
Source organism: Craniophora ligustri (assembly GCA_905163465.1). NCBI lineage: Eukaryota > Metazoa > Arthropoda > Insecta > Lepidoptera > Noctuidae > Craniophora > Craniophora ligustri. The sequence continues at coordinate 1,882,783 of LR990981.1, forward strand.
TGTAATATCAATATTAAGCTATTAAGTTTTTTCATTAAATACGTACCTATCAGTTGAATATTTGTGTAATAAATATTACCATAGGAAGGCCGTAACTGTTTGGCACACTCGTGGTATGAAAAATAATAATTTGAACTATCCAAATAATGCCAGTTAAGCGATCATTTGTTAAGGATTGTGAGTTACTTCAGTTATTTTTGAAACATGATTTTATAAATAAATAATCTCCGACATTTCACACAACACCATCTAGTCCCAAACTAAGCAGAGCTTGTACTATGGGTACTAGACGATGGATATAATACTTATATACTTTTTTTTTGTAAATACATACTTATAATACATATATTCTAGAACACAAACACTTGTAATCGTCACATAAATATTTGTGTTCCTTGGGAATCAAACCCACGACCTCGTGATCCGCAGTCCGGTACTCGAACCACTAGACCACAGAGGTCGTCGAATATTTTACATATTTTATAAGTTTGAATTGTACACATTACGCATATTATTTAAAGATTCTAAAAACACGCACGAAACAAGAGTAAATCGTAGCGAGGAGTATCAATACAACGATAAATAGGTTTGTGATGATACTATGCTTCGATTCTGATAACTAGTGTGCAAGTAAATAGTTCACAATTTAATGCCATTGAATGGTAGCAAAATCAAATCCATCAGGAAACAATATCTAGGTATGTAGATATAAATACAGAATAATTATTGTGATAACATTCATACAATCTCTGTTTGTTAGCTCTGTTTCATAGTACAATAATATTTAACAGCATTAATGTTCTATCATCAAGCTGTAAGCCTAGTGGTGTGAGCAGTGGACTGTATAGTCAAAGCTCTTAAGTAACTGTGAAGTCAAAGGTCTCGAGTTCAAACCCAAGGCATGCACCACAGACTTTCCGGAAGTTACGTGCGTATTTATCACATGCTCAAACGGCAAATAAAAACATCGTGAGGAAACCTGCATGCTTGAGATTTTCTCGATGGCATTTGAAGTCTGCCAACCTGCGCTAGACTAGCGAGGTGGACTTATAGCCTAATCGCTGTTGCCGAAACAGTTAATGGGTAGATGACAAATATGAGTTTGTAGTAGTTATGTACAATATACCTATATCGGACAAGTTATCGCATTCGATAGAAGTGGCATACAGATATGCAAGAACGGTAACACTTAGGTTTAAAGAAGAATTTATTACTCATAAAGAACGTAGTTCACTTACAATGAGCTTAAATTACTAACTTATAACTAATAATAGCTATTACAATAAGTATTACAGTGATCGAACTAATCTAAAATATCTTTTCATAAATATATGTTTTTAATCGACTTTTAAATAAAGAAATGGACTGACAATCCTTGATATTATTTGGTAGCTTATTATATAGTTGTGCTCCTTCATACATAATATTTCTCTTACCGTAATTTGTTCTGTGATGGCGTAATTTAGCACACTTGCTTACATGTACTATACATGCAAGCAAGTGTTACCGTTGTGCTACGCTTGTTATCAACCAAACTATAGCGAACCACAAATTATTTTTAAAACGTTAACGTTTCTTTAACCTCGCTGATGACCAATAGGCTACCTATTGGTGTGAGTGGACCAGTGGACCAGTGGACTGAGATGTCAGAGGTCCGGAGTTTAACCAAAGGCACTTTACGGAAGTTATGTGCGTATTTATCACACGTTTAAACGGTGCAGGAGAACATCGTGAGGAAAACTAGTGCTCGAGAGATTTTCTCGATAGCAATGAAATCTGGCAACCAGGGTAGCGTGGTGAACTAGTAGGTAGGTAGGCTATGCCTAATCCATCTCAAATGAGACGAGACCCGTGCCCAGCAGTGGTACAATAATAGGTTGATGATTATGAACATAAACTGACATAGGTTAAGCGTTTGAGAACAATCTCACTTGATGGTCAGTGACTGTTTGGTCTAAGATGTAGCACGCTTTTTTAGAAGATACATATTTACTTGTGATTTGTAGAAAATTGTACACTCGTCAGAAATGCAGACTCGGGCGTTTTAATGACAATGATACGATTGAAATTAAACTACTTTTTACGGATTTGGTCGCGATAAAATCCGTAAAAATTAGTTTGATTTCAACGTCCAATATTCGCGTAAGTGTAAGAAATCAAAATGATACGATTGTTTCGACAGTCACAATTTTTATCTATGGAGATGATCGTGAGTTCCAGTGTATGTTTGTTAGTCATTCACACAAAAACAGCTGAACCCATTTGAATGAAATTTGGCATATACCTAGATAAAAAGTATAGTTTCGACGACCCGTTTAGCTCAGCGGTAGTTAATGCTGCCTGCTGTGCTATAGGTCCCGGGTTCGAATCCCGGTATGGACAAATGTTTGTGTGATGAGCATGAACACTTGTATCCGAGTCATGGATGTTTCTATGTATAATATGTACGTATTTACAAAAAAAAAGTATATATGTAGTATATCAACCACCTAGTATCCGTAACACAAGCCTCGTTGCTTAGCTCGGAACTAGATGGCGCTGTGTCATAATGTACCTATAGTAATATTTAATAGGTATATAAAAAAAAGAAAAACGTACTAAAATAATTATTATTTACAGTAATAAATATTTTATTTCAATATTACTTTGATAATCGTCATTCAATTTGGTAGAAATCTTCAAAGTGAAATAAACCTTTTGAAGTCGGTGTGATGTAGACAGACAATTTAGTTAAACTTTATTATGCCGTCAATTAGACTGAGTGGGACGAGTTCTATATATTTATAACAATTGGTATATTTATGAAATGTTTACATTGCTTATTTTAAACATATATTTTTCATATTATTCCTCTTCAATTTTACCCACAATGAAAAAAAAATGAATCTGACATGTATGAGTCTGTCTGTCATTGTAGGCTCCGAAATGAATCAACCGATTCTGATGTGGTTTTCTTGTTTGCTGACGTGATCAAAATAGATATGTACCTTCAGTTTTGATTTATTTTAAATTCAATAACTGTGATAGCCAAGAGACTCGAGTTAGATCCTAAAGCACCCACCACTGACTTCGAAGTTACGTGCGTATTTATCGCTACCGCAAACTGTAAGGAAAACATCGTGAGGAAAGGAAATCTGCTTGCCTAAAAGATTTTCTCAAAAACTATATCTTATGTATGGTTAGATACTCGTTGGATTTTCTCGATAGCGTATGCAGTCCGGGCGTACTAGGCTAGCGTGATGGACTATAGCCTAATCCCTCTCTCAAATTAGAGGAGATCCGGGCCCAGCAATAAATGAGAGAGCGGGAGGGAAATAATAGGCGACTTTATTTGTTTTAAATAGGGTTGGTAGGCAACTAAATTCATAATCAAATTATCGTTTCAAATCGGGAACGTCTAAGCGCAATAAATGTTGCTATAAACATTTTATGATCGTAAATTAAAATTAGTTTAGTAGGTACACTTTGATCTCTATGGTAAGACAATCATCAAATTCAAATAAGATTACTCTTTTCTCAATCTTATTTAGAAATAACTATTGTTTAACAATCATATTGTTTTATTAGTAACAAAAATGTGTTTGTAATAGAAATAAATGGTTTAAACTTGTAAAAGAGCTTTGCGTATTTCTACGAGTACATATTTCGCACATAAAACTTGAGATACGGATAGACGAAATTTTGTATTTTGAAATTAGTCTAATTTAAATAGTGTCAATTGAAATAAGTCACGACTATGTAACCTCAATAACACTGATGCAGATAAACGATGTATTAACGTTATTTTTCAATTAAGTAATAAGGTAATTGAGAAAAAAAATCTTTTTCGAATAAAAATCGTCTCTGATCAAAATCAAAATCAAAAAGGTTTTTATTTCATATGAACTTTTTCAAGCATTTATAAAACGTTATGACTCTAGTTGCACGTGCAATCGTGACTCGATTAGAAAAAAGTTTCAATGCGTTTTGTGAAAACAGTAGTGTACAGTATTTTATGCCTACCCACTTATAATTTATATTATTTAATCCTAACAAAGGTGCCATTAAAATCATTCATTGCATTGGAGAAATTTTAGACTACAAAACATTAATTTGTGATAACAAAAGTTGTTATGAAACTATACATTTGCTGTACCTACTTCAGATAACTTGCATTTCACATCGAACAAATAGGTATTAGTAGATATAATTTAGATACATACTTAAGATATTGAAACCAATCAATATTATCAGTTCTTTTGCGGAAGAATATTTGAAGAGTATCGGCATTTTAAAGGCATAAATAAATAGCCAGAAATTTACGCGGCTACCGGCACAAAAAATAAATAGGCCCAGACTAATAACGTATAGACAATTACCTATAATTATCTATTTTTAAATCAGTAATATTTTTGAAAACCTGGTATCATTGTATTATTATCGACCTACAAACGAGAAATAACTCTGTTTCCCGCGAACAAGAAAGAGTACCCAAAGGCCTAATGACCGAGGGATGTCAATCACATTTAATTGACAGTGTCTGGGCATGAAGTTATTTTTGTATCGTGAATGTGTCAACGTGAAAAATTTCCTTAACTAAGAATAAAGACCGTAAATGTGTAATTTGAATTCTTTTCCTAACTCACCATTTTTAAATTCATGTGTCAACAAAACGTAACCTCAAAATGAGGAATCAACAACGTAACGTGATCATGACAAGACGCGTAAACTAAACGTTGTATCAGTCAACAAACGATCATAATCATTAATCCGATGATTACCGGAACTATTACAAAAGCGTTTCGTGACTGAAACACGAACATGGAACGGGAAATGTACAAAACACGGCCATTTTCGTCGGGTCTACGTAGATATAGGTTTGACAATTATGTAGATAAATATTGTAACTCACCCTTTCGACATCCAGGTCGGTCCCTGTGCATAGTCTCTTGCTACCACTACCATTGTAAGCCATCGTGCACCACAAAACAAAACACAAATCACACCGAAACGCGTTTAGCAGGAAACGAAACCGACAATACCTCCTTCTACGGCGATCCTGAGCAGACTGAAAGAACGAATGAAATAATATTGAATCGCGAACGAATGAGGAGCGGGACGCGCAGATAGCGGATTGCCATAGGTAATATTTTTACTACTAAAGTAGTATATTTAAATGATCAACTTAAATAAAACGCATATTAAAAAAATGTAATAATCATTTCATTATTATCATTAATTATTTCATCATTTTAAACACGATACCTAAGAACAATAATCTGATAAAGAAACAAGGTAGTTGCCAAAATTCTATCATTCTATACCCACCAAGAGGTCGATGAACTGTCAAAATGTCATTACTTGATTGTTTGTTGTGAATAAAGTTTGCAACAAAATTGTCGGCTTTTTGTTAAATCTAAGATAAATCACTAAAACAATGTATCGTATATGAAAAAATGAGTGTTAACGAAGAGGTGGAAATAAAAATCGAGTATTATGAGTCACTTGAAACAGACCCCCTGTGTGAAAATGATGAAAAACTTACGTGTCTTGTAAACGAGTCCATTTCGTCAGATATTTCTGATCAAAATATAAATCAACAAGTAAGTAACTGTGAAAGTTATGAATTAGATTAGCAGTAATTAATTTAAAGGCTGGAACCGTATTTTGAACAATAATTTTATTGTTATTCACGACCGCGACAGTGCACCAAGGAATATTGGCAATCTGCCAAACAGACTTCATCCTAGTCCTACGCATCTAGTAAAAATTCAAAAATAGAAAACTTTTCAGTTAGAGTCAGACATTCCTTGCTGATAATTGTGTTATTTTTATATGAATGAAGATAGTTCTATTATAAGGCTGTTATCAATAGTTTTTAAGTCGGCAATTACTGAACCAATATTACTGAACCTTTGGATGTGCTATCGGAGTGCGAAGCCTGGCCTCCTTTAGCAATTTTTTTATGCCACTGAGGCGGTAAACAAGCTTCTGGCCCTCCTGCTGGTAAGCGCTTATTCTAAAGCTTTAGCTTTTAATCTAATTCTCTTGTTTGCAGGCATCAGATGATGTGAATGAGAACTTAGAAAATCTAGAATCTGCAGCCAATGATGAGAATTACTATCCTATTGTAAGTGAGACAATAAACTCAGTTTAGATAATTGGGAAAAACTGGTTATCATTTCCACCTTTCTTTGTTTACCCATCAAATTTAATACATGTTATTATTATGATTTTTCAGGAGTCATCAGATGAAGTAACATGGTATAAGTCTGTAGATTATCAAGGAAGATATCTTTGTAAATTCTGTGAACTCTCATATTCTACAATCCAAACTATCCGTCACCATGTAAAAAATAAGCACACTAATCACTATGACCAAATAAAACGATTGACCGTTCTAAATATAAGAAAACGTAAAAAGAAATGCCATGTATGTAAGAAAAGATTTAAAAACACAAATGATTTGCAAATACATGTAAAAACTCATGGCATTGATAGTTTACGAAAGTCTTGCTTCATTTGTCATGCAACATTTAAAGAAAATACAGAACTATTGATGCATTTATCAAAAGAACATAAATCAGAGAAGAAAAACCTTCATTTCTGTGTCACATGTGGGTACAGTACATCAAAACTATCACATTACAAACAGCATGAGAAAACGCATTCATCAAGCAATTTGAAATGCTCATTTTGTGAATACACTACGTACCATCTCCCAAACATGAAAATTCATGAGCGCATCCACACAAATGAAAAACCGTATATTTGTAGTTACAACGGGTGTAGTTATCAATGTGCAGCAAAGTCAGCCATGCACAGTCATCAGTTACAACATAATAAGGAGAAAAATATTGTGTATTGTGACAAATGCAGTTATAAAACTGTTTATAAACATAGTTTGAAGAAACACATGGATAGTCATAAAAGAAATAGCGTGAGAACTAGGTTTTAACTCATTATTTTTATACTTATATACATATATTTATCATTATTATGATACCATGCTCAACATCAAACTACAGGATTGGGTTCCCAATAAGGAAATCAGACGAAGGACAAAGCTCCGAGACATTAGTAAGTTCATTATGGGGCTCAAATAGAGTTGGGCCGGACACATGGCGAGGAGAAGAGACGATAGGTGGAGAAAAACGCTCACTGAGTGGTGGCCAAGAGGCCATAGACGTAGTGTTGGACGTCCGGCGGCGAGATGGGTCGAATCCGGACGAGATTGGCACAGGACCGAAGCAAATGGCATGCATGGAAAGAGGCCTATACCCAGCAGTGGGATCAGAAAGGCTGTGGATGATGATGATGATGATGATTATGATATCTCTCTAACTTGAATCAAGACAATTGGAATACATAACATTAACTTACATCACCAATCAGGAACTTCTATAAACAAAATACACACTTTTGTTTATTTGGCTGGCTGGCTACTATCATTGGTATGAGAAAGTAAGTGGAGTTTTTAGTCAGTGTGAATCTGATATATCAGAATTTACCACTTTCCCAATTTGTCAGTGATATTGGATGATTTTGACACTATAAAAACAGGTTCCAGAGTTTTGGTTTTGCTGTACATATTTAAGGGTGATTGACAAACTGGCTGTACAAACAGCCAGCACACAGTCAAGATTCCAGTTAGATCTTTCTAATCGAAATTATGGTGTTGTGTTGGTCTGTCTGCCAATCTTTTCAGGAAATGAAGGAGATAATTGTTTAGACAGTTTTAATTCAGCTTTTTAAGCATTTTAACATTTATGTAAATCTTGTGAGTTTTCTGATTAATCCGATTTTTGAGTTATTTAGGAAAGAATGTATTTCTTTCCCACCCATGCCAAATTTATAAATAAGTAATAAAAAAACATCGAGATAGCAAGTAATAATTGTTTTATTTTTATTTATGCAACTTTTATACAACATTCAGTTAAAATCAGTAACAAATTCTTAACTCTAATATGTACATTATGCTACACTATTGTTCTGCAGTTTGGATTATGTATGTAATTGTTCTTTAACTATATTCAATATAATAAATTGGATTTCTTTCATAACAAAACGAAACTCATTAATACCACAATATAAACAAGTGTGTATGTGCAAGGTAACACTGATAACTTTATGGATATTGATTCAAATGACTTATCGCAATTAAGAATTCTTGAAGAATGATTATTAAACTATGGCAGCTGAAAATGAGTCAAAATAACAAATCACTGATATCATATAGGAGTGCATCTTAATTAAGTAGATCTACTTCTTGTTGTACCCCATGGTAATTAAATATCATCCTTAATGTGATTAAAAAATTAAATTAAGTTCATATTTAGTAATTATAGTGATAGCATGAACTTCTTTGGTGAAATATCTTTTAATACAGTAAAGCTAAACAATATAAAAGAATTTCGACCCCTAGGACATCAAAATTGCATTGACATCAGCTACCATAAAAGACGATTTAATCAACTAAGCATGATTTGGTTAAAAAATTTGTAAATACAATTAAGAAATCAGTGTGGTTTTGGTTTGTGTCCATCTACGTAGAAATTCCTTGTTGCTTTTGGTAGTTGGATTTCCATACCTTCCAAATCTTTTGTGAGAGTTATTTGACAGCCTGAAAAATAAAAAGATGATGGTAGGATAGACATTATTATAATATTAGAGCACCAAAGGACGGCAGAGGCAGAGGACAGCAGAGTATTATGGCGCAGTTTAGGAGAGGCTTTTTATGTCCAGCAGTGGACAGCAATAGGCTGAGTTGAGAGCACCAAAGTTTAGTTTAGTTTAGGCACTTGCTTTGTTCATTGAATGGTTTTAGGAAAACAACAGATACATAACAAAATGTGGCAGAAGTTAAATGCTTTCAAACAAACTTACTAATAATAAATAAGTCTCATATCTCATAAATGAGTGGAAACCCACCCAACAGTAGGATAAAATGGTTAGATGATGATGAACCAAACTTACCTAATCTAGAGTTTTCTTTGAGAAATGGTGCCATATCCAATAAATCATCCTCCTTTTCTTCCGTAGCTGGTATTTTATCAAAATAGTCTTGATTTACATACACATGGCATGTGGTACATGCTAAGGATGCTTCACATGCACCTACAAATGTTACGTGTTTTAGTATATCAAACTTAGGGACGAACAGTAGCATGCTGATTTAGCACATGAATAAGATTGTACTTTTGTAGATAAATTCAGAAGTGTACTTCTATTCTTAATAATATTATAGTGAGTGAGTAGTGTGTCTACATATACCACCAAGATAAAATCCCTTACAGTCACTAGCCACACAGAAGTCTATTTTACTTTAAAAGAACCTCCACATTGGGCAGTAATCTAAAAACTGTGTTTTTATCAGTATGGATCCTATTTGCCTTGCTTATGCCGAGTTGAAAACTTAGGTAAAAGGTCCATTCAACACATTTACATATATCTCTTGCTTCAATGGAGTCTACAAACAACTATTTGCTCTTACCTTCCATAGGAATTTCATGTCTATGTGCCAGATACATAACATTGTCACCTACTTTGCCTCTTACTTTAATTTTATTTCCATCTTTGTCTATATACACTATATTTACCCTGAAAATAAATTTAGAATAGTTAGAGGGAGCTCAAATTAATACAAATATGTTAAAGTTATCTTCAGCAAACCTAAACATTATAAACCTTATTATATAATTGACTAAAAACTGAAATGCTACATTTTTTAAGCAGCCCTTGATAGCTACTGAATATTGAATAGAGTATTTTGCTATGAGTGTATTATTATTGACGCCGTCGTCAACAATATCATACCGTCGACTTCTGTAATTATTCTGTGCAATTTGAAACAAATACATTAAGAATTTCATAGTACGTACACCTCTTCTTCTGACTTCGGATCTTGCCATTCGTATTCCCCGTGCCATAAATCTGTAAAAATATTTATTAAAATCTATATGACAATTAAACACGCAAAGTAAATAACAAAAAAAAACAGTACTTGAAGTCACGTGAATTCTTCTTAATTGGGAAGCCAGTGGTGCCATAAGAGGCTTAAATTTTCGCAATATTATATAATGCTTCAATACTGACTGCAACATTATGTAATTACATTTATATATTACAGAATAATATTGTTTTCGGTAAATTATTTCTTGGTTAGAAATCTATCATAAGCTTATAGTAATTTGACATTGACAAGTAGCAAAATTGACAACTTACAGAATTGTCTGTCAACATTGATGCGTTCTGATGTAACTATTAGGTGGCTGGATGTGGGTGTGGTTGGGATAATAAATAACGCAATTATACAAAACCTACACAAGGTTGTTTAGATATAATGGCATATAACGTGTTACTAATTTTGTTTAATTGTTTTTACCAATCAAACTTTCATAAAATATGAAAAAAACTGGTGACCATCTGCAGGAAAAATGGCGATACTTATTCTATGCGAATGCAGTTTCCAATACCGAGTCGATAATTGAAGTCTTTGGATAAAATCAAAATCAAAATATCATTTATTCAAAGTAGGCCAAATTTAATTGGCTCTTTTTGAACGTCGACAGTAAAGACAGCCCCCAAAACGCCCGCCCTTCACCGCTTCCTAGTGTTTTTGTTGGGAAGAAGAAGCGGCGCAACAAACTCCCCAACAACACAGTTTTGACTGTTAATTAATGTAACGATTCTATACAATATTACAATGAATCAATTGGTACACAGTTTATCGAATCAGCTAAATTATTATTATTATGTGAGCTAGCATACACAAATCCATTTTACCAATAAAAATATATAATTATGAATATTTTAATACACACTTAGCCTCCATTTGTCTGTATGTGCCCGCTCACATGTAATAACACGTTTTAACAAGTTACAATAATGAGTTGTCTTGGGTCAATCCGGTGACCATCTTGTACTGTCACTAAAATAGTCATTTAAATTATAATATGCCTTCTTGATAAGACAATCTTTTATTGTACGTTTAAAAGCGACAGTCGGTAGATTCAAAATGTCACTAGATATTCTATTATAAATACGTATACCGACTCCCTCAAATGAATTATGCACCTTATGTAAACGGTGACTAGGAGCGCATAACGGAGCAGATCCCCTTTGGTTACTTAGGGGTTAGGGTAAACAATATACAGTAATGTGGCTTTTACATGAGCATAACTAAAGGTAGGCAGGTAGGCCGTGCCCACTCCAAAATGGTTCAGTGCCCTCCCTAGGATGTTAAGCTACCGATTAGAAATTCCCACACGGTAGACTGTGCCCACCCCAGGACGGGTGAAGGAAAAGTATTGATACGTCTATGGGCTTTTACTCCGTTCTGAAAGTGCTGGGGAATGTAAAGTAATAAATTAACTGTCTAGCCTGTTGGCACGATGGCATAACCAGTGGATTGTGAAAGTCAAAGGTCACACCACTCACTTACCATAAGTTAGGTATGTGCCCATTTATCATAAGCTCAAATGGTGGAGAAGAAACGACGTGACGAAATCAGCTTGAAAGATTTTCTCGATGGTGTGTGAAGTCTACAAATCCGCACCAAGCGAGCGTGGTGGACTACAGCTTAGTGCTTCTGAAATTAGTGGGAAAGCCGTGCCCAGCAGTAGGACAATAATTGGGTTGATCTTGATTATGATGACGAGAAGTACGTTGTCCAATTATTAAAGTTTCATCCCCTTCTTCATTATCATCGGCCTATATTAAAAAAAAAAACAACTGCTGGACGTAGGTATCTCTTAGTAAATGACACGGAGCTCGATCTTAAGCTTTTCTCCTCCAGTCACTGCCGAGAGCCAGCTGCCTTTCGCAAGTCGTCGCTCCACGTGGCCGGCGGGCGGCGCGGCTCTTGCTTAAAGGCTGAGTTGAATCAATCAACTCAGCCTATCATAATTCACTGCTGGACAAATAAAACATAATATTTCTGGAAATTAAGACACAATGCCATTTAGTTTCGAGCTAGACAACAAGGCTTGTGTCTCAGATAAGAGATGGTTGAGATTCAAATCCAAGACTCATAGCACAGCAGGAAGCGTAAACTACCGCTGAGCTAAACGGGTCGTCAAAGATAGATCGTGGGTAACTGGGTAATTTTCACTTGGAAAACAAATAATATTTTCTTTCATTTTTCTCTTCTTATTTAATTACATAATTCGACACATAATTGTATGATTGCAACACTATTATAAACGTCAAAAGATGTTGAAAAACGTCAATACTTGCTACTAAAAAAGGCCATTTTGATAATTTTTCATAATGAATTAAAACATAAAGTTATTGATTTTAGCTCTAAGGTATTGGTTAGGTATGTGTACTTGATAGATACAATAACTTGTTAAGCTTTTCTTAGCAAATAATAGAGTAAAGTTACTGTTTCGGCAACCTATGTTGTGAATTTTGATGATAGACGTATAAGTTAGAGATAATCTAGGTGAGTTTTATGACTAAATGAATTAAATGACGTGTATTTCACCATATCATCGGGTGTTCGACATCAATAATCTTTGTTTTTTGTTACTGTTATTAAATGTATGTATGTAATAAAGCCGTGAATTTTGTGTTGGTGAATATCCTTGTTTTGAGGTGTACCCACGGACTTACAGTTATTTTACCAGTATATATTTTTTATTATCAAGTTGTCCTTGATTTTGTGTTGCAGTGTTATTTATTATTATTAGTTTGGTCAGTTTCTTAGTCTGTTTGAAGTTTGTTACAAAATAATTCCTCAATGATTTGAATTTATTATCCAATAATAAAAAAATTGAGGGTAGCAGGGACTTTTAAATATCAAAGGCACGTTTGAAATTTTACATTAGTATTCCACATATAATCTTACACTTATCAGAGTGATTTTTGAATAATTTCAAACTCTATTCTGAAAAATTTTAAAAAGTTAAATTGTTTAATATTTTGTTCAAATCATGCAGTTTGCAATCTGCAACAGTTGATTAGAAATTTAGACTAGTTTAGAAATTGTATTTATATTTAATATTTTTTTTGATAACTACATCAGAATGTAGTTAGTGAAATCCATATATTACTATTATTTGTATCTGCTAATTTTATTGATACCTTGATGAGTTTATTAAATAATTAATTTTCATTTCAGGTTTTAATGAAACATAATAAAAATGGATTTAGATGTTACTGTTAAGGTAGAAAATGTAGAGATAGAAAACGTTAAGATTGAAAACATTAAGGTAGAGAAAGTTGATATGAGGAAAGACCCTACTTCATTTTTACCTGAAGAGCCTATGTCTTATGAAATCAAGAAAAAAAAGAAGAAAAAGAAAAAACAACAGGAAGACCCTTTCAAAGATATAGATGATAAAATAGGTGCTAGAGTTGAGCAAGTAACAGTAATAGATCCTGAAGTTAAAATAAAAGTTGAGAATATTGAAGTGGAATTAGATTTTAATGACGTAAGTCTACTTGTGAGCTTATGTACTAACACAATCAATAATAATGCCTAGTCTTCTTTGTGTCAATGGAACATGAATGACGTCAAATTATAATAATAATAATACCCATATTTACATAAGCCAAAAAATATGGCCATTAAATTTGACGAGCCCAGAATATTGCCACAGTTACAGCATTTTCAGTGGCAAACCAAAGGCCTCTCAATGTGCAGGTGTTGGGGCACAAAGGGCATGAAAGTAACTGCAACTTAGTTTGAGGGCCAATACCACGTTAACAGGCCATCCTTGTTTCGTCAATGTAACCCCACCTGTTCATATCGTATTTGCTTCTACCCACTTGAGTCCAGAGTCGGTTTAATAACTTTCATGTAGGTCAGGGGAGATCGAAACCAGAAGGAAGCTTTTTTTCAGGATGTATGGTATTAGCTGGAGGGCCTTTTTTCCCACAGTGAATTCCCACAGTGGCTTCATCTGGACAAGCCGACAGGGCCTCCATCGCTTTGAGGGAGCTATGTCGGCTTTTTAGACGCTGTGTTGGCAGATGGACACCAAACATTGGGTGTCTTGTGTTAGATAGCTGTTTTTGTCTTTTGACGTAGTTTCACTAATATCAAATTGACTACTGAATTTTATAAAATAGATGAAGTCCTTTAACTGCTATATAAATTATACTTTTTAAATTCCAGTTTGCGGACAGCAGTGGCCTAATGCTTGTAGGTCCTCATTGCGATGATAGTCAAGAGCCCGCAGTCAAAATTGAACAAGATAATCACGAGGCAACCTTACTGACGTTCGAAAGCGTCATCAAAAACAAAGCAAGTCATGAGAGCACTGAAAGGTATCCAAGCAGTGTACCCAACCTACCTTTAAAACCCGCCCCAGTCCACGTATGCAAAGTATGCCACCTTGTCTTCCAATCACCTAAAACGCTTCGCATGCACCAGAAAAGAAAGCACAAGTCCTTCAGAAAATCATTTAAACACATTTGCGACTACTGTGGCATGTCCTATGAAATGAAGAACAGTTTGGTCGCTCATATAAAAAGAAAACACGGACCTAATGCAATGCCCGATGACAGAGAAGAAAGGACTTGTGAGATATGTGCTCTGGTGTTCAAAGGAATGACACGGTTACGAATGCACATGAGAAGAAAACATGGTTACTTCCAAGACTCCTTCCAGCATGTATGTCAAGATTGCGGTTTAACTTATGATAAATACAGGAGTTTAATAGTCCATATACAACGTAAACATTCAAATGAGAATAAGAAGCCTGAAGTGAACCAGTGGTATAATTGCCCATTCTGTGCAAAGATTTTCACAAAACGAGAGACTTATGCCAGGCATGTTCAAAGAAAGCACCATGTATCCGATAGTATAAAACAGGAAACGTTAACTGATAATTACTTGGACAGCTGTAAGAATGAAGAAACTGGTGAAATCACTTGTAAGGAATGCCCGCTAGTCTTTTCTTCTGTCAATTTCTTGAAACTACATATGAGAAGGAAGCATAATGCGTTAAGAGAAGATTTCAGGTTGAAGTGTAGAATTTGTAACTTATCTTACGATAAAATCGAAAGCCTCAAAAGGCACGTGAGAAGAAAACACGATAAAGGTTCTCATTGCGAAGTCTGCAACAAACAGTTTGACACACGCGAGACATATTTGAATCATTCACATATGAAGGTTATAAAGGAATGCAATATCTGTGGATTGATTTTCGCGTCACAAGGCGGTTTAGCGAAACATTTGAGGTGTACACATAAAATGGATACTCCCAAAACAGTCTTCTGCAGTTTGTGTAACGAAGGATTCCACGAAAAACGTCAATTAAAACCGCATTTTATGAAAGTGCATTTAAAAGTGTCTTACACTTGCCGATACTGCAAAAAAGTTTTCAAAGCAAAGGAGAGTTATAGACGGCACATACTATTTAAGCACCCAACTGTAAATCATTTTAATGCTCAGATGCAGAAATGCGAGCAATGTAACGAGACGTTTAAAGACGAATTTGAACTTTGTCGACATGTAAATATGGTTCATGGTCGCCCAGACGATATGGCTAATAATGAAAGAGAAATGTTAGATATTAAGAAAGAAGATGCAGACATAAAAGATTGTTTCCAATGCACCAAGTGCCCGGACTCGTACTTAACATGGGAGCAACTGAAACTACATTACGAAGCAAACCATCACAATATTGAGGAAACTCAATGCCAGATATGTGGGGAAATTCTTCCAGGTAATGAATTACAGAAGCATATAAAAAATCTGCATACAGATACTGAAATGCATTGCAGATACTGTGAATTCAAAACGAATATTAGAGTTAGTTTGACCCAGCATATGTTGAGACATAAAAATGCCGAGACAATACACTGTGACTACGCCGGTTGTAAGTATAAAACGTTCTACGAAGGTGCTATGGAGAAACATAAAAGGAAGCATGCCGATCAAGGAGTCAAACTCCAATGTACACAGTGCCCTTTCCAGTCTATGAATAAGTACATATTAAAATATCACATGGAGGCGCATGAAACTGGGAAGAAAAGATACATGTGCGATCAATGTGATTACGCGACAATACTGCCAGCAAATTTAGTGCAACATAAGTATAAACATTCTACAGAAAAGCGTTTCAAATGTGAAGTATGCCCATTCGCTACTAAGTACAACACATCACTGCGGTTCCATGTGAGGAAAAAACACTGTGATCTCCCAACATTCAGTTAAATATTTTTTGTTTTTAATAAAAGAATTTTGTTGTTTATAATATTTGTTTTATTGTTATAACAGCGCCATCTGTTATCGGGATATGTAAGTAAATCATTTCAAAGTGCTACCTCTTTTTACAAAATACTCTGTCTAACAAGTTTTCTACCACGTATCTTTGTGCTAGTTTAATTCGAATGGACTCAGTAGTTTTTTTTTAAATTTCCGATTCTGAATGTCTGATAAAAAGGTACGATGTTTGCCAAATGTCAATACGTGTTAGGTGGGACGGCGTACTAATCTCATTCCATCGTAGAAATGATTTACAAAGTTAATAATACAATAACTGCATATCAACTGACTGATGTCATCGCGTCGATGACCCAAATATCAAATATTCAATCAGTTAATTATAATAACAACGTGATATGGAATATGGACAGCGTAGGTCGTGACTCGTCCTGACTCTTAACACTACAAGAAAGCTTGTCATCATGATATTTAAATTACTTTTATAAGCAATTAGCATATGTTCAAATTGATCATTTTCCAGAAAAGAATGCATAGGTGATGCATAGTGACGTTAACTCACAGAGGACATTTGTATAATACGTGAACTGCATTTCCAATAAGAACTGCACTTGACTGCAACTGCATTCACTGCATTGTGTGTACCGAGTACAGATTACTGATAAATACGCCATCTAGTAAGTTATATCGAATAATATAATACTTATGAATTATGATAGGTGTCATTTTTAGAATTTTAGGATTAGAAACGTTGGATTAGACCGTTGGACGTTAGATGGCGTTAGTATCACCGCTTTGGCGTGAGTAGGATCGCGTTTGTGGCAAATGTCAAATTCAACTCCTAGTTTTTTTTTCTCTTTCATGCACATTAATGATTCGCAAGTGAGAAAGTAATAGACGCGCCGCATCATGACGGAATCTAAGAAACGTCGCGAATTATAACCACTTTGTTTTAATTTAAATGTGTAAACATTGCAGTTTAAGTTGTTTTCACGTGTACCTAGAATAAATTTAATTTAATTATTGAACTGTTCGATCGTTTGAAATGACAATGGATCTCCTAGGTCTTCCTGTTGTTATGATAGAAAATATTTTCTCGTATTTATCTTACGATGAAATCGCGAAAAATAGATTGGTGAGTAATTATTCTAGTACTTTATAAATAGAAATGAGCTTGTTTTTATTAGAAAACCGCTTATTGAAAGTTACAATCGTTAATTTCAGTTCCTCTTTTCACGTAACAATGTTCTAGGCGTTTCCTGTAGTACCTAGCTAATATGTGTTTGTACTTATTTATATGTTACTATTTTTAACTGTACTATGTAAATTCTCTACTCTATGCGTAGTATAACAAATGATAACTACGTACATTACTTCCTGAATAGCCAGAAATACTTTTTATGGGTAATCTTGGAACTTATAAAATAGTGTAAACATTCATGAATATAACTAAGACCCAATGATATTGGTCAAATAATATACTTAATTTAGTCCATTATGTATTTAACAAATATTAAGTATACAATTATATGACCAATTAATGTTTAGGAGGAAAAAATCTAATAAATAGTTTTTTTTTTTTACTTTATTTGGTCTCAAGAGCTTGAGCTGTTGCGTTCTGGTTTCCCAGCCTAAAATTTCATAAAAACAAGACTTTTTCCCCGCATACAACTTTTAACGGATACCCCCTTTTCACCCTTTAAGGGGTGATACCCAGGAGAAAAACTATTCTATGTCATTCCCCAGAACCCAACTTATTAAAACTTAAAATTTCATCCAAATCAGTTCACCACTTTATATATGAAGAGGTACAGACAGACAGAGAGACATTGACATTTATATTATTAAGTATGGATACATGTTTATTTGCATGTATATTATTCATGACATGATGCTGTTATTATTATGCATAGCATGTTATTACTATTTATGTGGCTTTGAGAGTTGTTGATGTTTGAGAATCATCTATCTACGTAATTATATTATTTATGTATTAGTTGTAGGAATATTATCTGGTATTCATGAATAACTTACGCCTTCAGATAGCGTGTTCTTGATCTTACAATGGAAAATTATTATTGAACATCTAGAAAACTACATAACTTTCTAATAAAAGAGGAATATAATAGGAATAATTAATATAAATAAAAAGTACTCAAAGACGAGAGAAGGCCCGTGGGTCTTCTGGTGGTTTCCTCACAATGTTTTCCTTCTCCGTTTGAGCAATTGATAAATACATAACTTTCGAAAAGTCAGTGTTGCGTGCCTTAGTCTTGAACTCGAGACCTTTTGACTTTTTCAGTCCACTACTCAGGTCATGCCGCTAGGCCTAAGCCATTTTTGCTTTCTTATGTGACTGCTATAAATTTAATCTTAAAACCTTAAGCAATATTTTATATTTAACTGTATGATACCTATTGTTACATGTATGTCAGTGACTGGGTTCATACATGTTATGGCAAACTAAAGTTGTTCTTGTATTATATACATAGATTATTGTAAACCAAAACCAAGACTTGTAATTTTCATCAAGATACATACGTAATTTAAAAGAGTATTTATTTAAGGAGTTTCTTGCCAGCTCTTCTCCATAAGATCTACCTCTTAGAACCATACAACTAGTTTTTGACATTTCAAAAGTACCTGTAATATTGGTCTAATTGAAATAAACATTTAACTTTGAATTGACTTTGTATTACAGATTTTATATAATAAACAATTATTATGAAATGTTTCAGGTGTCAAGAGCATTCAACGATATATGTATGCGAATGCTTACTCGAGGTTTCATGATGATAGAGCGTCGTCACGGCATGGCACTACGGAGCGTTAAGGCACAGCTTCCAAGAAGGGAGTCCGAACGCAGGTACCAACACAATTGGTTAAATAGTTTAGGAACTAATCCACGACAGCCCTGACTCAAAAATACAGGTGTTATAAGTTTGATGTCTCTGTGTGTGCTTTGAGTATCTGTCTGTGGCATTGTATGTCCCGAACTGATGAACTGATTTTGATTTTGTTTAAAAGGTGAGTTAGACAGGAGTGTTCTTAGCTATTTGATAAATAAATAATAATAAATATTTCTGGACATTATGGCACACAGCGCCATCTAGTTCCGTGCTAAGCAACGAGGCTTGTATTACGGATACTAGCTGGTTGATATACTACATTATATATATTTTTTTTTTGTAAATTCATACATATTATAGATACATCCATGACTCGGATACAAATGTTCATGCTCATCACACAAAAATTTGTCCCTACCGGGATTCGAACCCGGGACCCATAGCCTAGAAGGCAGTGTTAACTACCGCTGGGTAGCTGTTTGATAAAAATCGGTCCAAGACAGGCGCCCAATGAGTGTCGGGGTTTAAAAAAAAATAATGTTGTAACACGATAAGATGCCTCCATGATGTGCGTAGAGCTGTAACAGGTGTGACTGGTGAGCAAGCCTTGGGTTCGATTCGAGAAAAGTGTAATTGGGCTATTCTATTCAATTCTTATTAGCGGTTCTGAGTTTATATTCGTGCCCGGTTGATGGTAATGGTGGGGCTTTGCCCATATTACTGGCGAAATGTGACTGTAGGTTCATGTACACCTTTGCCGAACCTTTCGGGGATGACAGGCTTCATACATGTGATATTCATCATCATCATCAACCCATTAATGTCCCACTTCTGGGCACGGGTCTCCTCTCAATTGAGAGGGATTAGGCTATAGTCCACGACGCTAGCCTACTGCGGGTTGGCAGACTTCACATGCCAACGAGAATTCTCTCAAACATGCAGGGTTCCTCACGATCTTTTCCTAAACCGTTTGAGCTTGTGATCAATACGCACATAACTTCCGAAAAGTCAGTGGTGCGTGCCTTGGGTTCGAACTCGAGATCTTTGACATTTCAGTCCACTGGTCACACCGCTAGGCTACCACAGCTCTGTGATCATGTGATATTATTTATAAGTAATTCTTTGTTTCAGATACCACCACCTATCCCGCCACTGTGATATCCTGACTTCCATAGAGACCCGCATATCTATGCTCAACATGACATACTCCAAGTTCATTGATAATGGACTCTGCTGCTTCATACCTGGGAAGGTAAGTCAGATTTTATAGCCTGACTAGCTGATTCACGCGACATTGTCCGTGAGTCGAAAAATAATCCATTAGAATAACTTCAAAAACGGCAAAGTTTCATACTAACTTTGCACCCCCGTTTCACCCCCTGTGGGAGTGAATTTTCAAAAGTCCTCTCTGTGTGCTCCCCTACGTTATAAAAGGAACACCTGTGCAAAATTGCTAACCCTTATTGTTTCAAATCACAATCACCCTTGTTGTTTCGTTGTTTAGGCCCTGCTTTGATATGTCAGTCAATCAGTTTGTCCTATATACATAATATCGATTACCTGGATTAACACAGGCTACTTTTTATTTATATACTTTGCGGGCAAAGCCGCGGGAGGCAGCTAGTATAGTATAAGTTTAAAGAATACAGGCAACAGGCTTACACACTAACCAATAACATATTTTTTTTAATTATTCCGCAGGTAATAGACGAAATCAGACGCGTATTAGCAATTGTGGAGACATCGACGACTCCACCGCGAGCTCATGAAGTGCTGCAAGAACTGCGAGACATCTCCAGCATGGCCATAGAGCATTTCGACGACAAGATCTCCCCGGCCTTCAGGAAGCGGCTGCAGCAAGGAGTCGTGCAGCCCCCCCCTAGACCTGCTCATAGTAAGTATTTATTTATTTAACATTAAATCGCGCAACATTAAAAGGCGTGATGGTAGCGTAGGAAAGCGTTACGGTCCTACAACACGGTTCAAGAGCCTTTAAGCGTGCGACTGTACAGCACCATGGTACCTGGTAATTTTGACGACCTAAATAGCTCAGCGTCAGTTAACGCTGCCTTTCTGATCACAGAAAGGGACCCGTATGAACGGGTCCCGGGTCTCGAATCCCGTTAGCGACAAATGTTTGTGTGATGAGCATCAACATTTGTATCCAAGTCATGGATGTATCTATGTATAATAAGTATATATTTACGAAGAAAAGTATATATGTAGTATATCAACCTTTTAGTATCCGTAACGTAAGCCTCGTTGCTTATCTCGGAACTAGATGGCGCTGTGTCATAATGTAAGGGCATAGTGAAATTCCTCGCTCAAATTGAGCTGCCCGACCGGGGAAGTACCTCCGCCTTACAGAAGACAGCAGTGAAACAACAATAGTTGTGTTTCTTACGGAAACAACTATTGTTGTTTCACACTACGGTCTGTTACTCACTTGCAGAAACTTTCTGAAATGTTCCCTGTGCCACGCTACAGTATAATAGTCATATTTTTGTCGACATTTGCTGACGAAAGCGTCGTGAGCACGTTGTGATTTGTCGAGTATAGCCGACCGTGGCGGTCAAAGGGTTAAAAACCCCACAGGTGTGGGTTGATGACAAATCTGACATTCTGATATAAGTAGATCAGTAGATATATATGTATAAAGTCTAATAATATGTATGAATGTTCCGGCCTGTCCCCAGCTGTCCTGGCGCCGCTGGCGATGCGTCAGGAGATGCTGCACCTGCGGCGGCGCTCCATCCTCAACGCCAAGCTGTCGCTGTATCTCGCGGCGCAGTACAAGAAGTTCTACAAACGGGTTAGAAAACTTTTTATACCCCTTTTTTAGATGCGGAAAAATTATTTACGGACTGTCCGACGGAGTGTCTCGGACTCCGCCCAGCGTGAGCGTCTACCGACTAAACCAACCACACCAGTCATTGCCACCCACAACTCTGGCGGGCCTCTTTATTCCCCTGCACAAAGACGCTGAGATGTTTTTACATAACTACCAGATACGTTGCGGAGAGCTTACAAAAAGATTGGCGTTCTAACGATGGTGAGGCAGTCCCTGTCTTCATTCTGGACAGTTGGTTAATAGGACCAAGCACAAGTTCGATCGTGCATAGAGTACTGCACCTTTGTGATGGTTCTGCCAAATACCAGCTGGAGGCATTGGAGACTATTGAGACGAGAGCCTCCTGGCTCTCCTTTCAATGGCAAGCTCATCGTCGCCAATAAGCATCCTAGCTTCCAAGAAAAAGGCTTCAAAACCTAGAACAGGGGTGGCAAAGCCCGAGCCGTATTTGATAGTCCGAGCCATATTTCAATAACTGCAATTTTTTAAAAGGAAACATTAGGAAGTATAATTTAAAAAAATATATAAGTATGTACCCAAAAATTAAAAGAGAGCTCGGGTACATTTACAGAGAGCCACAAATAATCCTTCAAAGTGCCGTATGTGGCTTGCGAACTGCAGGTTTACCACCCCTGGCCTATTACAACGTAGTACGCTGGCTAGCTTGTCGATCCTTTGTAGGTAATTAATTTTATTTTATAGTAGCTTTTTGTAGGAGGTAGGGCATAGCGAGATTTCTCGCTCAAATTGAGCTGCCCGACTGGGGAAGTACCTCCGCCTTACAGAAGACCGCAGTGAATCAACAATAGTTGTGTTTCTGCGAGTGAGTAAGGTTACCAGAGCTCATTGGGGGAGTGACTATTCTGACAGCATGGGAATTCCGTTTGCTGTCAGTTCAGTAACGGTTTCTAAGGGGTTTGGCAACGCATTTGCGAGCTTCTGGTGTTGCAAATGTCTATGGGCGGCGGTCATCACTTACCATTAGGTGAGCCGCCTGATCGTTTGCCCTCTTATCATTATAAATAAAACCTTCTGCTCACCCGCGTGGTATGTGGATACATAGTAGTGTGTTATTCTAATCATAGTAATATAATAATATTTACTACATTAAATTTAAAACAGAAGCACTGTAGCAATAAGATATTAATGAAAGTATATTGATTGTGGCTCTCTTACAGATGATGGAGTACAAGAAGGTGGCTTGGCGACAGCAGAAGACCATCAGGGAGCTTACCAAGAAACAGAGGGACCAAGATGCTGCTATTGGTATGCTGATAATATATGTTTTATTATACATATATTTAAAATACTGCCTCATAGGCCGATTCGGTTCTATTCTTAGGTTGAGCGTGAAAGTGTTATTGGATCTTTCTATGAAATTCTTAATAGCAGCTCGGAGTTTGGAGTTTGGTCATTCGTGTCCGAGTGGCAATAGGCCGTTTTGTTTTTTAAACGTGGGTGAGTTTACAAACATAATAATATATTTTCACATACAAGCCAATCGCTCAGCCACTGCGCCACCGAGTCGTCAGTCTTATTACATGGGACCTAAAACATACCAGTGAAATGTGGATGTACATTAGTACACCTCTGCCTAACACTTCGGGGAAGACATGCGTGATGATATGTATATACAGAATTAAATATAATTTATTAACATTAAAATTAAATTACCTATGTACTTATGAATTTTGATGCATAGTTCCTTCCCCTGTTATATTTTATTGCATTTATCACCATCACCACCACCACCACCACCACCACCACCACCACCACCACCACCACCACCACCACCACCACGACCACCACCACCACCATCATCATCATCGTCATCATCATCATCACCATCATCATCATCATCATCATCATCGTCATCATCATCATCATCATCGTCATCATCATCATCATCATCATCATCACCATCATCATCATCATCATCATCACCATCATCATCATCATCATCATTCACAGCCTTTCTGATCCCACTTCTGGGTATAGGCCTCTTTCAACGCGTGCCATTCGCTTCGGTCCTGTGCCAATCTCGTCTAGGTTCGACCCGCAAACTGAGCGATATCGTCTTTCCATCTCGCCGCCGGACGAGCAACACTAAGTTTATGGCCTCATGGCCACCACTCAATGACCACTTTGCTCCACCTGTCATCTCTTTTCCTCGCCATTGCATTTATATTTTATTTTATTTTTTTATTTTACATTAATTTATCACGACCCAATTAGTCCAGCGGTAGTTAACACTGCCTTTTGTGCTATGGGTCCCGGGGTCGAATACCGGTAGGAACAAATGTTTGTGTGATGAGTATAAACATTTGTATCCGAGTCATGGATGTATTTAAGTATGATATGTATGTATTTACAACAAAAAAAGTATATAATTATGTAGTATATCAACCAACTAGTATCCGAAACACAAGCCTCGTTGCTTAGCTCGGAACTAGATGGTGTTGTGTCATAATGTCCAGAAATATTTATTTATTTATCATTTCAGCTGACTTGAAGAAACGTATAGAGGAATGTGACATTAAGTACAGCGAGCTCACACACACCAACCAGGCTGTTGGAGGAAAAGCGATTGCTGGTAATTACTCGTTTTATTATTATGGGAACCGGTTAAACATACAAACTAGTTAGTTATCTGGATAATAATTGATAATTTGTCAACATTTTTATGTGTCAAATAAACTTTTTCAAGCATTTTTGAACCGTTAAGATAACCAAACTAGAGTAGAGAATCGTACGTAATGGAACACTTTTGAAATCTCGCAGGCGTCCGCTTAACGGAGTGTCAGTCCTTAGAATCAAACCCCTCAATTTTCACATTTTTCAGCCGCGCTTGCAAATATTGCAATATTCATGTCCGTTCGTTCAACTCTCTAAGACACAAGAAATAAGACAGAAGTTTATTTAGATGCCTAATAAAGTTTGTTTCACAGCGAGCGCGGCCGTTGAAGTAGCTACGACGCCGGCACAACCACTCCGTCACTTCTCCAGCCAGATCAAGCTGGACTTGTCTGTTCTGCCCATTGGCACCTCCAAGAGGAATAATAAACGTAAGAATAAACTATGTACCCACCAAAATACTGATATTAAATCAGATCTTTTATTCAGCCTTGTTATTATTCATCCGATGGTAAAATCCTGAATACAAACGCCCAAATAGGTACAAACGCACGTCCTGCTGATCAAATAATTGTATTCCTAGCTAGATTTTCTTGCTCCTCAAAAATATCTAACTAAACCAATTCCATTTCAATTTCCAGTACTCCCAAACATGAAACCAAGAAAGCCGTTAATCAAGATGCCGAGCCTCTCGGAAGACGACTCCGAGCCGCCGCCCAAGCTTCAGAAGACAGACGACAGTCGTTTCAACCCCTCCCCATCAACTTCGGTTGGCAGTCAAAGCCCTAAATCGAAGTCACAATCGACCATCGCTAAAATAAGAGGCATAACTAATGAAATACGGCATTTGAACAACCTCTCGAAGAATATCAAGCGCCCTCTAGGTATAAGCGGAGAACTAAACGTACCTGATTGCAAAAAGCAGAAATTAGACTAAGTTTACATTTTGTCGTTCGATTTTGAACTGTAATGCGTTGTAGCAACGTTGATAGTTGCATGGAGAGAATTGGTTTGCGTAACGCTTTAATATGCGAAGATTTGTTGTAGGTAGGATTTGTGGTAGAGATTTTTATTGATTGTATTTGAGTTTTGATGAAAGTTTGAAGTTTTTAACGAGTGTTAAACATTGGTTTATTATGTGTAAAAGGAAAATTGAGGCCCCAATATGTATAATAGGCACTATAAATAAAATTATAGTCAAATTAAAAAGAACCTTATGGTTTTACCTTTATATTTCCATGCTTTTATTATTTCATGTATGTCAAGTACTCGGTTGACCAGTTTCCGACCTTATGTCTTCATAATAAAAGCGAAAATTGATTAACCGCAACAGTTGACGTACTACGTTATGCAAAATTCTCTGCCATCCACTTAGCTTTATTTGCCATAGAAAAATATACCTTATAGCTTTAGAATACGGCACACGCGGAGTGGTAAAAAAAATATACACATATATCTGACATATAAATTAGATTTAATTAACATAATTTCTTTGTACGTTTTAAATTACGTGTAATGTAATTATGCCTCTGAAGTTGTACGCTGCTAGAGCGAGAAAGTCTAGTGCTATCTCAGTCACACTTGATCAAAATATCTATTAGATATTGCAAATAATTAATAATCTTTATTGGATATTTAGTTTGTGTAGCGAAATATTTATGAGAACTTAAATAATAACACATGTAGTTTTGACAAAATGCCTTACTCAGTGTTATTATTCCCACGGCTAAATCTACTACGCTATATTTTATAAACAGTCATTAACAGTAACAGTCATTATTATTCCGTTGCGAAAAAGGGATAGTGCTATATCCCTTTATCGCAACGGAATAATAATGACTGTAAAGAAAAGTTGCGAAGAGTTGGCAACGCCGTAAACATCTGTCATACAATTGTGGTCATTTCCTTTCATCGCGTATAATTCCATCTCTTTCTCGCACTGGAACTGTAATGGGTAGAGGGGCTTAGTTATATTACTCAGTAATAAGCACACATCCAGTGGGTATTATCCCCATTAATAAATAGATAAATGTATCCGAACACAGCGCCATCTAGTTCCGAGCAAAACGAGGCTTGTGTATTACATTACAGAGATGTCGCTATTTATGACACAGACATGTATCTGCCGGGATTCGAATCTGTTAGAGTCGTCGTATAACTTACATCTTTTACCTACCCCGATTTAATAAGTGTCTATTTTCAATGTAACTAACATTACTAGTGCATATTTTGACGAAAATAATGACGCTAACAATGATAGTACAATTAATTAACACATTCAAACGACGCTTTTAACGTCAATTTGACGATTTACATTTCATATCTTTTGGAGGCTGACCACTTTCAACCTTATTGCTAAGTATTTAAAGTCGAAAAGCGATCAACCTCTAACGTTTCGTCGTCAAATGACATTAATATGACGTTTCTTTGATAGCTTCGTGTGTCTGTTTGTCTGTTTGTATCCGTAATCGCAATAATAAATAAAAGAGTTTTAATTTTATTGTAAATAATAAAAAATATAATATTTTACGGGTTGCTATAACAAAAATATTATGTTGTTAAAATTTTAAAATTGTGTGTTTATGGACTTATGCTACCTGAACACTAGAGTAAATTTAAGCGGAGTTTCGTAGCCGTGCATTGAGTCATGCATTGAAGAAAAATGTTCAATAATGACTATAAGATCATCAATGTATGCCATAATTTAAGTTAAATTTCTTTCACAAATTTTCATTGAATAAACTTAACGTCTAACCTATTAAAAAAAAAATGTAATTATTTAACTTTGTCAAAATTCCGCCTAATTTTCTTAGGTATAAGAATTCGGAGTTAGTGAAATATTTTATTAGATTATGTATACGGTATTCATATTTTAGAAAAAACGTATCGGAAATTATTAAGAATATGTTTTAGTTAATATTCTTTATCATAATATTGTTATAGCATAACTATATCGGTAAGAGAATATCGGAATAGGAAATATCGGTATCATATGAATAAATAAATATATCCGGCCATCTAGTTCCGAGCTAAGCAATGAGGCTTGTGTTACAGATATTAGATGGTTGATACCCTACATTGTTTTTAATTTTAATAAATACATGTGTGTATTAATCGCATTATCAATATTTTACACGATCTACAACACTTCCAATCAAATTGGTTCTAATATCGTTTCTCTTGATATCTAGCTAGTATATTTATAGATAGATAATATCTGTGATCGATTTTCTTATATAGCCCACACAAGACGTGGCTGAATATCAAGCGGGAAGCTGGTAGCTGGTCTATATTTGAAATGTATATGACACCGATATGTCCAATCTAACAGCGATATTATACCGATTATTTTTGTTTTAAGGTCCTTAATATAAGTAAAGTATCCTAGCATACGTTAATACGGTATTTTTATTATATTCCGATTACATAAACGTAATCGTAAAATTATCAAAATTATGTACAGTATGCTATGTGCCTTTCAAAGCCATAATTATGTTTATATGTGGTAATTTTAGGTTAGAATACTTCTATCCTTTTCAGCTGATCTATTAAAAGATATATATTAACTGTTTCCTATTATTAACTTAACCGAGACATAATCCTTATATGTATAAGCGTCAACACTAACTCATAGAAATTACAATTAATCTACTATATTTACTCATTTTCATACATAGTTATACTTCAAAGGTATTTTCTACTATATAAATATAAAACCCTATTAAAGAATGGCTTACAAGTATATTCCTGTTGCACAATTTCGTAAAAAAACACAGTTGCTATGACTATCAAGTAATGATTATTATCATCACCATCAGCCTATATTCGTCCACTACTGGACATAGCAGGGCTGCCAGTAAGCAACGACGCAGCTATGCCATTTAGTATAGCATACTGCCCATTCTATGTCGGATGAGCTTTTTTTTTTAGCTCAAATCCCTTCATTATTCGGATTATTCTTTGCAGAATTAGCCGGACAACCTCTTGGCATGACCTTTTTTTTGTGAAGCGTCTTGCTTTCTATCGAATTATACCAAATGATCATGGATACCATATGGATACAATACATCGTCCAATTATACCAATTTGGTATCAAAAGATACAATCTGGCAGCCCTGGGAATAGACCTCTCACTCCACTCCCACTGTGAACGCCACAGAGCTCGATATTTGTCTCTTCTCTTCTAGTCACTGCCAGCTTCCGTAAGTCACTTACACATTCTATACTTATCCAAAATTCAATAATTACAAGATTCTTCTTCTTTCTCGTTTCATTATTGAGGATCGCAACCACACGCTATACGCCGCCAGTCCATGCGATCATGCGATCACAGAATACAGCTGTGTAAGTACCTGCATAGTTTCCGGAGCTGACCTCTTAAGAGGACCTGGGCCTCCTCCTCCATTTTGAGTGCAGTCTCTTCGCTAGATGTGTGGTGCCTTTGTAAGGTTTCCACAATGATAACAAAAAAATCCTTCATAGTACAGTGCGGGAATGAGATGACACGATTGGCAGTTATTGAAAGAAGAGGTAAGGCAGATGAATGTTGATCGTATTTTATGTTCTATGTGGATATAGAAATATTATTATCTATTTTGTGTACAAGTTTATGTAACATATCACCTTTTTAATTTGTTTTCATATAATTCAATGTCGAAAAAACCCTCTTATCTTACCCCCTTCTTATATTGTTTATTAGATAGAGATAGTGTATGTAGGTATAGTGCCGTCTCATTTTATTAACAGTAATGTAACAAAGACAGGCATATATTTTTAAGTGATTAGAGGTTTTGGATCTTGGCACTATAAGCTTTAATATACCTATCATTTAGTTTTTCTAAGCCAATCGTAATAATAATAGTCAATATCGCTCAGAGAACGCCAAGCTAATTAAAACTCTAAATGCTTAAATGTAAGTCATATTTTATATATCTTTAATAGATACATACATAGAATAATATAATTTTAATGCTGTTGTTTGAGTAAGAATTGATTTTATTCAAAATATGTTTATTATTTTGTTAGTTTAATAATTTCACTAATCTGTAATATTACGGCCTAAGCTATAATATATACAGCGTAAATAGTTATTATATATTTCTTAGTATATAAAGGCTGAAATTACAACTGCCGATATTTTTCCAATGTCGCTAAGTTTTACAGCAATAATTATGACTTGTAAGAAAATGTATATGGTAGCGATATTAATCTTATACCGATATATATAATATATTTAGATAAACGGAGTCTGTTTGAGTGGAAATCGTATATTACACTAAAGTCGGGCCAGAAAAGTAAAGAAAAAAAAATTAACATAAAAAGGAACCATTTGTTGCAATCTAAGGGAGATAAGCAGTCCTATTACGATGAATATATAATATATTTTTACACATAAACTTGTAATATGTATGATAGAAAAATATTATTAGACGTTTTAATCTAATTTGCACTGAATAAATGTAAATGATATTGCAATAGTGGCAAATTACAAGTGGTACCTTCTGCAGGCTAGGCTAGGCCTTCTGGTCAAACTTTACATTTGTATTTAATGTTGCGATCAGCTTACCTTTTTGGAAATAATAAAATAATCTGGGCATAATTAAGGTTCTAGTTTTATATACTTAAGACAGGTAATATTTTTTTGTTAGGTATTCATTTTAGTATACTTATATCGCCAACCAAACAATCTATAGTCCATTTTTTTAGTCTATCGGACTTATAATTAAAAAATAATTCGATCATTTCCTTTTTCATAATAATAATAGCCATTTCTTTTAGTTTTTCTTCATGTTCCACAGCTGGCTTCTTGTTTAGAAATACCATAGACAAGACATATTGCGAGATTGCCAGTAAACAATACGATTATTCGTGCATAATCGATTAAATCCTAATCGATTATTGCCTTTTAGTGTGATGAACGTTTATTTCAATCGTACACACGCATTTATGGCATAATAGTCATAATAATAAATAATAAATAACTGAATACCGTTCAGAGTAGTTACGATATTTATAGCACATCTATATCATTTTATATTTTCAAAGAATTTTGTATTTACGACTAAGTGCGTTTAAGGGGCTAGAGGGGACCTAATCAGCAATAAATTAGTAGATCACATTTATTTTCATTATATATATGAGACATACTATAAATTTATTACTAAGCGTTGTAAATGTTATAACCAATTACACAAATGCCACTCAATTTTGAGTAGAAGGTATCCCAAATATAGAGCCAATAATATATTTGAGGACTAATTAAAATTGAGTAAAGATTAAGTATTTGAACAATTAATCTCATACATTGCTGCGGTAGTTCACACAATAGATAAATATCTCTTCGCGGAAATTAGGCTCGCCCCCTATTACCTAGGGACCTAAACATACATCAGTACACCTCTGCCTAATCCTTCGGGGATGACAGGCGTGATGATATATGCCATCAATGACCACACGCCGCTATACAGTCGATCATACGAGCATAATAAATATTTGTTCTGTTTACAGAGCTTGCTTCAAATATATATATCTGCACTTTATTTCAACAACAAAGATGTTTGCAATTGCTCACATTATTACTATTTGATTGGCTTACAGATTGTGAAACCGACTTAACTTACAACTAGAAAGGCTTAACTTACAACTATAGATAGGAAGGTTGTGGTCTGCGGGGCTTTTAAAAACCAAATTCTTGACTGACAAAATAAAACGGATTAAATGTTCTTTTAAATTTGATAAATAACTTTTATAACGTCAAAATATAAGCTGTTTGTATATACGTAACTTGGATTAATAAAAGTACGATTATTACGATTTAATTTTAATACGTACTAACATTTTTGTTTAATAAATAAAAAGGGTGTATTGTAAGAATATGTTAACTTACTTACATAGTAAATTGTTTAAAAAGTATTAGGTATATCAATACTCTTGATTAGGGAAATAAATACTTATGTATATATATAATTATTGTTGGTTGTTTTATTTTATAACAAATTCCATCCAAAGTAGCTAAGCGTTGAGAAACCATATAAACTTTTGCGTTTATAATATCAGTGAAACGGTCACACAAATTACACAAAAAAAATGTGTACTCAGAGGTGACGAGCAACCTGGGAATCGAACCCAAGACGTCACAATCAGCAGCCAGCGGACCAGAGTGTATATAGGTGGTAAGTAATAATTTTAGGACCGGATTTTGTAAAATAGGATACTCAAAATATTTTGGAATTAGGAATTGGAAATAGATACCTATTAGGATTTAATTAAAATAACGGTTACATAATTTAGTATGTATGTATTTTCATTAAAGTTATTGCTTCATACAATACCTAACATTTCATTGTACAATATTGCACTTAAATGAGAATTATACTAAAAATATATATAATGCATTCAGAAAAGCGAAAGAAATATCTATAAAGAGAGCCACGTAATATGGGACGCCCTGCGACATGATGGACCGACGATTTGAGGAAGGTGGCTGGCAGCGAATGGATGCGAGCTGCCCAAGACCTGGATGGTCATAATAATAGTTCAAAACAAATTAATTGTTGACTATTCCTCGATCTGAGTGTCAAAATAAGGACCTCATGTTTCAGCCACCCTAGCGGCCACTACGACTAATGAGTGGATTTTCAATTCACAAAAAGATATACTACAGTATATTCATAGTTAAAGATACGTCTTTAATTTTCCTGAATGTAATATAATCTAAAAAATATATGTTAACATTAACTTTAATGTATATTTTTAACTATTGCACAAACATGACTGAATTTAGATATTTTGATCACAACATTTTATATACTAAACATTAGCATAATTTAATTTAAAAATAAAATCATTACTTGACTAATTCCAATTTTGATATAAAACTACTTTTTACGAATTTTACCGCGATTTAATATTATTTTATTCTGTTTCGTTTGTACGATACAAATTTCATAAATTGTAGTTTTCAAATCAAATCAGTATATTATTAGTATTTTAATTTACTATGTCTTTGAACCATATTACAAAATGGAAGCAGTAGAAACCATTTCTGTGATATATAATGGTTATAATGAATGCCGTCTACACTTATAAATAAAACAAAACAACACTAGGTACAGTCAGCACAACAAAATAATGTATACAGTGGGCTAAATGTAAATTTCAGATAACTAACTGGCCATATCTACATTTTCTTACATTTATTTTGGTAGGGTTATCAATTTTGATAGGGTCAACATCTTGTTTATTCTCAAATGCAGTATATTATACGAATATAAGATGTCACTGGCATCAGATTGCTGCATGTCAAGCTACACTGTCAACTGGATGTCAAGTTTTTCGGCCGGTCCGGGCCGGTCATAAGTATCCGTATGACAACCAGAACCGATAACCACCTAACACGTACTACCTAAACTAACTTAGACAAGCACTGTAACGTTGTACGTTATGTTATGACTTAACCATGAGCTGCTTATTTTAAGAGCTGCATCAATATCAATCACAATTTAAGTGCTGGGTGTGGAGAGATTAAAAAAAGGGAATATTAAATGTGTTACATTTCATTTGTTATTACTCTGTTTTCAGTTTTTTTAGTGTTCACAATTTGTCCAGATTTATTATAGCCTGTAGGTAGTTATAATTTTAAGCTGACTAATATTAATAAAAAAATAAGCAGGATATTGTTAACTGTATACATCTTATTATACTGACCGTACGTTGTATCCAACAGGAAAGCGAAATCCATCACGATTGTGTTGAAGCCGCCCATCGCTTTAACTTATTAAAGGAAGTTGCAATTTGTAAGGAAATCGTAATTCATCAGAATTTGTAACGTGTGCGTCCATGCATGAAAACGAAATTGTATCTAGTCTTACAGCAAACTATTTAATAGCCACGCGAAAAGACCGGTTTTTACATAAAACCGAACATATTTGATGACAACACTAACGCAGTGACTGAGCGATCGGATTTGGCGTCACGGGCTGTGGCTTTTATTCACGGACAAAGCAAATATTTTGTATGATTTACACGTAGTTGTTCCGTTCAGTTGTTGATTAAACAAGCACTATTTATTTTAAATGCGTCAGTTGACTGACACATAATCGAATAGGATTATCTATTAATATTACATTGCAACCTAGCTGTCTAATCTAGGTACAAGGTTTTAGCCTATTGTTCTTATTAATCCAACCATTGAGTAAGTTACGATCGTCAACATAATTGTTTTCTGAATCATATCCTTTGATTGCGGCTGTCGGTAAAGTATTTAGCTAAATGATTATCACTTTCGATTGAGACTTGGTTAATCGCCCCATAAACTGATGTAGCAGAGCAAAATTGAGGGGTAATTTAATAACCTGTACTAAAATTAGTCATAACTACTTTAAAAAAAATTGCTTATCTGTGCACCTAGATGTATTGTACCTACGTGTATCTAAATAATATTACAAGGTAGAGCAAATATCTTTGAATAGTATAATTAAATTACTGCTGCATACAAGTTTGCTTGTGATCATTGATCTGCTGTAAAGGATCCGAAACGCTAATATAAATTTGTGTTTTTAAACGCAACCATGACATAGGACAAAATCTTAGTGTGGGGCAGCGGTAAAAAAAATAGAAAATAAATATCAATTGAATAAAAATAAGACAATTAATTCTCCACTAGTGGTCGAAGCGAATGAGAAGAAGCATTCATGCTGCAGTGGGGATCGGATTTATTGCAGCACTCCGCAGTGTCCGGATCGTTCGTGCGTTTCCACACGGAATTAATCTTTAGATGGTCAACCAGTAATTTATCCGGCCTGGCTTTTTTTGAGAATTTGTGTTAAAACGCACGATGTGGGGCAACTGAAATAAAACAAGTTTTTTCGTAATGTTTAGATAACAAATTATTACGTTTTATAATCGGCTACTTTAATCCGGTTTACGGTCACTTAAAATGAAATAGATAGATATTTATGAATAAAAAAACTTTCCTAAGAAACGATTTTAAAATTTGAATGAATTCGCTATTTTCGAACGAAACAAACAATGGTAAATTGTGTGAAAATCTTCTTGTGTCCGTTAAAGAATGAGCGCTATTTTGATTAGCCAAAATAAGATGTATTTCAAATAGTAAGTATATTGTGATTTCCCTACATGAATCGTTACATAATATGTCGGTAATGTCGCTCGCGCGCAATGGTATATGACAACTTTCTATTTTCACTTTCATTATAACACTTACTTACTAAGTTGCAACTTTTGTTCTACGCGTTTCCTCAAACCCGCCATTTTGTATAAAATGACGTGCGATGTTTTTCTTTGGCGCCAGATAAGCTTAGGCACTGGCGCGTGAACATACAGCCTTGTTGGACCAAAGAGAATACTTTCAAATATTATTTTTGGTAAAAACATTGTGTTGTTTTATTCAATTATTACTTTGTTTTAGGCAAGAGTTATCTGTTGATTGTTGTTTTTTAAAATAAATTATATGTCATTGGTTTGTGTTTTATTTTTATATACTAACCTATTCAGTGATTTATATACAAAGTGCAATTTATATAAAAATCAATAACTTAATAAATAACGTTTAACGTTGGCTATTTACATTTTTTACAAATAATATTGCATGACTTGTCTCTAAAACTCTTAAAACTAATTACAACACAGTGATATCAACTAATTCTAAAATTAAATATAAAAAAGAAGTACGAATTTAACATTTTTGTAGACAAAAAAAAACATTTTTCTCCGATTTTGATTCAACCACTGGGACCTTTCAATTACATACAAAAAAGCCATACATTCTTGACTCTGTATTCTAAGAAAGATGGTCAAATATTTAAGATACGAAATGAATAAACTAGAGAACACTGTTTGCACCATTTTAGAACACAAGTTATATCTACTTAAGATCTAGAAAAATTCTCAGACGTTGGGTAGGTGGTCGTAAGAAATGTCAGCATGAAAGCCATCTGGTCCAGCAGAATACTTCACTTGCTGCAATCTTCCATCAGGGAGCAAGACGTGGTAGGAACCTTTCGTTTTGTCTCCAGACTTCGCCTCTTGGTGCCCGAAATCGTTGCCTGTGTGGTGGTCGCGGACCCGGTACCCGAACTCGTAATTCGCAGCGTACTGGATCTGTAATGAAGAATATAGTGAGATTTAATGTATAGGCTTGAGTTTCTGCTCCACCACCGCTTTCACACGCTATTGAGAAGTTCTCTGAAGCAGTCAGGTTTCTTCACCGTTTGAGCATATGATAAATAGGCACGTAACTTCGAAAATATTGTGGTGCGTACCTAAGGATTGTTTGTCAGGTTATCACAGCTTATATGTTATGCAATTATTATCATTTACCTATTTCACTGACCATCAAAAAATTGTATCGATGATTTTTAATGCATAATAATGATTGGTTATTATTATTTAAGTATCAACCCATTAACGTCCCACTGCTGGGCACGGGGCTCCTCTCATTCGAGAGGGATTAGGCTATAGTCCACCACGCTAGCCTACTGCGGGTTGGCTAGCGTGGTGGACTATAGTTATTATTATTTAAGTGTTCGTAAACGTGCATGAGTGTTGGCAAATGAAACAAAACAGTGTTACATGACTTTCATATTCTCCCAAGAGGTCCGCGTTAGGTTTCACTAAAGAACCACATCCTTACTGAAACTAGTAAAAAGAAAAATCATTTATCATCCTTAATTCACCAAATCATCAACCATTATAATATTTGCGTATTAGTACACAAAGATAGAACTATAAAAGATATAGGAATGTACTTCACAACTTCCTGATTTAAAGTCACGAAGTTTACACCAATGGGGTAACATGAAGTCAACATATTAATATTTTATTATACCTCGTTATCGTTACTAATCATGAACGATATTGTAACAACAATATACTGTATATAGGAAATATACTATCAAGTTTTATTGCATCGAAAGGTTTCCGTATCATTATTCGCTTTAACTGTAAATATATGCCGGAAGACCAGACGTCTTCTAGCAAACTTCCCTATTATTAAGCCGTTGACTCCAGTTCACATGGGATACCCCAATAACTGACGCTCAACAGCTTCGGTTGAGATCACTTGACAAATGAGACACTAGATTCAATTATTGTCCCACTGCTGGGCACGGATCTTCTCTCATTTGGACAACATACATAGCCCATACCTACAATAAATAAATAAATATTTCCGGACCTTATTACACAGCGCCATCTAGTTCCGTGGCAAGCAACGAGGCTTGTGTTACGGATACTATATGGTTGATATACTACAAATATACTTTTTTTTTGTAAATACATACATATTATACATAGATACATCCATGACTCGGATACAAATGTTTATGCTCATCATACAAACATGGGACATATAGCACAGCAGGCAGCGTTAACTACCGCTGAGCTAATCGGGTCGTCACGGTACGTTTCTTCTTATGTAAGGTGTCATCATTTTAGGCAACTTACATAATATTAACATGACTTTACAGTTTAGCTAATAAAGGTAACTTTTCTCTTGAATATATTAGGCAGAGCTTGTATGATTTAACAAATTTCACCTATACAGTACCCAGTAACTTCGTTTCTAAATAGAAACTACAATATGTCAATCAGTTTATGATGACTAGTCAATTTATAGTTAAGTAAGTAGGTATTATGTACTTGTTATGAACCATAGACGACCTCTGTGGTCTAGTTGTTCGAGCACCGGACTGCTGATCTCGTGATCAGCAGTCCGGTACTCGAACAACCCGTGTCGAACGACCTCGTGGTCGTGGGTTCGATTCCCACGGGACACAAATATTTATGTGATGAATATAAGTGTTTGTGTTCGTCTGGGTGTTTCCTATGTATTATAAGTATGTATTTACAAAAAAAAAAGTATATAAGTATTTATATCCATTGTCTAGTACCCATAGTACAAGCTCTGCTTAGTTTGGGACTAGATGGTGATGTGTAAAATGTCGCAGAATAGAACATTTGAATATTGAAATTAAAGCCTAGTGAATTATAAAGTAAAACGTTTTGAGTTCAAATCAAAGTTATGTGCGTATTTATCACACGCTCAAATGTAGTGAGGAAACCTGCAGATCTGAGAGATTTTCTCGTAAAGCCTGCCAACTTGCATCCCCATCATATAAAAGGAGAGTCGGGCCCAGCAGTGGGACAATAAATAGATTGATAAAGGCTTTAGCAATAAATTCTTCTCCATCGAAAAATTGGTAGATGGACTCATTAATGAAAGTAATGTTTAAAAGTGCTTCTTGCTTGTTTTTATATTCGATTTTATTTTTTTATTTCTTTATTATATCTGTTCTTCAAACAGCAACCACTATTATTCAGTTATATGAGAGTGACGTCTTTCAATGGTGGCTTTTGTTTTCGTGCCAAAATTGAAAATGAAAAATTTAAATACGTTTTTGGAGCTAATGATTTATAATGTGGTGACTACAATAGGCTACGGTTGACATCTTAGAATTAATTGTGCAAGCGCTTTCGAAAAATCAGCGTCGTGTACTTATTATGCAATGAAAAAGAGCAGGTTTGTAAAGTGAACTAATAAAATATTCAATGAGTTCTTAAAAAAATGTTCCTTTTACAAGTCACAAGTGAAAGTCCTTTTATTTTAGTCATGTACAA
This sequence comes from Craniophora ligustri, assembly GCA_905163465.1. Lineage (NCBI taxonomy): Eukaryota > Metazoa > Arthropoda > Insecta > Lepidoptera > Noctuidae > Craniophora > Craniophora ligustri. Next base: position 1,920,911 of record LR990981.1, read on the forward strand.
CAGGATCCTTATTTTGTAATATATTAAATAATAACACAATATAATAGTATTTTCTTAGGCCATTCACACACTGCACCGCTGTCCGCTGCGGGGTGCGTGTTAGAGATTGCAACCCGGTATGTTTTTCAACCTTATAGGGTTGGCGCCTTATCCGGGTTAATGTATTAGGATGAAACCTTTAAAGTATTTTAGAACAATTTGGTTTAAGAAAATGGAGGAAAAATACAATGATTACCATTCACACCGGGCCCGGTGTGAATGGCCGGACCCGGTGGATGTCTGAAAGGGCACCGGGCCCGGCCGGGCCCGGTTTGCAATCTCTAGTGCGTGTCGACGAAGCCGTTGAATGCGTTTTCTGTGTGTTGTACTACGCGTGTTTTCAATACAAATACAGATACTTTCAAGCAATATAAGAATACGCACTCGCGCGCTACTTGTAATGCGGTACGGTGTGCGAAGGGCCTTAGTCAGTATTTTGGTTCTAACTTAGAAATAATCAAGAAATAACTTACGTACTTATCTACAGAGCGATCGAAATAAATTAAGCAAATTTATGTTATAGTTACATTATAAACTAACTTTTTACAGCCATATAATCTGTGTTACGTATATTAAAAGTGTAATGAATATGGATGTAGATGGTTTAAGAACGACCAAAGAAAGTATAGCGGGATTCTGTGTCTATGAAGATTTGTTTGAAAAGGGAGATAAATATAAGATGATAACAGGGATCATTAGAAGAAAAAAAACATCCTCTACCATATCCAAATGAATTGGGATCATCCAAAAGGATCACTAATGTAGTAAGTTAACACGAAAATAATTTGGCCACATAAAAAAAGTTCTAGCGAATTCTAACAATAACACGTTGAGTATAATTAAAAGAATCTTATACTTACTGAGTATTGACACACGCGAATACTAGATACAAAAAAAAAAATCTTTCCTTTTTGTAGATTCTATCGCAGTGTATTGATATTATTTAATCACAACTTTCAGATCTTTGAGAAATATAGTTTTATTCTTATAATCGTATACTTTTAGACAGTTGAATGCATTCGTACTTTCAAGATTGACCAAAAATGGACATGAATTGAAACTGACTTTTTGAATAACTTAGTCATTTGTTTTAGTTGTGTCAGATAACATCTTAGATTAATAGAAAGAAATATTAGATTCATCTATTGATTTATGATTTAATTTAAATAAATAAATAATAATCTTTATAAATGCACAATTATAATTTATAAATGCATGCACTACTAACGCGAATAGCGTTTTATGACAACCTACTAAATGCAATGCTGAACAAAGTCAAATAATTATGGAATTCTGTTGAAAGTATGGAAATATGTTATACGTTTGATGAGTGTTTGATTTAGTGTTTAGAGTCCTAAAAATATCTCTTGAATAACTTACATTAAGTCATCGATTATAAAGTTTGACTTAATAAATTTTGAATTGAAATATATTCATCAACATCCATATTCAATGATGGTGAATCAATTTCTGCAGTTTACGAAACTTTCCGAATTTTGACGGCCTATTTTTTCTATGCTTCTTATTTCTCCTAGGATATCTTTGTCTATGTTTAGTATGAGGAGAGTACTGAAATACGTCTAAATGCTGAACATTAACATGTTGTCCTGCGATATGTTTGAGTTGTGATTCCGTAAGCATATACACTGGTTCTAAAGAATCAATGATACTAGAAACAGCGTGCGGGTTAGAAGGACCATATTGCGGTTTGGGCTCCCCAAATTTATATTTCTGGTGACCATACTGTTGATTTGGGGGTCCATAATGAATATCGGGAGGCCCATAATCATCGCTAGGAGCAGAATGGTAATCATAAAAATTGGGATGCTTAAAATTTGCGTATCGGTTGGAGAAGCCATTTTCTGGATTGAAATTATAATTGGGATTGAGATTTCTTTGTTTGTGAGGTTTTGTGTAAGGAATTGGTCGTTTGAAATTGTTTTGAGTGGGGTAGTCAATATCTGGTGGCCTGAACTCGTAATCTGGATCATAATCAGCTTCATAAGAATAATCTTTGCCTGTAGTATCGTCTTCGTAATAATCATAGTCTCTAGCTTCTCCAGCAGGACTATCATAAAATCCTCTATGACTGGTCCATTTGCCAGGTGTAGGTAATATTTCTTTCCTATCAGTTTCATCTACAGATGTCGTATTAGCCGAAGAAGATATATTTTTACTAGTAATATTGAGTCCATCTAAATCTACATCAAGTTCTATATTAACTGCAGTTCTATTTACATTAGATTCAATGTCATGCCGGTTAAAAGCATCCTCTTTTTCTACTGGTAAAGTTTCGTTACCTAAAATAAACAATGCAGTATCTAACTCTCGTTTTTGCCTAGGCTTTTTAATACTTACATCGTCGTCTCCATATGCTGAAACTCCAGTTCCATCTTGAGTTAAATGCTGTACTCCAGAATTTTGAGGCTTAAGATAATTCAGTCCTTCCGCACTGGGTTCTTGTGAGTATAAATTCAGTGGTTTCTCATAAGCTAATCCTGAATATTGTGGCTTGTGCTGATGAGAGATAATCTCATTTTTCCCTTGCGTATTCCCCTGAATAGTTTGTTCAACTTCAATTTTGTAATAATTATTTTTTGATGTGGTTGGGTCATTGTAAATTTGAGGCAAAGTTGTGGGATGCGGTACTGGATAAGTTTTAATTTCAGGTGCTTTTTCCTCTTCTATATCGTCAACTTCTTCTGTTATTGGCTTGTAATCATTATAGTTAACGTGATCAGCTGCGTATGGTCTATTGTAGACATTTTGAACATTATATTTGCCATCTACAGCTTTAGGATCATTCATATAAAAGAATAAATCAATAGGAGAATGAAGTGTATCTTTCCCTGTTTCAATATTTGCCAAACCATTCAATCCAGTTACCTGATCTTGTGGTGATTTTGTAAGTAGATGATTTAAAGCGTGAATATCATCAGCAGACTTGTATAAATGCATTTGATTATATAATTTAGGATAAACATACTGAGTTTTACTTGGTATTACTTCAGTAAACAAAGTAGAGTGTTCCTTTTCCAAGCTATTTAATCCAATATTCCCGTTAGGTTTGATAGTAACGCCTTGATCATATGTTGGTCCTGGTGCAGTATTGATCCTATTATTCTTTGGTACATAGTAAATTGAACCGTATGATCTGTGATTCCTATTTTTATCGACAGCATCGGCTCTAGTTATTTTAACTGGTTCAAGTTGTGGCCTGCTTCTAAGATTGGTCCTTTCTTGTCTTGGCTTAGCTTTCTTATCCTTCTGGTTGGCTTGCATCTGTTCTAGAGCAAGCTGATGGTTTTCTTGGGATTCATGATAAGCTTTCATGTAGCTGTCGACCTGTAGAGGAGCTTTATTCCATCTTTGGATCTGTGCTCGATGTTGCCTTATTCTTTCTGCATTGAACATAGCCTGTTGATGTTGGGCGTGTAGTTTAGCATTTTGTTGAGAATTCCCCGCTAGAGGGTTGCCATATGATAAAGGTCTTTTGTCATCTATCCTCGCTTGTTCGTTGACAGTCTCATACACAGATGGTGCGGTATTTTTAGCAGATCTCGTAGCTGTGACATGGATTATTAGAAGTATCACTGCAGTTGTAATTTGTCTTGCGCGTAGCATTTTGTCTGGAACAAAATTAAGAGGATTAAAATTTGTTTAATTACAGCCATATTATGGGATAATCATATTATATAATACATAAGTTTTAATATCGATATTATCATCTTTCAAAAAATTAAAAATAACACATTATACTTATCACCCTTTACAATAGGGTTTTAAAATACATAACAAACAATACTCCTGTTGCAACGCTTCTTTCACGTTATATTATGAACAACTTTAATGTATTTTATGTCTCGAAACTTACAAACAATCAAAATTGTTGTCTATGCCTGGTGGCCTTCAGCTACTAGCGATTTGCTACCTTGAAACATAAACTGTTAAGTCTCATTTACTCAAATTTACAATTTATTTACATTTTTATCTCATGTTTCTCAAGACATTTTAATTGCATTGTTTTAATTATGAATATTCAAGTAACTCTTGTGGTTAAGTTTTTAATTGGGTGCTGTGCCTTCCTTGGGAGAAACATTATTCTTAACATGGTAGCATATTGTGATGGTGTTGCGTATTTTTTAACCGACTTCAAAAAAGGAAGAGTTTTTCAATTCTGATGTGTCTATTTCTTATTTGAGGTTAAAAACACTTCTAAATAAATACGAGTTACTTTGACCATGTGACAGTGGTTCTTTTAAATGCCTAACTTGAAAATCATAGATGAATTGAATAGTCTCTAAGATGACGAATAAAAACTCAACCGTAAATGGATGGATGGGTGACAAATAAGTCAAAGTCAAAATAGGTATATTTCGACCCAATTAGTCCAGCGGTAGTTAACGCTGCCTTCTGTGCTATGGGTCCCGGGTTGGAATCCCGGTAGGGACAAATGTTTGTGTGATGAGCACAAACATTTGTATCGGAGTCATGGATGTATTTATGTATAAAATGTATGTATTTACAAAAAAAGTATACTAGTAGTATATCAACCAACTAGTATCCGTAACACAAGCCGCGTTGCTTACTACGGAACTGGATGGCGCTGTGTCCAGGAATATTTATAGTTATAACTTATTGAAAGTAGGCCAGATATTATTGGCTCTTTTTGATAACAAAGACAGCTACCAAAAACGCCTGCCGTTCCATTCATTCCTAACGCAACCTGGTCGTGTCTTAGAAATCACGCTAAGCTTTAGGTCCTACTGCTTATCACAGGAATACCTATTTTCCTTAAAATTTTTGAGCATGTGATAAACACGCACGTAACTATAGGCTACCGTAACAACTTACCAACAGGTGGCCATCAGCTAGTTTACCATCCTCATCATCAACCCATTAACGTCCCACTGCTGGGCACGGGTCTCCTCTCATTTGAGAGGGATTAGGCTATAGTCCACCATGCTAGCCTCCTGCGGGTTGGCAGACTTCACATGCCATCAAGACAAATCTCACAAGCATGCAGGTTTCCTCACGATGATTTCCTTCACCGTTGGAGCTTGTGGTAAATACGCATATAACTTCCGAAAAGTCAGTGGTGCCTTGGGTTCGAACTCGAAACCTTTGACGTCTCAGTCCACTGGTCACATCGGTAGGCTACCACAGCGCCCTTGTTTACCATCATTGTGAGGTAAAAAACACTTTCAATAGTCATTTCAATGGTGCCTGCTTTGAAATTTAACCTGAAACCATTGACTTCATAGTCTGGTCACCACAGAAGGTTATCACAACTTTGAAGCTGTTCTTAGGCCTATAAACTTAAATATGTAGATTATGAGAAAGCATATCTATACATATATTTGTTTATTCAGTTATATAATTATAAATTACGAGGTCAATTTTTAAACTAGATTAAGACTGTATTCTAAATCTATTGACATCCTTCGCTGCTTTATTTTCGTTACAATCTAATTCTAGGCATTTATATACGTTTATTAATATTTAATAATGCAAATGAATTGATAATTTATTCATTATTACGGCGCAGCATGTGATCTGTAGGCAATTTAAGAGGAAAACGTGGGACATTTAGGTTTGGCAACGTGTGCGATACCTCTGGTGTTGCAAACGTCTATAGGATACGGTAACCGCTTACCATACCGGCGGGTGGTAAACTTATTTGCTACCCTTGTGTTAAAAGAAAAGTATTCCATCTACATATAAACATACACAGCGCCACCTAGTTCCGAGCTAAGCAACGAGGCTTGTGTTACGGATACTAGTCGGTTGATATACTACATACCTATATATTTTTTTGTAAATACATACATAAATACATATACATTATGACACAGCACCATCTACTTCCGTAGTAAGCAACGAGGCTTGCGTTACGGATACTAGATAGTAGATATACCTACTCCATTATTTACTTTTTGTGCATAAATGATTAAATATTATACATAGATACATCCATGATTCAGATATAAATGTTGATGCTCATAACACAAACATTTGTCTCTACCGGAATTCGAGACCGGGGCCCATAGCACAGAAGGCAGTGTTAACTACCGCTGGGCTAATCGGGTCACCAAACCTTCAATACTATATTATTGAGATAGACTTATTCTAATTTCATTTCAATGACGCGATTACTAGACATTTCAATAAAACTGACTTATGTATAAGTATTAATTTAATTGGCAGTGACTGGAGGAAAAGAGCCGAAGATCGAGCTCTGTGGCGTTAAATAGAGGAGGCCTACGTCCAGCAGTGGACAAATATAGGCTGTTGATGTTGATGATTAATTTAATTATCACGCTTCGGATGCTGTACAGTGTAGAAGATAGCAATGTACCGCGATAACATCCGTAAAAAGTAGTTTTATTCCGGTCTTATTATTATCCAATAATAAATTAAAAATGCCATTAATCTAGTTCAGGGTTGTTATATTATACAATAATTATATAATAAAATGAGTCACGTGTGACATAATTAAATAATTAATTATACTTAGCCTTGTTTTGGTAGCGGGTCGTAGAGAAATCGATCTAAATCAATTGATTTTTGATACTTGTATAAATATTCATCAAATATATCTAATTTAAAAATAACCCGATTTCCTAGCAATTCTTTTTAATGGCTTGTTTTTGATTATATGTAGTAAAGATAAAAAAGTAAATTAAGAGCAATTATTCTGTCATTTATAACCGTCTAATGACAGCTCTTGTTTTTGGACTAATATTGGAAAGGTAATTTGTCGATGTAATAAAATGTAGAAGCTGTGGTAGCCTTTTTTTTTTTTTTTTTTTTTTTTTTTTTTAAGTGCGGAAAAATCCTTTACGGACCTTCCCGCCGCCTGGGGAGGCGACGGGGTGTGTCGGACTCCGCCCAATGTGAGCGTTTACCGACTAAAAAACCGCACCCGTCAACGCCACCAACCCGATTGCCGGGGCCATGGGATTCGCAAAAGCATGCACCACAACCCCGGCGGGCTTCGGTCCAGCTCTTATCGCTGGACCCCGGCTAGGAGCGAGGCATCGCTCGCCTCGCATCCTCCACGCAGGCGCACGTGTGACGAACACGCGCGCCGCCTACTTGGGGCCATTTTCAGGTCGGGCGGCGGACTCCCCTAGTCGCGCCCACCCGCTGGCCACAGCTCATGGAGGCCGGAGGTCTGTTTGCGCCCTCCGGCGCCCGGTGCGTCTACTGCGGATCGGGAGAGAGGTTGTGATTTCTCTCTCCCTTTCCGCCGCCTCTTTCGCGCGCATTACTTGCTCAGCTGTGGTAGCCTAGTGGTGTGACCAGTGGGCTGACATGTCAAAGGTCTCGAGTTCAAACCCGGATTACGCCACTGACTTTTCGGAAGTTATGTGCGTATTTATCGTGAGGAAACCTGCATGCATGAGAGCTTTTCTCGATGGCATGTGAAGTCTGCCAACCCGCAGTAGGCTAGCGTGGTTGACTATAGCCTAATCCCTCTCAAATGAGAAGAGACCCGTGCCCAGTAGTGGGACAATAATGGGGGCTTATGATGATGATGATGAATAAAATGTCGATGTAATAATAAGATCATAAGGAAGGAGCTTCTGGAATATCTGTTATTCTAGTAGCTACCACCTTATGAACAATTTAAACCACTTAAAATAACACATAGACTGTTTAGTAATATATTAGTCTCGTTGTACCAAAAACTTTTAATGCACTATACATTATATAAGTATCTAAACTACTGCCTACCCTTAGGACGTACAAGCTTGTATATTCAATTTTCAAATTTAAATACAATTTAAAAAGTATAACTTTCTATTTTTGAAATATCACATTATGTTTATGATTTACGAGTATCTAAATATATAATCAATCTGTCATTTATAATGTAATGCATCTTAAAAAAGGAAATAAATAATTTATGTAACACACGAAGTTAGGATCTTAACCTCTATATTCTAAGCTTTATGTACAGTCGAGAGAAAAAGTTAACTTACTTACATTATTATTTGTTATTGTATTAAAATTATGTATGACATACGTGAAATAAATAAAACCAAATCATTTATTTCAATTAGACCAATACAGGTGCTTTTGAATTGTCATATTTAATTGAATTTAGTTGCACGGTTCCAAAAGGTAGGTCTTATGGAGAAGAACCGACAAGAAACTCCATAGATACTCTTTTTAAATTAAATACAAAATTGTTGGTTTTGTTTTCCAAAGATTTATGTATGTAATGTAATATCAATATGAGACTGGTGCAGTTCGATGTGAAACGTATGATAATACTGTTTGATGGTCTTGTAACTTTATAAAACAGAACTTTATAAGACAGCAAAAATATAAAGAAAAAATGGCAGGTATATATGAAAAATTTAATTGTATGAATTGAAGAAACAATAATATTACTCAAATCCTTGCCCCTATCCACTCAGCAATTTATCTAGTATCTACTGGACTTAGGACTTAAGCCCAACAAAACCCGAAATCCAGGTCACTTTATACTAAAAAACACACACAATAAGTTTGGCCGCGACTGTACCTAAGCGCAATGACCATGGTATATGAGTTTATACTTTCACTGACCGCCGTACGTATAGACGTACATACATACATACATACATATAAAACCTGTCTGCATATCCGTCTGCTAGATTCGAAACACACGGGTGAAACCCCGGACCGGGCCCGTTCTGGAGGGATAGGCCTGACTTAAAGAGTCAGTGCTAGTTTTGCATCCGACAAAAAAGCTAACGAACTAAAAACTAACTAACGCCATAAGTCTCTGCTACTGGAACTTGAAAAGAGATCGAGATTTCTCGCTGAAATTGAGCTGACTGACTGGGGACTGAACTCCCCTTTCAGAAGACTGCAGTGAAACAACAATAGTTGTGTTTCTGTGAGTGAGTCAGGTTGGAAGAGCTTGTTATGGGAGTGATTATTCTAACAGCATGCGAATACCGTTTGCTGTCAGTGTAGTAATCTCCCTATCTAAGAAACCTAAAACGCTCCCTATTGTGTAACGTTCTCCAAAAAAGGAGTTTATAAGTTTTTACACGTTCGAGCAAAACCTGTTACAAACTTCCTTGCTACGGTGACTGATTACCATCAGGCGGGCTGCAAGGACCTTTGCCACCTTCATGGCATAAAAAAATTGTAATAATTTCAAAGATGTCTTTCAGTGATGTTTATCATGTCATCACAAACTATATTTTCCGGTACGTTGTATGCTCTAGATTTTTTCTGTAGCGTCCATTATTCTAATTTTACTATATTATCTAATTAGATAGTAGTAAGTGGTATACAGTTATGGCGCAGTTTGGGAGAGGCCTATGTCCAGTGGACTGCAATAGGCTGAGTTGAAGTGGTATGCAGGGATCGCAGCGTGTGGCATTACGTCTCGTACAGCGTGAGTGTATAATGTATATATGCATGTATGTAATTCGATAGTAACAGTATTCAGTTTCTATTGGTTTTATAATTATAAAACCAATAGAATTAGAAGTACTATTAGTACTTACTATAAACAGATTAAAAAAAGACATAAAACTAATTACTATTCATATTATTATTACACCAGTCACGCTGTTAAAACTTGCGCAATATTACATTAAACCACGTACATAAAACGTTATGGTCATAAACCAAAACTCATACATTTTTCATGTAATTAACCGTCTGTGTTTATCTCGAAAACAATAATTCAATTAAAACACAACTTGCCTTCCTTATAGCGCGTATAAATAAATGAAAGCGCGTGCCTGTACATCTTAACTTCCCGTATGTTTTCACTCACGTCCGGAGCATATTATGTTACTTAATAGACTGCACAGTGTTGCCATAACACTGTCTGTCTATCACAGTTAATCGCGTATCATATCAACACCTATTATTAAAACAAGATTAATGTGATTATGATTAATTTGATTGAGATGTATGAAAGTGGACGAAGCAAAAGTGGTATGCCGTCGTAGAGTGTGGCGTTCTGTAGTTTCTGCCTACTCCCAGGGGAGAAGGCGTGAGTGAATTTGAATATAGCCTCTTTGTCTATTCCAGACGACCCATGGTGTATAGTCTATGATAGATTTTTGGTTGGGAAATAAACCAATGCGAGAGCCAAGCACTTATTTAAGGTGCGGAAAATACGCTACGGGCCGACCCGCCGTCTGGAGTGGCCACGGGGTGTGTTGGACTCTGCTAAGACTGCGCCTCTAAGGACCAAAAATCGCACCCGTCAACGTGGCCAGTCCTGTTCCTTCATGGGAAGTTTGTGGTGGCTGCTACACTACTGAGCTTGACGATATTTAACACCAATTTCATGGAAAATCTGGGTACAATGCCTGCAAAACAGAGAAGCTTGTCAGAAGCCTGAGGAAGCCGATGACCAGCAGTGAGTTGAAACGGGCTGATGATGATGATGAATATATAGCTGACAGATTTCTGGTCAGAACGTTTGTGTTTTTTTTTATGCGACGTGCCAAAATATCATCGAGGCAATGAAGCTCGACGTGTCCCAGGGGAATGATATTAACTGTCTTGGAACCCGCAGCGAAATTAATCATGAAATTAAATCGGAGGAGTAAGAAAATAACAGTTTTCCACTTCCCTCCTTACCAAGCGAGAGACAGAATAGAGTTTACATATCATTGACATAAGAATAGATGTTTACAACTGGGTTAAGCCCAGTTGCCAGGCACCACGGAAGACATTATTAAGTTATGGGTCCTAAAATATGAGCTATTATATCTGATTCCAATAATAGGTATGGTAAAAACGCCTAAACGCACGGAAATTCATCCTAGTCCGAGTAGTAAATCAAGTTTGTGTAAATGAGAAATTATGATACCAAAAGTCTCAATGTTAGGCACAAATTGTAAATGTAAATACTATAATTAAAAACATAATTAAGTTTTTCCTTAAAACAGTGTTTTATTCTTTAATTGACTTGAAGTCTATAACGACGGTACAGTCAAAACAAAAACTTAATTGAAAGTAGAGTCGTGGGAGTGTTAACTCATCGCGATTGTACCACTTCTTATAATGAGCTGTTACAAAATAACTTATCTTGAACTTTTGAACTGTTCTTCACGACTGTATTTTAGAAAATATCACCGAAGAGTTTGCTGACATGTGATGTCATAATATTAGTAATATTTTTTTTTGAAAATTAGAAATGATTAAACTTGGTAAAATATGTATTAAATATAATGTAATATGATTAGAGAGATTTAAGCCCTTGTAGTAATTGTGTACTTAAGCCATAGCAAAAATTTTATTTTTATTTTAAATAGATCATAGGGTTTACTCCCGTCGAGTTACAGCCAGATAATATGTAGCAGTGTGACTCATTAGGAATTAAATTCCTGTGATATGTATATTAACATACATATAGTTAGTGTTTGTATATTTAATCATTGTCCTTTAAAGTGAACGTTAGGCACGATTTTGAATAATAAATAGCTTAGTGATTTGTGTAGGAGGCTTGGTTAGAGGTTTCAGATGTTTGGTATTTCATTGGAAATATCTACTCTGCGTAATTAAATGTAATTTATTCAAAGTAGGCTAACTTTAATTGCCTCTTCTTCTCAATGAAAACACTAGGAGGCGTTGAACGGCGGGCGTTTTTGGGAGCTGTTTTTAATAAGTATACATCGGTTTATTTAGCCATCAAAAACGTTGTGTCTCAGACAGTACAACATGAATCGTCTAGAATAGACAAAGAGGCCGTATTTAATATGTAAGTTTAATTTAAACATACATACATTCACGCCTTTTTCCCGCGGGGATAGGCAGAACCTACAGAACATCACGCGCTACGGCCCTGCATACCATTTATGCCTCGACCACATTTATGCATATTGTCATGCATACGCGCCGATTACCAGTACTGCAATGCGTACCTGACCTTTTTGAAGGACTTCCCAGGACCAATTAGGTCGGTGTATGTCCTTCTAGGGCGCCCCCTCCCGGCGTTTCCACTGACATCCGCCTTATAAATTCCTTGCGTCTTTCGCCTATAATTAGTTTTTATTATTAACGTCCAAAAAGACCCAATTGAATTGGGCTTACTTAGAATAAATGATATTATAACTTTGAACATCAACTCAAATACCTAATATATATTTTTTGTTAAAAATTATGCAAGCACTTTTAGCTAATTACCTAACATTATTAATATAACTTAATAGAAAAGGGAAATGGTATTTTATAATAATTGTATCCTCTTTATTTTAATTCCTACTAAAGTTTTAATTGTTCTGACTAGAATAGTTGTAATTAGATATAGATAATGATTCTGATTTTGAAACTTCATCAAAAAATCTTCAAACAATTAAATTCCCGCCAAGTTTTACTTTTTGCCGGGAAATTGAAGTGTCATGTTCAAAATGGATATTAAAAAAAAACGTTGTTTTGTTTCTTTAGCTATCATATTTTTTAATGGATGGATTTATTACAAAAATTATATCTAATAATATACCATCTTGCCTGATGTTCTCCAAGGGTTAGGCAGAAGTGTAATATATGAATTTAGTAAGTATTTAATCATAATGTATAATTTAGCGAACCTTTGAAAACCTGAAAACCTTTTTTTAATTGTATGCAGTTCTTATACATTGCTGTCATGTTCGTATCTGTAAATAATTGTCCCACTGCAAGGCACGGGTCTCCTCTCATTTGAGAGTGATTAGGCTATAGTCGACGACGTTAGCCTACTGCGGGATGGCAGACTTCACACGCCATCGAGAAAATCTCTCAAGCATGCAGATTTCCTCACGGTGTTTTCCTTCACCGTTTGAGCATGTGTTAAATACCTACGCATATAACTTCCGAAAAGTCAGTGGTGCACGTGCCTTGGGTTTGAACTTTGTGACCTTTGTGACATCTCAGTCCACTGGTCCCACAGCTGATGCTGTGAAATATAGCCATGCTTAATATTAATTATCAATGTGATAGTATGTCTGTCTGTTACGTCTTCACGCCTTTTTGTCTAAAAAATGGTGGACGTTTATATGCGGAATTCAGTTGTTGAAAAAACTGATTGAATAAAATTGTTAATTTTACGCGGATGAACTGGCGGGCAATACCTAGTATGCTATGTGTATTATTCCTTCTATTTTTTGCTATAGTCATTGTCAATTCTTATGCTATCATAGATATAAAATAAGCAATATCACTGTCGCATTGTATAAAATCTCTTCCGGATTGTGTCTCGCCATTTTATAACTCAAGTTACATTATTATAAATTGTGAATTGGTTCTTTCATGATTTTTCATAGACATGACAGATTAAAATATAAGTTAAATAGTCTTTCTCTATCGTGACTGAAAGAATATACACCTTTGGATTTATTTTATAACTGAACAGAAACGCGACTTTCACCGCGTAGCGTTAAAAAAAATCGAAAAGACGTGATTTTAGGTTTCACTGAGTATCAATATATTGTTTCAAACTGGTATATACAATATATAATAAAATCTTTGTGTAAGAGTATTTTACTTAAAAACACCCAAATTCGGTCCTAGTAGAGGGTATCTGCTTACGGAAAGCCTTTATTACGAGATAAAAGGCTAAACACTCAAACGATACTCAATTTTAAGTAGACCCAAAGTATGTGTATAGTGTGTATTCTTCAGTTAAGAGACTGCAGTAGATATATGTATATATACAGGATTATTTGAAACACACAAACATCCTTGCAGGACTAGATAGTTAACATCATATGCAACAACTATATACAACTATATAGCTATATACTTATACATACATTCCTATATATACACGCATATATGTATAGGGGTTACTTAAAATTTTACATTTTGGAATGTACATTTCATTTTCCCAAGTCTATAAAGTATGTAACAAAAATATTTCTCTTCAAATGACGCCATTGCATCTTCAGTATTAATTAAATTTACTTTTTCCCGCGTCGCCTTACATAAGTATACTTAGATAATAATACTACGGTATTGTGCATTGTTACAATGTTCCCACTTGACATTACAGTGACATAAGCTTTTGTTAGTTTTAAGATGGCCGGCGAGAAAGTAGGCACTGCCGCGTTAGAAGATGAGGCTTTGTAGGTATTTTCTGGTGGAGTTTATCTGTCAAACGATCTGACAGTTAGCCAAAGTTCAAATCTAACAGCTACTTTATCAAGTAATGGACAATATAGTATGAGATCCAGCTGCCGAAACACTACGTTTATAACGTACATCATCATCATCAACCCGTTATTGTCCCACTGCTGGGCACGGGTCTTCTCTCATTCGAGGGGGATTAGGCTATAGTCCACCACGCTAGCCTACTGCGGGTTGGCAGACTTCACACGCCATCGAAAATATGCAGGTTTCCTCACGATGTTTTCCTTCATCGTTTGAGCATGTGATAAATACGCACATAACTTCCGAAAAGTCAGTGGTGCGTGTCCTGGGTTTTTAACTCGGGACCTGTGTCATCTCAGTCCACTGGTCGTACCACTAGGCTACCAGAGCTCCAATAGCGTAGGTACATAGTCAAAAAATTTTTTTGTTGGTATTGTTAGACTGGGGGAATCTATTTTTGCCAAGGTGCCAATCAAAATTTGCCCGCGAGTATTTTTGTTTTAATATTTATGGAGGGAATGAGGTGGTAGTCGCTCCATTTGAAAAGGAGGATCCTCCGACCAGGCAAGGTGTTGTTAATGTTGGGTGGTTATATATATACTATCTCGCGTGCAAATTTCACTTGCGCGGTGTAGGATTATTTACTTCGTCACTGAGTACTTAATTCTTATGTGGCGAGATAGATGTCGCTACATATTATTCAACTTTTGCTAAAAAAAATCACACTATGAAAATAAACTACAATCCATTCCGTATCATAAATAATATACATATATACACTCACTCTTTATGTAAATAACATACACACATACACTCACTTCTTTTTCCAATGGGGGAAGGCAGAAATCACAAAATGCTACGTGCTACGACCCATAAAATGAATTTCTTTAAACCCAATACTTGGCTCGACCAGAGCATCGAACCTAAGACCTTTTGCTGAGCAGTGGCACTTACAACCTCGCACTTACATTAAGTAAGATCAACTGTACAGCGGCATCTGGTCATATAACATACCATCATGCCTGTCGTCCCCGAAAGGTTAGGCAGAGGTGTACTGATGTACACCCACGTTTCGCCGGTATATTTTAGGTCCCATGTAATATAATAAGCCTATTGCCGGGCACAGATCCAAAATCCGAGCTGTTACTGAGAATCTCATAGAAAAACCCAATAACACTTTGCTCGACCTGGGAATCGAACCCAAGACCTCGTGCTCAGCAGTCGCACTGTACGACCACTAGACCAACGAGCCAGGCGTGACACATCTTTTTGCATAATCCCTATTAGAGATAATTGGAGTTTTAAGAACTTTAATGTGTACCTATCTACGTTTACGAGATCTTAATGTAACCAGTAACATAGTACATGTTACGTTACTCAAAACAGACTTTTTAAATAAATTTTGGTTAGGGCTGTCACTTGTTTGTGGCGAATATAAGATTACTAGCTGACCCAGCAAACGTTGTTTTGCCACATTATAGGGGTTGGTGGACTACCCCTAACTTTTAGGGGGATGAAAAATAGATGTTGGCCGATTCTCATAGATACCGGATAAGCACAAAAAATTTCATCAAAATCGGTCAAGCCGTTTCGGAGGAGTATGGCGACGAAAACTGTGACACGAGAATTTTATATATTAGATTTAGGTATAATTGTCGGCACGAGTCGTGAGCACAGATTTTAGTAGTTAAAGCCATTTTACGCATGTACGCTTTCGGCCAAATATGTTCAGTATCGGTTTACCGGTCAGAAACTATCGTGTGCAGCCTCGGCGCCCCTCGCCATCGTCATTCCGCCAAAGAGACCGAAAATTTATTGAATGCGCAAGTGAAGTTTGTAATCACGACTCGTGCCGGTACCTATACCCGAATATCGTATTCTGTGAAGGACATCATTTTAATTTCAGGTAAAAATAGCAGGACGTGAGCCTCATGGGCGTATCTAGACTTTTCCTTTAGGGGGGGGGGGGGGTGGCCCCTACTGGGGCCTAGGGTAGCCAACATTCTAGGGTGGGCACTGGACCATTCTAGGGTGGGCACGGCCTACCCGGCCCTCTGTTTAGATTGCCGCGACGACCGGTATTGCCCCACCTGCATCCA
Source organism: Craniophora ligustri (assembly GCA_905163465.1). Lineage (NCBI taxonomy): Eukaryota > Metazoa > Arthropoda > Insecta > Lepidoptera > Noctuidae > Craniophora > Craniophora ligustri. Next base: position 1,937,146 of record LR990981.1, read on the forward strand.
ACAGATTCTAATGTCTTCATCGGTCATCGGTCCACCTGAAACCTGTCTGCCAACGCTGCGTCCTCTAGTATACGATAAAATTGGAGTGTTTTTGAATGAAGTGTTTCACAAACTCAATAAAATTTGTCAAATATGGAAATGGAAACAGTATTTATATAGCCAAAAGCAAAAAATAAGGTAAATTTTATTTTTATACAAAATACTGATACCTAACTGTGTAGACTGCAATTAGTTAATCGATGCAATCAATTAATTTATACGTAGGTTAGTTTTCTTCATAAAAAACCTGACTTCAAACATCAAAACTAGACCAAATTAAAATGGGATCACACGGGAAGCACCAGTTTTCAAATAAAAAAGAATCATCAAAATCGGTTTTCCCAGTCAAAAGTTCTGAGGTAACAAACATACAGATAAAAAAAACAGGCGAATTGAGAACCTCCTCCTTTTTTGAAGTTGGTTAAAAATAAGAAAACTTTATTTCTCATTTAATTTATTCCACCCAAAAATAATTTACTTTTTGGTTTCCGGCAGCCCTACTAAACTAAAAAGCGCATGCGCATTGTGACGTAACATCGGACCGGAAATGATGTAATGACGTAATATGGCCGCTCTTCACTTTTGGCGCGAGTTCAGATTCGATCTCACTTCTTTTAGTATTACGGGCAGATATCGAGGTATTTGGACTTTTAACTAACTGCCTCGTTAGTCTAGTGGTTGTACAGTGCGACTGCCGAACTAGAGGTCCTGGTTTCGATTCCCAGGACGAGCAAAGTGTCAGTGGGGTTTTCTGTGGAAATCTCAGTAGCAGCTCGGATTCGTGCCCGCTTAATGGCATTAGGCTCGCCCCCTATTACATGGGACCTAAAACATACCGGCGAAACGTGTGTGTACATTAGTACACCTCTGCCTAACCTTTCAGGGACGACAGGCGTGATGGTATAAACTATGTATGTATTGGATGGTAAGTATATTGGACTTTTACTTGATAGCTGTGATAACGTAGTGGTGTGGCTTGTAGACTATGAAGTCCAAGGTCTCAAGTTCAACCTCAAGGCATGCATCACTGAGTTTTCCAAGTTACACGCGTGTTTGTCACATGCTCGAACGGTGAAGGAAAATATCGTGAGGAAACCTGCATGCTTGAGAGATTTTCTCGATGGCGTGTGAAGTCTGCCAACCCGCAGTAGGCTAGCGTGGTGGACTATAAATGAATGAATAAATGAGAGAGGACCCGAGCCCAGCAGTGGGGCATTAATGCGTTGATTATGAAGCTAGTGATAATGTAAATTGGATTTTCGAAATAAACGCCTAAAATTATACGTTCGTTTGGCATATAATTATATTAAAAAGCTCGATAATGTTTATAACGTGTTGACATTTCACGTAAAGCCTTGTAACATATAGGCTTTAGTGGTACTGCTAGCGATTTTGGATATTCTTAAATTGACTTAACCCATTAGTGCATAAAGTTTATTAACGCCTTTTTCATTATTATCACTATAATATAGTATCACTTGGAGTGTCTTTGACGATTAAATAGCATAAAATATTTAGTTTATGTGAAAGTTCAGATTTTATAGCCAGTCCGATAAATCGGACGTCATGCATGGCGGTCAGAATTGATGTTAAAAAAGGTTAAAATAAAAATACTGTTTTTTTAAAGTAATTTATTACAAAAAGGAACAGAAAATAAACATAATTTAATTTACAATGTGGTATGCCATGTGGCATTTCGGGTGAAGGCCTACATCACATTTCTGACACTGAAATTTACTTTTCCCTCCACACTGGTTTGCACACCGACGTTCAGTATTTATTGGAACCAGCCAATGATCTTTGATAATGGTTTTGCTGGCTTGCGACCTTGATGTGGCGGTGTGCCATGTGTCGAAAGTAAGCTTCTTGCTATGAAGCGTCTAAAAACGAATAAGGACTCAGTGTCTCTTGTGCAGCCATTCTTCCGAGCAAGTAACCATGCGTTTACTACTGAAAAGTCTACTAAATAAGCAAATATGGGCCACCACCACTTCTTTATACGCATCCGAGTTCGTAAATTTGCCACAGCCTGGTCGCATTTGTCTACTCCACCCATATACTTATTTTAATTTGAAATAAGTGATGGCTGAGGGACTTGCACCTTGACTTTTCTTTCGTTTGACCAGCGGGTTGCAGATGTAATTGCAAGATTTTCAAAATTAGTAGCTACTGTTACAACATTGTGATCATTCCACCGGCATACAAAGACATCATCAGCTAGTCGGTAATCGTAATAACCTCGCGCCTCCTTCTTGAATTGTTTTACGTCTTTGACCGTGCAGTTCTCAATGCGATTAGCTCTCAAAGTCCCTGTAGCACAATAGCCAAGCTCCTTCAGGTGTCTCATCAGGCCCAAAGACGTAAAATAATTGTCAAAAAACAAGGGCTGCCGACGTTGATGGAGTAGAAGAATCGCTATTACCTCTAAAACGTCGCAATTCGCAGCTAGCTTAGCAGTCTTCGTCCTAAGTGATTTAGGTTCGTATCATGCTCCTAATCGGACTTGTCACTGTCTTCGTCAGTGACTTGATTGGCATCCTCAATAGGGGACTCAACGTAAATTATATTTTCTTTATAATTAGCATCCTCCTCACACTCCAAATCAGATAATTATGTCATGAACTTGCAAACTGTAACAATTCAACAGGATACCACATGCAGTACCCGCCGTGCATAGCGTGCGATATATCGGACAGTACAAAATTAGCAAGCATAGCATTCAAAATAACAGTGGCTACGTCAAAATTTTATTGAAAATAAATAGTCTTATAGTTTATCAGTCAAAATATCAATTTTTTACCTATAACACTAAACAAAATACAATATAATCACAATAAAATCTTACCTTTGCCGCGAATAATTTTTACCGCGTGCCGCCATTTTGCGAATGGACAGCTGATGCGCAGGCGCATTAATACATTTTATAACAACAGTGTTGCCACGTTTCAATAGTTAATATATTATTGTTTTCCAAGCATAAACCTTGAGTAAAATTTAAATAACTCCTAAAATGTCATTTTTATTGGCGTCCGATTTATCGAACGTTATGCACTAATGGGTTAAATTTAAAGTTGAAACGCGCTAATCTCAGGAACTACTGGTTGGAATTGAAAAAATCTTTTTATGTTGGATAGTCCGTTTATAGAGGAAGGTTATAAGACGAAGACGAAAAAGGTTATAGAACATCACGCCACGACCATAAGGAGCTGAGCACAAATGTGCAAAAACGGGAATAAAATAAAATATACACAGACGAAGATGTGCGGGTGAGCTAGTAAAAAATAAAAATAAATAATAATTCTTTGCACCATTCACTTTCATGTTAAGTGTCATGGAAACTGTGGCGTTAATGGAACAGATCATATTTTTCTAATTTCAACACTCACGTCTATTGATGAAGATTAGTCTTTAATTATGTATAAAAAGTGAGAAACGAAAAGATGAAGATAATCTAAAATAAAGAACACTAAAAAATACTGGATTTTCAACCACTTAGTGTTTGCAAACGCTGCAGTGCGTATATCTTAGTTTCAATTTCCAAGGCGGGGAAAAATATTATTTGTTTTTGTGGAATGGAATGGAATCCTCATCACTATGGAGTTTGGACCACGCTACACCCTATATAAGCTACTGTAGCCTATACGCTTTTCTACTTAACACGATATTTGGGGGCGATATTCGGGCTTTCTAGTCTCGCTTACACTGTTACCTAAGCTCACAGCAAGGATGCGCCTCAAAACGCCATCTATAGGTACTTTTGAGCGAAAGTTGTACGCCTTGAGTTTACGATTCCCGTTGCAATGCGCTTACATACATATTCAATTTATGTTTCATTAATATGTATAGGCTCATTTTTCTTGGCAATAAAGTTACTTAATATATACAAGCTTTCTGTTGTTAATTAATTCATTTGTTGCGCTGCGTTTGCGCGGATTTTAGACTTTGAAATAAAATAATTATAACTGCCTCGTTGGTCTAGTGGTTGTAAGTGCGACTGCCGAGCAAAAGGTCTTGGGTTCGATTCCCAGGTCGAGCAAAGTGTTATTGTGTTTTTCTATAAATTCTCAGTATCAGCTTGGAGTTGGATTTCGTGCTCAATGATGGCAATAGGGTCGCCCCCTATTACATGGGACCTAAAAACATACCGGCGAAATGCGGGTGTACGTTAGTAGACCTCTGGGGCACGAAAGGCGTTATGACATGAATTATAAAAATATATATTATGAGGATAGATTTGAGTTTTTGTTTGTTTGTGATAGGCTCCGAAACGACTTGACCGATCTGAATAATTCTTTCAATGATTTTATTTAAAGAACCAGTTATGATGGACACGTATAAAAACTTTTATAATGTAACCGAAGCTGTGAAAAAAGTAAATACCTATTTATAAAATAGATATGTATATACATACATATATGTATGTATATGTAATCGAATGAAGCTGGGGCGGGTCATTAGTGTTGATCAAAGTTACGACACGCGTCGGAAGTAATATATTAGTATATTATATACATTTATTATGTAGATAAACATATATTTATAATATCGGCACAGTGACTGAGTAATCTAGTTTTGTTTATCCAGGTCATCTCAATTATTTAATACTATTATAGTTTTCGTTACCGGCTCCGCCCACAATCTGCTCAATAAAAAGTTATCTACGAGGTAAGTAAGCTAAGTATCATCATGACGACCCAATTAGTACAGCGCTGGTTATCACCTATGCTATGGGCTCCGGGTTTGAATCCCGGTAGTGACGAATGTATGTGTGATGAGCATAAACATTTGTATCCGAGTCATGGATGTATCTATGTATTTATAATATGTATGTATTTACAAAAAAATAAGTATATATGTAGTATATCAACCAACTAGTAGGTATCCGTAACACAAGCCTCGTTGGTTAGAGCGGAACTAGATGGCGCTGTGTCATAATGTCCAGGAATATTTATTGATTTATTTATTATTGATCCATTTACTATTATTATCCCACTGCTGGGCACAGGTCTCTCGTTTGAGAGGGATTAGACTATAGTCCACCACGCTAGTGCGAGTTGGGAGATTTCACGCGTCTTAAAATCTATCAGGCATGCAGGTTTCTTTACGATGTTTTTCTTTACCGTTTGAGTATGCAACCAAATTATATTCAGCAGTTTTTGCGTGATTTAGCAAAGAAAAATTTGCTAAAATTTTATTTTTATACTTAGTATTAGTACCTACTATTAGTAGGATTCATAGTTTTTCGACGTTCCTAATAATCTACCAAATTGAAAAAATATCCTCTTAACATTTATATTTACAGAAGTAGGTATATAGTATAGGTATGCGCAGTTTGATGTCGGAGGCCAAAATCCACTTCGGGTCGTTGAGCCAGCGAAGTGAGTCAGTAAGTATATAGAAGTAGGTGTACGTATTTTCTGCTAGGTATATCAACTTTTTCTAAGACCCAGGCAAAGGATAGAAACCTTTAATCCTAAACATTTCTACAACCACATTAGGAGAGAAAAGATACCCAGTAAGTTGTAACTGACGTATTTAATTATTCAAGATTAACATATATTAATTAGCTTGTAAAACGTAGATAAACGTGAGAAACGCAGATTTCTGGTATATCTGGTAGAGACCACGTACCGAGTAATAAATATTTACGAACTTTATACAGCGCCATCTAGTCCCGAGCTAAACAACGAGGCTTGTGTTACAGATACTAGTTGGTTGATATACTACGTATATATACGTTTTTTTTGTAAATACATACATATTATACATAGATACATCCATGACTCGGATACAAATGTTTATGCTCTTCGCACAAACATTTGTCCCTACCGGGATTCGAACCTGGCACCCATAGCACAGTAAGCAGTGTTAACTACCGCTGGACTAATTGGGTCGTCAAATGACTCAGGTAAGTAGAAATGTCCAAGCTTATCACACTAACATTTACCTTTACTCTACCGGGATTCGAGTCCGGGACCCTTATATATCAGTAAGGCAGCCTTTAATACCCTCTCCGGTAATCGGGTTGTCAACAAAAAAATGCATCAGGGTTGTTTTTATAAACAAACCCTTGTTCTAGGATATGAGATTTAGATATAGATACCCTGTGTTATACACGTCGTATTGTTTCATATATTAATTGTATTTTATTCAATTGAATTGCCAATTAACATTATACATGTTTAATAATATCACTCTTTTAATAATACTAAAATAGAATCATAATTAAATAAATACCTATACATATGCATGTAATTAAACTGCAATGATTGACAAAACCAATAAGTTGTAAACTCAATAACATTGCAGACACACCAAAATGTACATTTAGTCGCAATAAATACTTTGACTTTATCTTAAGGAATTTTAAAATCGTGTGTCACAATCAGACATCATTAAATAATGTCATTAAAAAAATATAGTTGGTATTTCCAATTAATTGGTAAAAGGTTTCAATGAAAGGTAACAAGGTTAAAAGAAAAGGTTAAAAGGTATGAATTGGTCAAGGGCTGTCAAGGACGATAACAATGTTGCCAGACCTCATTTTTATTTAAAATTACAAGCTGACCCAGCAAACGTTGTTTTGCCACATTATAGGGGTTGGTGGACAACCCTTATCACTAAGGGGTATGAAAAATAGATGTTGGCCGATTCTCAGACCTACTCAATATGCTCACAAAATTTCATGAGAATCGGTCAAGCCGTTTCGGAGGAGTACGGGAACGAACATTGTGACACGAGAATTTTATATATAAGAGATACCTCATTTAGACCTCAATTTTAAGAATTAGACCTCATTTTTATTTTAATCATTGTTATTCCTAGTATTTTGACCGTGGGTACGTTTTTTTGTCATATGCGTTAATCGAACCTGCATCCCTTGGTGCAAAAGCCGATGGCGTAATCCCCCATTACATGGCACCTAAAACATACTGTGCACCTCTGCCTAACTCTTCGAGGATGACAGGCGTGATGGTATGGTATGTATTATTACACATACGCGAATATTAGACAATATTGAAATAAAACTACTTTTGCGGGTTTTATCCATTACATAGCAGAGGTGTACTAATGTACACCCACGTTTCGCCGGTATGTTTTAGGTCCCATGTAATAGGGGGCGAGCCTATTGTCATTAACCGGGCACGAATCCAAACTCCGAGCTGCTACTGAGAATTTCACAGAAAAACCCAATAACACTTTGCTCGACCTGGGAATCAAACCCTCGGACCTCTTGCTCGGCAGCCGCAGTGTACGACCACTAAACCAACGAGGCAGTTTTATGCTTATAAATAAAATATCAATATACCGCGATAAAATCTGTAAAAAGCAATTTCATTTCAACAGGCATTATTTTCATATGCTTACGCGAAATAATATTACTTTAATGTATGTTTACTTTAAATTAAATGGCACCTTTCATTGTTTAAGCGATGTATAGGTAGTCCAAATGCAACGAAATGGAAAGAAAATAGAATAAGGTAAGTAGTTAATTTGTCTATTATGCAAATTAAATAACATTATTCACCTCTAAGTGTCATAACACAGTTTAAATGGTAGTTTAATATCATTAAAATTATATGTATATTAAACAATGGAAGTAACATTGTTGTGACTCTTATTTATTACTAGCTGACCCAGCAAACGTTGTTTTGCCACATTATAGGGGTTGGTGGACAACCCTTATCACTAACGGGCATGAAAAATAGATGTCGGCCGATTCTCGGACCTACTCAATATGCTCACAAAATTTCATGAGAATCGGTCAAGCCGTTTCGGAGGAGTATGGCAACAAAAACTGTGACACGAGAATTTTACATATTAGATTACCTAACTTATAAAAGAGGTAGAGCCATAGCGAGATTTCTCGCTCAAATCTCACTGCCCTACTGGGGAAGTACCTCCGCCTTACAGAAGACCGCAGTGAAACAACAACAGTTGTGTTTCTGTGAGTGAGTAAGGTTACCAGAGCTCGTTAGGGGAGTAACTATTGTGACAGCATGGGAATTTCGTTTCCTAAAATCGAAATGTTTTCTACAGGGTCGGCAACGCGCGAGCGACATCTCGGGTGTTGCAAACGTCTATAGGCCACGGTAACCGCTTACCATCAGGTGATCTGTGAGATTGTTTGCCATCCTTGTGGTAGAAAAAGTCTTTTCTTTCTCTCTCTCATATTTTTATTGAAATCAATCGTACTTTATAATATCATACTATACCTACCTATTTTTAATTAAATAAGATCTGTTTTCCGCTTTTTTTCAAATAATATTTTTTTACGGCTTAAAAATACGTTTTATCGCAATTATCCGCCAAACACAATTAACGTACCTAACTAAAAAAGTTAACTATTCATTGTTAAATCCTTGCAATTATATTAAGTTGTTAAAAAAATAAGACATCTTTTCCGGTTTTCTAATAACCTTTTTAAGCATTAAACACGTATTTAAAACGTATTTATAAGATATAATATAAGCTACAGTCCATGTGTTTTCTTTAACAGTCAATAAAATGACAATACTTACATAATAATAAAAATCCAGTGCATGTGAAAACGAACTCGTAAAAAAAAGAAACTCCTTATGTCACAGATACACAAAATGACAGTTCTATTTGTAAATTAAAACCACGATCGATAACTTTTTAAAATGCACCGTGCAAAAGTTATTCAGCCTCCATGCAGCATAAAGTAAGCACTGGCCGAATGGAGGTTTGTTTTTCGTTTTAAATCATCGACCTCGTGTGTGGAGGTGGATACGACCAAGTTCTAAATTCATACTGCTGACAAATCGCATTGCTTTTAGTCCATTGCTCTTTCTCAACAAACTTGTATAGTAGAAGATTGAACAAAATCAGCAATGTATACTTAAGTTATTGAATAATCAAATATTGTTTATATGTTAGGTTAAGCTTAGTAGATCCAGCTAATATTCGGTCCTTGATGTAACGAATCCAAGTCTGCTTTTGTTCAACGTTTAAAACAATTACTAGTGTTAGGACAGCAATGTATTCTATGAGAATATTTACTACATAAGTGAATGTTATAAATTACAAAGTAAATTATAATGTATTTTTTATATGTTTGCATAATTTTGTAATATAATTAATTGTTAATAACTTTATTGGCATGCTTGCATTGTTATTATGCAGTTGTTGAAACTAATTTAAAGTTATTTAATATATTATTTTGGGTCATATCACATAATTTATTGAGTGACTTATGATAGCTTAGTGGTGTGACCAGTGGACTATGAAGACCAATGTCTTGAGTTCAATCCCGTAGCACTGACTTTTTGAAGTCACATGTAAAACAGTAAATGGTATTATGTGCAAACACGTGTAGAGAGATTTTCATGGTGGTATGTGAAGTCTGCTTACCCTCACTAGGTGGTAGAGCCAAATGGTACACACTATAGCGTCTCAAGTTAGAGGAGATGCGATGCCTAGCAGTGGGACAGTAAACGACTAGACGTGAAAACATAATTCAGATACCGAACTGCCACACTCTCTAGCCCAACTCAAAATCGAACCATAGACTTCACGCTCAACAACCACTTTTGGGATCACTGACTTACTATGTTGAATATCCAGACCTTGATATTCCAAGAATCGTGAGCGTGACGCTCTAGGTTCGATTCCCAGAACAAGCAGCGTTATTGGTTAAATGGCATAGACTCTCTCAAATAGAATATATATATTTTTTTATGGTGTTAAGGGGGCAAACGAGCAGGCGGCTCACTTGATGGTAAGTGATGACCGTCGCCCATGGACATTTGCAACACCAGAGGCTCGCAAATGCATTGCCTAACCCCATTGAAACCGTTCAGGTTTTTTAAAATAGGGAGTTACTGAACTGACAGCAAACGGAATTCCCATGCTGTTTGAATAGTCACACCCCCAATGAGCTCTGGTAACCTTACTCACTTGCAGAAACACAACTATTGTTGATTCACTGCAGTCTTCTGTAAGGCGGAGGTTCTTCTCCAGTCGGACAGCTCAATTTGAGCGAGAAATCTCGTTATGCCCTACCTCCTAGAAAACATATAAGTAGTTTAACTGCGGAGGTAGAGTTCTACCTATACCTTCATTAAGTAAGTCTTGAAAATACGAAAATGACGCATGACCGGTCGTCATGGCGATCCTTGGGGGACACCAACGAGTATGGTTTTATAGTCTTTGGGGGAGACCTATCTCCAGCAGTGGACGTCTGACGGTTGATGTGTTGATGATGATGAATACGAAAATTGGCCATTAATTACATTATAACATATGGTTCCTACCATCTGCTTGGGACCCCATCAAAGATTCTATGTATAATAAGTATAATCGCATAAGTGTAAGAAAGATTTGGTGCATCTAAACTATATACTTACATATTAAAGATACATAAATATACATACTTTAGTAATTAAGTAAAAAAAGATATAAATACACATATATATCGCTTTATTTACAAAACAATGACGTCACATACAGTTCTTTGAACATCGACAAAGTTGATAACTTTTTTTAGGTTTATTAAACACATTCTCACGGCGCAACTCACGCTTGACCGTACACAACAATGGCTGAATGTCGATCACAATCTAGTTTTTAAGTCATGGGAGCATAATTTCACTTTTATAAACAAAGAAACCGAAGTATGGTTTAAAATGTGCTGGGAACGTGTTCTGTCGAGATATAAGGGTTATAAGACACTAAACTGTAAGCTGTTATTAACGAAGGTAGAATAGCCTAGATTATTCAATACATCATATTAATTTTTTTGGAGGTAGGGCATAGCGAGATTCCTCGCTCAAATTGAGCTGCCCGACTGGGGTAGTACCTCCGCTTTACAGAACACCGCAGTGAATCAACAATAGTTGTATTTCTGTGAGTGAGTAAGGTTACCAGAGCTCGTTGGAGAGTGACTATTCTGACAGCATGGGCATTCTGTTCAAAACGGTTTCTGCAGGGGTTGGCAACGCATATGCAAGCCTTCTGGTGTTGCAAATGTCCATGGGCGGTGGTAATCACTTACCACCAGGGAAAAGCTCACGTGACAGTAGTGATCACCGATTCAGTTGATAGAATTGATCTCCTATGCCCATGGACATTTGCTACACCAGAATAAGGCTTGTAAACAGAGAAAACATACGTCTTCTCTGTTTAAAAAAAAATATACAATCGAATAAGATTATTGGTATTTTGGAAATCTTTTAACAGGAATCAATTTGAACATGTAGTAGCTATACATATTCAAGTAATTGTCCCACTGGTGGGTACAAAATTATCTCTCATTTTAGAGCGATACGGTCCACCACGCTTATGGCTAAATGCGGGTTGGCAGAATAAGGTTTGTAAATGCGTTGCCAATCCCTGTCCCTGGGCTTCAGATTTCCATGAATCATATCAAGGAAATCTGTGCTGTGCTGAAAATTTTGAAGAACACGAGATTGGTCAGTTCTTTATTTATTTTGGTATAATTATTACATTTTATACGCTTCCGAAATATTATAATGCAATTAGTGCAACATCCTGCTTTTAAATTAAATTAATAAATATACATGTAGGAAGTTGTTACGGTTAGATTATTCTCAAATTTAATTATAAACCAATTTAATGTTGTATAAATAAAAGTACTTTTACAGATTTTATCACGGCTAACGATCCTATTCAGCATCCATGGTCACAAGCAGACAGTATAGGTACACCTATATTTCGTCGTCCCTGTCAGGATTCGACCCCGAGACCCGTAGCACTGAAGGCAGCGTTAACTACCGCTGGGCTATTCAGGTCATAGCTATGTTAATCACGGATAGCGTAGAATGCTAATGATGAAAGAATTATTCAGATCGGTCCAGTAGTTTCGGAGCCTATTTAATAAAAACAAACAAACAATCTTTCCTCTTTATAATATTAAGTATATAACATTAAAATATGATTTATTCAAAGTAGGCCAAATTTAATTGGCTCTTTTTGAACGTCGACAATAAAGACAGCCCCCAAAGACATTCGTAAGAATTTTACCGCGAACACTCTCGTATCGTTGACTGTTTCGTCATAGTGTGTGAGCTACCTTACTTCTAACATTGCGTAATAACTTACATAGTTAACTTTAAACGACAATAACTGCAGTTTACGAGGGTCGGCAGTTAATTAAAGTTAACCATTTGTCTTGCAAAGCATTAGTTTTTTTGGGTTATTGTTGCCACGCGGTAATTTTGTGTTGTACTGTTTATACTCCATCATACTCCTAGCTGTGGTAGCCTAGTGATGTGACCAGTGGACTGAGATGTCAAAGATCTCGAGCTCAAACCCAAGGCACGCTGGGTGCACCACTGATTTTTCGGAAATTATGTGCGTATTTATCACATGCTCAAACGATGAAGAAAAACATCGTGATTTACCATCTCGATAGTATGACGTGAAGTGTGCTAACCTCCAGTAGTGGACTATGGCCTAATTGATCTCAAATGGGAGGAGCAGTGCCCAGCAGTGGGACATGCTCTGCACTTGTGGTGCCTACTTTCGCCCGGCAATAGGGCTGGTGGCGTTGACAGTTTTTTAGTCAGTATACGCTCACGCTGGGCGGAGTCCGACACACCCCGTCGCCCCCCCAGGCGGCGGGACGGTCCGAAATCGCGCATTTTCATCAGTAATTAGCGCTCGCACGCAGGGTGCGGGAGATTTTTGAAAAGCATGCAGTAGAGCCCCCATTTGAGAAATCATTTTCACTGGTCGTTATTGGTCATTTTCTCAGGTCATTTTTACCCGCATGCTTTTAACTGACCATGTTATCAACAGATGAGTTTCATTCATTTGATGACCTCTGTGGTCTAGTGGTTCGATTCCCACGGGACACAGATATTTATGTGATGAATATAAGTGTTTGTGTTCGTCTGGGTGTTTCCTATGTATTATAAGTATGTATTTACAAAAAAAAGAAGTATATAAGTATTTATATCCATTGTCTAGTACCCATAGTACAAGCTCTGCTTAGTTTGGGACTAGATGGTGATGTGTAAAATGTCGCAGAATATATTTATATTTATTTATTTATTCCAGAGCCCGCATGCAGGGTTACAACTAATAAAAATGCGCTTTAAAGAATTTTTCTGTATCTAAAACAAGGTCTATACCTACCGTTGTGCTGATCAGACCGTCAATAAGACTAAAGTCAGGACAACCATCAAAATTATAGCGCATAACACGTTGAATTGCAAAATTTTGCTATATAGCGTGTTTGAAAACGATTAAAGTTATTCACGCTTATTTTGACGGAGAAACATTTTTCAGTAAAAAGTCTAAATTGCTATAAAACTGCCTGATTTTAATCACCTTGGCATTTAGAGATATAGAATTGTTTTCAAATGAAGACTATATAATATTTCAAACGAATACCAAATATACGCGTTTTCGCGTATTGTAAACTTCAAAACAAAATATTTTTTTTAAATCTTGCCCACAAAGGCTTCTGTCTTCTCGGTTTAAAAAAAATATACAATCGAATAAGATTATTGGTGTTTTGGAAATCTCTTAATAGGAATCTATTTGAACATGTAGTAGCTTTACATATCTAAGTAATTGTCCCACTGGTGGGTACAAAATTATCTCTCATTTTAGAGCGATAAGGTCCACCACGCTAGGCTAAATGCGGGTTGGCAGACTTCATACCACCAATAAAGCCTTTTGAGCATACAGAATACCTCAGGAAACTTACGATATTTTCCTTCACCGCTTGAGTTTGTGATAAATACGCACATGACTTCGAAAAGTCATTGACCTTGGGATTGAATTCGAGAGTTTTGACTTCACAGTCCGTCTGGTCACAATATTTTACGAGTATTACCTACGATTTTATGAGTAACTAGCTGAAGATATTTGAATGAAATTTAGCATAAACATAGTTTATTACCCGGATTAACATACGCTACTTTTTATCTATATACCATGCTAGTTAAAATACGATAACCGTATATTATATTGTAAAAGAATTAGTAGTAATATTAAAACAGCTATTTCGACAGATTTCTCACCGGCTCGTTGGTCTAGGGGTATGATTTTCGCTTAGGGTGCGAGAGGTCCCGGGTTCAAATCCCGGACGAGCCCAAATCTTTTTGCTTTTATTTTTTAGTTGTAATGTATGTAGCTTATATTTATTAAAAATTTGTATTTTCCTCTATTATTTTCTTTTAGTCTTTATTTTTTTATTATTGATTTGTTTACATGACGACATAGCGACACTGCTATACGATGGAGCGCGCTTACCTAGAAAAAATCGATTCAGTTTAAATTTAAAGACACCCAGATTATATCTATCAGGGAAGACCCACTTGGGGAGCCCTAGGAATTCCACCAAGAATCGAAGTACCCGTTATTTCCTAAAAAAATATGTCAACTCTGTGTAATTTACTATACAGTGCTAATAAATATTATAGTATTGTTTGGTATAATATTGAAATAGTAGGTATATTATTATTAGCATTAATTAAATTAAATAAGATTTATAAGATATACCTATCATTCAAAACTTCTTCATTACTAGTAGTACAGCGCCATCTAGTGCTATTAATCTGAAACATATATTGTAAACTTCTGCATGTGATGGATAGATGTCACTATACAAAGATTATTTACCTACTTGTAGTGTCTGAAATATTTATTTAGACATTAAATATGTTTAAAATCAATTTCGGCAGGTAAAAATGTTTGTGTGATAAACATATTTGAGGTGAATCATGGAGATTTATTTATACAATGATAATATTATATTAGCGGAAATACTAATAACATTTTGTATGTAGAAGTTATTATTTAATAATATGTAAATAGCTTCATAGAGAGCAATTAGGTAGTGTAGGTCATTGAAACACAATATTAATATAAAAGTTTATTTATTTTCAAGAAAAAAGCATTTAAATTTAGTGAATTTTAAGTTATAACAATTAGAACTGAAACTGATATAAAATAATTAACAATACTTTGTAAAAACCAGATTATTTGCTAAAAAATTAAGATGGATGTCAGGCCCATTTGGCACCTCAATATTTTATAAAAAATGTTAAATGATCTATTTAAAACTAACGTGCTAACTATTATTATAAATATTATAAAGAACAACCTAGTTTTCTGTTTATCAATAATGCACAATGCTTGGTAACTATCGATTTCAATTTTCACAATTCAAAAAGTGAATTTATTTTTTCTCTAGAGTCATAGAACAAGGTATTTAAAAAAATAAAAAATAAAAGTTGAAAGCCGATATAATGTGGAAATGTCAATCATCTGTCAACTGTCAACCAAGGGATTCTGTCAGCTTTATTGTTATTTTTTTTAAATGTGTTGTTTTGACAATATTACTAAAATAATGGATGTGGAATATTCATTACAATACGATTTAGTAAACATAGTATAACTACATTTGTTAATTTGACTGAATACCTGGGTAATTAAAAAAAGTCACTTTTTGAATTATGGCATTGTAATATAACAAATCTCGATGCTCGACAAACTAAACGATATCATGCTAACATTAAAAGCGGTTTTTCATTGTTAGAGCGACTAAAACTGATTAACAAATAAAAAATTAAATACTTGACATAAAATAGTCATCGGCGGGGCAAGGGTCATTCGTATCAATAGGTTTATACCGATAAATCTTACCTTTAGTACCTATTATGATATTATTCTTATGGTCAAAGGCCAATCCTGTAATTTTGAAGCCTAACTGTCCAATTTTAACAGGCAAAATGCTCTTAGTGAACAGTCTAAACAAAGAACCTTTTACAGCAACGATCGCTTCATCATTGTTGTTTAATTGTAGAATATATTTCAATTCTCTGGTAAAACCTTTGTATTGAATAGGCTCATATAAATCCACTGAGAAGAAATACAATCTACCATCTATATACTCGTAGAACGCGTTGCCTTTACCGTCTAAAATGAAGCTGTAAGCTTTGGGTATCTTATCATATCTCTTAACAGCTGCCGACCCGTTCATGAATCGAAATATTTCATGGTTAGATCCAGTAGCTATATACATTTGATTATCTGTCTTATCGATGAAGATACTTCTGACATCATCGTCTCCTATGGGTCTTTCAGCAGTGATTTCTGTCCTTGAATAATCATACGTGACGAGTCCTTGGTTGGTGCCAATATAGATCATATTATTAGCAGCGTCTATTGCTACACATTGTCCAATCAATTCATCAGAAACGGGCAGTTCTTTGATGCCCAAAGATCCATGTTTGAGCAAATGGATGCCTTTGGTGTAGTTCCTTTTGTGAAGAATGAAGAATATGTTGTCGGTTCTTGGGTCGATGACCATGCCTGTTGGGTAGCCATCGATGGTGGCTATCAAATGACGTTTGTAGAATTCGTTTCCTATTTTGGTTCGTTCACATTTTTCGCCGCTGTAGCCACAGAACAGAATGGAGATGATTGGCAAGTATTTTGTCAGGCTCCTCATTGTAAGCTTAGGCTCATGACAACCGTTTGCGGTAGGTATCTGTGGATGAGAGATTATATTATTAATATGGTCAAATACATACATATATACATACACTCACGCCTTTTTCCCATGGGGGTAGGCAGAAACTACAGAATGCCACGCGCTACGGTCCCTGCATACCACTTTTGGTCAAATACAACTGGTAATAAGAGATTGTAATAGCTAGAGTATGATTACCCAAACTTTAGCGAAGTAATATAAAGTAAGGTACCCGAATCCAGAAACCCTGAGATTTGCTTATTGGCATCATCAATAATTATTTTGGAATGTGAATATTTTTTTTTAAATTGAGTGAAATATTTTTATTAAGATTTAATCATATTTTTGGAATTCTAATTATTACGTTTCTGACTTTGCTTTATACGTATGTTACCACAATAGGATATGGAGACCTTATTCCACGATTTAAGAGGAAGATATAAGTTTTCAACTGTATATTACCTAAAACGATAGATATTGTTTTATCATATGCTCAAACGGTGGAGGAAAATATCGTGAAGAAACCTATATGCCTGAGAAATTCCCTCAATAGCATCTTAGGTCTGCCAACTCCCACTAAGCTAGGGTGGTGGACTGCAGCCTAATCTCTTTCAAATGAGAGACCCGTGCCCAGCAGTGGACAATAATCGGGTAAATAACGAATGCTCGGATGCTTTGTGTGTGTTACGAAAGGCAAGGTTTAATAATTCTCTCGAAAAAAAATCGACTTAAAGTCAGAACTGGACCAAATTGAAAAAATCCACATCCACACGCGAAGCAACAGCTTTCAAATAAAAAAAGAATTATCAAAATCGGTTCACCCAGTCGAAAGTTATGAGGTAACAAAACATAAAAAAAATACACTCGAAACCTCCTCTCTTTTTAAGTCGGCTAACAAATGCTAAGGCATATTTATTTTAAATCGAAGACTTAAAAAAACAATATTGCGTGAGATATCTAATCAATACAATACCATAATACCGAATTACACTGTGACAATACTGACTACGGACCGTAAATATTTATTGTTTAAATGACGAGAAACAGTGGTTATACAATTCGGATTATGACTCAATATTGTCACAATGACCGACATAACGATTGGCATGATTATGAATACAATATGACTATTATGACTATGTCTTTAATATAACATCCTTCGTTGAATGAATGGGTGCATGTAATGTTCACGTAAGAATCAATAACAATGTGTAATAGGCTTGCTATTTCAATAGGTGAGGCATAGGTGTGTCATTAACCCATTATTGTCCCACTGCTGGGCACGAGTCTCCTCTCAATAGAGACGGATCAGGCTATAGTCCACCACGCTAGCCTACTGCGGGTTGGTAGACTTCCATTGTCATTGATAAAATCTCTCAAGCATATAGGTTTCCTCACGATGTTTTCCTTCACTGTTAGATCTTGTGATAAATACGCACATAACTTCCGAAAAGTCAGTGCTCGACTCGAGGCCTTTGACATCTCAGTCCAGTGGTGTAACCACTCTTTTTTATATAGGTAGGTAGTTGTGCCATAATTAAACTTGTGTGCTCTGAAGTTAGTCTCGTAAGGTACTGTTTAGAAAGCACAGCTTTAGTATTGCGAGTAACTTCATACTACTTGTTTATAAATATGTTTAATACGTTTTTGAAGTCAGTTACTTCAAAAATAGAGGAGGTTCTCAATCCGACTGTATCTTTTTTATGTGACATCATCATCAACCCATTAACGTCCCACTGCTGGGCACGGGTCTCCTCTCATTTGAGAGGGATTAGGCTATATTCCACCAGGCTAGCCTACTGCGGATTGGTTTTTATGTTTATTACCTAAGAATTTTCGACTGGTCGAACCAATTTTTATGATCTTTTTTTATTTGAAAGCTGGTGCTTCCTGTGTGGTCCCATTTCAATTTGGTCCAGTTTTGAACATTTGAAGTCGTTTTTTTTTTTTGTATTTTTGCACTAGTTATATCTTTGGGCCAATTTCAAGTAATTAAAGGTAGGGAAGACCGCTTTGGTTAAATTTTTTTTAGGTGCGGATAGTCCCGCCTCTTGGAGACGAGATGAGGTGTTTTGGAATCCATTCAGAATGGGACTGAAAAGGGAGTGCCTACGCCAGCCCTGTCGTTGGGCCCATGGGGTTCACAAATGCATTCATTGTAATAATAGTACGGATTGAAGGCAACATACCCTCACAAAGGCAATGAAAATGCTCTTGAAATTCTGATACATATATCGATGTGATGTTTTAGATACTAAAATTTCTGAGAAAATTTAAAATGAATATTTTCTGAATATTATTAAACATTTTCTTTCTGTGTTAAAGCTTTCGGAAATAATACTGGAATCTTTATAATTTACGCGAATTATAACAGTTAAATAAAACTACTTTTTGAAATATGAATACAAAATAGTATGGAAATAAAATTGATTACATCATGATGATAATGACATATAAATTATGAGCTCGGAAACTATAAGTTTATGTAAACTTATAAGAAAATGCAATTTGCCCATCCAGAAAATCAAACCATGGCATTGAAAGACAGAAAAAGTAAGCACTTTTTTATTTATACGTCTGAAACAATTTTCAAGAATGATAAAAAATAATTTAATTTTTCATTTTGATATGATTTTATCCCCCGTACAAAGAACAGCCTGCGCAAAAAAGCTGACAATTATTTCAATGATTTTTCACTCTTATAATATTAAAGATTTTTTTTGATAAATACCAAAATATTTTTTTCCTAATTCCCTTACTCGTAACGTAAAAAAAACCTAGTATAAAAAAAAATACCACCTGTAAAAAAAAGGAGTAATAACACACTCACTCAAAACTATCAATAGTTTTTTTTCTAATCAATTAATATAGATATAAAGATAAATAGGACATACCTGTCTGTCCGTGGACTCCGTTTGTTGTGAATGGCTGTGGGCGGGACAGAACGCGACGTCTTTATAAAACATCTGCCATTGTGTCATATGTCTGACTTTGCTTGTAAACATACTGTATGTTGATATTCGCTATTGTAGATAGAGGATGTTGACTAGGAGATCAGAAAAACCTCATCTAAGCAACTACATATATGTATATCATCGTCATCAGCCTATTTTCGTCTACTGCTGGACATAGGCCTCCCCTAGTGAACGCCACAGAGCTCGATCTTCGGCTCTTTTTCTCCAGTCACTGTCACTATATGTATATAGCTGTACCAACATAATATTATACGGTCTATAACCGTTTTATGCTTAAACCACTGAACCGATTTCGATGAAATTTAGATAGTTTTACTGCCAGGTATAAGATTTTTTATTCCAAAAATTATCCCTCGAAAAGGGGTTAAAAAGTAGTTTCATTTTGATATCTAATATTCGCGTAAGTGTTAGAAATCAATATAATGTATATATGAAACATACCTGGCCGATTTTCTCGACGGTGTGCCAAACCGCACCGTCTCATTCATCCGTCAAATGAGAAGAGAACTTGTAGCAGCTGTGCTTCATTATCCTGCATTGTCATTAATTACAGACCTATATGTAAAATTTCAAAACCCTAGCTCACTAGAATCTTAGTTTAAAATCAATCACAAAATTTTACCCTCAGTGACGTACAAAGTAGTCGAAGTTACAAAAAAATACATACTGTATTTAAAAAAGAAATACGCTTGTCTAATAATGATGTAATTTACTGTAATCATCACCAAAGATCCCATCATTGACGAAAAATAATAATTAATGTATAGTGGACTAGAAAACTATTCATTAGTCCCTGTCCTTTCGAAGGCTCTAGTCTTGTGAAAAATATTACAAATAGAAAAACAACAGGTACGTACTTTATATTATTTGAATAAGTCTTATTTATATCACGTCTGAGCTGTTGTGAAACCAGTGGACTGAGATGTCAAAGGTCTCGAGTTCAAACCCAAGGCACGCACCACTGACCTTTCGAAAGTTATGTGCGTATTTATCACATGCTCAAACGGTGAAGGAAAACATTGTGAGGAAGCCTGCATGCTTGAGAGATATTCTCGAGGGCGTGTGAAGTCTGCCAACCCGCAGTAGGTTAGCGTGGTGGACTATAGCCTATTCCCTCTCAAATGAGAGGAGACTCGTGCCCAGCAGTGGGACAATAATGGGTTGATGATGGTGCTCTCACGTCTATGGCAAACAAGCTTGCGGCTACCGATAGTTGGCAGTTACCATAGCCTGTGGACGTTTGCAACACCAACGGTGTCGCTCGCGCGTTGTCGACCCTGTAGAAACGTTTTCAAGCTCTCTTAAGAACCCCATGGGTTTCTTAAAATATAGAGTTACTGTACGGACAGCAAACGGAATTCTCATACTGTCAGAACAGTCACTCCTCTGGAAATATTACTCATTAGAGAAACACAACTATTGTTGTTTCACTGCGGTTCTCTGTAAAGCGGTACTTCCCCAGTTGGTCAGCTCAATTTGAACAAGAAATCTAGCTATAAAACTATCAGTAAGAGTGACATATCGATCAAATTGTTCTAAACTACCAATTTTATTAAGTCCTATTTCACTTCAAGTTCTGTCTCAGTTACCTGATAGATATTTAGCAGCTTCTAAATATAGATTTAATCGCCCTAGGGAAGCTGTGACGTTGTGACCAGTGGACTGTTAAGTTTTTAAACCTAAATCAGATACCTACTACTGACTGTTTCTAAGTTATATGCGTATTTATCGTATGCTCAATCGGTGAATGAAACAACGCGAAGAAACCTATATACCTAAGTGATTTTCTCGAGGGCATGTGTAGTCTGGACTATAGCATAATCCCTTTTAGATATGAGGAGACAAGTTATGGATTTATTGGAATAAATGAAAGACAAACAAGCAATCAAATAATAATACTAAGAACAGATTAGATTTATTAAATATAAGTAACCTTTTTATTCACAATCGCTCGCGCTATATTTATAAATTATGCCGTTCGTTGCCACATAAAAACTTTCTTCATCACCAAATGTAATGCCTGAAGGAACGAATTCTAGATCCATTAACTTATTAGGGATAATATTGTCAGATTTCAAAAGATATATTCCATCATTTGTAGCTAGAATAGCCCTATTGAATGGATCCACAGTGACAGCTCTCGCAGAATTCTTCGCAATACCGGCAAACTCTATAGGTTCTTGAAAACCTTTCAACAAAACTTTAACATACTTAGAATCACATTCGTAATAAATATTGTCTTTACCATCCACGGCTAAAATGAAAGCACAGGGAACATACTCGACCTTTTTCTTCTCATTTGTGTTTAAGTCTATTACATATACGTCGTTTTCAGGGTAAAACACTGCGTATAACTCTTCCTTGTCATTGGGTTTGAATAACTGGACTATATCTTGGTCTTTTAGACTGTAATATTGAGCTTTATCAGTTTCGTTTAAGAAATGTAATCCATCATCACTTGCTATGTATACTCTTTTGTTTTTCAGGTCTACTGCGGTAGCTTGACCGTTTACATTATCGATTTTGATTGGTTGATTATCTCTCAGGAAATATTGTTCCATTTTCGTCTGTATATTGTCGTTCTGAAGACTGTCGAGATCTATGAGAGTGAAGTGCACATCTTGATTGATAGGATTAAATACTAGGTTCGTTGGCAGTCCTTTTATTGTGAGGATGACTGATCTTTCGTATGCCGTACCATCGTATATGTATGAACAGTTTTCCGAATATACTGTTCCTATTATCATTAGGTACAGTAGAAGCAGCATTTTGATCTGTAAATTAGAAAGGAGTTATTGTTAAAAAAATATGATACATTTGAGATCCTCCCGCAGCTTGGATCTGATGGGAATAGGATGACACCGCTAGCTGTAAGGCTGGGGTTTAAGCTTAGGTCTAGGCTACGGGTAGGACTACACAGGCATCCAGAGATCTCTCAGGACTGCAGGTTTCCTCACGATATTTTCTTTCACCGTTTCAGTATGCTATTTAGTGTTTCGTATAGGTAATGCACGGATCTTCAAAAGGTCAGTATTCCTACTTTGGGATTGAATTAAAGACCTTTGAATTCACATATATGTTCTCGTATGAATATGACACGCTCAGATCGAGGGCCTATAGCATTCAATCCAGCTTTAATATAATATTGATACGCTTCCAGATATTTTTTACATATACCCGAATATAAGACATTAAATTAAAATTACTTCGCACTTTGTTAACTAGATTAATTTATAATTTTTTCGTGACATCTTAATCAGTAGAATATTGATACTGAAAACACACGCAAACACGGGCAAAACAACGTATTTAATTGAATCGCGTTAGTTAAAATTAACGAAATTAAATAGAACCACAGAGTAAATATAATTTATTTGGTCAAGTCAAGACTTCTTGAAAACCAATAGAACAGCATTACCTTAGTTTCAGAACCATAGTTTAAATAAAACCTATTTAGTCTCCTATGTTAAAGTCTCCATACCAAATGCCTCCAATTCTAATTTAAAAAAAAAGCCACAATATATCACTTACCTACTTTAAAACTTAACAAACAAACACAAGTGGTTACTAGAAAATCTGATCATAGACTGTTATTCAAAAACATAATTATTATAATATATCTTTATCGAAAGTCTTGCACTTAGGGTTGAACGCACTTCTATCAATATAGGTCACTATACTAACAATATTTGTGTAACAAAATTGTCACTTCCTATATAATTAGCACACTTTACGTTACATAGTTATATTTTTGGTGATAAATAAACTATTTTTATTACTTTAATATATATATATATATTAAATTCTTCGTGTTATAATCACGTGCGTATAAATTATCACATGCTCAAACGGTGAAGGAAGGCATCGAGAGGTATCTACATGTCTGAGGCATTTTCGCGACGGCTTGTGAAGTTTGGCAAACCGTACTAGCCTAGCATGGTAGACATAGGCTCTTGTCATACCTGTAACTGGCAGTGAGAACGAGGTACTGGGTTCGATACCCAGGTATTGGACTTTTCTATGAAATTCTCAGTAACAGCTCAGACTTGTGCTCTATGGGGATTTTAAATATGCTGATGAAATGTGAGAGTCCTCTGCCTACCCATGCATTTAAAAGCAGTCCTTTTTCTATAAAGAGTTGAGAGTTGAAGAATCCCAATAGAAATTGGATAGGTAGTATTATGAGGGCTCTAATAGAAACCGGGGAAATTCCCAATTTCCCAGTAATGGGAAAAGCTAAAACTTGAAATGTAATGACGCAGTTATGTTAAGATTTATTGCCCGCGTAATAGTAACAATACTTATATTAAAATAATAATTTATGTAATCCGTTCGCTAATAAACAAAATATTCTACACAGTTAATAAATAAATTAACACTAAATAAAACTGTCACTTTTTAAAAATAATTAAATAGAACACAAATTCACTTTCTAAAAAATAATTATTAAAAGAAATATTTATTTACCGCTTTGCTTTTCGTAATTATTTTCAACTTTTTTGTTAATGCTTTGCTTTTCTTAATTATTTTTTGTATTTATTTATTTACTCCTCTTATTTGTTTGTTTGTATGTTTGTGTTGTATTAGTAAATGCTAATTATTTCTTCGTTAACAGCTATATATCTAGTTGCGGAAGGAAGTAGAATGCGCGTTTCCATTGCAAAGAAAATATGAGTAATATTCTAAACGTTTAATCTTTTTACGTTTATTCTAAAGGGGAAATGATGAATTTAACGCTCTCCTGGACTTTAATCCAGATAATGTTTTGTTTGCGAATGGATGGCAGTTGTTATGCATAGTCGATAATTAAAAAACCGGCCAAGTGCGAATCGGGATCACGTATGAAGGGTTTCCTACAAAATTAAGCAAGAAATATAGTTTTTTATATGGACTTAAAAAAATTCAATATTTTTTATTTTATTTTAATTCCCCTTTAAATATTTATTTTATTTTAAATTTAATATTTGTTCCTGTAGCAGCAACAGAAATACATAATTTGTGAAAATTTCAACTGTCCAGCTATCGCGGTTGTTGAGATACAGCCTGGTGACAGACAGACGGACGGAAAGACAGCAACGTCTTAGTAATAGGGTCCCATTTTTACGCTTTGGGTACGGAACTGTAAAAAAAAGTAGTCTATAACATATTATATACACCTTTAGAAATTTTAAACCCCCTTTTGAACTCCTTAATAAAAATAATTCTCCGTCATTTCCTATGTTTCAAATTACCTCCATACCTAAATTCTTCTTAATGACGATTTAATCACGCATTTATAATGTTAGTTTTTTCGCCAGTTTTAAGCTTTGCTTGTGGTAGATAAATGTATATAAAATAAATATTTAAACAAATATAGTTTATGTTTAGTTTATGTTTCATCCCGGGTAATGTAGTATTCTAATGGTGAATGAATTATCCAGATCGGTTCAGTAGTTTTGGAGAAACAAACTAAGTACATTAAGTCTATCTATTCTAAGTACATTATCTTAGTGCATCTATTTATAGATTCAACATTATGTGCTCCATCAAGAAAATCTAGGTTTCCTTCACCTTTTGAAATTATAAATTAACGTAGTACATCATTACGATAAGTCTGAGTTTCACCTTGATTCAAACTCTAGACCTACGACTGAATATCTTTAGGTCAGGTTATCACTGTTTTTACTTTATGACAACCCAACTAGTCCAGCGGTAGTAGACACTGCCTTCTGTGCTATGGATCCCGGGTTCGAATCCCGGTAGGGACAAATGTTTGAGTGATGAGCATAAACATTTGTATCCGAGTCATGGATGTACCTATGTATAATATGCATGTATTTACAAAAAAAAAGTATAAATGTAGTATGTCAACCTTCTAGTGTCCGTAACACAAGCCTCGTTGTTTAGTTTGGAACTAGATGGCGCTGTGTCATAATGTACAGAAATATTTATTTATATTTACATACATACATACTCTCACGCTTTTCTCTATTTAAACGTCGAGAATAAAACAGCACAACTTCCTAGTGTTTGTACTGGGTAGGAGAAGTGGCAAGGTTTAAAGAATTATACGTGGAATTTAGACGTTCCGTTACTTTACAATTTCTGACGCAGCATAGCAATGCGCACGCGCACAATTTTCTTTCACGCTCCGGCGGGTGATCGCGTGCAGTTATTGTATAACCGGCCTCATGGAAGGTGAAACTGGGGTACGTAACATGTATGCCAGGGTCGGGTAGGGTCTACGAATTCATCAGGAAACTGTCTGGAGTATGTGTGGTATTCCGGTCTTGGCCGTTAGGCAATGTTGCGCACTCTGCAAGAAAATAATATTCAAAATATAAAAAAAAAATTCTATTCAAAATTAGTTAATGACGCATTCGATGGATGCGGGTGGCCCAAGACTGGTTGATGTGGACAGGCTTAGGCATTAGGGGAGGCTTATGTCCAGCAGTGAACGTCACCTAGGTTATATGACGATGATGATGATGAAATGACTTCGCAAATCGATCTTTTAATTAGGAGAAATAGAAATCACGCAGCGGGTTTACACTTCAATATGCGCTGAATTAACTTCATTATCGTCAACCCATATTTCTATTACATTACTGCTGTGGACAGATATCCTCTTCGGGTCTTTTGAGAAGGATTGGGTTCTAGTCCGCTCAAATCCTTCGAAAAAATTTCTCAGCCATGATCCTCACGATGTTTCCTTTCACCATTTGCGCTTATGATAAATATGCACAAAACTTTGAAAAGTCAGCGGTCAGTGCGGCGGGATTAAACTCAAGACCTTCGACTTCACTGTAAACTGGTCAGACCACTAAGATATCACAGCTTCTTCAACACTTAAAACAACAAAAAAAAAATGCACAAAATTATTAGTTAATCAGGTGCGTAGTACACTCTAACAAGCTAATTGGTTTACCTCCACACATGGATCGGTCGATAGTTGCATGAGTACCAAATAGGTTGTTAAACTGTACCCTGCGCATGATGTAAAGATGAATACAGACAAAAAAGGTATGCAGGGATAGTAGCCCTTAGTGTTCTGTAGTTTCTGCATGAGAAAACGGCGTGAGGCCGCCATGTGGTTTTAAATTCCTTTGCTACGTCAAACTCATACTTAAAATAAATCGTTTTTCTTTCCCAGGTACCAGAAACATGAGGTCCATATATCTGATATACTTCTGCATCACAGTATGTGCTACGGCAAAATATATAACTAAACAAAAAAGCGCCTCTATGTTCAGAGATGAACAGATTATTTTCTCATCAGGCTTCAACATCACCAAGCTATTAGTACCAGCCGACGGCCAGAAATATCTAGAAGCAGAATCTTCTGATATACCATCCATATTTTTCACTGTAGCTGATCCTAAATCTGAAGGAGGCAGCTGTATCTACGTCCTAGAAGGATTTGCAGCTTATGAAATACTGGAGGGAGGAAGGGATTCAACTGCAGATTACAGCTTCGACAAATCTATATACTTCGGGGCAAAAGATGGTTTATATAAGTACCACCCAGACAGTCTCTCAGCTAAGAAATTCGGCCCTTTCAGAGATGACATAATTCAGTTGCAAAAAGCTAACGGTACTGATGCAATTTACACGCTGACTGCTGAACGTAAACTTTATAAAATAGAAAGAAATGGCACTGTCAAAACGAAGATACAAAACATAGCGTGTGCTCTTGAATTTGTTTTAGATACTAGTAACAATATTTACTATGTGTCATGTGGGGATAGAATGCCACATATAATTAAATCAGACGGTAATGTACTGAGTTTAACAGCGAGTGTTATTGAAGATTTCAGCGACATAAAATTGCTTAGACCAGCATTTATTATGGAGAATTGTATTCCTTTCTTTGGTGATGGTATTTTATACATCTTGTATTCGAACGGGAGCTATGAGAAAAAAGATTTGGTTATAAAGGAGAGGCCTTCAGCTTTCAGTATTGATGCAGCTTTGTATCTAGTGTCTGCATTAAATGGAAAGATATATGAGTTTAATGTAATGGAAGTTCTTATACGGTCAATGTTTGGTGTAGTTACTGAGTGGCCAAAAGACATGACCAAGATCATAATGTCAATTATTGAGACTGCTAAAGATAGTATTTTTGGGTTCAGTAAGGATGGATAATAAATATTGATGTTTTATATAGGCTTTTCATACTGTTAGGGATTTCAAGTAACGATGCAAAATCCGTATACTTAATATAATAAATGCGAAAGTATAGATCTTGTTACCTCTTCACGCGTAAACCGCTGAACCGATTTGGATAGAATCTGGTATCGAGATAGTTTTACTACCAGGGAAGGTTGTAGGATATTTTTATCAAGGAAGTCATTCCTTGAAAGGGTGAGAAGGCCGGTGGAAGTTTGTATGCGGAATAGATAATTTCTCAAAAAAGGAAGGTAAAAAATAAGTAAACAGATTGAATAAAATTACTAAAGCTACGCAAAAGAAATTGCAGGCAAATACTAGTATTGTTTATTAAACTAAATTTACGGTTTTTGTATGATACAGTATCTTACGTGAAATCCTTAATAAATCACATAATAAATCTACATGTTGTAAATAGGTATAATAATAATTATGATAATAAATGTTAAGATTAAAGTAGTCATAATAATTAAATACTGTAATGTTTGATAAGTATATTTTGTTTCAATTAATCCAGTGATCCATTGCGGAAATGTGATGTCGTTATACGTTACGTATAGCTCCATCCCTTCCTTTCAGCCTATTGTAGTCCACTGCTGGACATATGACTCTCCCAAACTGCGCCATAGCACTTTGTTCTCCGCCTTCCTCATCCAGTATATCCCCACTACTTTTTTAGGGTTCCGTACCCAAAGGGTAAAAACGGGACCCTTTTACTAATACTTCGCTGTCTGTCCGTCCGTCCGTCCGTCTGTCCTTCTGTCCGTTTGTCCGTTTGTCCGTTTGTCCGTTTTTACGTTTTTCCGTTTGTCCGTCTGTCCGTCTGTCCGTCTGTCTATCACCAGGCTGTAACTCAAGAACTGCGATAGCTAGACATTTTCACAGATTAGGTTGAAATTTTCACAGATTATGTATTTCTGTTGCCGCTATAACGACAAATACCAAAAGCAAAATAAAACAAAATATTTAAGGGGGCCTCCCATACAAATAACGGCATTTTTTGCCTAATTTGGGCTCCTCCTTACAGTATGTTTGCCGATTCGCAGACTCCGTACCATAACTTCTGATTGGGAAGGACTCCAATAAAGTGAACCGAAGACTTGGGAAAGGTCGTTGGAATCGGCTGGAAGAGGGTGGCGCAAGATCGGACGTTGTGAACATTTTTGGGGGAGGCTTATGTCCAATAGTGGACGTCATTTATCAAAAGGCATGAAAAACGACGACGCTGTCAGGAAGAAGGTTGGCAATGTTAAAAGTCATGGAAAGATGGTTAGAGTAAGATTGGTTGAGTAACTTTTTATCATTAGAATTAATAACAGTGTGTTTTTATTAATTTAACAATTCTTTTACATACAAAATAAATAACTGTCTTATTATGTTACATAGTTTTTGGAAAGAAAACAAATCACAAATTTACAATAGCAAAAGTAAAAGGAATGAATATGCATGTGACAATGATTTATTTAGAATTTAGAATTTAATATAATTACTTGATCGTCAGTATATTTCGATATGGCAACATTATGTCGTAATTTAGGCACCGAAATCGCCCCTTGATCTAGTGGCAACGGATTGAATGGCATCAGACTTATCACTCAAAAAATCTTTTAGTTGAGTTAGTATTTCACCGAAGAGTATTGTCAGAATGTTGAATTCGTAAATGTTCTTGTTATAACCATAGTATTGGATGAGGGTGGCTTCTAAAGAATAGGCTGTAGGGGTAACTTGTAATTCAATATCTGATACTTCACTGGTTCCATTTTCGTAGGCGGTATATGATTTACCATCAACGACAACTGGGATACCATTATCCAAGATAAAAGGTGGTTTCAAGATATCTAGATAAGTTAGATTTTCAGGTAGACCTTCAATTTTCTTGACTTTATCATCAGTATAAACGTAGACTTCATTAGCAGTGGTGTAATAAAACAAATTGTTTTGATAATCTAGAACAATCCGTTTAGCATTGACTACTGCATCGATTTTCTCTTTTTTCGTTCCTTGCTCTGTAACTTTGTATAGAACGCGGTCGGCTGTTAAAACGTATATGACTTCACTACCATTAACTTTAGCAATGCTAATGAGGTCGTCATTGACTTGACCGTATTTTTCAGCTTTGTTTGTTTCTGCATTGTAAGAGTATAGTCCATCTTTAGCAGCAAAATAAACAGTTTTAGTATCATCGTTAGCCGCAGCAGCTTCTCTACCATTATCAAGTAATTTCGTTGCATTTCCGTTCTTCAAAACATATAGACCTTGATCTACTCTTTCTCCTTTCTCATTAGTATCAGCTTCAACGAAGAATATGATGTTGTTTGCGTTAGAATTGCCATCATCATCGTTATTATCTTCAAAGTTCAATGCGTTTAGTGGAATTAGTATATTGACGATGTCGTGTTGGGCTCTGTATATGATCAGGGATTCGGGGAAAAAGTCTTGTGTTATCATTAGGTTGTCATCGTTAGAGGTTGGAGCGGTAAGTACAAGTCCCACCAGAAGAAAGGCTGTCGATAATGTTAGCAGCCTCATATTGTGACCTGGAAAAAAAAACAAATGATATTACATATGTCACTCTTTTTTTATTTTTCTTTATCACACCCTATGAGAAAGATATAGTCTTTTGGAAGGCTAGTGTAGAGAAAAGTGCAATAAATTGGGCCCCTTGAAGAGTTTCGACGATAAACTGGTTTTGAAAGCCAGTTACAAAGACATTGTTTATGTTTTTCTTGAAGGTTTTCATCACCATCAAGACAACCCAGCCCAGCATTAGGCTGAGCCTGGGACTTTGAGTCCACCAGCCTAATAAAATGGCGCCCTATTCCTTTTCTCATATCAGGTGTGCAAAAAGAACCATTTATATCGTAATTTTCAATATCAGTAAGAATTGAGTATTGGAAATTTTCCCTTTTAATATTTATTAGTTATTAAGAACTATATAACACCAACATAATTAATATTGTTGACAAAATGTTTGATAAACTTAGCTGTGTATTATCGCGTTACCAACGAACTCTTGAACTTTAGATTAAGTCTTTAAATAACCTTTGTTCATTTAATTATTGTTTGATTCAAGGCGAATCGATGCATGGATATTTATCAATAATAAGAAATAACAAACAGCCCAGATTTTATCTCGGTACTAGCTTCTGCCCGCGACTTCATTTGCGTAAACTTAGTAATTATATCCGCATACAAACTTCCCTCCTTTTATCCCTTTTTAAGGGATGAATTCCAGGATGAAAAGAGATAACAGACAGACATACATACTTTCGCATTTATAATATTATATAGAATCTTGGTATATTATTTGTCCTTGTGGTTTAAATCATACAGGTACAAAAATATACATATTGCAGAGTGTAGGTATATCTTAACCCATTCATATATTACCTCTTCACGCTATAACCACTGAACCGATTTAGATGAAATTTGGTATAAAGATAGTTTGGGTCCCGAGGAAGGACACAAGACAGTTTATCTCGGAAATCGTCTCTTAAAAGGGGGAAAAAGAGGGTAGAAATAAAGTTACTAATTTTACGCGGACGGAGTCGCGGGCAAAAGCTAGAAATATATATTTCTATAAATCGACATCATTAAGAACACTCAATGACCAATTTGTTGATAACTAGTTAGCAAAAAGAACGTGGGAATTCTTCGGGGAGTCTTATGTCCAGCAGTGGACGTAATTTAGCTGAAATGGTCATGATGATGAAATCCATGCCATATGTTAAAATCCATCAGCCGTTTGGGCTGTACGGCGTGCCAAAGAAACAGACATATATACATACACTAGAACAACATAACCCTCCTTCTGAAGGAGTCGGGTAATAGTGGGTCTAACTCCACGTCTTCACAATCCACTGGTCACACCACTAGGCTATCGCGGCGTCTCTTTCTTAGTCTTTAGGGAAGTACTTTAAGGCGGAAGCTCCACGCTAGCCCGCGAAATTCAAATTTTCGTACGTTTTTTACAATTTGCCGGTCATTGTCAGGCTGTACATTGAACAAAATATGATTCGCGCTTGTAATAGGTATTTAGTTACAGAATTATAATAATTAATATCATCAATACAACCCTCACAGTGCATACAATTGGATTGAATGACTTTTTCATGAAATAGACAATCAATACAGTTATAAGCACTTTGAGGGCTGTTTTATCGATTTAAATGATTATAATTCTGTAACTAAATACCTATTACAGGCGCGAATCATATTTTGTTTATTAATGTTCAGTCTGACACTGACCGGCAAATTGCAAAAAACGTACGAAAATTTGAATTTTGTGGGCTAGCGTGGAGCTTCCACCTTAAAAGGCCTCGGCAGTTAGGACACAGTTACATAATTATAGATTTAAAATAAAAATAAACTACTTACTTAAATACGTGTTCACACAAATACAGTTAACTTGATACTACACCGCATTTATAAAACGCAGTGCTAATTAAACATATAGTTTAATGATAAGTTTAACTATATATTGTGTCTATATTATCGGTAAATTTGCTAGTTTATCAGTTTGTTTGTGACTATGTGTGTCATATGTTATTACTTTTAATTGGTGATTCTATAGGTGGACCGACGACCTGGTAAAGGTCGCTGGAATTCGCTGGATGTAGGTGGTTCAAGACCGGTGGTTGTGAAAATCTTTGGGGGAGGCTTTTGTCCAGCAGTGGATGTCATCTAGCTGGTATGATGATGATGATGATGATGATGATGATAGGATAGATTTATTTTTTTACGACAGCCTTCTGTGGGTTCCCGGTAGGGGTAAATATTTTGTGTGATGAGCATGGAAATATGACCCGAGTCATATATATTTCTATGTACAATATGTAAGTATGTATTAACCAAAAATATCTATGTAGTGTATCAACCACCGTGTGTCTGTAACACAAGTTGCTAGCTCTGAACTAGATGGCGTTGTGCCATAATGTCCGATATTAGTGGCGGTGTGTTATAATTCAATAAATCGGAAGATAGAAAACTGGCTTGATTGAAGAAATAATGAAAAATACTCACAAGATATCCTGGAGCAAACATACGCTTACAAATAATAAATATTCCTGGACATTATGACACAGCGCCATCTAGTTCTGTGGTAAGCAACGAGGCTTGTGTTACGGATACTAGTTCGTTGATATACTACATATATACTTTTTTTTGTAAATACATACTTACATATTATACATAGATACATGACTCCATGACTCGGAAACAAATGTTGATGCTCATCACACAAACATTTGTCCCTACCGGGATTCGAACCCGGGACCCATAGCACAGCAGGCAGCGTTAACTACCGCTGAGCTAAACGGGTCGTCGTACTAAAACTACATAATGTCTGGCGGCTTTGGGATTTTGAAATGGCCTACGCAAATGCTTTCTACAAAAGGCCATCTCAGACTTTAATCTACATCGTCAGGCTCACATATTGTAACCAAAATTTCTGGACTTTAAAAGAGACCATGTTTCTCTGAGTTTGTTTCGGCATTTCTTCTCAGAGGTGGTCAGTTAGGAAATGCCGATGCCAACTAGATAGGTACTAAAAAAATGTTTTACATGACTTGTAAAAGTATCTTTAAAAAGATCTATTTACAGAAATGAACAGTCATTTCATTTCAATATTTTTTACGTTATGTCATTTACGCGATGCTTAAATGCAATCTATACATATTTGTAATCAAGCAGTTTGCTTAAAAAATCACAAATAAGAATTGAAAGTGCGAAAAACAAATGCTTAAACACAGAAATAATAATATTGTAGACAGGAAAGATTACATATTCATTTGTTTTTATTGAATATGCCACTACTGGACCTATCTGAATATTCTTTTCTAGTGTCAGTTTTTAACCGACTTCAAAAAGGAGGAGGTTCTCAATTCGTCGGAATCTTTTTTTTATGTATGTTCACGAATTACTTAAAAACGCCTGGACCGATTTGCAAAATTCTTTTTTTGTTTAAAAGGGTAGACTTTACAGTTGGTCCCATTGTGACCACATCATGATCTGATGATGGGATCCCAGGAAAATCGAGGGCAACCCTCAAATTTTATAGGCAATTATCACGTTTTTAATATATTTACTGAAATTGTTCCAGTATTTGCGTCTGATAATCATCATTTGATGTTGATGAGCTGATGGTGGAAGGTAGAACTCCTCAAAGGTTAAGAGTTAAAACAAAATTCTTTCAGTTATAGGCATTTATTACATTTACATGTATTCTCCAAAGCTGTTCAAGTATTTGCATTTGAAAATCACCATCTCATGTAATGATCTGATGATGGAAGGTACAACTCCTCAACGGTTAGGAGTTGAAGGAAAAATCTTTCATAATTATAAGTATATATGGATCGATAGTTGTATTCTTTCAGGCAGTTAGATTGACCTGATATGAAAAGTTTAATATGTACAACACTAAAAAGAAAAAAATAAATTAACTTTAAAAAAAAAGAAAAACCAACTTCAAAAACTAAAAAGCAAAAAATAACTTCATACAGTTTGACCTGTTTTTTAGTTTTAAAGGTATGAAGTCGGTGCCGATGATGTGGTGGTTTTAACCACCCCGCTCAAGGTCACTCGCGGTGAGTGTACTTACTTTGGCTTGGCACCGACTTCATGCCTTTAAAACTAAAAAAAAGGTCAAACTGTATGAAGTTATTTTTTGCTTTTTAGTTTTTGAAGTTGGTTTTTCTTTTTTTTAATATCATCGTCATGTAGATAGTTCTTGGTAATCACTGGTTCGCTACTTCGATCCCCAAGCAAATTCAAATTGGGATATGCCATTTACAACAATGGATTTCGATACCAAGACTTTCTTACTAGTTCACCATTCAAAAAGCTTTTCGAATCAGCGTGCTCGCGACACATATAGCGCTTGTCGATTTAATGTGTTTTCGAACTGGCGTTCCACTCATAATGATTATCAAAATAGCGTCACAATAACGTCATTCAATTCTTTATATCACTTCCACATCGACATCATCATCATCATAATAATCACTCCCCTTACGTGCTCCTTACTCATTCGCAGAAACACAACTATTCTTGTTTCACTGCAGCCTACTGGAGAACGGGTACTTTCCCAGTCGGACAGCTCAATTTCGGCGAAAAAACTCGCACTGCACTCCCAAGTAGCATTGTGAAGTCGTATAATAGCTAATTTACAGCTTTAATGTATCATTTTAGCATTATAGCTTGGTTCTATTACGGTTTTGAAGAGCTAACAGAAATTAATGAGAACTGGTTTTGACAACCCAATTAGCCTTTCGGTTAATAGGTTGCCTTCAGTGGTAATGGTTTGAACACTGAGATAGGTAAATATTTGCGCGTTCAGTGTAGTAGAGGTGAATATTGGTTCATGTGCGTGCGAAAAAAAACTGTAAAAGAATGCGTAGAGAGAATGAATGTGTTGAGTCTGCGTAGAGTGTGTGATTTAAATAGTATAAGTGATTCGAAATGAAACTCATGTGTTCCAGTAATTATGAAGTTTATTGTGCTTTAAATAATTCTAAGTTATTAGAGCTTTTTTGGCCACTCTTCGTATAGCCTTCTGGTCCTCTTGGCATTCTGACCACCCTACGGCAAGAAATATAGCGTAAAGATTTAAAATGAAACGTAGATAATAGTAGCTAATGTAGCGTAGCGTAGGTAATAAGTTACTGACTTGAAGGTGTTGTGGTCAGGGCTAGGAAACCGGTTAAATTTCTAAACCTTTACATGGTATTTTTTCGGTTTTGTTTAAATAAACCGGTTTTTAAAGCTTTATAAAAAGCTTATCTTTCCGATTAACCGATTTATAGCAGTAAAAACCGGTATGTTTTATAACCGGTATGTGTACCGTGAAAAAATACTATTTAGCTAGTTATGGTCAAGCCACCGCTTGTCGAATTAATTGTATAATAATAATAAATATCTCTGGACATTATGACACAGCGCCATCTAGTTCCGTGGTAAGCAACGAGGATTGTGTTACGGATACTAGAAGATGATACTACATGTATACTTTTTTATAAATACATACTTATTATACATAAATACATCCATGACTCGGATATAAATGTTGATGCTCATCACACGAACACCTACCGGGATTCGAACCCGGGACCCGTAGTACAGAAGGCAGCGTTAACTATCGCTGGGCTAAACGGGTCATTTAAATTAGTAAATATTGGTTAAAATAAACAAAAGAGTTTGAATCAAAACCGAATCAATATTTTCTGTACCGGTTCGGTTTTGTTGGAAGTGTGATTTTTTCTGAATAAAGAGAGATTATAAAGGATAATAACTACGGTGTACGAGCCAAAAATATGTTTATTTATCTTAATTTAGTTAGGTGTTTTTAGATAACGATTTTTAAGAATTTGGAGACTGAACTCTCCATTAACGTAATTAGGTAATAAATTGCAATGCCATTATATTTTTATTACGTTGTGGAATTCGAAAACTGATAGCCTATTCATGATGATAAACCAATTTATTGTATACTAATTAAGTTGAAGACGCAGTGCTATGATTTAGTTCTA
This sequence comes from Craniophora ligustri, assembly GCA_905163465.1. Taxonomy (NCBI): domain Eukaryota; kingdom Metazoa; phylum Arthropoda; class Insecta; order Lepidoptera; family Noctuidae; genus Craniophora; species Craniophora ligustri. The sequence goes on from LR990981.1 coordinate 1,973,304, forward strand.
CGATGACTAAAAACTACTATTTTAGGTATAATAGACCTTTTTTCACTGCAGTTTAAAGGAAACTGCAATCTTTTAGTTCATTTCTTTTATTGCGATAAGGGGGCAAACGAGCAGGCGACTCACCTGATGGTAAGTGATCACCACCGCCCATGGACATTTGCAACACCTGAAGGCTTGCAAATGCGTTGCATACCCTTGCAGAAACCGTTCATTATTTGATGTCTAATCCAGTGTAAAAAATAGACTTGTGTTTTTAAATATTATTGACCTATAAATCTATATATTTATATATGTTTATCGCCATGTATTAAAATAAAATATTAAATAAAAAATATCAAAAAGCCACATGCATTTTTGTCAAATACAGCACGGATTAGAGTGAGTTTTGAAAAAAATGTGTAAAATATTGTTATATGTAATTTTATTTTATAAATTAAAATGTTATTTATAAACTGTACATATTAAGTCCATATATCTTATAATATTGAGTGGGTGTGCAATAAAAAGCGTAATTAACTTAAAATAAAAAACATTTATTTATAAAATCATTATATAGTTAAAACATATCAAAATTCGTACATTAACATTTTAAGGCAACATCATCGGCTCTTATCATTTTTATTAATATTAATTAATAAAAAATAAAATGTATTACAAAAATGTCAAACATCAGCCATTCAATGCTTGAGATTTTTGCAAAAAATAATTAAACTAAAATAATTGGTCCAAAAAATGCTTCAACAATTTTACAAAATATTTTAATAATAATTATGTTTTTTTGTACTAAATCTCTTAATAAAATATAGAATTTTATGTTGGAAAATGTGATAAGTTTGGGCAATATATATTGTTATCACATTCCCCACTAGATTCAATTAAATTAATATGTATTATTGTGTCACTTCATATTGTCATGAATTGGCGTTTCTACCAAAAAAGAAAAGGAGTGCTATACAAAAATAATTAAGAGAAAAATCTTTGAACTAAAATGACAATTGCAAAAGAAAATAATTAAACTAAACTATTAAATTAAGGCAGTATTTGTTTGAGGAAATAATACCTATTTTCGTTGTATTGAATACTGTTATAAATCATTTTTGTGTTTTTTGACATTTCAAGTGCAAAAGAAATTAAAACAACACAGAAAAACGGAAGCTGCAACCAAATATTCGTTTTATAGAATTTAAAATTGTTCTTTCAATAAGTAATAATAAATTACTAAAAAGAACAATATAAAGCATTAACCTAACTAAATAGTAACTTATTAAATAATCCACATATACTTTTAAAGTACGTAATATTTTTTCTTTAATAAATTATAACAGAAAAAAATCACCATTAATTTAGGAAAAAAAAAAATTAACAAAGAACAAAAAATATTTAAAAAACCATTGAAAAAAGTAGTAAAGTGTGAAAAAATAATTTGAAAAAATATTACATTCGATATAAATAAAAACATTATCTCTCTCTCTTTCTCACTTTGAGTGGACGAGGTTAAGGAACTCCTCCCTCGTCTTGGGGTCATCGCGGAAGACCCCAAGCATCGTTGACGTCACGGTCTTGCTGTTGATTTTTTGGACCCCTCGCATGACCATACACATATGCCTGGAAAAATAAAAAGAAAATTTATTATTAACAGCGCCATCTATTGTAGTTACTAAATAACGTTTAGTGGGAATCGACGACTAGTGTCAATTACGACACAGCGCCATCTAGTTACATTTAAAAGAACAACAAAGTATTATTTTATTGTTTTTCCATTCCATATCGCATGTTTAATTATTTTCACGCTTTATAATCAATCCATTGATGATTGTTCAATTGTTGTTGTCGTGAGATAAGGAATCATGTAGCGTCATCGTAATGCTAATGAACATAAATTACTTATAGGTAAATTTCTTCTTATTTTAACGCTGAGTTACGTTTAAAGTAGGTTTGCAATAAAATTATGTATATTGTTAGAAATTTTAAAGTCTAATTCTGAACTAATATCTAATAATGAACTGGTCTATGAGGGCGAAAAGCAGTTTTGCGTAACGTATATAAATAATCTAAACAAAAGTTTTGCTTAGAAGTTCCATTATCGGCAGAGTTATTATTAAACATTATCGACGTCGTTAGTCATAAGAGAAACGTTTTTGAAAGTTTGCCTTCACCGTTTAACTGAGTACCTAGTCATATTTATAAGATATACTGAACTGTACAAATGTCAGAGGTACACTCTAACAAGCTAATTAATTTACATCCGCACATGGCTCGATAGTTGCATGTACACCAATTAGTTTTGTAGAGTGTACGTGCTTTAGATTGAGGATTTAGGTCTCCTCAGTCTATTCTCATATAACTATAGTCAATTGCTATTAAATATACTTACACTCCTTCAATGACGACCGCAACTCCTGCGGGGCGTACTGCCTGTGTCACTGCAATAGCAATCTGTTTGGTCAGGCGCTCCTGCACTTGGAGACGACGTGAGAAGATCTCTACAATCCTGGAATAGAAAGAATGAGCTATAATTATACTATACTAGCTGTTACGTTTATTGTGGTTGCATTGAGACGAAACAAAAATCTTTGTCAGCGAAGGGCGTTGAATATCGTGAATAATATACGAAATAATAAATGGTACGCCACATCTGTTTATTGCACCTATTTCTTGTCCATTCAAATATAAGATTGGTAGATATGTATAGCTTTTTAGCAATAAGACCTGCATTGTACATTTATTTCAGGAATAATATTAATGTAATGGTCTTTTTAATCTTACGGTGTACATTATAGTAGGTAATAGGTATCTATCTATTGATTGGAATGATTGAGATTGGAAATTTTAGAGGCGGCAAATTTGGACAGTATTTTTGTCGTACAGTAATTAGTTAATCTGTTCGCTTTTACCAAGACTATCATTATATTTATTATGTACGCCAACTACTCGTTTTCCCCTTCTCTCAACTCTTGTCCATCCAATGGTTGTCTGGAAGAGATTGCTATTAGCGATAAGACCACCAATTTGTCTGTATATTCCATATTGTTGTATTTTTGGTGTATGTACAATAAAGAATACTCTATCTATCTATCATCATTTTGTCCACAAATAAAAGAGAGTACCTAGTAAGTTGATTGAGAAATTTGCGGCCCCAAAAATATGCTGGCCAGGGCCATGGGGCCCCGGTCATGGCACCGGTCCCAGACATGGCACCCTCCACGCCACTGATCTTTGTACATAATATGGGAAATGCGGCGATGGCGCGAGTTTCACGGTTTTTGTTCACCCAAAAAGTGCTCACAATGCGCCTAAAGAAGTTTACACTTCAAAAGTACAGAATAATAATTAAATAGAATTTGATTGCTTACCTAGCCAACTTGCTCAGCCCAAGGATCTTGCCTTGGGGCAGGTAGCCAATGGACACCTTGCCATAGAACGGCACCAAATGATGTTCGCACATGGAGAACATTTCGATATCTTTAACCACTACCATTTCATCGGTATCTTCGTCGAAGATGGCGTTGTTCAGAACCTCTGAAATTGAAATAAGATTATTAAGTGGCTGGTCCAAATTATGCCTAAATCTTAAGAACTGAATGCAACAATGATATCATCAATATAGACCAATTTACTATCCGACTTCTGAGCGCAAGACCTCGCGTCGGTATCCCAAGGCATGTGGGATTCCTCACAATGTTTTCCTTCACCGTTACATAATCTTCAACCCATTATTGTTTCACGGCTGGGCACGCATCTCCTCAATTCAAAAGGATTAGGCTATAGTCCACCAAGCTAGCCTACTGCGGGTTGGCAGACTTCATACGCCATTAAGAAAATCTCTAAGGCATGCAAGTTTGCTCACGAAGTTTTCCTTCACCGTTTGAGCATGTGATATATGCGCACATTACTTGAAAAAGTCAGTGGTGCGTGCCATGACGTACCTTTTGATAGTTTTGTAAATATATCTAAGTTAATCTACAATGCAAGATCTACCAGACACAGTTGAGTGTATTTAATCAATTTTTGGTCACTGTCAAATGACCTTGAAGTGACACAAACGGGAAAGAGAAAAAACATTCTTTGTTTCTATTCACACGTGTATATACCTAAATTTAGTTTACCTTCAAGAGGAAGTATTTTATTTTACCTTCAAGGCTCTGGTCGTATCCCTTGGTGAAGAACAACATGGCCTTCGCAGCACGCTCTGGAGTCTTCAACAGACCCTCTCTTTCTGGGTCCTCTCCAAGACCTGAGGATAGTAAATACTGGTTAATTAGTACACTGTTACAACTGCATCTTCTACTCCAACACTCAATCTTCATCAACCTGTTAACTGGCCTGCTGCTGGGAACGGGTCTCTCATTTTTTGGGAGGGATTAGGATATAGTCCACCCTTTTAGTCTAGGGTGGGTGGCCAACACTCAATAGGTACTTTTTATTGAATTAAATATACCATAAAAAAACATATGTATGTATTCCTGTACTTGTCCTTACAAGTTCGAAACAAGTTTTCTTTTATATAAGTATATTTTCAGTGGCAGTTTAGAGTTTGGATCTGCGTTGTTTAATGGCTGAATCCCTATCGTTCTATACGATAGTTCTGGAGACATATTGGCAAACTAAAATGGTAGTCAGGAAGAAATTGCTATTAGCAAAAAGACCGCCAATTGTAGTTTTTCACTGTCTGTGTATTCCATGTGTTTTGTCTTTTTTGGTGTACAATAACACTCTATCTACTCTATGGTGAAGGGCGGGCGTTTTTGGGGGCTGTGTCTATTGTCGACGTTCAAAAAGAGCCAATTGAGTTTGGCCTACTTTTAATAAATGATATTTTGATTTTTGTTTTTTTTTTATCTATCTATATCTGTCGAATATCTTCAGCTGTATATATGAGTACACTTTTACCGATTATTCAGTGCTACAAGCCTGATGACATGTCTATATACCTATACAAAAGGAGAAGCGGACTGATTGACTGATATATCAACGCAGGGCCTAAACTATAACGGTCAGAATCTTGGAATGTTGCACAGGGGTTCTTTTCATGACGTAGGGGAGCACAAAGAAAGGATTTTTGAAAATTCACCCTCTAAAGGGGTAAAACGGGGGTGCAAAGTTACTATGAAACTTTTTTTTCTTTAAATTGCTATCTAGATCTAGTGGTATATATTATGTACGTACCTGTTAGCAGAAGTCTGTAGGAGTTAGCCATATCAGGTAACAGCGCCTCCCTGGTGGGGGGCCTGTGGTCGAGTTCCAAGTCATGGTGGAAGGTGCAGTTCTCGTGACCTGAAGACAAAGAGAACCACTGGTTAGAAACTTGAAGGCCTGTTGGAGGTGACTACATGGCTCTGTCACAACCGTAAAACATATGATATTTGTATTTGTCATATCATCATCAACCCATTATTGTCCCACTGCTGGGCACGGGTCTCCTCTCATTTGAGACGGATTAGGCTGTAGTCCACCACGCTAGCCTACTGCGGGTTGGCAGACTTCACACGCCCTCGAGAATATCTCTCAAGCATGCAGGTTTCCTCACAATGTTTTCCTTCACCGTTTGAGCATGTGATAAATACGCACATAACTTCCGAAAAGTCAGTGGTGCGTGCCTTGGGTTTGAACTCGAAGCCTTTGACATCTCAGTCCACTGGTCACACTACTAGGCTACCACAGCTACTATTTGTTATATACGCTTATGTTACTAAAATACTTTCATCATTATGAACCCATTGTCCCACTGCTGGGCACGTGTCTTCTCTAATTTAAAAGGGCTACCTACCTACTACCTAGTAGTAGTCCAACACGCTAGCCTAGCGCAATTTGGTACTACTTTTAGTGAAAAGTGATATAAGTGTCAAATCATGATTTGACACTTATATCACTTTTCACTAAATGTACAAAACGCATGTAACTTCGGAAAGTCAGTGTTTTGAACTCAAAAACTATGCAATTCACTGTTCATATGCAGATCCTTAATAACCATATCCATATAAATTATAAATTACTTTTGTTTATCGCCTATCAACCTACGCCTTATAGTTTACTTCTGTTATTCGCTTATCATTCATTCTCAACACGCGCCAATCATTCATTTCAAACTATCTTTATAAATGTTGCCACTGAATCAGCTTTCAAACCAATTCTACACCGTACAATTCAACATCATCACATTTTGTGGTCATGTAGTGTGTTATTTAAGTCTTGTTGTTCTTATTACAATACACTCAATCGACACATTTATACCTCACATATTTGACATTGAACATAATACATTAGGTAACTAAATATTACAAACTTTTGCTGTTTTAACAATAAATTCAAAAAATATGCTTGAGACTTTCTTTAAAACGGTCCCAGGATTTTGTCCTGTGTCGTGCATGCGTTTCCAAACACAAAATTTCACATACACAAACATCCAGACCCGGAACAACTGCCTGTAGATCGTACAAATGTTTGCTACACGGGCATCGAAGCCGCAATCCTTGACGTACAAACCGATCGCTCAGCTAACTGCACAACTGTCATAAGTATTTTATATGAGAATCGGCGTTCGACGGCTTAACGTCCCAAATTCTCGCAGGCTTCGATATGTTAAGAATGGTCACCCATCCATGTTTTGACCTCGGTAAGCGTAGCTTAACCTTGGAGTTCTATTTATTAGTTAGCCATGTGCCCCTTAAGTTGATAAATAGGATGTAAGCGTCTAAAGACTGACGCAACATTCTTTGAACTTACTTATATCGAGCAACTAGTATATACCCGCTATTTTGTCTGCGTAGAACTATTAATGTTATCCAATTTTCGTTTTCATTAATCAGTTTATTCATTTCTAACCCTTGTTTTTTAACAAATTATCGATTATAATATATAGCATACAAACTTCCACCCTCATTCTTGCCCTTTTAAGGGATGATTTCCAGGTCAAAAACTATCTTATCCTTCTCCGGGAATCAAACTATCCCCATAACAAATTTCATCTAAATCGGCATAGCGATTAAGCGTGAAGATGTAAGAGAAATACGTAGTTACGAATTTATAATGTTAATATAGATATTTTTTGTTGAGCTGTAGGTACTTATGTACTATTTAATTTAATAACAAATCTGTTGTAATGTTGTCGGAAATTTGCGTGTTTATAAATTCTTAGATACATGCTAGAGATATAAGAATATAATTGAAAAAAAAAAACACCTTGAAATGAATGTCATGTTAAAGTAAATAATTTCAAACATTTATGAATACGTCTAGACTCTAGTTGCACGGTTCCAAGAAGTTGATTTTATGGAGAAACTTGAAAAGAATCAAAAAATATATTTTTTCAAATTGTCGAAAAAATTCAGTCGCTTCCATTTCATGCAAACTCTGTACCAAGTATTCTAGGTCATCACTTTGTAAAAGACCTTGAATTTTGAATTCACACGTGTCTTCACTGTTCAGTTTAAGTACAATAAACATTTAGAGTAAACAATACAATTTTGTTATTAAGAACCCATATTTGTTTCCAAGTTAAAGTTCCATAGTCAGAACTGTGAAGGATATTGGATCAATCAGCCTATTCTCAGAAACACAATATAATATATCAAACAATATATTATACATACTAGCTGATCCAGCAAACGTTGTTATGCCACGTTTTAGGAGTTGGTTGTAGAAGAGTGAAAATTTAGGGTTATAAGAATTTTTTAATGACAAATCATAAAAAAAAAATGTTATCAAAAGAAAATGGCTCGTGAGGAGCATTCTTATTACCTAGGGGTGTAAAAATAGCTTACGACTGATTCTCAGACCTACCAAATATATATATATAATTCGTCCAGCCGTTTCGGAGAAGTTCTGCGACAAAAACCTCCCACAAAGAGCGCCAATAAATGGATCTTGGCGATGGATATTCATCATCAACTGAATTAATGTCCCACTGCTGGGCAAGAGTGTCATTTGAGAGAGATTAGTCCTGTAGAGTTTAGAGCGGATTGGTAAACTTCATATGCCAGTGAGTCTCTCAAGCATGCAGGTTTCCTCACGATATTTTCCTTCACCGTTTGAGCATGTGATAAATACGCACATAACTTCGAAATCGTGCCTTGGGATCAAGACCTTTGACTCCACTGTAATTTCTATCAAAGACAAAAGATAAAGACATTTATTGTATCACAGCTTTCGATTAATATTCTTTGTTGCCGAAAGGCATTAAATCCATGTGTTTATATGATAATATCAGCCCTATCTCGTAAGTAATAAGAATCAGATATCTATCCCAATCAACAAGGAATATAAAATTGGTACTTAAACAGTTGTTATTAAGGTCTTATATGATATCAATGATGTTCAAGGTGCTAAGCCTGTTTTGACGAGTAATTAAGGATATAAATAATTAGATTTTACGTTATGTGTTCATTTAATAGTTTGACAAATTTTATTATTTATATATCAGTAAACAACACTATTAAAATAAGGCTACGAATGTTTGTACATTATTGAAGTGCGATGAATTGTGAAGGGCGGGCGTTTTTGGGGGCCGTCTTTTTTTGCCGAAGTTCAAAAAGAGCTACATCAATTTTAACCTACTTTAAGTTTGAGTTTGAATTTAATGTCTTATGATATTATCTTTTCGTCGGAAAACATCGAAAGAGACTTTATCGATGGCATGTGAAGTCTGTCAACCCGCAGTAGGCTGGCGTGGTGGACTATAGCCTAATCCCTCTCAAATGAGAGGACCCGTGCCCAGCAGTGGGACAATAATGGGTTGATGATGATGATTTATGTATCATAGATGTTTGTTTGAAGATGGATATTTCGTTACAAGCAAAGGTTACCTAAAGTTTTTCTGAAACGATTTATTCAGTCCCAATATTTAAAAACATCGCAACTTTTTAAGGGATTGAAAATTTGTACTGAGGTATAACACAAAGCTTTAAGGAAAGTTTGCGGCGGTTTAAACATTTTTATTGCTTCAGAATGGTGTAACTAGACGCAGTAAATTTCTTTGTTTAAGTACAAAATTATTGAATTCAGCGTTAATTACCGCTAAGAAATTATCGATTTCGCATACAAACTTGGATCCCTTTTTAATGGATGATTTCCAAGCCAAAATTTAACCCATGTCCTTGCCCAAGATCAAACTATCTCCATACATAATTTTTTTCAAAACCGCTTCTGCAGTTTAAACGTGAAGAGGCAACAGAGAAGTACTAACACACGTTATGATCTTTTGCCACGTGGCTTCTAGAGACAGCGGCCCCAAATGGCGGGAGCTTTCGGCATCCTTACCCAACATATAAATGTACTAGCTATAGCAGCTACACTTTGTCTGCGTAGAGCCTGAAGTGAAAACTATCCTATCAAATCAAATCAAATCATTTATTTCAATTAGACCAATACAGGTGCTTTTGAATTGTCATATTTAATTGAATTTAGTTGCACGGTTCCTTTTTAAATTAAATACAAAAGTGATGGTTTTGTTTTACAAAGATTTATGTATGTAATGTAATATCAATATGAGACTGGTGCAGTTCGATCTATCTCTTGAGTCGGACCAAACACACGAGTTTATCGCTGATAAACAACGTGACACGACATTTTTATATACAAACGTTTTGCTTCATAAAAATACCAAAAACCGCGATTAAGAAATGGGAGGTGCGATCTATTCTCAGACATACAATTTCATAAATATCGATCCAACCGTTTTTAGGAGCTCTAGAACAAAGTGAACACTGTGACACGAAAATCTTGAACACTAGCGATCTGCCCTCGCTTCGTTTCGGATACTATTATTATTGTTTTACGTAAAAAGTATTTAGTCCATTGAAATGTCCCTCAAAATTTTATAGATTTCGCTTATAACTTTCTTATTTTTGGATCTACGATGAAAGTTACTGGGCCAAAATTGCAGAGAATTATTTATGTATATTTGCAACAAATAATACAATTTTTTTGTGAAACCTATAGTTTGTGAGATAAACCATAAAAACTTTTGTACCCCTTTTTCCAAGATGGCGGCCGGGGAACAAGGGCTGCGACCCCACAAACTTAAATTTAAGTTTACAATGACCGCTTCCTAAATGCGTCGTCTGAGAAATGTAATTTGAAATGTAACTTTTCAATGGACTAATTAGTATATAGCTCTCAGAGATAATGTAACTTTATAACAGTGAAAGAATTTTCAAAATCGGTTTAGATTATCCCTTACAACCTCAAAAACTTAACCTCTTTATAATATTAGTATAAAAGAAGGTATAAACAAGGATGTATAATATACGAACCTGGTGTGGTCGATGTCCTAGGAGTCATCGGTGTACCAGGTACCTCCAGTTCACTTTCAGCATCAGTCAAATGGAAACTCTTTAACGCTTCAGGAGCTTTCTTGTATTTACTAACGAACGACCCTTTCACTGGGCCGTCGCCATTTTCTTTCTCCTCGGAAATCGAATTCCTTATGGAACGAGAACTGACCCTTCTGATCAGAGACGAGGGTGGGACGACCGGGTCAGAATCCTTTCCGTTAACGGCGGCCATTTTAAATAAAACTAAAAAGTTCGAAATTTAAATATGCACGTTCGTTTAAACAATACACGATCGAAAGTTAAATTTTTGAAATACGTCCGTTTCGCGCGATATGTGCTTTGAAACTGAGTGAATTTGTTAATAGTTCTTAAGGTTATCGCTTGGTAATTGTGTCTTAATTTATAATATTGATAACCTTCGCTTCATTTATCATTTCACTATTAAATATAATTGTTATTTTCCGTATATCAATCAATATTTATGTATGTGTTAACAAAAATCAATTGCCGAATGAGAAACGTTAGCAGTAAAGTTGCAATAATTGCAGTAACTGTCTCGTTGGTCTAGTGGTCGTAAGAACAGCTGCTGAGCATGAGGTCTTGGGTTCTATTCCCAGGTCGAGTAAAATGATATTAGGTTTTTCTATAGGGTTCTCAGTAGCAGCTTGGATTTGGGATTTGTGTCCCGTTGATGGCAATAGGCTAAGCATATAATGTTAGAGTAAGGTTTAAGGGTAGGCTTTAGATACTTAGTGAAAAGATTTGATTTTTATGTACATTATTTGTTTTTAATGTATAAACTCAAAAACTTCTTATGTAATTTTCAAATTCTTTTCTCCTATAGAAAGCTAAATTATCAGAGATCCCTACGAAAACGTAACCCAAAGAACCAAACTTTTCATACAAATAAATGTTTATATTTATTTATTCGTGCAATATATTATTGATATACAGAATATTGAACAACAATAACAAATATGACGTAATAAAATCAAGTGCAATGGCTTAATGACATCATAACAAGTGACTGATAATAATCATATTACGTTTCCTATCAATATTATAGAGAATTTGTGAATGCTAGGTTTCGAAAATTAATATCATCATCATCATCAAATCAACCGTTAGACGTCGACTGCAGGACATAGGTCCTGCGCCACCGTCGGTCGAAAATAATGTACCTAGTAAATCTATTTTGTTTACAATTGTTCGAAATTCAAAAACTGATTTACTTCACTTTATCATAATATATATAATGAAAATGGAACGTTTGAAATAACTCAAAACTCACAGATTGAAACTTTTATTTAAAACCTCTTTGGGGTTCGAGATTTGGAATTGGAATTTCCTCTTTTCAGCTAACTGACTGTGTGCATTGTTTTGACAGTTTACGTCAAAATTGTATCGTATTCTAAACTAGCTTCCACCCGCGGATTTATGTGTTAATCCAGGTAATAAACTGTGTGCCAAATTATATCCAAAACAAAGTGATTTTTTGCGTGAAAGAGTAAAAAACATCGTCAAAATTTTATTTATTTTATGACAAACTTTCGCGGAAGTTTTATTAAGTGGAATTGAAAATGGGACTTTTTCATGTCTTGCAAACGTCCTTAGACTACGGTAACCGTTTACCATCAAGCGAGTTGCTTGTTTGCCAACCTTATGGTATAAAAAAAAGTGTTTATATACTATCTGTGATCTAATTCTTATATTAAAAATATGTATAGGCAATATTTATTCTATAATATTGAATCAACAAATAAATTGATTCTAAGATGGTAAGAAGTCACTAAAACTTTCGTTTTACGTTATACCATCGGCAAAAATACACTCATGAATTATGGCGCGAAAACGGGATCCGCCATTTTATAACATCTGTGGGATAACTTGAATAGTAAAAACTTGGACAGCTAAATATCACTTGCTTATTTACTGTTATAAATTAAACGACGCATTTCATGTATTTATAGAACAGATAAAAATAAGTAAAAAGTATTTATATACTAGTTTTTGCGCGCGATTTCGTCTGTGTAGAAATCTCTTCTCCCTTTTCGCTAACCTAACGTCCGGGGATAAAATCCTACACTGGGACCCCAACTATCTCCACACAAAATTTTATCTAAATCAATGTAGCGGTTTACGCGTGAAAAGGCAACAGGCAGACAGATTTTCGCATTTGTAATAATAGTATGAATATTTTTTTAAACCGATCTTGTTCCTCAAATCTCGTTTTTAAATGTCATCTAAGGAACTCTAGTGTTGTGATAATAATCTCGAGTCAAAATCTATACCAAATAACCGGTACTGGTCGGTATTCAGATACGTTACCTTGATACATATTCGGTTCGTTTACCTACATATGAAAGTTGAGGTCACATCAAGGTTTGCTTCCTATTAGTGGAGTAGTGCGGTTTTTAGTTTCCGGTTTTATATGTATAGTTACGAGAATAAAGGCGAGTTTGAGAATTGCCCCCCTTCGAATATTAATCGTAAGGACTTCTTGGCGGGAAATTGAAGTGTCATTTTTGGGAGTTCTATTTTCGAAAGAATATATTTAGCCGAAGGTTTACTTAAAATAATTGTGTATCAGTACCTAGCTGCATGAATCTAAATATTGGTTTTTCGAATTCTTTTGAGAAGTCTGCGTGAGGTTTTATAAAAGAACCACATTTGCTCACATTTGAGAAAATCTTACGCTCAGTATGGACTATAGAGGCAGAATGTTTAGCATCATAATGAGGGTACACCCTCAAATCCAGCTTAATCCTACCACACTTATCATCATCAACCATTTACAGTCCCACTACTGGGCACGGGCCTCCTACGTGATGTCATGTTACGTTTGAGCCAACTCATGATAAATACGCACAAAACGTTTAAGAAGTCAAGTTGTGCGAGCCTAGAGAGTGAATTCTTACAACACTAGATGGATTTTATTAAAGACACTACCTGCTTACCCTATTTAAGACAGATAAGCCATCTGTGCCTCGTAAAGAGAAATCCGTACGTCACCAGTATAAAGAATGAAAGTGGTATTTTAAGAGATTAACCCACAATTGGACGTGAAATAAGAGATACGAGAGTCAATTGAAATTCTTTGCGCGTCTCCGTATGCCTATGTACGCTGATAAAGATTACAGTTGGACAATCTAATTTAAGAAGCATAAACTGTTGTGTTCTAAAAAGAATGGAAAGTTTATTATGTGCAGTAATTACTGGATGAAATGTTGAGGAAGAAACATAATTGTATATTAGCGTAGGGTATATTAATATACCCTAGAATATTATGTTTTTTAGGGTACTTATAGGGTATAATACATACAAAAAAAAAGATATTGTATGTAGTTTGCCAACCCGCACTGCACTTTTCTTATAAGAGGGGAGATGTTTGCCTGGGCAGTGGCACTGAGAATGGATTACTGATGACGTGATTGTGGTAATTATACACTAAAGACAATAAATTAAAATGTGAAGAAATTATTATAAATACTTCAATCGGTTAATAAACTCCATTGTAAGTGTTTTCTATAAGATACTGTTATTTAACTGCATCTAGGTAGACTGTATGATGATGTATAGCCATTTTAAACTGGCTTCCATGAACTCTTGAACTTTATAAATGGATTTTACTAACGTAGCTTAACTTTTTTACTGTCAAGTTGAGCTTTGACTCGCTATAAGTGGTTTCAAGCCAATTATTTAGCGCTGAGCCATTTTATCTTAGTGTTATGCTTTTGACTTTAGGTTGAGATAGTGTTTAAAGTTTTAGTCATTCAGACGAGCCCGCCAGTCTAAGTCCCTACTACCGCAATTCCTTTAAGCCAGAATAAACAATAGCTAATATCCATAAAATCGTCGAGACTATAAAGCCCGACGCGTCCCAGGGGAATGATTTAAAGTTAAAAAGCAAGTTAAATGGAAGGGATAGGATAAATATCGGTTTTCTACTTCCCTCCTTATCGAGCGAGAGAAAGAATATAGTATTAATGCCACTGTGTGATCAACACGTACATTAATTTGTACCCGAAACATAGATATATTTAAAAAAAATATAAATATCTATGTAGCGTATCAACCATCCGTAACACGAGCCTTGTTGCCTAGCTACGAACTAGATGGCGCTGTGTCATAATGTCCAGATAGATTTATTTTGCCAAAACAATTGGTAAATGGTGCTAACAGACAGTTTACAAAGATGAATTGAATAGACGACCACAGGGTGAGCGTCCCGAATAAATTGGGGTTTGAGAAAGAAAATTATACAATGAAAAGGATGTTTGTGGTGAGAAAGATTTTCAGAAAAGGCTGACCTAATTCATTGGTCAAGTAGCCATGTACACAGCTGCAATAAAATAAGGTTTTATTTTAAGATGGATAATGTCAGATCTTTGTCGAGTAAATGGATGTAGGCTATGATACGAGTATACGACTAGTTGTATGAAATAGGGCAGAGACTGGAAGGTGGAGGACAGTCTTATGGCGCAGTTTGGGAGAGGCCTATGCCCAGCAGTGAACTGCGATAGGCTTAGTTCATGATGTTGGTAAATACCCCTATATCGTTATGATATAGGGTATTTATTACACCCTCAATCATAGCAGCTCGTTATTGGTATGCCTATGTATAGTAAATACTCTGTGGTAGGCGGTACAGTCGCTGCCTTACCTGCCAGGGCATAAGCGTGATCATATTTTATGTGGTTATACCAAAAGACCTTGACATAGTAAAAAATAATTAATATGATAATGAGAATAACTAGATAATTATTAATGATGACAAGTTGTGTATTTTAGAGGTCATTTAACTAGGATAGGCTTAATCTACAGATTGAATTTTAAGGAATTATGATCAAGAAAAAGTACCTACAAAAAAATAAATACCTACTATAAATGCAAGAAAAAGAAAGAAAAAAATGTGGTGAGGGACATCCTTAACACCTAGGGGTATAAAAAATTGCCTACGACCGATGATCATCTCTGCCAAATGTACATACAAAATTTCATAATAATCCGTTCACCCGTTTTGGAGGAGTTTAACGACAAATACCATTACACGAGATTCTTATATATAAGATATTAAAAACAAAATTCCTTTGCCTAATACACAATTAAATACTAAGCTACAAAAAACGAGTGTCTCTATGGTATTATGGAAGTTGTCATCTGTCATTTGTCATTTTTCCCGCGCAATGCATTACTTTTTGCCGCGTTCATCATTGACACAACACAATGATAATGTTCCATGATTATTATCTTCACAAAAACTCCACGTTCGGAATTTTGCATATTAATATTCATGTTTTTTTCTTGCATTATTATTAATAGTAACGTAGTTTTATTCCATGCAGTATTTGCTATAGGATTTCCGACTTTACGTCTTTGGTTTTATACTATAATTGCTTTACAAAAAAAAAGCGTCATTATCAGCAACTCAATTACCGTCCCACTGCTGGGCACGGGTCTCCTGTCATTTGAGAGAGATTAGGCTATAGTCCACCACGCTAGTCTAGTGCAGGTTACCAGACTTCGCAGGCAGTCGAGAGAATCTCTCATTTTCCTTTAACCATGAAATAAATACCTACGCACGTAACTTCGAAATGGTATTGGAATCGAGTTTAGGACCTTTGACTTCGAAATCCACTGGTCACACCACTAGGCTATATGATAGCTACATATGTACTTTTAAAATGTAGGTAAATTATCCTTACTTAAATTAATTTTTGACGATTTCAAATAATATCTCCACAAAAATCATGTCACACCTCAAAAATTCTGACAATTAAAATCGCAATAAAACAAAATTCCCCTTCACTTAAAAGTACAGCCAGCAATAATAGCAATAATTAAAACGTTATAGTTCTAACGCCAGTACCTAATGTCCTTGTTGCAAAAGTGAACGCATGTCCTTTACGAACGGTACCGTCAACAAAAAAACCAATACCTCAAATAATTTAAAAAAAAAATGCATATTTTTCGCTTTTACCGACTAACGTTTTAATGAGGTAAGTTTTCTTTTATTTATGTACTTATATCAAGCCTCAAGAATGATTTGTAAAGAGGCTGAAGACTGTTTTTTTTTATTCATGTGGAATTTATTTTTTGCGTTAAGTATTTTTTATCTGTTTTTGATTTTAATGTTGGACCAATAGTCATTAACCTTGCTTGACATTAAGATTGTTTAGATACAAGTTTGATGACCCAAACACAGTAAAAAAGACAAAAAGTCTATATGCAAATTACATCCAATGTTTTATTGGAACTTTATGATCTTTTAAACTGATTTAACGAATTAATTAATTACCACAAATACGATACACAGATTGATCAAAGTTGCACAATACTTTAATATGTGATTCAATAGATTAATTTTAATTAATTAGTTTTGATTACATTTAGTAATGATATTAATTATATTTAATGAAATATTTTCAATGATGGCTTATATATAAGTCTATTAAAGCTAATGACGATTTATAATATTAAATAATCTATTTTCGTATTAAATATTTAACAGCTAAATATATGGCGCTCTTTGAGGGAGGCCTACGTTCAGCAATGGACGGCAATATGCTGATAAGTAAGTAACTAACTAAATATATTAGGGTATATAAATCTCTTTTGCCCCTTTCTAGATAATATAATCTGTGCTTGGTTTAACTAATTGGGATTTTCCTTTGACCGGTTATTATATTGGGTCAGAAATGAAACTTAATATCGTTGTATTTATCTAAAGGGTTTGTGGGTCCTTTTCTGTATAAGGTAAAATATATTGGCATTTTGTGATGTCACGGGATGTACTAGAGAGTTATTTAAGGCAACATTAATTATTAAAAAATAATAAACTTAGAAAATTATATTATAAATGGAATATTAGAGAAAAAATCGTCTTTTTCAAAACGTATAAAATTATTACGTGAGTTTAGTAGATAATGTTATAACAATCTACGATGTACTTCAGCAAAAATGAGTCAAACATTACTATGAAACTAATTTATTTTACTCAAATAGTATCGCATAAAATGTAGATTTCATAGCACTAAAAGGTTACGCATGTTTTATTAGTAGTCAAGTACCTCATTATCGTTGCTTCACATTCATTGGAGATACACTTTCGCAGTGTTATATGTTTATGGTATTCTGACCACACTATTTGCAATTGGATTGGCATTTAACGTTAGCGAAACGCGAAACTTATCAGTATTACTTATATCATCGCGTACTGTATGGTTCCAAAAGAATTTCATCATTTCATTCAGAATCAGATTTTATTTCAGAATTTTGAATTTCATTAACAGTTCGAACAAGACTCTGATCTACCTGGTTTTTCCAAATGACTACAGCGTGGGGTTCTTCAAAAGAGGAGTGAAAGGGTTTTTAATGAATCGGCAACGAACTTGCGATACTTTTGATGTTGCAAACATCAGGCGGGTCATGTAGCTTGTGCTATTAACGATGACCTAAGAGCTGAATGAACAAACAAACAGACGCGGATGGTGACTTTGTGTTATTTTTTCTATTGCAATGTTATGTTTTGAATGCGATATTATTTTATTGCAATATTGTTTCAACTGTATTACCCTAGTGGTGTGACCAGTTAATTGCGAAATCATACTCTCGAGTTCAATTCCAAGATTCGTTTTACATACTGACTTTTCGTAGATACGTGCGTATTTGAAATGTGCATCTAAGAGTTTTTTTTAATGGCGTGTTAGGTCTGTTTACCTCCCTTATTTTCTATGGTGGACATTAGACCTGTGCCCCATTAAATTGTATTTAATTAAATTGCAGTATGGTCGCATTGACGCAAAAAACGATCAATATTTAAAGCGGGTTGTATAGTGTGTCAAAATTTAAGTTAAACCCACTTAAAAGTTTGATATGATATTATTGTGAATTATTTTGTCGACCGTACCTCTAATTGCTCAAATCGTGGTTTTCGTTAACAGCACTTTGTACCTCAGGTAACATAATTATATTATATTTGCATACATAAACATAAGTAAAAAAAATAAAATTAAAGTACCAATTAAGTACCAGAAGCACTTAATACTAAGGATAATCATAAACTTGATAATTAAAATTGAAAATCCTTGGAGAATTTTTATCTTCGTATTAAAAAGAGCTTACTTAAAAAATGCAATTTATAATTGATGGTATCGTCACGGTGCAGAATATGTATATAGACTTCCAATAAAATATATTTACATAAAATTAAAATAAATAAAGTGAAGATACTCTGTAAATATTAAATTAATTCACTTTTGAGAACAAATTTTAGTAGCATTTTGTTTGAAATGAAAACAATAAAATTTCCAAGTCTGTAAGACACCAATTTAAGGGCAAAAAGTCATGTGCTGTAACTAATAAATTACTAAACACAATAACAACGTAGGCTTCTAAACACCGTTACCGTTGAATAGTTAATAATAACTCGATAAACTCATTATGAATAAAAATACAAGCAAACCTTGAGTTTTGACACGCAATAATTTATCAAACAACTCAATGAACTGAACTAACGAACATTTTATACCTAGGTCAAAGGCTGACCTAGGTTCTACCACCGGAACCGGAATCGAATAAAAAGTAAATCACATTGATAACTCGTGATAAGTCGTGATAAATGAAGGCAAACACCTATTTGATATGTCACAATGCACACTCCTTGCTAAATACATTAAAAACAAAACTGGCACAATACAAAACCGCACGGCAACGAACGTATTTCATTTATAAAAAAAGGAACAAATTTTTGTTGTCTCTACTTACGGTTCGCGGGTTTTAAAAAACAGAAAACACAGTAAAATAAATTAAGTTTGTGTAGACGAGGTGTCGCGACACACGACTATGGCTGACTGACTCCGCTGGGCTACATTCAACAGATGATATTTGTACTAAAGCTGCGATTACCACGCATGCGTTAAAACTCGGGAATCGATAATTACCGCCGAACCGACTGTATCGATAATTTGCACTAGTTTTGTTGGTGAATCGATTAGAATATTTCGATAATCGATTAGCTTCATTCAAGTTATCGAATACACACTCGTATTTTTAGTTACATATTTGTTTTTATTACCTATATCTCGATTATTTACAAAATGACGTTATCAACTGTGATAATGTACTTCTTATTGTTTATAGCTGTGATAGCCTAGTGTTGTCACCAGTGGACTTTGAAGTCAAAGGTACTGGGATCGATTCCAAAGCAAGCACTACTGACTTTTCAAAATTTCGTGCGTAATTATCACATGCTCAAACGGTGAAGGGAAAGTAAGAAATTCTCACGAAGGCATTCGAAGTCCGTTAACCCGCACGTGAGGTGGCTAGCGTGGTGGCTTATAGCCTAATCTAATGAGAGGAGACCCGTGCCCAGCAGTGGGACAATAATTAGGTTGTTGATTAAGTGTTAAATTCAAATGAACGGAGAATCGATTGAGGAACGAACTACTTAATCGATTTTCGTGATTTATGTGAAAAGTTCCGTTGAGCCATTAAATACTGGTCGACTTTAAATCGACTAGTTTATCTCAATTTGCATAAATTCACTTATACCGGTAGCACAAAAAATACCGGTTTAATAGTCTATATAATATACATATATGTACGCTAATTATTAGATATTATTCATAGTTTTATCATATTTATTACTAATTAAAAATTGAGTCAGTTTGTTCGAATCAAATTTAAGTTACAATAAAGATACGAAAGCTATTAATTTAAAATATTCGTAAATCACAATTTCAACAACAGATTAAAAAAGTTTATATTTTTATAAGTTCTTTATCTAATAATAATAATCTTACATATTATATATACACACAAACTTACACAATAACTTCATTATTTGGTCGCATTATTCCGAATTAGTATAGAAATTATAAAATTATTTAAACGTTTAACTGTAACTTACTGACTGTGAAGACAAAAGTCTTCAGTTCCATCAAAACTCACGCATTTATTTTTCGAAGTCACGTGCGTATTTATCACATGCTCAAACGGTAAAGGATAATATCCCGCACTAGGCTAGCGTGGTGGACTATAGCATAATCCTTCTTTAATAAGAGGAATCTATGCCCAGCAGTGGGCGAGTAAAGGCTTGATAATGATGTTTTCATCATTAAGTTAAGTTTTCTTCGAATAATCTTATAATAAAAATCTCGTGTCATGGTGTTTGTCGCTGAACTCTTCCGAAACGGAGTATGTATATATTTGGTAGGTCTGAGAATCGGTCGTAGGCTATTTTTGATACCCCTAGGTGATAAGGATGTCTCTCACTAGATTTTTTTTTTATTTAGCATTAAAAGTACTTATAACAAAAAAAAACATTTTTCTACCACCAACTCCTAAAATGTGGCAAAAAAACGTTTGCTGGGTCAGCTAGTAATATTATAATTATAGAGGAATAAATGATTAGATATAAAACAGTTTTATTTAAAAAAAAAAGCTATTTTATACGCGATGACACTGTTATTATAAGCGTTTATGAATAATTTATGATTATAATGTTGTCGGAGGTTAGTTTTTTTAACTATACTAATATAATAAAGCAGTAATATTTGTTTGTTTGTATCATCATCATCATCAACCCATCATTGTGCCACTGCTGGGCACGGGTCTCCTCTCATTTGAGACGTATTAGGCTAAAGTCCACCACGCTTGCCTACTGCGGGTTGGCCGACTTCACATGCCATCGAGAAAATCTCTCAAGCATGCAGGTCTCCTCACGACGTTTTCCTTCACCGTTTGAGCATGTGATAAATACGCACATAAGTTCCGAAAAGTCAGTGGTGCGTGCCTTGGGTTCGAACTCAAGACCTTAAACTTCAGTCATCCTATAACACTGCTAGGCTATAAAAGCCTTTTCACATGAGATAATCTTAAATAAATAAATAAATATTCTGCGACATTTTACACAGCATCATCTAGTCGCAAACTAAGCAGAGCTTGTACTATGAGTACTAAACTTTTTTTTTGTAAATACATACTTATAATACATAGGAAACACCCAGACGAACACAAACACTTATATTCATCACATAAATATTTGTGCCCAGTGAGAATCGAACCCACGACCTCGTGATCAGCAGTCCGGTACTCGAACCACTAGACCATAGAGGTCGTCCATCATCAAATCAATGGGAACTGTTAACATTATGATGTAGGTATGAGCAAAACTGTATTTTCAAGCGACCTAGACATAATATATTACATGTAATTTATAATTGATACATTAATGCCTTGGTTTTATTAATTAGCGCTAATATTTAAATTGTTAGTAATTAATGTGAAAATAATTAACATACTAATTTAAGTTTTGTGGTTAAAAGAAAGCTCAGAATGCTACACAATGTATTTTGTTTTGTGGTTATGTATGTCATAATATTATAACTGCGGATGTAACTCTGTTTGTCAACTCTTCACTTCTAAACCGTTGAACAGATTTTGATGCAATTTGGCAAGGAGATAGTTCTCTCTTGGGGAAAGATGCATCTTTCCCTGCAAATGCATAAAATAGGTAACTTACAGGATACCTATTTTATGCAAAAAATTAAAAGAATTTTTGGGTTAAATAATAAATATAATGTAAAATAATAATAAAGGTTTAGCGGTTAGGTATATAGAAACTCTTACATAACTAATATTATAATAATAACTTAAATACTTGATGATGAAATAACATAAAAGTTATAATTATATTAACTGATAACGTACCCAAAATATAAACTTATACTTATCCATTTTTTATAATCTGTATTTTTACTTTTGTTGTCAACATTCTGGGTCAAACTTTACATTACTCAAAACTGTAAACTTGACACTAGACAAAGTACTAATAACTTGTCGGTACTATTTGTTATTTGACGTTTCTTGTTAAGGTGGAAGCTCCACGCTAGCCCACGAAATTCAAATTTTCGTACGTTTTTTGCAATTTGCCGGTATTTGTCAGGCTGTAAAATATGATTCGCGCCGCAAAAACGTACGAAAATTTGAATTTCGCGGGCTAGCGTGGAGCTTCTACCTTAAATCCTTGCTTTCCAATGTCTGACGTCATTATCATATATTATGTATATGTGTGTGATTTTAGGAAAACGCCTGTTTATTAAGTGGGGGTTTTTTCATGACGTTTCCGAACCAGAATCACTATCGGAGATACCAGATTCCATTATGGTGTGAGAACCGTTCATCAACTACCCGGAAACTTTGGGTTCAATTTGTGGTTGATGAATAATCAAATTATCTGTAGCCTGGTATAATAAAGAGCATATTTTATTTTCTTTGGGAAATAAAAAACTATACAATAATATGCCTCGGACATTATGACACAGCGTCATCTAGTTCCGAGCTAAGAAACGAGGCTTGTGTTACGGATACTGGTTGGTTGATATATGATAATTATATATGGTAAATACATATATATTATGCATAGATACATCCATGACTCGGATACAAATGTTGATGCTCATCACAAAAACATTTGTCTCTACCGGGATTCAGATCCGGGACCCATAGCACAGGAGGCAGTGTTAACTACCGATGGACTAATTGGGTCGTCAACGTCAATATACTACATAATTATTATTGTTTTGTAAAAAAAAAAGATATGTACGCCATCTAGTTGCTTGGCTCGCAACTAGATGGCGCTGTGTCATAATGTTAAAAAATATTAAGTTAAACATTTTTCTTTCAACAATAAAATTAATGATATTAGCTTTTATCTCGATATATTTTTGCTTCGTTCTAATTTATTTTGGAATCGGAACAGATATTAAAAACTGGATCGAATAATTCCTATTGTGTTTATTCTAATCTTTTTTTTATAATCTGCACACATTAGGGTATTTATAAGGAAATGTACGTCGCATCGTCATTAGCTTTTCGTCATTAAAAAAAAATATTAATCCTATTTTTTAAACTTAGCCTCACACTAAGATTTTATCCTATAGGTATGTGATTATACGAATACAAATTCATATTATTCACAGATATTTAAATTCGGAATAACTAGTAGGCATTGACCTTTAGGCCTTAATCTAAAGGCTTTAACCTATAGACCTATTTAGTATTTATTTTATACTAATAATTATTTATTGGACAATAAAACAAAAATTATCGAGTACGTGCGACCCGTGGCTGGAAATTCAATCAACCACAGAACCAGTAGTGTTGTATTGCCATACCATCACGCCTGTCATCCTCGAAGGGTAAGGCAGAGGTGTACAAATGTACACCCACATTTCACCAGAATTATTTTAAATTCCGGGGTGCGAGCCATCTGATCTAAACTCTGATATGAACTCTGAAAACCTCGATAGTACTTTGCTCGATCTGGGAATCGAACCCAAGACTAATTGACGACTTTCATTAGTCGTCTATTATCGAATATTAAAAAAAACAAAGCCGGTGAAATTATCTTTACATATTATGATAAGAAAAAACATCAGCTGTTTACCCAACAGCGTCAAGCGTAAATAATGACAGATGTCAAACTGCGTCACTCGTATTTGAGTTTGACGGACGTCATCAATTAGGAAAAATTTGAGTACTCGATGACGGTTTTCCCGGAGAGTGCCTGAGTCAAATAATAATGAACCTTAAAGTAGGCAATATAGGTTGACACGGGTAAAACCCGGGCAAAATATCACATTATGCCTTTTGGTTTCCGCAGACCATTCTTTGAAATACACCTAAGTATTTAATTAGCTGTGGTTTTCTTGTGTAGTTCCGCAATTGTCGACATAGTTTTAAGAATTTGTCTGTGTTTTTTAAATGACATTACTGTTGACAGTTCGAGTGTTTTTTTTTAAATTTGGATGGTGACACTTGTGGCAAAGGCTTAATTAAGTAGGGATTATTAAGGGTATATTCACAAATAGTAGATAAAGCTGGTATATAGGAGAAGAAGGAAGAAGGCTTACCAGGCTGATATGGATGATATGAGCATCCATGAGCCGTTACTCATTATAAATTCATCATCATCAACTCATTAACGTCCCACTGCTGGGCACGGGTCTCCTGTCATTTGAGAGGGATTAGGCTATACTCCACCACGCTAGCCTACTGCGGGTTGGCATTATAAATTAAATTTATAAAAACCCCTGTGGTCTTATATAGTCTCCAACAAATTATAGTTCAATCAAATCACCTTTCAAGCAAAAATATTGAACCAAAATCGGTACATCTGTTTAGGAGCTACAGGGCAAATCAGAACAACGTCTGCATTTGCTACTATCAGGTGACATCTTTATTACATATATTAGGTACTTATAGGTTCTTAAGTAAAATTTCTACTAACAAGTATGTAGGCGTACCCGCCTTTATACATCAAACCTCGTTTGATGGTGACAATACCTTTTTACATTAAACCTCATTTGACGTATTAAAACGAACACCGAGCTCTGGTGAGGTGGCCATCTTATGTTAACTGATAGTTAAGTTTCAATGTTGAGAGGTGCGCTCGCAACCACGTACTCGGTGGACGTTTATCTTAATAACAAATAATCAGTGATCAGTGACTATTTAGTGTTAGATTGAATTATTACCGATCATAATTAAATGATACACATACGTGCTATTTCGTTCAAATATCGCCTCCTTACCCGATAATCCACGCCTATCTAAACATGCACCAATTCTGATAATAGTCGAAAGACTTTAAGTACATAATAGTTCTATGGGTTTTGTCATGGTATTCAATGAAAAACCCCCTGTCTTTCCCGTGGGCACTGAACTGCCACTTATCTTTAGATGGAAGGAATGCTTGCATGGGAACGGGTTAAGTCCGTTTCAATAGAGTCAGGGGGATTCCATACATCTATCTATATATATTTTCCTCAAGCGAGATGAACTATGCATTAATTTACCTGCTTTTACCTTCATTAGTCATTTGTATGTCATTAAATGATTTGTATTACGTTATGTATTATATTCATGGTGTTTTGATGATAATTGCTGTATAAAAACGGTACTTAAGATGTGTTTGATTATTATTATCTTTGAGTCCTAAAAAATCATCCATAAGAAATTATCCCCATCGATTTCGCCCCGGAATCTAAATCTTAGGGGCTGTCCATTAATCACGTGAGATTGGGGGGTAGTCTTAAACCTCACCACGTATCACCATGGGGGAGGGAGGGGTTAAAAAATGTTAAAAAGACATCATGTGATTAATGGACAGCCCCTTAGTTTAGTAAGTTTGAAATTCCAATAAATCAGTGAAAGCCGCGGCCAATAGTTAGTATGTATTTTTATATAGGTCAGTAATAGAATATTCTGCGGCTACAGTTGGCATAAGGGTTCAGCATTCAAGTGTTCTTAGATGTAATTTTATACTGAAAGGGATAAGTGTAGGGTGACCATATGATAACAATAATATATTTTTTTTGACGACCCAATTAGTCCAACAGTAGTTAACACTGCCTTCTGTGCTATGGGTCCTGGGTTCGAATCCCGGTTGGGAAAAATGTTTGTGTGATGAGCATGAACATTTGTATCCGAGTCTAAAAAAAGTATATATCTAGTATATCAACCAACTGGTATCCGTAACACAAGCCTCGTTGCTTAGCTCGGAACTAGATGGCGCTATGTCATAATGTCCAGAAATATTTAATATTTAATAATATTAATATTTAAATAATATGGGTGCTGTGAATATCCGGAACCTAGGTATTAGATACTATCTGTACAAGAATCACCACATGATTTTGTTTGTTTTACTTTGTAACATATTATGCTGTATTATCATTCCGCTGAATAGGCGATCGCGCATTCTTTGCTCAAGCTAAAAATTGTATTAAATAAATAAATATTCTGCGACATTTTACACATCACCATCTAGTCCCAAACTAAGCAGAGCTTGTACTATGGGTACTAGAAAATGGATATAAATACTTATATACTTCTTTTTTTTTGTAGATACATACTTATAATACATAGGAAACACCCAGACGAACACAAACACTTATATTCATCACATAAATATTTGTGTCCCGTGGGAATCGAACCCCCGACCTCGTGATCAGCAGTCCGGTACTCGAACCACTAGACCACAGAGGTCGTCAATGTGTATTTATACATATTGTTAATATTTTTAGTTGCTAGCACAATCTCTTCAAAAACGGATACAAAACAGTAATTTCATTGCAAACTGTTCATACACTATCAAAGTATGTATGTGTTTCTAGTATTTGCGTAAATATAAAAAAACAGTACATTCTTTCTCTTCAATTAAAACGTCTAAACATTGCAATGTAATGTTTTGGTACAGGTTACAAACCTATTACAATTTTATTATACACTATCCTCCCACGACTTTGCTCGCATGGTATATAGACAAAAAGTAGCCTATGCGTTAAACCAGGTAATAAACTATATGTATGCTAAATTTCATTCAAATCTGTTAAGCGGTTTTTGCGTGAAAGAGTAACAAACATCCATCCATACTTACAAACGATATGTACGTATAGTTAATCATTATTGCCTTGCAGTTTGGTAATCAGTGGTAACGTCAAGGTTTTTATTTTAATAACCTTGGCATAGACATTGAACGACGGAATGGCAACAGCGCTTAACTGTGTAGGCCATTCAGATTTTTGTCAAAACTTGTTTAGTTATAACTACTTATTAATCTATACTAATAAAATAGCTGTAATAGCTTGGTGGACAGTGAACACAAAGGCCTTGAGTTCAATCCCGAGACACGGAACATTACATGGTACTTATAATAGTACTTATCCAATTGTTGTCTGGAAGAAATTGCTTTTAGTGACAAGACCGCCAATTTTACTTTTTTACAATCAATATAGTGGCAGTGGGTAGGGCACATCGCTCGAAGAACGGATGGCCGATGGGGCTTAAAGGTTCTCGAGTGGCGACCACGTACTGGAAGACGCAGCGTGGGTAGGCCCCCGGCAAGGTGAACCGACGACCTGGTTAAGGTCGCTAGAATTCGCTGAATGCGGGTGGCGTAGGACCGGTCGTCGTGGCGATCCTTGGGGGAGACCTATGTCCAGCAGTGGTCTATCGGTTGGTATGATGATGTTGTTGATAGTCCATATCATTGTCTCATTATTAGTGGAAAACATCGGTTTTACAGTGTTCGAATGTTGTTAATAAAAATATTATTCCCAATTGTTTTTTAAACAAACTTAAACTTGTCAGTTAGAATGTTTTACGCAGTTAAACTAAAAGGTATACAATGTTTAAGCTAAACAAAACATTAATTTGCTGTGATATAATTTAAAGTTTATATAAGTAATAAAACCAGTAATGGCGTCTTTCTGTGATGCAAAATTCTGAGAAAAATAGGTAACTTGCTTAGAATCAATTAACTCAATGGAAAAATGTTTGTCCTTCACTAAATGAAACCTGATGAATTCTACAAAACAGAAATAATTAACAAACGTTCTTTAGACATATTTATTGGAATGACTTTAGTTGTTTTGACTTGATAAAGTCTGGTAACGATTAGGCTACTATTATATTATTACGGTGATTTTGAAGATATTGTATATTTATAAAATACCAATTTATTATTAATTACTGAAAATTGCTTGTATCTGAGACTTTTGCTCTACAAGTGTATTAATAAAAGTGTTTGTTCCATGTGAACTGTTTGTGTGTATGTCAATTTGTATTAGTAAAGATAAAATAACTTAATGTATGAGAGATAGTAATATTAATACTAATATTTCCGGACATTATTACACAGCGCCATCTAGTTCCGTGGTAAGCAATGAGGCTTGTCATACGGATACTAGATGGCTGATATACTACATAATTATATACTTTTTTTTGTAAACACATGACTCATCCATGATTCGGATACAAATGTTGATGCTCATCACACAAACATTTGTCCCTACCGGGATTCAAACCCGGGACCCATAGCACAGCAGGCATTAACTACCGCTGAGCTAAACGAGTCGTCATCATAGCTAAGTTTGTCCCGCAATTATACCTTCATAGTGTGGTCACCCTGACCTGGAAGGGTAAGTGAGCATAAAGAGGATAACTGGAGGTCACAGATAAGGCGTTTGGAAGATACTTGTGTGTGAGAAACAAAGCTAACATATTTAGATATATTCTAGATATCTGTATAGGGGTGTAATATAATCTGTGGCTTCAGGGTTAGTTTAACTCTGTTTATTAACCCCGACTACAAGAGGGCTGTTAGAAGTTTGACGTGTTTGTCTGTGGCATCGTAGCGCCTAAACAAATGGACCGATTTTGATGCAATATTTTTTGGTTGAAAGCTCACTTACTCGAGATTGAATTGATTAGGTCATTTATGAAGATAACAGTACCTACTTTATAAATTATAGACAGGCAGGTAATTTTTTATTATCTCTTTTAATTGAGAGGAGACCCGTGTCAGCGGCGTTACAGTAATTGGGTTGCAACGTTTATGATACAAGAGCTATGGTAGCCTAACGGTGTGACCAGTGGACTGAGATGCCAGAAGTCTAGAGTTCAAACTCAAGGCTTCTCAAATGAGAGGAGACCCGTGCCCAGCAGTGGGACAGTAATAGGTTGATGATGATAATTATGATATTTATATCATTCAGGTTAATCTCAAAGTAATTGCAAGTACTTTTTGGAGATTTCAGTCCAAAAAACACCGCAATAGATGAAAAACCAATGTTATTTCACGTACCTATTATCTTTGGTTAAGATTATCTCCGTATGACTAACTAATACGGTTATTGATACTAACCGTATCCGTTTCAGATTACCGTACAGCTAGTAATAGTAAACTGAGGTTAGCCACAAATGGGTTATTGTTCTCGCGTCTTAAATTAACTATCTACAATATCGCTTGGTTTATATCGTACTAGCATTACAAATTGCAAAACATAGAATCTATATGTAACAATTGTTACATTTATATCTTAAGGTGGAAGCTCCACGCTAGCCCACGGAATTCAAATTTTCGTACGTTTTTTGCAATTTGCCGGTCATTGTCAGGCTGTACATTGAACAAAATATGATTCGCGCCTGTAATAGGTATTTAGTTACAGTGTCACGTGTATTTTTTAGTACCTACAAAGAATCTTAAAATGTTTGTAATACTATTTTTAGGTTTAGAAATCACGCGTTTGACGAAAAAATAAGTACACGTGATATCTTACTATACCCCCCTCCCCCATGTGATATTTAGTGATTTTTGCTGAACCTCCCCCCCCATTCGAATCTCACGTGATTAATGGACTGCCCCTTACTTCACAGGAGACAGGAGAAAACTCTTGTGTAGTGGAGGCATTTACAAACAGAAATTTTCACATTCAGACCCGGAGTAGCTTATATTTAGACCCTACAAATATTTGCTCCGTGCGAGGATCGAACCCGCAACCCATGACGCACAAGCTGATCACTCAGCCATTGCGTGAATCGAGTCGTAACAATGAATTTGACGGTCACCCATCCAAAAATGACCTCGGCAGTCGTAGCTTAACCTTGCAGATTTATTGATTAGTGTAGTTAGTCCAGAGCCCCTGAAATTCTCTGTACTACTAATATATCCTAGCCCACCCACAAACTGAAAGTGAGTCGTGAAGTTTTTCAAAGATATTATATTTTTCAAGTAGTATCTGGAAGAAACTGTTTCGTTGTTCTAGTGGTCGAAAGTGCGATTACTGAGCAAAAGGTCTTCGGTTCGATTCCCAGGTCAAGCAAAGTGGTATAGGATTGAGTCGGAGTTTCGATCCGTGTCCGGTTGATGGCAATAGGCTCGCCCCTTATTAAATGGGACCTACAACATACCGGCAAAATGTTGGTGTCCATGAGTACATCTCTGCTTAACCCTTCGGGGACGACAGTCGTGATGGTATGAATGTTTTTCTATAAGTATTGTGATTGTACCTCAGTCAATAACTCAATACTAATTAAATTGTTATAACAAGTTGTAAACTGAAAATAATTATTATAAAAAAATATTGAGATAAATATCAAATTAACATGTAGTAACCATATTTTCTGAAATTTTTAGGATATACATATTTCTAAATATTAAATGTGTATATCTTACGAATTAAATCCTTTTCTATGCAGGTTTTATCACGATATATTGACATTATTTAATAAAAAAAACAAAATGAATAATTACACAAATTGAGTGAAGTTTAAAAAACAAACGTAATACATTTGAAGTATTTCCCGACAAGTTAAATTTAGTGGCCTTCAAGTGCGCAGTGAATATGCATTTTCTAGGAATGCGTACTACATCTTAAATCACATCTCACACTTGAAAAACTATGTATATCCCAAAAAATCAACATAATCTGGTCACAGTATCTAAGTTAACTCACAAGTTAATTGCTTGTATTAATCATCAGTCAACCTTGGTTAACTAGACCGTGCCGGGTGGCACAAACTAACCGGAAAATAGTGTATCATCGTGCGTTTCAACACTTTGTTCAAACATAATTAATGTAGCCTAGAATTAGTTTAAAATAGACCTTATTGTTATGTTATGTAAGGTCAACAAGATTATGTGTGTATATTTATGTAGTTTTGTTTCTTATTGTATAGGCAATACTTATTCTTTGACAGATCCATAATCTTCTTAGACTTTGTGTGAAAAAAATGTCTGTCTGTTTGTTATTAACACTATAAGTCTTTAACTTTTAATTTGGTATGGAGATATTTTCAGTCCCAGGACACAGGATAGGATAGTATTAGCCAAAAAAGGTCTCTTAAAATAACAAAAAGGGGGTGGAAGTTTGTATGGGGAATCTAGAGTTTCATAAAAGAGGAGGGAGAAGAAATAAATTAATAAGCAGATAGATAAAATAAATAAATATAAATATATATTCCTGGACATTATGACACAGCGCCATTTAGTTCCGAGCTAAGCAACGAGGCTTGTGTTACGAATACTAGTCGGTTGATATACTACATATATACTTTTTTTTTGTGAATACACACATATTATACATAGATACATCCATGACTCGGATACAAATGTTTATGCTCATCACACAACATTTGTCCCTACCGGGATTCGAACCCGGGACCCATAGCA
Organism: Craniophora ligustri; assembly: GCA_905163465.1. NCBI lineage: Eukaryota > Metazoa > Arthropoda > Insecta > Lepidoptera > Noctuidae > Craniophora > Craniophora ligustri. The sequence goes on from LR990981.1 coordinate 2,004,594, forward strand.
CAGCAGGCAGCGTTGACAACCGCTGAGCTAAACGGGTCGTCAAATTATCATTTGTTATGTCAATCGAATTATGTCATTAAATTTAGCGTACTTTGAATAAAATATATTTGAGGTTGAGTTTCAGCCTTTTTTATACTCAGTGCCCATGGTTGCGATTATTATTCAAAATCTTTATTCAAGAACAACAAATAAAATGAATATTTAAACATAAAAGTGTACACGTGAAGTCTTGGGTTACTGGGTATTTCTTTAGAATTCTCAGTAGCAACACGGATTTTGCAATTGTGTCCGCGTATTTGTTCCGGTTCAGTCTATTTATACTGCGATAGTCTTATAGTATGACAAGTGGACTGTCATGTCAAAGGTATCAAGTTCAAACTTAAGGTACTGTCACTACTGTACGAAGTTGCCTGAGTAATTAATTATCACAAGGTCAAACAATGAAAGAAAATATCGTCACGAATCCCGTATTTCCGAGAGGTTTGAGGTCTGGAAAACCGCACTTGGCTAGCGTGGTGGACTCAGTGGCGTAGCGTGGGTGTTTGCCGCCCGGGGCCGACTAGAAATTTGCCGCCCCCTATTTTAGCTTATTACTGTAAGAAAAACACTTTTCCCTAAATTTGCCGCCCCCAAAAATCTGCCGACCGAGGCCATGGCTCCCCCAGCACCCCCTACGCTACACCACTGGGTGGACTATAGCCTAATCTTTATCAAATGCGAAGAGACCCGTGCCTAACAGAGGTATTGTATAAATGGGATGATGATGATGAATGTATTTTTAAACGCGCCACATTCCTATCAAATCCTTTCTTTAAGCGCCTACCATTAATTCCCTCAATCATTCAGACATATAACCTTCTATCTGTCAAAATGCCCGCTAAAATATTTCCACAGATAATAAATTTTTTTTACCCAATCAAAATAAGATAAAGAAAATATTATTATTTGTCTCTAACTGGTGTTATCAATTACTTAATTTAATATTACTTATGTAATGTAATATTTCATAATGATTTGTAATTGTCGTGGAAATAAAATGTTTGATAATTGTATTAGGATGATAGTGAGGTCAAAAGTTCGTTCTGAAACTATTATTTGAGGCACAGATTGTAAATAAAATAAATATTCTATGCTTGGGGTCTATTGTGCCTATTTGTTATCGATAATCATGACCTATTACAATATTTTTAATCATGAAATGGGTGTGTGATTGATTTCCGTGTGATTTTGTACCATTGTCTCGCTATTTTACATACATACATATCATCACGCCTGTCGTCCCCGAAGGGTTAGGCAGAGGTGTACTAATGTACACCAAGATTTTGCCGGTACGTTTTAGGTCCCATGTAATAGGGGGCGAGCACAAATCCAAACTCCGATCTGCTACAGAGAATTCCATAGAAAAACCCAATACTCTACCTGGGAATCGATCCCTCTTGTTCGTTAGTCGTACTGTCCGACCACTAGACCAACGAGACATTTTCTGTCTCGCTATTTTATTTAAAGGAATATAATGTGAGTTCAATGTAGTTGTTAATATCTACGAAATTATGCATAAAGTATCGTTATCGAAGATTTAAGACAAATCTACATTAATGTTTTTAAGGTTTCATGATTTTTATACATTTGAATTATTATAGACAACGGGTCTAGATCGTGTAGTTTTATTGAGGTATAAATACCTTTTTAAACCGACGTTAAAATCAAGTGAGGGTAGTGGAAAACGCCCGCACGTCACGAAGGCGCCGCCGAGCTGTCAACAGTCTTCCCGTGACCACGGCTTGATGCAAGTCAGCCGAAACGTCCGGTTAAAAAAGTATTTATACCTCAATAAAACTACACGATCTAGACCCGTTGTCTATCATCATCATCATCATCAACCCATTAATGTCCCACTGCTGGGCACGGATCTCTTCTCAATTGAGACGGATTAGGCTGTAGTCCACCACGCTAGCCTACTGCGGGTTGGCAGATTTCACATGCCATCGAGAAATTCTCTCAAGCATGCAGGTTTCCTCACGATGTTTTCCTTCACCGTTTGAGGTTGTGATAAATACGCACATAACTTCCGAAAAGTCAGTGGTGCGTGCCTTGGGTTCGAACTCGAGACCTCTGATATCTCAGTCTACTGGTCATACCGCTAGGCTACCACAGCTAAATAATAATAATTCAAATCTACATTAACCTCGCATACTTGTTACCAGAATATTGTACTGCAATAACTTTTATTTTATAACAGTATCTATTAAAAGATCAACTTTTTGGAACCGAGGAACTAGAATCTGACGTTTCAAAGTTGATTTTTAATAAAAAATTGTTGAGTTTAATTTAAGATTTAAGATATAGTCATCATTAACCTATTCACCGTCCTGCTGGGCACGGGACTTCTCTCATTTGAATGATTAGGCTATAGTCTACCACGCTAGTCCTACTGCGGGTTGGCAGGCTTCACATGCCTTCGAGAGAATTTCTCAGGTATCCAAGCTTCCACACAATGTTTTCCTTCGCTTGAGCATGTGATAAATACACACGTGACCTCAAAATTTCAGCCTTAGGAATTGAACTTAGAACTTTTGTCTTCTCAGTCAAGGGGTTACACCATTAGAACTAGAACAAGTTTTTTTAAAGTACTCTAGAATTTTCTCCTGTGTCGTGGGTGCGTTTACAAACATACATTTTCACATACACAAACGCCCAGACCCGGAACAACTTCTTGTAGATCGTACAAATATTTGCTACTTGCAGGGATCGAACCCGCAACCCGTGACGCGCAAGCCGATCACTCAGCCACTGCGCCAATCAGGTCGTCAGGAATGACAATTAAACTACAATCATATTGTGACTTAATTATCATTCCTGATCAATTATATGATAGATTATATTTATAAAACCCGCAAGGACTAATTAAGATTACATTGTATAACACAGAACGGATGTAAAATATTAACATAACTGCTTTTGTGTATAAATTAAATATATATAATGTTTTCTTTGTCTGTTTGTCGGATGCTTAGCTTGAGGTTCATAGTTCGATCCCCAGGTTAAGCAGTGTTTTTTGACGCGGTGATTTTATTTTTACTCGTCCTTTACAGCGTCCTTGATAAATGTACAGCAATAAAAACCATCAAAAAGTAGTTAATAGTTCATAAGTAAAGAAGTAAAAGAATATATAGTATAGCTGTGATAGCCTAGTGGTGTGACCAGTGGACTGACATGTCAAAGGTCTCGAGTTCAAATCCGGGCACTCACCACTGACTTTTCGGAAGTTATGTGTGAATATATCACATGCTCAAACGGCGAAGGAAAACACCGTGAGGAAACCTGCATGCTTGAGAGATTTTCTCGATGGCATGTAAAGTCTGCCAACCCGCAGTAGGCTAGCGTGGTGGACTATAGCCTAATCCCTCTCAAAATGAGAGGAGACCCGTGCCCAACAGTGGGACAATAATGGGTTGATGATGATCTATAGTTATAGAGCTATCTCCTCTAACTAACCGCTAAAACTAAACTTAACATGATTTCTCAAGTTTGTTTCGGCATTTCTTCTCAGAGGCTAGTCACTGTTAAAAAAAGTTAATAATAAAAAGTATCTAAAATATGAGTCGTGGAAGTGTCTTTAAAATATTGACGTCATTATTACTATTAGAGCAAACAAAATAATGCAATATTTTACAAGTCGACAAATATTAATGCCAATGCCTACAACATAAAAAATGCTGAATATCGTTATGTTGGTATTTCAACACAAGAAAAAAGCTATATATTTGTCTAATTCGCATTTGGCCTTTACTAAAAAATATTGCCATAATGGACTTAAAATTAATATCCATGCAATCCAATATTATAGATACGAAAGTAGGTATTTTTGTCCGTCTTAACTTCTAAACCACTGAACCGATTTCGATGAAAATCATGTCTTTAGAAGGCGGCGACAAACCGAAATGATTATCTTAAAAAATATAACTATTAATCTAATAGTTACATAATTTTTACAAGTTATTCAATAACCTGAATAGAACACCTCGTCTCTATTTCGGTTGTGTGTAGTTTTATTACCCACACATAATTTGTCAACCCAAAAAATTACCACAAATCTGTTATAAAGAATAAACATTGTTTTTCTTATAGAGTTTTCTTAAAGATTCAAAAGTACTTGTGAATATCGGTATAATTGAATTAACACATATTTTTTAATTTGACTTTTTTTTAACTAAGTTAAGATAAACTGACAGGGTACCCCGTTATAGCTGTCATAGCTAAAACCTGCCTAATCTAAAACCCGAATTCAGTTATTTATAAAAGAGATAAATAAACTAAAGTTATTAAAAAAATACCTTCCCTCAGCGTTGGGTTCTGGAAGTTCTTATTTTTTATAAAAGAAAATGTTAATGAACTAAGTATTTGGAAAGAAGTCTTGAGTGAAAAAGCAATTTTTCTTTTAAAAGTAGCAATAGAAGTTTTTTTTTATAGTTAGAGTAAGGAACCTCTTTAAAACACTGTAAAAAAATTAAAATTGTGTGCTATGTTAATAGTTTTCGTATAGTAAAAAAAGTCGCATTTGAATAATTATAAATTAAAAATATCTTTACATAATTTTTCTATTGTATCTTCTACTTAATTATAAACAGCATTGATTTGCAAATACTGTAATTAAATATCAGGTATTGATAGGTCGATTCTTATCAACTTCACATCAATTTAGTCGTACTTTAATCGCAATTAATAACTTTCAATAGATTTATGAACACGCAAAATTATATTACGAATTGCTATTGAAAACTTACTACAAATAAATCAAGTACACACACAAAGAAGTAATATAAAAGAAAGCATAATAAAAAAAAAACTCACCATTTCCATTTTCGGTTTTCTTCTTGGCCACAATAACTCCATTGTTCTCCAAGTTGGATGAAACACCGTTAAGCTCCCTCATTTTCACGAATTAAAAAGAGTTTTAATACAAAAAAAAAAAACTAAAAGGACTGCTTCGCGCGTTTTCAAACGTCACTTTGACACTTCGCGTTGGCGCCAACTGGTGCAACTTCGTTCAACAGCCCAAGGTAATCGCGATCGACAAAAAAGGAGAATGGTATACAACAATTGTTTTATTTTAAAAAAAGGCTAAAGTATAGCTGAATTAATAAAAAATCAGCGGAGCTGTCGATTCGTGGACGACGTATGCAGAAATGAACGTTATGCCAACGTAGTTTCTTATATTTATACAAAAAAATGCTACGTTTTATGCTACAGTTAACATTGTGTAACAATTATTGTACTTATATATTTGATGGTATTGTTGATATTTATTTTTGGTTGCACAATATTTTTTTTTTGTTACGCCATATTATCTTAGCTAATTATTAGAGAAGCGCTAGATGTGATGTTAATATATTTTTTATCTTGGCCTTTGTTCCCGGGTGTCGAACGGACGATAAGCTTATACAATCCCGTGTGTTCAAAACGTGACAAGTCAGAATTGATAAAACTAACTTAGGGGTATAGTGAATACTTTTTTAATGCGAATCGAACTGCACCAGTCTCATATTGATATTACATTACATACATCAATCTTTATAAAACAAAACCAACAATTTTGTATTTAATTTTTAAAAAGTATCTATTGGGTTTCTTGCCGGTTCTTCTCCATAAGACCTACCTTTTGGAACCGTGCAACTAAATTCAATTAAATATGACAATTCAAAAGCACCTGTATTGGTCTAATTGAAATAAATGATTTGATTTGATTTGAATGAACTTTTCTCAAATTAGCAGTGATAGTTGTGAGACCACTGGACTGTGAAAGTCAAAAGTCTTGAATTCGATCCCAAGAAGTATATATTTTCGAAGTACGTAACTTCTAAAGTCAATATAGATCATGGGTCGTATTTATCACTAATTCAAACGGTGAAAGAAAATTTCGTGAGGAAACCTGGATCCATGAAAGATTTTCTCCATGGCGTGTGAAGGGTGCCAATTCGCACAAGGCTAGATTGGTGGACTATAGCATAATCTATCTCAGATGAGAAAAGGCCCGTGACGCTGAAACGGACAGTAAATGGGTTGATGAGACATGAGCACTCTAAAATTGAGCAAAGCCTTTGTTACATCCCTTTTATTTTAAGTGCGGAAATATCCTTTAAGGAACCTCCCGCCGCCTGGGGAGGCGACGGGGTGTGTCGGCCTCCGCCCAATGTGAGCGTTTACCGACTAAAAACCCGCACCTGTCAACGTCACCAGTCCTATTTTCTGGGGCCATGGGATTCGCGAATGCACCACAACTTTGCCACATCCTACGGACTTTTCCATGACAGTTGATCACTTCCCACTAAAACACTCTTTATTATTTTGGTTTCTTAAAAACTGTTTTTACAACCGTCCATAGGCTACGGTAACTGCTTACCGCTTACCTGCCACCACAAGAAGGTTTTTCACCTATGTGGTATCAAAAAAAAAACAACACCATTCTTCTTAACTTTTCGCACCAACCCTAGCGTACTTATTTATTGAAATAAAACTTATTTTTTGAGGTTCTCAAGTCAAGCGTATATTTTTTTTAATGTATACCCACGCATATTTTTTTATAGAGTAGTCTGATTTTGATAATAATTTTTTTTATGAATCTTATCGCGGTATATTGATATTGATGACCTGTGGTAGCCTAGCGGTGTGTCCAGTGGACTGAGACTTCAAAGGTCTCGAGTTCGAACCCAAGGCATGCACCACTGACTTTTCGGAAATTATGTGCGTATTTATCACAAGCTCAAACGGTGAAGGAAAACATTGTGAGGAAACCTGCATGATTGAGAGATTTGTCTTGATGGCATGTGAAGTCTTCCAACCCGCAGTAGGCTAGCGTGGTGGACTATAGCCTAATCCCTCTCAAATGAGAGTAGACCCGTACCCAGCAGTGGGACGTTAATGGGGTGATGATGATGATATTGATATTATTTTACCGGAACGTTTCAGATCTGTTACAGCATACCCACATGGTCAAAAAAAAACACAGAAACCCGTTCTGTGTTTTTTTTTTCATAATCTTATTATTGCTAGTTTTGTGTGACGTATTCTCATTGATGATAAAGTATGATTCAATTATTAAGTAATCATAATGTTTGTATGCACTAATTTATTTATGAAATCAATTATTACGTTAACCCCAAAGTTCAAAATGCAAGTAAACTTTCAGATTGTATTTATAAATAACAAATTTGAGTCATTTTCAATTTATTTCTTCGATATAAAATATGATTTTAAAGCCTAGTGGTGTGATCAATTGACTGTAAAGTCAAAGATCCTGGGTTCGATCCCAAGGCTCACAACACTTACTTTCGAAGTTTTGTGCGTATTTATCACATGCTCAAACGGTGAAGGAAAACATCGTGAGGAAATTCTACTGACTCACACTAGGCTAACGATGTGGACCTAATCTCTATCTAATGAGAGGAGACCCATGCCCAGCAGTGGGACAATAATCGGGTCGATAATGACTTCTGAACTTTGATAGTTACAGGAATATTATATTATAACTAGCTTTTGCCCGTGGCTTCGCTCGCGTTAAAAAGTATTACCTACGTCATAGTAGCTTTATGCATGCAAAGTCTCAGCCCGATCGGTTTAAAATTGACAAAGTTTCAAACGAACTTTCATCCCCTATTTTATCACCTTGGGGTAAGAATTAATCAAAATCCTTTCTTAGCGGATGCCTACGTCATAACATCTACCTGCATGCCAAATTTCAGCCCGATCCGTCCAGTGGTTTGGGCTGTGCGTTGATAGATCACTATGTCAGTCAGTCACCCTTGAGTTATATGTATATATTTAGATAAAACTACTTGTGATTGACTTGACTTGTGGTTTACAAAATCTCATATGGGAAATACATAGGCTCACAGCTGATTTCTGAGAACGGCCATATTAATTATCAGATGTGTTTTTTTGTTTGGCCTTTGTAAGAGAGACCACGACATAATTATTGTGTACAAAATAGTTTTATTGTAAGCGTAATATTTTTAAACACGTAATGACTTTGTTGTACTTTTTAAAGAATTAAGTTTAAAAAAAATTAACGCTGGGCAACGTTTCTTCGTGTCACTAGTATCTTCTGTGCCGTGGGTGCGTTTAGAAACATATTTTTTTACATAAGTACAGTCTAACAACCTAATTGGTATACATGCAACTATCGACCGAACCATGTGCTGATGTAAACCAATTAGCTTGTTAGAGTGTACATAAACGGCCAAACCCGGGACAAATACCTGTAGATCGTACAATTATTGCCTTCGTGTGGAGATCGAACCCCGAAACCCATGACGCACAAGCAGACCGCTCAGCTACTGCGAATCGTCATTTAATTTCATGTGATGACACATTTAAAAATATACGAATTTCTCACATCTTTTAAAAAATAAACCTATACCCGTAGTATCTTTTTAAAGGATCGAATGAGTGTGATACATACCGCTATAGCTTTATGCGGAAAAGCGCCTGAGGGTTTTTCTATCCAGTAATTTTATTCTTTAGAGATATGGGGGCTTAGCGACATTTCTCGGTCAAATTGAGCTGCCCGACTGGGGAAGTACCTCCACCCTACAGACGCAGTGACACAAGAATAGCTGTGTTTCTGCGAGTGAGTAACGTTTCTAATGCTCGTCAAGGAAGTGACGATTCTGATAGTACGGAAATTTTGCATTTGCGGTTATTTCAGTAACTCCCCTACTTTCATCATCATCATCATCAGCCGAAATTAGTCCACTGCTGGATGTAGGCCTCCCCCAGTGAACGCCACAGAGCTCGATCTTCGGCTTTTTTCCTCCAGTCACTGCCAGCTGCCTTGCGCAACTCCCCTTCTTTAAGAAACCTGAAATGCTCCCTATTTCTTGGGGTTTTTAAAGAAAGGCATAGAAAAATATTCCTTGATTGCTATGCTACCCGTTTACCATAAGGCTAGCCTAGCCGTAAGCTTGTATACCACCTTCTTGTTATAAAAAAAATACGTATATCTACAACATTGTCGAGCCGAGTGATGCTGCTCAATACTTATACGTCATGCTCGTGAATGGAAGCTGTTGTGTGTTTATTTTTGTTAGAAGACAATTTATGTTGAAGTTTGTTGAAATGATCTATTATAATCATTATCACATCAATCAATGTGCGCTAATCCTGGTTGCGTTTTGTTTGCGGATAGATGGCCGAAAATTGTCAGTGTGTTTGCGTTTCTGTGGGAAAGATAGATGAATGTGTTTAGTTTCATAGTTTATTTTTGTTGTTAGTATGTAGTAGGTGTGTGTTTAATTTGTTTTGTTTTATCGAGATATGTTAAAATTCTATTGTCCTTGATTTTAATTATTGTAAGTGATAAATAAATAAATCAACCGTTACACGTCCACTGCTGGACATACGATCGCCATGACGACCGGTACTACACCGCATCCATCAGATTCCAGCGACAATAATTGCAATTATATGATTGTTATTATGTATAATCCTGTAGGTATTATTCTTATAAAATATGTAGGTTTATCAAACGTTGTAACCGAAGCCAATGTTATAATTATTAATAATTATTTGTTTAAAAGGTCGTGGGTTTAGTAGAGGGTTTTATTTTCTGACGTGCTGAAGATCTTTTATAAATCAATAATTTAAATTTTGAGTAGGTACGAAAGGACGCTGGTATTTTTTTGAACGTTGCTTCACTCTAGGATTTTCTTTCGTGTCGTGGGTGCGTTTACAAACAAAAATTTTCAAGTACATAAACGCCCAGACCCGGACAACTATCTGTAGATTGATTAATTGACGGGTTGCTGGAACCCGTGACGCCTAAAACGATCTCTCAACCACTGCGCCAATCAGGTCTCAAATCAGGTGTTTTCAATTATTTTTTGAGTTTATTGCGCCCCTTCTTCTGGCCAAAATAGTAGGAGGCGGTGCTGGGTGGGCTATTTGGGGCCTAGTTTTATTGTCGACTTTGAATATACTGAAACATGAAGTTTAAAATAGCCACAGACAATTTATTGTTTTCATGAATTTATGGTTTACAGAAAATCACATGTGACATCTATCAAAAAAGTATTTGTACAACGAAAAGCCTATATAGATGCTGATTATTTAATTAAACAAGTTTAAAAAATAACCATAATATGATACCATTACATTATATTACGAACGCACACACGTGAGAAAAACGGTAGGAGTGAGAGAGGGACATATCCCTGTCCCTATTCAACATACGTATTTACCTCATTGCCACAATACAATGTATTTCTTTTTAAGAATGCTGACTTGCTAACAGATATCGCACATTTTCAGCAAGAATCGTTGGCGCCGGCCATTTAAATGTGCGAGGTTTACAGTTTTGGTGAAATTAATTGTTTAAATTACTAATTTGGATTAAAAAGTTGTCTTCCTTTCTTTATTACGGCCTGTCTGATGGTAAGCGGTCCTAACCGTAGCCTATAGGCGGTTGCACCACTGAAGGTGCCGTTCCTGCGTTGCCAAACATGTTTCTTAAAATAGGGGAGTAACTTTACTGACCAAATTCTCATGCTGGCAGAATAGTCACTGCCCTAACGAGCAGGTGGCTCACCTGATGGTAAGTAATGACCGCCGCCCATGAACATTTGCAACACCAGAGGCTTGCAAATGCGTTGCCTAACACCTTAGAAACCGTTCAGATTTCTTAAAATAGGGAGTTACTGAATTGACAGCAAACGGAATTCCCATGATGTCAGAATAGTCACTCCCCCAATGGGCACTGGTAACCTTATTCACTCGCAGAAACACAACCATTGTTATTTCACAGCGGTCTTCTGTAAGGTGGAGATTCTTCCCCAGTCGGGCAGCTCAATATGAGGGAGGATTGCTATGCCCTATCTCAAACTACATGCGTATTTATCACATACCCAAACGGTGAAGTAAAACATCGTGAGGAAATCTCCTGCATCCTTAAGAGATTCTCTCGATGGTGTGTGAAGTCTTCAAACCCACGCTAGGCTAGCCTGGTAGACTAAAGCCTAATCTCTAATAAATGTAAAGAGACCCGTGCCCAGCAGTGGGGCTGATTGGAATAGTGGGAATAAATAAATTAGAATGTCATTGTACTAGTGGAAATATTTAGAATCTATCATATTGTTTTGTTGCTTATTTCTAATGAAACGCTGAACAAAAACACGTGACAAATATTTCACAACGTGAGCCTAGATAATAATATTATAGTGTTGATAACCATTTGGACCATCACGATGTCTTCAGCAGAGTTCTCGATATTTCATAACATATATTAGAAATGCGTAAATCACGCAATAAATCACGTGTTTAATTTAGTATTTGACATGTTAATAGGTCAATTTCTATATAAATATTACGTAATGAGAGAGAGAAAGATTTGGTAGGATAGTGGTGAGACCAGTGGACTGAGATGTCAAAGGTCTTGAGTTCAAACCCAGGGTTCTCACCACTGACTTATCGGAAGTTATGTGCGTATTTATCACAAGCTCAAACGATGAAGGAAAACATCGTGAGGAAACCTGCATACTTGAGAGATTTTCTCGATGGCATCTGAAGTTCACCAACCCGCAGTAGGCTAGCGAGGTGGACTATAGCCTATTTTTTTTCGAATTGAGAGGAGACTCGTGCCCAGTAGTGGGACAATAATAGGTTGATGATGATGATGACATATTGAGAATTGCTTCATTTGTTTAGTGGTTTAAAAATACTCAACCTGGTAAAGGTTGAGTATTGCACGCAACCTGGTAATTAAACCAAATGAAACAGACACATCCATGACTCAGATACAAATGTCCATGCTCATCCCACAAACATTTGTCCCGACCGGGATTCAAACCCGGGACCCGTAGCTCAGAAGGCAGCGTTTACTACCGCTGGGCTAATCGGGTCGTTATCTGATAATATCGAACCTAAGACCTTTCCGGTCACGATTTGATGACGCAATATAAGGTGATATTACAAATCATGTAAAATGAATTTTGCTAGTGTCAATATTTCTATTAATACCGACAGTGATTTTGATACATTGTTTAATGTAGGTCAAATTTCTGTCCAGCAAAACAAGATTGTAATAATAACGTATATGAACCAAATTAATTATTAAATTCTTTTACTTACGCAAATATTAGACATGAAATAAATCAACTTTTTGCGTATTTTACATACATACATTATACATTTGACGACCGAATTAGTCCAGGGGTAGTTAACACTCCCGCCGGGGTTGTGGTGCATGCTTTTGCGAATCCCATGGCCCCGGCAATCGGGTTGGTGGCGTTGACGGGTGCGGTTTTTTAGTCGGTAAACGCTCATATTGGGCGGAGTCCGACACACCCCGTCGCCTCCCCAGGCGGCGGGAAGGTCCGTAAAGGATTTTTCCGCGCTTAAAAAAAAAAATATTGTTTACACTGCCTTCTGTGCTATGGATACCGGGTTCGAATCCCGGTAGGGACAAATGTTTGTGTGATAAATATAAACAATTGTATCCGAGTCGTGGATGTATCTATGTATAATATGTATGTATTTACAAAAATATATTATATATTTAGTATGTCAACCAACTAGTATCCGTAACACAAGCCTCGTTGCTTAGCTCGGAACTAAATGGCGCTGTGTCATACTGTCCAGAAATATTTTTAATTTATTTATACACTCACGCCTTTTACGTAGTATGTGGCTTGGCAGAAACTACAGAATCCCTGCAGATTATATCGAGGTATTTTATCTCGGATCCTGTACAGCATCCATGGTCAGGGGCAGACTGAGGTGTTCGCTGTCTTGATGTCTTATAATTATTAAAAGTCACGCTACATTTTCATTCGTTTTAATCCGTTACTTAAGATTTTCTCGATGTCATGTGAAGTCTGTCCACCTGCTGAGAGGAGACCCGAGCCCAGTAGTGAGACAATAGTGGGTTGATGATGATAGAACCATATGGCAGCTACTGTCGCTAATGTGACGATACTATAGGCATTCAATATCCACTTTATATAATACTTAGCAAACTGCCCAGGCTTCCCACGGGTAGATAAAGGAATTTGATCAATAGTTTTTTAAATGTAGCATACTTATATTTAATACGAATAATGTAATATTTTAATAGTGAAAGCATATTTCAGATCGTCCTGCAGAATTGCCAATTCATTACAAACAAACAAAAAATAAAATCTTTCCTCTTTATAATATAGATAACACAAAAATCATGCTGAAAATGACCTATGACCTTTTAATGACAGATAATAATTAGTACTTAAGCACTTGTAAATGTATACACGTATTTTTTAATATGTGCCACGTTTTGATAACGAAGCTTATCATTCTTTCAATTCGGAACAAAACCCGGTCAATAAAAACTATTTGAAATTAATGCAATGCAATAGTATATTAATCATATAGGTACACCACGGCGCCCAAACAAAACTTACATAAAAAAATTACCAGTCATAACAATTCATGACATAATAGATACCTATTGTGTTTATTTTGTACAAAAAAGGGTTAGGTTAGCACCAAAAATCAGGAAGGAGTTCCGTAGCTTAGATAAAACATAAAATGTAACTGGACACTAGGGGTCAATAGTATATTTTTGTTTCCTCTCATTTGAGAAAGCCCATAGGTCTATTAGTCCACCACGGTACAATACTGCGGGTTAGCAGACTTCACACGCCATCAAGATGATATCTCAGTCATTCAGGTTTCTTCACGATGTTTTCCTTCACCGTATTTTTTTTTATTGAAATAAGGTAGCAAACACATTTGCAACACCAGAGGACGTGCTAATGCTATGCCTAGTACATGCAAGTAGTAAATACATACTTTTTATACATAGATTTTATTTTTTTTAAACTTTGCCCCACACTAGGATTTTCTTTGTCGTGGGTGCGTTTACAAAAACAAATTTTCACATACACAAACGCCCAGACCCGGAACGTACAGATATTTGCTCCGTGAGGGGATCGAACCTGCAAACAGTGACACACAAACCGATCGCTCAGCCACTGCGCCATCGAGTCGTCAAAATATATATACATCCATGACTCGGATACAAATGCTCACGTTCATCACCCAAACATTTAACTCGGACTCTCCCCAGCGTGAGCGTTTACCGACTAGAAACCGCACCCTTCAACGCCACCAGCCCTATTGCCGGGGCCATGGGATTCACGAAAGCGTGCACCACAACCCCGGCAGGATTGCCTAATCCTTACGAATCAGTGAGAAGACCTAATCTACCAGTATACGGGGAATGGATTAACGCTGATGATGAAGGTCAAAAATCATCGTATTTGGGTTTCTTTATCACGCAAAACTAACTCCAAAACCAAACATTGAGCTTGACCGACATTTTTTGCTATACATTTTTTTACAATCACTTTTTCTAGCGTTTAATTTTCACGGTCAACTAAGTTATATAATAGTCTGACTGTTGACCTATTGAAGCATGCGATTTGAGGCTGACAGACTATTGTTCTGTTAAAATTCTTGGAACGTTATTATACAACGTTTGCTGTGGTTATTTTCTTGGTTTTTTCTTAATCGCTGATAAAATAGGGTTGCCAACGCGCGCAGGACGACTCTGGTGTTGCAAATGTTAAGTTATAGAACTTATAGTAACCGCTTACCATCAGACGTGAGATTGTTTGCTACCCTTATAGTGTAAACGAAGCCAAATGTTTTATTTCAATTAGACCAATATTATAAGTACTTTTGAATTGTCAAAACTTGTTGCACGGTCCCAAGAGGTCGGTCCTATGGAGAAGAACTGGCAAGAAACTCCATAGATACTCTTAAGTATAAAAATAATAATATTAGTTAAAACAGCCCTCAATGTTGCAATGCTTGCAAAAGGTCGCTAAGTCATAAGTACTCGCCATATCATGTAACACCAATTGTACACGTAGCATGCAATAAAACGTTGACTTTGACTTTGAATTTGACAAAATAATTGGTTTTAGTTTGTAATGTTTTATGTAAGATTATTTAAAATATTTAGTAGTCGCACCACAAATTCTCGATGGAGACTATATAATCTAATTTATAAGGTATTATTACCCCAAGGGAGGCAAAAATGGTTACGGCCCAACTGAAGGTAAGCAGTTCCCACAGCCTATGGAAATTGCCACACTTTTTTTGAAAAAATATTTGAATTATTCTTCAATTTGATTGAAAGGACCCCTGCCTAGATGGGACCCTATTTTGAAATGATATTGGTATTGATTTAACACTGAATGAGGGATTAGAACGAATGGCCGATGAGGCTTGAAGGTTCTCGAGTGGCGACCACGTACTGGAAGACGCAGTGTGGGTAGGCCTCTGGCAATGTGGCCCGACGACCTGGTTAAGGTCGCTGGAATCCGCTGCATGCGGGTGGCGCAGGACCGGTCGTCGTGGCGATCCTTGGGGGAGACCTTTGTCCAGCAGTGGATGTCTAACGGTTGAGATGATGATGATGATGATGAGGGATTAAAAACCAGTTTAGTTAATCAGATTAAATAAAATATTTGCAACTGTGACGGCCTAATAGCGTAACCGGTAGTCTGTGAACGACAAAGGTCTCGAGTTCGAACACAAGACACGCACGTTCACTGACTTTTCAGAAGTTATGTGCGTATATATCACGTGCCTTAATGATAAGCTTTGATGACAATACAAAAAATAAAAAAATAAACTAATATAGGTATGTTAATCCACACACGCAAAATACTTTATATTATGTAAAACACACATTTATATATATTATATTTATCTATTTAATATAAAATAGAAAAAATATTGATGTTGTTTATGAACCATTATAAAAAGACTAGAATATAGAATAATGTTTACCTAAATATAATAATAATGATCTCATTAATAATGTAATTTAAATGATGTAAATAAGAATTGTTTTGTTTTGTTTCATACCTGACACTTTTGTTTTAATGTTTTGTTTTATTTTAATTATAAATTTCTATGTTTGTTGCTATGTCCTTACAGGACCCATAACTGTACTTAGCTCTAAGCCATTTTATACCATCTTGTCAACTTTATCATCATCAACCCATTAATGTCCCACTGCTGGGCACGGGTCTCCTCTAAATTGAGAGGGATTAGGCTATATTCTACCACGCTAGCCTACTGCGGGTTGGCAGACTTCACATGCCATCGAGAATTCTCTCAAGCATGCAGGTTGCCTCACGATGTTTTCCTTCACCGTTTGAGCATGTGATAAATACGCACATAACTTCCGAAAAGTCAGTGGTGTCAACTTTATGGAATGTAATAAATAAATATGAATATGCTCAAACGGTGAAAGAAAATTTCGTGAGGAAACCTGCATGCTTAAAAGATTTTCTCGATGGCGTGTGAAGTCTGCCAATCCACATTAGCCTAGCGTGATGAACGATACCTTAAACCCTCTCAAATAATAGAGGAGACCCGTGCCCAGAAATGAGACAATGATTAGATTGATGATGCTAATTAATTAGGGATTAAAAACCAATTTAGTTAGATTAAACAAAATATTATCATTAATTATTTTTCCCGCTGCAGGGGTCAAATGATTGGTTCCATTAAAAACTACTTATCGTCAGTCAAATTAAAATGTCGTTTATTATTTTTCTAATATAAATAATGTTATGAAATATTTATGTAATGTTTTGATTTAGAAAAGAGATCTTGGTACTAGAAACATAGTAGGCACGCTTTCAGATCCAGGAAGATCTAACTGCTTGATTGAGACTTAGTAGCCAGTCAAAATATCATTTTGACTTTTCATTTTCATATTTACAGGAGGCCAAATATAATTGGCTCGTTTTGAACGTCAGCACTAAATACAGCTCCCAAAAACGCCCGCCCTTCACCGCTTCCTAGTGTTTTTGCTGGGAAAAAGAAGCGGCGGCGCAACAAACTCCCCAGCAACACAGTTCTGTCTGGATCAAGAGAGTTCGTGAGAGTAGAATCTAGGAAGTTAAATTGGGAGAGTGAGATCAGTATAGCCAATGGGTTAGGAGAGGTGGATCAGGAGAATGGGTGTGACTTAGAAGTATGCTGAACTCGACGCAAAAATATACACATACCTACGGAAATTGAGTGTGTGTTCATCGTCTCAAAAAGTTTTTTTACTAAATTAATACGAATTTATTTATATGGTGGTCCCGTCACGAGTTTAGAGCTCTGGCCTTGAATGCGCAGATATAATTTTTTGGGTCCGTTTGGCGGGGTGTGCGGTGTGCGGCGGGTAAGCGGCCAGTGCCGGCGCCGTATTGGTGTATCGCCCAAAGTACATTCACGCACATATTGCTTTCGTATTTTTTCATCGTCTTGACCTTTTACCTTTCAACAAGTAGTTCCAGTCGCATCCATCTACTAACTTCAACTTCCTCAATTAACGACGATTTGATGAAAGGAATAGGATTATTGCCAAATGTTTACAAATTGAAATTGTTTTTTAATATAATTGATTATAGATAGATAGATAGAATATACTTTATTGTACACCAATAATTAAAAAACACATTACATTAATTTTATTATTGATTATGTAATATTGATTCTATAGGTATCTACAAAAATAATAAATTATTATGTTTATAAAATAAACCGTGGTTATATTTTATGTTTCTCTTTTAATATACCTATATAAAACTTCTATTTCTTTTCCATTAAAAGTAAAAACTCAAGTTAATCTTACTTTTCTAAAAACTCTTCGTAATATATGTGAGCACGAGTGTACGACATGCGCAAGTCTCCCCACTATTTTCGTCGAGCGCTCTAAACTCGTGACGGCACCTATACGTACTTATAACAATATGTTATAGCTGTAGTAGCCTAGTGAGTGAGGCTACCAGTGGGATAGGTGTCAAAGGTCTCGTTCAAACCCAAGACACGCCCAACTGACTTTTCGGTAGTTATGTGCGTATTTACTACATGTTCAAATAGTGAAAGAAAACATTCTGACCTGCATGATTGAGAGATATTTTCGATGGCATGTGAAGTCTGCTAACCCGCAGTAGGCTAGCGTAGTGGACTATAGCTTAATCCCTCTCAAATGAGCGGAGCCTCGTGCCCATCAGTGGGACATTAATCTGTTAATAATGATGACTGATCTCCAAAAACGCACCTGACAGATCTTATCAATAGTAATCAAAATCTGCATACTCTCTTTCTTTATTTATAAATAAATAAAGAAATATTCTGCGACATTTTACACAGCACCATCTAGTCCCAAACTAAGCAGAGCTTGTACTATGGGTACTAGACAATGGATATAATACTTATATACTTTTTTTTGTAAATACATACTTATAATACATAGGATACACCCAGACGAACACAAACACTTAAATTCATCACATAACTATTTGTGTCCCGTATCAAACCCACGACCTTGTGATCAGCAGTCCGGTAATCGAACCACTGGACCTCAGAGGTCGTCAAGATCGTCGTTATTCAGAGGCAGTCCTTGTACATAGTAGTATAACAGTAAATGGGTTGAAGATATACATTAATAAATTAAAAACATATCTTTTTATGCCAATTAATTAACAAATTTCAAATAGTGTTTGATAAGTTATCTGTAAGTTTTAGTGAAATTGTGGTGTAATATTATTTGGGTCGATAAAACTAGATGCTCATTAATGTGTAATTTTAATCAAGTCGTTTTTTTTATTGCTTTTGTGTGAGCTAGAAATTTTAAAGTTATTGAGATAAAACTGCTTGTTTTATGGATTTTATTACTGTATATAATTTGAATATCGACTATATTCATAGTCTGGCAGTTTTGATGTTGTATAAAATGAGAAATGTAATTTAAAAAGAAGTTTTATTTTGATGGCTGAAATTCGCATATTTATAAGAAATTATTTATACTTATTTATTTTTTTTGTAAATAAAAACGATTTTTTTATCGTGATAAGGGGGCAAACGAGCAGGCGTCTCACCTGATGGTAAGTGATGACCACCGCCTATGGACATTTGCAACACCAGAGGCTTGCAAATGCGTTTCCAAACGTTCAGTTTTCTTAAAATAGGGAGTTACTGAACTGACAGCAAACGGAATTCCCATGCTGTCAGAATTGTCACTCCCCCAATAAGCTCTGGTAACCTTACTCACTCGCAGAAAGACAACTATTGTTGATTCACTGCGGTCTTCTGTAAGGCGGAGGTACTTCTCCAGTCGGGCAGCTCAATTCGAGCGAGAAATCTCGCTATGCCCTACCATTACTACTAGGTACTAGTTCCCTACATAATACTATTAGTTCCAAAAACTTACTTCCATCATTTACATAGCATGCTTTAATTAATCAGATATTTGATCGAGGTAGATTTTCATCAGGATTTGGTACATACATACATACACTCACGCCTTTTTCCCATGGGGTAGGATTTGGTATTGTACAACAATTATAGCTCTAAATACGTAATCAATCTTCAAGACATTAAAAAGATTTGGCCGATTAGATAGTCTGTAGGGGGCGCCACTGAGTATTTTTATTCGATTTGAAGTTACGCTCTAGTGGACCGCGGCCCTAGGGAGGCGGTTTTCTGTCATTAGAAACTTAACGCTCTTATCTCTCAAACGATTGACAGTAATGTGCGTTGTTTTTTTTCCGGTACCTATCTATCTTTTTGTTGAAGGCGGAAGCTTATATACTTATACATATTTATTTAATATTTGAAACTTTGAACGCATTTTATTTCTAATTGCATAATGTTGGTACTGTATTGAACGGTTTGACAGCGGTGTACATTAGTACACCCATTTAAGGTGGAAGCTCCACGCTAGCCCGCGAAATTCAAATTTTCGTATGTTTTTTGCAATTTGCCGATCATTGTCAGACTGTACATTGAACAAAATATGATTCGCGCCTGTAATAGGTATTTAGTTACAGAATTATAATCATTAATATCATCAATACAACCCTCACAGTGTATACAATTGGATTGAATGACTTTTTCATATGCACTTTGAGGGCTGTTTTATTGATTTAAATGATTATAATTCTGTAACTAAATACCTATTACAGGCGGGAATCATATTTTGTTCAATGTACAGCCTGACAATGATCGGCAAATTGCAAAAAACATACGAAAATTTTAATTTCGCGGGTTAGCGTGGAGCTTCCACCTTAAATGGGTGTACTAATGTACACCGCTGTCAAAGCGTTCAATACAGTACCAATATTATGCAATGAGAAATAAAATGCGTTCAAATTTTCAAATATATAATAAATATGTATAATAAGTATATAAGCTTCCGCCTTCAACTACAATCTACGTGGAGCTTCCACCTTAAGTATATATGTATGTGGGGTTTCTTGTCGAAGTACTAGAACTAAACCGCGTGCTATTAGCGTGGTTTTCTATAGCGTTTTTTGTTGACCTTCTAGAAATCATCAAGCATCGTATGATCAAAAACAATGATTGATGATGATTAATAATATTATTCCTGGACATTAAGACACAGCGCCATCTAGTTCCGTAGTAAGCAGTGAGACTTGTATTACAGATACTAGAAGGTTGATATACTACATAAATATATACTTTTTTTGTAAATACATACTTATTATACATAGATCCATCCATGACTCGGATACAAATGCTCATGCTCATCACACAAACATTTGACCCTACCGGGATTCAAACCCGGGACCCGTAGCACAGAAGGCAGCGTTTGCTACCGCTGGACTAATCAGATCGTCGATTAAAAAAGTATTTATGGAGTTTCTTGCTGGCTCTTTTCCATAAGACCGACTTTTTGGAACCGTGTAATTAATTATGACAATTAATTGGTCTAATTGAAATTAGATTTGTGTTTGAGTGAGCTTTTTATTCTTTGCATATGGGACGCTGGTAATACAGACACTTTTAAGAGCGCAAGGATATAGCGAGATTTCTCACTCAGATTGAGCTGCCCGACAGGGGAAGTACCTCCGCCTTACAGAAGACCGCAATTAAACAACAATAGTTGTGTTGCTGCGAGTGAGTAAGGTTAAGAGTTCGTTAGGGGAGTTAAAACCTAGTTCTATAATATAAAGATAAGTTCATTGACTTGAACTAAATAAAAATAAATAAAAACGCTTGCAAAATAAAACTATATTATTCAAAAACTGATGACTAAACTAAGGAAATTGGAATGACGTCAACTAAAGTATCCATAATACTATTATTATAAAAATGCGACAGTATGTCTGTACAGTATGCTGCGCTCCAAAACTCAGATCGCCGACGTTGGCCAAAAAGCTGCAAAGTTTAAAATGGAACTGGGCTGATCACATCTGCCGCATGTCGGGCGAATTGTGGGCAAAATGCTTTACTTAGTGGAGCCCACACAACGTTACACGACGTCGTGGCAGGCCTAAAAGGAGATGGCGAGACGAGAGCTAGGCCGATACTGGGATGACTGGCCACAGAAGTCCCTAGACCGAGAGAGATGGCAGGTCGCTACTAGCCGGGGTCCAGCGACCAGACCAAAGCCCGCCGGGGTTGTGGTGCATGCTTTTGCGAATCCCATGGCCCCGGCAATAGGGTTGGTGGCGTTGACGGGTGCGGTTTTTTAGTCGGTAAACGCTCATGCGGAGTCCGACACACCCTGTCGCCTCCCCAGGCGACGGGAAGGTCCGTAAAGGATTTTTCCGCACTTAAAAAAAAAAGGGTAGGAAGGCCTTTGCCCTGCAGTGGGAAGGTTGAAAAAAAAAAATGTATGTCTATCTGTTACCTCTACACCCTTTAACCGCTGAACCGATTCAGGTAAAATTTGGTATGCAGATAGTTTTTGTCGCTGACATTACCCTTGAAGGGACGAAAAAGAACGAATGATCATCATCATCCTTAGGCCATATTTGTCCATTGCTGGACATCGGCCTCCCCTAGCGAACGCCACAGAGCTCGATCTTCGGCTCTTTTCATCCAGTTAAAGTTTGAAGTTGGAAGTCTGCATGTGGGATTGATAATTTCTTGGAATAAGAACTAAAAAAAAAATAAGCATATTGGATAAAAATATAAATTTTACGCAGATAGCGACGCGGGTAAAAGCAAGTATATCATAAATATCAATACTGACAGTGCAACCTGAGATATCATACGTAAATGCACAATTCTGTAAAGTAAGACTGGCTAAGCACGATTCCCAGTCATTACCGGAGGGTTCTGTATCCGTTATCTATATATTTTACCTACTGATTTCTTACACAAGAAAATTAGACATTGAAATAATCTAATATATAAAATTCTCGTGTCACAGTTTTCGTTGCCATACTCCTCCGAAACGGCTTGACCGATTCTCATGAAATTTTGTGAGTATATTGAGTGGGTCTGAGAATCGGCCAACATCTATTTTTCATACCTCCTAGTGATAAGGGTTGTCCACCAACCCCTATAATGTGGCAAAACAACGTTTGCTAGGTCAGCTAGTGATATATATATTTTTTTATTTTATAGCGGTATATTGGTATTATTTAATCCCATGGTATTCTTTACAGCATCCATGGTAGCCTGTTGCTGGCTCACTGGGCTAATTCCTGTGAAATTTACCTGTCAGTGGTGAAAGAGACAAATAAGTGCTGCGATACCAAAGAAAATTAAGTAAAAAAATATGTTTATTAATCATCAACATCATCATCAACTACTGTCCCACTGCTGGGCACGGGTCTCATCTCTTCTGTTTAGGCTAAAGTACACTACGCTAGCCTACTGCGGGTTGGCAGATTTCACATGCCCTCGAGAAAATCTCTCAAGCATGCAGGTTTCCTCACGATGTTTTTCTTCACCGTTCGAGTATGTGATAAATATGCACATAACTTTCGAAATGTCAGTAGCGCATGCATCGGGTTTGAACTCGAGACCTTTGACACCTCTGTTCACTGGTCACACCACTAGGCTACCACAGCTCTTTTGGTATTAAAAGCTAATAATAATATTTCCTATATTAATTAGTACATGCCAGAAAAGTAGTAGGTACACGGAGATGTTTAAATTAATGATGAAGATTAACAATTTCATGTTCAGCCGGTTCTTAAAATAGGTTATCGTACCAACGAACGCAAAATATCCAATTATACATTGATTAGCAAAAATATTTCGTTGATTAATGAAAATGCTTGCTTTTTGTATTCAAATTACAAAAAAATTCAAAACATAATGGAACTGTTGTTATCATAATATCATATCATTAATATCATAGAGCGTGTATTTTAATGAAAGTATAGCCAGTACAGGTCATCCAACGTTTCATTTCCAGTTACGGAATCCTAAAAAATCTGCTGCAACTATAAAATAATATAGGCATTTCTTGCATTCATTTCACGTGTATTAAAAGCAGAGGTAGCCTAGTGGTGTGGACTCTGAAAGTCTCGAGTTCATACCCAAGACTACCACTGTTTTTGAAAAAGAGTTTATCATCAGACCATGAAGAGACAAATAAAAGATTCCATAACGGAAGATTTCAAATAAAATAGGTTTTTTTAACCGACTCCAAAAAAAGAGCAGGTTATCAATTCGACTAAACGTTTTTTTTTAATTAAGGTTTTCCTTTAGCGGGGAGATAAAGATAAAGACCATTTTATTTGTAAACATGAGTATACATACATAAGCATAATCATTAACCAATTATTGTCCCACTGCTGGGCTTGGGTCTCCTCTCATTTGAGAGGGATTAGGCTATAGTCCACCACGCTAGCCTACTGCGAGTTGGTAGACTTCACATGCCATCGAGAAATCTCTCAAGCATGCAGGTTTCCTCACGATGTTTTCCTTCACCGTTTGAGCATGTGATAAATACGCACATAACTTCCGAAAAAGTCA
Source organism: Craniophora ligustri (assembly GCA_905163465.1). Classification (NCBI taxonomy): domain Eukaryota; kingdom Metazoa; phylum Arthropoda; class Insecta; order Lepidoptera; family Noctuidae; genus Craniophora; species Craniophora ligustri. The sequence continues at coordinate 2,028,378 of LR990981.1, forward strand.
GTGGTGCGTGGCCAGGGTCGAACATGAGGCCTATGACACGGCAGTCCACTGGTCACACCACTAGGCTACCACAGCTCTACATAAGCATGCAAAATGTAATGACCAGTCATGCTTAGCCTCAACGGCGTGCAAATATATTAAATCAGCTGTTATTTTAAACAATACTAATTAGGTCTCGTTGGTCGAGTGATCGTACAGTGCGACTGCCGAGCAAGAGGTCCTGGGTTCGATTCCCAGGTCGAGCAAAGTGTTATTGGGATTTTCTATGAAATTCCCAGTAACAGCTCGGAGTTTGGGTTCGTGCCCGGTTTATGGCAATAGGCTCGCCCCTACATGGGACCTAAAAACATACCGGCGAAATGTGGGTGTACATAATTAGTACACCTCTGCCTAACCCTTCGGGGATGACAGGCGTGATGGTATGTTATGACTAATTAGGTCTCAAATGATAAATTAGCCGCGGGTATAAATATAGAAAGGCATTTAGTCCAGCGGTAGTTAACACTGCTTTCTGTGTTAAGGGGTTCGAATCCCGGTAGGGACAAATGTTTGTGTGATGAGCATAAACATTTGTTTCCGAGTCATGGATGTATTTATGTATAATATGTATGTATTTACAAAAAAAAAAGTATATATGTAGTATATCAACCAACTAGTATCCGTAACACAAGCCTCGTTGCTTAGCTCGGAACTAGATGGCGCTGTGTCATAATGTCCAGGAACATTTATTTATTTATTTATTTTATTTAATAAGACAAAGAAGTTCCTAAAAACTACAAAACTTCTTAATAACCTTATACCATGACAACGTCAGTTTTTGAAGTATTTATAATAAGGGGAGTAAAAATATTTGTAGAATATTTATTTATTTCAAAAGAAAACATTGTTGAAATTAATTTACGGATTTTATCGCAGTATATGGATGGTATTTCAACCCTAACGTTTCGGATCCTTTACAGCATCCATAGTTCCTGATCAGTTTCACAGCATCTATTGTTAACTGATAACTATGTATTCAGATGAGACCTCTTGTTCTGATTGTAAATTGGAAATAGTGGAAAAAAGATGGACAGATCTTTTGTTGCGTTGGGTAAGTATATTTCCTTTCCTTTCTTTCCGACGACCCGTTTAGCTCAGCGGTGGTTAACGCTACCTACTGTGCTATGGGCCCCGGGTGCGAATCCCGGTAGGGACAAATGTTTGTGTGATGAGCAGCAACATTTGTATCCGAGTCATGGATGTATCTATGTATAATATGTATGTATTTACAAAAAAAAAAATTATATACATATGTAGTATATCAACCATCTAGTATCCGTAACACAAGCTTCGTTGCTTACCACGGAACTAGATGGCGCTGTGTAATAATGTCCGGAAATATTTATTTATTTATTTTTTAGGATTCCGTATCCAAAAGGTGCCAATGGGACCCTATTACTAAGCCTCCGCTATCCATCCGTCTGTCCGTCCATATGTCTATCTGTCTGTCACTAGGCTGTATCTCATGAACCGTGATAGATAGACAGTCGACAAATTCATTTTCAAAATTAAGTCAGGTTTCAAAATTCATTGGTGTTGTTTTTTTATAGCACATAACAAATACTAAAAATATTTATTTAAACAGAGAAAAAACAACATGTTTCTAACAAGAAACATGTTTTTTTTTCTGTATTAATAATGGCGACTGGCAGCCGATAAATGTTACGGAATCATTCGTGCGCGAGTCCGACTCGCACTTGGCCGATTTATATTTGTTAATTAATAAGCTTTCTTGTCCAGCAGTGGACGAATATAGGCTGATGATGATGATGAAGCTTTCTTGTCTGTCGTTTTATAGTCTGCTAAAAATATGTGAAATGTATATCTCCTGTACCACACGATTTATCGTCCCACTGTTGGGCACGGGCCTGCTCTCGTGAGGAGGATAATTGATGTTATTATTCAAAGCCAAAAGATCATATTTATATTTTTACATGAATCCAAAAAAATGATTGAATAATTCAAAAAGGATTTAGAATTTAAGGATTCAAATATGTACCACCACCTTGATAGTTTTATGACCAGGTGTACAGTGCATTGTACTGCACGAATGGAAAGGGTAGAAAACTCACTGCCGTGTGGAATCTGTTTATAATATACTTACTAGCTGACCCAGCAAACGTTGTTTTGCCACATTATAGGGGTTGGTGGACTACACCTAACATTTAGGGGGATAAAAAATAGATGTTGGCCGATTCTCATAGATACCGGATAAGCACAAAAAATTTCATCAAAATCGGTCAAGCCGTTTCGGAGGAGTATGGCAACGAAAACAGTGACACGAGAATTTTATATATTAGATATTGATGTATTGTGCAGATAAACAGATGTGTTCGTCCAAAAGAACCGGTGACTGAGCTGAATTCGAGGAGTTTAGCGGAAATAGTGAACAAGTATGGCGAGGATATGTGCACAGATGACCTTGACAAAGCGATACTTATCAACGACGATATTGAGTCCTTTATCAGGTTGAAGTACCCGATATTAAGATTGAGGTATGTAATCAATGACTGACACCTGTGCTGTGGCATCAGTGGACTGAGATGTCAAAGGTCTCGACTTCAAACACAAGGCATGCACCACTGACTTTTCGGAAGTTATGTGCGTATTTATCGTATGCCTCAAACGGTGAAGGAAAACATCGTGAGGAAGCCTGCATGCTTAAGAGATTTTCTCGATGACATGTGAAGTCTGCCAACCCGCAGTAGGCTAGCGTGGTGGACTATAGCCTAATCCCACTCAATTGAGAGGAGACCCGTGCCCAGCAGTTGGACGTAATGGGTTGATGATGAAGAAATATAGCTTATGTTATTCAGGAATAATGTAGCCTTGTGCTGGGAAGTTTGTTGCGCCGCTTCTTCTTCCCAGCAAAAACACTAGGAAGCGGTGAAGGGCGAGCGTTTTGGGGGCTGTCTTTATTGTCGACGTTTTGGCCTACTTTGAATAAATGATATTTTGACTTTGACTTGACTTTGACTTCAAAGGGCGAAAGAATTTTTGAAATCGGTTCAGTAGTTTTTGAGTTTTTTCGTAACAAACATACGAAATACAAATCTTTCCTCTTTATAATATTAGGATGGATATATTATATTACAGTGATATTCACGGCATGCTTTTGTTTTAAAGAGTATCTTTGAAGTTTCTCTAGTTTTGGACTATTCAAAAGATCGTGATATAGCTGCGATAGCCTAGTTGTGTGACCAGAAAACCGTGAAACCATCTCGAGTTCAATCCCAAAGCGCGCACAAATGACTTTTCGAATTTACGTGCGTATTAATCACATGCTCAAACGGTGAACGGAAACATTGTGAGGAAACCTACATACCTGACAGATTTTTTTGATGGGAAGTTTGCCACTAAGCTATTGAAGGTGGACTATCCTAATCCTAGCCTAATTTTACTCAAATGAGAAGAGCCCAGTGCCCAGCAGTGGGTCAGAAACTGGATTGTTGATGAAGATGAAAAGTTCCTTTAATAGTAGACCTTCGAATATCTCTTCTAGATATTTTTGGGAGATCAAAGAAATGCAGAGGAGGCAGTTCATCATGCACAGCATTGTTCTGTTCCACTGTTGCGTGAACTCCGCCAACGGGGCAGTGGAGAAAGATATTTGCCACAAACTCCTGCCACATGAGCAGGAGTTGATCTTAAAGTTCTGCGAGAAACTGTCTGACATGGAAGTGACGGCTAATAACATAGAGAGTGCCGTCAAAGGTTTGTTTGTTTGTTTATGGAGCTAGTCTATTTTGTAGAGATTTTTTTTTTATAATAATATTAATTTATTCAAAAAATCAAGTACATACAATATTCACAAATTAATTGCTTAAAAGTAAGTATTTGTACACTAATAAATAAATAAATATTCCTAGACATTATGACACAGCGCCCTCTAGTTCCGAGCTAAGCAACGAGGCTTGTGTTACTAGTTGGTTGATATACTACATATATACTTTTTTTTTGTAGATACATAGATACATATTATACATAGAAACATCCATGACTCGGATACAAATGTTTATGCTCATCACACAAACATTTGTCCCATTTGTCACACAAACATTTGGACCCATAGCACAGAAGGTAGTGTTAATTACCGCTGGACTAACTGGGTCGTCAAATAATATATTTAGCTTCTGGAGCTGAACTGAGATGAATCTGTGTTTCGGCTTTCAGTGCCTTTTCCTTCATTATTCCAATACTTCAAGCTTCGAGCCTTAGGTTCTAGATTTTATTTTTAATGATTTTTAATTTATGGTAAGTACTAAATATTTTTCTTATATACCTTCTGACCAAATAAGTGTCGAAGTGTGTTTTTATGAATTATTGTTAGCGGTAAATGGTGTTAGAGGCATAGTTGGCTACCTGATTATCGCAGCGTTATTAGAGGCTGCCTTCTGTGTTAAGGGTCTTGGGTTCGATTCAAATAGGGACAAGTGTTTGTGTAATGAGCATGGACATTAGACCTGATTCATGGATATTTATATTTAAAAAAATAATATCTATGTAATGAATCAATCTCTCTCTATCCGTAACACAAGCCTCGTTGCTTAGCTCGGAACTAGATGGCGCTGTGTCCTAATGCCCAGATATTTATTTATTATCATTTATTTATTATAGTGGTTTCAGCTAACAGCTTCAGATCTTAGGGACTCTTAAAGGGTCTTGTTTGTTAGATTGTCTGTGGTGGAACGCATTCTGTTAAGAGGATAATCTTTGTGGGTCTGTATCGATAGATTGACCCTGGATTCTTATTAATATACATACTATTAAATGGGGTCCGCTATATTGTAGCTGTGTTGTAGCGGCTGGTAGACTAGCTATGTGACTAGTGGACTGAGATGTTAGAAATCTCGAGCTCAAACCTAACGCACGCACCACTGACTTATCGGAAGTTATGTGCGTATTTATCACAAGCTCTAACGGTGAAAAAATACATCGTGAGGAAACTGTTTGAGAGATTTTCTCGGTAGCAAGTAATGTCTGCCAACACGCACTAGGCTAGCGTGGTGGGCTATAGCCTAATCCGTTTCAAATGAGAGGAAACTTATGCCCAGCCGTGAAACAATAATGGGTTGATGATGGTGATATGGGGTAGACGGTAGACTATACATTTCTGAAATCTGGTATCAAATAAAGGCTATTTTCATCCAATATCGGCTAGTCCATTGATTATATATTTCAGTTTATTCAGAGCCTTTTTAGAATACTACTAGAACTAATAAACCGTTATTACAGCGTTAGAATAGTCCAAACTAATATTGAACTGTTTGCTCCTAAAAACATTACAGATGCCTGTGAATTAGTAAAAGCACCACCAAAACCTGCAATAAAGACAGAAAAGACTGAAAAAATACATAAAGAACATATACCACAGAAAGTCATAGCTTTCAAACAGCCTGAAACAGATTCCAACGAAACTGTTCCTTCGCCACCTTCGTCTCCTGACAAAGCTTCCGTTAACTCCATAACCTCAGATGCATCTCCAACAGAAAGCTTTAAGAAAAAAATTACCGCGTTAAAGTTCAAATCTTCAGCAACTATCATATCTTCAGTCATTCATGAGAATTCGTCATATTCAGATGTTGATTATGAAATCAATTATCTAACTAAATCTGATATGAAAGAAGTAGAAACATATGATGCACCGAAAGTTCAGCTTAATGTTGAAAACGTTGGAAAGAAAATTGAATCTGAGTCTGATGAATTGAGTGAGTATACCTGTTAAAATCAACGTCCACATACACATGGGTTATTGGTAAATTTTTGTGCAAGTAAACTAGGTTCTATCTAAGTAAACAGGCCAAGTGTGGGTCTGACTCGTCCACCGAGGGTTCTTTACTAACTTTTAGTTTACTCAAAAGATAAACGGATTGAGGGTCAAATTTATCTTTGCCGGCCGAAAAGTGTTGTCATCAGATATAGGTCGCGGTTAATTTACGAACTGCAAATAAGTTTAGAAAGGCAAAAGTAATATTTGATATTAATTTTAATTTGATTCCTGGACGCGATCCGGGAAGAAAGGATATTGAATAAAGGGTAGAGAAGTATGGACAGACAGATGGACAACAAAGTAGCGACAGGTGTCACTCCCGCGCAAATAGGAGAATAAATTACTACACTGACAGCAATAATCGGGATTCCCATGCTGTCGGAATAACCATTCCCCTAAAAATCTCTGGCAACCTTGCTCACTCGCAGAAACACAACTATTGTTGATTTACTGCGGTCTTCTGTAAGGCAGCTCACCTCTCTAAACCTGCCACACCTAATCCTCTTTCTCTTTACCTTCTCTAGAACGTCGCTGCCAGCCTAACTGTGCCTGCAGTAGATGCAGTCCATCTGGCCCTTGCTGCGCAGACCCCGGCAGCTCTGTACTCAATTGTGAAAAAGAAAGCATCACTGCTTACTATATGCAAAATACGGGAAAAAGGGAAAGAGGGTTTCCATTGTCTTCATTGATGTTGGTGTCAATATTTTTTATATTGTATTTACTGAAGTCATAAGTCGTCTATCAGAAAGTGTTTTACAAATTGATTTACTCCAATTCAAATGACCATCATCATAATCATCCACCCAGTAATGTCCCACTGCTGAGTACGGATCTCCTCTCAATAGAGAGGGAGTAGACTATCCACCATGCTAGCCTACTGCGGGTTGGCAGACTACACATGCCATCGAGAAAATCTCTCAAGGATGCAGGTTTCCTCACTATGTTTTTCCTTCACCTTTTGAGCATATGATAAACACGCACATAACTTGATCACAGTCAGTGGTGCGTTCCTTGAGTTTGAACTTAAACCTCTGGGTTCTGACATCTTAGTCCACTGGTCTCACCGTTAGGCTACCACAGCTGATGATAAACATAAACCTATTTACTGGCCCATTATTAGGTAAGGCAGTACAGGTCTCTTCTTATTTGAGAGGAATTAGGCTATAGTCCACCATGCTAGTTTAGTTCGGGTTGGCAGGCTTCACAGACCCTCGAGAAAAACTCTCAGGCATGCAGATTTTCTCACGATGTTTTCTTTCGCCGTTAGTGTAGTATGTGAATAAATGGGAGGAATGTTCCCTGTTGGGATCAGAACTTTCCGAGTCTTTCGACTTTCGACTTCATTGGGCATTCACTGGGCACCACTAGGCTATCTCAGATAATTGCCGGTTAAAAAGCCAATTAATAGGACGTAGCATGGTAGTATTATACGCTAGCTAACTATATATCTCGGGTTCGATTCCTAAGATCGAACGATGTCATCAGAGTATTCTATAAATAGATTTTAAGTAATAGTTCAAATGATGTATGAATTGCAGGTCTCATTTATTTTCCTTAAAAAAAAAACATTGCTCCGCACTTGGATTTTCTCCTGCGTTTACAAAAATAACTATCTTCACGCGATTTATATAAACGCCTAGACCTGGTCGAGACCCATGCGAGGATCGAACCTGCATCATGTGACGCAAAAGTCGATCGCTCAGACACTGCACCAATCGAATTTCATCTACTTAGGGGCTCTAATTGTGAAATTAAATGGTGGGGATGATTTTGATGGACACCCCTTTGGGCAAATAGAGATGATGATGCAAAAATAAAAAAAATGTTTCAGAAACTTCCCGTTGGGCTGGAAGGTAAACGTGGCCATAGGCACTTTATTCGCGGTGTTATTGTTAACATCAGCGTTAGCGTTTGTGCCGTGGAAGAGAAAGGCTGAAAAGAATTCTATTCGTTCGAAGATGGAGGAATTCAGACTAAGTCAAAGTCAGGCAGCGAGGTAAACGGTCACATACGGGCTCATGTTGATATTTTCAGTATGCATCGACGTGTAGTCTCCTTGTGCCTTTATCTAATAAAAGGCAATGTTAAGGCGCAGGCAAAACTAGACTTTATTAGAATAAATTAAAGATTCTCCTTGCTTTTTGGGAATATCATCATCATCTTTAACTATGATGAGGTCTTCCAATCAAACCCAATGCAGCTGTCATTATTTTATACGATTTGATTGTCATCTTCTTCCAAATGGTTCATTGACTTGTAGGATTCTGACTGCCATAAATTACTCCTTAGATCATCAGTTTTAAGTAGTGTTCCACTGACATACCCAAAGATGGCTGTAAAGGCTCGAAGTAGGGACCGACAACCTGGTAAAGTTTGCTGGAATCCACTGGACGCAGGTGGCGCAGGACTGGGCGTCGTGAAAATCCTTGAGGAGATCTATGTCCAGCAATGGACCTTCGTGGCTGAAATAATGAAGATCCACCTAATCCTATTTAGTAGTAATAATCAATTAAGCCTAACAGATCAATCGGTTGAGCCTTTCGTCATTATGTATTCTCTTAAATAACATATTTTTTTCCAGGACATTCAACCTACATTCTTATATTTGCAAAAAAGGCCTATGTGAAAAAGTGTTTCGTCCGACGCTGATGTCAGAAACTGTATACTCATCAATAAGCAGATGCATATTACAATGCATGGGTCCACAACTATGGCCGTACCCTATAGGATACACGTTTTTCAGCAATACCGTCGTGCCTCTTGCCACAAATAGACTAGAGTACAAATTCCAATCAGTACCTTCGGAAGCCGTTCATCTTTACCTGGCAGAAGCCTTCAAACTTTTCCTTGGAGACTTAGCAAAACTAGAACGTGTTAGCTATGAAGCTAAAAAAGAGAATCTCACAAGGGACATGATGATCAAGAAGATGTATATTCAAATGGACGTAGAATCAGATCCTGATCCTCGACTCAGATTGGATACAGAAGAATCTTACTCGATTAAAATCGACACTATAAACAATCAAATCAATATTAATCTACTTTCAGCTTCTTTCTGTGGCATGCGGCATGCATTTGAAACCTTAAGCCAATTGATCATGTTGGACCAGGCTTCTGGTTTCCTTATTACCCTATCTAATATCATCATCAAGGATGCTCCAAGCTATAGATATAGAGGCCTTATGATCGACACAGGTAGAAACTATATTCCTGTCCCAGACATCATGAGAACTATAGATGGAATGGCAACGGTTAAACTGAACACGTTTCATTGGAGGATCTCAGATGTCACCAGCTTCCCTTTATATCTGTCAGCTATACCACAACTCTTCGAATATGGGGCTTATGATAGAAGGTATGTTTATACGAAAGATGATGTGAGAGCTATAGTGAAAAGAGCTGGGATTCGTGGGATAAGGGTGCTTATTGAGGTGGCAGCCCCAGGTCCCGTAGGGAGGGCATGGTCTTGGATCCCAGAAGCAACCTGCCCAACGAAAAACAAGAATTACACCTGCAACAATGTCCTGTGCCTAAGGTTAGGTATCCATGATTCAGTTTTTGATATACTCCAAATAATTTATACTGAAATTTTGGAGATGACGAAGATTCATGATATTTTCCATCTGAGTGATAGTGTGTTCTCTTTGGTTAATTGCTTTTATCTAATAGAGGAGAGGGAGGGGTTTTTGGATAAGGCGTTAGAAAGACTGAAGCTGGCTAATAAAGGCTTTATGCCAACGTTACCTATAATTTGGTACACGACGCATTTGTCCAAGGATTATGAAGCCAAGTCTTGGGATAGGTAAAGTATCATTTATTAGCCATTAAATACACGAGTAGAATTAGCAAGATATATTTAGTATTTCTTGCGCATTTTCAAGATGATTTCCTTCACCGCTTTAGCGAGTAATCAATTATTAATAAACTATATTAAGAATACATATACAGTACATACCATCACGCCTGTCTTCCCTGAAGCGTTAGGCTGACGTGTAATAATGTACGCCCATACTCCACCGGTATGTTTTAGGTCCCATGTAATAGGGGGCGAGCCTATTGCCATCAACCGAGCACGACTCCAAACTCCGAGCTGCTACAGAGAATTTCATAGAAAAACCCAATAGCCTTTTGCTCGAACTGGGAATCAAGATTCCTTGCTCTGCAGTCACACTTACGACCACAACGCCAACAAAGCAAGTGTCAAACTATTTTCCTTCCTCTTTTCTTCCTATTTTCCTGCCTTACAGGAGTTTGCCAAATAGTTTGTCGTCTGCCTAATGATCCAGAACTACTCATTTTTATTCCAGGTTTGGAGTGCAACTGACAGAATGGCAGCCAAACCCTTCAGACCAGTTCCTCAGCAGATACAAAGTCATACATTCCAGTAGGTGGGACCTGTCTTGTGAAGTGAAGAAGCAGAGATGTATGAAGTACAGGCAAGTCTACTAGTTATATTCTTTTTTATTCTTGACTTGGGAACAATGCCATTCTGACTGTTTTTGACACTGAAATAAAATTACTGTCAAACGGATTTTGTCGCTTGCTAGCAGGCAGACTGAAGTGTTGGTATTGAATTGAGTAATGATGCAACATTTACAGAAATTTAGGGTAGCTGTAAGTATAACACCAAGATACCCAAAAATCCAGTCTAGTTATGCAGGTTTATTCAGAATGTTACGACTGCTTGACGATCCATAAAACGAGTGATAATACATAGCTTGGTATTAAAATTTTCACCGTTTAGTCTAAATGCAGTTGTAATATCGATTGTCAAAGGTTTTATGAGTAAGTAATCAGTAATCGGATTACAATGTCCGTTTTTAGGACTTGGCAAGACATGTATTCGTGGAAATCTTGGCGAAACATCGAAGTTTATACCATTGAAGGTGGAGAGGCGATCCTGTGGACCGATCTCGTGGACACTGGTGAGTATACCAGGGTGGTATAGACCCCATATCTATTTTCAGAATTCTTACTAAAGTTGTAAGAGCGAGATGGCACTGTAGGCATAGGGGAGAAGGACGGTAAGACAGGTCATATTAATTAGTTATATGGATATTTTTTTGTTGTATATACTTTTTAAAAGGGGGGTGAAAATTTTTATCCGGTTAAAATTACAAATTTTACGCAGACGAAATAAAAGCTAGTTCTTTTTATGGTGATAAGGGGACAAACGAGCAGGCGGCTCACCTGATGGTAAGTGATGACCGCCGCCCATCGACATTTGCAACACCAGAGGCTTGCAAATGCGTTGCCAAACACCGTAGAAACCGTTCAGATTTCTTAAAATAGGGAGTTACTGAACTGACAGCAATCGGAATTCCCATGCTGTCAGAATAGTCACTACCCCAATGAGCTCTGGTGACCTTACTCACTCGCAGACAGACAACATTGTTGATTCACTGCAGTCTTCTGTATGGTGGAGGTACTTCCCCAGTCGGGCAGCTCAATTTGAGCGAGAAATCTCGCAATGCCCTACCTCCTACAAAAAATCTCTATTAAATTTGAATTTATATGCAGGTAACCTGGACTATCACCTATGGCCCCGGGCTGCAGCTGTAGCTGAGAGGCTCTGGTCTGACATCGCCCTTAATGGAAGTGCCAGTGGCGCTACATATGTACGACTGGATAGTCATAGGTATATAAGTACAACACAAAGCCTCAATTTTGAGTAACTCTCACATATTCTATATACATATCATCATCAGCATCATTAAATAAATATTCTGCGACATTAATCACAGCACATACCAATGATATTAAACTACTGTAGATGTTATTTTTAAGAGAGTTACAGGGAATTTAATTGGACCCTTAAGAAAATTAACGAGTGCCGTACCTTAAAAAAATTTGAATTATGGTAGAATAATTATGTTAGAAGGATACTGTATTATTTTGCAGATGGCGAATGGCTTTGAAATCAGTGAAAGTGCAACCAATATGGCCCTTATATTGCAGTTTTAACCCTGGGATGTGTTTAGAACAAATAAGGAAGAAATAAATCATATTTCTAAACTGAACAGTAATTTGTGATTTTATTTTATTCAAATGTATGAAGATTGCCTCAGTAAACGTCATGGCGTCAGCCGTAAGAATGACTGCTAAGGCTTTGGTACTGGATCCAATTGCCAGTTAAGTTGTGTAGATTGTGCCTGATATTATTAGAGCGTGTGGTCTGAGGGCTATAAAAATGGATGAAAAGTAGGCATATTGTGCAACTTCTAATAAAATTACTGTAGATGTCGATTTTGTGATCTAAATATATATAACTCAAAGGTGACTGACTGATATAGTGATCTATCAATGCACAGCCCAAACCACCGGACGGGTCGGGCTGAAATTTGGCTTGCAGGTAGCTGTTATGACGTAGGCATCCGCTAAGAAAGGCTTTTGATTAATTCTACCCCCAACAGGATAAAATAGGGGATGAAATTTTGTAGGAAACTTTGTCAATTTTAAACCGATCGGGCTGAGCCTTTGCATGCATAAAGCTGTATCTAATTAATAATAATACTTCGTAACGCGAGCGAAGCCACGGGCAAAAGCTAGTTTGTGATAAAATACTGGCTGATGTATGCGTGTTGTCAGTATGGACAGGTCAACTCAAAGCTGCACTGGTACTTTCTTCAAAAGGCCATCTCAGACTGACCTACATCGTCAAGCTCACATATTGTAAACAAAGATGTTTAGACTTCAAAAGAGACCATGATTCTCTGAGTTTGTTTCGGCATTTCTACTCAGAGGTCGTCAGATAGGAAATGCCGATGCCAGTTAGTTCCTAAAATATATCTTATACATGACTTGTAAAAATGTATTTAAAAGATCTATTTACAGAAATAAATATCATTTAATCATTTAATTTACTAAGAGAGATATAGAGAACATTTATTTGAGCCGCAGACAAATTAAGAGCCGTATTTCGAAAAGTATGCAACATATATGCTAGAGTTAGTATATCGACGTTGTGATGAATACGTCATATAAAGGCTTCCAGTATTGTTAATATACAAACATAATTATATATCAAGAGGGGACTCGTCTTACCTTATCAGGTAAATTGACAACAAAGGAGACAAAAAAAACAATGACTGAACGTCAATTTTTGTTCGAAATCTGACGTTTTTGTGGGTTATTTTATTGCTTTTTTAATGTATTACTCAATATTCCCTTTAGACATTAAGTAAACAAATGTTACTAACGTTATCTAGAGATTGTGTGGAAAAAATGATATATATTTCATTAGTTTGTGCTACAAATTGTGGTGGGCCTGATCGCCATACAAAAAAAATTGTCTCCTTTTCTGAGCTCATTGGCGGGCCGTCATAAAATACTGTTGAATTTGCTTTCAAGTTACTATTGTTTAAATGTGTTTACGTCAACGAAAATTTGATCACCTATAGAGACCTACTTTGCAAGTAAAAATCTATAATTATAACTTTAAATACTGGCCGACACGTTTACAGCAAATATTGTATGTGTTTCATAAACTTATGCAAATATTAGACATTAAAATAATTATTCATTTGGGTTTTTTTTTGTAGTAAAAAAAATCAAAATCTGATGTTGGTATTTCATACCAAATCCAAAAAGTTTTATTTAAAAATCTACTCTACTTAGTGCAAATTTTTTCGTAACGTAGATTAATAATGATCTATAAGTATCCGTAAACCCAAGCTCGACACTAGATGGCGCTGTATACATATACATACAGGATACACATTTTTTAAACGGTTTTATTTAGTTTTTTTATCATTGATATCTCAGCGGTTGACCACTATCTTGAAGTAACTTCTATGATTACTTTTTTGACAATTCCTGTCACTAGAATATTAATATTGGATAACCTTACTCTTAATAATATTTTCTCTATTTAGTTTTACAATCAAGTGTCGTATCAAATCTATATGAGAACCTATTTAACCATTGTCTATTCGGCCTATAAACTTTAGGGGGGCTATGACAATTAAAACCCATATCTATTATTCACCTTCTAATGAGTGTTTCAGAGCAATTATCCATATTTTAATTCCAGCTTGCAACTATTATGGATCCAACGGTAGTGGTAAGTTCATACAATTGCCTGAGTAAGTGAAGATTAATAGCTTAGTAGACGGGCAGGCAATACTTTTCAGCTCAACCAAGGCACCGCTAGCTTTTTGAAATCATGTAATAAACGGTGCAGGATATATCGTGAGGAAACCTTCAATCCTGAGGGATTTTCACGATGGCGTGTGAAGTCAGCTAGCCCGCTCTCTGCTAGTCAGACTGTAGCCTTAACCTTCTCTATGAGAGGAGATTTGCTCTTAAGAGTTGGGCAATAATGTAGATTAGACCATCTTTCTATTAGCTTCTGATGTTGCAAATGTCTATAGGCGGCGGTCATCACCATTACCATCAGGTGAGCCGCCTGCTCGTTTGCCCCCTTATAACTATAAAAAAAATCTTTCACGTTTAAATTGCCATCGTCTCCAGAAAGTTGAACCGTGTTTTTAAACAGATCACCAGACCACCAGTGCGGTTCAGCCAAAAGAACAATCCTGTTGAAGCACAGAAGTATGACTTTCGGGCTGCTAGAACAAATTTGAAATCACCTAATTCGTAAGTTATAATTACTTACACAGACCTACATTCTTCTTATCGTGTCAATGGCTAAACAACGTCTGAATAATAAGAAGCCACTTCAAAGGCATTAGGCGTGGCCAGACAGAGATCGTCCCTCGTGCAGGTTTTTGGGCACAAGGGACACACCAGAAAGTGTGACATAGTTTGCTCTGGATCGCCGCAGTCACATTGAGCAAAATTAGGTTAATAGGTTTTCGGAGACCTACATTAAGAGCCCAAATCCGTATGGACTGTCCGTCATGGCATTTGGATCCATGGCATCTCAGAACTTTCGACTGGGTTAACCGATGTTGATGACTTTTTTTTATTTAAAAGCTGGTGCTTCCCTCGTGGACTTTGGAATTTGGTCCAGTTCTGAACATTTGAAGCTGAGAATATTTTAATCATTGGCTCTTCCGCTGTCTGCTGCAAATTGACAGAACATTATGTAATATTTTACAGGATAGTGGACTCAGTTACCCATATGCTGATGTGCGCCCTTGGGTCTGGACTAGTGGCGTTACACGTGGCATATATGGAATGTGGGATCTGGACCGCTCTTGGGCTGAACGTAGTCCTATCCTGCTGTGCTGGCTACTGTGTTTGTGTATGTATGAAAACTGGCCAGTATAAATCAGAAGTCGTTAGTAGAAATTGGATTTCCCATTTTAAGCAATAAAGGTTGTTTTCGCTTGTATTAGCGATTAAGTTTTCTGGTAGGAAGCTTTATTAAAAGTGATAGGCTAGTTTCTTATTCGATTCCTGCTCATATTTAGTTATCATCGTATTTTGTACCTTAACGGACTTTGATTTATAGAAGGAATTACTACCATAACAGGGTTAGATGTTTTCGATAGACTTAGTGTTCGTCATCTTCAATTTATACATTTACTGCAATATATCTAATATGCATCGATGACAGCCATTTTACTGTTCATAAAACATTATACGCATAGTTTTATAATATGATTTCCTCCATAATACAATTTTGAATGTTGACAAAAAAGAAAGCCCCCAAAAAACACGCCATTTACCGCTTCTTACTGCTTTTGCTGGGAAGAAGAATCGGCGCAACAAACTTAATACAGTTTTTTATTACTGTTACAACATATTATATTATTGTTATTCTCTAGATTCTGGTGTGGACAGCACAAAAGATGTATGGGCGGCTCCAGGTACCACGGTTGCTGTACCCTGATCTGGTTGAAGCTGTGGTGCTGCTGTCACCGTGGCCGATGTTCCGAAAAGCTGCCAGGTGTTTTAGGTGCAAATCAAATCAGTGCTAATGGTCTAGAAGAAAATGTATTAATAAAAATAACTCTGTAAGCTAATTCCCGCTACATCGTCCGCGAACAAGTAACGAAACAACATTTGAATAACTTCAAATATGGCAATAACTAGTTGATTCTCGCGACTTTAACCGCGTGCAATGTAACGAATAAAAAAATTCGTCGATAATCTTCAAAATCGGCAAAGTTTCATACTAATTTTGCACCCCCTGTTTTACCCCCTTATAGGGTGAATTTTCAAAAATCCTTTCCCAGTGCTCTCCTACGTTATAAAAGGAACCCCTGAGCAAAATTTAAAGTTACTAATACTCATAGTTTAGGCCCTGCGTTGATTATCAGGTCAGTCAGTCAGATTCTCCTTTTATTATATAGAAGATATTCCCAACAAAGAATGGATGAACAAACTTCTTTTTGCCAAAAATCATCATGACGCTTTATATTTAACTTCATTGGGTGCTAAGCTGCAACTACAAGCTATAAATGGGTAGTGATATAAAGGCCTTGTGCCTTGGAGAGCACGTGGCTCTCACAGTTAATATACCGATACCAAGGATATTATATTCCATAATTTCTTAAAACAATACTAAAAAACATAATTGAACTATTAATAAAAAAGCCTGCCTCATTGGTCTAGTGGTCGTATAGTGCGACTGCTACGCAAGAGGTCTTGGGTTCGAGAACTGCTATTGGGTTTTTCTATGAAATTCTCAGTAGCAGCTCGGAGTTTGGATTCGTGCCCGGTTAATGGCAATAGGCTCGCCACCTTATTACATGGGCCCTAAAAAAGACATGCCAGCTAAACGTGGGTGTACATTAATACACCTCTTCATCTTAATACACCTTTCGGGGACGACAGGCGTGATAGTTTGTATGTTATAAAAAAACAGAGTGGATTGAAAAATAATCTGCCCAAATAATTAATTCTTTACTGACAAAGTCGCAAGCAATAGCTAGCCATATATATTTTTTCAGATACGCAATTGAACTGACAATCATGTGCCATTTGTACGGATCCTGTTGCGTCTACGTGATCATGATAGCGCGGAATCTGAAGGAACTGGTGGAAGGAAACCAGATGCTGTATGATGGAGGGAATCCGTCCCTCACAGTGTACATATTATCTCTCATGGTGCCTTGTGTCGTGGTCGGCATAGCTACTGACTTGAAATACTTTGCACCGTTCGCTTTGATTGCTGATTTGTTTGCTGGTAGGTTTGATTCCATCCAATAGATATTTTGAACATAACGATGTTATGAGTGGACGATTAACTATTCGATGTAGAGTGGTCGATCGATTGATGAAAGAGACAGAGATTTGAAGAAGGTGGCTGGCAGCGGATGGATGCGAGCTGCCCAAGACCGGGATGGTTGGCGCTCTTTGGGGGAGGCCTACGTTCAACAGTGGATGGCTTTAGGCTGATATATATACAGAGATTGATTTATACCCGCGTTCTTACTGTAAACCCTGCAAGCAGCAAGTCACTGTCTATAGTCCACAAAAAGATGACATGATAATCGGAATGTAAAATGATGCTGGTCATGTCCGTGCCACATTCATCCAACCTTCATTCAATGGTGATGGAAAACGTGACGAATCCTATTTTGTCGAAGCTGTGTGATACCAGACTGATTGAGAGATTAAGGCCGGATCTTCCACCGTTGTCTAAACACTCCAAGCCGAAAGAAGACCTGTGTGGGCTGTAGTACTGGAAACAGGTTTATGATGAAATATTGTTGTACTTTCCATCACGCCTGTCTGTCTCAAAAGGTTATAGGTACGCAAATGTGTACACCCACATTATGCTGGTGTGTTTTAGGTGCCATGTATGAAAGGGCGAGCTGCTATGGAGCCGCAAACACTGTTATGTACTGAATGTCATAGAAAATATATTGCTCAGCTGATTCTTATATTTTTTATATTAATTTGACGACTCAATTAGTCCAACGGTAGTTAACTCTGCCTGCTGTGCTATGGGTCGGTTTGAATCCCGGTAGGGACAAATGTTTGTGTCATGAGCATAAACATTTGTATCCGAGTCATGGATGTATCTATGTATAATATGTATGTATTTACAAAAAAAAAGAGTATATAATATATGTAGTATATCAACCGACTAGTATCCGTAACACAAGCCTCGTTGCTTAGCTCAGAACTAGATGGCACTGTGTCATAATGTCCAGGAATATTTATTTATTTATTTATATTTTATTGCAGTTGGTCTCGTCTTGGTAATAATGTGGTATACTTTCAAGAGAGTACAAATTAGCCCCATGGATCGGCCTGGGTTCAAGTCTATTATGGGGCTATTTGAGTTTGTTGGCGTTTGCGTTTTCATCTTAGGAACCACTAGTATAGCTCTGCCGATCGAAAATAATATGGACCAGCCTAAGAAATTCCATAATGTAGTTCTCGCAAGTAAGTAAAGTCTCTTAAATGTATTTTTGTTTTAATTTTTGTAGTTTTTTGGATCGTGAAAATAGCAATCATAGGTAATGGCTGGGTATTTTTTATTCACCTGCTTGGAACCCCACCATAGATTCTATTAAATCTAAGTCCAAGAACAAAACTGTACAAACTCACCTCAAACTCAAATGTTTTTTTCAATTCGGCCAATATTCCACGTACTTTTGAATTATCAAAAACTAGTTGCACGGTTCCAAAAGGTAGGTCTTATGGACAAGAACCGGCAAGAAATTCCATACTCTTTTTAAATTAAATACAAAACTGCAAAGTACGTAGTTTTGTTTCACAATATAATATCAATATCAGTAGGCCTGCTGAACGTAGGCCTCCCCCAAAGAGCGCCAACCATCGCGCAGTGAATCAACAATAGTTGTGTTTCTGCGAGTGAGTAAGGTTACCAGCGCTCATTGGGGAGTGACTATTCTGACAACATGGGCATTCCATTTGCTGTCAGTTTAGTAATTCCCTATTTTAAGAAACCAAAACGGTTTCTGCAGGGGTGTGCAAAACATTTGCAGCGGCGGTGATTACTTACCATCAGGTGAGCCACCTGCTCGTTTGCCCCCTTATCGCAATAATAAAAAAACATTATTTTTTGTTTCAGCTATGCCAATACTCACATGTATGATGATGACTGTAGGATTTTTCGGGTACTGGCAGTATGGTGAAACTGCAGTCGCTCCTATTACTATTCACTTCCCATTTTCACCGTAAGACCAATTTGAATAGTAAAATAATTTAACTTTAAAAAAATACAGTCGAATTTATAACCTCCTCCTTTTTGAAGTCGGTTAAAAACTATAAATAATTAATTTAATAATAAATATTCTCATCCAACGATAGATTTATTGGCTCTGCATTATTTTATCTCATAAGGGTTGCAAACAAGCATACGCAAACCCAATAACACTGCTTGACCTGGGAATCGAACCCCTCTTGCTCGGCACTTCGGCAGTTGTGCGACCACTAGACCAACGAGGCAGTCAACCTTAATGTTGTCATAATTTTTATTGCGATAAGGGGGCAAACGAGCAGGCGGCTCATCTGATGGTAAGTGATCACCGCCGCCCATGGACATTTTTACTCACTCGCAGAAACACAACTATTGTTGATTCACTACGGTCTTCTGTAAGGCGGAGGTACTTCCCCAGTCGGGCAGCTCAATTTGAGCGAGGAATCTCGCTATGCCCTACATCCTCTCTTTATTTTTTATTCTGTTTCAGATTTCCAATCCAACTCAAAGTATTTCTATGCCTAGTTCTTTACGTAACATTCTCGATATGTTTCTACTTAGCTTTTGATATCGAATGGGCTTACATCAAGAGGCTTCACAGTATGGCTAACTATTGGTTCTGGGAGCGACTGTATCGAATAATCAATATGATTATCATCATATTAATTGCTTATGAAATACCGCATGTTACAAGGATGATGGGGATTGTAAGTAGTCTTTTGTATCTAGCAACCCGCCCCGGGTTCGGACGGGTAGATCAATAAATTATTTAAGTATTTATTTAAACAGATAGAAGATTTCAACAAATCCTTACACAATAATCTTTCGATAATACCCGAGTTTTGAATGAATATTAACATATTATTTTATGTAGTCGTCAATAGTTTTTACAGTACACGCATTGGCAATTGGTATTGTCAATGGTATTGGTATAATATCGCAATAACGTATAATAACTGCTTTAATTGTAAAGCAGTAATTTTTTCAATAGTCTTCTGCACAACATGAAACTTTTCATTGATACGTAAAGATTCTCGAAATATCGTTCGTCGCAATAACACACGCACATGAATTACTTTTTAATACATCCTATATATTGTCTAATAGAGTCCGGATATTTTTATTATTATTTATTTATTACAGCTTGGAGGTTTCTGCACCACTCCTATACTCTTCATATTCCCTCCATTCCTGGAACTCTTAGTGGATTGGCAGCATCCAGGACTGGGACGTCATAAATGGAGACTCTGGAAGTTTATTGGCCTAACAGGCTTCGGTTTGGTGGTCTTTGTAGGGGGGACGTTTTGTAATATTAGCGGCTTGGTTTTAGAAATGTTAGAGCCAAAAGTTTATAGAAAACATTTCTCTGTGACGGCTGTTAAGGAGATTGTTGACAGTTGGGAGGATTTGTTGTTGTATGATAATGAAACCCTCTTTGATAACAATACTTTTTTTAGGAATAAAACTTTCTAAGCTTAGTTAAGGCACGCTAAGACTGAATCTTATACAGGGATATTTTTTTCATATATTGTGGCATGCCAATCGTGTAGAACAGAAGTTGTTGCTTATGATTTTGGCTATCTAGTCCGGTGAGGTTGTTGGTGTTTTAAAATTAGCCCTGTATATGTAGGTATATAAATATATTTAATAATAATTCTGTAAGTATTTTATTACTTTGTGTTCTTGTTAGTATCTAACTTTTAAGCTGTGATAGCGTAGTGTGTATTTGATTTTGAAGTTAAAGGTCTCAAGTTCAATTACAAGGCACGCACTATAAAATGTTTGAAATTACGTGCGTATTTATCGCATGCTCAAACGATGAAGGAAAACATCGCGAGAAAAACAGTATGCCTAAGAGATTTTCTGGATAGCACGTGGTCTGGTGGACTTTAGTACCTCTCAAATGAGAGGAGACCCGTACCTGGTTGATGAGAGATAACCACAAACTGCCGACTTCTTGGAACGGTGGCTTTATTAACGGCAAGGGATACGTGGCATAATAAACCATAACTTTATAATGTTAAAGTTAAAATTTCAAACACGTATGGACAACAGATAGCACTTGTTTTTGTAACTACGATATTTATTAATGAAATTTCAACTACAATGTCTTTAACTTACGGTGTATTATGCCTTGTCACGTAAGAATCCCTTGCCAAGACGTCCCGCCAATAAAGCAAGGTTGTAAGGTAATGAAAAATTAAACAATCATAATAATATTTACAAACATTAATCGTTTATTCGTTAAGAAAAAAAAATATATCACCCTCTGTCAATTTTGATAAAGAAGGCACAGTACATTACGTGAACATATATCATACAATATTACCATATATTTATATCGATACAATGCAACCATCGATATTATTTTATCGATAAAATTGTACTTAATTATCACATATCGATTCGATATCGAAAAAGGACCAATAGTTACTGCAAATTAGAATTGAAATCAAATAATAAGGATTAATTATGTACAGTCACTAACAACAAATGTTTAGGTACATTGTTGCTGCAACATGTTGCGATCGCATAAATGTGTATGACAATAATATAGGTACCTCACTCTTACAAACTTCATTGAAGAAGGTCATAATATATTTGAAAATGAAAAAAACATTTATTTACACATGCAAATTATAAATTAATCAACTTGCAAACAGTTTTGAAAGGACATCAGAACTGCTTTAATGTGCAAAAATGCTAAAAATAAGCTTTCAAAAATATTATTATTCTCGTCCGTATTCTTTTTCCAATTGGCCTTTTACGATCTCGTACATCGAATGTTTTAGGTATGCAATTATAATCACAAAACTAATATATTTTAGAGCCCATTATTCCGATATAACATCAAATTTTAATTTACTAAAATGTGGTAATTTTTTTTTTCCTTTTGACATTTATGAATAATAAGGCCTTTTCACTGGTATTTTTGTCTTCAATTTTATATTCACTTTTGTTACCTATCTCAACTGATTTTAATGAAAAAATAAAACTAAAAAATGGTAAAATTTCATTTTCTTTTTTACCAAATAAATGGACGATCAAAGAAAGTTTCGACCAATCAGACTTAGCTGCATATTTTTTTGGGATTTTCTCGATATAATCTTTAAAAAACCTTCTGTAATACATTATAAGACTAGTAGGTACGATTTTTTTACTAATATTTTTAGTTAAAATGGAAGAATGCAATACATTTCTATTATTAAACGACTAAGCACCTCGTATGGAACTATTGTAATATTGTAATAAATTACAGGCACATCGTAATTACACCTACATAATAACTGGTAATATAAATCTTATTTTTATTTCATTAACACTTTGAACGCGTGTATAATAAAAGATTTTATGTAACAATGTATTTTTGTTTAGCACAAAAGTAATAGCCATAGTCAGTGGCGTAGCGGGGGTGTTTGCCGCCCCGTTTTCTAGTAATATAAAAAGGACGTGGTACTTAATGCCGCCCCCTTTCATATGCCGCCCGGGGCCATGGCCCCCTCTGCCCCTCCACGCTACACTACTGGCCCATAGTTCAGCATAGTTTTTAATAATATTTATCGTACAGACTAATAACAAATATTATTTAGATCATTTTATTTTTGGCTAGGAAATGTAAAATTATTGGAATTTTTTGCGTTCAAAGGTATTATGGCCGCTGACTTGACTTGCAAAAATATTAGTCACTATTTATTTTATTATACTTATCGACAAGTTTAGCTTTAGGATCCTATAGATATATATGATATTGAAATTCAAAATATTCTAGTATTTAAATAAAAAAAAAGGATTTTTTTATGCCGTATGGGTGGCAAAAAATCTTACGGCCTGTCTGATGGTAAACGGTTACCATAGCCTTTGGATGTTTGCAACGACAGAGGGGTCGCTGGTTTCTTTCCGACCCTAAAAAAATATAAATACAGTCCGGATATTTCGAAAAAAATATTTGCATAAATATAAATATGTAGTAGTTTAAAATTACGTCGAGTAGAAATATCAAAACACTGACTTTTCCTAAAGCCACGCTTATGTCTAAAAGTCATTACTATCAGTTTAACTATTACTATTGTACTTTTTTAAACATTTACATTGAAAGCGTTAGCATTTATAATAGAAGAATCATCTTAAAGAAACCGTCTTTAATAATAATAATAATAATAATCAAAAAGCGATTGGTACTTTATTCTACAGTTTAAATATTGTTTTTTTTAATAATTAATAAGCATTTAATTGTAATACATAATTAACATAAGCTTATATATAACTAATGTGATTCTTAATTACACTTTGGTAATATTTACCTATTAAAAAACTATATTAATGTGAGAAAAATCGACTAATTAATAGTAAACTAAAAGATCATTAGCAGACTATAAGGCTGTATACTAAATCTTATTGCGAAAGTGCAGATTTTTTATAAAAAAAATAAAAAATAGAGGATAGAAGGGAAAGATAATTTTGTAACTATTAAATTAGTTCTAAATTCACTGTTGTTATATTAAAATTAAAATGAATTTAATTAATAAATATTTACATTACTAAAAACTGGTTAAACGAGCTGTTCCTAAAGTTTAATAGTTCTTTCTAAAATAAAATAAAAGCTGCGTTTCAATTTGGAACAAGAAGCACAGATTTTCGAATAGCTTTTTTTTTCGAAATCTGTTTCGAAGTCGAAGAAAGCGTTTTTATGTAGATGCCAACAATTTTTTTTAAGTATCTTCGCTTTAGACAATTGTCAAAAATTTCAACTTACGCTAAAATAAAAATTAATTTCCTTACCATTTATTCTGTACAATAATATATAATGAAAACTCATGGAACGGAGACAAAACAAGAAAATCATTGTATTTATAATTCACCTATTAAAAAATCCAGACTCAAAAAGGAGACAACTTCAAGGAAAATTAAAAAATGGTAAATATTTTCAAAATTTTAGTACAGCGTTTTAAAAACTATATTTTTTTAGATTTTTTGACGTCAAATTTGGAAGCGTTTTAAATTTTAACGGTGTAGTTATATCGTTTTGTCTCAGGTAAACATCGAATACTTTTGATAACAATAAATAAGTTATACTAGTTAGTTTACAGCATTCGAACGAGGAGATACATGAGGCCTGTAGTTAGCGCAGTGTATACCGGTCGCATGCAATCCGCTGCGTTGTTATGGCGAAACACTGGAAAAAAATAAAAAATGATAAACTTTTTGTGCAAAAATCACAAACTAGACAGTTGTGTAATTATAAATATAATTTTATAAATCCTGATTTAGCTTTTTTTAAATAAACTTAATAAAATAAAGTTATATTAAACAAAATATTTTTTTAATAACTGTTCATTTTAATGGGTTAGGTATAAAACGTTTATTTAAAAAATGTGAAAAAATAAATTATAAGCATTTACCTGAAGCAGTTTGTGTGTACAGCGGCTGAGCTTCTTCTAAATAAAAAATAAGAAAGCAAAATAAAAATATGTTAATAAAAGTAAAAAAATAAAAACTTAATTATTATTGTATTACAGAAAAATCAATTGTGCAAAAAATAAGTAAAATTTGTATTACACAAAAATGCCAAAAATAAAACAATTAGATATTTTGAGTTTTCGCAGACATTAGACGCAAGGCTCAAACGTTTTATTCATCAGTAGCGCCATCTAGTGGCACTATGGCAGACGGTTAAGTTAAAGTAATTTAATCGTCATAAGAAATCGACCTCATATAAAGACATTGTGCAAATTTTGTGAGTTTATGAGTACCATCGGGAACTGAACATGTGTTTGAAAAATTGCTTCACCATTTGATTTTTTTTTTGTTAGGGATGTTATTATAAAACTAAAGAGTTTGTTTCTGTGAACACACTAATCTCGAAAAAAAACTAATTTGGACCAGTAGGGTCCAAATTGAAAAAATATTTTAATGTTAGATAGCTCATTTATCGATAAAGGCTATATAAGTAGTATGGAGCGAAAGTATTAGTGAAAAATGTTGCAAAATCTAAAAAAATTGCCCCACTCTTTCTAAACCGCTCTCTCTCTCATATATAAGTGACGCAGAATAAACTGCGCGGATCAGATAGTGTAAATAATTGTTGACCCAGAGCAAGTTATATGATATACTAGCGGTTCATCCCGACTTCACCCGGGTTCTACAGATTACGTAGTTTAAAAATATACATACCAACTCACAAAATTCACACTCTCATCTTTATATTATTATTATTATTAGTTTAGAAGATATTTACCGATCGTGATGATAGCTGGTTCGTTGGTGCCTCCCCAGCTCTTGGAGTTCTTGACCTTGACGAGGGCATGGTACTCGCCAGGTTGGAGGTTTTTGTCCTCAAGTGTGTAGCTGATCTCATACTTGTGGCGTCTACCTTCAGGCACTGGAACTACAAGCTTCCTCCATTCGTTGTCCTGTGAATGAGATGTGGTGATGATTAATGACTATTCAGCAGATAAAAATTAACTTTAAAAAAAAAAGAAAAACCAACTTCAAAAACTAAAAAGCAAAAAAAAGCTTCATACAGTTTTACCTTTTTTTTAGTTTTAAAGGTATGAAGTCGGTGCCATGCCAAACGTAATAGTAAGTACACTCTCCGCGAGTGACCTTGAGCGGGGTGGTTACAACCACCACATCATCGGCGCCGACTTTTATAAAGATAAAAAAAATGTCTCAAAGGCCAATGTGTTAGAGACAAAACTCTTTAGAAAAAAAAATAACCTGATTGATGGAAAAAAATATTAAGTGGAAAAATACTGAAATTCTCAACTCTATCGCCATAGACACATAGATAAATAGGGTGTCTTCAAATCAAGACTGAATCTATTTCTTCTCGGTAAACGCGCTCCATCGCAGTATCGCTTACATCAGGCGAACTGGTTCTAGGATACAGCCTGGTGAGACGGACGGAGGTGCAGCGGAAGCTTAGTAAAAGGGTCCCATGGGTACGGAAACCTAAAAAAGGAGAAAAAGGACCAAAAGAAGTCACATACCTCGCTGGTAGGCTTCAACTCTACTTCAATCTCCTCAATAGGCTGGTGAGAGTGGACAACCCAGTTCATCCGTGATCCGTCCACATCCAGATCTTCTACCACGGGGCTCTGCACCAGCTCAATGGAACGGTTGTGTATTCCATAGTCGTTCTCGGCCTGTAATTAGGTTAAGACCATTACGCCTGTATCCTCGAAGGGTAAAGCAGAAACATATTGTTGTACATAAAAAAATTTGAACATTTTTCAGTCAGTAAGTTTCAGTCCTCCTTTAATAAAAGTCATTATATTTTGTTGGCCACAAATCCAAGCATCAAGCTGCTATCGAAAAAACTCAATATAATTTTCCTCGACCCCATCATTCAACCTAAGACATGGTGTCTTAGGTTGAATGCACTCAATAGCCGCGCTAATTTGAAGACCATTAGTTTTTTTCTTTAAAATGATTTACACATATGACAGCTTTGGTTGGCATTTATGACGCAACATCATGCGCATGTTGCGCAGTGAAACTTTTAATTTACTAAACAGAAAGCAATATGTTGCTGGAGAGTTTATTGTTCCTCTCCTTGCCAGCATTAACGCACCACTGACTTTTCGGAAATTATGTGCGTATTTATCACATGCTCAAACGGCGAAGGAAAACATCGTGAGGAAACCTGCATGCTTGAAAGAATTATTGATGGCATGTGAAGTCCGCCAACCCGCAGTAGGCTAGCGTGGTGGACAATAGCCTAATCCCTCTCAATTGAGAGGAGACCCGTGCCCAGCAGTGGTTGATTAAGACGATGATGAGATGAATGCAAAGTATGATCAATAATGGCTAAAGTGTTTACCTCACAAGTAAAGGTTCCGAAGTCACCGTCAGCGCTGGGTGTGACTGTCAGGTTGGAGTGGGAACCCTGGGTGCTAATGACGTATTTGGAGGCACTGTCTTCAATAAGAACACCATCTTTGTACCAGCGGATATGAGGCCTGAAACGTTAAAATATTATTAGTAAAATAGTAAAATATTATAAGTATTACTAACTGACCCAGCAAACGTTGTTTTGCCACATTATAGGGGTTGAGTGAAAATTTAGGGGGTTATAAGTATTTTGTAATGCCAAATGATAAAAAAAATACAAGAAAGGTTTTATAAAAAAAAAATTGTCTGATGAGGGACAGAACCTAGAGAAAACCTAGAGATGTAAAAAATAGCCTACAACCGATTCTCAGACCTACCAAATATACATACAAAATTTCGGGATTTTTATATAAAAGAAGATAATATACATTCAAGATCAGTTCAAATAATGTTTAAATCCGAGGATTCGCAGTGTCAAGGTAAAGGGCATTGTAAGGCTTTTCAAATATGTTTTTTTTTTCATTTTCATTATTGGTTTTCATATTCTATATATTTGTTAATGCAAGTAGGGAAACTAGCGGAAGTCTCCCGATTTTATGGTAAACAACTTGCCTCATAAAAAATATCATTTTTGTGTTATGCTAAAACTAAATAATGAAGGGTGTCCAGTTTTTTTACCAAAATGTCAATCTAAACTCTCTGGTCTGTTCGTCATTTCGGTTTTTAAACCTGGTAACCCTACTGTCAGCTGTGTTAGCTCTTAAATTACCTGGCTTCCTCATGAGCAGCACACTGCAGAACAGCTTCAATGTTTAAGTCTGAATTCACAATCGTCTTCTGGACATGGACTTGAGGTTTACCTGAAAAAGACATGTATATATTAAAACGTAAAGTTTGTACTCCTTTTTACGAAAATTGCACGGACGGCGGAGTTTGAAATTTTCATAAAATTATGGTTTATATAGTGAAGGAGTGCAGAATGCTATTTTTTTTTAATTATACATAAAAAACATATGCTTTAAATTAATTATGGTCGAATTTCGACCAGTGGGCGGCCACTGGTATCAATTAATATAAAATTACTAGCCGACTCGGTAAACGTTGTTTTGTCACATAAATTATGAAGGTAAAATTGCAAAATTATATATAACTATTAAAAAATAGGGGTTTGTGGTAGAAGGGTAAACATTTTGGGTTATAAGTAATTTTTTATGGCAAATTATAAATAAATACAAACAAAATATATGTCCAAAAAATAAAAAAAAACAAATGATACCTACTAAATAGGTTTGAATAAAAAAAACCTAAAATAGGGTTATACCATTTCGGTGGAGTTTGAGGACAACCTTTTTACATATTTTCTACCTTAGTACTATGAAAATAAAGATCATTTCTCACCTTTGACAACCACAGTGGTCTCTGCCTGGTCGTTTCCAAGTTTGTTCAAAGCATAGCATAAGTACCGTCCGGCATTTTCTTTCTTGACATTTTTAATCTCCATTGAGTAGACATTACCATCAATATGAAATTCGGCGTCATTTTCAGTTAAACGCTGGTTCTGAAATAAAAGAAAGAGATGGATATAGCTTTACGAACCTCTTTACAGAGCGTAAAAAAAAATGACCCAATATTTTTCTGGTGTGTAATAAGTGCGGTTACATACAAAGAATCTCAGGTATCAAACCCACGATTCATAAATTTAAAAACCGACTGCCAAGCCACCGTACAGTGTCCAGAAATAACAACTACCAAGAATATAATAATTTAGAAATGGAAGTTTTCGACTTGAATTACGCGAATATGAAACATTTTAATAAAACAACTATTCTTTTTTTTATTTTAGTATCGATGCTTCGGATATTTTATAGCATCCATTACTAGATTAAACCCACGTACATCGAGAAATGCAACTTAAACTAACCTTTGTAATAGAAATATGAATCATATATTTATAACTGTAAGATCGAAAATTCGTTGAAATAAATGTGTTCGCTACTTGCATTAGTTGCAATGCGCAGGCGTTGATAACGGCTTCAAAGATTGATGTATCGTTTTTGATACTCTATATTATTACTTATGTATCCATTAATAAAGTTTCGAAATAATATGGGTTTGTAGTAGTGGTAGAAATTCATACCACACACTAAGCGAGATTCATGAAAATAATGTTGAATTTTATTAATCCTCTTTCTTTTTTATTTTTTATTCGCTCCTAGTCCCCATTAAATGTAACTATGCTAAATTTTACACTCGTGTGTGTACAATATGTTAAAAAATAGGTACAAAACTATTTTCTACTCTCTTATGCGACATATATTAGACATTGAAATAAAACTATTTATTTCGGATTTTATTGCGTTAAAAAACTGTTTTATTTCGGTGTAGGTTTAAAAGCATACCAAATATTAAAACCGAAGAATGTTAGCACATTAGTTTTGTCACTCAACACTATCTCTTCTATATTAAGATTCATCATCAAAAAGAAGTGTAATAGGTACTTGATACAGATTATAAAAGAGCTTTATTACTATTAAACTGTAAAGTCAAAAATCACTAAATTTACGAAGTTTTGTGTGCACTTATCACATGCTCAAACGGTAAAGGAAAACATCGTGAGAAAACCTACATACTAGTAAGATTTTCTCAATGGCATGTGAAAACTTGCAACCCGCACTACGCCAGCGTGGTAGACTATAGCCTACCCTCTTAAATGATAGGAGTCCCGTGCCCAGCAGTGAACAATATATAAGCATACTTACGTCCTCACGATCCTGGTTCTTCCTAGCGAAAGACCACAGCACGGTGGGTACTGGAGACCCAGTGATGACGCAGGTTACCTTCAACTGGCCGCCAACACCTACGACACCGTTGCTTGATACTGTAATGTCTGTAAAAAATCGATAAATAAGTATAAGTGTTAACTTGACCTACTGGTTAATAGTGTACCAATAACGGGTATGCAATTATTAAATCAAATAATCTGTAGGCAGTAGCGTAGCGTGGGGGATGCTGGGGGGCATGGCACCGGGTGGCACATTTTTGGGGGTGGCAAATTTCGGGCCGGCCCCGGGCGGCAAAAACCAACGCTACGCCACTGTCTGTAAGTACATGATGTAAAAACGCAAGTTAGCGAAATTAAAGTTTGTAGAGCGAACTCTCCCCGCTACCAGATGAGTCGTCTCCTAGATTTTGTGATATTCATGTATTATATCGATAATAATATAACTAATGAGAAAAAATAATACAGGCAAACTGATAACCTCCTCCTTTTTTGAAGTAGGTTAAAAATATAGACAAGTTTTACTTAACCTTTCTGACGTTTTATTTTGGAATCAAGACATAATTTGTGTACTTAGTCAGCAAGACTCAAAAGTGGTGACCCCGACGTGACTGAACCGTTAATTTAAATAAACAAATTGGGTGTACATGAGTATACCTCTGTCTAGCCTTAAAAGAGTACAGGCGTGATGGTATTTTATAGTTTTATGGGTACATACCATCACACCTGTCGTCCCCGAATAGTTAGACTGAGGTATACTATTTAGGTCCCATGTAGTAGGGGGAAGGAAAATATCGTGAGGAAACCTGCATGTTCAAGAGATTTTCTCGATGGCATGTAATTTCTGCCAACCCGCAGTAGGCTAGCGTGGTGGACTATAGACTAATCTCTCTCAAATGAGAGGAGACCCGTGCCCAGCAGTGGGACAATAATGAGTTGATGATAAAAAGTATTTAATGGTCTACTTACTTTTAATCGTGGGTTTGTACATGACCAGTAGAGTATGGTTAACGGCTACTGGAACCTTCTGGGCAATTTGACATCTGAAGACGCCGCTGTCGCTGGCCTGCGCGTTTCTGATCAACAGGTCCTTAGAATCTTCCGCACTGCAATCAAACAAGATATGTTGGAACTTAGAAACATTGAAAAACAAAATAGCATATTTATAATTTTCAAATTTCTGAGATTGATTTCTAGATTTAATTATTCAATCACTGCTTGATTGTTGTTGTTGTGTATATTGTATGTTTTTATTTTCTACAAGCTGTGTTTGAGTTTGGAGCCCTTGCTACATCAAAAGGAAAACGGTGAAGGAAAACATCTTGAAGAAACCTGCACACCTGAGAGATGATGAGATTTCCTCGTATGAATGTCTTCCAGCCCGCTAGGCTAGCGTGGTGGACTAAAGCCCTAACAGTAAATGGATTGATTATGATGTCAGTTTCACTGACTTTCAATTCGAACACATAGTGGTGAATAAACCGTTACAGCCTCAGTGCGTCCGTCTTTTGTTAGGCAGACTTTATGAATCATACATGTATATTTCAGATTGCCACCTGCCACGATTTTGGGAAAAACATTTATGTTTATTAATCTTCATATGCTCCTTATTATAGAGTGCTCTTGAGCTAGTCTTTTTTATGTCAGATCTCGATTGGATTGGTAATAGCTGCGTCTTTCTTTTATGGAAGACGCAACGTGATCTTCGCGAAAGTCATCATTATCATCATCATATCAGCTAGATGACGGCTTATGTCCAGCAATAGACATAAGCCTCCTCCAAAGATTTCCACAACGACTGGTCTTGGGCCACCTGTCACCAGCGGACTCCAGCGACCTTTACCAGGTCGTCGGTCCTTCCAGCGAAAGTCTCCAACGAAATTGGCAGACCTGGTAAAGGTAGCAAGACGATGTTGGGTAGTTTTACATCTTTCTCTCACACCAATCTACTATTCAATTGAGTATTCATTAAATTATTATTATGTACTAGCTGCCTCCCGCGGCTTTGCCCGCTTGGTATATAGATAAAAAGTAGCCTATGTGTTAATCCCGGTAATAAACAATATGTATGCTAAATTTCATTCAAATCTGTTGAGCGGTTTTTGCGTGAAAGAGTAACAAACATCCATCCATACACACATCCATACTAACAAACTTTCGCGTTTATAATATTAGTAGGATAGTAGGATTATTTTATACTTACATAGAATATCTGTCTTCAGATGGGTTCAAGTTTATGTTTCCTATGAAGTACACCTTGTTATTCCTATGCCATTGAACCACGGAACCCTCTGTAGAAAAAAAATACAGTATTTTGTTAGTTTCGACCTTAATATTATAGATTCCATTTAAAAAAAAACACTAGAAAGCGGTGAAGGGTGTCTAGGGGCATTGTCTATTATAAACGTTCAAGAAGAGCCAATTAATTTTATCCTCCTTTGAATAAATTATATATTTCGTCTTTAAGTTTGATCATCAAAAAGCCAGTAAACTTTAGACTGCATCATAAATCTCAGTAGAAGTCTAGTAATAATTTTCCAAGATCCTGCAAATAAATATAACAGGTTCGTTTCCTGGTGAAAGCAATAAAACCTATTTTACATACGCGGCTACAACAAACCGACATAACCATTTACGATTGCACTTAATTACCAAGATAGCCAAATCCGTCGTCACGTTTATCCGTATGACAGTTAGCCGGAAGCTGCGCACGCGTTTTGGCGCCAACCGGAAGCGCCGCCATTTTGTAATATGTTATGAATATTTTTTACTGCGCAATGAATCATGGCCCGTATGTATTTTTGTTTAAATTTGGAACATGAACATGAACTGAGGAAACGAGTGTGACGTCACTCACTGGCAGTTAATATATAATTTTGAATTTGGAATAGAATGCATATTTTTATGCAGTCTATGCTGAATTTGAATGACATGTTTGTTCTGTGCCATGTCTGTTTCCGCTAAAAATATATGTAGCAGTTATTTTTACCGTTGTTGACCGTTTTTCGACCTTACAGCGATAATAATATCGCAAGTAAACTGAGTGTGAAAGGTTTTTTTATATAGACAACTAGCTATGTCCCGCGACTTTGCCCGCATGGTAAATTATAAAAAGTAGCCTATGTGTTAATCCAGGTAATAAACTATCTGTATGCAAAATTTCATGCAAATCCGTAAAGCGGTTTTTGCGTGAAGGAGTAACAAACATCCATACGATTTTTCACGTTTATAATATTAGTGGGATACTAGGATATTAGGATACTCACTTTCAGGGGATACTTTGCACTCCAATCTGATGTCTCCGCCGACATTGACTTCATAATGGTGTGCAGTCGTCTCGATGACCGCGGGTTCCTTCTCCGGCTGAGATTCTGAAGCTAATAAAATTATATTATTAAATATGTATCTTTATGTAGGTAGGAAGAGCTGTGGTAACCTAGCGGTGTGACCAGTGGACTGAGATGTCAGAGGTCTCGAGTACAAACCCAAGCCACACACCACTGACTTTTCGGAAGTTATGTGCGTATTTATCGCATGCTCAAACAGTGATGGAAAGCATCGTGGGGAAACCTGCATGCTTGAGAGATTTTCTCGATGGCATGTGAAGTCTGCCAACCCGCAGTTGGCTAGCGTGGTGGACTATAGCCTAATCCCTCTCCAAAATGAGAGGTGACTCGTGCCCAGCAGTTGAACATTAATGGGTTGATGATAATGATGATTACACTACTCGACCTGGGAAAGGAATCCTACATCTCTTGCTCTACAGATGCACTTAAGACCACTAAATCGAAATGGGACTCCAATAAGAAATTTCCTTTTATCAATCAGCATTTTCGGGCACCATTTTAAGGTTTTCAAATCCTCTTACCTCCGTTATCCGTGTCGTTCATCGTGTCATCCTCATTGGCCTCGTCTCCGAGAAGGGTGTCGTCATAGTTCACATCATCCACTGCTTGCCGACGGTGCATCGAATGGCGCGCTTCTGTAACAATAACAAAAAATAGGCGGCTTAATACTATGCAAGATAAATACTGATGATGGAAGGCTATGCTGAAGAGATTTTCTCGATATTTTTTTTATACCACAAGAGTGGAAAACAATGTTATGGCCCACCTGGTAGTAAGCGGTTACCATAACCTATAGACGTTTGACGGTTAACATGGTTTCGCAGAAATACAACTAGTGTTATTTCCTTTTGTAAGGCGGAGGTACGTCCCTAGTCGGGCAGCTCAATTTGTGCGAGGAATCTCGCTATGCGCTACCTCTCTCCACAAACATTATTATCTATATTGTCTCCTAACATTATCGTTGAACATACCAATGGCATGCTATCGGCAGAGACAGGTCACCCTAAAGCTATTATGGTTCTTTTTTCAAAACGTAATTTGAAGAAACCATGAATCTATGAGTTTATTTCGGATTTTCTTCTAAGATCGTTTGTAAAATACTGATAATTAACAAATAATTAAAAAATTGGCTTAAAAAAGTGTGTATAAAAGATTTGGCATGCAAAAATAAATCAATGCAAAGTTGTATGTATGGCACAGTTTTCCTCGCGACTACTATTGAATACACAAATAAATGAACCTCGACTAGATTGCTTGATAAAGTTTCTAAGTTAAATTGAAACTCTTTTAACTAACCAAACTAATATATTAGTAGAAGTTTACCAATCTATTTATCGGCTAGTAAAGTAAAAACACACATTACCCATTAAAACAACGTGGTGGCCCGATGAACTGATTGAGTGTTAAGTAAAACCTATTTTAGTGAACATACAGAAGTTATATGGAGGCGGTATCGGTAAATAGTTGTGGAGTGGTCCATGTTTAAAGTTAGTAGCGTGATTCAAATGTGTACCTAATAGACATTACTATAAAAAATTCATCATGGAATTTGTGGATTTTTTTATGCGGAATCAATAATTTATTAAAAGTGGAGGGTAAAAAGTAAATAATCGGATTGGATACAAAATAAGCTAACTAAATTACTAATTCTAAGCAGACGAAGAAGTGGCGGTCAAAAGGTAAAGAAGGTACTACCTTTAGATAAAAAAAGAATCATCAAAATCGGCCTGGCCGTCTTCGAGTAATCGGTGAACAAGCATAAAAAAGAAATAGACACATTCGAATTGAGAACCTCCTCTTTTTTAAAATCGATTAAAAATTTTAAACAAATTCAATGGATCGCTTGACGCTCATATCTTGTTCCAAACGGCGCGGCATACCTCGTATTTATCCGGTAATAGTTCTAAAATTGTATACCAATTGAATGCTTTTTAGTTTACCATTTATGGTGTACGTTACATGGAGCATGGCATGCGTTACATGGTGACTCGTGACACGTTCCGGCAATATGGACTTTATCTTGGAACATAATGACATATCTTTGAATTATTTGACGACCCGTTTAGCTCAGCGGTAGTTAACGCTGCCTGTTGTGCTATGGGTCCCGGGTTCGAATCCCGGTAGGGACAAATGTTTGTGTGATGAGCATCAACATTTGTTTCCGAGTCATGGATGTATAATATGTATGTATTTACAAAAAAAAAAGTACATATATGGTGTATATCAACCAACTAGTATCCGTAACACAAGCCTCGTTGCTTACCACGGAACTAGATGGCACTGTGTCATAATGTCCAGGAATATTTATTTATTTATTTGAATGCTATAGAAACTTGAAAGGGTCTTGTACTGTCATCATCATTTCAGCCTATCGCAGTCCACTGCTGGACATAGGCCTCTCCCAAACTGCGCCATAACACTCTGTCCTCCGCCTTCCTCATCCAGGCTATCCTCGCCACCTTTACTATACTGTAGCTTTGTTAAAAATATGCCTGCCTCGTTTGTTTAGTGGTCGTTAGTCCTGCTGTGCACAGGTCTTGGGTTCGATTCCCAGGTCGAGGAAAGTGTTGTTGTGGGTTTTAGTGAAATTCTCAATAGATTGGAGTTTGAATTTGTCCCGACTTTGTTACATTGGAGCTAAAGTTATACATTTTATGCACATACATTATTTTTTCTCATAAAAATTGACTTCAAAGAAATAGATGTTTTTTTAATATTCCCTAGAAAACTTTACAAATCTCCTACCATAAAATCATACGAAAGTCCAAAATCATTTTCACGAACCCGAAAATTGAACTTGCAGTCACTAAACCAAGTTGAAACAATTTTACCATCGCACCATTCAATTCAAACAGATGAATGGTAATTATCATATTTACCTACCTATTATAACCGCATGTACAAGGAAGCGCTCTTGTAATTACGAGCGAAACCGGGGCATATCAATTAGTGTAATTAATGGATGAACGGACGGACACTTTTGCGGTAGATTATAGGTCAGTATAACTCACCATCTGTTTAATTACCTACCCTACTTTGTGACCGACTGTGCTCTGAAAAAAGAGCACACTAGTGAAAGTATTTTCGGGGCGAAATATGTTATTAATAAATTAAGCTAGAGCCCAAAAAGGTATTTATTGAAACCATGAGCTCTATCTTAGCCCCTGTTTGAGCTTTCAATTAATATTTTATTAAGTTTTACAGTAGGCAGTGTATAAAAGTAAATTTTAAACTCTATTTGTGCTTTTTATCAGACAAGACATATGTTTTACATTGCAATACTTTATACATGTTTCTACAACCCGAATACTATCCCACGACTGGGCATCCACTACGCTATCCTAGAGTAAGTTATCAGGCTTCAAAAAATATCGAAACAGTCTCAAACACAAGTCTTAGAGACTTCGATAGTTCTTGAAGGAGAGGAATCAAGTTTTCCTCACTATGTTTTTCTAAGCAGTTCGAGCATGCGATAAATACGCACATTAACTTCAAAAAGTCAGCTGTTTGAACTTGAGACTGCTGATTACACAACTCTAATCGTACTATACATGTAGTTACATAAGGGTTGATTTATAAATGAAAACAGGAAACTATTTTATACATTCATGTATGAATTAAACAATCGTGCGCTAATATGTGCGTGACCGGAGTTCTAATGAGCGGAACCCGGCAATACAATTGTATTTACACTCTTGTTATAAAATGGTTTATTTACATACTGATTGTGTAAAGAACTGTGAGAAGAATATACTAATATTGTTGAAGTAAAAGCTGTGAAGTGTAACAGAAGACCGTAGTGAAACAACAATAGTTGTGTTTCGGCGAGTGAGTAAGGTTACCAGAGCTCGTTGGGGGAGTGACTATTCTGACTGCATGGGAATTCCGTTTGCTGTCAGTTTAGTAACTCTCTATTTTAATAAATCTATACGATTTCTACAGGGTCTG
Source organism: Craniophora ligustri (assembly GCA_905163465.1). Taxonomy (NCBI): domain Eukaryota; kingdom Metazoa; phylum Arthropoda; class Insecta; order Lepidoptera; family Noctuidae; genus Craniophora; species Craniophora ligustri. The sequence continues at coordinate 2,065,181 of LR990981.1, forward strand.
CAACGCGTGACCGATACCTCTGGTGTTGCAAACGTCTATCATCACTGACCCGTTAATGTCCCACTTCTGGGCACAGGTCTCCTCTCGATTGAGAGGGATTAGGGCTATAGTCCACCACGCTAGCCTACTGCGGGTTGGCAGACTTCACATGCCATCGAGAATTCTCTCAAGCATGCAGGTTTCCTCACGATGTTTTCCTTCACCATTTGAGCATGTGATAAATACGCACAAAACTTCCGAAAAGTCAGTGGTGCGTGCCTTGGGTTCGAACTCGAGATCTCTAACATCTCAGTCCACTGATCACACCGCTAGGGTACCACGGTTCACAAACGTCTATAGGCTATGGTAACCACTTAACATCAGCCGGGCCGTCAACGTATTTACCACCCTTCTGACATTAAAAAAAGTTACTAAACTGACAGCAATTGGAATTCCCATGCTCTCAGAATAGTCGCTCGGTTAGGTCTTATCGAGAAGAACCGGCAAGAAACTCTACTTTACAAAATAGTTTGACTTCCCTTAATATTATCTCTGGCAGCGGATGGATGAGAGCTGCCCAAGACCGAGATGGTTGGCGCTCTTTGGGGGAGGCCTACGTTCAGCAGGGGACGGCTATAGGCTGATATATATAATTATATAATATTTTTTATACCAAAATGGTTTTATTAAACATAGCTTAGGCTTAGGCCTAACTACTAAAGAACAGCGTTTGAAAGCTGTCAGAAATGTATCAACTGTAATAAGTACATATAGCCACAGAATTCATAACTATCTTATAAGAAACTATAATAATTTTCACAGTTAATCAACAATTACCATGCCACGTTCAATATGCTGTGGACGTAGTCGACAGACTGTCTTGAACGCCGTGTATTTCCCCATTGGTATTCACCACAGTCCTCGCAAGCACGACAGGAGTGTACTCTATGTATTATAATGGCGGACGGTGCGTTTTGAGGTTATCTGTGGTGTGAATACTATGTAGGCTATAGTATTATGATTATACGCATCTATAATATGCATGCTTTCTTAAATGTTGTATGTTGTTTCATCAGTTTATAAGTTAACTAATGTAATTATTTTTTATAACACAAGGGTGGCAAAGCAGCTTGTGGCGGTTATCGTAGCCAGTACCAGAGGTGTAGCTCGCGCGTTGCCGACTCAGTACAACAGTTTAGGTTTCTTAAAATAGGAGAGTTACTAAACTATTCTAACAGCAAACGGAATTCCCATGCTGTTAGAATAGTCACTCACTCAACGACCTCTTGCAACCTTACTCACTTGCAGAAACACAACTATTGTTGTTTCAATGCGGTCTCCTGTAAGGCGGAGGTACTTCCCTAGTCGGAAAAAAATAAAAGAACCATAGACAGGAAAGAAAGAACTACCCTCAAATAATTAAGTAAATTTCCTTTTCTGAATACCGAACCTTATAAATCAGTAAGTAAGTATTTAATAAATGTGACGTTCTCGTGTTAATCCGCCATAAATTAGGCCGCCATATTTATGTGACGGCTTAGCGGCCTAATTCGTCTATAGACTATGGTAATTGGGTCATGGACGCGCAAATTCGTTGAAACGGCCTTTTTAATTGTTGCAATTAATTTGCAACATTGGATGACTGTTTTTTAATGGCCGACTCTTTTGTGTCGATGTTTATGTTTAATTTTATGGCTGTAGTATTATTTATTATGTGGTGACTCAGAGACTATGAATCTTCAATGCTGGGCACGGGTCTCAATTTCAAATGTTTTGTTTCTAACAGGTACACGTAAATTACAGTCCCCGACTTTTAAAAGTTAGAACTTATGGAGGCAAGAACTTATGGTCCCTCTATTGGAAAGGAGGATCATCCTCCGACCAGGCGGGGTGTTATGCCTAGCGGTCTACTGCCCAACTGGTGATGTTGGGTGGTTGTATATATTCTATCTGCGCTTGTAAACTCTACTATCGCGATGTAGGATGAGCTTCGTGATTGGTGCGTTCGGTGCTGGGTCATTATCATCATCAACCCATTATTGTCCCACTGCTGGGCACGGGTCTCCTCTCAATTAAAGGGAATAGGCTATAGTCCACCACGCTAGTCTACTACGGGTTGGCAGAATTCACATGCCATCGAGAATTCTCTCTAGCATGCAGGTTTCCTCACGATGTTTTCCTTCACCGTTTGAGCATGTGATAATACGCACATGACTTCCGCAAAGTCAGTGGTGCGTGCCTTGGGTACTCGAGACCTCTGACATCTCAGTCCACTGGTCACACCGCTAGGCTACCACAACTCTTTCTGGGTCATAATGTCTGTATATATTTATTTATATATATATATATATATTGCAACGGGTGGTCCCAAGTCTTAGTATTTATGATTTCCCATGCAAATAATTAGTTGCAAGCTTCTGTAAAGTTATGTAAGTCCACGAAATATTGACAAAAGGACTGTAAATCAATTCATTCAATGGTTTGTAACAATTTGTGTTTACAACACTACGGACAATAGGTTAGGCTAAAGGTTTAAGCATGTTAGTGTATGTATTATCACGCTTTGTCAGTTTGGGGTCAGCAGAATTCTATGAGATAGTAAAACTTAACGCGGGCATTGTAAATGTTTAATAAAAGCTCAATCATTTATCGTCGTTTTGGATCATGGACAGACTTAAATAATGTACAGAATCTGAAACGTCGGATTTAAATAATATGAATATGAATACTTAAACCGCAGAATACATATTATTTAGATGCTAGTCAGCCAGCGAACTGAGATCTCAGAGGTCTCAAGTTCGAATCCAAGGCACACACCACTGACTTATAGGAAGTTATGTGCGTATTTATCATATGCTCAAACAGTGAACGTAAACATCGTGAGGAAACCTGCATGCTTGAGAGATTTTCTCGATAACATGTGAAGTCTGCCAACCCGCAGTAGGCTAGCGTGGTGGACTATTTTCCTAATCCCTTTCTAATGAGAGGAGACCCGTGCCCAGCAGTGGGACATTATTGGGTTGATGATGAATCGTTAACTGATATTATCGTAATAAAATTGGTAAAAAGTGGTTTCACAGAAACCACAAATTAATGTAAATCTGATCTCAGTTTGTAAAGTTAATAACATTCTAAATATCACTTAATTTCTCGAAAACAAAACCAACAAAACGCACTATTCCCTTCAGTACAGTACTGTCTAAATATAACGCCGTGTCAAATCGGAGCCGGACAGTGAAAGTGGGCGTTACGTCTGCAGCAATAACATCTAATAATAGACAAGAAATTATTTGAACAGCTGCGTGTACGCACATGAATCATGGATTATGTAAATAATTAAATATAATGCGAGTAATAAGGGCTCCTGGCTAGATAGCCGCTTGAATTAAGCTGTATTTGTCACGGTTCTTTCTTACATTACTGGGCATGTATGTAATGTAAAAAATTTAATAAACAATCATTCAATCATTCAATCATTCAATCATTCAATCAATCCTTCATTCATTCATGGGTCTCCTCTCATTTGTAGAGAGATAAGTCTAGGAGGCTAGTCTAGTAGAGAAGATTGCTCAGGCATGCAGGTTTCCTCACGATATTGGCCTTCACCGTTTTGAGCATGTGATAAATACGCACGTAACTTTTGGAAAGTCTGTGACTGTAACTAAGTAAATGTTCCTGGACATTATGACACAGCGCCATCTAGTTCCCAGCTAAGCAACGAGGCTTGTGTTACGGATACTAGTCGGTTGATATGCTACATATATTCTTTTTTTTGTAAATACATACATATTATACATAGATACATCCATGACTCGGATACAAATTTTTGTGTGATGAGACACAGACATTTATCCCTACCGGGATTCGAACCCAGGACCTTAGCACTGCAGGCAGTGTTAACTACCGTTGGACTAATTAGGTCGTCATATAACTAGAGAGATGCGTGATCAGCTGTAATAACTATTTAGACGTTAAGTTTCAATGATGATGATTACCGACCGACCGAAAGCCCATACTAGCCATAGTATGCCTTTAATCATCAAGGATTCCTATATAAGACGACCCAATTAGTCCAGCGATAGTTAACACTGCCTTCTGTGCTATGGGTCCCGGGATCGAATCCCGGTAGGGACAAATGTTTGTGTAATGAGCATGAACATTTGTATCCGAGTCATGGATGTATTTATCTATAATATGTATGTATTTACAAAAAAAAACAAGTATGCATGTAGTATATCAACCAACTAGTATCCGTAACACAAGCCTCGTTGCTTAGCACGGAACTAGATGGCGCTGTGTGTCATAATGTCCAGGAATATTATATATTTATTTATTCTATCCATCTCGATTTCCACAACCATAAATAAAAAAATCCTTCATACCAAATCCCCCAGACTAATAAAAAATACTTCCAAAATACATTCACGTTTCAACGCATTACTTCGCGTCTTTACTCAAATAAATCTTACGTGAAAAGAAAAAAAACGACCAGTTTACTAGGACCTTACTCCCTTCCCACACCAGAACAAATAATGGGAGTTCAGAGGAACATTATGGGAGTTACTGCAGGTCTTTTTAAACTGGTTAGTAGAACGCGGGAACACTCTGACATGGTCATATATTAAGGGTGAAAAGGAGCGGCGGTTTTTGAAACAGGCGATAATATTATGGTGGTTATATGGACACGTTATTGATTTATAATACTTGAATGTTTATGCGACTATAAGCCTTATTAGCTTAAGGTCACTCACTGGTTTAAAGAGACTCATATTTTAAAAAGTAACTCAGCACTAAACAAAAGAAAATGAAAGAAAATCGTGTTCAACTGTTTTTAAATCTTATTAAAAGAACACAAATATGTATATTTCCAGACATTATTACACAGCGCCATCTAGTTCCGTGGTTAGTGGTAGCAACGAGGCTTGTGTTACGGATACTAGATGGTTGATCTACTACATATATACTTTTTTTTTATAAATACATACATATTATTCATAGATAAATCCATGACTCGGATACAGATGTTTATGCTCATCGCACAAACATTTGTCCCTACCGGGATTCGAACCCGGGACCCATAGCACAGCTAGAATTGTGAACTAATTCGGATACATATTCATACTAATATTATAAATGCAAAAGTGTGTCTCTCTGTCTGTGCCGTAGCAACTATTACATACGTTCGGCCCCAAACATTTTTAGCCGAATTAAAATTTTGCGAGCGGTTTGTGATTCCCGAATATTCATCTATATATCGCTCCTTGAATACAAAAAGGCCACAAACCAAAATGCTATAATTTTACACCACGGAAAAAATTAGTATTAATTAAATTAGAACACGATTTTTTTAAATATTTCATGATTTATATTCGATAACATAGTATGTGAATATATCATTAGATGTGTTTTTCAGTGCTCTATCGATTAACAATATTAAAAATTAAGTAGCTGTTACTCATGAAGCTGAAAACGTATAAAAGTCCCTTTTGCATTCAGATTTTTAATCGAAATGTTAAAAATTATCTCAAAAATAAAACCTAATTTTATAAAAAAACATGGTTTATTAAATCTTTTTTGAAATAGTTATATTCTACAGTCCTTTGAAAACCATGGATAAAACGGACAATAAAACAGTATCTTATATAAATGACAAGAAATTAAATTTAATATAAAATTAGTGAGACCAAATTGTGCGACTAATATTAATCCGGATAATTATTATATCTAAAAAAATTTTCGTGTCGTTTATGGATCAAAAATTGCAAGAGTGTTAATAAGAATACTTTACATACTCGGACAAATATGCATGCCTGAAGTTTTGACGAGTACAAGCAACACGGACAGTATGAATACTTCTTCTACTTTTAGTCATGTTGTTGTAAATAAACTGCATCTGAAGGTTCAATTCACCATTTTGCCAATCCACCAATAGGTTCTTCAAATAAAAAAACCTTTTGATATGTCAGGTTGCAACTAGGTACCAAAACAAACAGGTCCCATTATTACAGGTCAATTTGGACACATTTCCACATTTTTCCACTTAAACTCAAAAGATTTATTTCAATTAGACCATTATAATATTACAATTACTTTTGAACTGTCAACAACTAGTCGCACGGTTCCAAAAGGTAGGTATTATGGAGAAGAAGTAACTCAATAGATACCCTTTTAAATTAACAACATAAACATTACAAAATAGTTGGTTTTGTTTCACAATGTTTTTGTATGTTATGTTATGTTATCAATATGAGAATGATGCAGTTCAATGTGACATTATTTTTAAAACCTTGGTTCTGTTTGTCTTCCATGATTCTGGTACAGTAAGCGAACAATCTGGCCACTTATTATCACGAAAACGATAGATAATAAGTGGCCAGATTGTTCGCTTTCAGAGTCATTTGAATTACTGAAAATGTGTATAATTCTATATCTGTGTGATCTGTGTCTTCATCGTGAAGTAATGATAGGTCAGGCTGCCAATGATTCTTTAGACACAAACTTATTGAAGAAATGTTGGAGTATTACTATTAGGTTCTAGTGTATCTTGAATATTCTGAGTCAATAAAGGTTGATTCATTATAATATAATTATTGTAAAGGTCGCCATGGTTAAAATTAATCGCGTTCTGCTATTCATTCTGTAAGTTAATTATTAATGATAAAATAGTAATCGGTCTGTTAGGATATAATTTTAAATATACAAAGTTACAAATAACCAAAAACATTAAATTAAACTGCGTAATATTTAACACTAATAATTTTATTTCAACATCATCATCATGATCATCAGCCTATATTCGTCCACTGCTAGACGTAGGCCTCCCTTAGTGAACGCCACAGAGCTCGATCTTCGGCTCTTAATTTTATTTAGTGACTAATAAATAACAATAAGTTGGTACTTATTTTGAAGTTCTGGCATCAATCCTGTATGGCTATATTGTACTTTACCTACTTTCTACAGGTATTTAAAACTTTAAATATTACCGTAATAACACCCGCTAGCTATCACTATTTTTGTTATATAACTTATTTTTACAACCCGGGCCAAGCTCAAACGGCAGTATTACTTATGCAAGTAATACTGCCGTATCCGGGCATCATCACCTTTTTGTACACCGTAGTTCACCGTTAGAGATAAAGATGTATCCTATACCTAATTTAAAATTGTTAGTGGCAATTTAGTATTATTTTGAATTAAATTATACGAGCAATTGTATAAAATATAACATAATCATAAATTATTCCATACAAAACGGACATATTTCTAAACTACCACTCCAGCTTTCAAAAAATAATCATTTATATATGCATAATTCCATGCAAAACGAACGCATTTCAAAAATGGCACTTTTGAAATATAAAATAAATAACCATTACAAAATGTTTGAATGCAACCGAGACGCATTTCAAATAAGTTCCCTGTTGTATTACAAACTATGATTATACTTACTTGAATGTTTGAATGCAAAATGGACGTTTTCCAAAATGTGGCACTTTTGCAGAGAACTTTGAACATGACTCAAAATAATACTGCGGTATTATTTCGTCTTGTGGCCTTTTTGCATGCAACTGGAGTGCGTTCGCGTCGAGCTTCGGGTCGCAACGGATAAAGTGGCAGTTTTGCACTGAAGGTAGCTAACAAAACGGCCTAATGCAAAAAAGGCGGTCAGCTGATTTAGGAATAGTGACGCGATTATGACGGGTGTCTTTTTTTTACTAAAAAGATTTATCGCTTTAGACCTCATTTTTGCAATAAAAGCATTTTCAGTTTTTTTTGACTTGTGGCCTTTTTGTATTCAAGGACCGATATATTCGATTTTACCGCCCGGCTGTGCCGATTAATACCGCTTATGTGTGTTAGCTACCCTTACCAAGTCTATTTATATGCCTAGTTAATACTAGGCACGAATCCAGACTCCAAGCTGCTTGAGAATTTCATAGAACAACACACGTTTTATCACAGTTTAGTTCTTATCGATACATTATAATATTGCGTAGTTAGAGCATAAATACCAATACTTTGAAGTGTTGCAATCCAGTTCTAGCATATTTTATAAATAACATGTTTGATACTTATAAAGATTATATGATTGGAAGTTAAGTACTTACCATACATACATTGTATGGTAAGGCTCGGATCCTTCACCGTTCGTGCCTGTGGTAAATACGCACGTAATAGTAATTGTCACGGGCAATAACTAGTCTATCCTATAGAACATACAAACAAACATACCATCACGCCTGCCGTTCACGAAGTATTAAGCAAAAGTGTACTAATGTACACCCACGTTTCGCCGGTATGTTTTAGGTCCCATGTAATTGGGGCGAGCCTATTGCCATCAACCGGGCACGAATCCAAACTCCGAGCTGCTACTGAGAATTTCATTGAAAACCCCAATAACGCTTTGCTCGACCGGTGAATCGGTCCTAAGATCTTCATCTCAGCAGTCGTACTTACAACCAACGAGACAGTCTCTTATAAATCATTACACACAATAATGTTCATACAGTTCAAATTCCCTTTAAACCATTATGAAAGCCCCGAATATTTCTGCATACATTTGCCTCCTTACGAAATGCACTCACCCAGATTCATTTATTCAACCTTCACCCCAATAGAAGATATAAGACATACAGACCGATCAAATAGAACGAGTTCATTCCACTGATTTATGGTAACACCTAGCTTTTGATGGCAAATATTTGGATACGATTGTGTGGGATGAGTTGTAAGAGGTAGCGATTTTTACGTGTAGCGTTTTGAAGATATGTGAATAAATTATTTGATTTCAATAATCTCCTCCAACTTAATATACCCAATGTAAGAAGAATTTGTAGTCTGTAGTACATTTTTTTAAGGGGGAACATCAAGTGTCTCACTCTGTCGGGTTAAAGTTACGGTCAAAATTATTAGTATATTTAATAACGAGAGAGATTAATAAATAATTTGAAAATATGATGAACAAGTGATAAAAAATTCAAAACAACTCGGTCAATTAATTATTAGTATAATTTGAAGTTCAAGGTCCGAATTCTCTTCGCTGACAGATGACGGTGTAATACGCCAAAACTTTACCCAACATTTTAGTTTTCTTTTCAACTAAACCACACTAAGGTAAATTAATGTTAAATACGTCTTTTTATCTCAATGTTATTCCCTTTTGCAAAGTTCATCCTCTATTAGATCAGAAATATTAAAAAAAATGAATTAGGTATCGCCCGCTCGTAAACTTAATCGCGATTCTTATGTTCTTGTGCCATACTCTAAGACCGTCAAACAGGTGTCTATCCTCAAATATTCGACTCAACCCACTAACTATTTGCTTACGTACCCTACTTGAGGCGTTTTTGTATGCTGAACTATCGTATCTTTGTCAAAAGTCAAACTTTATATTAAACAATCTTTTTTTTGTTAACATAATTTTTATGTTACTTTTGTGCAAGAGAAATTTGATACTGATAACATAACATACCATCATGCTCGTCGTCCCCAAAGAGTAAGGCAGAGGTGTACTAGTGCATATCTATATTTTGTCGGTATGTTTTAGCCTCTAGAACCTTTGAGAAGTATGTGTGGTGTAACTTTGAATGATAGATTGAGGAATGATGTGATAACAAAACGTTGTGGTTTGAAAGACGATGTAGTGACAAAAGTTGAAAAGAATGTACTGAGATGGTTTGGGCATGTTGAAAGGATGAATGATAGGCAATTGACGAAAGGAATTTATAAGGCGGATGTTAGTGGAAACGCCGGGAGGGGGCGCCCTAGAAGGACATGCACTGACCTAATTGGTGAACTCCTTCAAAAAGGTCAGGTACGCAGTACTCATAACCGGCGCGCGTGCATGATGAGATGTATGAATGTGGACGAGGCAAAAGTGGTATGCAGGGACCGTAGCGCGTGGCATTCTGTAGTTTCTGCCTACCCCCATGGAAAAAGGCGTGAGTGTATGTATTTATATATGTTTAGAACGCATGGGCGAGCCCATCATTAATAACATGTTAACTTATACAGTATCTCTCAAACCTACAATGCTTTAATTATTGCAACATTGTCTAATAAGTACTCATTAAATATAAATAAATATTCCTGGACATTATGGCACACAGCGCCATCTAGTTCCGTGCTAAGCAACGAGGCTTGTGTTACGGATACTAGCTGGTTGATATACTACATATATACTTTTTTTTTTTTGTAAATACATACATATTATAAATAGATACATCCATGACTCGGATACAAATGTTCATGCTCATCACACAAACATTTGTCTCTACCGGGATTCGAACCCGGGACCCATAGCACAGAAGGAAGTGTTAAATACCGCTGGAATAACTGGGTCGTCAAATTCGTCATTGTTAGCTATTATTATAAATTCTTGAAATATACCTTATTATAGCCATAAAACTGAGCACCTATCTACTCTATATTAAGGTCTTATCGTCGTAATACGAGATAGGTACATTGGCAAAGTTCTTAATAAATAAATCTATCTGGACTTTACAACACAGCGCCATCTAGTTCCAAGCTAATTTCGGATTTCGTAAAAAGTAGATTTATTTTATGACAAATCAAAAGGAGAACTGTTTTTTTCACGCTTCTCCCTGTATATTCCATACAGACAGGCCCCCAAAACGACAAAAAAAATATCTCTCTTTTTTACGTTCTAGTATTTTGCTGGGAAGAAGAAGCCATGCAATGAACACTCCCGCAACACATTTCTGTCTAGTAAATTAATGATTCTTTATTAGGTGTACTACGATTATGTGAGTTAGCACACACTAATCTATTTTACAAGAAAGTAAGGCAATAAAAATGGTACTAAAATCTTTTGTTTACCATATAATAACTAAGACAAAATACCGCCAAAACAAGTCTGCGTTCAAAATTTATCTCATCTATAACTTTCACATAACAGAATTTCTCAGTAAACCACCAAAACTGAAGCATAGCATACGTCATAAAGTTTTATGTGTTGCAAGATCATAAATAGTCAGCCGATATAAGGAAGTGCCCCGGTTTCGGCCGGATTTGGGTCGAATTTGGTCGTGGTATTTTTAAATGGTATGGTCCAAATCTATGATGAAGTAATCTTGATTGATTTGAGAGGAGAGATAATATGAAATAACATTGCTTGATATTGAAGTCGATCAGAATGGTAGCCTAGTGGTGTGACCAGGAGACTGTGAAAGACAAATGTCTCAAGTTCGAAGCCAAGGCACGTATCACTGACTTTTCAGAAGTTTTTTGCGCTTGTATCAAACGGTGAAGGAAAACATCATGAGGACCAAGGAAAGAGGATTTTCTCGATGTCGTGTGATTGAGAGGAGACACATGCCCAGCAGTGGGACAATAATTGGGCTGATGATGATTGAATTTGAACCTCCGATCTCACACTGCACTGAGCCAGTAGATTGATAAAGTCATTAAACGTTATTAATTTATGGGCTTGTAATTTTAAATTTGTTACGTTTTATGGTACAGACAGCTAAATAATTAGTTAAGTATGTGTGAATAAAAAAAATACATAAATTAAAGAGTCTGCTTATTTATCGTTGCGCGTGGTTTACTGTAGTGTCTGCCTACCCCCATGGGAAAAGGGCGTGAGTGTATGTATGTATGCTTGTTTGAAAGTATATTTATTTTTGTCTTGTATTAATTATTCATACCTTATCTGCTATTTATGTTTCTTATCTTATCTTTGAGCACATAATGTAAACAGGAATAAGCATATAACTTAATTACTTTTCCAACCATAGCCTACAAGCTTGCAAAACAATACTAGTCCACAAAATGCCGACATAATATTCGTTGGTCTAGTCAGTGCTAAGTGTGACCGCCCAGCAAGACGTCTTCAGTTTCATACCCAGGTCGAGTGTTATTGGGGGTTTTCTATGTATTTCTCACTAGCAACTCGGAGTTTGGATTTGTGTCCAGTTGATGACAATAGGACCTAAAATATACCGACGAAATCTTGGTATACATTAGTACCTCTCAATGAGCTGTGGTAGCCTAGCGGTGTGACCAGTGGACTGAGATATTAGAGGTCTCGAGTTCGAACCCAAGGCACGCACCACTGACTTTTCGGAAGTCAGGTGCGTATTTATCACAAGCTCAAACGGTGAAGGAAAACATTGTGAGAAAACCTGCATGCTTGAGAGAATTCCCGATGGCATGTGAAGTCTGCCAACCCGCAGTAGGCGTGGTGGACTATAGCCTAATTCCTCTCAATTGGTGTCCAGTAGTGGAACATTAATGGGTTGATGATGATGATGATTAGTACCTCTCTGCCTAGCCCTTCGGGGACGACAGGCGTGATGGTATGTAATAATATCTAAGCTTAAAACCTCCTTACATATTCTCACAGTCTCATAGACTAAACAAATTCTATATGGCTTCCTCCATGATGTCAACGCAACTCATACTGTACTTAATTATAAATAGTAATAATATTTATATGGCAATGTTAGTTTTTATGATCTACATCCGACAATTTTCTGGCTATGTTGAGTTTAGTTTACTGTTCATTTTGGCAGTATAACTCGGGATGATGGTTTAAAAGTGATTTTTTAGTTAAGTAGGTGTAAGCGCAACTGTTGAATCGTGAAGGTTTGGTTTTCAGGTTGGGCTTAATAGGGATTTTCTGTCATCTCAGAAGCAGCTGAAAGTTTGGATTTGTGTTCTAATAATGACAATAGGGTCTAAAATTACACCATTGGAGTAACAGAACACCTATCCAGTAACACTAAATATATCATTTTAAATGTTATGGATTTTTCTACACTTCCCTAAATGATGTCAATGAACGATTATCGAATTTTATGACTTGGCATAATAATTTATAGCAATTAGATTCTTCTATCTTATTGTATGTCTTATATTATGTAATATGTACAAAAGCATTGTAAAACAAAACCAACAATTTTGTATTTAATTTAAAAAGAGTATCTATGGAGTTTCTTGCCGGTTCTTCTCCATAAGACCTACCTTTTGAAACCCTGCAACTAAATTCAATTTAATTCCACAATTCAAAAGTACCTGTATTGGTCCAATTGAAATAAATGATTTGATTTGATTTGATTATTATTTTATTTTTCTCCTTTCTTAAGATACTTCATTATTATTTTATTTTTCTCCTTCCTTACTTCATGAAACTAGAAAAAAAATATACCGACGAAATCTGGGACATAAATCTAGATTTCACCAGTGAACTTGATCAGGGTGAACATAAACGCAATAGCACTACGGAATTACGGATAGCACATTATATTTTTTTCTGTCAACTGTCATTTAACATCACTTCTAATATTAGAAAAATTATAATATGATCTAATATTAGAACAACTCATTGTCACGGAAATGAATATTATTCGGATGGACGCGGCTATATCCGATTTAAATATTGAATTTGTAATGAGCACTTCCGTGACTTTGAAATAAGTACGTGACATTGACGATCTTTGACTCTGTCACCGTCAACTTCTTTCATCCTGTCGTCAGCACATACCATGGTGAAAAGCTGATGAAAAGGTTTCCTGTCAAAAATTTACAATAATTTAGACAAACGTGGACGTATTTTAGAAACTATCAGACAAGATATTGCATCCACTATGCTATAGTTACCTACTAAGTACTACATACCATCACGCCTGTCGTCCCCGAAAGGTTAGGTAGAGGTGTACTTATGTACACCCACATTTCGCCGGTATGTTTTAGTCCTATGTAATAGGTGACGAGCCTATTGCCATTAACCGGGCACGAATCAAAACTCCGAGCTGCTACTGGGAATTTCATAGAAAAAACCCTATAACACTTTGCTCGACCTGGGAATCGACCCCAAGCCTTCTTGCTTGGCAGTCGCACCGTACAACCATTAGACCAACGAGGTACTAGTCCTACAGAATATGATGTATAAAACAAAATGAGTCGTATAAATCATCCCATAAACAAAAAAACAGTGAGCCGTCACGGGACGCCTGGCAGATGTGAAACATCGACATTATTATGTAAAAGTAATACGCAGAAAAGAACATATTGTGACAGGAACTAAATATGTCATAATGATAAAATAAAATATTACGATTTTTTTCCACATCAAAAATATATGTGTTAAAAGAAACATATTAACACAGACTCAAAGAGGTTTAATACAATTCACAATTCGAAAAAAAAGGTAAACTTGAAAATAGAACTAAAATCAAATTTAAATTTCGTGGCGACGCTTTCGTCACGCCAGAAATCGGTTTTACGTGCGGCTATAGATGTTTCACATCAAAAACCCAATAACATTGCTGGACCTGGGAATCGACCCCCAAGACCTCTTGCTCGGTAGTCACACTGTACGACAACTAGACCAAGGACTGCACTAGGTACTAGTCCTACAGATAGGATGCACGAAACAAAATGAGTCCTATAAATCATCCCATAAACAAAAAAATATAGATCTACCATTCGATATTTTATGTCACTATTGAAAATATTCCACTCCCAGTATCGTGCCCAGTAAATTATCACCTCGATAGTTATATTTGATGCGAAAAACATTAATTGGAGTCATAAAATTTCCTTCTTCATAAACTTGATCCGATGACATAGTTCCCTACCCTCGACCTAATTTTTTTATTAGGACGCATTTGCATTGGTAATACAGTAATTGGTAATTATTATTATCGTCTATGTTATTCTTATGTTTTTTTTTCTATGTATAATATGTATGTATTTACAACAAAAAAAAGTATATATGTAGTATATCAACCGACTAGTATTCGTAACACAAGTCTCGACGCTTAGCTCGGAACTAAATGGCGCTGTGTCATGTCCAGAAAATATTTATTTATTTATATGTATATTAGGACACACAGGCAAGAAGCTCACCTGATGGTAAGTAATCACCTCCGCTCATGGACACCTGCAGGACCAGACTTGCAAATGCGTTGCCGGCATTATAAGAATGTACACGTTTTCTTCTTGAAGGTTCTTCTCAGGTTGGATCGGTTCGGAAAGACCGCCGGCAATAGCTGGTTTCACAGAGTGGTTGTGCGAGGCAGAAAATGACTTAGAAATGGCGCCGGATATCGACGTGAATCTAATTCTTTTCTTTTAAAAGAACGTTGCTACTACTAGGATTTTCTCCTATGTCGTAGGTGCATTTAGAAACTAATTTTTTCACAGACACAAACACCCGGAACTAAGACAACTACCTGTAAATCGTACAAATGCTAGGCTACAGTCTAACTCGCTAAATTAATGCGTTGGCAGACATCACATGCCATCGAGAAAATATCATAGATAGTGCGCTTAGTGCAAAATATTAATTAAATTTAAAGTTTTAAAAACTCCCGACACATTTTGTGACGGCTATTTAGACCGTTTTACATCACACATAGCTAAGACAAACAAGGTGAGTTTGTAAATTTTAGTTTGGTTTGTTTCTTTTAAACAAAATAAAAACATAATCAAAATTGGTTTATTTGTTAGGAAGCTACGATGCCACAGACATACAAACACACACACACAGACAGACAGACACATCAATCTTATAATACCTACCCCGTCGTTTTTGCGTTCGGGGTAAAAACAACTGCAACTGGAATCATAACGTTTTAAAAGTGCTTGAAAAAGTTTATTTGAAATAAAAACCTTTTCATTTTGATTTTTTTAAATTCAGTATGCATAAAGCAACTGCCATCAGTCCTAGAGATTAATTAAATCATCCAATGCTCCAATGCTCATTAATAATTATTAGTAGTCAATTCACCAAATTATAGGTCAACCATTTGTGTATAAAAATGTTTTTCTCTATTATCTTATTCAAGGTAAATGTAAACGCGTCCTAATACCGTAAATCACTCACTAGGGAATATTAGTGTTGCACCAAACTAATCTACATAATAGTGACGTCCATTTACTGTTTGTTTAATCGACTAAAATGTTAATGTAATTAGTCTCGGGTATTATAATATTCGTTTTTAATTATTTTATCGAAGTTAATTGGTTTGTTTTTAGTTATTCTACCGACGCTCTCTAGTTTTTTAAATATAAAACATTGATTTGTATAAGTTTCTTTGAAGTAAGTATCTGTTGGAAATAAAAATGTCATTTCTATAGCTGACAAAAATAAAATTATCTATGAAGCTATCAGGTTCACAGTTCAAACATATTGAAGTGATTTTAAAAATGCAAATGCCTTATTAGCGCAATGAAAAAGCGAACATATTTTTTCTGTAACTGTTTGTAATTATAACACCAAGAACTGATAAACATTTACTCATAGAATAAAACACCCCACAGAACACGCATAGCCTAGTGTAGGAGTATGAGAAGTTTAGGCAATATTAGAAATAAACAAGCGAAACCTTAGGCTACCCATTATTAGGGATTCTGTAAAGAGTCCTAAACATCTGCATGACCCATAAAAAGTAGTTTTCGACAAAATCCGTAAAAAGTAGTTTTATTTCAATGTCAGTTCATTTCCATGTTAAATGCAACGTATTTCAGTGTGTGACCTATTAACAGTTAACTATTCACTTTCATAACACTTCATAAATTATAACTAAACTACTTTCTTATACACACAGTAATATACACCATACATCCGCCATGATGTCACCATGACAACCGTGGAATAATGACGAGCAGACCGTCCTTCATATATTCACTGTGGTGACGAATTATTTTCTCCGAATTCGTGTAGTTATAAAATTGGTTTTACCGACAAAATTCGCGATAGAAATCGTTCGGGATTTTCCGTGTGAAGTTTTAATAATATTTTATCCTACAATTTTTATACTCAGGCGAATGACGACTCGGTGGCGCAGTGACTGAGCGATCGGCTTGTGCGTCACGGGTTGCGGGTCGATCCCCGCACGGAGCAAATATATTTTGTACGTTCTACAGGTAGTTGTTCCGGGTCTGGGCGTTTGTTTTTGTGAAAATTTGTGTTTGTAAACGCACCTACGACACAGGAGAAAATCCTAGTGTGGGGCAATGTTTTTTAAAAAAACAAAAATAAATAAAAAATAATTAGACGTTGAAATTAATCTCTTTTTCTTCTATTATAAAATAAATAAAATCTCTGAGGATTTTATCACTGAATGAAGAGGAAAGATAGATTTATTGTTTGTTTGTTTATTGAATAGGCTGCGAAACTACTGGACCGATCTAAATAATTCTATCATCATAAGAATTCTGCATTATTCGTGAATAATATACATGGAAGACATCGAAGTGTATCGATGTATATCGAAAATTCACCTGTCTGTATTTAGGGGCACGTAATAGGAGGGGAATTTTGCTATTAACTGGCTTAAAATAATGATGATGTTACACTTAAAGCCATAAAAAAAGCTATAGAGACTTTTCAGGGTCATCAAAATAATAAATAAATATTATATACTTATAAAAAAGCGCTTCAATAGCACATGGCTTCGGCTAGCCCTTTTTAAAACGTTTTTTTATAGATTTTATCACCCTATTCATGATACGTGCTGGTTTTATAAGCTTTTTATTGAACGGCGGTATTTATAAGTCAGGCATGTGTATCGTAAAGACAGTTTTGGTAGATTACGTACCTACATGTTATCGTGAATTAGGTTAAAGATTCTGTATGTGCGATTCAAATTTGACAGCCCTGTTTTGACACTGACCGTGCCGCCATTTTGTTTTTACTGCAGTAATCAGTGTCTAAGAAGGAGATTTATGTTGTTATCAACATCATCATTATTTTTAAGAAACCTAAACGGTTTCTACAGGGTTGGCGACGCGCGAGCGACACCTCCGATGTTGCAAACGTCTATAGGCTACGGTAACCGCTTACCGTTGTTTGTCACTCTTGGTATAAAGGTAAGTATGTTACATCATAAAACGCATCGTAAATTACCATCAAGTAAGATTGTGGTCAAATTTATTTATTTATTCTACCTCGTTGGTCGTAAAGTGCGACTTCTGGGCAAGAGGTTTTAGGTTCCAGACCTAAATCGAGCAATGTCATTTTTCTATAAAATTCTCAGTAGCAGGTAGCAGCTCGGTCAAATTCGTCCCCGGATGATGGATAGAATTACATGGGACCTAAAACATACCAGCAAAATGTGGGCATACATAAGAACACTCTGCCTAACCCTTCGGGGACGACATGGCGACAGCACGTTATATTTTCGTTACGACTGACATTAACCCATAATTTTCTAGCACAATTTTCACCCTATTGTTTCACAGTTGGATTACAGAGCGTCTGACGTCATTACTCTAATATATAAACACTACACGTAGTCTGGACATGTTAAACCTATAATTTTAACGACCGTGACCTAAATACGACATATGTATTAATCTGGAAGACATTTGGCAAGAATTGCCATGAATTATCAAGATTTTATAAACATCTAAGCAATAACATAGAGTTCGTGGTTGATTGGTGTACTACATATATGTACTAATTTTTTTTGTAAATACGTACACATTATACATAGATACATCCATGAATCGGATACAAATGTTGATGCACATCACACGAACATTTGTCCCTATCGGGAACCGAAACTAGAACCCTCAACACGGAAGGCAGCGTTTACTACCGCTGGGCTAATCGGGTCGTCAAATATGTAAGTATATACAAAAACAAGTATATATGTAGTTTATCAACCATCTAGTATCAGTAACATCAATAGGAAAGAATCCAAACTCCGAGCTGCTACTGAGAATTTAATAGAAAAACCCAATAATAATTTGCTCGAACTGGGAATCGAACCCAATACCTCTTGTTCAGCAGTCGCAGTTACCGCCCAACGAAGCAGTATTTTTTTTATGGTGATTAAGGGGCAAACGACCAGGCGGCTCACCTGATGGTAAGTGATGACCGCCGCTCATGGACATTTGCAACACCAGAGGCTTACAAATGCGTTGCCAAACCCCTTAGAAACCGTTCAGGTTTCTTAAAATAGGGAGTTACTGAACTGACAGCAAACGCAATTCCCATGTTGTCTGAATAGTCACTCCCCCAATGAGCTCTGGTAACCTTACTCACTCGCAGAAAGACAACTATTGTTGATTCACTGCGGTGTTCTGTAAGGCGGAGGTACTTCCCCAGTCGGGCAGCTCAATTTGAGCGAGAAATCTCGCTATGCCCTACGTCCTACAAATAACAGTATAATTAAAGTAATTAAAATAGTGTTTTAAATAAAATATTATCTGACTTAAATCCCTTATAACCAATCATGCTCTATCACAAAGCCGAAATAATAATTTAGCGTAGTAAATTAAGCTCGCTTAGGTCATCGCAGGCTATAACTAAAGCTAGAATTTAGGTCTCAAGAGTGTGAAATAACTACTTCTATATGCTATACACATAGAGCCTTGTCTAGACTTTGTATTATTAAGATGTAATGTAGGACAATTGTTTAGGCTTCCATTGTCAGATTCTTAACCTAAAATGGACTGCTATAAAGATTAGAATTAAATATATTTGGTAGGCTTTACCATATTTGTATAACGAATTTGGCATACGACGAACACTCGATAGAAACTTTCTCATGTTTTCAATAACTATATACTTAAGCAATATGTAATTTTTCTATGAGTTACCTAAGTACTTAAAAGTTGTTCCTTACTTTTTTGAAGGTTTTTGAAAGTGAAAGGTGAAAGAATTCTTTTGGTGCTTTGAGCACTTTTTTGGGGAATAAAAATCAAAAGCTATATGTGTATTGTGTATATTTTACCGGTAATCTGTATAATCCGGTATTCTATACAATACCTAGGCAATGTATAAAATAAATAATAATAATCCTGGACATTATGACACCCAGCGCCACCTAGTTTATATACTACATACTTTTTATAAATAAATACATATTATACATAGATACATCCATGACTCGGATACAAATGTTTATGCTCATCACACAAACATTTGTCCCTACCGGGATTCGAAACCGGGACCCATAGCACAGCAGGCAGCGTTATACCGTTGAGCTAAACGGGTCGTCCAGGCAATGCATGAAATTTTATGAATATTATTCCCCATTACATACTTTACCTAAGTAATGTATACAATTCCTAGGGATTGTTTAGAGTACCTGTTGTTGCACCGGCAATGTGCAACTAAATTCAACTAAAGAAGAAATATTCCTGGACATATTCCTGGACATTCCTGGACATTATGGCACACAGCGCCATCTAGTTCCGTGCTAAGCAACGAGGCTTGTGTTACGGATACTAGCTGGTTGATATACTACATATATACTTTTTTTTTGTAAATACATACATATTATAGATAGATACATCCATGACTCGGATACAAATGTTCATGCTCATCACACAAACATTTGTCCCTACCGGGATTCGAACCCGGGACCAATAGCACAGAAGGCAGTGTTAACTACCGCTGGACTAACTGGGTCGTCAAATCATCAAAGAAAGGAACTAAATTCAAGAATAAATTCAAAACCACCTGTAATATTGGTGTTTTTGAAATAAATGATTTGACTTTGACTTTGACTGTGTAAATAGGTTAGGTTAGGTTCACAACTCAGTCCGCTGGTCACACCAATAGGCTACCATAGCTTTTATCGAAGGTTCTTATCAAGCAATTATTTGCACTAGAATTGTGTCAAAGGTTAAGGTGACCTCACCCAAAACTGTCCTAGTGTTGGCAGAGCCTTGGGCAAATTTGCTCAGTGACATCTAATGAGGCAAAGCCGAGTAATTTATTTACTGTGTGCGCTTGCAAAATATTTGATTACACAGCACCTAGCCTAGTCTGTGGACTAATAGGTCTAAATACGTCTTAAATCTCCAGTTCAAATTCAAGATACACGTGTCCTAACATTTCGAAATTATATACATAGTAATGATTTTGTCACTCGCTGAAACGGTAAAGGAAATCCTACTTAAAACATTTTCATGTCAAATGACGCCAAGACTGTCAAGATTGTCAAAAAATTATCAGATGTCATGTAGAGCCAATTATAAGCTGTGGTAGCCGAGCGGTGTGACCAGTTGACTGAGATGTCAGAGGTCTCGAGTTCGAACCCAAGGCACGCACCACTGACTTATCGGAAGTTATGTGCGTATTTATCACATGCTCAAACGGTGAAGGAAAACATCGTGAGGAAACCTGCATGCTTGAGAGAATTCTCGATGGCATGTGAAGTCTGCTAACCCGCAGTAGGCTAGCGTGATAGACTATAGCCTAATCTCTCTCAATTGAGAGGAGACCCGTGCCCAGCAGCCAGCAGTGGGACATTAATGGGTTGATGATGATGATGATGATGTAGAGCCAAGTTTCTGACTCTACACGCCCTAGCTCTACAAGGCCTAACTTCAGTAAACTACAGTAACTCTATACCTTATTCAAAATATGTGGCTTGGTCATTTCGTTAGCATGTGACAAATACGCACATAACATCTGAAAAATCAGTGACTTGGGTTCGAACTCGAGACCTTTGATTTTCACAGTGGTTCACTATGACGACCCAATTAGTCCAGCGGTAGTTAACACTGCCTTCTGTGCTATAGGTCCCGGGTCCGCATTCCGGCAGGGACAAATGTTTGTGTGATGAGCATAAACATTTGTATCGTAGTCATGGATGTATCTAACTATCTATGTATATAGATGGCGCTGTGTCATAATGTCCAGGGATATTTATTCACTAGACTATCACAGTTTTCGTTAAGACCACCTATGTCTGAATATAATAATAGATACTATAATAGTTTTATGATAATATTTCTTATTATTTTATTCATAAACACCCCGAAAAGAATGTAATAAAAATAGTTGTATGCTTATTTTGTATTTAAATATGCCATTGACTTTTGACATGGCTTTTAAAAGACAACTGGTATAATAAATTTAAATAAATAGTTTCATAAAGCTGAGCTACACGGCATATTTGTAGACGATGTGTGCGGGTTTGATGTAGAATCTGAGCAATACGATAGATGAAACTGTACTTATTTTAAATCAGTTAAATCACACACGATTCCGCATCGATTCCCGCATAAATTGTGCGCATGCATTCTGTGTGTTCTAACCTTTATAGACTATATGTATATACATATTACTTATTATATCAGTTTTATGACTTTACTGACTTTTTACCATCAGGTGAGCCGCCTGCTCGTTTGCCCCCTCATCACAATAAAAAAAAAGAGAACACATACATACCATCACGCCTATCGCCCCTGAAGGGTTAGACAGAAGTGTAGTAATCTAGATAGGTATATCCACTTTTTACCGGTATGTTTTAGATCCCATGTAATAAGGGGTGAGCCTATTGCCATCAACCCGTACGTAATAGATGGTCGCCGGATTAGTCCAAGATAGCAGTCTAATTTGTAAAATGTAATTGTTGAGATGTGTAAGTGTGAGCGGGCACATACAGAGAAATGGAGGCCAAGAGTGTGTTAATATTATCATCGGTTGTTCTGTATTTCTATATCAGTAGTTTTTATATCTCGGCTTGGTAAAATGGATTGGTATATGCTAGCTCACATAACCATAGGTAATGATTGCACTCTATATTGTATACTGATTGTAGTATTGTATAGAATCACTTATTAAATAAACAGACAGAAATGTGTGCTGGGGAGTTTGTTGCGCCGCTTCTTCTTCCCAGCAAAACTACTAGGAAGCGGTGAAGGGCGGGCGTTTTTGGGGGCTGTCTTTATTGTCGACGTTCAAAAAGAGCCATTTAAATTTGGCCTACTTTGAATAAATGATATTTTGACTTTTGACTTTTGAACCCGACACGAATCCGAACTCCGAGTTGTTTCTGAGAATTTATAGATTAGAAAAACTAAAGAATGCTTTGCTCGACCTGGTAATTGAACCCAAGACCTCAAGCTCAACAGCCACACTCACCATCACTAAACTAACGAAGCTTGTCAGTAACAAAAAGACGGTTTTTTTTTACAAATATACGTTACAAACTGATTATTATTCGTTTTAAAATTATGTTTATCATATTCACACGATGTTACCAGTTCGGATAATAATATGGGTAAGTATGGGAGTATAATACAGCTAAATCATCACGCTGCTCGCCACGGGAGGTCGGCAGTTGATTAGGTCAGAGTGTAGATTGTATATCACCCATAGACAACCAATTGAGTTTTATTCGTCTTCGTTGTACAATAATTTATGGTATTTGGGGTTCCTTGGTATAAGTTTTATTCGGGATGTGAAAAAAGAACGATTGATAGAGACATATAACAATAAAAGAACAATATAATTATTGTTTTTATAGTTTTTTTTGTTTTTTATATAGGTGAATATTATCATACAGCGCCATCTAGTTTCAATCTTAGCAACTAGGCTTGTTTTACGGATACTAAAAGATTGATAAACTACATATAGTTATATTTATCTGTTTGGAAACGGCCATTAACAGACTCATCACAAATGTCAGTACTCATCACACAAACATTTAACCATACCGGGATTCAAACCCTGATCAGGGAAGGGACGTCCTAAATTCCGTTGTGATATTCAGGTTATAATTTTGATAAACAATGTCACTTACTAGACCTATTTTTCAAGTAGGTAACCTCAATTACCTTTTCTACTGCTCACCCATTCATCCGTAGGATAGTTTTCTTCGAAACTGTATGAACATTTACCTGTAACAATAAAATTACTACATCAGTATTCTGAAGCACATAGTATCATGATTAATTAACATTCAAGATGGCATCCCTAAATGACTTGAGGTGTTTTTGATGATTTTTTGACCCTTCTAATCTCACATGAAATCTTCTAAAATGAGTTTTAATGCATAGAATTTATTCAAACAAATATAATTTGAATTGATTTGTGATATACCGCGGTTAAATCCGTAAAAATACTTTTATTGAAACCGTGAATTGCATGTTACAGCGATATTTATGCCATGGAGGGTGCAATTTATTTATTTATTGCGCAAACCGCAAACTTAAACTGTAAACGCGATAATTATGCAAATTAACTATTAAAAGAACTGTCGGTATTACCCACTAACACAACCTCCTAATGAGTTCCAACAGGCATGGCGGCAATTAAGACCAATTATGTCATTGTCGACGGACCTTTGCCCAGCTCTGGGCATAACTCATAGCCCCTTTATCGTGATACAAGTGTAATTTAAAAGTGTCGATGCATTTTTCTTCGAGCAATTTAAGCTACAATGCGTACGCGTGAGTGAGTTGGGGTTGAGTATAGTTCATGCGCTTAAGCGGTTTAGCGAGCGGGGCGGTGGTTTAAGTAATAGCTGCGCCTACTGCGGTTAAGATAACCATCGGCTAGGAACCTTAATATACTTTGACCTTACCGGGCCCCTATATATACAATGTGGAGATGACAATATGACTTTAAATGAAAACACTGGCAATACTGGTTTATAGAAACATTTGTAAACTATCAAATAAATCCGAACATGGAAATTAAAAAAAAAAAAAATTTCTTACAAACTAAATAGCTTAAAACTGCAAACAAAATAAAACACCATTTATAAAAATGGTACACTGACCTGCGATAAGAATGGCAACGCAGCTTGGTTTCATTCATGTTAAAGCTGTGGCCGACGCAGCGACGTAATGTTTGGCGCCATTATTCTTATTGTTATTAATGCTCAATTACACAAATCAAATCACAGAATATTAACCAAATAGTCGGGCATCATTCACCCGCGAGTTATTCACTGATCAATTTATTATTCACAATCACTTTTCGATCACATAATTATGTCGCCAGTCATTAAATTTTTTTATTTTCAATATGTCCGCCGTGTTCTTGAATACACAAACTACACCGACGTATAATGTTATTTCTCACTCTTGATAATAGGTCTCACGGTATGTCCGTACAGCTAAAGCGGCATTACCGTGACACTCCCCATAAATTAAAATCATATCAGTGTACTCCGAAGCGGTATAATTGTAACGAGGCATGATTATTTAATAATAAAACCTTGAAACACCAAGTATTAAGCGTCTAATTTCGCAAAGTTCACTTAGCTATTTAACTAAGTACCTATAATACGTTTATGTGTCCTGTCACTATTAAAACAAAGCGTCAAATTTCGCACAACACAACACAACACAACAACAAAGATACGATAACACTCGCGCGGCGACTTCAAACGGGCGCGGGCGCATCCGAAATTCCAGAGAAAATAAAATGCGTCACAGGCAGTAAGGACGTCCGGTGACACACTGACCGCGTAACCTAGACACGTCGACAAGTAAGCAAAGAGGAAACAAGCAAACTTACCTATCTCTTTCGCACATACATATTTTCTTATCTAGCTGTGATGACACGCTTTATGACTCTTATGGCTCGGGCATAAAGTATAATTTGCATTGAGAAAATAAATTTGATAGAAAAGGCGTAGGTTTTTAAAGTGGCGAGCTGGCAACGTAAGTCGTTAACCTGTCGCGTGCTCTCCTGTTTACAAAACATCATGTCGAAAATACTTAAAATGAAAAATAATGTCCTGTGGCTAAACTACTGGATATATTCATTTGATTTTTTGTGTGACGGTTGGGAATATCATGACTTATACGAAGTTTCATTTATGATCATATTGTCCTCCCCACATTGTATATATATATATATATCTTAATCATCACATCAATCGCTAGACATCCACCCACAGCTGGACATAGGCCTCCTCCAAAGATTTATACGATGTGTATTTATCATAGTGGTTATGTTTTAGGATTTTTGTGTAAACGAGTGTATATAGTTTATTAAGTATTTAATATCCAAAAAAGAAGCCTATTTGCTTGGCTTGGATATTATTATTACTTTTGATAACTCTAAAACGGTGTCAAAAGCTTTTAAACAAAAAAATAAAATTGGTTGTACGACAGGGGAGAAGGTACGGAACTATTTGTGTATGTATGTGAGAGTTTGTTTTGAAATAAAGATTTGAAAAAGTATGTTACTCATTCACGAATAATACAATAATATAGCAATCACATTAGAATAAAACATAGGCTATATTTTAAGCGGACAAAACCGCGGGTATTAGATAATAAAAAAAACTGGTTTGAATGTGCGCAAGACAGAACGAACAAGCGTGGCCGATGAGTTATACCAATATAGATGATGATGATGATAATAAAAAATATTTTTCAAAACGCTTTGCTCTCATGTTTTGTACCACAAACAAAGTCATCGGCGAGTCAGGCTGTCAAACGCGGTTTATTCAGCTTTTCAATTGAGTCCCATCATCTTGTGAGTCAACTGCATGCGTCATTCGTGTGTTATGTTCCTCTTTGAACCTTGCATGCATAATGCGATTTACTACCTCAATGCACCGACATGCAAAAGGTAGATTACACATATTATTGGTGCGTTTGCTAGATGTTTCACGCGGCTTTGCACCCTCCCCAGGCCCCTACCTCATTAAGCAATCATATTTTAGGTAACTTCTACTTCTACATCGAACAAAGGTAGACATATCACATGATCTGTGTGTTTGTCTATAGGTAAATATTGTCCTGTAAATATTTTGCATTAATGAGATTAAATTAGCATACATTGGACCCCTGTTAGGTTTCGTATCTACCCCCTTCGGCGATGCAGGTCCTAAGTCTGTCAGTACATCTAATTTTCCACTCTGCTTGCCTAGTCATCTCATGAATCAAATGTATGCGTCATTTCAATTGCATCTATATTCTCTGATGAGGTGTAACTGCTGACAACTGCCTCTACATTGCATAGGAAATTTATGTCCATTGCATTATTTATTTAGATGACTAATAAGAAAGACATTTTATCGTCTCGAGTTCCTGATTTATATGTTTACAATTATGTCATCATCAACCCGCAGGAGGCTAGCGTGGTGGACTATAGCCTAATCCCTCTCAAATGAGAGGAGACCCGTGCCCAGCAGTGGGACGTTAATGGGTTGATAATGATGTCATCAGAAATCATTATTTTACTTGTTAAGGAATGCATTTCAATGGTATAATCTAGAAAGAATATCTTAAAGGAAAAAAAAACAAGGAAAACATTAGTTCATAAAGTATCATAGTAGTTTACTGTAGTATCAATACCACTTCATACATTTTTACTTACAGTGGTTGAGTGATCTGCTTATGCGTTGGGTTGCAGTTTCGATCCCCGCACAGAGTAAATATTTGTCTAATTTATAGTACAGGTAATTGTAGCGGGTTGATTCTACCTGAGCGTTTGTGTACGTGAAAAATTGTGTTTGCAAACGCACTCACGACCAAAATTCACATGGAACTACATTATTCTCATATTGATATTGCATTATATGTATACATATAAACATTCTAAGGAAAGTAATTTCCTATATTGTAATTTGTATTTATTTAAAAGAGTATCTATGGCGTTTTTTGCCGGCTCTTCTCGATAAGACCTGCTTTTTGGAAACGGGCAACTAGTTTTAACAATTCAAAAGCACCTATAACATTGGTCAACTTGAAATAAAATATTGTGCGACATTTGACACAGCACCATCTAGTCCCAAACTAAGCTGAGCTTGTACTAGACAATGGATATAATACTTATATACTTTTTTTTTGTAAATACATACTTATAATACATAGGAAACACCCAGACGAACACAAACACTTGTATTCAACACATAAATATTTGTGTCCCGTAGGAATCGAACCCACAACCTCGTGATCAGCAGTCCGGTACTGGAACCACTAGACCACAGAGGTCGCCAAAAGATATGATTTTGACTTAAGGGCTTAGGGACTTGCTTGACTTAGGGACTTAGGGACATCGTTTAATAAATCTTGGGTACAAGTCACAAACGGAACACACCAATCGCCACCAAGTCACTGTCATAACATGAAATCTGTTAAGATCTAAAACGACAAGCGCACCAATGCTCTCATACGATATTGAACCACATTATGTACTGTCATGACAATCATGAATTCTTTTTTTAGAATTCCAAACTTATATAAATGTTACTTGGCCTTTTTGTCCATGTTTTCATTGACGTGAGAACGAATTAGCGGTTGTAAATTCTAGTCTCACGATTCAGAATTGACAATTTGAATTATATGGTGGTTGGTGGGTGAAGGTGTAGAGGAGAGGTCAAATAATGGATGCAAAGATTGAAGGGCGGTAATTAAATAAATAGTAATAAATAAATATATCCGGACATTATGACACACATTAGGACATTATGTCCGTGGTAGCCTAGTGGTGTGACCAGTGGACTGAGATGTCAAAGGTCTCGAGTTCGAACCCAAGGCACGCACCACTGACTTTTTGGAAGTTATGTGCGTATTTATCACAAGCTCAAACGGTGAAGGAAACCATCGTGAGGAAACCTGCATGCTTGAGAGATTTGTCTCGATGGCATGTGAACTCTGCCAACCCGCAGTAGGCTAGCGTGGTGGACTATAGCCTTATCTCTCAAATGAGAGGAGACCCGTGCCCAGCAGTGGGACGTTAATGGGTTGATGATGATGATAATGATTATGACACAGCGCCATCTAGTTTCGAGCTAAGCAACGAGGCTTGTGTTACGGATACTAGTTGGTTGATATTATGTACTACTTATATTGTGTTTTTTTTGTTGTAAATACATACATATTATATATAGATACATCCATGACTCGGAAACAAATATTTATGCTCATCACACAAACATTTGTCCCTACCGGGATTTGTACCCGGGACCCATAGCACAGAAGGCAGTGTTAACTACCGCTGGACTAATTGGGTCGTCAGTCAATTATGTTTAAAAATAGAATAAGAGTTGAGGTGGCAAATAAGTTTGATGATAAGCGATTACCGGAGCCTATAGACGTTTGCAACACCAGAGGTGTCGCTCGCGGTTTGCCCAGCATTGGGACAGTAAACGATGAAATGTTCTTAGCACAGTAATAACATACTATGATACCTGTCGTCCCCGAAGGGTTAGGCAGAGCTTTACTAATACTCCAACATTTTGCTGGTATGTTTTAAGTCCTATGTAATAAGGTGGCGAGCCTATTGCCTTCAACCGGGCATTCGGGGCTGTTTTCAAAGATAAAACCCTATAACACTTTGCTCGACCCGGGAATTGAACCCAAAACCTCACGCTCAGCACAGTATTGATGAATTACATTAATACCAAAGGCTCCCACGGAGCAGTAACAAGTCAAACGCTTCAATTGTGCTCAATAACTAGGTTAATCAAATGCTATAAATAGAAACCATAAACATTTATATAGGTTTTAAGACCTATCTAAATTTATTAACTAATTTCATGGAGACTATTGTGGACATGCTAGCTTTTGCCCGTGACTTCATTTGCGTGGATTTGGTAATTGTATACAATCTGCTTATTTATTTCAACAATTTTTTATGACATTACGTCATTAACACAGCAAAAAATGGCAAAAACAAAACACGTTTGTTCCCATAGGAGCCACCCTTAAATATTTATTTCATTATATTTCTAGTATTTGTTGTTATAGCGGCAAAAGAAATACGTCATCTGTGAAAATTTAGATTGTCTAGTTATCACGGGTCATAATATACTGCCTGGTGACAGACAGACAGAAAGATGGATAGCGGAGGCTTATTAATAGGGTCCCGTTGGCACCTTTTAGGTACGGAACCCTAAAAACAGAATAGGTACCTAGTCTTCAGATCACTTCACCTCAGTAATGTGTGAAAGTACAACATCCATTTCATTAAATATACGATCGAAATTTAACCGTATGGTCAATGAAAATTGAATCAGATGTTTTGTTTCTGAGAATTCGTTTTACTGTTACCGAAAGTCGCCTCATTTTAAGTAGGTAGGTGCTTATTATACATGTAAAAGTTACATATTTTAGCAATATTACTTAGGTTGTGAGAAAACAATACCGTTAGTGCGTCTTTTCCCTTTGAAAACCTTAATAAGATTGAATTAATACGTAGTACGGGTCCTAAATAACTGGTCCCTAATAACCAGAGACTGTGAGAAGTGGAAAAAGAGTGGGGAGGGAGGCTTTTGCCCAGCAGTGGGGCACTACATTCTTTTAACAATAATAATAATGGGTCCTAATATTAAATAACTTTGATTTGAACAGCTGTTCAACTGATAGATAATTGTAAATTTACACTTTGAAACTTGAAACACTTTCTTGTATTCAGAAGGAAGAAGAAAGATAAAGAAAGAAGGAGTCTTTGGATATCGATCTTTATTCAAACATTTGAAGGCTAAAAAACAGAAAACAGAAATGTCTCGACACAAATTCTTTTTATTAGATTGTTAACAGACTATTCAAAATTAAAAAGAAAAGATAAAAATCCATAAAACACTCTTACAGAAAATTGTGTAACATACATTATTTTTTAACCAAGTGTTACTTTACCATATCTCCGGTATGTTTACCAAAGGATTGAGGTATGTTTTATAAAATCGTGAGGGTTTTATGGTCATTTCATCAAGATA
This sequence comes from Craniophora ligustri, assembly GCA_905163465.1. Classification (NCBI taxonomy): domain Eukaryota; kingdom Metazoa; phylum Arthropoda; class Insecta; order Lepidoptera; family Noctuidae; genus Craniophora; species Craniophora ligustri. Next base: position 2,095,561 of record LR990981.1, read on the forward strand.
AGGAATCTTAAGAGATAACTGCAGTTATTTGGGCCTCTCAACTCAACCGACTTTTTACGATGTTAATAAGAAGAATGTTATCACTTTAACACAGATGTGAATTCAAATTAATTTGACGGTAATTTTTATTCTGTGAAAGTTGAGAAAATACACAAGATTGTATTACATACACCGAAGAGAGTAAAATCGAAAGTTCTGCCGGTAAATATAATAAATGCTGTTTATTATTTGTTATATTGGTATTTCTGAAGTACTAGATAATTGTATACGTATATTAATTCTCATTGTACAAATTAAATGCGATACGTATTATTACAATCCCACTGCTGGGAGTCAGGGTCAGATCTCATCTCTCTCAGGTTTCCTAACGATGTTTTCTTTCACCTTTTGAGCATGTGATAAATAGCTACGCACGGAATTTCGAAAATTCATTATTATTATAGCATAAAGTAATCATAATTATTAATTTATATTATATTTAATCTACTACCTACATATATTTTACATTTAGTACTTTATTAGAGGGAAAAGGCAAAACATATGCAAGCCTACTGGTATTGCAAATGTCCATGGGCGGCGGTGATCACTTACCATCAAGCCGCCTGCTCGTTTGCCCCCTTATCACCATAAATAAAGACTTTCTTTTCCAATTTCAAATCCTTACTATTTCATTAATCTACAAGTTTAATTACAATTCGCTCACATTGATCTAATCAAAGTAATCACTTCACTTAAAAAGTTACAAAGTAACCCAAGACCCTAACACATGGAAGAAAAAATTACGTTTAAACGTAACCCAGTTAAAGTAACCAGTGTTATCAAACTAACCAAATGTCGAGTCATTGCAGAGTAAGAATTAAGTTTGAACAATGTCGTTGAGCACAATAAAGGCTATTAAAAGCTTATCAGGTGGCCGCGTTATAGGCTTGTGCTTAAGTAATGTTCCAAGCTTTCGTTAAAGGAATAGGTCACCATTTTTTGAAGTGGATTGTGGGCTTCATGACATTTATAACGAAATACTATATAAAATTTTGACAACCTGATTGGCGCTGAGGCTGAGCGACCGGCTTGTCACGGGTTGCGGATTCGGTCCCCGCACGGAGCAAATTTTTGTACGTTCTACAGGTAGTTGTTCCCGGTCTGGGCGTTTAGGTAAGTGTACATTTGTGTTTGTAAGCGCAGCCACGATACAGGAGAAAATCCTAGTGCGGGGCAGTTTTAATAAAAAAAAAAAGTATATTAAAAATGCTTTGAAAATACATGAAGTCCTAATAATTTAGATAGGTAAGAAATAAGTGAAATAAAATGATGAAGTGAACTCAATAAACATATGTGTATATTATAATACGTAAAGCAAAAACTTTGTATCCCTTTTTACGAAAATTGCGCGGACGGAGGATGAAATTTCCCAATATAGTATTATAGTTATATGTATAATATTATAGTCACTTATAGTTTTTATAGAGAAGGAGTGATTCTGCACTATAAAAACTATTAGTTATATTTTTTTTAATTATGCATATGAACTTATAATTTATGTTAGTTATGGTCGAATTTCGAACAGTGGACGTGGGGGACCACTAGTTTGTGAAAAACCACAAAGTGTAGTTAGTTTGATGCGTGGCACAAATAGATTAAATGTATCTATTGTACGGAATTTATCTAGAATTTAACTGTCTAGTACTAGCTTTTAGTTCTAGGTATTCCGAGGCCAAAGAGTTATCTAGACTCTTTGGCCCCTTCGGCCTTTCATAGTATAAAACAGGCTGAATGAATTTCTAATCTTGCTACGATCAAGATTGACAGTACTGTCGGATAGCGCTGACAGCTGTTCCATGTGACCTACCTAGACCTAATATACTAGCCTAGTACAGAGCTAGTATATAAAGAGAACAGGTAAAAAGAATCATCTCTTGTTTTTACGGTTCCGTACCCAAAAAGCGCCAACGTGACTCTATTATAAAGCATACGCTGTCCGTCCGACCATCTGTCTGTCTGTCACCAAGCTGTATCTCATGAACCGTGATACCTAGACAGTCGAAATTTTCACAGATGATGTATTTCTGTTGCCGTTATAACAAGAAATACTAAAACTAGAATGAAATAAATATTTTTGGGGGCTTCAATACAAACGTGTTATTTTTGCCATTTTTTGCTTTGTATTAATTACGGCGATAGGTAGCGTGCAAATGGTACGGAACGCTTTGTTTGCTAGTCCGACTCACACTTGGCCAGTATTTTGTATACCACGAATGTGTCAAACAAGCTCACAGCTTGCCTGATGGTAAGCGGTTACCGTAGCCTATAGACGTTTGCAACACCAGAGGTATCGCTCGCGCGTTGCCGACCTTTAAAAACTCATCATTGTCGTACTGAAACGGCGTAATATTTAATATAGTTTATGAAGTATTGTAGTGACAGGAGCTTTAAAGCCTTTTGGCTGTAAAAAGCCTTTGTAAATAAGCACAAATGAGCTTGGAAAATCGTTTGAGAACAAAGCCTTTCTCTGTCATGTAAGCAACTCATTCACTTAATACAACATCTATGAATGAAATATATTCACCTTGTATGTATAACAAACATCCCGATCGTGATACAGGGTGTAAGCAAAAACAAAGATTGTGTGCCAATTCAACTGGGTAACCGGTTCGCTTTACCAGTATAGGGATGGGAAAATATCGAGAGTTCCTGCGATATCGATTATTTATGAGTTATCGATAGTTCGTGAGTTATCGATACAACACATAAAAAAAAACATGTATACCCTAATAGATTTAAGACAGTATTAAATTTCGATTATAAATTATTTATACTATGTGAGATTTACTAATCTTGTAGAATCATGAATAATTTGAGTTTTGGGGAAAAGTTCGAAGACTAGTTCAGACTGCAAACCGATTTTAATCTACGTATCTTTTAACTGATGGTTGTTGGATGTCGATAACTATAGTAGTCAAAATTATATGTTATTAAAATAAATGTACTTTTTATCGTTGCGTACTTATATTACACAATCCCGACGAAAATCCTTGGTGGAGATATATGTCCAACAGTGGACGTCAATTAGCTGTAATTATGAATCCCAACGTACCGGATCCTTTATAATCTGCATGATCGCGAGCAGACTATCTGTCTGCGTGTATACTTATTTATTACAATATTCGCGTAATCGTAAGAAATCATATTTCTAAGTACATCTACTTTCCTGCAATTGTCAGGCCGTGACATCTCTTTAAATCGAGTTGTTAGGAAGTCTGTTCCGTTAATGACGTATGAATATTCAATCAATTGAACCGTGCTTTTGCTGTTAGGTGACTAGTCACGACTCGCGACTGTAATGGGATTGTACGCGCACATCTTTAATTAGTTCATAAAATTAATAGTATTAATTTCTATTACTAGATAATTGCGTTTAAGCCTCATATTCTTTCATTATTTTCCAACTATTTTTGACAAACAATGGGCTTACAAAGGCTTTTTTAATTAACGATATTAAATTCAGTTGATTTGCGTGTTCAATTTAATTAGTAACTAGCTGCCCGCCCCGATTTTCCACGGGTTATTAGATATTTAATAACTATTTAAATAATTATAATCTTCGATATTTTAAATAAATCATAGCCTATTTTCATCACTCATAATGTTTTTTTTTATTTATACATTTTAATTTATCCACATTCATACATTAAGCTTAATTAATTACTTGTAATACCATTAACAGCCAACCCGCAGTAGGCTAGATTGGTGGACTATAGTGACTATAGTGAATATATATCCCTCTCAAAATGTGAGGAGACCTGCCCAGCAGTGGGACAATAATGGGTTGATGATAATGAATACTATTAACGCAGATCTCTTACATAAATAAAGCAAAAAGTATATCGACCCAAAAAAAATCCAAATATTTGTTTGATATCGATAAAATTTACGTCCATTTTTGTAATATGTACGAAATTAACACATCAAAAATGGTAACGAGCGTCGAGTTATCGAAAATCACAACAAAGCATCGTAATATCGATAAAAGTAACAACACTATTGCAGAATGCGGTGCAGTGACTCTATGTGAATGAACACTACAGTTTGTCTCGGGTTTATAATACTAATCCTGCATCCCTTTCCCACGCCTACAACCTTAACAAGAGCGATAGAGATAGCGCAAGTCACGGAAGGATTATAAAGCCGTAACTTGGCCGAGGTACAGGCTTTTTGGGATTATAAAAAAAACAATGACGCTATAGTTTTGTGTTCTTATTTGTTACTCTGTTTCAGTAACAAAAAGACAAAAAGGTTACAACCTAATAGTTTTTTTAGTAATTTGGAAGTATCAAAAACGTTTTTTTAACAAAATATCATGTATCTGACATTTATTAAATTATTCTCAAACAATATAAGAGCTGTGATAGGCCAGGGGTGTCACCAGTGGACTGTGAAGTTAAAGGTCTTGAGTTCAATCCGTGTGCATTTGACCCATGATGAAATGGTGAAGGAAATCATCTTACGGAAACCTGCATCCCTGAGAGATGTTCTCGATGGCATGTGAAGTCTGCCGACTGGCAGGAGACTAGCATGGTGGACTATGGCCTATGGAGGGAAGCAGGTAGTAGTCCCTCCACTGGTAAAGGAGGATCCTCCGACCAGGCGTGGTGTTGTGCCTGGCGGGCTACTGCCCAACGGTTGATGTTGGGTGGTTGTATATATGCTATCTCGCGTGCATATTTCACTTGCGCGAGGTAGGATTATTTTGCGTCATCGCCCTGAGTCCTTAGTTCTTAAAGGCCAGGATATTTTATCCTGGACAGAAACTATCCTATGTCCTTCCCCAGGACTCAAACTATCTCCATAACAAATTTTATCTAAAACGGTTCAGCAGTTAAAGCATGAAAGTAAGACAGACACACGTTCGCAGTTATAATATTAGTATGGATAGAATGAGACATGATTGTACCAACTTTTTATCTCCAGCGAGATTACTAGTTATCTACAAATTACCACAGTATGATTTACTGACGTACCAGCGCATCCAGTATAACAAGATGCGGCTGACTTTAGTCCAAGCAACTTCTGTTTAACCGCAACCCAATTATCTAGTATACCGATATACTGTGGTCAGACTACCTTAGTACGTATAGAACGGACTGAGATTATAGTGAAGTGGATTAGGGAAGTTGAAAGAATGTTCTAGAAAGAGGGATTGTCAGGTTTGTGTAATAGAATTAATATATTGAATGTATTGCATAATATATAACAAGGGGAGGCCTACGTCCAGCAGTGGACGAATATGGGCTGATGATTATGATGATGATGATGATAAAATATAACATGCATGTCGCACCCAACGGGTTAGGCAGAGGTGTAATTAATACTTAGGTATATCCCATTTCACCGGTATATTTTTTAAGTCTTTGTAATAGGGAGCGACCGGCGAGCCTATTGCCAAATTGCCATTAACCCGGCATGAATCCTCATCCTAAACTACGATTTTCTACTGAGAATTTTATAGAAAGACCCAATAATACTTTGCTCAATTGAGAATCGAACCCAAGACCTCTTGCTCAATAATTGCACTAAAGGAATTTATAAGGCAGATGTCAGTGGGGAATAAATGCCCTAGAAGGACACAAATTGACCTTTTAGTTCGTTACTAACTCCTTCAAAAAGGTCAGGTACGCCGTACCCGCAGCCGGTGCGCGTTTATGACAAATGTATGAATGTGGACGAAGCAAAAGTGGTATGCAAGGATCGCAATTGTAGCGCGTTTTGTTATTTAGTTTAAAAGATATGTGTATTTATGTTTCATCATTAATTTTTCCCACTAGGTAGGTACTAGGGGACGGGTCTCTTCTTGTTTGAGAAAAATTAAGGTAAAGCCCACCCCACACTACGTGTTGGTAGATTTTACACGCCATCGAGAAAATCTCTCAAGCATGCAGGTTTCCTCACGATGATTTCCTTTACCGTTTGAGCATATGATAAATTCGCACCTAACTTCGAAAAGTTTTGCATGTGGTGCATGTGTTGGGATGACATACACATCCACTAAGCTACAGACTATTATATATGTATATAGGACTAGCTAATATTTGCACATATTGTCTAATATTATCTTAGATACATCTTTCAGCATTCATAGGAAGTTAACTATGAGGAGGTCCACACAGCTGCCTCGGAGATAAAATCACATGTTAAATGGCGTAATAGACTCAAGTATATTAATACTATTCCATCACTGGCAAATGCTTTGCACATGTGAGCTTGGTTTTATCAGGATATTGAGGTATTAAAGTACTAGAGATGACGAAGCAAGTTGCAAATGGTGACTGACTTTGAGCGTGTCTATTTCATATTTTATTAGTTTTAAAATTAATTCAGATTAATTTAACAAGATGTAAGTGTACGGGATATGCATGACAAAAACTAAAATATAACATAACATACCATCACGCCTGTAATCTCTGAAGGGCTAGGTAGAGGTGTACTAATTTACACACACATTTCGCCGGTATTGGTCTATTGCCATCAACCGGGCATGACGTCAATTTAATGTTTATATAATTTGACAGTTTAATCAATCTTGATAAAACAAAATTGAAATAACTACTTTGAAGATTATACGGTAAACAAAGTACGAAAGAAAGGTGAAACAAAACTAAACAGTGAATTAAAAAAAAGAATAAAGGTATGTCCCACAATTTTGGTTAAACGCAACTCTTTAGTACGGTAACTCAATACTTCAATGTCGAATCTAATTTCACAGTCTGGTAGCTATGATAAAGTTTTTCGGTTAGGAACTAGCCTACAAATAAAACTAAAGACAATAAAGAGTTCATTCAAGTCAAGGTTATTACTATTACTAACATTTGGTGTTGCCATTTGTATTATTGTAGAAAAAGTTTGTGGTTAGGACTTCGTTATTTGAAAACCTATTTACTGTGCAAATGCTGAACACGTGTCTTATTTCAGTACTGTGCAAATGGATGTTTTGTTTCAGAATAATTGAGACTAGATTAGACTATAGTCCCCCTTCCTAGAATGTGGGCTAGCAGACACCAGAATAAAAACCCTCTTAAAGGATACATGTTGTCCTTGTAACGTTTTGTCATAATCAATGAGGAGCGAAAAATAAATGTATTCTTATACATTTATTTTTCGTTTCCTCACTTTTGTATTGTTTCTTGCGTTGTCACAAATTTTGACATGTACAAACGCCCAGACCCGGTAAAACTACCTGTAGATCATACGAATATTTTCTCCGCGCCGGGATCTAACCCGTTGCCCATGACGCACAATCCGATCGCTCGGTCAATGCGCCAATTGAGTCGTCAAAATACATATTATCTACCGTTATCAGACAATTTTTAAGATTTATATGCCTACTTATCAGTTTGCGGAAGTATGATAGCAGTGGTTTTGTGGCATCATATCAGTAAAATTGAAAAGGAAACGTGCCTGAAGATTTTCTCGATGGCATGTGAACAATAATGGTTCATGACGAATATAACACAAAGGCTACTAAAAAAAAGCCTCTCCTATTTATTTCCACAAGAACCGGTTGTAATCAGGCCGCATCTAAAAACTTCCAGATCGGATGACCTTTACCAGGGACGTCCATCTTGTTTGCACTCGTCCTATTGTGCCGAATTTGTTTTTGTGAATGTGTTCACCATTCACATTCGCCATTTTGCTTAGTACATGGATAGTCTGGCTGTGACCGTGGCCTCGTTTTGTGACCTGATCTGAGAAATCAAAGGATTCGGGTTCAATATCGAAGCTTTTTTAAAGTTACGTGCGTATTTATCACGTGCTCAAACGGTGAAGGAATACATCCCGAGGAAACCTGTATGCCTGATGCCTCGCAGTAGGCCATCGTAGTGGACTACAGTCTGGTCAAGCTCGTAAAAGAGGAGACTGTGCCCAGTAGAGGAACAGTAAATGAGTTACTGTTGATGGATAGACTAAAAACTGCCCCTTTCACAGTTGAAAAAATCCGTACACCATCAACAAATCCATCACGGTCCGGTTTACACGAAACTTCCTACTGAGAACGTGTGATCTGTGGAATAACCTTCCCGCAGCAGTATTCCCGAACCAGTATCACATGGGAGACTTCAATAAAAGAGCATACAGACACTTAGAAGGCCGGCCACGTATTGGTGGCAGCTATGATGTCACTGATGTCAATGGGCGGCGGTAGAGTCTTTATGACAAACATAACCTCTTTGCATTTCCAAATATAACAGTTTTGTTATTAATGCAATTAGATATGTTATGACCAATTTCAAGTTCCTGAATGCTTGTCCATCGCATGCAAGTTTACATTAACGACTAAGTTCCATTAGTTGATACAACTTTACGATTTGCGTGGGGGGGAGAGACACTTTATTTTCTGCCATTCTGTCTGGCGTCTGCGAATAAATGCATTCATTTTTGTTACCGAAATATAACTGGGCTTTTTGAATTAAGTATGTACATAAGTAGATGTTCATAAGAAGTTTGTGTGTCTTAGAGATCTGATTCCTCTTTTTGACAGAATATTTTTTGGCGTTGGTTTTGAAACCGTGAAACAAATATAGGAACACATATATTATATTATTGTCCAGTTTTTTTAACAGTATACACAATAAAGACGAACGGCAGATTTGGTACAGCATACTTTTTTTGTTGTTCTGTTATAGAACTTGTACCACTTGATAAGGCAACTAAGCTATTTATTTTCATGTAAGTGTACTATTTTTAGAACTTCGCATTAATTAATTATATCAATAAAAAGATTTTAATAAAGAAACGTAATACAATCGTAAACTGTGTAAATGTTTTTAGAAGTTGCCATAAGTAAAATAACACAAATATCGAAATGATAATTAATTATTTAGAAATAGAAATAACATTAAATATAAATAAATACTCATATATTATACGTACAAACGCATAATTGTTGGATAAAGTAATATTAAGTTTTTTTTAAATATAAGTAGGTATAATAATCGTACTTACAAAAACAAAGTATTGTTTTATTTACTGACACTCAAAACCCCATCAGAAATTCATCATGATCAAACTGTTGCAGTCCGCTGCTGGACATAGGTACCTATCTCCTAATACACCGAATCCTCTTCACAATCTACCTACTTAAGTAAGTAAAACACTACAAGGATAGCGACAAGCAATCTAAGACATTTACTTTACCACCAAAACAATGTTTATGTCCCTATAAGTAACAATTTACATCGGTACACTAGTACATAACCTCAAAAAATAGAACTGGTTATAACTTTTACGTCCCAAGTTCTAAAAATCTAAGAATTTAAAAAAGGCTTGTCTATCATATTAACTACCAATTAAAACAAAAAGTATCCCAAAACACGAAATTTTATTAGGTGTACGAGATTCTCATACAAGCCTGCCATTCGCCTTTGTCTTACTATTTAAACTTTAATTTTATTTATTGGCAATTTGTAAAGTTGTTGAGTTATTTATTTATGTATTTTGATGAAAAGTTTTGATTTGAATACTAAGTTTTTTTACAATTTAAAATAGTGTGACTACTTCGAAAAAGCTTCAAAGGCAAAATACATATGATGATGATGATTAAGAAGCTAAAACTGTCATTGAGTAAATATTAAATAGAATATTTTGTGTTCAACTTTTTCTATATCGAATTTCAATTTATGATTCATCGGAATAAATAAGCAAAACATAATTCCTATCAACACAAGCAAATTTATTAAACACGAAAACATTTACAAAGCATGTTACGATTGTTCCATTTAAACATAGCTAAAGAGAATGCAAAATACAACCAACTCGTTTGAGTAGCACTCCCCGTGAACGGGACGCGCGAACCCAGGTCATTAACCCCAACATGGCGTCAAAATAGAACGAAAGAATGCCCGCCATTTGAGTTCTAACCTCGAAAATTATTATAAATATGTAAATATGTGATAATGTCATAGCTTAGCGGTGTGACCAGTGGACTGTGAGGTGAAAGGTCCCAAGTTCGATTGTAAGTCAGTCCTTAGACACGCACCAAACACTAATGACTTTTCAAAGTTACGTCCGTATTTATCTCACAATCAAACGGTGAAGAAAAACATTATGAGGAATACTGTATACCAGAGAGATTTTCTCAGTAGGCTAGCGTGAGAAGAGAAGATAAATAGACTCGCCACCTATTCCAAGGGACCTAAACATACCGGCCAAATATGGGTCTACATCTACTTAACCCTTCAGGGACAAAAGGCGTGATGTTATGTTATTCTATGAGAAAAGACCCGTGCCCAGCAGTGGGACGATAATTACGTTGATGATGTAATGTGTAAACACTTCACACGTAATGATTACGTCATTCAGTATTTTATTATTAGCCCACCCTGAAGCCCTGATAAGGTTAAAAAAGAAATGGTACGTTTAAAGATTAGCTACTTCAGTTTTTAAGAGGAACACTTGAAGCGATATGATTTGGTATTTTTGTATTGGTAATAAATTAATAGTAGTTATAAGGGTTCTATTAGGCTGTGTGCTATTTAAATACAACCATTTATGGTATGTAGCGGTGTTTTGAATAATCAAACTGTTTTATTTTTAAATCTCGCGCCAAGTATCATGAACTTGACATTTTTTTAACAAATAAGCAATGACAGCAGCTCATTCCTCCAACAACAATTCCGAATCGATAAATCGTAATAGATGTTTGATCTCCATTGACACGATTAAAATTTCATCCCTTTTGTGTATTGAGGTCAAAAAACTCATTCAATTGGTGCAATGAAAGTATTCGAAAGCATGCGGGCTCGCGCTGTTGCAGTCAAATTTTAATGAAATGAAATTGATTTGAATCTTGAGATTACTCGTTACATGATGACATAGACAATGGGGCATTAGAGAGGCGACGTTTCAGATGTTACTAAGAAATCATTAGTGCTGTCAAGTGGCTACTTCGTGTCACTTAAAATGATCTATTCGATAAAAACGAATGTCGATTAAGTATTTTTATTTTTGTTAGAGGAATTGCAACTCTTTGATATTAAATTTTCAAAGAGGTTGATGTACCACAATGACGATAACTTGTCCACAGATTATTAATATAGAGTTAGCAATGGAAGCTGTCGTAATTTCGGGAACACTGTTTTTATTGAAAAGGCTTATTAATTTTAATCAGTAGATACATACAATAAAATAAATGTTCAATTATATTTTTATTGAATACTTTCGCGGATTAATAACTAAGAGGACAATAATAATTACTCGAATCTTGTAAGAAAATAAGCTGTTATTAATGCCATAGCATTCGGATTTAATCTCAAGATTATATTCACATATTTGTCTGAACATGTTTATATATAAATATTATGTCTATTTTGATAATGTCACGCATTCCTATGAACTAACGTTTCCCTGAAACTGTTTTCGGTTATAAATACCATAGACAATTTCTTGTTTCGCGCCGTTCTAATTATAAAAAGGTAGATTTTGTAATTTTATAGACCCATTTTGTTAGCTGGAGACAATTTAATTATTATAATTTATTCACATTCATAGACTATAGAAAAGATTTTGACATTTTATATATAAAATCTGTATATTTAGTGACCTAAATTCTAAGCTTTAAACTATCAAAATTAATTCCGACAAAAAAAATGATGTGTCAAATCTTAATTCCTTTTGTCGTTTGAACTGACAGCATTGACAGATTTATAACGGTGTTCGAATAGTAATTTAAATTTTGAAAACGTAAACTTTAGTTGTGTCAACGATTTATATAGATTACGAGAGGAATTGTCTATTTCTGTAAACAATGTATCCGTTTGCAGTTCATAGTTAAGTCTGTCAGGAAGAATCGGTCTAACACCTTGGTAATTAATTTATTTTACTAATTAGTTATGGCAACATTGGAGGAGATGTCAGCTGGTTAGCGCAATTAAGAATTTAGAAGGGTAGGTCATAATAGTAATTTACTGATTTCTTAAATATTAAACATTGCGAATATTAGACATTGAAATCACGTTATTTTATTCTCTCTTCTCTCAAAAGATCCAAAACGTCAAGGTTAAATGTCAATACCGCGATAAAATTCGTTAAAAGTAGCTTTTTTAAATTATGAAGCAATTTGTTAGTACCTATTTTATAACTGGGAATTCTTCTTAAAGGCACCTAACGATTTAAACTGACTGACTCAACTCATTCAACACCAAGCCAATAATTTCCTAAATCCTTTACCTAAATAAAATTATAAAAAATAGCATTTTTAAATTATTCTGTTCCTTTTACGTTATCGTTTTAAAACTAGTAGGTAGTCGTAGTCAGTCCGTCAGTGTTGCCCAACCAGATGGTTCAACCTAACCCGAAAATTGTTTTTAGGTTAACAGCAAACAATTGTTTTTCACGCTCCGTTAACCAATATTTAGTTTAAAATTAGAATAGTTTAACACATTTACGCCATGACGTGGCGTTTGATAGTGGAATTGACCTACAAATGAAGACCATAGAGTATAGAGACTATAATTTTTGAAGTTTTTGCGTCAAAATTCCTCTTGTTAATCCGTAGTAATCCTGAGATATTTCGTATTATATTTTCTAACATACCATCACGCCTGTCGTCCTCAAAGGGTTGGGCAGAGATGTACTAATGCAAATCTACATTTCGCCGGTATGTTTTAGGTCCCATGAAATAAACGTTTCATCTTTGTTATTCTCTTAATAAACATTATATTAGATAAAATAAAGTTTTTTATACAACATGATTTATCTCATTCTTTTATAAATTCAATTTAAAAGTAGAAACTTGTAATGTTGCTGAAATTTAATGACATAAAACATTTGACTTATGAAAAAAAAATTGCATCAAAAATAAAAAAAATGTATCTACAATTTAATTTCATTCTGTTTACCTACTTGTGGAAGACTAGATTCAAGTTGAACAATTCCTTAGTCCCCTACTGTCGCTAATAAAACTGGTTTAGCGACATTCACAGATACCAAACCTACGGGGACAGAACTCCCACGCGAGATCCGAATGATAACATGGAAGCGTCGGGTTACCTTACACTTTCTATTGAACCTTCTTTTTACTTCAAAACATACTTTTTATTTTAAAAGAGATGAAAATAAAATGATTCGTTACCACAAGAACTATATTGTATGACAGAAAAGTAATGAACGGTGAATAATTTTTTCATATTACGCTGTGAATGTAGCGAAATGGCCAAGTCACATATTTTGACTAAGGCTGTCATCAGACGGACTGCATCGCAGCGACCGCACGCGGTCGATATATTTAACTGCATGCAGTTGCACGTTCGACTTTGTGCAGTCATGATATCAACTGCACGCGGTCGGCTGCAGTCGAGTGAAATGAATATCAACTGTCGGCTACAGTTGTGTAGTGTCGCCGCATGTTTCCATTTCGACGTCAAACCTCACTGAGCTCCAGGTCTAGATGCTTGGCATTAACTACGTGGAGTCAGATCCGAATGCAGACAACCGCATGCAGTTGAATATAGCGACTGCGTGCGGTTGGTGATGCGACTTCGGGCGGTTGTTGTGGTGCAGCCCGTGTGATGGCGGCCTAAGGTGTAGAGTTTGTAAGCCTTGTAGAGTTATGGTGTGTAGAGTCAGAAGCTTGGTTCTACATGAGATCCAATAACTTTTTGACAGCATGAGTCTTCACGTCATTTTACATGAAAATATTTTTGGTGGTATTTTAATAGCTAGATGGCGGTGTTTCCTGTTTGTTTACTGAAAACCAATGAGAAAAAGCAAAGGCAAAAGAGGTATGCAGGGACCATAGCGCGTGGCGTTTTGTAGTTTCTGCCTACCCCCATGGGGAGAAGGCGTGAGTTTGTATGTATGTTTTACATAAACGAAAAATAAATCCAATATACGACACCATGTTAGACATGTTTAACATAAGCTTAATTAATAAATAATCTAAAATTATAATCTTAATATCAATAAAATTAAGTTATTAATTTACCAATTAATTAATTAGGAATTTTCGAAGAGAATCTAAATTTCATAATAACAAGATGGTCGTAAAACAATCAACTTAACTGACGGCATGGTAAAGAAAAGCCATAGACTAGACATTAATTAAGACACAGTATAATTAAATCATTAGAAATTAATGAATACTTGTAAAGGATGTCCAATTAACATTAATCGTATTCCAAGAAAATGAAGAAGTAAAATAAAACGTAGATACATTTAAATCAAATTAATTAAAGGGATAAATTAACTAGTATCTAATGTAGTCTAAAAGCATTAATTTGTCTATGCCTCAGTGGCACCGCTTTAGAACTATTGGTGTTCTAATTTCGAATCTTATAGGGATGTGCGTAATTATTGTGATTTTATATCGAGCAACTAGATTATCTCAAGCTATGATAACCGATAGGCGTGACCAGTGAACTGTAATGCCAAAGATTTAGTTTCGAACTCAAGGCACCACCGAGTTTTAGGAGGTTATGTGTGTATTTATCACATGCTCAAACGGTAAAAGAAAACATCGTGAGGAAACCTGCATGCTTGAGAGATTTTCTCGGTGGCGTATGAAGTCTGCCAACCCGCAGTAGACTGGCGTGGTGGACTATAGCCTGATCCTTCCTAAAATGAGAGGAGACCCGTGCCCAGCAGCGGGACAATAATTCGGTCGATGATGAATTAGATTATCGATTTATTATATCGATAGATTTATAGAAAGTTTATCGTATTAGTGGAATAATTGAAACTAGACACACTATATCGTTTTATAATTATCATAAATTGTACGAGTGTAATAAAGAAGGGAATGTCAGACACCTAAGGCATTAGCCTATAAAACTGCCAGGCGTAACCTACTGGAGAAACGGCATAAGTATTTATTATTTTATTTCTAGTTTAGATATAAAAGCACACTTATATTTAAATGACATAAATATAATAGAATGGAAATTACATTCTTCAATGAATAGTTTCTACTTTATGTGCCCTAGTTGGATTTATCCGACACGAATTCCTATATCCATAACATGATATACTATCACGCTTGTCGTCGGCAAAGTTAGGCAGAGGTGTACTTATTTACACCCACATAGCTCCGATATGTTTTAGGTACCCTTTTGCCATCAAATGGGCCGCACGAATCAAAACTACCAGCTGCTACCGAGAATCTCATAGAAAAACTCAAAGTGTTACTTTGCTTGACTTGGAAAGGGAACCCAAGACCTCTTGCTCAACAGTCGGACTTACGACCACTAGACCAACGAGGCAATTTACATTGTTATTTGAATACTGTATACCTTAATCAATCAGATTATTGTAGTTTAAGTAGCTTCTTGATATCTCCTAAGCGACAAAAGCACAAAAATAAGCATAATTTCATTTTTCTAGTAATCGAAACGTTCACATGGTTTTTACAACGTTTATTCTAAAACTTTTGTCTTTTAGGTACTATAGCAAAATATATAATAGCATGTTTTTTACTTACCAAATCCTTTAATTACAACCGATTTTGTTCTAAAACTCCTTTGTCGTTGTCCGTTGCAAAGGAGTTTTTACAACAAAATCGGTCGAACAAAAAGAAAGAAACTATAACATCGTTTTTCCTCTCATTTACCACTCTTTATGACATAAGGATCCAGCAGAATATCATCGTCAGGATATTATATCGGTTCATGCTGAGCGGGACTCCCTGTTTGGTGTGATTGGGCACACACACTTAACTAGGTATGTATCTTTTCTTCTACTTATTTCTAACTAGCTGCTTCCCGCGGCTTTGCCCGCATGGTATATAGATAAAAGGTAGCCTATGTGTTAATCCAGGTAATAAACTATATGTATGCTAAATTTCATTCAAATCTGTAAAGCGGTAAAACATCCATATCACAAACTTTCGCGTTTATAATATTAGTAGGATTTTGTATGCGCGTAAATGATTTTTCTGTTTATTTACAAGCGATTCTGTCCCAAAAACGCTTTTGTCCGATACTATAACACCTTTTTCCTCTCATTATACCACTCTGTTAGAACGGTGGCATTCTACAGAATTCCCGTGCCCATATTGTTTTAGTTAGAGGGTTATTAACCCAGCTAGGGCGTGCCGCGATCGGAGCAACGCACAATCGATACTATTTATGTTATTTTTTTTAAGTTCCTTTATGGCTTATTGGAACACCCGTTTGAATTTTGTCGTTCTCATTTTGAATTTGAATGTGGAAACAGTTTTTTGTTTTAGTAATATTAATTTTCAATTTATTTGTGTAGTTTATGTCGAAAGTTCTTTTCATTTGAATGACGTCATTGTCAACCCAATATCAGCTGTGTGATTATAAAAACTTGTGTTTTTATCATTAAAAAAAGTTATACGAAAATTTATACGAATATGAATTTTCGAAAGCACAGGGGTTCATCATGACGATGATGATGATGATGATGAGAGGTTCATTTATATATGTTACTAATCGTAATAGTCTAATCATTGGACACATAAAAAAAAGTACTTGGTTGTTCACTTTATCAAAGAAAAATTTAAGCTTTTAAATATAAAACGGAATAAATTATATAAAAATTCTTTTAATTAAAATACATGTGATTCAATTATATCTGGCACTATGCCTTGTTTGCTAAATATATGTGTATAAGACATCCAACGAAAAATTAAATGGTTAGACAAAAATAAAACAGGATGAACTATTTATAAAAGAACATAAAAATGGACCAACATCCCGTGGGAGCTTATAACTGTTTGATTTATTTAAATTTATTTTTGAAGCAACCATAGACACTATGAAATATTATTCTCTCATTAGTTTTGCTAATCAGAAAATCTGTCCCATAACTCTATGACTATAAATCCGTGTCCAGGCCATAAGACTAAATACAGTCTAGCAGTAAAATGGGCCGATATTATTTAATCTTAGCGGTGGGTCATGTTTTGTATAAAGATACACTTAATATAGTACCAAAAAAATTAAGGCAGTGTCACATCGTTCTTCAGACAGTTTTTTTATGGCAAGAATTAGGTAGGTACTGTGTTGCTTATGTTACTGTGACTGACAAATAAGACATCTGATCGTATCATGGTAGGAGAAAAGAGGATAAATAACTGTACATTAATTTGTATGCAAATACAAAAAAAAAACATTGTGAGAACCATTCAAATTCTAAGCCAAAAAACATATATGTCAAAAAATTACAGATCAGAAATATCGACAGTTGGTATTCGAAAAAAAGAATATAAAATTCTTAATCAATTATATTTGTTTCGTCTACCCTTTAAAGGTAGAAACACTAAAAACAGTAACCAGCCGGAAACGCAGAGTTACTATAAAAAGATTGTTGTAATAAGAAACATACCAACCTCAAAACACCGATATATTTGTTTCGATACATCCATTCATTTCTATTTTTAGCCACAACACTACTAACAAAAGAAAGGGAGCGCACACTATGGTGCGGTGGTTCTTTTTTCAAAATTAAAACGTTACTAATCTCTACTAGAGTACGACTAGAGTTGAGAATCGATTAAAAGTAGTTACATCGACTGTAAGACTTAATTTTGTGTGTAGTTTAAGCGGGAAACACCGAAATCACACTGTCAATCGTCGCGGGTAAGGAAGCCATTTTATTTTTAGTCGATTCAATTATTTTAATTGATTTCACAGATGCTTGCTTTCGATTCTGGGAATAGATTTTTCTGCTGACTCACCGCACTGTTTTGTGATAAACCGTAATGGTTTAACGGTTATTTGGTAGAATGAAATTGGGCAATGGCAATGATTTCTTTGTCAACATTATGACTTCGATCAATCATTATACGTCATATCCTGATGCGTTTGAGGACTGAACATAAGGTCCTAAATCAGGCAAAGCATACATACAATTCGGATTTTCGGTAGCAGTCCGAAGTTTGGATTTCTGGCTGGTAAATTGCTATATACCCTTAAAACAAACAGTTGAAGCTATACATCAATAAGTATACTACTGCTTATTCTTTTCATGTAAAAAAGCATGGCTGCCTGAGTATGGAATGGCTACCTCTTGAATTAAAAACGGAAGAGACCTCTTCAAGTCCATTTTAAGATTTTAAATGTAGATTAAAATCTTTTTAAGCGTTCACCAATAAGCTGGACGTTGTACTATCAAAGCCAGTTGTTATAAAACTCCTTAGTAATAACCATGATGACTTATAACCATCACAGGCACAAATAGATAGCCTTTTTAGGCTTAAAAAGGCTATAGTGTCTCCCCTTTGTCTGTTTGATTGAGTACGCCAACGAACAAAGGAATAACTTCCTTCTTCCCTAATTAAAATCTTAGTCATACACAGCTTAGATAGTTTTTTCCAACTACCCTCTTGAATATTAAACGATACGTTACTATAATTTAATAACTAATGTATTTACACCTATAGATAAGATCGCGTATAAAACTAACCAGAATTAATAGACCCATCTTATGAAAGATTTCAAACGCATAGGGAGGTCATACTAAACTGAGCCATCTAATATAACCAGACCTGTCTTACAAAAGATTTATCACGCGTGTAAGTGTCTGATTAATCTGGTTATATAATTAATAACTATGAATCGAATAGTGGCCATTATTAATTGGTCTCCGCTTTAGTGTAAAGTGTTTGAGAGGAAAGGTCAATTTGTTGGTTTTATGTAAATGTTTACGCTCACAGAATTGTGATGCAAGGGAATCATTGATGAATATACTGCTTAATATTCAGCATGTGGGATCTTCGTTGGGAAATGTAGTTGCTATGATGAATTACATATGAATACGCAAAGTTATGTCAGAGGCGCGGAGTTGAAAGCAAATGAAGCGCTCAGTCAGTCATACACATAATTTCGCAATGAATAACAATAATTACCTATCAACTGCCTCGTCGGTCTTGAGTGCAATTACGGAGTAAGAGGGTATTGGGTTCGATTACCAGGTTAGGCAAAGTGTTATTGGGAATGTCTATAAGATTCTCAGTAGCAGCTCTGGAGTTTGGATTCGAGCCCGGTTGATGGCATTAAGTTTGCTTTTTATTACATGGAATTTAAAATATACAGGCAAAATGTTGGTGTACATTAGTACACCTTAGCCCCTAACCCTTTGGGGACTATAGGGGTGATGGTATGTTAAAAGTAATTATTCATACCTAACTTAAACTAAATAGTTAATTCATTATAATATAATACTTTCTTTAGACTATTAATGCTATTGGGCATCATGTGGCCCCTCTAATGAAGGAAACAGTATCCATAATAATTCACTATGTAACCTAGTTATAAGATAGCGCTGTGTATATTCTCTGGTGTCTATTCTGGTGGTCCAAATTAATAAATCAGTATTAAATTTTTAACATTGAACCAGTAAGATGTGGCAACAGCTATAGCGCTAACTAAGAACTATTTTAATCATTTATCTGCCATACATCAAATTTCTAAGTAATACTGAATTTCAAACTCAAACGCCAGAAATTAAGATGCCTTTTACTTCGCCCACAACTTATCACTCCATTTACTGCATACTCCGTGGTAGGTTAACGTATAGTTAGGCATTTCCTGGGACCTTATAGCGTGATGATACAATCTTGATAGTGATGGGTACCTCATTAATTCTAATAGATTTTTAATTGGGTACATTAAGTCGTTAACTAGAATTGGAATGAACTTAAAGCGGTTTCTTATACTAGATTCCGTCGGTTTTTGGATATACTTATATACAGTAGCATATGTCTTATATATTTAGTATATTAAATGAAAAACAGGAGACATAAGATATTTTTCTGGGGTAAAATTGAACCTAATTTTTGATGAATTTTTTAGTAGTGTCTACTTTACTAATACTACTAAACATAAATTATTAATTTTATTAATGATTAAGACCTATCGGTTAAATCGTATGTATATATGTTCAGATACTTGTATAATAAGGTTATATATACACTTACGACTAAAACTGTAGAGCTTCTTCAAAACGGATCTGGATTTTACCTGTAAAATAAGAAAACAAAATATAAATAAATATGTTCGAACATTATTGCACATTGCCATCCAATTCCTATTACTTTATATTATAATTAGCAGCTAGTTATAATTTATTCATATTCATATTCATATTTATTTATTGCATTCCATAAAGTTTATAAGATGGTATATAAAGGCTTAGAGCTATAGTACAATTATGGACCCTGTAAGGGCACAGCAACATACATACAAATTTAAAATTAAAATATTAATAAAATAAAACAAAACATTAAAACAAAGTGTCAGGTATGCAACAAAACAAAACAATTCTTATTTATATTAATTAAATTACAATATTAAAATTAAATGAGATAATTTTTATTATTTTTATTTAATAGAAATTGCTTTAATTTATTATTAAAAATATGATTATTATTTATGTTCCTAATTGCTTGCGGTAGTTTATTATATAGTTTTATAGACATGACATAGGTACTAGATGAATGCATTTTTAGTCGCGATATTGGTAAGTTTAGTCTATTTTTGTGTCTTAATGTAATTTTATTTTGGATTTCTTCTCTTTTTGTATATAATTCAGGATATCTGCGCACAAATTTACATATTTCAAAAATATAAAGACAGGGTAGGGTTTTTAGATCTTTGAAGTGGGGTTTACAACTATCGGTTCTATCTATATTAACTAAGATTCTTAGGAGCTTTTTTTGTATAGTTAGTAATGTGGGCGCATCTGTGCTATTTCCCCATAAGATGACACCGTATTTGAGCCATGCATATGCATATGCATAGTATGTGACTAGCGCGGTTTTGAGGTCTGTCGTTTTTTTGATTTCATGAAGGGCATACGTAAATTTAGATAGTTTCGTTCTTAATTTTTGAATGTGCGATTTCCAGTTTATATGTGAATCAATGTCTAGGCCTAATAAAGTGAACTTATTAACTACTTCTAGTTTGGAATCTTTAAACCGAAAATTTATATCTATCGGATTTTTTTGTCGGGGGTGGAATGTCATTATTTTAGTTTTCTCAAAGTTAATTTCAAGGTTATGGTCTGTCATCCAGTTTGTTGTAGAGTTGAGTATAGAGTTTAGTTTATTATTGATGTTACTATTAGATTCACAAGAGGCGATTATTGAAATGTCATCTGCAAACAAAACACAGTGTTCATTTATATGGTTAGGTAGATCGTTTATGTACACAAGAAATAGAAAACAGCCGATTACGCTCCCTTGTGGGATTGAAGCTTTGATGGGAATGCTGTTAGATCGGAATAATTCTATTTCATTCGTCCTATTGTTAAAAAATTCTATTTCTACCAGTTGTTCTCTGTTTTGTAAATACGATGTGAACCAATCATGGCATTTACCACGGATTCCTATGCTATGTAGTTTATTTAATAATATTTTGAATTGAACTTTATCGTAAGCTTTTGTCATATCCAGCAGTAAACCTATGGCATATTTTTTGGTGTTAATAATATCCAGTGCTTTTTGTAAGTATTTATATACTGCTGAAATAGTTGATCGGTTTTTCCGAAAACCGTTCTGACAGTCGTTAAATATGTTAAATTTTTCGCAAAATGCATAAACTTTATAGGGGTTGGTGGACTACCCCTAACTTTTAGAGGGATGAAAAATAGATGTTGGCCGATTCTCATAGATACCGGATAAGCACCAAAAATTTCATCAAAATCGGTCAAGCCGTTTCGGAGGAGTACGGGAACGAACATTGTGACACGAGAATTTTATATATCAGATTGGATAATTTTATACAAATCATTGAATTAAGCAATTATACTCTATATTAAATTAGCAGGCATTACTTTTGTGCTTCAATATGATGATTTATTAGCCTCCAAATAAGGCTTAAAATGGCTATATACAACCACATAGAACTGTCCTTGATTGTCCAATTACCTGAATCATGCAATTCAATGACACCTTCCATAAATGCCACAGTATAACGAAATGAGAGACTGCGTCTACTTCATAGACAGTTGATAACGTTTAACTATATAGGTTTATATGTATTTTTTTTTTCGGATTTTATAGCGATATATTCATATTTTATTATTATTATCCCGACGATACGGATCTTTTAGGTACAGCATCCAAAATCACTGCCAGACTTATGACTCGAACCATGATAAAATCTTGTTTATTTCATTAATTTAAATAAGTGGTTTTATTCAAGTTTATTTATATCTAAATAATATGGTTGTCTAACACATTTATGAAACAGATTTTTAAATGGTTATTTGAAAGCGTCAACGAAAACATTAATAGGATATATCCCAAAAGATCCAATTTATGGTCCCTACTGCTTTCTGCCTACCCCAGGCATAAGATGAGATTGTATGTATGTATACATATATAACAACGAAAAAAATACGTCACATAGTCAACATTCACATTTGCCATTACGTCACTACTAAATAGGATTAGCCCAGTGTGTGTGTTTCCTGCGAGACAATATTGGGTGAGTACACAATCTAATACTTAGGTACTGTGTAGGGCTTAGGATACAGTGTGTACCTACTCGGGTTTCGCTATCAAATAAACGCAATCAGGTTAAGGTTACGTGTGAAAGTCATCTATTATAATTATTATTTACGCGCCAATTAGGGGAACTAATTTGACATTTGACAATCCGCCATTTTGGAAAGTGTATTTTTTTTTCATGTTGCAAAGGAATTTATGTTGTTATTCCCTTCAAAGAGAGACTTTGTTATAATAGCAGCATGTGTACGAAAATGGCTGAAGTTTTAAAAGAGAACATGATTCTTTTTTCAATCTATCAACCCCCTAACTATGTATGTAACTGATGGGCACAAGTGTCCTCCTAATTTGGGGAGTGATTATCTTTTAATATACTATTAACATAATTTGTGTTGTATTATAAATAAACTCAAGTTGAGCCATGACACATGAGAAAAATATATTAGTCCGAAACGTAAAAAAAATACATAAGTAAATTTCCTGGGTAAATTCTAAACTTTAATTACATTGAGTAGGTACAGTGTTGCCATAAAAATGTTTACAAACATACAATTCAAGGTAGCCTATAAAACATTATTAATATGGCATACAAACTTTAATCGGATTACCTCCATGCTATTACTAGTCATCATAAATTATAATGATATATAGTAGCTTTGAAGAAGGTGGGTGTTATATTACCAAAACAATATATATTTTTTAATTTAGATCTTTTCTTATCATTTCATAGGTATTGATAGTGATGAAAGTATGGACGGCCGCGACGTCTGTATTCATTTTTAACCGACTTCAAAAAAGGAGGAGGTTTTCAATTCAACTGTATTTTTTTACGTTGGTCACCTCAGAACTTTAGACTGGATAAACCGATTTTGATGATTATTTTTGTCGTTTTTTTTTAACAGAAGTATCAAAATCACAATTAATACGTATTTATCACTCAGTGAACGCCTGTAAGATTTTCTAGATGGCTTGAAAAGCCAAACCACACGCTAAAATCTTCTAAAAACTACACGAGGAGACTCTTGCCCAACAGTGGGACTACTGACGACGGGAAACCAGGTATAAATAAATCCATTCAACATACGTTACCCATCCCACATGACCTGAATGTTTCATGTAAAACAACAGATTCTCACAAACCGCTCTGTTATACGCTCATTCATTCAGCTAAATAGGATACAACGGAAGCATAAAGTTAATTCAACTAGTTAAGCTCTTATTTACACGGTAATAGAAATAGTATGCTAGTTTAGAAAGTGACTTAAATTGAACTCAAACGTATTAACTCAAACTAGTAATTTGTGTTTATGTTTTTATCTATTTAAGAGCGCTGTGTTGTCACTTCTAGTGTAAATATACCAATGAAAATTATGAAGAAATAAATGACAACTATCTTTTTGTTGACTAGAATATAGAGTAAGATCCCAGGGCCGCCAGACATCACGTATTTTCTGACGAACCAAATGTGGATTATTGAGTAGTGCTAGTATGTACTAAGAACGCATGCCTACCAGCTATCTTGCCTAGTGGGCCAATTTTCAGGTATCAGGTAATCAAGGTACATACAAATATTACTTACCTCACGTAATTTCTCCAAGCTGATTTTTACGTATATTTTAGGCAATATCCTTAAACATCCGTCGCGAATACTCCCAGACACTTTCCGTAGGCCGTATTGCCTTGCAGACGCTTTAAAGCTCCCATAATAATTACTTAACTTCACGTAAATTATGATGCTCCATTGTTTATATCTCCACCAGACAACTATTTTGAAACCTTTTACGAGAAGACAGAGCGATCCAAGGGGCTAATCATCCCCTAGACATGCGCATTTTCTCACTCTCATGCGCTTTGATGATACCCTCACGGTCCTACCTACAGAGGCATTAAAATTGAATTAAGGGGGATGATTGGCCCCTTGGATCGGTCTGTCTCCTGTCACAACTATTTTGAAACCTTTTACGAGAATGGAACATCATCATTTACGTGAAGTTAAGAAATTATTTTGGGAGCTTTAAAGCGTCTGCAAAGCAATACGGCCGACGGAAAGTGTCTGGGAGTATTGGCGACTGATGTTTAAGGATATCGTCTAAAATATACGTAAAAATCAGCTTGGAGAATTTACGTGAGGTAAGTAATATTTGTATGTACCTCGATTACCTGATACCTGAAAATTGGCCCACTAGGCAAGATAGCTGGTAGGCATGCGTTCTTAGTACATACTAGCACTACTCAATAATCCACATTTGGTTCGTCAGAAAATACGTGATGTCTGGCGGCCCTGGGATCTTGGACTAATAGTGATGTCATATATTGAGAAACAGATAACAAAAGTGAATTATTATTAAAGATGAATTCTACATTCAAAATAAATAAATATATCCGGGCATTATGACACAGCGTTATCTAGTTCCGAACTAAGCAACGAGACTTGTGTACTAGATAGCTCTGTACATTCAGTGAAAAGTGATATGTGTCAAATCATGATTTGACACTTATATCACTTTTCACTGTATGTATAGAGTTGATATAGTGCATTTCTTTTGTAAACACCTGGGTATTTATTAATATATAATCTCACAAACATTTGACTTTCAAACCGGGGACCCAAAGTACAGGAGGCCGCCTTTAATACCGTTGCGCTAATCGGATCGTCAAAACAAAATGTATACACCTCTTCAACCTAAAAACCTAATTTTCTGGCCAAAAAAAAACTAGCTCAAAATTACAGCCTGTAATTATTTGCTCTACCTTTACCTAAATCTATTTTACAATACATGTTATACTGTATATTTACTCTAACGACCGAAATAGACCAGCGTATCTTGGTCTCCTTCTACGTTTTCTGTGAACTATTTCATCGGTCGTGTTAAGATTGTTGTTCTAGTTTACAAAACCCATCTGTTTCGCGGATAAATTTTGAGTCTAGTCTGTTTGTTTGCATTTTATAGATATACTAGCTTTTGCCCGCAATTCCGTCTGCATATTTATCAATCTGCTTTTTCATGACAAGTTTGTTTGCTGACTCCTTCTTTAAAGAAATTATCGATACCACATATTTTCAATTAAACCAATATGGTATTACAGGTACTTTTAAAACATAAAAACTTCCACCACCGTTTTTGCCTTCTAAGGGATGATTTCTGGGAAAAAATGTAATCCTCCCTCCTATGTCATTCCCTGGGACTTGCTATAACAAATTTTATCTAAATCGGTTCAGCGGTTAAAGCGTAAAGATGTTGCAGACCGACAGCATTTATAATATTAGGTTTATATTTGTGTAATCATTGGAATTAGTCGATTTTTTGCTGAAATCTTATATTTGTTTTCATTGCGATCGTAAGTGAGTGAGATTAGCAAATATTTAAATCGATCGATTTATTACCTACTTGCTTTTTATTTATAGTTTTCAGATATTCAGGTTGATGGTATTTTGATACATAGTAGTTGAACTATGCATCATACTATCGAATTTCATTAAGCTTTTATCCATAAAGGGGTGGGCAGAGCTTATATAAATTTATAGAACATCATAATAATGCCATCTACCTAGATCCTAAAATAATCTTAGGCATGACTTGTAAAAGTTTCTATAAGTGATCTTTTTTCTGAAATAAATATCATGTGTCATTATCATTTAAAACCTCCATCACATACACATTATAGAGTAAAAAATAACGCTGTAATAAATAAGAACATAAATTACATTTACTTCAATGATCAAAAATTAAAAAAAAATATTCCAAATAATCATGTCAATATAATTATTATTGACAAGAAAAGTGACATCAGACGTCAAATTCACAAACACACGCAACTTAGGCCTACGTAATCAAGTCAACATTAAAAAAAAGCAAACAGAATTGTGTCATGGTGGATTGAGTAAAACCATAATGACACTTTGATATTTACAAAGATTATGTGATGTAATACTTGTCGATGAGATCATTTAAGACTATGTGACCGCTTGATCCCATCAAAATCAAATTTATTTTTTCATTATGTTTTATAGATGGTCAAGTTTTTTTTGTATTGATGTATACTGGGTAAATGTATATGTAGATATTTTGATATTTTTTAGCCAGACTGCGACAACTTTTTAATTATTTAGGTAATCGCGCTCTGGGTAAAATATACCAAAATATCGACAAATAGACGTTTCAATACCGAGTAAAAATCGATTTTGATACAGGGAAATAAATATGGAATTTTTATATTTGCAGATTAAATTATCGACTATAGGTGTATGTATATCGATTGTTATATTGTCGATTAAAATTTATTAAATCAATAAAATATAACCATTTTTTAATAGAACCCCATCATAGATTCTATTTAATCTAAATCCAAGAACAAAACTGCACGACCGAAGGACACGGTGATCTCGTTCTGTGTAAATCGGATTGTCAATAATAATTAAAAATGTAAGGTAGCTGTTAGTAATTATAACTTCAAGACGACCAACACCTCAGTCTGCCAGTGACAAAGTATCCGAAACGTTGGGTTAATATAATATCAATATACCGCGATAAATCCGTAAAAAGTAGTTTTATTTCAATGTCTAATATTCGCAAGAATAAGTAAGAAGTGTAAGAAATCAATATATTTGTAAGGTTAGCCAAACGTCAAATGACATAAATATACAAATTTTATGCAGGAATCGAAAAATTTTCAAATAAATTAAAGATACCAAACCGCAACCCCCTCATTTAACGCCCCATTGATTTTGTCGGTCCAGGTGCAAAAACACATAAATAACTCGCAATACCGTATGGGGTTACAAAGCAATAAGTGCTCATTCATTTTCGCACGTTTGTACAAAACATAAAGTTTTTTTTGCCAATTGCAAATGTATTCATTCACTGATTTTTTTAACGAGAAAGACCGAACAATAATGTAGTACAATGGTTTTTTAAAAATGATGATTCATTTTTGCTGTGTAAGTATATGTCAGACGAAACGTTTTTTCTTTCTTCTTCTTTTTTTTTATGGTGATAAGGGGGCAAACGAGCAGGCGGCTCACCTGATGGTAAGTGATGACCGCCGCCCATGGAAATTTGCAACACCAGAGGCTTGCAAATGCGTTGCCAAACCCCTTACAAACCGTACAGGTTTCTTAAAATAGGGAGTTACTGAACTGACAGCAAACGGAATTCCCATGCTGTCAGAATAATCACTCTCCCAATGAGCTCAATGTATATGTCAGAATAAACGTTTTTCTTTAATTTTTGTTTGTGGGCGGGATTGTATGGGAAAATGTCTTCATCGTTATAACCCCCGTCCGATTCTTACCAGCATTTAATGCTTCCCAGCATTTACATAAATTTGGAACTTCTAGAAAAGAACTGCCCCGTTGGTACAGAGCGAGTGCCGAGCAAGAGGTCTTGGGTTCGATTCCCAGGTAGAGCAATAAGTGCTATTGGCTTTTTCTATAAAATTCTCAGTAGCAGCTCGGAGTTTCGATTCGTGCCCCGTTAATGACAATAGGCTCAACGTGGGTGTACACTTTATTAGTACTACTCTGCCTACCTTCGGGGATGAGAGGCGTGATGGTATTCTCAACTAACAACGATCAACTCATTAAAAACCACTCACGTCAACTAATTAGAAATTTATTATATTACTCAAAGACACTTCAGTAAAATAATAATTCGAAATAATTTTATCGCTTGCCATTGCTATAAAATTTTAACTGAAGGCAAACTGTCTATTTAACGGTGAAAACTAGCTGGTTCAAGTATTAAACTTAAGGTGTTAAAGAGATATTTATTCCTGTTAATAAATCTTTTGAAAGAAACTTTTTCAATTCATATTGGAATTAGATGATATTGGCATTTTCTAGCTGATGAACTCTGAGAAGATATTCCATTTAAGAGAAGATATTATATTTAAGATTAATGAAATCAGAGAATCATAGTATCTTTTAGGGTAGATATTTTCACACATAATGTATTTTGCCAGATCCAGAGATCCATAGATGTAGGTGCATTTTTGAAAGGAAGCGCCATAGTAGACATGAATTAACACATTTATATTTATCATACTTATTAAAAACAGAACACTTTTATTTTCATTGCAGTCGTGTAACACCGTCCCTGCTGTCAAACGGACAGGTTGACAAAAACCATAGACAATCAAGTAATACAAGCCGAATCTATTTCCATAGATAACCGATGTCCGCGTTGGCCCAACGCCAAAATTCTATCTAGTCTACGGCCGGAAAGCATTGCATTCTATAAATACCATAGACTTTGATGTCTTTCGATCCATTCGTCTGTGATTGGAAATCCGATTACTGAGGATGTGGGTTTGATTTCCAATAAGTGTAAAATGTTATAAAAATATCAATGTTGTTTGTAGGGCCTATAAGTAAGTAATGAGAGATGAGCGTAATGCCTTTAACTTAATTAAGAATTAAAAAAAAAAACTAAATAATACTTTGCTTAACCTAGAATCGAACTCAAGCCCACGGCAAGCCAGACAGGTTAACTCAAAACTACTATAGTACTTTCTTTAAAAAAACGTTGACCTATATTATTAGACTCGCATATTGTAAACCAAAATTATTGTCTGTTTGTTATTTCGATATTTCTTTTTAGAAGTCCTTAAAGACGGTAAAGACCTTTAAGAAACTTTTTTTTATATAATAATAGTAGATATTTTAGCAACAGAACACTAGGAGAGACCCCCGGTTTTATTTTCTATAGGTACAAGATAGTCATAAAATATGTTTATTGCGGATCGAAAATCAATTGATTGACAGTTTTGGTGACATTTTTTCTATGACTCGAGAATTCGGCCCAATTCTTTTTTTAAACGTTGAATAGGCACCCTTTCTTTGCGAAAGAGACTGAAATTGTGGAGTTTTACCTCACTAAAACCACCCTGGTTCTCTTAAGATACCAGCTGCTGTAGAGAGAATAAGGTCTAAGAAGTTTTTGTTTCCTGTTAGTGATGGAAAACGATAAATAGGTACCTATTGACTGTTTTCAATATCTGATATTCTGTGGAACTATTGCAGTGACCGTGTTATAGTTTTTCCCGAAGTATGTCATGTATTTCGGGAGGTGAACGGGCGCGGTAAAATTAAATAGTATGCGTGTGTACATTGTCGCGTACGTTACGATAAATTGCGTGCCTGTTGTGACAGTGAGACTGGGTTATTTTTGCGTTGCTACTTTAATTCACTATATGCTAGCTGCATCTCGCGGCCGCGTGGTATAGGTATAAATAAAAAGTTGTTGGCCAGGTAATAAACTGTATGTATGTATGTTAAATTGCAAATGCAAATCTTATGTTAACTTAAGCTGTTTTTGCGTGAAAGAGTAACAAACACCCATACCTACATACTTTCGCATTTATAATATTAGTAGGACGTAGGATAGAAGGATTATATTAAATCATAATTTTAATGAAGAGTTTATTGCGTCGCTTCTTTCCAGCCAAAATACTGGGAAGCTGTGAACGGCGGGCGTTTTTTTGGAATTGCCTTTTTAAAATTGACCTACTTCAAATTAATTATATTTTGACTTCGATGCATGGTCATGGTAGTCCTTTGCCTTACTCTTCTGGGAAAAAGTAGTGGGTAAATAGTATGTTTTGTACTTCACTCTATAATATTTCTTCTTATTTCAATGATTCTTTTAATGGCTATATATACTATATCCACAATAGCTTTCGAAGTAGCCGCGTTGATTCATCTCCATAGAGATTGTTAATTAAAAAGGCAGCTTTTAATACTACTACACCAATAGAGCCGTCACAAACTGACAATTACAATGTAGGACAGTGCAATGGAAATGCGCTCACCCAACATTATGCTCGTACTTGTAAATGAGAAGCAAACGTAACAGAAATTATATTTCACGCGTACATCTCACACATTTTTACGATTTCCATCATACATAGTCGTGAGTCATGACTTACTCATCGCTACAGTTATTAAATGTCTGTTTGTCTGTACGTTTGTTTTAGGGTTGCTACTCTTAATATTAATAATATGTGGAACGAACTTTTAAGCTATCAGTTTTTACATAAATTTTTACAGTTACGACGACCAAATAAAACCCAATATATATTATTTGTACTGTATTCATACTTTCTGTAGTGCGCTATATGTAAAGTGTATTACGCTAAAATACATAAATACCTACTAAAAATAAGTAATCAGTGCATTACCAAGATAAATGTTTTTAACTTCACATAATAGAAAAAATAATAACTGATTCAAAATCGCTATTCGTTTTTGTAAAGGGTTAGCAAGAATTGTGTACCTACCTACATTAAAAAGAACCTATCTAAATGGAGCAACCCTGCAGTGTGTGCCAAAATTCACTATTGTTTGTTTAATTTAATCTCAGAAATTGTTGTTTATATTTGAATGACATATGTGTAACAGGTGCAAATCGTAATGCTTCAGAGAAAGTACACTGTATTAGCCGCGACTAATGTTATTGTATATTCTTGCCCAGAAAACGGAGACTAGGAGTTTCACTTATTTTCCCACAGGTGGGCACATATCTAAGGATCTTCTCTCATATGAGAGAATTAGGCTATAGTAGCCACTGTATATAGTACCACACTGGCAGACTTCACACGCCATCGAGAAAATCTCTCAGTTTTCCTTATGATATTTGCCTTCACCGGTACTGGTCTTACAAGTAAGTTAAGTATTACATACTTTTTTTTATACAACTTAGACCACTCTAAACACATTAAAAGCTCATTTTTTCACATACACATACACTCAGACCGTACCAACTACCTGTAGATCGAACAAATATTTGCTCCGTGCGGGGATCGAGCCTGCAACCCGTGACGCACAAATCGATCGCTTAGCCACTGCGCCAATCAGGTCACTATTACTCTAAGTCTAGGTCTAATTAGTCTAGTATAACTAATGTTAGATATTTGTCTACTAAACTAATCATCATATCAACCGTTAGACGTCCACTGCTGGACATAGGTCTAGACTAAACTAATACTACATTATAATTTTTCGTAGTCTTCTCAATCATTCACAGTCCCTTTCGGTATATGTATCTTTTGTATCAATGGCGTGTTATGCAGTCACGGTGGGCGGCTTCCATTACAGACACGTGCCGCAACATATGGCTTACATATCGTTCAAGTGTGAATTGAACCGGCTATGGGTTCAATTCAAGGTGTGAAATGGGCGTATGAGAGATATTGGGAAGGTAATAGTAACACACCACGCTAGCCGAGTACAATTCTAATAAAATCGTAGTAAAATTCTCTCAGGCATGCTGGTTTCCTTACGATTTGCTTCCATCTCCGTTAGAGCATGTGATAAATAATAATGTAACTTTGTAAACTCAGTGCCTCGGGATCGAACTTGAGATCTTCGACCTCATATTCCACTGGTCACACCAATAGGCCACCACACCTTATTTTAAACGAAGTCGTGAACCACGAAAGTGATGAAAGGCAGATCATCACTTACCGCCGAGTAATATGATGCCTTATAAATCTAAAGAAAATAAAATCAAACGAGTTAGCAGTTAGCTGTGAAGCAATTAGAAAAAGCGACATTATTAATTCGCTTTATGGTAAAACAGCTTTCGTTGAGCTATTTGTTAAAAACTGCTTTACCGTTTAGAGCAAAACCGATAAATTCTATTTTATTTTATAGAACGCGGTGACAAGGTTACTAGTGATGCGATAGTCAAGGAATAATTGACATTGTATATCGATACTATTTTTATTAAATCGATAATGACATTTGATATGGTATCCTTGGAACTTTAAGAACTAAATTAGCAAGATTATAGTTATGATTTAGATATTTTTAGTGTTTTTATATTAAGTTAATTAAGGTAAACTATGATATCCTAACGTTGAAGGAAAATATTACATGGAATCTAAAAGATTTTTTCGATGGCCTGTGAAGTCTCCCAACCCGCAATAGCTTGGTGGACAATAGCCTTATGTATCCTAAATGAAAGGAGACCCGTGCCCAGAAGTAGGACAATGGATTGATGTTCATGACTACCAAATAACATATATCATTTGAATAAAAAAACAGTTCCTATTCATACTTTTGATGTGTGTTTATAAAATATTCCGGAAAGTATATAATTTTTGCGTCTATTATACATTTACGATATTACCTATCAATTTAGGAAAAAGTAATCTATGTTATTTGAGCATAAAGGCGAGTAGATATTACAAAGTAATAACAAAACGGCGAAGGTATATAATTTAATGATATTACTGAACAATTTAATCTATTTTATTATCCAATTTTACTCTAACCATATATCTCATAAGGATAAATTTTCATTAATTCTGATAAATTGGACTTTTCTTGGAACTCTGTGTACAAAGATGGGAAGTCTATTATTATTAATTTTACGGATCCAAAAAAGACTATTAGTCATCATAGCAGATAAGATAAGAGTAGGGATTAAATATACCGTGATAAAACCCGTGACAATTAGTAACTTTTATCTAGGATTTCATCTTTGTGTCTGCGTAACCAGGCTTTGAAAATCTCCTTATAGGCTATACTGAAAGGGATTAAGCGATTTAAGACATGCCCCTGGTGCTGCTAAGGTCCATAACCTTCGCTGGCTGAACAGTAAATATTCACCTAAATATACACTATACTTCATACTTGCATTAATCTCATATTGATGTGGCATATATTATATCTACATACAAACATTGTAAATGAATTGATTTCCTATAATGTAATTTGCAATTATTTAAAAGAGTATATAGAGATTCTTACCGATTCATCTCCATAAGACCAACCATTTGGAACCGTGCACTAGTTTGACAGTTAAAAAACACCTATAATATTGGTCTTCTTGAAGTAAATGATAGGACTTTGACTTTGACTTAATCTCGTGTTTAAAAGCGATTAACTAAAATTCACTATACGGAAACAGAAGACATAACATTTGGTAATACACAAGATATAGTTCCAACAAAATAATGGATAGACTGAACGGCTAAACATCAACACAGTAATAAACTTCAAATACTAAAACAAACCGAATAGGATTTGAAAACATCTAAAACAGTGTTTCAGTGAAAACATTAAAATATTATTTTGTTGCTATATATTCGAAACATAATTTGTATTGAAATATATTTCGTTTCATGGTTGCACTTGACTGAAAATAGATTTAATGTCGAACTTCTTAAGACGTTGCAAGTTCAAAAGATAGATTAAGAAAATAAGTATAGAGGTTTTTTAAGTCTTGGATTACTTAATATATATATATATATATATATATCTAGTTTCCACTAGGTATAGAACTCAGGTCTCCTGTAATAAGGTGTACTCTATTGCCATTAATCAGGCATACATTTAAACTCCGGTGGACTATGTTTTATCAAGAAATTTTTAGTTTAACTCAGCTCAGCACTAGTGACAGGTTAAGACACATTCAATTAGCTACAAAAGATCCTTTAAAATACGTTCATATATTATTATCACTGTTATGCAAAATTATGCATTAAGCCTTCACATTATTTAATTTTTTGAATGAATTAATTTTACAAGGTTTCCTAGATCTCATATAAAGTATGTCGATAATTTTTCTAGAAGTTTAATCAAAACAACATCGACATTAAAACCTTATTTCCATATATGGATTTATCACCTTTCAAGTTAATAG
Organism: Craniophora ligustri; assembly: GCA_905163465.1. Taxonomy (NCBI): domain Eukaryota; kingdom Metazoa; phylum Arthropoda; class Insecta; order Lepidoptera; family Noctuidae; genus Craniophora; species Craniophora ligustri. The sequence continues at coordinate 2,129,665 of LR990981.1, forward strand.
CTGTCAATCCAGCTAGTTGACACTGCCGACATGATATCGATCCAAATGAGTAATAAAAAAATGAATTAAATTTTATCGATATATTTTTTCCCATCACTATTTAACCCCTTAAATGGTTAGAACAGAAATCAAAGACAAGTCTCACGTCCATGTACGGCCGAGACACTTACGCTGGGACAACTGGCACGGACGTAAGTGGGACAAGCAGATATATAATGTTTATTTTTAATATTTATAATCCAACGGCCGCATTCAGAGATCAATGAAGACGGAGAGAGTAAGTTTGCATTTGAAACCTTAATTAGGATGTATTGAGGTTCCTTTTTCGTTAAATGAAATATAATGAGATTTTTCTATTTAATGGAAATTTTGCAAGGAAAGTAATTAATAAGAAAATGTTGGGAAAAATAAATAAAAATGAATTAGTTAATAAAATAGAATTGCAGGTATGTCAATTCGGACCGGTTGTGAAGCAACCGAATATTGTATAAAAATTGCTAAATGAAGTAGTTAATACTTTTTAATCGTATTCTATCTTCAAGAAATAGCTTTTGACGTTTAATTTTTGCTATTTAAGCCGGCAATATATATAAATATTTATAAAGTAACGCAATAGTATGATCGGTCGAATTTACAGGACATCGCATGCTACAATACAATGCTACAATACACATACACAATGCTACAATACATGCTACATAGCTAATTTAACATAGCTCATCCTTAATAGGAGGACAGACACTACATTTACGTTTTTCCCAAATGTGAGTAAGCAGAGATCACTATACACTTCTGTTTTTCCACTATATACCTACGTCTCCTCTCTCAGAGATCTCCCTACTGGAAGAGATTTCTTTAGAATTAAGTTGTGCCTTTGTACAGTGTATCTATTAATCTATTTTACTTTTTTGTTTTGTGTGAATGAACAAGAATAAAAAAAAAAAAAAAAAAAACATGGCGAACCTACTATGAATCTAACAGTAATCATTATGATCAGCCCACATTCTGCCAAATACCGTCATACTGGCCAATCTTTACCTCTGCCCGGATATTCCATAGTCTTCACTCTACTGCCTACCCTGCGTGCGTCGAGAGATTGAACATATTTCCATTTAATTTCAAAAGTAAATCGTGTATCTGTCTATAAATTATTCATTTTCCTTTCTGAGTTTACTTGTAAACCCTACATAGGAGCCTCAGATGGTTATCGAACCCACGATACTCGCATTGCATTCAAAGATTTCTATCTTAAACATTATTATTAACATATAAGTGACCCGTATAGAGATTTACTGATTTCTCACACGTATTCGAATACTAGACAATGAAATAAAACTATATTTTATCAGAATTATATTCGATTTTATAAACAAATTTCTACCCAAGATTGTTCGTGAGCCTATAGAAAAAAAAACACTCTTATTTTAAAAAAGAAGGGTATGTACTACCACCTGGTTGGAAGCCCATCATCCATCCATCTTGTCAGTCCCTCAATGCTGAGAATCGTGACCATTAGGTCAAAAACTACCGATTAATTTGGAACTCCATAATATTATATTCTATTAAATCTACACATCAAACTGCACGACCAAAAGATACGGTTACCTCGTTCTGTGTAAATCGAACTGACAATAATATAAGGTATAATATCTATTAGTAATTATAACTTCAAGACACCTAACGTTTCAGTCTGCCCGTGACCATGGATGCTGTAAAGGATCCGAAAAGACGGGTTTAAATAACATCTGTAGATTGCTCGATCTTTAATAATGAACTCCTTATAGTCTGTCATTTGAATTACAAAAGAGAGCCAATTAAGTACAACACTAGGCTAGAAAAAAAATAGAGCAATGTTATTGACTAGGTGTTAAGACCTTAGTTACAGAAGCTTGATTGACATACAGAGTAAATACTAAATAGAGGCTAGTATTTTTTACAGAAGTCTTATTTCGTGATTGATGCTGATCTTTCAATAAGTGAGATAGCTAAATTTCTCGCTCAAATTGACACACCCGTCTGGAGAAGTACCTCCAAACAATAAGCTAAAGTGGAAAAATAACAGTTGTGTTTCTGCGAATGAGTGACTATTCTAACAGCATGGAAATTCTGTTTGCTGTCAGTTTATTAACCTATTTTAAGAAACCTAAACTTAAATCAGTTTGTACAGGGTCGGCAACGCGCGGGTGACACCTCTGGTGTTGCAAACGCCTATAGGCTACGGTAACCGCTTACATTTTGACTCTTAGACTCACGAATTATTAAATGGAGTACTAACTACCAGCCTCGATTAACTAGAAAACTTGTCATGCATATAATGACATGCATATTTGACTAATTCAAATATGCCTTCATTTTGTGTTAACACAAGTGTTAGGCTTGTCGCGTAGTAAAATGCATTCCTCCGCGCGCATGTGTATGTGGCCACAGAATAATAAGGGACAGAGAATTTGTGCATTGTTGAAATACAAGATGACAATTATTTCTTCATGTATGTTTTTTTATCAGGTTAGCATTTGACCACAATCTCACCTGTTGGTAAGTGACGATATGTTCTAAGATGAAGCACGCCTATCTAGAAGACACCTGGTCACTCGTGACTTGAAAACTCCCAAATTGTACTACATCGGGAAGTACAGACTCAGGCAGTTCAGCGAGTTAGTGGAGTCAGTCACTAACTCGCTATGCGTATGTTACTTGTATGTTCAGATGTATCTTTATACTGATCGAAGAACTGATCATGATATACGAAAATCGAAAAATTCCGTTTTCGTCTTCGTGCAAGAAAAAGAACCACATTATGCTATTATTTTTTTGGTTACAATAGGTATCACAATTATCACATCAAAACTGCAGTCCAAATCAGGAGTGGCTTCTGTATCTCACACTACTCTGTGCCTCATTACACACACATAACACGACACCGTTCGTTTAACACATTTTTATACTATTTTTATAACATTTACTTCAGACGCTGTGCCGTTGCTCGTAATAGTCCATTGTTTATAATGGTTTCTTTTTGTTGTCTTTTTACTGTCCTTGTTCCCATGGTTTCTGACAATTGAAAAATATAAGTAGGTGAATAGAATTTACGGTGTTATTTGTTTTTTTAGCAATCAAATCAAATTTCAATAGTAGGTTTATTTCAATCGTGAACACAGTATTTATACGCCGTCGCTTTGCTCACAATCATGAGTGTTATGTACACATTTCTTTTTCAAGTTTAAAGTAAGTAATAGCCGAGAAAGCACAAAATTATTCGTGTTTTGTTTTTGGCCATTTTCGGGCCAGCTATAGATTTCATCATATCATCTGTCCCACAGATTAAAAATCGACATCCAATACAACAAGGCATAAGACTTTTTCTAGTATAGCACAGGAAAGATCGCATACAGCCAAAGCCGTATTAATCACCCGGATAAACCGAGACAATCTGGCATTCTGCCACACGAGAAATACCGGTTACATCACTACACGAAAATCGATAAACATACATTCGAATAATAAATGATTATTGACTTTTATTAGACTATTAAACTGATGTTTTGCATTCTGCGAATTTGAAGATATGAGTTTTTCAAGGTAAAGCAAGAGTATATACTTTTGATATGAAATACAGATTATAACAAAGTATAAATAAAATCTATTATAAATTCCTTTACAGTTCACTTCAGGCTACGAATAATTTCTAGTAGGAAACCACGAAAAATTCCCATGCTGTCAGAATAGTCACTACCCTACCGAAATTGGTTGTCCTCCTAAAATCTGACAACCTAGACTCCAGCCCACTCAGTATACTGGTAAATCCATCACTGATTATGAATTAAAACACTAAAGCACACTAAATTTGCGCTATGAACGAAAACCCGTCATTCAAAACGGTGTGTCGGTTATGTTGATAAAGTAATAGAATTCTCTCATTACAAAATATTTATAATCATGTTCCCGATCGTAACAGGATGAAAGGAGTTTACTGTTTGCTCAACCTTGTTGTATTTCTGTCCCGAAGTTGTTATGTGAATGAGCAAAGAGTATTAAACTAATAAGATCGTATCGTTGATTGGGGAGTTTACTTCTTATTACTTTCTTCATAGGTCTACATTATCGACCCATTTACTCTCAACAGCTGGGCACAGGTCTCCTCTAATTTAATAGGGACTAGACTATGGCCCACTATGCTAGTGCGGGTTGGCAGAGTTCACTCGTCAACGAGAAAATCTTCTAAACATACAGTTTCCCTCACGGTTTTTTTTTCACCGTTTGAGTGTGTGATAAATACGCACATAACTCCGAAATGTCAGTGGAATTTAATACGAGACCTTAGACTTCACACTATCATAGCTGGATAGAAGAAGCAGTGGTTGAGTTAAAATCCAAAGGAAGACTAGGTACTCAAAAAAGATGTGCTTTATTATAAGCTTTAGCTTTAACATGGTAGGAATACATTACTCATTCGGCTACCATGATAATGGCCTTGAGTAAAGGAATGCTAATGGATATTCACAATTTGTTATTTAAGTTTCTACGTTCTATGTTACAGGACACACAAATCCGAAGAACAATTTGCAACTGAGAATATTGTAGAAACGCCCAAATCAATTCACTTGACCTGGGAATTCCAGGTTCTTATCGCTCAGCAGTCACGTTTGCAAACACTAAACTGATGAAACAGTCAGAGTTATTTTTAACTTGTTTTGTCTAAAAACCGCTGCTAACTAGACTAATGCCTATTTTAGGGGAAATGGGTTCGCCCTCTTTTAAATGGGATCTAAAATTATAAGACCTTTTTACTGGTAGCAAAGCGGTGTGGTGTGACCAGTGGACTGAGATGTCAGAGGTCTCGAGGTCTAACCCAAGGCACGCACCACTTTGGAAGGACTTTTCGGAAGTTATGTGCGTATCATCACATGTTCAAACTGTGAAAGAAAACATCGTCAGGAAACTTGCATGCCTGAGAGAATTCTCTATGGCATGTGAAGTCTGCTGACATTAATGGGTTGATGATGATCACACCTCTTGTAACCTTTACTGGATGTAAGCGACAACACAAACAAATATCAAAACAATATATCGAAAATAGCGCCCAATTCATACGCATGAGTCGGTTGGCGTGGATCCTGAAATAATTTATATTATAGTCGTATACGGCGCACATGTGCTGTAACATTAGACGGGTTGCGCAAACACTGACTGTGCCCATTCGCTCACGATACGATAAGACTGGAGTTGGGCTTTGAGCTCGATAGCTTTAAAGTCTCATTTTCTACAACATAAGGTTCTTTTCAAGTTCACTGTAACAGGTTCGTCAACAACAATATAGAATTTGGATTTAAGAGGGTGTGCCATAATGATTATCATAGATTTTTGTCACAAATACTATTGTTCTATTGTCCCTTGATTGACAATGGTTTTGTCTCATTTAAGAAGGAGAGGCTGTAGTAGTTTATAGATTTCAAATGCTATCGAGAAATATGAAATAGTATGTGAGATTTCGTTTCAATCTTCATTTTCATTCATTCTATCTACAACGGTACTCAAACGGTGAAGGAAGATATTATATCTTCCTTCACCGTTTGAGTACCGTTGCACTACAGCCCCTGTCGTTACAAAATTATACTTACGTAATTTGCCAAAAAAATATGTCCTATTATTATCGTATCGTACGAGCAATAAGGATTTATATCGTGATAGAACGGAAACGCTCACTATAAGATAAACTTCAAACAGGAATTGGGTCGGTCACTTTCTGCGGCGTGCTGGTGATCCTCTTTCTGTATGACACTACGTTACATGACGATGTATGTATGTACATGTTCACGCCATAAACGTATTAGGGATGGATAGTGTGTATAGTTGTGTAGCTATATTTAAAAATATAACGATAAATTACGATTTAATTAAATTTGATTAAGATGTAGAGTAGAGGAAAAAATCTAAATATTATCCTCGATGGCGACATCTTTTATTTTTAATATACAAATCCGAATGTTGAAAATAATGCATATCCAGGGAACATAATTCCTAAAACCGCTGCATAAGTTTTTTTTATCTATTTTTCAAATCTATATCATTAATAAAACCTCCGTTTTAAATTTTTTCCGTTATTAATGTTAGGCCTTATATAAATAATGATGCTAGCAAAGACCAATTAATTATGAATTGGTCATAATTAATTGGTCTTTGTCAAACATTTTTTATGGTGGTAAGGGGGCAAATTAGCACGTGGCTCACCTGATGGTAAGTGATCACCGCCGCCCTTGGACATTTGCTACACCAGAAGGCTTGCACATGCGTTGCCAACCCCAAATAGGGAATTCCTAAACTGACAGCAAACGGAATGTCCATGCAGTCAGAATAGTCACTTCCCCATCGAGTTATATTAACCTTACTTACTCACTGAAATACCACTATTGTTGATACAATTATATTAATCAGAGAATATATTTAAAACCTGATAATTAAATTTACCGCCATTCGTGAACGCAGTAAATGGCTTAAATAGGTACCGCCAATACTACTGCTTACCCCAAAAGGAATAAACGTGTTTTAAGTGAAAACGAGTTCGTGGATGACAGACCGACAAATTGAAAGATACACAAAAAGTTGCGAGGGCCAAAAATTATCAACCATTTTAGGGTTACTTTTTAAAGGTTGGCAACTTTGTTTAAAAAGCCTTACCATTGTTCACGCTCATTTCATTTTGCAACATTTGCCGCTTTGATAGTCCAAATACAACAAGTTTCATATGGAGATGATAATTATTTAGAATAGATGACATTTATTTAATAAAGAGACAGAAATCTGTTGCTGGGGAGTTTATTGCCGTTTTTTCTTCCCAGCATAAACGCTAGGAAGCGGTGACGAGCGAGTATTTTTAGGGGCTATTTTGTATCGTCGATTTTCAGAAAGAGTGAATTAAATTTGGCCTACTCTGAATGAATGATAATTTGACTTTGACTTTAATGTCTGTTTATAACCTGTAAAGTACAGTTTAATTTCTAACACTTATACGAAGAAATAAAAGTACTTTTACCGTGGATTTTATCGCTGTATGTTATCATTAATACCTATAGAGCTAGATAGAAATTTCTCGAACATCCTTCCAAAATTCCCTAATTGCTGCCTTTGCAACTAATCCAAAAGGTCCATATTGCTTTCTAGGCAGCCTTTTCTCTTTGACATTTTATTTTACCATTTTTCCTTGTCCACCTTTCAAGGTTGCCAGCCCTGAAAACGGCCGCATTTAAGCGGCGTCGGGACAATGCGTTATTACCTATAATTGAGTATCGTACACACCCACGGGGCAGCCAGCGTGACGAGTGACAAATAAAGATATTGGAGACGTTGAGCATGATGACGGAATGAGGGAGACAGTCCTTACCTGTAACAGAGGAAAGAGAAAAGTTTTAGAATGGTAGGTAACTAATAATAATCGGGACATGGGACTTTAGAGAAAACCGGATAAAATGGCAAAGAAACGATGGGAAGACATAGAATATTTATTTTACGACGACCCTGTTAGTCCAGCGGTGCCTTCTGTGCTATGGGTTCCGGGTTTGAATCCCGGTAGGGACAAATGTTTGTGTGATGAGCATGAACATTTGTATCCGAGTTATGGATGTATCTATATATAATATGTATGTATTTACAACAAAAAAAAAGTATATATGTAGTATATCAACCAGCTAGTATCCGTAACACAAGCCTCGTTGCTTAGCACGGAACTAGATGGCGCTGTGTGTCATAATGTCCAGAAATATTTATTTATTTATTTTACGACAAATGGTATGATGAATTCGAAATTAAACAGCGACAAGACGAAGGATCCGAGAGATCCTAGAGCTGTGATAGCCTAGCGGTGTGACTAGTGGACTGAGATGTCAGAGGTCTCGAGTTCGAACCCAAGGCACGCACCACTGACTTTTCGGAAGTTATGTGCGTATTTATCACATGCTCAAACGGTGAAGGAAAACATCGTGAGGAAACCATGCTTGAGAGAATTCTCTATGGCATGTGAAGTCTGCCACCCTGCAGTAGGCTAGCGTGGTGGACTATAGCCCAATCCCTCTCAATTGAGAGGAGACCCGTGCCCAGCAGTGGGACATTAATGGGTTGATGATGATGATGAAGACGAAGGGTCCGAGAGGGGGTATACGCTACGGTATGTACCTCGGTATGTATCTCTACATGTAGTTAAGACTCGTATTTTCTCGTAAAATATTTACTAAACAAATCACTCTTATATTAGAAAAAATATTTCACAGTATGCAAATACGTAATCAAAATAATTTTGTCCCCAAATGATGGCCAACCGAACCCCATGGTAACGGAACATTTTTTGTCCAAGCACATGCCGTTTCGGATCACTGGGCACAGTTTGACCTCTTTATGGGGTCAAGTTTGATCAGAATGGACCCCTAAATTGTTAACTATTGACTTTATATATCAATTAAGTTTTATAGACGGGAGAAATGGATTTATCTAATAGGTTTTAGTTATAGGAGACAAATTATCTATTGTTTTATTGTTTAACGTGAATTATGTTTTTGGAATTATGGCAGGCATACCTTTGTCTCATAGAACATGATAAAAAAATAATCCGATATTTTTTACTCAAAAGTCAACACTGTGGGCTAACACAGGAATATTTGAATTCAAATAAAATTAATAAATAAATATTCTGCGACATTTTACACAGCACCATCTACTCCCAAACTAGCGGAGCTTGTACTATGGGTACTAGATAATGGATATACATAATACTTATATACTTTTTTGTTGTAAATACTTATAATACATAGGACACACCCAGACGAACACAAACACTTATATTCATTCATCACATAAATATTTGTGTCCCATGGGAATCGCACCCGACGACCTTGTGATCAGCAGTCCGCTACTCGAACCACTAGACCACAGAGGTCATCCGGTTTTAAAATAATAATTTAAAATCGGCTACTATGGTGAACATTCTAACTCCTCTGCCTACTTCGTCGTGGAATACAAGTATGAATGTAATAATTTTATACTCAACAATAAATCGTGCCTAGTAACCAAAGACGACAATCCTATTAGCACAGTGGTACTAAAAGCTGGTAAAGGTCCCGGGTTGAAACGCAAATATTTGTGTGATGAGCATGAAAATTTGTACCCGAGTCCTGAATGCTTCTATACCTATATACATATTAGCTGCCTCCCGCGGCTTTGCCCGCATGGTATATAGATAAAAAGTACCCTATGTGTTAATCCAGGTGATAATTATATGTATATGCTAAATTCCATTCAAATCTGTTAAGCGGTTTTTGCGTGAAAGAGTAACAAATATCCATCCATCCATACAAACTTTCGCGTTTATAATATTAATAGGATCTATTTACAAAAAAATATATCAATGTAGTGTATCAACCATTTGACGACCCGTTTAATTCAGCGGTAGCTGACGCTGCCTGCTGTGCTATGGGTCCCGGGTTCGAATCCCGGTAGAAACATTTGTTTCCGAGTCATGGATGTATCTATGTATTATATGTATGTGGAACTAGATGGCGCTGTGTAATAATGTCCGGAAATATTATTATTATTAACCATCGAATATCCGTAACACAAGCCTCGTTGCTTAGCTCCGAATTAAATGGCGCCGTGTCATAATGACCGGATATATTAATTTAAAAAGACTACATCAACAAAAATATCCTACGGCATCTTCTAAATTAGTTCACAAGCCATGGCAAAATCATCAAACAAAATATTCAGGTCACTAGTTACGGCACAGATTTTTTTTCGCCAAAAAAAACTTCGCACGGTATTCGACATGTCTGTAGTTTGGATTAGATCATTTGTTTGAGTCTGAGTTTTATGTGCTAGTCTGTTCACACACTTAACTGTGTTTTGGTTCTGGATATTTGAGCTAGCATATTTAGGCGATGTTTGAAAGAAATTGACCTAATTATACGGTGAGGTATTTGGACTAAGTATACTGTTCCGATTTTATTTAAAAACTCGATCTAATTTAGGACATCGTACAGGTTTTAGACATGTCGAATCGGTATATAAAATCGGTTTCGGTAACATAAAAAAAAAGGATTTCATATAAAAAAAAATATTATCAAAATCGGACTTCTCTGTATAAAAGATATGCGTGGTTATACATAAAAAAATTATATGCGTCCTCATAGTTATATGCATATACTAGCTGACCCAGCAAACGTTGTTTTGCCACATTATAGGGGTTGGTGGACTACCCCTAACTTTTAGGGGGATGAAAAATAGATGTTGGCCGATTCTCATAGATACCGGATAAGCACAAAAAAAATCATCAAAATCGGTCAAGCCGTTTCGGAGGAGTATGGCAACGAAAACTGTGACACGAGAATTTTATATATTAGAAGAGAGATAGAAGAGAGATGTAAACCTCATAGTTACTACATTTTTCTAAAGCTGCAATAGAATCGCCCTGGCATTGGACAGTATTTTATGTTACATAAATAATATATCGTATACCTATATTTCTATGTATGTTATTGGTTTTTAACTAAATCTATAAATAAATGGGATTGCAGACGATCCCCAGATTTCAGAACTGAAATCAAAACCGATCTCTTCACCGAAGTCTAATAAAAATCATTAGCCTCATTTATCGCCGAGGCTAGGTAAATAGGTCTTGTAGATTTATGGCTAGGTCAGACCTAATTCAATAGAGTGTCGATGCTAATATAAACAATGGCTTTCAACACTCACACCTGATGGTTTTTTCCAAGTAATTCAGCGCTGTGAACTCATTTCAGTAATTGTTTTTTACTATTTAGCTGTAAAACACAGCATTTCTACCTGTGTGTTTTTTTTATAGGAAAGACTGATGGGACCATGGTTTTGAAGGGGGGTACTATGAAATGGTCGGAAAAAACATCTACATACTATCACGCCTGTCGGGGGAGGCTATTATGAAATGGTCAGAAAAAACATCAACATACCAACACGCCTGTCATCCCCGAAAGCTTAGGCAGAGGTGTACCTACTAATGTATACCCACGTTTCGCCGGTATGTTTTAAGTCCCATGTAATAGGGGGCGAGCCTATTGCCATCAACCGGGCACGAATCCAAACTCCGAGCTGCTACTGAGAATTTCACAGAAAACCCCAATAACACTTTGCTCGACCTGAGAATCGAACCCAGGACCTCTTGCTCGGCAGTCGCACTGTACGACCACTAGACCAAAGAGCAGTAGTAGTAACTATACTAAAATATTGTAAATACAAAAGCGTGTCTGTCTGTTGTTACCTCTTCACGCTTAAAGCGCTGAACCGATTTAAATGAAATTTTGTATGAAGATGGTTAGTATCCCAGGGAAGGACATAGGATAGCTTTTATTCCGGAAATCAGCCCTTATGAAAAGGTAAGAGGGGTGGAACCTTGTATGCGGTATCGATAATTTCTTAACGGAGTGAAGAAATAAAATAGGCCAAGTGCGAGTCGGACTCGTGCACGAAGGGTTCCGTACAAAACTAGGCAAAAAATGTAGTTTTTTGTATGGGACAAAATTACTAATTTTACGCAGACTTGTGAGCACAAGTCAAGCTATTTTAATATAAAAAGTTCAATCGTATCATCTGACTAAATCGGATATGAATCTCAACAGCTTCAAATATTCCAATATTCAATATTTTCGCAAGAAATCCGCGGCTAAGAGTATCTGGCTACAGATTTACGAGCTTGATTTAGTAGATCAGATTCTGCTCTTGACATAGATGCGCATGCGCCGCTTTCAGGCTCATCTTACAGTGTTGTTTATGAGTTGCATAAGCTGTCTAATTTTATGGTTCTTGCTTCTATTCAATAATAGTTTTGACTTTGTCTGGCTTGCTCATAATCATCATCATCATCAAATTCAGTATTAGTTAGCTTTAAGATCGCATTGGGTTTATCTGTAATTATCTGATGCTCGCAGCTTCGCCCGCGCAATTTAATACTAATTTCTCCTCATTTCGCCCCCGTTTCCATAGAATAAATAAATAAATATATATAGATGAACCACTATGTGTATAGTGACGCAACAACGTACATAGCAACGGAGAAGCTATCAAAACTGACATGACACATCGAACGCGATAGAGAGGCAACAACACTAGGCTACCACAGTAGCCTTGTGTGGTGATTTTTTTACGATTACTCCTAAGATATTCGTTTATAAAAAGTAGCCTATGTGTTAATCCAAGTAATAAACAATATGTATGCTGAATTTCATTCAAATCAGTTAAGCGGTTTTTGCGTGAAAGAGTAACAAACATCCATACTTACAAACTTTCACGTTTATAATATTAGTAGGATGATATTATAAGTTTGGTTGATATCCATAATTATTATACTAACTAAATTACTTAATATAATTAATTGCTTCGTTGGTCTAGTGGTCATACAGTGCGACTGCCAAACAAGAGGTCTTGGATTCGATTCCCAGGTCGAGCAAAGTATTATTGAGCTTTTCTATGAAATTCTCAGTAGCGGATCGGAGTTTGGATTTGTGCCCGGTTAAGGGCAATATGCTCGCCCCCTATTACATGGGACCTAAAAATCATACTGGCGAAACGTGGGTGTATATTTGTACACCTCTGCCTAACCTTTTGGGGACGACAGGCGTGATGGTATGTATGTATGTATGTATTACTAAATTAATAAGAAAGTGTGTCTCTTATTTTTATATGAAATTTGGCATATGGATATTTTAAGTTCCAAGGACAAACATAGAATGGATTTCATCCCTTAAAATCACCCCTTTAAAGAATGAGAAGGGGGGAGAAAATCTCTCAGCCATGCAGGTTGCCTTACGATGTTTTTCCTTCACCGTTTGAGCATGTGATAAATACGTATGTATACGTACATAACTTCGAAAATTGTTGGTCTTGCACAAAATATTTTATACAAAGAAAATTAAACCATACCAACCATATGCTTGTATTCGAAATTCACACATTAAAATCCTTTTTAGCAGAAATTTTAACGTTGAGTTAAATAAAAGCGTTAAATGCCTGGAAAGGAAACCACAGAACGAGATAAAAGTAATTTCTTAACCCGCTGTTTTCCTGTACCGCTTCCAGCTTGATTCATTCATGAATATATTCAATAGTTACTTTGTATTATTTACAGTTAAATTATAAGCAATTGAAATTAAATTTCCGCTTATAGATTTTATTGAAGCATATAGAAGCATAGATTCTGTAAAAGATTAGAAAATTCTGGATTAAATAATATCAATATACGCGATAAAATCCGTAAGTGTGAAATCAAATCAAAAAAAAAAAAAAAAGCAAATCAACTTTACATCATACAGTTACATTGTATGCATGGTACAAGCATGATATTTAATTCTACAAAGTATTTTGAAGACATATTTACTTAGAAAAAAAAACAATTTGGATTTATTTGAACTACGTCATAATGTATTTTTAACACCTCTTTCGTGATAGATAAAAATCTTTCGTGCCCTCAACAGGAAGATCCAACCACCCAAAAACAATTAAACCAATTTTTCAATAACCCAAAAATAATCTTTACCATCACCACAAATGGTTATTTAACAAGCCCTTTGAGTTAAAAAAAGTTTTTCAATATTAAAAAAAATATTTTCGCTCTATTACCTCTGCCGTTGTCCGAGGTTAATAGCCCAGCAAATGTGGACACATTATTGCTTTCATTGTGAATAAGGGTGACCATATGGTAAGTAGAATTTAAATAATCTTTATTAAACATTCAAATTGGATGTTATTTATTTATCTAGTATCGTAATGAGGGCTTGATTAATAATAATAATAAACATATTTTTCATTTTAATCCAACACTCCCGTATTATAATTTTTGAAAATGTTAATTAATCTTCCACGCATGTATTTCATCAACAATTTCATTGTTCTACTGCTGGGCAAGTGGGCATAGCTTTATTAATAGTCCTATTGCTCCATACAGGTTTATAAATGTTTATCACTTACTAATTTTAATAATTATGGAGACATATAACACTTGTTAAAGATTTTGAGTTAGTTTAAATCTTTAAAATTGTGATCTTATTTTCAATTAACCTTTGCATACTAATACAATTGAGTAGGTACCTAAATTTTTAAATAATTCAAGTTATAATGTCTTAAATAAAATGCAAAGCTTCTAAACAAGTGGAATCTTATTCAACTAAACTTGTCATTGCCATGCGAACTTAGAACGCTGTCAATGAACTTAGATTAAAATAAATGTTGCTTGTTGTGCTCAATCGATAAGGGAAATGCGTGAACTGTGACGGGAATCAATTGAATGAAAGACACGCACTATCGATAGGCTTACACGACATTTGATTTACTTACTCTCAGACAAAATGGAACTTGAATTCAAATTTGACAGCTCAAGAATCAGTTGTCAAATTTCTGCGCTAGTGTAGTTCGGACAATAGGATATAATTATTGCATTATTGTAAGTACTAAATTTATCGATATCAAAAATACTAAAATAACTAAGTAGTAAAAACCTAGTAATATAACCATAACCTGTAAAGTTTCAAGTTTAAATGTAGACCTATTCAGACTGGTATTTAGCATCACTATTTGAAACGCTGAAGAAAAATCTTCATATTTCAGACAAAACACGTGAAATTAGTTCAAGTCGTGATGGACTGTTACCCTCTCAACCTGCGGGAAGACCTTTGTCCAGCAGTGGGACAGTTAATTAATTAATTGATTACGTTTAATCAATATAAAACTTTTTATACGAGTGGTATTTGTATATTTTTATTAATAAATCGTGGTGGCACAGCGAAGGCAAAAAAATGGGCATAAAAGCAAGAAAAGGTGGGTAAAACGGTCCCGTTATAATCAGAAATCACTGTCACCCTATCCATTTCTACAAAACTTCCCGCAACTTGTGACAATTGACATGGCACTGTGCTTAATGTTCTATACAACTACTACCTCCCAGCGTTTCCTGTGCTTTTGTAATGAAAAGTCATTTTAATATTATACAAATTGCGGTTTGATAGAGTTATTGTTGCATTAGGTTAATATCTAAATAAATGTCACGCTTTTGTTCAATGATAAATGATACTTTTTTTTCTCTAAATAGAATTTGAGTCATCTTTTTTTGTAAATTTTATTATTTTTAGGACATAGATAGCGATTGAAGGAGTCATCATCATCATCAACCTATTAATGTCCCACTTGAAGGAATGCTGAAATGAAATTAGACAATCAACGTTTTTATAAAAACTTCAGACATTTTGGCTTCAAAATATATATGAGTCCTTTTGAAAACAAAACATTGATATTGACATTACTAAAACCCGACGTTTTAGTCATCAGCCATCGAGATTGATTGTGACAGCGGATGCTGTAAAGAATCCGAAACTTTAGGATTATCAATGAATAATTAGCAATAAATGTATTGAGTATTGAGAATATACGGCGATAAAATCCTTGAATAATAGTGTAATTTACATGTCGAATGGTTAACAAAAAAATCGATTTGTTGTTCTTTGCATTGCAGTATAAAAGGCGGTACTTATAAGTTTATTTTACATCAAAGATCAAATAGTTTATCAAAGCGTATTGTTTGAAGGAATATATTATATTTACTTATGACGTAACGGGCCAAGTTTGTAGGACACCGGAGCAAATGGCGTTTGGTGAAATACACAAAATGTTAGCGGATCGTATTAACCCTTAATCTGGCAAGAGAAAAAAATCTTGAAATTTTATTTTCTTCATATATTTTTGTCATCGTTAGATGTTCCTAAAACCAGGAAAAATAATTTTAAAAATCTAGTATATCTCGATTTTGAGAAAATGCATGTTCAGTATACAGTACATTGCCAGGTTCTCTATAAAGTAACTGTAAATATCGATGTCCAGTATACTGGACATTGCCGAATTAAGGAATCGTTCGAGAATTTTTATAAAAACTTTATTTATGCAATTATGAAATAAAATGCATGTGTATAATGAAAATATTTATTGTTGTACACTTTTAAAATTTATAATAACATTATTGTTACTTATTTGGCTTCTATAAAATTGTATAAACATAAAAAATCTAATTCTTCTTAATTTTTTAAACACTTAAACTATCTCATCAGTCAAACTTTTCTAAAACAATTAATAGTTTCACTTACTTGCTATGGTAATCATAAAAACAATGTCTCTTATGTACTAAACACAACCTTTGATTGCACTTAGCGCAATATACTTCAGTCTTATTTTTGGTGCAGTATTTACAGCGACCATGGGATTCTATAAAGCGCGGCCAATGCCCTACTGTGTCCTGATATGTCCAGCACAGACTGGATGGAAGATAAGGTCGGAATAACATCATAGTTTACCTGGCTGGTAGATGTCAACACTTCCCTCATAATTGGTGTGAGAGGCACTGGTAGTTCTTCTTCGACTTCTGGCTCACTATTGGGTATTTCGTCGTTAAAAGAATCGTCACTGTCATTGCTGTTGTCGAAAATATTCAGATTTTCCAATGACGATGGTACGGATGGTGCATCTGATGAGACATCATCAATTCACAACACCCAATGGCCATTGTGCAAAACTGGTTCTTCATCTGAACTGGTCTGGCCTTCTACGTCCGATAGAGCGTTAATTGGTGGCACTAAAGCTAATAATTTTGAGGCACGTGATGTTTTTTTGAAGACCTGTAAATAATAATATTTTTAGGTATCATAAATAACATATAACATACATAATATAGATATCAGTTCATAATATTATACTAATTGTTAGTTATCTATCTCATTGGCAATGTCCAGTATACTGCACATCACAAAACCATACTAAACCCTCGAGAACCTGGCAATGGGAAGTATACTGGACACACAAGTTTCGTAGAGAATAACGAAAAATCTATAAGTAATAGTATGATTTTAGTATACACGTTTATATAAAAATACATTACGGAATATACAGAAAAGAAGTAACTATTTATTTTAGAACAATAAAAATAAACAAATCGAGACTTACCAAGAGCGGTCGCGACGCGTTCATCCTCCTTGACGTTGCGGCGTCGACTGACCGGCCAAGCGCACGTGCTCAGTGACAGTTATTTTTTATGTTATAATATAGGACAGAAAAAAGTCATTTCATATATAAAAAAAACTAATATTGTTAAAAAAAATGCTGCAGATTTATTCAAAGTCGATGTCCAGTATACTTCCCACTGTCGAATTAAGGGTTAAAATACAAATCAAAAGATCGATTTGCAGATACAAATATAATTTATCATGTATATTGCCGAAGCATGTCGGAGAATTTTGTATTTAATTTAAAAAGAGTATCTATGGAGTTTCTTGCCGGTTCTTCTCCATAAGACCTACCTTTTGGAACCGTGCAACTAAATTCAATTAAATTTGACAATTCAAAAGCACCTGTATTGGTCTAATTGACATAAATGATTTGATTTGATTTGACCCGGAGCTTTGATAGCCTATTGGTGTTACTAATGGACTGTTAATTTAAAGGTCTCAAGTTCAATGTCAAACCACGTGAGCTTTCGACGTTATTTGCAAATTTATCACATGCTCAATCGGTAAAAGGAATCATCATGAGAATCATCATGATGCATTAAGTCGTATGGTATGGCGATGCGTCGCCACGGCCAGTAAATCGCCACATCATAAATCGGTTTACAGGGTTTAAAAAATCGCTCCCGCTCACTGTCATCACTCACACATCTACCGGAAGCGGTCACCTCCGGGCGCCCTACCCGTTCCAATAATCACTACATACCGACACTAATTACACGAATTAAAATCATACATATAAATTATAACTTATTACACATGCTGCTTACGCCCTTTTGCGGTATAATCACGCCTCTTTCGCATAATTAGGTGTGCAGAAAGCGAGACTAATAATGGGTTCGTGGTAATCGGAGTGTTTTATTAGATGCTCATTGAGCTTTTTAGCTTCTTTGAAAATGGTTTACGAAACCTAACCTTTCTTTTACATTAAAAAAATTACGTAGGTAGAATTGATATCTAGTTTCTCCAATAGACATTCGATATAAATATACCTATTTGTGTTGTCCGTGGAATTAAGACTGGATTTAAAAAAATAATTACTTTATCACCTGTTTTTATCGTTTCATCTATTTACATCACAATAGTTTTTGCCCGGTAGTAATTGTATTCAATCTGTATTTATTTATTTCAAGAAATTATTATTGCGCACACAAACATGCACCCTCGATTTCAAACTACCACAAACGATTGTTAAATGTATTTGTATTACAGCGTGAACCATTTAATAGTTTATTATTATATTTACAGACCTTCAACGCACTCATTCAAACAGAAACACACACACACACACACACATTTTAAGTCCAGTTTTATTTCAAATAAAATTAACAGTTCAAATGCATTTATTTCTGTTGTGCATATTGTCATTGGCAGTGCTCCAGCATTACGCAATGTTCCCTAGTTATTTATACACAAACAGACAGACTAGTTATGGCTTATATTAATGGAGACGGAAGCTTTTTAAGAATGTTGTTCCATTAATCTTTATAGGAATTTAGGTTGTGGATAAAAATAAGTACAATTTTGTAAATTTTTTAATCAAATTTTTGATTTGTAAAATCAATATTGGTTGGCTACTTGAAAGATCTGTTCTGTTTTGTTCGTATGTTCGTACAAATCCTCCTATGTCCTTCCCCGGGACTCTATCTCTATACCAAATTTCACCTAAACCGGTTCAACGGTTATAGCGTGAAGAGTTAATAGGCAGATGCACAGGCATTTATAATATAATAATAAATATTCTTGGACATTATGACACACAGCGCCATCTAGTTCCGTACTAAGCAACAAGGCTTGTGTTACGGGTGGAAATGGTTGATATACTACATATTATATACTTTTTTTGTCGTAAATATATACATATTATACATAGATACATCCATGACTCAGATACAAATGTTTATGCTCATCACACAAACATCTGTCCCTACTGGGATTCGAACCCGGGACCCATAGCACAGAAGTGACTGCTCTACACAGCTATAACATTAATGAAGTAGTAAGACTAATAGTAATATCATCTAATTAGTTCTATCAATCACGCCAACATAGTGATAAGGAGTAAGTACGTGTTACGAAATACATTGTTTTGCATTCTTGGCTCTCGCGTTACATTTCGCTTTCAATTTCTTTTTAAAAACAATAATTAGTCTGTCAATTTGCCAATATTTACATTCTACTATACTCCTATACTCCATACATACATACATACATACACTAATATCTCACTCTTTTTCCCCATGGGGGTAGGCAGAAACTACAGAATGCCACGCGCTACGGTCCCTGCATACCACTGTTGACTAGTCCACATTCATACATCTCGTCATGCACGCGCGCCGGTTACGAATACTGCGCACCAATAGGTATTGATATTATTTGGTTACAAAATCTCAACCATTAAAAGTAGTTTTTATTTCAACGTCAAATTAATCACATTTATCAATCAGCTCAATCCAGGATATTTTTTAAGTCGGTTTTTTTTCTCTCTCCCTGATATTAGTCAACATCCCATTCCCTGTCTCACTACTGGTCACGGGTCTCCTCTCATATTTCGCAGGTTTCAACTACTCAGCAGACCTCTTATCCAGCAGTCATACTTACAACCCTACCCCAATGAGGCAGTTTATATCTCTAAGACATTAAACAAAAAACATCAGGCCACATTACTCAAAGTCGTGCACTTGGAATTCTGCCCACCCCCAAACGGGAAACGAACTCAAAGATAAAATTCCCAGTCATCACCGTCCACCACATCAAATCATCGTTGTAACTAACAAAGAGAGAGACAAAAGATAATGTGTATAAGAGGGAAAGAGATGTCAAAACGTCGGCTGCACTTTGATGAAAGAACCGAGATGGTATCTAATTCAGGGGAAGCGACTGGCCCATAATTTTTATGGTTTTTTATCCATACAAAGGGTTTTTTGACTTTGACTTTGTTTGTCACGGTTCTTTAATTTTAGACGGTATGGCCCATTGAGGAGACATGTTGGTAAATTTGACAGATATATTTTTGTAAGTAGTGGCCGGACTGTAGTTTTCTGCAATACTAGTTGCAGAGCAATAGACACCTTATTAAGAAGAGTTTAGAGTTACTTATTATCTGATTTTCTAGGTCTGAAGTAAAATTAAGGTTTTTGTTGTAGTTGAGCTAGTTGTGGTAGCCTAGTGGTGTGACCAGTGGAGTAAAAACGATGACAATGGTCTCGAGTTTGAACTCAAAGCAGTCACTACTGAATTTTTGGAAGTTAAGTGTATGTATTTACCACATGCTCAAACGAAGAAAGGAAAACATCGTGAGGAAACCTGCATGCATGAGAGATTTTCTCGATGGCGTGTTAAGTCTGCCAACCCACACTAGGCTGGCGTAGTGGACTATAGCCTAAAACCCTCTCCAATGAGAGGAGGCCAGTGCCCAGCAATGGGACAGGAATTGGGTTGATGATGATGATTTCTGAAGACTGTTCTAAACCACCATTATTCAATATTTGTACTAGTAAGATGTAATTTGAATACCGATAATATTTATCTAGGTTTACTTTAAACGAGCTTATTTTTTCAAAATACTTTTCGAGCGAAATAACTGAATTAAATTGTGCTAAGTATTTAACTTACATCATTATGTTTTTAAGGCCTATCTAATCACTACCGGTATCTTAAACTACTTTTAAATCACGTTTACAACTTCTGTATTAATCTCTCAAAAGCTCATTATATTTTCGTTCATAGTTTGTGACGAAATACTATCAAAATCATGTTAACTTCATGAAAAAAATCAATCTTGGTTATCAATTTTTCTTATTATAACATTATTAAAAAATCAGTCACAGTAATCAAGTCTCTATATAAATTCTATATTAAAACCTTATTGGTTCCAACCTTTTTCTCTTTAATTATAAAAGTGGAACGCACAATCAAAGTGCAATCAACTGCATGTGCTCTGTCTCTTTTTGGCCGGTCAGTGTTTGTGTTGCTATCTCTTTTTACTCGTTGCTTCCTTATGCTTTATATCTTCAATCTAATTTGGGTTGTAGTGCCCATATTGCGACAGTGTACTATAAAGATATGAAATTTAAAAGATACTGTAATTTTTAGGTTTGTTTCGGAGATTTTTCTCAAAAGATGTTAGTTAACAAATGCTGACGACAATCAGTATAATAAAAAACCAACAGCAATGTCCACTAGTAGCAAGTGACATATGAACGTGAGGTTCTAAGTTTGATTCCCAGGTCAAACAAAGCCTTATTAAGTTTTTCTATGAAATTCCCAGTAACATTTTGTATTATTTATCTGGACATTATTATCTATTCATTGCCGAGTTAAGCAACGTGGCTTAATACCAAAATTAGATGGTTGACAAACTTTCGTTTTAGTTAACACATACATACACAGAAACACAAATGGTCAAGCTCGTCACACAAACATTAGCCCCTCCCTATATTCGAACCTGTGACCCTTTCTTCAAAACAACAAAATACTTGCTTACTTGTCTAGCATAAATCATACTACCATCTTTTTAATTTCAAGCTCCATAAATACTTTTTATTTTTTAATCAGTTTTGACAGCGCGCATGAGCTTGCTTGAAGACGATTTAATTTGTTGCCTCGTTACGCATTTCGTTCATCAATCAACGATATTATCTCTCTGGCAACCCCCTATCACGATAGCATGATGATTATGAATAAATAAACACTTTGTTTATAACATAAAATACCATCACCCCGTCTGTCGTCATGGAAGGGATAGACAGAGGTGTTCTAATGTATACCCACGTTTCGCTGATATGTTTTATATTCCATGTCATAGGGAGTGAGCCTATTGCCATTAACCAGACATAAATTCAAACTTTGCTCGACCTGGGAATCGTACCCATACCTCTTGCTAGGCAGTCGCACTGTACGACCACGAGACCAACGAAGCAGTTTGTTCATAACATTTATACTTACAAATAATCACTCCAATAACGAGCACTGGCAACCTAAAACACTCGCAAAAACACAAGGTACTTCCCCAATCTTGCAACTCAATTTGACCGGGAAATCCCGCCATGCTTTAACTCCCAAAAATTCCACACTTGTACTTTTACTTGTACCTACTTGATTAAGATGCGTTCCTAACAACCAATTTATGAACGGATGAACAGTTTTCAAGAGCTCTTTCACACGTCAAGTATGACTCTCTACACAAAGCTACTGCCTTTACCATAAACAAAAGCTTTTCTTTTCACTTTCCATACAGTAAATATGACACTTTCTCGTCTCATCAACCGGTTGCGTTATCAACGTGTTTTCTTCTCGACATGCGGCATGTGGGTGACAGATTATACAATGTTAGCTAATTGTTTGTTTATAAATAATTCATTAGATTCATTGAATCATTGGTATCATGATTATTCATCATTACACGACCTGTTTAGCGTAGCGGTATGAAGGCTACCTTCCGTGCTAAAAGTCCCGGTTTGTAAACCCGGTATGCTTGAATGAGGTGGACCGATGACCTGGTAAAGGTAGATGGAATCCGCTGGATGCGGGTGGCGCAGGACTGGCCATCGTGGCGATCGCTAGGAGAGGCCATATGTCCAGCAGTGGACGTCTACCGGTTGATTTGATGATGATCGGAATTAGATGGTGCTGTGTAATTATGTTCAAATCAATTTTAAAGCTTTACAGAGCTATGATAATGTTAGCAATATCGACCAAGGTTTTCGGTTTAAAGAAATGGATTTCTAATAAAATCTTTTGCAGATCATTTACAATAAGAAATAATTACATTTTATAATAATAATAATTTTATGTATTAACATACCTAATTGAATATTTTAATTTACAGTGTTCTGAATACAGCATATTTATAGCTAAATATAAGGCGTGCTTACTAGAATTCTATCAATATTAAAAACATATTATTGGATATTCGATTTCCGATGATTTACACAAGAAACTCATCATGTATTAAAGGAATTACATAACTCAGAAATCAACTTGTACCATAATAGTAGTTGTAAATTGGGGTTTCTGGATCAGAGGAGATCCAGAAACACCCAATTTACACTATCATTCGTTTTATTCAGAAGAATTATCAAAGGCTTCCGTATTTATCTACTCAAATTATAAAACTATGAATATATGTTCTATGATCAGAATCAGCTTAATAATTTTGATAGTCTATTTTATGGTTTTTATTCATTTAATGGAAATTATGAGTAATTTAAATATTCAATATAAACGTATTTAAACATTTATCATAATTCCACATTCATTGGATCACAGCATGCATCTTAATTTCATCGTTAAATTTAATTAATTAAATAATAAAATTAATTAATAGAATTATTAATTATTAATTAATTAATTTATTAACTATTAGAATTTTAATTATTACACTCATTCCACGATTCAATCAATTCAATTCTACAAGTCAAACATGCGCATGATATTCGAGTAACAGACGGTGTAATCTATTCGATGCGACAGCCTTACGAAAATGTAATGCGCTCGCTATTATCCATCGCGCTGCCTTATATATGCAGCGTAGTGGCTATTTACTTTAAATGGATGACTTAGAAATAAAAAGAAAATAATATTTAGTATAACTATATTTTAAATCAATTACATTAATTTGAACTTAACTTTTTAACTATTTTACTAACTAAATAATCAGTCTCAATCATGATTTCATCGAAATCATTTTTTACTAAATATTGAATGTTCACACTTGCACTCTCAGGGTCACCGTCTACGTCTTCCATCTTACGACCATCCACATCGTGTATAATTATTTTTATTATACGGCGAATATGTCCAGGCTCTTTCCGCATGATAAAAGATCTGTTTTTTAAAACCTTTGACTCATTTATTTTTTTCTTCTTCATTTTTTTCTTTTCTATTTCTTGCTGTCTACTCTCTTCACATGCAGTTGACGCTACTTCAGCGTACCAGCTTTCTCGATCTTGAGCATAATAAAATGGATTTAAAACTGGATCAGAGCCCCCCATCAAATTCTGAAATTGAATAAAAATAAATGATTTCCTGTTGTAAAACAGCATCAAACATCAATTCAATTATTAATTAACATTAATAGTCATTGAAATACTTACGTTACGTTGTTGGTCAATGTTATCGAATACAGGACTATAGGATGGTGAGCGTGACATACTTAAATTCTATGTTCAGACTCTGTTAAACACCTAGAAAAAACGAGAAATGAATATTTCATTTACTATTATTCTATCTCAGAACAATAATTATGGTTGAAACATGTGTGTAGTCGAAATAAATACTGACTTATGTACCCGACACATACATATATTGAATCAGGATTATAGGTATTGTCTGATAATAATATAAGTCAATATATTATTTTAAATGTTAGATATAATACTGAGAAATAATATTAAAACTTACTGATATTACACGATGAAGACAGTTTCAACGGTGAGATGTAGAATTTGAATGGATTTAGAAAGATTTTTGCTATTTATATATTATATTTATAGAAAATTTTATTTTAAACTATAGAGTTCAAAATCGCACGTTTTTGTTACATATTATCATCATCTTACCATTTTTGTCTAGGGCATATAAAAATGGTGCGATGAAATTAAAACCCTGACAAGTCGACACGTGTCCAACACTTATTGTTTACTAAAAATAATATGATTAAAATAAATACTATAGTGCGTTTGTTCATTGTTCCTTTTTACAATATATTCACACATGCAATTGAAAGAAAAATCGGCAGGCAAAGTCATCGTAGATAGCTAGTATATCAATCTTAATTATTATTGCAGCGTAAGTATTAATGTATAAGGAGAAGATCAAAATAATGCAGCAACATTGACATACTACTGTTACGTTCAGTTTCGTCTGCTATTATTTAGAATAACGTAATGTGTGTGTTTGTTTGTGGAATCAAATATAGTATAAGTATAGCATCAAATTCAAGTTGTAGTTATCATCTAATTATAAATTATAAATAAACCTAACTTTATTCATATATTATATAATTGTTAATACTTTACGTTAGGAACATAAATAATACCGTCTAATAAATGCTAATGCTACACATAACTCACCATTTTTTAAAGCAGTCGGTTAAAATATAAGGTGAGTATTCACTGTGAGCAGTTATAAAATCCTTAAAACTAATTTGCGATGATTTTTATTAGTACTATTCCATGGAAGATGTGTTTTATTTTGTAGTCTAGTAAGTGTTAGTTGATTGATTACAAGTGCAAACATTATAGTGTAATGCGTTGTACTCCGAACATATGAAAAAATATAATGTTCGTATCGGAACTATTGTACTCAGATTGCCATAGTGAGTATCAAACCTAATGGGTGTGATATGTAACAGGAGTAGGTATTATAATATTATTTAAAAAGTAAATCATATTTGGGTGTAGTGATCTGACACAGCATTTTACCAGCACGTGCCCTGTTCCATATTCGGGATATTATGACGTGGATTTATCACTATTTAAGAGTGCAGCTGTCGAAGTAAGACCACAAAGCATTTCTTCAAGAGCTACAAGCAAGAGCTTCACCATTCATCAGTATCTACCTACCAGATACCTGACCAGTTTTTTTTTAAGATGTAAGTTACTTTTGGTTTATGATCATGTTTATCTAATTCTTCTATTCGATCATTCAACTATTCAATAACTTTACCATTAAATAATTCTTTAATTCCATAACTCTATTATTCAGTCATTCAAGTGCTCAATAATTTTACTATTCAATAAATTAATAAATCATCCTTAAAATAAAGTGATACTGCAACTATTCTACTATCAGAAGATTATTGTTTGATGTAGTATTACATTATTATATTTAATTAATTATTATTTATTAATTTTTCAGGTCCAAGCAAATGGCAGACCAGCTTTTCCCATCCGACGACTCGGAGGTAGAGGTCCCGGTGAAATCAAAGCAAGAAAAAAGGAAGCGCAAGTCCACCCAGGGGTCCGCCGAGTGCCAGCCGTCGACTAGTAAGAGGCAGAAGTCCGCTACCAGACCAACAGCAAGCGATTTATTCGGCAGTGATTCCGGCGACGAGCAGTTGGAGGCAACTGGTAAAAAAATGCAGCCTATATACTCATACATCACGCGCAGATTAGCTAATGGTTTTTCGAGGCAGATGGATGATCGGAAGACCGGTAGTTACTATATAGAATTAAAAATATATAACTGCGATGACATTGAACGCGTGCCACCGGTTAATAGATGGCGACATTCTGTGTTGACTGTGAAAAATAAATGCGAAACAAATTCTGAGTCGTGGAATCACTTAAACGCATATGTTAAGAGTGTGAGAAAAGAATTTAAGGACTGTCCCCCTACGTTTATAAGTTCATATCAATAAAAATGTATTTAATTATAATTTATTATTAATATGAACTTAAGTACTTATGTATAATAATCATATTTACCACTATTTTATTATTATAATCAATATTGTTTAATCGCTATGTACTCCATTGTTTATTCTTATTAAATAAATAAATAATCATACTTATGTGTACAATGCCAATTTTGAATTTTTTTTTTTCAGCTAAACCATCCGTTAATTCATCGTCAAGCACTCATATTATATGTAACAAATGTAAAATTGAGATCCCAGAACATGAATACAGATATCATAATAGAACTAATATACATAAATCAAATTGTTTAATAAAGTCAAAGTTTGCGAATGTTGATATAATTGCAACAGCATTTAAAAACAGAATAATGACGTATCGTTTAAACCCATCTCAAGAAGACGAGTACCTACTGATAGAGGCGTTCTTAGATGGGAAGCGAGACGATCTTTTTAAAATAATTGAATTGACATTAATGAAACATTCCTGTATTAAATTGAACTTCGAGTTGTTTGCTTACTTCGTACTACCTGCATCGAGTAAGCAGCAACTGAAGTCATTTAATACAAAATATGAAACTATATATCAAAGTACTAATTACGATGAGTTATATTCCCGAATAAGAGATGTTTATAAAATGAAATTATCTGAATTTGAACATTGTCAATCTGGATGGTCATTCATGTCTGTAAGTCATTTAGAAGTTAATATTAACAAGTATTCACCCATGCGGGGTGGATCCTTCATCGACTTGCCTACTAAAATTAAGAATACAAAGAGCTGTTTAAACATTCAAAATAATGATAACTATTGTTTTCTGTGGTGCATAGCTGCAGCATTATTTCCAGCTAAAAGTAATGTCTGTAGAACTAGCTCGTACCCCGATTTAAATACCATATTTAATATACAGGGGATGTCATTTCCGCCCTCACACAAAGATATTGAGTTGTTTGAAAAAAATAATACTGAAATAAGTGTCAATGTTTACGGATTAGCCAAGCATCATACTGTTACTGGTCCTTTATATGTCACCAATAGTAAGAGAATTAAACACATTAACTTGCTGTATTTTGAACAAAATTGTAAAGCACATTATTGTCTTATTAAAGATCTTACGCGCCTAGTCAGACGACAAGTTTCACGACATAAAGGCAAAATGTATTTATGTGAAATATGTCTACAATTTTTTGCTAGTGAATCAAAATACACTTCGCATAGTTGTTCTAAAATTATAACGATATTACCAGAAAATAACAGTTTTTTAAGATTCAAACATTATGAGAGACAACTAAAAATAAACTTTGTCATATATGCAGATTTTGAATGTTTACTGTCAGAATTTAAAGAATCAAATTCTGATCAAAATACCGTAAGAAATAAATTACACCAACCATCTTGTTTTGCCTACTACGTATGTTGTTCCCATGATAAAAGCTTGAATAAATTTGTTACATACAGAGGAAGTGATTGTGTGCAAGTGTTCGTTAAAAAATTGATTCAAGATGTACAGTTAATTCATAAGATTTTAATTTCAAATAAACCTATGAAAGCAATGACTAAAGAACAAATCGATGATTATTGTCATGCAACATTATGCCACATTTGTAAGCAATTACTGTTTGACGATAAAGTGTGTGATCATGATCATATTACTTCTGAATACAGAGGTGCAGCTCATTCGCATTGTAATTTATTATATAAAGTGTGTTCATTCGTGCCGGTTATATTTCATAACTTATCTGGTTATGATGCCCACATATTTATTACTGAATTGTCTAAATACGATGGTGAATTAAAAATTATACCTAAAACAAAAGAAAAGTATTTATCGATAACAAAATTCATAAAATCAGATTATGATAGAAAGCCAGTGCAAATAAAATTTATAGATTCTTTTCAGTTTCTCAGTTCAAGCATTGATACGTTGACCAAAAGTTTATCCGATAATGATTTCATACATTTATCGCTTCATTACTCACGTAAAGACCAGTTTGATTTAATAAGAAAAAAAGGTATATATCCATATGAATATGTAAATTCATGGCAAAGATATAATGAAACAGAACTTCCATCAAAATATTGTTTTTATAACAGCTTGCAAATGAAAAATATAACAGATGATGAATATGAACATGTTCAAACTGTCTGGAAATGTTTTAATATTGGTTCCATTGGTGAATACACTGATTTATATTTAAAGGGTGATGTACTTTTGCTTTGTGATGTATTCGAAAATTTTAGAAATATATGTCTAAAGAACTATAAACTTGATCCTGCTTACTATGTTACTTCGCCCAGTCTCAGTTGGGATGCTATGCTTTTTTACACAGGTGTTCAATTAGAGCTGATTAATGATTTAGAAATTTATCAAATGTTTGAAAAAGGCATACGTGGTGGGCTGGCACAATGCACTCATCGATATGCTGAAGCCAATAATATTTATTTACCTAATTTTAAGGATACCGAACCATCAAGTTATTTAATATATCTAGATTGTAACAATCTTTACGGTTATGCTATGACAAAGAAATTACCAATATCAGATTTTAAATTTATGGAACATGATGACATTATGAATTTTAATGTTTTTGATGTGCCTGATGACGCTTTCCACGGTTATATTTTAGAAGTTGATATTATATATCCAAATCATTTACATAATTTACATAGTGACTTACCCTTCGCTCCAGAAAAATTTGTACCTATCGGGGGGAAGACACCAAAATTAATTGCTAACTTGTACGATAAATATAATTACATAATACATTATGTTCACTTAAAGGAATGTCTTAGAAACGGTCTAGTTTTAAAAAAAGTTCATAAAATACTTCAATTTAGACAAGACAATTTTTTAAAAACGTATATCGATTTAAATACTACACTACGTCAAGCAGCTTTGACACCATTTGAAAAAGATTTCTTTAAGCTTTTGAATAATTCTATATTTGGTAAAACAATCGAGAATAAGCATAAACAGGTAGATGTCAAATTAGTCACTAAATGGAGCGATAATTGTAATAACACAAATAAGTCACTGGGTGCAGAGAAATTGATTACAAAACCAAATCTAAAAAGTATTTCTATTTTTAACGAAGATTTAATTGCTGTTCAACTGAGTCATGAAAAGCTTATTTTAGATAGACCGATATATGTTGGATTTGCTGTGCTTGAATACTCAAAACAGCATTTATATAACTTCCATTACAATTTCATTAGAAGTAAATATGGTGATAATGCCAAATTATGTTATACTGATACTGATAGCTTACTGTATTTAATACATACACCTGATTTTTATGAAGACATGCATGATAATATACATGAATTTGATACTAGCAATTTTGAAATTAATAATCCGTACGGTATACCACGAGTAAACGAAAAAGTACCTGGCTTATTTAAGGACGAATTGGGTGGTGATATAATCACAGAATTTATTGGATTAAGAGCAAAACTTTACTCCATTAAAACGCTAAAAACTCAAATCAAAAAAGCGAAAGGAGTATCAAAGCCAATTACAAAAAGTTTAAATACATCCAACTATAAAGAAGCATTATTTAACAATGTTGAATTAAAGCGTAAAATGAATATGATCAAATCTATAAGACATGTATTATATTCACAAAATGTTAATAAAGTCGTTTTGAAAAGAGTGGATGACAAAATACAAGTTCAGTCGAATCAAATAAATACACTACCTTGGGGTCATTGTGATGCCATCCTGTAAAAGCGTTGTTATCTTTAAGTCATTGTGATTTCATATGTTATAACAAATTTATCATAAAACGTGTAACTATATGTTGCGCTATGGTGCGATTTGAAACTTGTAGTATGATAAGATTTATTAATGTAGATAGTATAATTTGCATACTTATAATTTTTACTTAATAAACTAATAAATACATATCTTGCTCATAAATGTATCTTTCTTTTGTTTTGTTCATAAATCACATAAATATATGCTAATGCGAAATTGGATAAGCATGCAGTGTTGTTGTGAGCAATCAAAACTAATTTCAAATGTTGTATAGATTGTATCAATTTATCCGTAAATTGTAAACAGCAAATTATTGTTATTATTATGATGATTAAATGTCATTTTTAAATATTTGTGATTAAAGATATTCAAATAAAAATAAAAATATAGCAGACCTTACCTCTTTTTATTACTGATAATTTCAACTACCTAAATTAAATCCTACCTAAATTGAGAGGGAATAATCTATAAATATGTATGAAAGACAGTTATTAAGTTAATTGACGAGATGAAGTTGATCAAGCAACCCATATCCCTAAATGTTAATAATATAAGATTTAGTGACTCTGCTCATCACATCAGACACAGCACTTTATTGCCAAATACTGTTCGCTGTATAATATGTGGTCCATCGAATTGTGGTAAAACAAATGTTATGATTAGTTTACTGCTGCATGAAAATGGGCTCAAATTTAGCAATCTATACTTGTATTCTAAAACTAATTTTCAACCTAAATACCGGTTCTTGACCGAAGTATTGAAAAGAGTACCACAGGTTAATTTCTATGAGTTCAATGATGATAAAGATGTGATATCACCGAGTGAAGCTTTAACAAATTCTGTGTTTATATTTGATGATGTTGCATGTGAAAATCAAGTAAATATCCGCAATTATTTCTGTATGGGTCGACATAAACAAATCGATTGTTTCTATTTATCTCAAACCTACTCTAAAATTCCCAAACAATTGCTACGTGATAATGTTAATTTGATTATAATATTTAAACAAGACGATGTAAATTTAAAACATATTTATGAAGAGCATGTTAGTTTTGATCTACAATGGAAACAGTTCAAAAATATTTGTCAAACTGTTTGGAGCCAACCTTATAATTTTTTACTTATTAACAAAGAATCATCATTAAATAATGGACGATATAGACAGAACTTTGATATGTTTTTTAAATTTGACTGATGGTTTATAAATATAAGTGACCTACACACAAAAATATGTCAGTATTATTTTTTCTTCAGTTGAACGCAGTTGTTATAATATAATATGGAAAAAAATATTAAAATCGAATTAATGAAGTCTGTAGACTCCATAAAGAATAAAATAAAACAAATGAAAAATCAGGAACACTCAATGAATTTGTCACTTGATAAAATGTTAAAACCTGTCACAGATCCCCTTAAAACACTAGTTAATTCGAATAAAACAAATGAAAAAATTCAAGATTTTGAAAATACACACCCTAATTCTAATGATATAGATTTGGATGATGATAATACTAGCTCATCAACAAAGTTTGAAGACTGTTATGATCCAAAACTGAATTCTGCACAGTTCATTAAAAATTCTCCTGCAAAAGAATTACCGGAAGATTTAGAAATATCATTAGAGGGTCGTGATATCCATAATATTTATGACGGTGTAAACATACCTTTTGGAATAAGAAGTGATAACAAAAAAATACTAATGGGTAATTCAATAGTTTCATTTTCTAAAATCGATAGTTTGAATGACGATAATGTTATTTTAATTAAAATTGGTAACAAAACCTACAATTTAACCCCTGGTTTAAAAGAACTTTTACTTAGAAGAAAACCTGATTTAAAACTAATATCGAGCAAAGATAAACTTGTCTATAAGGATATGTTGCATTATACAAATGCACATAAGAGAGATTTTAATCCCAATGCACAAATTAGAGGTGATAAAGGTATAAAATATCGGGAAATAATCAAACCAATGTTCTCCGAATCATTAAACAGTAATATTGTCAATAAATTTGGAGGAAGCTTACCTACACTAAAGAAATACGAAAATAACACTGACTTGGTGTATTGGGATGATCCTAACGAAATTGTTGATAGATTGAAACTATTAATTGCATCGAGAGACGCCGGTAATACAAACCACGATAATGAAATTTTATCAATAATCGAAGAATTAAAAGAGGCTGATATAATTAAGCAATAAATAGGTATAATATTGTGCTTTTTATTCAGTATTATAGCTGAATTCAAGACAAATATACTGAATTGTGAACATGAGCAAAGCTGACGTGGTAAACGAAATACATAAAAATGCGAGGGTGAACTATCCGCGAAGACATGTTATCATGAAAGACATAGATGACTTGTGGCAAGCTGACTTAATTGATATGCAATCAATTTCAAAAGAAAATAAAAATTACAAATATATACTTGCCATTATTGATACATTTTCGAAATATGCTTGGACCTTTCCTATGAGAAGTAAAACCAAAGAAGATGTGTGTAACTCTTTCAAAACTTTGTTAGAAAAAGGGCGTGTTCCTAAAAATCTGCAAACGGATAATGGAACAGAATTTTATAATAACAAATTTCAGCAGCTGATAAAATGGTATCATATTAACCATTATTCAACCTTCTCAACAAAAAAGGCTTCAATTGTTGAACGATTTATCAGAACATTGAAATCTAAAATTTATAAGGAATTTAGTTTAAAAGGCAATTACAATTGGATAAATAATACCCTCAATGATGTTATTCACAAATACAATCACACTTACCATCGTACTATTAATGAAATTCCTGCTAATGTAGACAATATTAATAAAAAAGTGATATTAGTAAGGTATTTAAAGTTGCTAAAAAATGATAATTTAAAAAGTAAGTACAAAGTAGGTGATTATGTGCGTATCAGTAAATATAAAGGAACGTTTGAAAAAGGTTACACTCCCAATTGGTCAACAGAAATATTTAAAATTCGTAAAATACAAAATACAGCCCCTGTAACTTACTTAATTGAAGATACTATTAGAGGTCAGCCCATTTTAGGTGCATTTTATTCGCAAGAGCTTCAAAAAACAAAACAACCCAATGTATATCTAGTTGAAAAAGTTCTCAGAAGAAAAGGTGACAAGGTTTTAGTAAAATGGTTAGGTTTATCTGCAGCTGAAAATAGTTGGATTGATAAATCGAATATATTACTATAACATTAAGCTAATAACAAAATCGTAGATGAATCGTTTAAGTATTTATTAGTACGTTCAATTTAGATTCATCAGTCTTATAATGTGTTTTGGGGAGAGTAGTCTTCTCAATTGGCTTATAAATAATTTACCATTTGAATTACATTTACCTGGATACAATTACTGTGGTCCAGGTACAAAATTAATTAAAAGACTTATACGTGGAGATAGTGGTATTAACAAATTAGACGAATATTGCAAAAATCACGACATTGCTTATCACAAATCATCAAACTTAAAAGATCGGCACAAGGCTGATTTAATTCTATTAAAAATGGCGAAAAGGCGAGCAATTGCTTTGGATGCGAGTGTAGGTGAAAAAATCGCGGCACGCTTAGTAAGCAAAGCTATGTCTGCCAAAATCAAAACTGGTTCTGGCTTAAAAACAAGTAGCAAAAGGAATTCTCAAAAAGTTACTTCTGGAAAAGGGTTAAAAAGTAAATTGAATAATGTTATTACTAAAACTAAAAAACACATCAAAAAATTAAAACCAAAGACCAAGAAGATGGCTATAGAATTAGCTATTGCCGCCGCCAGAGAATTGGCTGATAAT
Organism: Craniophora ligustri; assembly: GCA_905163465.1. Classification (NCBI taxonomy): domain Eukaryota; kingdom Metazoa; phylum Arthropoda; class Insecta; order Lepidoptera; family Noctuidae; genus Craniophora; species Craniophora ligustri. Next base: position 2,163,627 of record LR990981.1, read on the forward strand.
TCATCCCTTAAACTTCCTCGTGTAATTCCTATACCAAAAACTGGTGGTGTATTACCTTTGATTCCTATTTTTGCGGGGTTATCAGCGGTGGGAGCTTTAGCAGGCGGTGCAGCTGGTATTGCGAAAACCATTAATGAATATAAGATGGCTAAAAAGATATTCATTGAATCGAAGAGACATAATGAAAAAATGGAAGCTCTATGTATCGGGAAAGGATTACACCTTAAACCACATAAAGATGGGCTTGGAATTTTTGTATCTAAAGAAAAAAACTAAGATATCGGCTACCCAAACGAGCTTTAACTAACTTTGATATTTTAAAATTTGGAAACAGTATTCCTTATTTTAGAGGTGTATTTATGAGAGATGAACTCCCTAAATATCCTTTTAAAAAAGAGTGTGGAGTTATTAATTTAGATAGTTCTAAAAATCCAGGTTCTCATTGGGTAGCCTATGCAAAATATAATAATTACATTGAGTATTTCGACAGTTACGGAAATCTTAAGCCTCCAAAGGAATTCATAAAATACGTAGGTTCTAAAGTCCAATATAATTATGACAATATACAACGGGATCACCCATACAATTGTGGTCATCTCTGCTTAAAATTCTTGCAAAAATTCTGGTCTAATCAAGGAATAAAATAAACGTGATCATCAAAATGTGTTTAGTATGCAAGCATGTCTACAACGGTTACCATCTCTGGAAATACATCTGAACTGATTTCGTACTTTCAACCACCGCTACATTTATCTGATCAATACGAGTGTGGTTTGCTACACTTTTCGGTACTAAATTCAAGACCAAATGTGACAATCAACAACAGCGGTCTATCTGTAACCAGAATCGAATGTGATCTTGTAAACAGTTCATACTGTAACGGCTTAACAACTCATTTTATTCATGAATTTGTATCTGATACTGGTCCAGATCACTGTTACATAGAAATACCGCGAAGTGTTATTTACTTTCCAATAAACAAAAATATAATTCCATCTATATCTGTTAGGATTATCGACCAGTTTAACCGCTGCATTGACTTTGGAGAAAAAAAATATATTGAATTACGCCTTCATTTAAGAAAAACAAAATGATAGTTTATTATAAAAACACTCCAATAAAAATAAAACGTCTCATTCCATCTAAGCTCACTAAAGTGCATAGACGCAAGAAAATAGTGAAGAAATTGACTAAAACAAATAAAGACTTTCTTAAAGCTCTAGGTTTTAAAATATGAATATACTACAGCTTACTGAATTACCGCACTTTGATACTTCAATCGAAAGTTATGAAGTCCATTCATACAATCCCTACAATAACAGCTTTAGAGAAAATGATGAAATCAGAATCCCCATACACCAGCAAGACATATACGTGCTACCATCAGCCAGTTCAATTTACATCGAAGGTCAGGCAAGGCTGTTCGGTAAAGATGGGAATCCGATCAAGAAAACTGTGACGTTCACTAATAACCCTGTTATGTTTTTGTTTCAAGACATCAGGTACGAAATGAATGGTATTGAAATAGATCGTATAAAAAATTCAGGAATAACGTCGACAATAAAATCATATATCTCATTAAATGAAGCAGAAAATAAAGTTGCTGCATTATGGGGTTGGAACTTAAAGGGGTTCCAAAGTGATGGGCATTTTAGTGCTGTGATACCTTTAAACAAGTTATTAGGATTTGCAGAGGATTATAACAAAATTGTGATAAATTGTAAACATGAACTTATAATGAATAGAAGTAACTCTAACCTAAACAGTGTTATTCTTACTGATGATATTACTCATTTTGAAATAGATATACAAAGAGTTCAATGGAGGGTTCCCCACATAAAAGTTTCAGATCGAGAACGACTGACACTTTTAAAACATTTAGAAAGAGATAAACCTATTCAAATGGCTTTTAGGAATTGGGATTTATATGAGTATCCATTACTCCCTAAAACCACAAAGCATTCTTGGTCAGTTAAGACTGCTTCACAATTAGAAAAACCTAGATATGTTATATTCTGCTTGCAAACTAATAGGAGAAATAATAAATCTAAAGACAGTTCACTATTTGATCATTGTGAAGTGACCAACGTAACGCTCTTTCTGAATTCGCAATATTATCCCTATGAACCTTTGAGTTTAAAGTTTTCTGAGAACAAGTATAGTATATTATATGAAATGTATGTGAAATTTCGTCAGTCGTATTACAACAGTCCTGTAGACCCCTTGCTAGATCTAAAAGATTTTAAAGAAAAAGCCCCCCTTTTTATCTTAGATTGTTCAAGACAAAACGATTGTCTAAAAACAGGCCCAGTGGACGTACGGCTGGAAATTGAATGTTCCACACCAATACCAGATAAGACAACTGCGTATTGTTTGATTATAAATGATCGACTTGTGGAATACAAACCTCTCAGCAATATTGTGCGCAGGTTATCATGATTGCTATTGTTGATATTCAAGGCTTTACAACAGAAGCAAACGAATTTATAGTAAAAGAAATCGCTATATTGTATAACAAAAAACTACAAGTGTTTTTGATTAAGCCACCATTTTCATTTAAAAATTTATCGGAAGCAGAAAAGAAGCAAGTCAGTTGGATTCAACGTAATAGAAAGATATACTGGAGTGAAGGCTTTGTACCCTTTTCCAATTACCGGATTTTGGTTTCAGATATATTAAGAGATAAATATGTTTACGTTAAAGGTTCAGAAAAAGTTTTATGGCTAAAGCATATTTTAGAAAATAGTAATAGAAATATATTTGATTTAGAAGTTAAAGGTTGTCCTAGTTTGATAAGTCTATACGATCAATATAAATATTCCCAAGATGTTTATCATTGTATTTATCATAGCTCTGTATGTGCTTTAAAAAATGTATTATGTATAAATAAATGGTGCCTTGATAATAAAATTATTATGAAGTAATGTTTGCTTTTGCTTTTTTTATAATAAGTTTACCATCCCTCCCGATCCTGTCCAATCATGATTATAAAGAGTATATTAGTATCAAGAACTAGTAAATAAATAAATAAAACATGTATCTAATTGAATACAAACTTCTAAATGAAATATGTAATACGTGTCATTTGACAAATCTGTAATGAAAACCATATATGGGAAGCACATTGAATGAATGATGCCATCACACACACACGCTTCATTAAAATAAACAAAGTGCATAAAGTGATCCGTTATTTTGTCTCATATTTGACGACACGTTTGGCTTAATGGTTAAGACATGGTCACAATTATATGCACGCACTTGTTCTTTAACCATCTAAACCAAGTGTCGTGGGTTCGATTCCCGCATGGACAAGTTGATATTTGGTCCAGTCTGGATTTTTTTGTGGGTTGGGTGCTTCTAGATCTCCTCTCGTGAATAATTGAATGTATGAATGATAAAATAGAATGTACTGATTGCCCAGTTCATATCATAAATATATAAAAATTTACCGATAAATCGATTGACGATTAAGTAACTTGAACGAATGGTTTGAAATTATTCATAGATTTTGGGGTGCTTCATTTGATTCAGATCCTTTGGTAATTTGAGTAGATAAATATAGAGGCCCTTGATAATTCTTCTGAATAAAACGAATGATAGTGTAAATTGGGTGTTTCTGGATCTCCTCTGATCCAGAAACCCCAATTTACAACTACTCATAATGAATGCCTATAAATATAATGTATGTGTTCCATTAATCAATGAACGAATGAATGAGTGGAAGAAAGACTCGTTGATACTGATCATGATAAACTATCAGCTGTTTAGGAGAAATGGCTCACTGTAACTCTTATCAGCGAGGGCAATGAACTTATGTAAGGCATGGTAACAGAATCGAGAAATCAAGAATCGATACTTACCTTTTTTGCGATATCGATATTAGTATTGTCACTTTTGTTCTCGAATTGTATTTGCATTTATATAATTTTCTGTAAGCTTAAGGTTTCTAACACGTTCTGTAGTGTACTACCCACCCCGCATTGTATGGCAAAAAGCGTTAGTGTAGGTATGTAATAATTAATAAATAAGCATTTATCTAATTTTCTGTAAGCTTTAGGTTCTTAACACGTTCTGTAGTTACTACCCACCCCACCGTGAGAAAAAGCGTGAGCGTATGTAAGTAATAAATAGTTAATTATTAAGTTTCCTTTGCCTATATACATATATGTGTACTTACAATTGTAGTCTATTTGAACAGCATTGATATTTACCTGTAAACAAAAGAAAAAATAATAAGATTGATATATTAACATAACATTATTAAACATACCATCAAGCTTATATGGCCGCAGGGGCACACAGAGGAGTATTAATAAACTCCCACATTTTAACGGTATGTTTTAGGTGTCAAGTAATATGTTGTAAACCTATTGCCATTAACCGGACATAGGTCGGAATTCCGAGCTGCTACTGAGAATTTCATGGAAAAACTCAACAGTTCACTTTAGCCAAGCAACTAATATTATAAATATATTTATAAAACCTAGATAGGAAACCTAGACTGGTACCAAAGAAATGCCAAGGATTTAATTTTTTTTAATTTGATTTATCGTGTAACTTTTATATTATTATTGTGTACATTCTAATTTTCATAATATTCTATTATTATATTTACATTTCTTTATAGCAATACTTAAGTTTTGACGACCCGTTTAGCTCAGCGGTAGTTAATGCTGCCTGCTGTGCTATGGGTCCCGGGTTCGAATCCCGGTAGGGACAAAAATTTGTGTGATGAGCATCAACATTTGTTTCCGAGTCATGGATGTATTTATGTATAATATGTATGTATTTACAAAAAAAAAGTATATATGTAGTATATCAACCAACTAGTATCCGTAACACAAGCCTCGTTGCTTAGCTCGGAACTAGATGGCGCTGTGTCATAATGTCCAGGAATATTTATTTATTTATTTAAGTACTATTTAATAAAAATAAGGGCTAAACAAAGTTATTTAAACGTCATTATCATATTTTATCTAAAAACAAAAGGATTTCTTATTTATTTATTACTTCTATTCAATCAATTACTCTACAAACGGTAGGATCTAAAAACTTAAAAACGTATAAAAACATTGGCTTCAATATAACATAACATTTTAAATTTTTACATCACTAAATAACAAGACCTTTACCCCTTATAACTTTATTTAAACAAACAAAAAACCGACTTAAATTAATGTCTTATAAAACAGTGGCTCACTCATTAAGCCCAGTGCTTGACAGAGAATGGTGTCATCCAATTCATTTATGAGCTCAATAATGACCATTTCACACATAATAAAGAGCCCTTATCTGTTTATAAGAAACGATTACTTATCTGTGCTGTTTGACGGGTTCGTAAGTCATGACATACCATCACGCCTGTCGTCCCCGGAGGGTTAGGCAGCAGTGTGCTCACATTTCGCCGGTATGTTTCAGGACCCGTGTAATAAAAACAAAACTAAAAATGGAAAGATGTAGAAGCACTTTTCACAAGCAAAACAGTAGAATGATGATAATTTAGATATTTAACCACATCTCAAAATATATTCGAGAGTCGATTTCCCACAAATTTAAAATACAACTAGCGGCTTGGCTTACTGAAAACTGATTCTAAACCATAGAATAAATTTTTAATTATAAATATTAGGATTGTTTATTATTTTTATTAGATACTTATTAACTTGTTTGCCTAATATAACAAATAATTTTCGCATGCCGACTAAGGGCGAGATGTGCTGAGACTAATATTGTATTCTGCTAACAACTTATGTACAACCATATCTCTGGCGAATCATCATCATCATCATCATCATTTAAACCGTTAGACGTCCACTGCTGGACATAGGTCTCCCCCAAGGATCGCCACGACGACCGGTCCTGCGCCACCCGCATCCAGTCTGGCGAATAAACATTCTATATTATTATATTCTATTCCAATAGGGGACTAGCCTATTGCCATCAACCAGGCACGGAATATAAGACTATAAACCACCAAGCTAGCGGGTTAGGAGGTTTCACACGCCATCGAGGGCATCTCTCAGGTATGCAGGTTACCTCACGATGTTTTCCTTCGCCGTTTGAGTTGAGCACGTGATACCCACGTAACACGTAAAGCCATTGGTGCGTGCCTTGGGACTTTAAGGCACTGGTCACACCAAATAGGCTATCACAGCTCTCTTTATCAGCAATCAGCTTATCCTTTCGATATGGTATATTCACTAGAAACCAAGTTTCATCTGAATATTATGTATCTTAGAGAGGTAGGGCATAGCGAGATTCCTCGTTCAAATTGAGCTGCCCGACTGGAGAAGTACCTCCGCCTTACAGAAGACCGCAGTGAATCAATAATAGTTGTATTTCTGTAAGTGAGTAAGGTTACCAGAACCCGTTGGGGGAGTGACTTCTGACAGCATGGGCATTGCGTTTACTATCAGTTTAGTAATTCCCTATTTTAAGAAGCCTAAACGGTTTCTGCAGGGGTTTGCAACGCATATGCAAGCCTTCTGGTATTGCAAATGTCCATGGGCGGCGGTGATCACTTACCATCAGGTGAGCCGCCTGCTAGATTGCCCCCTTATAACCACAAAAAAAAATCTACGATAAAGAAGAAAGTCCTTGAGCGGAGCGGAGCGGTATTTTATACATCTACGGCTCTGCTGACCGCTTCGAAATACAAAGCGTGAATATACAAAGTAGCAGATCTGATAACACAGGGATATATTTCCGAGAACTCTTCGGGTAAACGGATAGATTTCTTGAGTGTGCAGTTTTTTTTTGCGTCTGCGATTTTGTTCGTGTATTTTTTTTTGTTGTATTGTCACTTTTGTGATCGATTGTACCAAGAAATGTAATTCATTGCCAGAATTTGCTTAGAATTCTATCAGTAAACTTTGAAGTTTTAAAAACCTGCATATCAATGATGAAACCTTAGTTTTGGACGTCAACGAAATCCACGATATTTTCTTGTAAAGTAATTCCAATTTTACAGGTGCTTTTGAATTGTCACAACTACATAGTAACACGGTTCCAAAAGGTAGATAAAAATGATTCAATTTTCAGTTATAGGTGCACAAATCAATAATAAGGCTTACATCTATGTAGTAATAATTAATTAACGCTCAATTAAATGGTGAAGGAAAAAGGCACAGGTACCTACAGGTTTCCTCGCAATGTTTTCATTCACCGTTTGACCATGTGATAAATACGCACATAACTTCAAAAAGTCACTGGTGCTTGGGATTGAACTCGAGTGCTTTGACTTTACAGCGCATTGGTCTCACAAATAGGCTATCAAAGCCCACCCACAAAGCCCCAAAGCGGCTAACGTTAACTCCAACCAACACATAACATTATCTTTAACAGGATTCTTTGCCCGGAGGCATTAGGGAGTCGAGTATTACTTAAAAAACCACGTAAAGTGAGATAATCTTCAAAACTATGGTATTTTCTTTCATAACTCACGATGTGACATGTTATTAGAGTGTCAAAAAAAACAATTGATGTGTTGTAAAACAAAACTTGTTGTATTTTCTTTTGGTTCTCTAGTAATGTAGGAAACAACATACTTAGTTGAATGCTTTTTAAACACGCCTGCTTTTTACGTAATAATTATATTTAATTTAATTGACGATCCAGTTAGTCCAGCGGTAGTTAACACTGTCTTCTGTGCTATGGGTCCCGGTAGGGACAATTGTTTGTGTGATAAGCATGAACATTTGTATCCGAGTCATGGATGTATCTATAATAATATATGTATATCAACCAACTAGTATCCGTAACACAAGCCTCGTTGCTTAGCATGGAACTAGATGGCGCTGTGTGTCATAATGTCCAGAAATATTTATTTATTTAATTGAAGCACCAAAACTCTACTTACTAATAAATAAATAAAAAACAATATAGTTTTTATAAAATAGATACACAAAAGACAAAGCAAATTAAATCAAAAGTTTTTTTTTTTCGAATAAACTTTTTATGTTTAAATAAGTTAGTCTTATGGAAAAAATCCGACAAAAACTCCATAGACAATCTTTTAAAATAAAAGCACTTAAACAAAAACCGCCCCGTTTTTGACCAACACACGTAACCCTAATTATATATTCTAAAAACGTCATTTTAAACACACAATACTTACAATTTGAAATTCAAATACATACCTTTTACCTTTACAAAAGTAATAACTGCGGTATCCTTACACATGGCAACCCTTTTTAACATATTTTGAGGTGTAGCAACACTTTTCTATACGACTGTGTTACCAAGGTGGTCCCAACGCGGGATAATTATGGTGATTGTCGAAGACCATTGGTCATGGTCAAAATTATATTATAATTATGGTCATATAATAATGGGATAATATGAATACTATTTTGTTTAATACCATGCAGTATTTATGAGGTCTTATGCATGTTATGTCATGCACAGATCGTTAATGCGCGATAAACTATTTTTGAATTGCTAACGGTCAGTCTTAGAGAGTTGACGCGAGTTCAAGTTAAATGAAGGGCTCGTGGCTTAACCATGGTAATACTTCGATGTGTGAGGTTAAACTGCAATGAAGCCTGGTTCAGAGCCCTCGATATTAGATTCTGTGTGTTAAGGTGAGTCTGGAGTATGCAAAAAAAAATGTATTCCGTACATTTTATTTTACGTACATTGATTGTCATATTGCATAGTCTGGTCTCACTCCTGAACTGACTGTTTGTTACCACATCTAATAGTGCATGCAGTGCTCTTCTTTAAGTGATGAGGCACTTGGATATTCTTTTTTGTGCAAGTTTGATTATATAATGTATCGGTGTACTCATTGTAGAAGAGCCAATTAAATAGATAAATAAATAAATATCAAAAGACGGAAACTTCATGAAGATGTCTCAGCACCAGTCACCAAACTTCCTATGTCAAACCTGTGACAGTGTGTGTCAATCTCGCTTATGATTATTTTGCCACCAAAAACGTCGTCTAGAATACACAAAAAGGTAATATATAAGGTTATACCTATATTGGACTTAGGATCGGTGACCAATCTGAACATGCCGTACGAATACTCATGACACTCGTTAGTGGTAGTCTAGGTATCCAAAAATTCTGTTAATATTGGGTGCTTTTATGGAATCCGCAGAAACATTTGGATTTGTGCCCAGTTAATGGTAAAAGAGTCGCCCTAAATGGGACCTAAAACACACGACCATTTGTCGGTTCCGACAACCATTAGGTACCTACTCCTTTGCCTGCCTCTCCAAGGATGCAAATAAATGATATGAATATGAATATTACAGACTATTTTGCATCGAAAATAACTTATCTTTTGTCGTGAAACACTCAAGTTTTTACAGAACTCGTGACTCGTGTATAATCGTCGTGAGTTCGTGACCACGAGAGGTTTGTACAAAATGTCCTTTATTTCAGTGAAACAAAAGTTTGTTTTTTTATTTATTCATTGATGATAAATTTCTCAAAAATATTGTGATGAAATAAAACTTCTTAAGTCATATAGCCATTGTGCTGTGTTGCAGACAGTTCGGAAAATAAAGGATTTTTGTAAACATTCTAGAAACAATGTTTATTGACAATTCGTTGATATAAAATTCTTTCATTTCACTTCTTCAAATTTAATAATAGACTTGTCTATTGAAACATAAATGTGCTCCATTTAACTGTATTGGTAGTGGGCGCAACGAGTGGTCAAGGATGTAGTTTACACTGTAATCTTGACGTTCAAAAAAATATATAAATAAACTTTGTACTTGAGTGGGCTGAGAACCCCAAAGATTCTTCGCCCAAAGACTTTCATGATCAATGAGTCTATTAAATCACTACAATAAGCCATAAAACTGCTAGAATACATCTCTGTACCCATAAAAATACAGTATATCGCCAATAACGCCACAAATCTAAACCATCACATCTCAGTACAGCCACCCATCATTCCACTTATTCGTCGTCACTGACCATCTACATAGCTAAGCCCCTAACAATGGATGCGCGTGCGTCCATCACCTGCCGGGCGGGTGTGCGCACAAAGGTACACATAAATCTATGTCCGGAACGTGCTGTGTAGTGTGGCTATCGTTACAAGAGAGACAGGACATTCCTCGTGTATGACGAAGACTGTCCTGTCATTTGTTTCTTATTTAAGATAACAAGAACAATTATTTAATAAAATAGTAATTGAAAATATGGAATGAATTACTACACAAAAATGTATGTGTACTATTTTTGCGTATAATTAATTACTAAAAATAAGTCTTCGGTAATTTTTTTAAATCACGAACCTATGATAATTTAAATGTATTATTAAAATCTACACAAGAAAAGGTATTTACTCATATTAAAAAATGAATTATGAATTAACTTAGTCACATTATCGTGTTTACTTTTTGACTTCAATAGGTGATTAAAAAAAAAATAGTTAAACATGAGCACTTAATTAAGTTAGGTATTTGCATAACTCATATGTTAATTACCAAACATTTTATTTTCGCACAAAAAACAAGCCGCTGATTAAGGGAGTGATTAGTTTAATTAAAACTTCATGTTTACAACGCAATAGTGTTGACTTTCATGGTGCCCTCAAAACTAATGTTCTATTGTCATGCAAACATTTCTCAATTTGATTTCAATGTAAAATAAAGCTTTAAAAACACAATAATTAATAGCACTGGGTACATATTATTTAGGATAATTATATTATGAGTACGAAAAGTATCATTCGTCTCCTCTTTATTTTTATCTCACTTTTTATTACCCATGTTTTTGCTAGATCTGCGTTTAAATGAAGATCTAGGGTAAAGAGTATGCTAGAAAGTCTTAACGCCTACATCAGCGAGAAATAAAAACGATAATATGTGTGTATCATCATCATCATCATCATCATCAGCCCATATACGTCCACTGGTAGACGTAGACCTCCCCTAGTGAACGCCACGTTTATATGTAGGTATGGACAAAATAGCCAATATTATCTCTCCTCTAAAATTAGTTATATCACAGCTCTCTATTTCTATTTATTAATTTTAAAGTAATAATAGTTACAAATGATGTTTACTTGACATAACATTTTAATCAGTCTATGTTTTATCTATGTCTATATGGTTTTAATACACCCTATCTCATTATGGTAATGTATTTACCTTGTTATTTAATTAAAGTGTTTATACATCTTTTAAGTCTACTCCACCCTTATTTTGCACGATATTTGCACTCTTTATTAGTCCTCGTTAATTAAATTTATTTGTTTTGTTTTATAGTTTAATGTAGTCATTAAACTATAAAACAAAACAAATAAATTTAAAAAAAAAAAACAAAATATTAATGAGTCATTGAACTGAGGGTGGAGCATGGAACCCTCAGTTCAATGACTCATTAATATTTTGTTTTTTTTATAATTTAAGCATTGAAAAATTACATAGGTAGAAGCTACATTGGCATAAAAATACATATACATACGAACATAAAAATTGTCAGGTGGCTTCAATTTAGAAACATGAATTTTGAAATTGTTTATCCTTTTAAAACTAATTAAATACTCAACGATAGATAGATAGTCTGTTGATATATGTTGATAAATAATAAGAGGTGATATTTTTTTCTACGCACTTGTTGCACAAACAAAAGTTATTATATTGACTAAATAAACTATATTTTCGTGTATAAAGAATTCAATTAATAATTCTGTTGTTCTGTGATGGTGGATTCCTTAGTTTAAAAATTTCTTTATAACATTCCTTTGGAAACATCAGTTTGCAAATATGTATCAGGGCTCAAAAGTATCAAAATCATGGTCACACGAGTACCTTTCTGTAGTCATTATAATATACATGAATAGTACCAATTGAAGGCACCTTTACTGTACCAAGGCCCTTTGTGTTATTTTTTTCTTTAAATTTCATGGAAACGGAATATTTGGAAGTTTCTAGTTACTTGAACTACCGAGAGTGGCCTTAAGTGCTTTGAATCTGATTTCTTTCACTTCCGCAAACATTAGACATTGAGATAAAACTACTCTTTACGGATTGTATAGCGTTATATGTATTTTAAAATTGCCCGTGACTACAATATACCTACCGATATAAAACCCGTAAAAGGAGTTTTATTTCAATGCAGTCTTTTATTTATTAAAACATTACCTAACAAAATAATGCAATGGTCTAACAAAGAGCTATAATTGAAAAAAGAATACTCCAATTCCGGCAGATAAACTCAAACATTCACTCTCCGACTGAGTAGACAAGATGCTTTACAAGCCACGTTAGCATAATGCAAGCAACATTAGCGAATGTTACAACAATAAATATTACTGGCGCCACCCCACGGCAGATAACGTGGAAGAGAAATCCGACTCCACGTTCATATAATTATATCTCCGTTGTTCAATAGGGCAGGAAACTTTTTTTGTAGTCGATAAAATGTCACTTGTACAATTCTTCAAGATAAATTCTCTAATTGACGTTTAAGCAAGTGATAATTTTATAGAAAACTCCAATTACAGTCCTCAACCTGAAACCTAGAATCCCATGCACAGCACCCGCACTTGGAATCTTGATACTGCTGAGTCAGTAAATGATAATATAATCCTTTAATGGACTTGACCACCAAGATATGAAAGCCTAATCTTGTACGAGCTACCTAACAATGAGTTCCTAACGACCTACGCTTTTGTGGGTCACCATCATGGCGGTTAAGCCAACAAAACTGAGAACTTAATCATAAATGTTTGACCAACGCCTACAAGCTCTTCTAGCCTTTTAAGCTAGTTTTAGCGACTTCCTTAAATGATTTCATGTTAAAGCGCCTATTTGAATTGCTTTACTAGTTTTTTTTAACAATAGCTTTCATACCCAAATATGATAAATATTTTGAATAATGATTTAATTACTTAAATAGCCATTACTTCGAATACATTTTATTACTATTATCATTTATTTAATAAAATAATCAGTGGGCATCATCAAACAAATTCAGTGGTGCGAGCCTACGATTCGAACTTGCGATCATTGGTCACTACTAGGCTATCACTCCCCCACTAGCCAACACCATCTATAAAGTAACAAATTTATTATTGAAATTATCCCTCGTATACGTCAAATTTGCATTATGCTCGACAATATTCACATTCACTATATAATACGCCGGTGGCTACAGCCAAAGCTTGTAATAATGTTGTAATATCTTCAAAAGGCACTAATTCACAAAGGAACAACTTTAAAACCCTTTTAAAATAAAATAAAATATCCCAAAATGGCGCCACACCGAATTATAAGGCGGGGAATATTTATGTAAAAGTCAAATCATACAACTTTAAACTTTAACACTTCAGTTTTAAAATGTTCTTTTGTTGAAAACACCTTGATTATTTGCCTTTCGATCAGGTATCGCGTCTGTGGAATTTGTGAAAGAAAAAATTAACAAACAAAAAGTCGCGGTTTCTTTTGTGGCCCCAAAAACTTAAAGATTATACAAAATGGGCAAACTTCGATGTTTGGTACTGATTTTATCGAGACGTTTTAAAAAGAAATAATATGAATTGGACCTTACTGAGAATGTTGCTCTTTTTGGCATTCAATTTTCAACCAAGACCCTTACAAAATACAGTACATTTTCACTTCATTGGTTACGAAAATAAATTTTTACACAGCATTTTGTTTTTATCTCGAACTAGTCTGTGAATTGGTCTTGCTAAATGCCCGTTAAGTTTTGATGGCTTTCTTGTGTTTTTACGGCGCTTCTAAAATACTTTGAGATGTGACAAAGATCTTTTTTTTTAATTGGGATAGTTATTGCCCATTAACTTTGGACTACTGAGCTGATCTTTTGTAAGTGTAAGTAATAAATTAAGTGATAATTACTACAATTACGACTTTCATCACAGCTATGGTATGTGAAGGAATGATCCGACAACTCATTACTCTCATCATTTCAACTTATAATTATCTGAAGATAGCGTACACTTATCTTAAGATTTAGAAGTGTATAATTAATACAGGTGTAGGTGTCTGGCTTGATTTAGTCCATTTGATACGAGACTGCAATTAGATGTTGCTGTAAAATTAACTTTACTCAGGGAAAATAAGGAACACCATTTTGTTTTTATCCTTAGTCTGTAAATTGGTCTTGCTAAATGCCCGTTAAAGTTTGATGTGTTTAAGAAACGGACGTTCCATCTATAAGTTGATTAATAGGCAACTCATTCTAAGTTATAAAATGCCAACATAGTATATTACGCAGTTGTGCCAAATATTTTTTTTTCTTTCCTTTCAACATCAGAAGATAAACTAGATATTGAAATAAAAGAACTTTTGTTATTGCAGTTTATTTATATATTATTTATTTCAAACATTTCGGATCCTTCGCGAACATACTGAGTTTCAAATGGTAGTACCCAGATACTCACGTGTTTATTCTCACTCACCAATCTTTTTTTAAACCCAACATTGAAAACCATACATAACTAATCCTCAAAAATGTCAAAACTCAAAAAACTTAAATACAAACACTAAATCATAAAAGACAAGGGGTTGACACGATTACAATAACTTACAAGCCGATAAAGAAACAAAAGAATTTTGTTTATAAAAAGCTAGACATTTTACGGTATTCCCTAATTCGAACACCGCAGGGTGCTTGTGTTATAAAAACAATAACTTTATGTGAGTATTGTTTTTATCGGAATCCATTTTTTTTTATCGAAACAATGTTAATATTGTTTTTGTTTTTATTATTTGTCAAACTCAAAAATATTCCTCATTTAATTTAAAAAATTACTAACACAAATGGAAATCAGTTATTACTCATTGTTTGGTAAGTTACATTTCTGATAATTTTATGTAAAAAAAGCCCTAAACTAAAAATATTTAAATGACATGAAGATTTGGCAACAGGCTCGCATATGCACGAAATGTCGCATGTGCACAGAGGTGTACTAATCTACACCTCTGTCTAACCTACTACTACGGTGATGGTAGGTATAAAGATTGGAAGTTTTAATTGTTATAACTTAGAAATTCAACAATAAATAATATTCAACAAAATTTATTAATTGATAGACTCTCTGACCAAATGTAGGTCACTATAAAAACATTGAATAGATTGAAATTTTCCCTTACATCGCTCTGTCATGCTATGTCCCTTGAGGCTGGAACCTTTTTAATTAGGCGTCCATCAAACTGACAGACATTATTATTTGACATAACCACGATTATAATAATTATTCATGTGACAGCAAATATAATGCAAGTGGCATTTGTTTTATGTTCTATTCAAAACAAGCTGTCAATATTATAAGTAACGCTTTAATTGTTATGCTTTAATCAGGAAATTAATTAATAAAATTAAATTAAGCGGTATTTACAATATTTGTATAAATAAATATATAATATAGAGCTCGTTTAAAAATAAAAGCAATTATATAATAAATTGCATTCATTGTGTTGGCCTCATAAACTTAAAACTTGATTGCGTTGAAGAAGGAATCACAAAAAATCGATTTTATATGTATTTAAAAACATGTATTCGAACATAAATCACGAGGCTCTTGAATTAACCCGATTTAATTTCATAAAAGAATCCATGTTTTTTAAGAAGTCGAGAAGTTCCGTCAAAAATTTTATTAAATCAAGAATCAAATGAGAATATTTTTTCATAAAATAAATCTAGAAATTTATTGTCGCAAAAAAACATTATCTATTCTTTGATAGCTTTTTATGTTATTCTTCTAAAATACACGTAACCCAAAACCAATTACTTAATAATGCGCTGCCTACCTTCGAATCCCGGTAGGGACAAATGTTTGTGTGATGAGCATCAACATTTGTTTCCGAGTCATGGATGTATCTATGTATAATATGTATGTATTTACAAAAAAAAAGTATATATGTAGTTTATCAACCAACTAGTATCCGTAACACAAGCCTCGTTGCTTACCACGGAACTAGATGGCGCTGTGTCATAATGTCCAGGAATATTTATTTATTTATTTATTTACCTCAACAATCGGTCGAACATTCTCCATAACGAGATCATACATCATAACAATACGGACATACAATCCTGTAACACAATATCGATGTACCCGATGCTGGGTGCATGAGATCTGTACCGATGCAACAGCTGCCTAAAGCTAACGGTACAGCTACCGTTACTGTGCACGATCGGGATATTGGCGACATGACTGGTTTCGCGTTGACGGCACGCGACGTGACATAATTATATTCGATTGATTGTTTGTGCTTTTGGAATAATTTTGGAGCACTTTATACATATATTGAAAGGGTAGAATTGGCCTATAATACTTTAAAAATAACATAAATCATAGATATTATATTTTTCATACGTGGGTTTGGGGTGGTTTTATGCTTCATTTTTTTTTAAATTATAATTGATGAATTTATTGGCTTAAAATTATATTAGAAGAATATATTAACAGTTTTATGATTGCCTGGTACATCAGATTTGAAAAGTGGTACAAGTTCATCTTAAAAAATTACAATATTTTTTTAAGAGTAAGATAGATAGATAGAGAAATAGTGTAATAGTTTACTATCGGATAATCTAATTTACTCTCTCTTCAAATAAAATTCTAAAATTTATCGCTAGGTTTGATATCCATTTACAAATTTCTAGAATAAGATTTTCTTAGTTTGTAACAAATAAGAAATGGAGCATACATCTCATGCATACATATTACCTACCAAAATATTAACACAGTCATATCTTTAATACTACTTTCATACACAATGTAGGTTAGATATCAAACTGTCATAATACACATAAACTGGGTGATATATTAATAATAATTTGTAATAATCCCCCATTCCCCAACGCTGGGCTCCCCAACCATATTTAATGAAGACATTCGTCGTAATGACGATTGTAATCAAAATGTGTAGCAGATGTCGGCGCCATGTTGGTGACGTCATGACATAAAGAACTTTTAAATGCAACACGTGATCCGGGCAAAGGAATTTCGTAACTGGGAAACTGACGTTTTTTTTCAATTATTTTTGGCAGTTATTTTTCTAATTAAGCTAAATTAAATGTTTTTTTATGGATTTTCTATGCACTTTTTTAAATTCGGGAGAAATGATTTCAAATGGGAAGTAGGTAATTTTTGAAATTAACATAACACAGATTAATTAGCTACCAAGTTCATCTATAAAAATATTTATAAGAGTATCTATGGAAAGAGTCTTGTCGGCTCTTCCATGAGACCTTCTTTAGAGACCATAAAACTAGATTTGACAATCCGAAAATACCTGTAATATTGGTCTAGTTGAAATAGTCGAAAAAAGAAAAAAAAAGACTGAAAAATGAGCGATTTAAAAAAAAAACGTTATTAATCCGTTGCATCATTTTGGCCCACACGCACACAAACAATACGCGAAGGAACTCATCAAAATTCCTTCCTTCAATTTTGCATACAAACTTTTCTACCGAATGTTGTCCTACATATTTTACGACTTATTGTTGTAACTATTACGATTCATAACTTGTCGGCTAACGAAATTATCATGTACATCCTATGATGTTTACAGTTTCATTGTAAACGCATTGTGTTAATTTACAATACAATGTCGTTGTATAATTCTTTTTGAATTAACTGTATATGTGTAAGTGTGTCAGTGATCATTCATTGAATTGCAAGGAAGAAGGTGAAATGCATCCTTTCTTCCCAAATGGGGATTGGCAAAATTCATTTAATTGCAAGGAAGAAAATATAATGCATCCTTTCTTCCTAAATGGGGATTGGCAAAATTAATTTAATTGCAAGGATAAAAATAAATATGCTTCCTTTCTTTGCTCCACCATTTGCATGATGTAAGCTATTGAATGAAACTGTGTTTCATCCTATGTAAATTACCACATTATAATGTATTAATTTTGTAACCTAAATATTTGCACGTCACATCTGGCAGAATATGCAGAACAACAATAATTGAACATCTGTAATGACCATATTCTTGGGAATAAATTCTTCTATTCTTCTATTCTTATTCTATTCCCAAAAAGGGCATTGGCAAAATACATTTCATTGCAAAGAGGAAGATAGCATGTTTGTATCCTTTCTTCCCAATTTCAAATAAAACTTCTGCCTCCCGCTTCAACGACAAAGTTCGCTAGAAACAATAATTCCTTTGAACAACAGTAAAATTTCTCAGAACACTTGGGAGTGTCGAGTATCCACCCTATAATCCTTTTGTAGGATTTGATGCAGCGAGCGACAGAAATTTGCTTTGATAGAAACGAAACTGCCTCTGCCTGCCTCTAGCAGTCGTTAGAGTGACTGCTGCGTGTTGTGTTGGATTCCCTGGTCGAACAAAGTATTATTAAGATTTTTTATGTAAAGTAAAAAAAAGTATTATTAAAGTATTAAAAAAAGTATTATTAAGGCTATTATTAAAGTATTATTAAGGCTATTCTCAGTAGCCGCTTGGAGTTTGGATTTGTGCCCGGTTATTGGCAATAGGCTCGCCTCTGGGACCTAAGACATTCCGACGAAATGTGAGTGTAGTTAGTTACATTAGTCAGTACACTTCTGCCAAACCTTTTGAGGCCTACGCAAATGTCTCCCGCAGCTTGCATTGACGTGCGTCGGGTTGTGGAGATCCCTCAATAATGGTTGAGCTACACGATGGCTGACGCATGCGTGCTGTCAGTATGGACAGGTCAACTCAAAGCTGCGCTGGTGCTTTCTTCAAAAGGCCATCTCAGATTGACCTACATCGTCAGGCTCACATATTGTAAACAAAGATGCTTGGACTTCAAAAGAGACCATGGTTCTTTGAGTTTGTTTCGGCATTTCTTCTCAGAGGTTGTCAGTTAGGAAATGCCGATTCCATCTAGTTCCTAAAATATATCTTATACATGACTTGTAAAAGTGTCTTACAAAGATCTATTTACAGAAATCAATATCATTTAATCATTCAGGACGACAGGCAAATTCTTTCTACAATCACTGTAGAAAGATTTTTTCGACATAACATACCAAACATTGTTGTGCTTCTTATATAGGTACGTCAATGGAATTCTCCACAAATGTTCTAAGCGCACAATATACCTACCACCCGGAGACTTTCAATAGGTACATACAAGTAGTGCTATAAGCGTGGGCCGGTGACTCATACATACACCATTGTGGAACTTTATGACGTAATAAAATCTCCTTGGAGGCTTAGGCGGGCTTATTCTTGTGTAACATAGACATAAGATTGTAATCTCTGAACTGTGAATAAGGTTATACTGTAGGAACTTATTTTCAAGCGCCGTATTTGGAAATGAAAGCTTTTACTATAATGTGTTTTGTTTCCAAAACTGTCTGTTTGTCTCAACGCATTAATCTCAAAAACTAACGGACAGATTTTCATAAGTTGGTTTTTAGATAGAGCAGGTTTTGTTTTATAGCGAATATTGATTTTATTTAAACCCAGCGTGTTTCGGATGGTTTACATCATCCATGATAAAAATAGTTATGTTTTAATACAAATGAATGTGTGTCTTAATTGTTCATCATCACCATCATATTAACCGATAGACGTCCACAGCTGGACCAGTAAATTCCTACCTAATATATCATTACTCTTGCTTTAAACATATTTGCTTTTTACGCCTTTTGTTTTTCAATGAGCTTACGAGACAGTGGTACATAAATATTGAGTTATTTGCCATCGCAAGTCTCATAATTCATGAGAGGGTTACTGAGAGAGACTGTGGGTGCCTTTTTGTCGAGATATTTTAATGCATGAACTGTGTAAGACAAATATTTCGACGCAAAAGCACAAACCGCCATTAGTTGTAGTATTTTTTTTTTGTAATAATGAAACATATAGAGCCTTTGACACAAGAATTTTAAGAGAGTAAGTATGACACTCGGTTGGGGCTGTGTCTTTAAGACCGGATTTAAAATAAATAAATAAAAAGAAAGAAAAAAAAAGCAATATTCTGTAAGATATGACAATGTTTTATATTGATTACTAATAAAAGAGAGGGTAGAATTAAAATACTTGAACAGAGGCTTATATTACAGTTATGTGTGTCAGGGGTTACAAAAGCCATTCGTACTGGTCACCCTATTATACAGGGGTCGTCTGTTTATATAGGAGAATTTGGGAGTGACGATAATGTATGTATGTATTTACAAAAAAAAACTAATATCTATATTTAGTCTTGAATTAAAAGAACTTTTTACGGATTTTATCGCGGTATATTGATATTATTTGATCCCGACTTGTTGAGGATTCTTTACAGATATATTCATATATGATCATAGCGACTAGTAAACGTATTTGTGAAGTCGAGACATAACGAAATTTTATCAAAATTCGTGTCTTATGTATTTTTTTTTCAAATAGGTACATTAATACAGAATATCACGAGAAAATCATTGCCTTTTTCGTTAAAACTAGCTAAAATTACTTTAGTCCTATAAGCTCTATAATATACCGAGATATGTACATCGTAAATAGTAACTATCTATCCATGGAGTTTCTTGCCGGTTCTTTTCCATTAGACCTAACTTTTGGAACCGTGCAACTAGATTTTGACAACGCAAAAGGACCTGTAATATTGGTTTAATTGAAATAAATTATTTGAGTTTGAGTTTAACTAATACTTCAAAATAAAACTCTTTAGGTTATTGAATACTAGCTGCCTCCCGCGGCTTTGCCCGCATGGTATATAGATAAAAAGTAGCCTATGTGTTAATCCAGGTAATAAACTATATGTATGCTAAATTTCATTAAAATCTGCTAAGCAGTTTTTGCGTGAAAGAGTAACAAACATCCATCCATACTTACAAACTAATATTAGTAGGATATTTCTAAGTTATTCAATAACAGTATTTCCCTTCAGTTTTCAGGGGTTGCTTGTCCAAACACACGTATTTGGGGGCGCCAGGGCGACGCGACGCGTTACCATGACAACCGACCTTGTTTGAGCGATGACAATATAATACGGATATTATTTCGGGACACCATCCATCATTTATTTATGAAGAATGATTTATTATTCACATTTAATTGTGGATTTTTATATCGTCATTACGAAACAATTGAAAGAATATTATAAGAAATATTGTGACAATAAAATATTAATATTATGAAGGTAAACATATTGATAGCATTTATAAGAAAATATTAAATATGTAAATACTGTTGACCACACCTACTTCTTTAATATACGTCACTAGCTGTTACCCGCGACTTAGTCCGCGTGAAATTTAACGAAAAATGTAATGTTCATATTCATGCATTGGTCAGCTCCCGCGTTTTTAAGTCATACGGAACTCTAATTCGTTTCTTGTTCTTTAATTAAGGTAGCCTAAGTTACTCCTTATAACGATGGTGAAAGTCCCTACAAAATCGGTCCAGCTGTTGCAGCAATTAGAAGGAACAAAGAGAGAGACAGACAAACATTTTAGAAATTATTTTTTTTGTGTAATTACCGTATATATACTTTTATATATGACCTATATATGACATTTTATATATGACCATATACTTTTACATTTTACCCCTTTATAGGATGATTTATGAAAAAATATTTTACACGTGTTTCATAACTTTCAATGAAAAACGTTCAAACTGAATTTCAATTGAATAACTTCAAAAACAGCAAAGTTACATACTAACCTAACAACCCCGTTTTACCCCCTTAGGGGGTGAATTAGGGGGTGAAATTCCTTTCTTAGTGCTCCCCTACGTTATAAAAGGAATCCCTGTGCAAAATTTCAAGTTTCTAACCCTTATAGTTTAGGCCCTGCGTGGATATGTCAGTCAGTCAGTCAGTCATTCAGTCAGTCAGCTTCTCCTTTTATATATATATATATAAAAGTAGTGCTATTCGATGTAATCTATATATATATATATATAGATTACATCGAATAGCACTACATACTAGCATAAACTGCGGTTATTGTTGTCCGTTTTCAGAACAAAACTTAGCACAATTTTGACAAATGTGGATTTTTTTAGTGGAAGTAACTTAACTTGAAGTTTTATTTTGTATTACTTAAAAGCAAAAGGGTTACCCCTATTATTATTATATTCAATATTGTTATTAATACAAATTATTGAAAATAATATAACTTTTATACAGTGTTTAACTGAGTATACATATATAATTCGTCAAGTAAAAGCGAAAGTTCTCTATTGTTACAAATGTATGGTCGCCCTACATCCGCCCCCCATATTTTGGATGAGCAGTGAAAGTATGCCAGTTGTGTTTGTCCAGCAAATTGTACAGGATGTGTCTGTTAGTGTAGTGCTAATGTTAATTACTTTCCTTCTTACTGCTTTACATCATCCTGTATGTGGGTTAAGCTGATAAATGGAGTATTTTGATTGTAATTACCTTACTGCCTCGTTGGTCTAGTGGTCGGACAGTGCGACTGCTGAGCAAGAGCTCTTAGGTTCAATTCCCAGGTCGAGCAGCGTTATTGGGAATGAATTTTGATAATCATTTTAGAGTTGTGTTCAGCCTCGAGATGTTCACTTATTTAATGTCATGGAGTTGAAAGATACCCTAAGATCAAATAGGAAAGTAGGAAACTCCTTCAAAAAGGTCAGGTACTCATAACCAGCGCGCGTGCATGACGAGATGTATGAATGTGGACGAGGCAAAAGTGGTATGCAGGGACCGTAGCGCGTGGCATTCTGTAGTTTCTGCCTACCCTCATGGGAAAAAGGCGTGAGTTTATGTATATGTATGTATGAAACGTGTTAAAAATACTGAATTCATTCATCAGTCATATAATAGCATGTATTTGGTTTTTGTAGATATATTTTTTTGTCATTTAAAAAGTTAATGAGTATGTAAATAAAATATGCCATCTAAAAAATTTATACTTATGCTTATATAAAGCGCTTGTTCGTTCACAGCTAGAATATGCAGTGTCAGTATGGAACCCTTTCTACAAGAAATATACTGAAATGGTTGAAAATTTACAGTACAAATTCTTGCGCGCTATGCACTATAGATGCCACAAATCAAATCAATCATATTTATCATATTCTCAATTACTCAGTAAGTACAAGCTCCTCCCCCTTAGCTCTCGAAGGAATTACCTCGAAGCCACAATTCTATTTAAAATTGTCAGAAACAAATTTAACTGCACAAATCTAAACAGCATGATTTGCTACGCTGTACCTCGCACCATTCATCGGCGGCGGGTACGCGCAGGTACTCTTTTTGCATTAAACAATTGCCGAACTAACTCAGGCCTGCGTTCGCCGGTCCGCCGTATGGTTGACACATATAACAGTACATTTGTAAACATAGACATCTTCAATTGCACAATAAGTAAATTTAAAAACCTCATTCGCTATTCCCTGTTAAATACAACTTAATAGCCTAACATTGTATAATTTTGTCATCTTTAAGTTTTAACAAATTGATTTTTTTTATTTTTGATTTTAGTCATTATTTTATCTTTTATCATTTATTTGATTTAATTGTCACACGTACTGCTATCAATGTTCCTAGTGACTAGCTCTCTTTGTACCTAAACTTTACGCCTAACTGTGGACAGCGTTGTGGGTTACTTTATAACCAATTTGATTGTATGATAATTAACTGTAAGTCTTTATAATGTAACTGTTTGCTGTTCCTATCAATAAAAATAAAAATAAAAAAATAAAAATAAAATGTAAGACCGCATTGATGCAAAAAAGATTTTTAGGTATGGCACCTAAAGTGTTCAATAAAATTCCTGATGACATAAAAAACATGACATTATATAAATTTAAAAAAGCTCTGACTAAATTATTAATTGCCAAATGTTATTATACTGTAGACGAATTTTTGAACGACAAATTATTACAATAATACATTTTTACCTTTTAATTTTAATAACTATGACTATTTATTAATTATGTTGAATTTAATGTTTTTTTTTTCTCGGATTTTCTGTTCATGTCTATTATATATATTTTTTTAATTGTTTTTAAAGCACTTAATATAATTATGTGTAATAATACCTAATGTGTAACACGAACACACTGTGTAATAACACCTAAAATTTGTATGTCTTAATTAGGACAAAACATAGCGCACTCTCTATTTATGTAAACACCGATGTAAACACCTATGTTTCACAAATAAATTGATTGATTAATTGACACAATACGAATAAAACAATTTATAACAAGTTCCCAAGCCTTTGAAATCAAAAATCAATCATCACGTAATGTTTATGTATTGTGTGAAGTTTGAAAACAAAATAAACAAATCTTCACTCTTTCTAACAAGAATTACTATTGAGGTCAGCTCACGTCATCACTCACTCATTCATTCATTCACTCTTGTAAACAAATAGTTAAAGATTAACATTCTTGTATTAAAATGTATGTGAACTGATTTTAACTGCCAAGTATTAGCAACTATGATGACCCAATTAGCCCAGCGGTAGTAAACGCTGCCTTCTGTGCTATGGGTCCCGGGTTATAATCCCGGTAGGAAAATGTTCGTGTGATAAGCATCAACATTTGTATCCGAGTCATGGATGTATAATAGGTATGTATTTACAAATAAAAGTATACATAATATGTATATGTACGTAGTATGTCAACTATCTAGTATCCGTGCCACGAGCCTCGTTGCTTACCACGGAACTAGATGGCGCTGTCATAATGTCCAGATATATTTATTTATTTATTTATGAACTAAAATTGGATTAAATGTTTTATTTTTTCAGATTTTATCGCGGTATTTTGATATTATTTTAATCCTTACGTGGCATACCATAACGCTTGTTGTCCCCAAAGGGTTTGGCAGAAATTTGCTAATATACACTCACATTTTGCCAGTAAGATTTAGTTCCTCTGTAATTGGGAAGAACCTATTGCCAAAAACTAGGCACGAATCCAGACTCTGAGCTGCTACTAAGAAATTCATAGAAAACTACAGTAAAACCGCTCGATTTGGGAATCGAATCTAAGACTGTTTGTTCAGCAGTCGCACTAACGACCACTATACCAACGAGGCAGTTAGTTATCAAACAATTACTAAATGACTGCTATTATACTTATGTATATCGTGGTATCTCATCTACATATTTATGTATGTACCTACTACATACGTATTTTTTTTTAACATCTTCATACCAAGATATTTCATTGAAACATAATTATGCCAATATAATGATTAAAATTCACCTCACAATTCAAAACAACAATAAAACCACAAAACGAAAAAATCAAAAGTAAGTATTATTTATATAAATTCTGAGAATGGATATTAAAATAGCACTATTGTTAACTTAAGCCTTCAGTTCAAAATAACTTCACGTATTACGTACATTGGCGATGCATGCTCTGATCTATGTGTGGTAAGGCTTGTGGCATTCACTAGCTATGGTAGAGCGATAAAGAAGCTGATGAAATGAGATGCCAAGACCCGAGAGAGACTACTACGAGTCTTGGCATCGATTCCCAAGTCGAGCAATATGTATAAATCTCATTAGCAGCTCAGAGATTGCATTCATGCCCAGATGATGGCAGTAGGCTTACCCCCAATTTTATGGGACATACAAACATACCGGTGGAATGAGGTACATATGTACAAACATATGTACTCTGCATAACCTTGGTAAAATAACTGTTGGTATTTATGTATTTACTACTGTTAACTTAAGCCACCAGTTCGGAATATTCTCACGTAGCTATGTTAGAGCAATAAAGTAGCTGGACTACCTCAGGTCTTGGCATCGATTCCCAAGTCGAGCAAAGTTTTATTGGGTTTTATTGTGAAATTGTCAGTAGCAGCTCGTAGTTTGGAATCGTGAACAGTTGATGTCTGTAGGTTTACCCCCTATTTTACGGGACGTACAAACATACCGAAACGTAGGTGTACGTGAGCACACTTCTGCCTAGCCCGTCAGAGACGACATAGGTAAGCCAGTCGCTTAACAATACTACGCATACAGTCCCACATTTTCTTTTGTCACAAATTATCAGTCATTCGACGACCTAATTAGTCCTGCGGTAGTTAACACTGCCTTCTGTGCTAAGGGTCCCGGGTTCGAATCCCGGTAGGGACAAATGTTTGTGTAATGAGCATAAACATTTGTATCCGAGTCATGGATGTATTTATGTATAATATTCATGTATTTACAACAACAAAAAAGTATGTATGTAGTATATCAACCAACTAGTATCCGTAACACGAGCCTCGTTGCTTAGCTCGGAACTAGGTGGCGTTGTGTCATAATGTCCAGGAATATTCTCTATATCTCTAATGTCGCTAACAGTACACAACAAGCTTTAATAGTAATAACTCTCCTTAATTCTAGGTATTGAACATTTGGTTAAAGTTAGCGTGATGTGAGTTAGTTATTTAACTATACGAGCACAGATAACGTTATTGGCACCGTGTGATGAATAACTGATGGTTAAAGCAGGCGTTTTAACTGTCTAATGTTTTAATCTATGATTTAAAATGTAACGTAAAATATAGGGATGAAGTTTGGTGTGGCTCTTATTACGTTCATATAATATTCAAATTCAAATGATATACGTGTCATTGTCATCGTGAATTAATTATTGAACTTACTTCGATTGTAGGTGTATATTATTGGGTGTGTTTTTTTTTATTCTCAGTAGCAGTTTGTAGTTTTAATTCTTCTTTTCTGGTAAATCTGCTATATATAAAGCTGCTGGTAAGCAGCCGGAATGACGTGTCATGATACGATTTTTTTGAATCGATATTTCAACAATCGATTTGGTCCTGCATCGCCGCATCGAGTCACAATGATCAATTGGTATGCAAATCATCGTTTATTGGCTATTAACATAGCTAATATATTTATTTTAAAGTTAAGCATGTATTTGATTAGTATAGCGGAAATGTGTTAGGAATTATGTAAATTACCTTTGCTCGTTTATCACCGTAATACTTAAAAAAAATAAGTCCAGTGTATATTTGCAGTATAAACAAATACATATTCACGTAAGCTGGTAGTCCAGTGGTGTGACCAGTGGACTGCGAAGCCAAAGGGCTCGAGTTCATTCCCAAACCACTTGCTTTTCAAAGTTACGTTTCGTGCGTATTTATCACATGCTCAAACGGTGAAGGAAAACATCTTGAGGAGACCTGCATGCTTGAGAGATTTTCTCGACGGCATGTGAAGTCTGCCAACCCGCAGAAAGCTAGCATGGTGGACTATAGCCTAATCCCTCACAAATGAGAGGAGACCCGTGCCCAGCAGTGGGACAATAATGGGTTGATGATGATGAATCAAAAATTAAAAAGGTATTATGACATCATTCCTTTGCATAAGACAACTTCAACTAAAGAAGTATTATTATACAGGTCAGTTTTATATCTGCTTGATCCAAGGTCAAATGTCTGTTTACTATTCCATCAATAGTTATTACGCCAGTTCTAATCTTTTCGATTACGCTTAATTAGCTCTTAAGTCATAACAGATAAGCAATGACCTTATATAGTAAATGTAGCTGTCTCTATGGTCAAGTGGTATCAAGCGTGACTTCTGAGTAGATGGTCCTGGGGTCGATTCTGAGGTCGAGCAATATTTTTGTGTAGAATTATGGACGTTACTAATCTCTCTCAAATGAGAGGAGACCCGTGACCAGCAATGGGAGAGGGGTTGATGATGATGAGAATTACAGACTAGTTTACTGGAAAACTAGTTGTTTTCTCTAGTTGTATATCAAATTATATACACTCATATTGAAAACTAAAATGTTGAAATTAAAACAGACCATCATTCTCTGAGCTTAAAATATCTCAGAGGTCGTCGGTTAGCAAATGGCGACGTCATCTTGTTCTTAAAAATATCTTAAATATGCACGTAAGTGTCCTAAAAAAATATTTACATAGGTACTACTTTTTGCATTGTTTTCTGACCATTCGTGGTACCTATATCGTTTGAAATACAACGTTTGTAGTAGCTAAATAAACAGATACGAAAGCGACACACACTCTCATTCATTATTAACATTTATCAATTATATCGAAGAATATTAAACACCGCCATTTCCTATAGCCTTCTCGACGTTTAAATGTTAATTTTTAAACAGTTCATTCCATGTTTGTAAACACAATAACACAATCACAGAAGCCAACTGTTATACAAGTTATAAAATAAATCACAACTTTAGGTACGAAATAAATCAATTGCAAGCCAGACCGACCAAAACTACGTGTTACCCATTTAGAATGAGCTATTTCATAAAAAAATAGTACAAAAAAAACTAAACGCATCGGAAGTGCACCATAAATCTTGTGACGTTTGAACAAAAAGGCCCGCACATCGAAAACAAAGATGGCCGAATATTTGAATGAATTCAGCCCGCGTGACCAACGGTTAATTCTAATTGTTTCTGGCTTTTAAAATATTACATTTTTCCTGTATGTTTTGAAGTGAAAAGGTTTTATTTTTTCCATAACTTAACTACGATAATGCTTCTCAAGTACCTTCGTATTGTTTTATTTTGTTTTTGAAACATTTCTTTTGTGATTCGAAGTTCATTGATCTCGTCATAATGATTTTAAGCGTCAAGTAGGGCCTCTTAACTGTGATTGTTTACAAAAATTGAGAACCTTGGTTAACTTCTTCTATTATTTGTGAGGTAGTCTGCTGTCTCTTATTCTTACAACGCAGGTCATAAGAACTTCGTGGAACTAAATATAATAAGTCTGTATTAATAGAAGAATAGCTGTACTATCAGTCTAATTGAATAACAATTTGTACTTTGATTGAAACTAAATTAAAAGGTGTGATAGGTTATTGGCCACTCCATTTATAAGATCATGAGTTCAACCCAATACCACAGACTTTACGAAGTTACGTGCGTATTTATCACATGCTCAACCGGTGAACTGTAGTATCGTGAGGAAATCTGCATGCTTGAGAGATTTTCATGATGGTGTGTGAAGTCTGCCAATTCACACTAGGATAGTGTGGTTATCTATAGCCTAATCCCTCTCAACTGAGTGGAAACCTGTGCCCAACAGTGGGAAAATAATTGGGTTGATGATGGCGCCCAGCAGGGACTTAGGCAAAGGAAAGCAAATTTAAATCCAAACATTAATTAAGTTCAATAAAAAAACTCAGACATAGATTAATTAATTAACAAAGCATTACCAACACACTTACAATGACTCTTTTACACATATATACTTTACTAATTACATACATAATTACATTTAACGTCTTTGAAACTTCGTTTTTATTCAACCCACTCTGTAAAGGTCTCTAAATAAAGTTCTTGAATCGAAAGTGTCGAAATGCATTAACACTTACAAAACTGTTCTTGCATTAAGTGAAACTCCTTATTAATTACCAAAGATAATACGGCTTGAAAGTGCTTTCACTAAGTTTAGTATACTATTACAAACGATCTTGATCGTAGGTAGGTATACATCATACATGCCTGATTCAGATCTACGAATTTACGATTCTATCTTTCTATCAAATATCTAGTATTGAATATAACTTATAATATAATTATATGTAATTAACTGTGGTAGCCTAGTGGTGTGACCAGTGGACTGAGATGTCAAAGGTCTCGAGTTCGAACCTGGGCACGTACCACTGACTTTTCGGAAGTTATGTGCGTATTTATCACAAGCTCAAACGGTGAAGGAAAACATCGTGAGGAAACCTGCATGCTTGAGAGATTTGTCTCGATGGCATGTTAAGTCTGCCAACCCGCAGTAAGCTAGCGTGGTGGACTATAGCCTAATCCCTCTCAAATGAGGGGAGACCCGTGCCCAGCAGTGGGGCGTTAATGGGTTGATGATGATGATGATGATGAAATAATAGTGTCTTCCATTCAGCATCTCAAATAATACCGCGATAAAATTCCACAAAAATAGTTTTGTAAATAAATAAATATGTCTGGACATTATTACACAGCGCCATCTAGTTCCGTGGTAAGCAACGAAGCTTGTGTTACGGATACTAGTTGGTTGATATACTACATATATACTTTTTTTGTAAAAACATACATATTATACATAGATACATCGATGAATCAGATACAAATGTTCATGCCCATCACACAAACATTTGTCCCTACCGGGATTCGCACCCGGGACCCGTAAAACAGAAGGCAGTGTTAACTACCGCAGAACTAGTCGGGTAGTCAAGTAAAAAGGGTCAAAAGTAGTATTGTAGCAATGTCTATTATTCGCGTTAGTGTAAGGAATGAGTTTACTAAGTTTATGAGTATCATTAAACCCGATACGTGAGACTTACAATATAATATAGTATGACAAATCAACTCTAATAGAGCTTATTGAACGTTTAGTTCCGCGTTCCTGATGAGACTGACTCACAGTACTCGAACTTGTTCATTCTTTTGTGTGTGTGTATGTATGTGATCATCACACTATATCTATGTAAGTATAGAGAGGTGATAGGTAAGTCTGAAGGTCTTGAGAATGATGAAGGCACGCCCTGCTGACATTTTAAAGTTATGTGCATATTTATTGATTACATGGTTTTGAGAGGTAGGGCAAAGCGAGATTCCTCGCTCACATTGAGCTGCCCGACTGGGGAAGTACCTCCACCTTACAGAACACCGCAGTAAAACAACAATAGTTGTGTCTCTGCGAGTGAGTAAGGCTACCAGAGCTCGTTGGGGAAGCGACTACTCTGACAGCATGGGAATCCCGTTTGCTGAGCTTAGTAACTCCCTATTTTAAAGACCTTAATGGTTTAGACAGGGTTTGTCAACGTACATATATATATTGTAAAGCTTCAGGTGTTGCAAAATGTCCATGGGCGGCGGTGATCACTTACCATCAAATGAGCATCCTGCCCGTTTGCCCCCTCATTACCATAAAAAAATGCTCAAACCGTGAAAGTAAATTGTGAGAATTAACTTGTCTGAGAAATTTTCTCGATGGTATGTGATGTCTTCTAACGCATACTCAGATAACGTGGTAGACTGTAGCCTAATCCCTCTATAATGAGAGAAGACCCGTGCCCGGCTGTTGGACAATAGATGTATTGTTGAGATAATATGTTAAATGGTTCTTAACGCAAATTCTTAATGTGTTTTTATTCTTCTATAAGTCTACAGTATAGTTATTTTAATAAATGAAAAAAAAAAACTGTCTCCGATTGGCAATGACTACAAAAATAAGCAAGTTGATTAATAATAACTTAGTTATAAAATAACTCGACCACAGTAAGTAAACATTTATCGATACTAGCTGCGAAACAAATATTTGTAAAACTTACAGGTCGTTTTTTGGGGGTCAGATATGTACCCTACACGTTGGGCCGTATTAGATAAGCAAGCCATATTGGGGTCCAAAGATAAACATACCTTTCACCCCATCTTTTTCTTTGACGCCACACTATTTCTCTTGCTTCTATTCATTATAAATAAGCTGAAGGACGTACCTGTAACAAAATAATTATTACATTAATTAAACTGCAGGACATGATGAATGAATTGGACGAAGCAAGAGTGGTATGCAGGGATCGTAGCGCGTGGCGTAGTGTAGTTTCTGGCATAGGAAAAAGGCAAGAATGTATGCATGTATGTATTAAACTGCATTATGAAGTCTGCGTTTTATCATCGCACCTTTCGAATTCATTCTCACACCTCAGAACCAAAATTATCGCGTACTGTACGGCTTCAGAAGAACTTCATATAACATACAATCAGGCTGTGGAATGAGTTACCTGCCGAGGATTTTCCAGAAGACTACAGCATCATCAACCCATTATTGTCCCACTGCTGGGCAGGGGTCTCCTCTCATTTGAGAGAGATTAGGCTATAGTCCACCACGCTAGCCTACTGCGGGTTGGTAAAGACTACAGCATGAGGTTCTTCAAAAAAGGAGCGAAAAGGCTTTTACAGGGTCGTCAACACGCGAGCGACAACTTTGGTGTTGCAAACGTCTATAGGCTACGGTAACCGCTTACCATCATAAGGCCGTAAGCTTGTCACCTCATTGGTAGAGACGTATTAATGTCGACGAAGCAAAAGTATGTATGTATGGCATTCTGTAGTTTCTACCAAGTCACCCCTGTGGGCACAAAAGTCGTGAGTGAATGTATGTATTGTCTCTTTATTCGCCGTGGTTCCTATAAGGATGTAGGAAAATAATCTAAAACTCTCTATCAGGGATGTTATGGATCGCCGTAATCGTAACCGTAACTATCGGATATCCGAAATAAAAATATATCCGTAACCGTAACCTTATCCGATTCACAAGTTTCGGATAGTTTTCGTATATTGTAGTCCTAAAACGACATATTTTGACAGGATTAATTTGGGCATTTTTCATCAAGTTAGGTAATGTAGAATTGTAGATTCTGCAAAATGTAAGCAGTGACGAAAACTTTTTCCAGAAACGAGGTGGCACTACTTCACTGAAACTTCATCTAATATCCGTAACCGAAACTAACGGATAATCCGAAATAATTACATATCCGTAACCGTATCCGAAACCGATATAATTTTATTCCTATATCCGTATCCGTATCCAGATCCGAAATATCATATCCATAACGTCTCTACTTACATACATACATACATACATTGTAAAAAGCTAGGATTCATTTCATGCAATTCATTTACAGCTAATAATTTAGTTCCCCGGGGCGGTATGTGCTTGTAAAGGAAACTTGTCACACTTGTTAATAAGCTCACGACTAGCTAATAGCATTACATAAATTATGCACCTTGGTACCATATACTAGCGGATAATATCGTGGGAATATTCATACTGAGGTTATTCAATGTGTGTTGAAGTTGGTGCAATAAAGTCAAAGTCAAAATATAATTTATTAAAAGTAGGCAGCCCCTAAAAACGCCCGCTTGTCATCGCTTCCTAGTGTTTTTGCTGGGAAGAAGCGGCGCACCAAACTGCCTAGCAATGGTCGAGCAAACGGATTCCGTGCTGCAAGTCGCAGGTTAGATGTCTGGATCAAATATATGTAAGGCCTACAGGTAGTTGTGGCGGGTCTGGGTGTTTGTGAGAATATTTGTGTTTGTAAACACATTTACGACACAGGAGAAAATTTTAGTGTGGGGCATTAATTTTAACAAACAAATACGTTATTCCGAATTTCATCGCTGTATTTTGACGATATTCAATCCCGTAATTTCGCACCCTTTACAGCATATATTGTAACCAACTTAATGAAACGATTTTTTTTTAAGATTTTCCATAAAACCAAACCAAAAATTTATCAAAATCGATTCAATCGTGTAGGCATGAGAACCACAAAAACAAAAAGATACTTTCACATTTGTGATATTGGTACGATTTTATATGAGAAAAAAATCCGCAAATGGCGCTACTATTAGAGTTTCATTTACAAAGGGAATGTATTGAGCTAATTTAATTGAACAGCTTACTATAGGGGTCCGAGATCCGTGTTGCATCTCAATTTACAAAATATTTGACCTACCCTAACATTCGATATAAATTGGCAACCCGCAGATTGGTTGCTTTAGCCAATATTTTTAATGGATTTAGGGAGTAAGTAATTGTTTGAAGGTCACATATGTGTATCAAATTTAAATGCAAGTTATTAAAGCAGTGTAGGAGAGGAGAGGTGTGAGAATATGGTAGCCTGATGGTGTGACCAGTGAATTGTGATGTCAAGGGTCTCGAGATCAAAACCAAAGCACGCACTACTGACTTTTCGAAGTAATGTGCGTTGTAGATCACACCGCAAACGGTGAAGGTAATCATCGTGAGGAAACGCATGCCTGAGATATTTATTCGATGGCATGTCAAGTCTACCATCGCATACTAGGGTAGCGTGGTGGACTATCGCCCAAGCGCTCTTAAACTATAGGAGACTCGCATCCAAAAGTGGGACACTAAGAATGGGTTGATGTCGTTGGCAAACTTTACACGCAATTGAGAAAAACTGTCTGTCATACAGGTTCCCCCACGATGTTTTCCTTCACAGTTTGAGCACGTGATAAATACACAAGTAACATCGAAGTCAGTGGTGCATCCCTGATAACTGAGGGAACTTGTGATCTTTGTCTTAACAGTCCACTGGTCACACAACAACACCTTTTGCCTCACGTCAACGTCAACTTCGTCACGTCACTTTTCCATAATTTACATGGCTTTCTGTCATGGGTTGTATGGGCCATGGTAACCCAAATTCCTGTTCAATATGAATCGCAGAAATAAGCGAAGGTGCGGACCGTTAGTAGCGGTTGTTACATGGGGCCGGAGGTCAAGCTAACGCGAAAGTTGAAGAAAACTATGGGTTTTGAATATGTGTTTATGTATGAGAGAGCCTTTTGAGCCGTTGCCGTTGGTCCAGTGGTCGAGTTATCGGTTTTTGTGATGCCTGTCGCGAGGTCGAATAGGAACTCGGACTATTACATGAGACTTAAAACATATCGAGGAAATATTGGCGTACATAATAACACCTCTGCCTAACCCTTCGTGGACCACAGGCGTGACGGTATATTGTCGAAATGAAATAAAAAAAACCGTAGTTTTAATTCCCACACTACCGTTAACATTAACAAATGTTTTCACAAGAATTTCACCCATAATTTTGAAAAAATACTACTACAATTTTAAAATACTTCAGTAACGTCATAATTTGCCCAACCAAGCCCACACATACCTACCTATATTGTCGCAACTACTTGTATTGAAGTGCCTCTCAAGCCTCGTCTGTCACTCAGTCAATATTTAACTTTAGCAGTAAATACAATAACATTGCAACTTAATTTATAACCGCACCTTCTTGAGTCATAGAACTCATAGAGCATAAATCGTATTTTTTAACTGCTCAAAAACAAATCACGCTTGGCACTCGTGTTTGTCTATGCTCAAACAGGGCCCACAGTAAGATTTATTTCTAGCTGTTTCCCGTGACTTTGTCTGTATATAATTAGTAATTGTAACCAATACATACATACATACACTCACGCCTTTTTCCCATGGGGGTAGGCAGAAACTACAGAATGCCACGCGCTACGGTCCCTGCATACCACTTTTGCCTCGTCCACATTCATACATCTCGTCATGCACGCGCGCCGGTTACGAGTACTGCGTACCTGACCTTTTTGAAGGAGTTCACCAATTGTATCCAATCTGCTTATATATTTCTAACCTCTTTTAAGAAATTATCGATTCCGCATAGAAACTTCCACCCCCTATTTCGCCCTTATAAGGGATGATTTCCGGGACAAAAACTATCGTATTATAAAAATAATAATTATTTATTTATTTTCCACCACAATATTTAAAATTAACAATATAATATTACTTAGTATACACAGTTGTTATGTACAAATTATAAGAGACAGACAGACACACTTTCTCATCTATTAAGTTAAAGTTTGGATAGTATGGGTGGATGTGTGTAATGTGTGAATATGCGTAAATATTCTTAGTACTTAATATCCCCTATATAATCAGTCATTGACTTGTCCAAAACTACTTGACCAATAAAACTGGAATTATTTGTAGGCAGGTACTTTATGGGTCATCAGCTAAATTAGAAACAGATCTTTTAATTAGTCTCACTGAGAATTTAACTCCTCAATTCAACGCCGACAAAATCACGAACAACGAAAAAGTACATAATAATTTTTACACTATGATATCAAAACTCAAAAGTCACAAAATGAATTCATAGAAACCGAATGGAGCCCCTAAATGGCCCACCCTTCAATCTATCTCCCCATGGAGCTAGCTAATTGACCGTTTGTACGTCTCATGGGGGAACCGATATCTTTATTTTTATGGCAATCGATTGATTGCCACTTGAAAACTCCTATTGATTAGATACCAATTTGAAAACAACGCCATCTATGACAATTTAACTCATAACTATTGCAACAAAACTTTATAGTGATTTCATTACAATTGTATATTGTTATTATTTACATGACGTGCTGTAATTTCTGCCTACCCCAAGGGAAAAATGCGTGAGTGCATGTATGTATGAATTTGTATTATTTATCCCAACGTTTCTGATCCTTTACAGCTTCATGATCAGGGCTATGATCACCAATTCTGTGAGTAATATGTTATGATCATACATTTTAATTTGTATTCTTTTATTTATTATGTGTATTAAAGAACATACAGCGCTCGAAGAATGGATGGCCGATGGGGCTTGAAGGTTCTAGAGTGGCGACCACGTACTGGAAGACGCAGCGCGGGCAGGCCCCCGGCAAGGTGGACTGACGACCTGGCAAAGGTCGCTGGAATCCGCTGGATGCGGGCGGCGCATGACCGGTCGTCGTGGCGATCCTTGGCGGAGACCTATGTCCAGCAGTGGACGTCTAACGGTTGATGTGATGATGTGTATTAATTTATTAAGTCACTAGAAATATGAAACCTGCCGAACTGATGATGCTAAGTTTGATAAAAATTTTAACAATTTAAACAAAAACTACTCTACAAAATCTACTGACAATTTTGGTATAGTCCTTATTGATTGAAAATGGAGGCTAAAATGCCAAGCATGTTAAACTATTTATCACCTCCTCAGCCTTAAGTGCAATCGCACTCATCGTCAATGCAGCTCATTCAATTTAACTACCTAAACACTTCGTATACAAAACAAAACGACTCAATTGAGTCTAATTTCTCGTTAACTATGCACTATTCCATAAACAAAGTGCAATAAATATACTCCTAGCATTCATTCCCACGAAACCGCTTCTGTCCCTTTCACACGACCGTTAATAGAGAGAGATAGGTATAATGAATAAGTACCATTTGTTATAATTAAGGTTGTTTAACTCGTTTTTAGGTTATGCGGGTGTAAAAACTGTTTTTAAGAGGGGCCTGAGGTGTCCCCTACTGTTTATAAATTTTGTGAAATATTGTATGAGCAACGGAGAGTAATGGAGAGGTACGGCATAGCGAGATTCCTCGCTCAATTTGAGCTGACCTCTGCCTTACAGAAGACCGCAGTGAAATAACAATAGTTGTATTTCTGCGAGTGAGGTTACCAGAATATCGTTGGGGGAGTGACTATTCTGACAGCAATTGCGTTTGCTGTCAGTTTAGTAACTCTTAGTTTTAAGAAACCTAGACGGTTTCTACAGGTATAGGAAACGTCTTTAGTCTTATATCGTCTTATTTGC
This sequence comes from Craniophora ligustri, assembly GCA_905163465.1. NCBI lineage: Eukaryota > Metazoa > Arthropoda > Insecta > Lepidoptera > Noctuidae > Craniophora > Craniophora ligustri. The sequence continues at coordinate 2,200,676 of LR990981.1, forward strand.
CACCATCGTAGTACAAAAACTGCACTTTTAAATAAAAGTGTTTTATGTATGGCTCCTCGACTATATGTATAATCACCCGCCTAGTTTTATGCTCCAAACTAATAATGTACAGTTAAAAAATAAATTTAAGAAATTATAATAGAAAAGGTTTATTATAATGTAGGTAACTGAATTTTTAGATGATAAGTTTGTTTTTTTTCGACTGTGGGTAGTAGGTACTAAACTCTTTCTATTTTTTTTGTTAGTTTATTTTTGGTAATGTATCCATAATGTATATTTTGCATGGCGCAAGCCTTAATATGGTGATAAATTTTATATTTGCTTGTAACACCATTTGTAACCATATTATGCAAATTAAATAAATTGAATCGAAAAAGAAAAACAATGATATCCTGAGCCTTGACATACGACTCTAAAAAACAAATTCATGTTTCTGATAAAAACATACCAAACACTTTTTTCTCTCGTACTCATGATGACCGGACGCTGTAAAATCTGTAGAAAGTCGATACGATTACATTTATTTTTATTGCTACTGCAATACTTGCCTTTATGAAGATAAAAAGCTAAGACAGGGAGTTACAGATTGTGTGATGTGTACTAATTGCTACGTGTTTCAAGAATGACGATATCGGCGTTAATATTCAAGATTGGAACTAGCGTACTGGTGTGACCAGTGGACTGAGATGTCAGTGGTAACGAGTTCAAACCACAGTGACCACTGACTTTTCGGAAGTTATGTGCGTATTTATCACATGCTCAAACGGCGAAGGAAAACATCGTGAGGAAACCTGAATGCTGGAGAGATTTTCTCGATGGCCTGTGAAGCCTAACAACCCACAGTAGGGTGGTGGAAATTATTGGAATATTATAAAATAAATGAAGATAAAAAAAAATTATAATAGGTACCTATTTCGATATTAGGGCTTATTTCCAGCAGCAGTTGTCTTGTTTATTACGATGAAAGTCGATGTTTTCGATAAAAAGCGTATTTAATCCGTCACAGACATACATAATATAGGTTTGTTTGTCTGCGAGACTCCCCTCTTGAAAGTCACGGCTTCAATTCGATCTGCATTCTTGTGTAGTGATTCAGAGGCGGTATATTGATGTAACACTCAAAGATATCCTAAAGAAAGATATACGAGGCTATAAAGTATTGAATTCGCTGTTGTACTGATCTAAATTTTTTAATTATTTTCAAGGATTAACTTATATCCGATCTTGCCCACTGTTGCTTGAGTTTGGCGATTTTTCGGGCTATGTCAGTGACCCAGGTTCTTCTACGGCTCTTATTTCTGATTCGATCACGTGGTGAAACTTCTAATATAGCCCTCTATATCACTCTCTAAGTGACTGTGAGCTTTCATAAAACTAAAGAATAGTAATATTTTAAAAAATAAACGTAATTTCACGAACCGTTTAGCTCAGCGGTAGTTAACGCTGCCTGCTATGCTATGGGTCCCGGGTTCGAATCCCGGTAGGTACAAATGTTTGTGTGATGAGCATTAACATTTGTATCATGGATGTATCTATGTATAATATGTATGTATTTACAAAAAAAAGTATATATGTAGTATATCAACCAACTAGTATCCGTAACACAAGCCTCGTTGCTTCCCACGGAACTAGATGGCGCTGTGTAATAATGTCCAGAAATATTTATTATTATTATTATTAATTTAACTTTATTAATGTGGTACCTAACTACAATAAAAACTGTATTGTTTTAATTAAATAAATATCCTTCAATAGCATAGCCTGACAACCAGTGGAAGCATAGCTTTATCAAACCCTTGTTAACGAAAGTATTTCAGAGATATTTTTAGGGCAACCTTGTTACGTCGGTTTATGGGGTGGCAAAAGATATTTTATTAGACTACATTACCATACCAATCAAATTATATAGAGACTTTTTTTGGGGTAAGTCTGTAATCGATTTATTGAGGGTGAGTTGTAAGAGACTAAGGCAGGGATTATTGGTATTCTTAAGTATGATCAAGTTATTTAGTTGCGTCAGAAAATACTTATAGTATTATTAAGATTCTATAAAAAATAATGAATACTGAAGGTCCTGTATTTTCTTCCCAGAAAGATTAGTTTTCTGTAGAAGAAAAAAGAATTGTTTATGTATTTAATATTTTACACATATCGTTTATTTTATAGTATTCTTCAGACGATGGGTGGCTATGTCATAAGTCTCAAGTTTGAGCCAAATTGAGATTCTTTTTGTGACGTAGATTTAAAAGAAATTAATAGAATCAATTAGATTTTTATTTCAAATAAAGTTTTTCAGTCTTTAATAAACCATTCCAAGAAGTGGGTCTTATGTCTTATAAAACATTTTTTTATGGATTTTATTGCGGATCCTCACAGCATCTATGGTCTTCCCATGACCACAGACGTCGGGATAAAATAATTTGAATATAAATATACCTATTATTTTAATGTATAAGCAAAGTAGAACAAATTAGTCCATAAACACTCTTTTAAAATAAAAGGAAATCAATCAATCAAATAAAAAACCCTTTCCCAATTCATCACCTTTCCGTACCACATCAATCTTAACCCTTTACTCATCTAATTACCGTAATCACTAACCCGTAAATGCTTATGAGACGTAACTTTGACAGATTGTAAAAAAACAACGTCATTAGACAAAAGTGTAACAAATTCATTCTCCATGTTGTTTAAAGATAAAAATAATTCATTTTAAAAATAGCCGCGTTTAAATATGTGGGGTGTTTTATGATTGAGTTATTATTAAGTTGAAGTTTTTTGTATGGTTGGTTCTTACTCTAGAAATACTGTTTTTTTTTACACAGCGCCATCTAATTCGGTGTTAAGCAACGAGGCTTTGTTACGGACACTAGATGGTTGATATTCCACATATATACATTTTTAAAATACATACATAATTACATCCATGACTCGGATACAAATGTTATTGCTCATCACATAAACATTTGTCCCTACCGGGATTCGAACCCAGGACCCATAGCACAGCAGGCAGCGTTAACCACCGCTGAGCGGTCGGTCGACTGTTATAACTAGTGATGTTCTGACGAGTCGGTTATTATAGCCGATTATTTGGCCACTTTCTAGTTCTAGGATTTTCTATAGTTTTACCAACAATTTATTTATTCCTTATGCAAGTGGCACGGGAGATCTTGGGTTCTATCCCCAAGTATGGAGCAAACTGTAATTGGGTTTTCCATGACAGCTCCGACTTTGAATTCGTACTCAGATGATAGCAATAGATGTTCTAATAATAATATCTTATGATCATGAAAGCAGCGAGACAGTTAATTGGCGAATATTCAAATAAATTTTGAATTTGGTAGAAGCGACCTCCTTAAAGAATTTAATTTTTAACCGATTTTAAAAAGGAGGAGGTTCTCAATTCGAGTGTATTTTTTTATGTTTGTTACCTCATAACTTTCGACTGGGTGAACCGATTTTGATGATTATATTGTTGTTTGAAAGCTGGGACTTCCCGTGTGGTCCCATTTGGTTCAGTTCTGTCATATGAAGTCGGTTTTTTAAACAATTGATATTTTTACTAAGCTTGCCGGTACTATTAATACAACAACATACATACATACACTCACGCCTTTTTCCCATGGGGGTAGGCAGAAACTACAGAATGCCACGCGCTACGGTCCCTGCATACCAAGTTGCCTCGTCCACATTCATACATCTCGTCATGCACGCGCGCCGGTTACGAGTACTGCGCACCTTTTTGAAGGAGTTTACCAATTAGGTCGGTGTATGTCCTATTAATACAACAAGTTAAATTATTAAAGGGTTTTCTAACCCCCAATCGGAGAGTCGCTTCGTTAACCCTAGTTACGTGTTAAGTGATGAATGATACGGTGATTTTATGGTTTGTTTGGTGTAGCGCTTAATAGCATTATGGGGTTGAAGCTCACAGCTGATTGTGATGTATGATGGTAGTATGAGATGTATATTCCATACTTGGATGATGTTAAAGATAAACTCGGCTACACAACGCGAGGTCCTGTGTTTGATGCGAAGGTAGAACAGTGAGTTTTAGATATATTATGAAATTACAGATCGGAATTTGGATCCTTGCCCGTTTATTGGTTATTAAGCTAGACTATTATGGCACTGGATCTAAAAAAAATTATTTGAACTGTGCGTCTATGTCAGTATACTCTGCCTGGGCGTCGTGAGGTGATGAAGTTATTAAAAAAAACATTAAATATCACATGACCTTGGAACTATCCAACCCAACAACTCGCACTCTGCCATAATCGCGTAATGATTCATGATAACCATCAACCCATTATTATCCCACTGCTGGGCTCGGGTCTCCTCTCATATAGAGGGATTAGGTATACCCTAATCCCTCAGATAAGTCCACCACGCTAGCCTACTGCGGGTTGTCAGACTCCACATGCCATCGAGAAAATCTCTCAAGCATGCAAGTTTCCTCCGAGTTTTCCTTCACCGTTTGAGAATGTGATAAATACGCACGTAACTTCCGAAAAGTCAGTGGTGCGTGCCTTGGGTTTGAACTCGAGACCTTTTGACATATCAGTCCACAGCTCGCGTAAAGAGTATATTTTTAAGTTATATGATATCTGTCAACTGTCAACTTTTAATTAGGTTCTAAAATCATTCATCAGAGAAATACACAAACCGCTGTAATATATATCTTAATGAAGCATCATATTACCTGATAATTGGCCTTGGCCCCACTTTTCTTCAGACACGGAAGCACCTTCACCAGTCTTGCCAATTAATTAATTAAATTGATGTTGCCAATCACAAACCGCTAAATGAGAGCACAATATAGGAAAATAGAACAGAAGAACTATAATGATATTATGACATTGATACACACTAAGTATTTTTTGTAATATTGTGGGTAATAAAAAAGACTCTAAATGTGACATGAAAATAAAAATAATTCACTTTTGTCTTATTTTCAAAAAAATACATATTATTTCAATCTTCTTCCTCTGATCGAATTATAGAAATTGAAACAAAAAATCTTTTTACAGATTTTGTTACGGTATTGATATTGTAATATAACATTAACTTATACCTATAACAAACCGGAAAATTTGTTTGTATGAACACGCTAATTTCAAGAACCACAAGTCCGATTTTAACACATCTTTCTTTTTAAGAAAGCCTGTTCATTTACGAAACTTTAAGGACATAAAAAGGATACGAAAGTACGGGATTTTTTTTACACACACTGTGAAACAGACGAAAGTAACGTCGTTCAGCTCGTTCATCATAAAAATTTTGAGTCGCGAACCTCTACAAATGGAACTTCTAGGCTTATAATTCTAGTGAGGGCCATACCAAAACAGAACCTCGTGTGTGTATGTCGACATTGAACTCTGCAAGTAACCAATAAGTATCAATAAAAGATGCACCTCCCAATTATTGTACGACTCCAACCAATTTGAAAGCGAGATCAGTGACTCGGAATGTCGTAGCAAGATTGGACAATCGGACAAAATGTATCAGTTTTTCATCAATGTTCGATGTTCAAATTGTATAGGTACCAATAGAAGCTTCGATTTTATTTCTTGTGTCTTAAGATATACTGAAAAACTGTGCTAGCTTTGTTTGTATGCACCAATTATTTTGTGTCATATTTTTTAATTTTATCAAGAAAAATACTACTTGATTTATTCCATTTTTTTTTTAATTCCATTTTATATTTTGTAAATTTGAAAATGTAGTAAAAATGTATGTCCGGACAATTCTACTGCATTTACACCGCTGTGCACCGTTCGGTAAGAAATAATATATGAAGTAGTAAATTTAAAAAGGCACACAATCAATAAATAACAAATCGAATACGAGTTAAACACGAAGACCAAAATAAAATCCCACACGCAATTCAATTTCGTTTTATGGTCACAAACCGTCATAATATAACCTTAAACTCAACTAGTAGCGTTATGTCAATTTTCGCGCCAATCGCCATCTTTGTCACGCCTGTCAAACACGCACGATAAAATTTAATTGTTGCCATGTATTAAAAGTAACATGTCACGCGAATAGAGGCTTGTTAGACAGTGTGATCTAATGAGGCCTACAACCATGGAGTATGGTATAATTGATGGGTTCAATGTGATTTATTGCTGTCAAGGAAGCCTTAGACAAATCTGTTCTTATACATACTATAATAAATAATAATAATTACGACTCTTTTGAGATTCACTGGCTGTTGATTGTGCAGTTATGGGCTGGTTTTCCGTGCCTTTTTTTAATCTTTTTATTATAAATATTTTAAATTAATTCTCAATGGTAACTTTGAGTATGAATTTGAGCTCTAAGGTTTATCATCACCATCAACCCATTTTGACGACCTCTGTGGTCTAGTGGTTCGAGTACTGGACTGCTGATCACGAGGTCGTTCAATTCCCACGGGGCACAAATATTTATGTGATGAATATAAGTGTTTGTGTTCGTCTGGGTGTTTCATATGTATTATAAGTATGTATTTACAAAAAAAAGTATATAGGTAAGCATTATATCCATTGTCTAGTAACCATAGTACAAGCTCTGCTTAGTTGGGGACTAGATGGTGCTGTGTCAAATGTCGCAGAATATTTATTTATTTATTTGCTGTCCTACTGCTAGGCACGGATCTCCTCTTATTTGAAAAGGATTAGCCTAGAATGAGGTGGCAGACTTATCACACCGATTTCCCTTCACCGTTTAAGCTTGTGATAAATACACACATAACCTCCAAAAAGTCATAGGTGCTCGAAGCATGTGTAATATATGCATATCATTAGTAGAACTTAAACTCAACATTTAGACTTTTACTATTGATTTGTAATAAAATTTCAATTATTTTTCGAGAATATACCTACATATATTCAAATTAAATATAAATACATATTTCGACAATGACAGATATCTATAATCTGATTACAAAGTCCACTATACGTTAATTAGATCATTCATTCTATTCAATACGCTTTAGTGATTAATTTCGCATGTCATAAAGTCATTAATGGTAAAATATAACACGCTCATTACAACTGTTCTGTGCGTGAGCGGGATCTGCATGAAATGAATGTCACGGTGGGGTTGTTTACCCCCGCGAAGTCATTCTGGAAACGATGCCAGATTAAGTAGAGCTGTGTTTGTTTTTGTATTCGTATCTTACATAGAACCGAGCAGGCCCCCGGCAAGGTAGACTGACGACCTGGTGAAGGTCGCTGGAATCCGCTGGATACGGGTGGCGCAGGACCGGTCATCGTGGCGATCCTTGGGGGAGACCTATGTCCAGCAGTGGATGTCTAACGGTTGATATGATGATGATGATAGAACTGGGTCTTTCTTGATGCGTTGCAATGCCTGTTTTATATCACTCTAGCTTTTACCCGCCTGAGTACTTCATCTGCGTAGATTTTGTTTCTATCCCGCAACGGTAACAAACTCGCTTACGACCCGCCTGATGGTGAGCGGTTTCTAGTATTTTAATAAGCTCTGGTAACCTTACTTACTTGCAGAAACACGACTATTGTTGTTTCACTGCCGTCTTCTGTATAGCGGAGGTATTTCCCCCGTTTAACCGTTTAATTTTAGCAAGGAATTACTAGTTAATTACTTACGAATTTTAAATATCTCTGTGCAGATCTATCGTCCTTACCTGCAATGAAAAAAGAGCATTTTAGTCAAATGGATTATATATTCTTGGGGAAGGTGCGTTTACAAACACATATTTTCACATACATAAACGCCCAGACCAGGAACAATTACCTGTAAATTGTACAAATATTTGCTCCATGCATGGATCAAAACGGTCTAGCTAAAGGTAACGATAAATCAATCAACCGACTAAAAAACCGAACCCGTCAACGCCACCAATCCTATTTCCGAGGCGATGAGATTCGCGATAGCATGCACTACATCCCCGGCGGAAACCCTAGAGTTTATCCTGCGTGGATCCAACCTCTAAGTTTAAATTATTCAGCCAACTAGCAGCGTCATGTGTGATTTCCCACCAGAAGAACAGAACGTGAAGAGAAGTGGGCATTCGTTTACTATGGAGAAGAGTCTGGTCTGCTGCTCCAAAAGTGGTTTGTGGTGACTCCCTTATCCCCATTTGTGGAGGTGATGGTTGACACAAGAGGTATCAGCTACTATAGTTCAATTAACCCCATTTACAATTCTGCTAGCGAAGTATTCAACATTGTAAACATTAAATTTACTAAGCATATAATAATAATGTAGGTATACATTTTAATTGGCAACTTTAATATGAAACTAATGAAGAAAATATACATACATTCCTATATACATAAGTTAATTATGCGATAAAAATCGATAGCCTAAGTTACCTACATAAGTTTTTTTTGTCGTTCTGGCAAAAATTAGCAGGAAGTTTCCATAACGATAAGGCATTTCGCTGAAAACGTGAATTTAATGATCCTATTGAATTAACAAACTTATTTTTAAACAGCGTAAAAAATGCCGTTCATCACAAATCAGAAATGCAAACGATGCTAAACCACAGGGTTTACAAACTTCAAATTTTGACAGATGATGCATTTTATGATGAAAACATTAGCTAAGAAAGAAATTTTAGACAATCGACCCCTAAGGGGATAGAAGAAGGGATAAACGGTTGTATGGAAATCCATTATTTTCAAAGTTTTTGGTTAGAAATAATTAAACACATATATCGGATTTATTTTAAACTGACCCTCTAAGGTGAAATAGGGGTTTAAAGTTTATATGGGAAGTCCGTCATTTTTTAAGTAAGAAGAATGAAATTTAATATTCCTGCTCCTCAGCAAAAATAAAATCACACGTATTTCGTCATTTTCGGAAATTAAACCCCTAACGGGCGAAATGAGGAGGAAAAATTAGTATTAAATACATTAAATATACCTAAGATAAGACTAACCTAAGAGACGCCTGCTAACTATACCATGGACTGCAATGAGGACAAATGAGTCTATCCTTGAAGAGTTAAAAATTAAAAACGGCTTTCAAGATTCTGCAAAGAACGAGCTGTTAGTTCCTTCACTCATATTATGCGGTCGCCTATGCATAGTCTGGAGAAGCTAGTATTGGGCAAGATAGAAGGCAAACGTGCTCAGGGCAGGGCATCTACAAGATGGTCCGACGCAGTGAGGAAGGCAGTGGATGGCAGCATAAACCGGGCTGTCCACAAGTCACATGATCGCACGGGCTGGCGACGGATAGCAATCGACGTGTGATCGCAATCCTCATGAAGCAACGAGGAAAAAGAAGTACCTACTTCTTTTATTATATTTATTTTTAATTTCATCTCCTTATTTTTTAAATAAAAACGTTTTAATCACTCGACGAATGAAAAATTAAACGATTACTGAAACTAAACAAAAAGCTCTTTTAACTATACCTGTACAACTAACCGATATTATAATTCACGACGTTTCAACTAACACTGGTTACTCATAATGTGTGTTTATATTACGGGCACCAATTTATAATAACCCAGACATTTTTCAATTTGACGATAATCATGTTTAGTCTGCGACTGCCGTAGGGGACTTTTTAGAGTGATTAATGTTTTACGAAAACAAAAACTGAATTATGTTCGTGTTTGTTTAAACATTTTCACGCTTACGTCAGCTGTCGAAGTAAAATAAAAGCAAATAAATAGGTTTCTCTATACCTCTATGTACGTTCATAAGTTTATGGTCACTGCTTACCATCAGAAGTGTGAAATACTTTTTCTATATAATTAATGGATAAGGTTTAAGGAGTAATTTGACAGCAATGTTAGCAATATAAAAAATATTTTTTTTTGTTTACATAGCTGCTTTTTACGCTTTTTATCACAGTAGAAACGTCGGGGTTACAAACATCATTATTTTTTTACCCCGACGTTTCAAATCCTTCACAGTGTCTATGCTCACGAGAAGACTAAATATACATATTTTATAATTCGTAATTATATGTAGCACGTTTTTGATGAAACTAAACGTCTTCCAAAAACTAATCATTCTCAATAATGCCAGTAGTGACGTCAACTTTCATGCGTCAAAACAACACTTACATTGTAAGTGTACTTTAAATTTCATAAAAAAATATTAAGCGTAATATTGAAATTGCAATTTCTTGACTAAAGCAAGTAAATTATTCAATTAACGACAAACACAAATTCTAAGAGTTTCATAATTTTCTTGACCGGTATTATAGTAGTAGTTGAATTTATTTTTAAATAATTTTCTCGAGTTTATAGTACTGTTCATTGTTATTGTATGTATATCGAGCTCTGTGGTGTTCACTAGGGAGGCCTACGTCCAGCAGTAGACGAATATAGCCTGATGATTATGATGATATAAATAAAAAATAAAAAAAGTCATGCATATTCCCTATTGAGATTTTAAAGAACAGTGTTTCTCACACATACTTAAGTTCACGTCAATATCCCGAGGCTTAAGCTTCAGTTCTTGAGTTCGAGCGGCTGTGAAGTATGTCAACAGTGAGTCACCACTATAAAATAAAATATTAGCCCTTTGTACTTTATGGGACTGCAACGTGAGACCGGCCGTACTTACACCGAAGTGTAGCAAAAAGCATTTGAAAGCTCGGAGCAAATACGTAAATACGTTTATACAAACTGTGTGTAATATAATCAACCTGGTTATTCGATTGTCACAAATAACGGTGAAATGGTCTGTAAAAATTTGAAACGATCTTAAATTTACTTTTTACCTACTACAATGTATTTAAATTTAAGCGCGTGTGAGGTAATAGTTATAAAAAAGTTTTAAAAAAATAAAAATAAAGATATACAACTCTTTAGTTAAATGGATATTTATTCTATAATAATAATAGTAATAGTTAGCAAACCAAAACTAGTGTTTAACCTTCAGTTTTTATACATATGTTTACTTTACATTATATAAGGTTGGGTAGTACAATGGACAAATCAATTTAAATTAACATTAAGATTAAAATGATACATAAAAAAAAGTAACAAAGAAATACTTATCTATAATTGCAAATATCAGGTACTCAGAGTCAGATAGAACTGACAGGGGGCAGAGTAACGTTCTACTCAAAGTCTCGAACACAAGTGACTCACAAGGCCAGTGCTCGCCTTTAAATACACAATAGTAAACAACCCCACTCTGCCCCACCTCTGACTACCGGTTGTGACGTAGGTACACCAACATCTTACGATTTATACATTAATAAATAGTAAAGAATAAATATGGTTTTTAAATGCCTCTAATTACATAAAAATTGTATAAAAATCATAATATACCCATCTTGTCTTATAAAATATAATTAAAATTTGACAACATCTCACACAGCCATTCTGAGAGTTACTTCGTTCTCGGAGTAATCTAATCTTCATCGGTGTTAGAGGAATATCTGTCCAGGACTGAAAATAAAAAGATTAAAGGTAATCCATCTTATTGAACCTGTCGTGATTGGATCATAGAACCCTTTCACCAGGTCAATCAATTACTTCAGTTGGGCTGTCGTGATCAGTCCCACCACGTGCTGCTTCGTGGTGTCTAGACTTCACACCAGGCCAATATTACAGCAACCATCTCTCATCATTGGGCTTTCGTGATCAGTCCCACCACGTGCTGTTTCGTAGTGTCTAGACTTCACACAAGGCCAATATTACTACAGCATATCATATCTCACATAAATTATCAAATATCTCACACGTCATCCTTGTCGTGTTGGGTCCAAGACCCTTCACCAAGTTGACTTCAGAAATATTTTCATTCATCACACATTCAACACTTACATACACCTATCAGTGAGCTCACTGTATCATTCTTCCCTCACAAATAATTTAATTATAATTATCATACCTTGCTCAGCTGTGCGGTTTTCATCAGTCAATTCACCAAGCCATTTCCTCAATTTTTCTTTAGCTATAATTACGTTGTGTAATCTTCCTTGTCCACGTAGTCTGTATCTGTCATTCTCAAGAAGTTCTATGATTTCATAGGGTCCTTTGTATTTAGGACTAAGTTTACTATGACGACGATGATCTTGACAAACATAGACAATGTCTCCTAATACATAGTTTTCACTATCTCGTCTCGTTGCATCGAAACGCAATTTGTATCTGTCTGCAGCCGATTTCATTTTATTATATGCCGTTATTCTATCAGCCTTTGTGTCCACTATTTGTTCCAATTCTATATTAGAGGGACCTGATAATTCTATATCAGCTAGTCGAGCCTGAACACTAGGGATATTTGCATCGCGTCCTATTAATAATCTCAATGGAGAGAAACCAGTTGTCTTTTGTACAGTTGAATTTAGGGTTTGCTGTACTTTATATAAAGAGCTCGGCCATTCTATCTCAGTACTACATGTAGTCGTTAACATATTTATAATGGTAGCAACATACCGTTCAACTTGACCGTTTCCACGTGGTGTTCCAGTTGAAATCATATGGTGGTCTACGTTCCATTTATTGAATAAATTACTTAGGGTCTCATTAGAAAAATTAGTAGCACGGTCAGTAACGACTTTAGATGGAGTACCAAACATTGTTAAAGCATCACGAATTACTGTTAACATTTCTTCACCAATCATTGTTTTAAGAGGTTTAAGAATACAATATTTAGTAAAAGCATCAATGATAATTACAATATGTTTATAACCTTCCTTTGACTGGACGAAAGGACCAGTGCAGTCAAGATGAATTGTATGAAATGGTATTGGAGTTTTATGAATTGGATGTAAAAGACCTTGGTGTGGACCACTGTGAAACTTGCCTTTTACACACACTAAGCAATGGGAAATGTATTTCTTAACAAATTTATTAATACCAGGGAACCAAAAAGATTCTTTTACCTTCTGTAACGTCTTTTCTTGCCCAACGTGACAATTCTCATCATGATACAATCGTAAGATGCTAAGCCGACTTCCTTTGGGAACAAATGCTCTAAGTTTTTTATCTAAAGGGCACTTATAATATAATAAATTGTTTTTAAATATATATTGATCGTTACTAATATCACCAGTCTGCACTCTATCTATCAAAGATAATGTTTCTGGGTCTCTATGCTGAGCAATTTCTAGCCACGAGGATTGTTCAGTTAATAAATTAACTTTGAAAGAAGACTCAATTCTATTTGATTTCAAGGTACCAGCTACAACGGGATTTCTACTCAAGTAATCGACGTGCCCGACGTAAATACCCTTCTTATAAACAACCTCGAAATTAAAATCCTGCATGAAGGTCCACCACCTAGCAACTCTAGGGGAAAGGTCTTTTTTATACATAGTCGATTTTATTGCATTGCAATCTGTAATAATTTTAAATGATAGTCCTAAAAGGTATACTCGAAAGTTCTTTAAGGAATTATACACAGCAAGAGTTTCTAATTCATACGACGTGTATTTAGATTCTGGTTCAGTAGTGCGGCGACTGAAATATGCTACTACCTTATTATTTGTACCATGTTTTTGCATGAGCATTCCACCGTAGCCAATCGAGCTGGCATCGGTGTGAAGCTCTGTAGGAAGTGAAGGATCGAAGATAGAGAGTATGGGTTCTGATATTAATTTGTCTATAATATATTTACGTGCTGCATTTTGTTCATCACCCCATTCCCAGGCTTGTCCGTTTTTGGTAAGCTTAGTAATGCAAGCAGTTTTGGAAGCAAATTCAGCAATAAACTTTCTAAAGTAGCTCGCAAGGCCCATAAACTGCCGGACCTGTTTTAGTCTTGGGGATGGGAGAATTAACTAATGCTTTAACTTTAGACTCACTAGGTCGCACACCCTCAGCCGAAATAACCCAACCTAAGTACTCAATAGATATTACAAAAAACCTACACTTCTTCAAATTGATAGTAAATCCAGCTTTGACAAGTGCTGCTAAGCTTAAATCAAGATAATCAAGACCCTGCTCAATACTTTCACATGGTATAAGTATGTCATCAATATAAACCCTGAGAAACTTTAAATCCTTAACCGCTTTTGATATGGCACGTTGAAATACCGAAGGACCGTTACATATACCAAAGGGCATCTTGACAAACTCGTAGTGCCCATCAGGCGTTACGAAGGCTGTATACTTAATGCTATCTTGGGAAACCGGAATTTGGTGAAAGCCATTTTTCATATCAACTGATATAAAGTATTTAGCCTTACCTAACCGGTCAATTTCATCTTGTATCAAAGGAAGTGGATATCTTTCTTTTTCAATAATAGCATTTAAAGCTCTGTAATCCACACACATTCGATCGCCACCGTCACGCTTTTTCACCAATAATATCGGACTTGCATAGGAAGAATCACTTTCGCGGATGATACCAGCTCGTAAAAGGTCGCTTATTCACTTTACTTTCTCACGCTCTACTGGAGCTAAACGGTAAGGACGATAATTTATAGTTTTATCCGACTTGAGTTTTATTTCTAATTTACCAGTATTAACATCTCCTATATAATCTGCGGAAGGTAAAATCGTAGGATATTTATTAAAGATGTCTTTAATTTTATTTTTTACGTCTATGTCTAAACCTTGTATACATTCTAACAATAAATTTTCCTCGTTATTTTCAGTTACCATTACGACATTTTTTCGTATTAATTTAGTACCCGAGATATCGGTGATAATAGCAATATCAGCACATTTGACAGCATCCTGTCCTATAATACAATCATAACTTAAATTGTCATCCGTTACCACATGTAGTTCTAATTCTATGCAAACGTCTTCAAAACGAACTGGCACAGTAATTTTACCGAAAGTGTTAAGATAACCTGAGCCAATACCATCCAATTTTATTGACCAGGGAACAACGTGACAACCCAATCGAACTGTGATAGATTCCTTAATTATAGAGCAATTGGCACCCGTATCAATTAATGCATTCACAGGAATATCATTAATGAAGACCTTTGTAAGATGGAGGCCTGACTGAGTAATGCAATTAACAGGTTTATTATTACTTTGTTTTTCACGATCACGTCGCTGTTTTGACCAACACTTTTCTATGTTATGACTTTCCTTCTTACAAAATCCGCATCTACTACTTTAATTATAAGTATTTGTAGGTAAGTCTTTTATTTTATTCTTATTTTCATTATCAGAATTATTTTTATTAGACGTAGAATTTTTTGGACACTGATATTGAATGTGACCTTTTTGCCCACAAGAAAAACAATGCTTAGTGGTTAAAGAATCTGAAGTGTGGGTAAAACGAGCGCGAACTTAATAATAGATTCAACACTATTTCACCGGCTTTGGAATGTGTTTTTGGAAAATCTTACATAAAAGTTTCCTCACAGTATTTCCCAGCAATGATATTTTCTTTATTTACGAGCACACATGGTTTCAAAAAAGTCTTGACATATGACATACCAATACAAAGTCATACCACTATTCTATCAGCATTTAGGGGCCGTCAATGTTTAATTAATTAATTGATGTAAAACAAAGCATATTTGAATAAAATAAACATTCCAAGGTGTACAGCGTCATGTACATAATTAAAGAGTTCTTTAAGTTGTTTTGTACATTTAAATACGTTGTTGTTGTTCCTTGTTGTGAATTTTCTCGCGGTATATTGATAGATCATTTTATTCCGACATTCCGGATCCTCTACAGCATCCATGGTCACGGGGATCAAACCTCCGTCAGGGTGCGGGAGTCGGGAGTTATATTTCAACGTGAGGTCATACGAAGCTAGAAAACAACAACAAATTAAATCCGTTAATTTTTTTTTTTTTAATATCTAATATTCGTATATGTGTAAGAAATCGATCTATTATATATACTCTGCGTATTTTTTTTAATATACTGAATAGTAAACAAATGAATTAAAGGTTTTTAATACAATATTACAAAGGCGTGTGAAGTCTGCCAATCTGCACTAGCCGTGGTGGACAATAACCTACTCTGTCTCATTAGAGAGGGATTAGGCTATAGTGCCAGCAGTGCTCAGCAGTGAGACAATAATTTATGTTGATATCAAAACGAGCGTCTTAAATGTTCGTTCAACGTTCGTAAACGGTGTAAATAAATCCATTTATATTGAGTGCAGTACTTAAAAAAACAAAAGGGTGCAAATTGTTTTCGCAAAACGACCATCGCATTGTCCTCAAACGATTTTGACGTTTATTACTTGGGCAATAAAGATTTATTTTATGTGCACGCTACTCGTATATTTAGCTTAACTAAAAGTATTTTTGAGAAACACGATAAGTTTATTTCTTTCCTTTTGAAGAAGTGAAGTTTGTGGCTTTATTAAGTCGGGGAAGTCTTACATTAGGTACTTAAATCTTGGAATAACGTAATTCGTTAAGATTTTTTAAAGCTTTTAAGTTGATTTTCAATGAATGTGACATAATTTTAACTCTTTGACTCAAAAATTTAAATCTTCATGAGACTTGATATATTATTAGCGGAAATTGTGTGAATGTGTCCAAATAATTTAATTTTTAAAAATCTAAGGTAATGAATGTCTGCTTGTGACTGTATATAGGATCTGTAACGTCGGAATTAAATAATATCAATAGATTTGGTTGCGATAAAATCAACAAGCAACAAATAGTTTTATTTTATTAACTCTTATTGTTTGTAAAGGCGGATGCAAAGTCGTGTGATTGCTCGCAGCCCAAGTCGCGGCCCAAGTCGAGAGGCCCCTAGATAAATGTTATCAGTATTACAAAACCTTTGATAACACGCCTAAAATCTCACATCTTTCGCATTTACTAGATATAGTCTTATATGCAATATAAATTCTGACAGAATGGGTATGATGACACAGCGCCATCTAACTCCGCGCTAAGTAACGACTTTTGTGTTAGGGATAGGTAGGTAGTTAGGTACTAGATGATTAAAACCCTAAATTTATATGTTTTGCTGTTTATTTAGCGATACAACCGCCATTAAAGCAGTATTCTAACATCATCATCATCAACCCATTAATGTCCCACTGCTGGGCACGGGTCTCCTCTCAATTGAGAAGGATTAGGCTATAGTCCACCACGCTAGCCTACTGCGGGTTGGCAGACTTCACACGCCATCGAGAATTCTCTCAAGCACGCAGGTTTCCTCACGATGTTTTCCTTCACCGTTTTGAGCATGCGATAAATACGCACATAACTTCCGAAAAGTCAGTGGTGCCTTGGGTTTGAACTCGAGACCTCTGACATCTCAGTCCACTGATCACACCGCTAGGCTACCACAGCTCTTATTATCTTATTCTAACATAATAACTATTTAAACTTAATGCAAATTTTTATCTTATGGTGTAAAATGAAGATATATTATTATGTTTATATATGTAACGGCTACAAATAAACTGTATGTCTGACGTATTACTGTGACGTTAAACTGTATTTCAAAATCCTTAAATAACATCATAAATAACCTTAAAAAATAGAAGAAAAATCTTCCGCGAATTGATTGGTCTTATAACTGATTCAACTATCTTTAAAGATAATATGCAATAGACTTGTTTTTCGTAAACCCAGAATCTGACGTTACGCAACACGGTGATTTGATAACGCATGACTGATAAGGGCCAGTCGCTCCTATCTCAGCCACTTTCTTCGCAAACATACTCCAAATATTCACTGTTTAAACAGTTTCATAATACATTGTCGTATCTTCCTTTTACGGCTATATAGATAGGTCATAAGATTCTTATTTGTAGGGTAAAGTTGTGTGTTCTAAAATCACTCACAGAACTGTGACTCAGTTCATCGGGATTTTTTTCGTCCCAGTCGGGCCGCCTCTTATTTGCTAGGGATTAGATTAATGATTAATTTATACACCTTCAAGGAAATCAGATGTGCATCATTTGACGACCACTGTGGTCTAGTGGTTCGAGTACCGGACTACTGATTACGAGGTAGTGGGTCCGATTCCCACGGGACACAAATATTTATGTGATGAATATAAGTATTTGTGTTTGTTTGAGCGTTTCCAATGAATTTTAAATGTGTATTTACAAAAAAAAGTATATAGGTATTATGTCCATTGTCTAGTACCCATAGTACAAGCTCTGCTTAGGACTTTATTATATTATTATTATTATTATTACTGGTAACCGACGCGAATGCCTGACAAGATTTACGAATGTGAACGGCAAAAATGGTGTGCAGGGATGTTAATCCCTTCCAAGAAGCTAATCTTAGAGATTTGGAGACTGAAACCTGGTTTGAATTAAATGTCGAGGAAAATGGGGTTTGAATTGATTTTAAAACATACCATATGCCTTCACTTTCAAACGAGAAGACCCGTGTTCAGCAGTACGACAATAATATTGTCTAAATAATACCAATATACCGCGATAAAATCGGTAAACAGTCGTTTTATTTCAATATAGGTACCCAATAATAACTTGTAAACAGAGACACATCATTAAGATCACTAATCTGTTTGTACCTTGAACATAAGATACCGTGATGTTTTGCAATCACAAAACATGCCCAACCACATTCTCTGATAAATACCAGTTGCCATCTAAGTTTCGTCATAATTTCAATGATGTAACTTAGATAATATTATGATGGATAAGAATATTTACCTCATTAGTTGACTCACTAGATACCAATGGTTATGAGTCTGGTTTTGGAACATGATACTCTGAGTTTTAGTTCAAGTATATTTTTTATTTATATTTATTACGGTATAAGAATCATACAATTCTACATAATTAAATTAGCAATTTGACCAATTAAGTTTCTAACAATTAAATACATAAATATTTTTTTATAGAAAAGGAGTTATATATTTGTTAATAAGTGTTAATAAGCTGAGTTTTCTAGTAAACCTGACTTAAAATATGTTATATATACACATATGGTGTAGACACCGTAAGTGCGGCTATAAAGCGCGACCTAAATGCGAATCCTAGGACACACATTCAGTCTGAAAAGCAGGTTCTTAAATAAGAACTATTTCCCGGACAATGGTAATAGGGTCAGCCCTATTGCCAGGTTATAAAATTACCTAAACACTGTTGTTAAATCCACGAATTGTGGGTACATACAAGCCTTAATGAGATCACAAGCCTGTAACGTGATGGTTTGTATAATAATATAGGTCCGACATTTTTGTACACGTGGGCGGAATAACGTGTAAACATAAAGAGCTTTTTGTTACTGCGATTTAAAAGTTTCACATGTGCTAAGTGTTTTTTGTTTGTTCAGCCTTGACATTAATTTGTATGACAAATATGTTTTAATACATACATACTCCCATTGCGGATAAGCAGAGTTTGTAGATTTCTATCTGGTGCTACCCTTATACAGAGCTGTTATAACTTAGTGATGTGACCAATGAACTGTCAATTCAAAGTTCTCAAGGTCAATCTACAGGCATGCACCACAAAATTTTCGAAGATAAGTCCGTATTAACACATACTCAGATGGTAAAGGGACAGTTAATAAAAAGACGAGACTCATCAAATTCTATCATAATAATCTAATATATAAAATTCTCGTGTCTCAGTTTTCGTTGCCATACTCCTCCGAAACGGCTTGACCGATTTTGATGAAATTTTTTGTGCTTATCCGGTATCTATGAGAATCGGCCAACATCTATTTTTCATCCCCCTAAAAGTTAGGGGTAGTCTATCAACCCCTATAATGTGGCAAAATAACGTTTGCTGGGTCCGCTAGTAAATTAATAAAATATAGTTTAATGAAGTCTTATGAGGTAACAATTTACCTAGGTACATGTGAACAACATATAGGACATTGGTATGCAATCATTATAATATAAAAAATAAAACTTACATAGAAACAATAATAATTAATAATCCCATTATAACAATAGATAAACTTATCAACTCAGTACATCGTACAACTCAGCAACCTACATATCCGCGTTTGTTTAATCCAAGATAATGCACCAATCAAAATTGAATCGTATTCATGAATCATTCAAGAACGCAAATCGAATGATTGATTGATTGTTGATACCATTAATTTCAATTCTATTGTTTTTATTGTAATTTCATTGTGTGTGGTAAGTAGATATTACAGTTATAATGAATTTGTATGACCTAATTTCGTTGTATGATCAATTTAGGGTTTATTTAACTTCATACCTTCATACCATAACTTCATAGAAATATTTTCTCGATGGCGAGTGAAGGCAGCCAAATCACACTAGGTAAATTTTGTTTAAAGACCCAAAAATAATGCTCAGCAGTGACAATTATGACCACTAGACGTTGTCTTGTTTCCCTGTGCTAGGGTCTCGGGTTCAAATCCCGGTAGGGAGAAATGATTGTGTGATGAGCATAAAAATTTGTATACAAGTCATAGATGTATCTATGTATGTATTTACAAAAACAAAAATAAAACAAAGAATACAGAATAGTTAAAGTTTTTTTTTTTTGGAATGTGAATACCCTGTTTTACAGTAATTCTTTTATAATACAATCGTACTCTACATTTCAGTAATTCGTAATTGTATTTGAAGAGGATTTACAGCTGTTTATCCGTCGCGGTGTCGGCGTAATGGCTCCCGCTAAAATTAAACTTGTAAATATGCGCACGCGCATTATCCGTTCAATTGGAATTCAGATCGAATATTGAAGAAGGATTATCATGAGCACATAACATACTATTCACGCTTGTAACCCTGACTGGGTAGGCAGAGTAGTAACTGATTGTTCACACATTGTTGATTGGCACACATTGTTCGCCGGTATTAGGTCCTATTTACAGCGGACGAGACTATTCCCATTGACCGGCCATCAATCAAAATTCTGAATCATAATATATAACAATTTTGCTGAATCAGGGAATTTATAGGGAATATTAAAGTACTGCTTCTCTATTTAACTTTTTTTATAAATCTCTCAAGTATGCAAGGTTCTTCACGATGTTTTTCTTCAAATCAAATCATTTATTTCAATTAGACCAATACAGGTACTTTTGAATTGTCGAATTAAATTGAATTTAGTAGCACGGTTCCAAAAGGTAGGTCTTATGGAGAAGAACCGGCAAGAAACTCCATAGATACTGTTTTTAAATTAAATACAAAATTGTTGGTTTTGTTTTACAATGCTTTGTGTATGTAATGTCAATATGAGACTGGTGCAGTTCGATATATAACGTATGATTTATGAAAGTAAAAGAAATAACTAAAACCAATTTAGGTTGCCATAAATTCACCGTTTGAACATAGAAACGTCAATGGCATGTAGCTTGATATGAATTCGAGACCTTTGTCTTCACAATCCGCTAATCACACCACTAGGCTACTGAAGTTTAGCTTTCTTAAAGCTTATCTTAATTACACAACTCACATAGGTAATTATAGAAAATCATAATAATTAGTGAAATCCAATCAGCAAAATCAGCTAAAAGCAAATTACGTTAAGTGTTGCCACTAACGACCAGATATTATTATAGCTTTTGAGAGGATTTCTACTGAAAACACGTAATGTGCGTGACTGATAAACATTTATACTGCCAAGCCCGTTCTGATGATACCGTGAAGGTACGAACAAAATTGGATACGGCACAAAATAAAATTATAGGTGTAAGTTCATGGAAGTGTTTATGGAAATTATGGGGCAGGAGGCTCACCTGATGGTAAGTGATCATCTCCGCCCATGGACATCTGCAACACCAAAAGGCTTGCAACGTGGCAGTTTATCTAGTGGTTATCAAATTATAATTAGTTTCTTCTTAACTGCCCATTTTTTTTTAAATTTTCTAGCTATTGGTCTGATTTTAGGCAGGTCTAAATTAAAATTACACTTGTTAGCTTCAATATCAATGTAGATTCAGTATTGCCAGTCATAATAATGCTACGCGATTAAAAGTTAGATTCTATTATAGTTTTTTTATCGGAAGCGTTTTTTGTTTCAAAGCTTCTAAATTTGAATCGTCGAATACTCCTTATTGCTTGGATCACAATACCGCATCCAAAATTTCTGTAATCAATGCGAACGACACTTACAAATGTACCGACGATAATACAACGCTAATTAATTGAATGGGTTTCTTGAACCCTGCCCAACTGTGGGGCGGGTACCTGGCATTTACCAACCATGTATATTTATTAAGTCTTTTGAGGAGAATTTTTTGGCTGACGTTACTAGCGGAGTGGGGAGTATGGGGAAATAGACTGTAGATTTATTGAAAGATTGGTTTTTTGTGTGATCTTATTTTTAACCGACTTCAAAAAGGAGGAGGTTCTCAATTCGTCGGAATCTTTTTTTATGTATGTCCACGAATTGCTTAAAAACGCCTGGACCGATTTGCAAAATTCTTTTTTTGTTTAAAAAGGTAGACTTCACAGATGGTCCCATTGTGACCACATCAGGATCTGATGATGGAATCCGACTCCAAAAATCGTTAAATTTAGGTAAAAAGGTAGGATATTTTTATAGGTTAATGATTCAAGATTTGGTTTATTAGATTAAGTATTATGTAGAATTAATAATTTTATCCAAACTTTTTCATAAATCTGCTTAGTTCTCACCTATCGTCCCCGATTTCTATATATAATATGTACATATTTACAAAAAAATCAACGTAATGTATCAACCATCTAGTATCCGTAACACAAGCCTCGTTGCTCTGACCTAGATGGCGCTGTGTCATAATGTTCGGATATTATTATTTGGTAGTTCATTCAGCAGAGAGAATGCCATTCATGGTGGCTCCTTAATCCTATTAAATAATCAAATTAAATTTAAAGAGCGAAAGGACATAGTGAGCCTCTCTGTTGAGCGAACAATTGAGATAGCCTGTGTGGAATTAGAACGGTTCATTATAATAAGTGTATATAGGCCACCATCTGGGCTGTATGACTGTTTTGAAGCGGTGATGGATGAAGTGCTTTATAAAGCCTGTCATAGTACAAATAAATCGATTATTACATGTGGCGACTTCAATGTTAATTTATTAGAAAAATCAGGTTCCAGCATTAAAATCATCAACCTTTTTCAGTCATACAATCTAAGTAACATATTCTTGGAGCCTACTAGAATTACTGCTACTTCAGCTACATGTTTGGATAATATTTACACCAATATTATACCAGATCAAAAGAAAATTATAAACCTACTGGACTCCGATCACTGTGGACAGCTGATCTGTTTTCATAGTGAAAAGAGAAAAGTAGCAAAAAAGGATATCACAGTTAATCCAAAAACACATGGTCGCTTGGAGGCATTTAAAAATAAACTTAGTCATAAGTTACCTTTATTACCCTATAATAGTGACCCTAATAAGCTTTATGATTCTTTTTTTAATATTTATTGCAAAGATTTTAATTCTACTTTTACACCCAAGACGATCAGAGTTAATGGAACTGCATCTTTCAGTGAATGGGCCACTGTTGGTATTCATAAAAGTAGGAAGAGACTTTATGAGCTGTACAATGAAAGAACTTATATCACTACCCCGGAGTTTAATTCTTATGTTAAAAGCTACTCCAAACTATTTAAGAAGGTTTGTTGTATAGCAAAGTCTCTTTATATTAGCTCGAAAATAAGAAATAGTAATAATGTTATTAAAATGACCTGGAATATTATCAACAGTGAAACAGGGAGATCTGTTGGCCGTAACAGTGAATATAGTCTTATTATTGATGAACAAATAATTAAATCAGACTTAGAAGTTGCCACCGCATTTGAAAATTTCTTTACGGGTATTCCTGTTCTGGTCACTAGATCCTTAAATTCATCACCTACTGTTGCAGAGAACCTACTTAGGGAAAACGTAAAAGCTAGCTTTATTGAATTTAATTTTAAACATGTTAACAGTAGCGATATTATTAAAACTTTCAATACACTAAATGTAAAAAAAACTGCAGACCTGTGGGGAAATTCTGTTGACGTTGCCAAATTTATTATTCACATTGTAGCACCCACTTTATCCTTTATATTTAATCAATGTATTGATAGTGGTAAATTCCCTGATCTTATGAAAAATAGTAAGATTATACCTTTGTTTAAGTCAGGTAGCACATCAGACCCTACTAATTTTAGACCGATATCAGTGCTACCAACATTCAGTAAAATTTTTGAAAAAATAATTTTAGATCAATTACAAAGTTTCTTTTACGCCAACAACCTAATTAATAGAAAACAGTTTGGCTTTACCAAGGGTCGTTCAACAACCGATGCCGGTGTTGAACTTCTAGGTCACATTTTTGATGCATGGGAAGAGTCACACGATGCCTTGGGTATCTTTTGCGATTTGTCTAAGGCATTCGATTGCGTTCTTCACGATACATTGATCAGGAAGTTACACCACTATGGCGTGAGGAACACTTCTCTGAATCTTCTTATTTCGTACCTGGGTAAGAGGATTCAGAAAGTGGACGTCAATGGAAAGAGATCCCCGGGGTCGGTTGTTACTATGGGAGTTCCGCAAGGTTCAATTCTTGGCCCTTTTTTATTTCTAATTTATATTAATGATTTACCCTATCTGATGGGAGATAATCAAGAGATAGTGTTGTTTGCAGACGATACCTCGCTTTTATTTAAACTAAAACGTCAGCAAAGAACTACATACGATGTGGACACTGCTATCTCGAAAGTGGTACATTGGTTCAATGCAAATAATTTAGTTTTGAATGAAAACAAAACTAAATGTATTAAGTTTACAACGCCTAACGTCAGACAAGTTAAAACCAGTGTACTAGTTAACGGTGGAGAGTTGGATCTTGTAGATACCACTGTATTTCTAGGCATTACCTTAGATGCTAAGCTTCAGTGGGGCCCACATATAGAGAAATTGTCGAAGAAGCTTAGTTCTGCAGCTTATGCCGTTAAAAAAATTCGTAATTTAACGAATATAGATACAGCTCGGTTAGTTTATTTTAGTTATTTCCATAGCGTGATGTCATACGGCATTCTACTGTGGGGGAATGCTGCTGACATCCAAACTATTTTTGTGTTGCAGAAAAGGGCTATTCGATCAATTTATAACTTAAGTCCCAGATATTCACTGAGGGAGAAATTTTAAGAAATTGATATTATGACTGTTCCATCACAGTATATTTACGAAAATCTTTTATATGCTTACAAGAATATCAATCTCTTTGAAAAGCATTGTGATATCCATAATATTAATACTAGGAATAAGAATAAATTTGTTGTTCCTGCAACTAGGCTCCAGAAAATCAGTAAATCCTTTAGATGTCAATGCATACGCTTTTATAACAAAATTCCAACCCATGTACAGACATTAAGTCTCAGCAGATTTAAATCCTTTATCAAACAGAGACTTTGTGCTAAAGGCTACTATACGTTAAAAGATTACATGGATGATAAAACTGCTTGGGATTGAATAGTTCTAATGAACCGGGCTATCGAACGTCTTTTACTGTAATTTATTATGATTTGGACATTATTTTTTCATGACATTGATGTTAATTATTATTATTTTTTTTTAATTTTTTTTTGTTGACATTAATTTATATCTTGACATGAATTGTATAGGTATACCTATAGATTTTTAATTATTATTATTATTTGACTTTATTTATTTTATATTTTTGACATTATGTTAATGTTATGTTTTGACATAATTATTTTATATTTGACATTATGTTGATTTTTATGCATTGGGATTATTTATAATATACATATCTATGTGAATGTGAGCACTTTGTAGGTAGATAAACATACGCTTACAAACTAATGTCTGGCGGCTTTGGGTTTTTGAAATGGCCTACGCAAATGTCCCGCTGATCTTGCATAGACGTGCGTCGGGTCGTTAAGCTCCCACAATAATGGTTTGAGCTAAACGATGGCTGACGTATGCGTGCTGTCAGTATGGACAGGTCAACTCAAAGCTGCACTGGTGCTTTCTTCAAAAGGCCATCCCAGACTTTAACTTACATCGTCAGGCTCACATATTGTAACCAAAATGTTTGGACTTTAAAAGAGACCATGATTCTCTGAGTTTGTTTCGGCATTTCTTCTCAGAGGTCGTCAGTTAGGAAATGCCGATGTCAACTAGATACTAAAAAAAAAAATGTACATGACTTGTAAAAGTGTCTTTAAAAAGATCTATTTACAGAAATAAACAATCATTCAATCATTCAATCATTCATTCATTCAATCATTCATTCATTCAACTAATTTTGACTCATACTTAACAGAAATAATATACTATACATATTCAATAACGTCATAATGAAGATCTCAATCACCTGTGGAATGTAATTTCAATAAAAAATTAAACAGGCCATAATAGGCACAGATAACACAGCTTGAGTGGGCCGCCCAGCAGTCTGAGCTAGACTAGCAAAAAATAGGCTCTCATTGAGTAAATAAACTTACGTATTAGACTAGTTGATATTCTTTGACAAAATAATAATATTTATTTTTGTAAATAAGTAGATCTTTTGAGGACGATTCTTCAGTCATATGTATCAGATTTTTAGGATTTAGATAGCTTCGACATTTCTTAACTGATGATGAAAGTGAGAATTTCCGAAACGAACTCAAAGAATCTTGGTCTCTTTTAAAGTGCAAATAATATTAGTTTACAATATGAAGGTACAACAATGTAAGGCAACGTCTAAAATGACCTTTTAAGAAAGCACCTTAATAGCCTGTCCCAACCGGCAACACACGTACATCAGTCATATACGATGACTGATGTACGTGTAGCTTTCGTACGTCAAACCAAATGCACGCTGAAAAATATTGTAATCGGCGTCGTTTAAAAGTCACGCCTTGACTTTTGTTTATACCGTTATGGATGCTTCGAGTAGGGAATACCTTTTTTTTCCTCGTGTTCATTATGATAAAGTATAATTTACTTAACATCTTTGCGACTCCTGCTCGATTGTTATATTATTTTATCGGTTCTAGTCAATAAATTGATACTTATAAAGCTAAACTTCGTAAACATGCACAATAATAATTATTCAAATACAACTACTTAACAACTAAGGTTTTGAAAGTACAACTTTCTTTAGTAAGTAAGTGGTGCTAACTCCACAACTAAAGGAGCATAATCTCGATTTCATTTCACTAATAGTTCAACGGTGACATTGAGGATGATTGATAAAAAAATACATGTAATGAGCACTTATAATTTTATTATACCCATTAAACTATAGTGCAAATATATTACAACCGCATTACATTACAATATGATTATACAGGAAAGCCTTTTTAAAATCGTATGCCATACTTCGATTCTTTTTTTTATGACCTGATTGTATATTGGTATTTTATTTTTCCTTTGGTTTAATGTACCATGAAGTTTTCAAGCCTATATACCAATAATGATAAAGCCAATATCATCAATCAAGATCTTTATATAAATTATTTAATATTTCTTGCCGGTTTCTTTTTCAAAAGATCCTTTCCAAAAGAAATTTCACTTTTACTTGAAAATATTTATTTGAAACAAAAACTTTTTTATTAACTTTGAGCGACATCTAATGTCAATATAAGTAGGTAGGTATATAAACAGGATTTAAAAAATATAAATATAATATAGACAATAACATTGATAAACAACAAAAACTGTCCTTAATCTATATCCGAAGCAAAAAGTATCTCATTCATATAGCCGAGAACTAATTTATCGATGCGCACACGCTCGACTTAAGTACCCTCCAGTTGACATCTGTCACGTTGACAGCCGTCAAGTCATTCGCTTTGACAGCGGCTGTCAGTAGGGGCTACACAATTAGAGCCCCGTTACAAATATCTATGTCAATACCACACTTGAACTTTCAAGCTTACTTTTATTTGATTCCGACCTACAATGGAATTATTGGTTGTTGATTGATTGTAGGCAATTTTCGAAACAGTCGAATAGAAAATGGCCGCGAGCGGTATCTTAGTCTGTATGTCTTATATGTTATTAGTAAGGTCCAATTTTGAGATTGATAGATAAGTAACTGTTTTTAATAATAACATGTCATAGGACGAGTATTAAACAAACATGAGCAACCTAATATTTTGTACAGTACTTAACAATAGATATTTTATTTTTAATAAAATTTTAATGGTAAAACAGATTACATTATAATTTATAATCGAATTGAAGCTTTGTATGACAAGAATAGGTTTAAATTATTTTTAATAGGTACTAAAAATAACGTAACTTATCATTCATAAATTGTTGAGAAATTATAAGCGTTTATCTGTGAGTAAATACCGACGCCATCTTAATCCTATAAAATCTTGACAATGACTCGTAAAGGTGTTCATAAAGATACTATTTACAGAAACAAACGTCATATCATCTTTAAAAACATCTTCAGTATCTTTTACGAGAGAGTAAAAACAAGCATCTTACAATAAGATCTATTGACACTTCAGACTGATTTGCTATCATTTATTTGTTAGCCGAACAAATATTGATTTTATATCTGAATCATCCGTTCAATGAATCTTTAACTTACAAATGTACGTGTCAATGTACTTTGAAGAGAAAATAGATATTAATATTATTGTAACTATTTAGACAAATACTGAAACTGTATCTGTCAGTGTTTGTTCGCATTCCCAGATATAAATAAGTATCAATCGGTATTTCTATAAAAACCTGAGTGATAGGTCAGTGACCTATTCAAGAAAATACTAACACACATTCAATGTAAACATCTCAGACGCCTCGTTGATCTAGTGGACGTACAGTGCGACTGCCGAGCAAGAAGTCTCTGGTTCGATTCCCAGGTCGAGCAAAATGTTATTGAGATTTTCTATTAGTAGCAGCTCGGAGTTTGGATTCGTGCCCGGCTAATGGCGATAGGCACGCCCCTAATACATAGGCCCTCTAACATACCGGCGAAACGTGGGTTGACATTACACCTCTGCCTAACCTTTCGGGGAGGACAGGCGTGAAGTGTGTTATGTTAAAAAAAATACCTTTGCCAATTACACATATCCTTATTCTAGATCTCCAGACGTTTTTTTGCCGCCATAAAGTCTATCCTTGACGTTTACGACTGTCATTATGTAGAATCGTAGATACAGTTGGCTGGTTGCTTCGACCTAGAAATGAGCTCCTAAACTAGACTCTTAGTCATCACAGATCTTCAGATTTCCTGGCATTGTTTTGTTTTTAGTCGACGCTACTGTCTACTCTCCATTACTGGGTTAAGTATTTTTAGATTACATCGTGTCACGCTTTTTTCTTTGAAGCTTTTTATTGGTGTGAGAATATAATCGTCAAAGGCGCTCAATTTCGATTAAAAAAACGATTAAAAAAAGTCATCGACACATTTGCTGTTTTTTTTTTATACCACAAAGATGACGAACTTACGGCCCTGATGGTAAGCGGTTACCGTAGCCTATAGAAGTTAGCATTACCAGTGGTGTCGCTCGCGTTGCCGACGTTTTTTTTATGGTGATAAGGGGGCAAAAGACCTGGCGGCTCACCTGATGGTAAGTGATGACCCCCGCCCATGGACATTTGCCACACCTGAGGCTTGCAAATGCGTTGCCAAACCCCTTAGAAACCGTTCAGGTTTCTTAAAATAGGGAGTTACCGAACTGACAGCAAACGGAATTCCCATGCTGTCAGAATAGTTACTCTCTTAAAGAGTTCTGCTAACCTAACTCGCAATCGCAGAAACACAACTATTGTTGTTTCACTGCGGTATTCTGTAAGGCGGAGGTACTTCCCCAGTCGGGCAGCTCAATTTGAGCGAGGAATCTCGCTATGCCCTACCTCTCTTACTACCCCACTGCTGAACACGATCTCCTTTCATTTGAGAGGGATTATATTAGTATTATAGTATTAAGTATGTACTCTTTAGTAGTTTAAAAAAATATTTATAACAAAAAACTCACCTGAACATTGTGAAATCGCCAGCAGAAACAGCGCCGTACAGATTGTGAAACTCCTTAGCTCCATAGTGCTGATTTGTAAATTATCACTTAGAAATTATACAAAAACACTACAAGTATAGTTCACTTTGTTAGTAAAAAATTACTAAAACTCGTGAAAAAACTGTTACAAACACTGAAATACACTATCACTGAAGGCACTCCCGTTCTCCGTAAATCAGGCACTTTTTCGTAAAATATCTGTAAAAAGAAATAAATGACATAAGTATTTTTAATCTGTGTATGTTTTTTTTAATATTGGATCATTTATCGAATACGTTCCTTTTATTTTATTTATTTTTAAAAAGAAGTAATGTCGCGTTGCGGTGCATTTTGTTTACGTGGTGCGATTTAAAAAACTTTTTAATAGGTTATAATTATTATTACATAATAGTATATATATAATGTAATGTCCCCGTAATAGTATATAATGTCCCCGTTAATCTCGTCATCGACTCAATTATTGTACCATGGCTGGGCACGGATCTCCCCAAAATTTTTTTTAGGGGTTTTAGTCTATAGTCCACCATGCGTGGGTGGGTGCATAGGTTGCGCAAGACCGGTTGTTGTGGCGATCCTTCGGGGAGACCTGTGTCCAGGAGCGCACGTTTACCGGTTGATATGATGATGATGATTCTTAGAATGAATGTATTTTTACTCGGTACGTCAGAATTAAATAATATCAATATACCGCGATTTAATTCGTATTTTTTTTTTATTCTGAGACCCTTGCTATTTAAAACATACATTCTCACGAAGCCACATATTTCATCAATCATCTCTCGTGATCTATAAAAACTCAGGCTTATCTATAAATGTCTACAACAGCCGAACACCTACAGTATAATCTGATTTAGTCGTTAATTTGATTGCCAACATAAAAAATTGTGTGGCCATTATAAATGTTATAACATGGCTGTTATTGGCCATCTAATGATCATAACTAATTCGGAGCAAATTTATTTATATTAGTAGACTTTCTATGTTAACCATATTTGGTCGTAAGTTGGGTGTAATATTAGAATTCCAATTTATGTTAGGACACTGGGTAAATGCCTAAAAGGTATGCAGGTATTCAATCTGCTTTATTACCAATCTGCTCATTTATTTCTTACGAAAAATTAAATTGTTAAAGTTGTAACGTTCTTCTTTAAGATGTGATTCTCCTCACAGACTTTTAAATCCCTTAGAAACACCTACATAGGACGAAATTTCATCTAAATCAAATTCTCCAAGATTAAACCATTTAAAAAAATATTCATAAAGAATGACGGCAGATATCACTCAGCGCTCTAATTTCAAACACAACAAGTATTAAAACCTTAATGGTGTTCTCCCCAACTCTTTAGTGTTGCCATTTAAATGACGGCCAGTAATAAACGTGTTTATTGCCATAATGCCCATAATTTGCGGACGATATATTTTAAGACTTGTGATGATCTTTAAGGTTATTTTAGCTGAAACAAGGGAATAGACAGAGACAGAGATAGCACTAATTTAGTTTGCTAACTCTATTCAATTCTAATCTGTCGGTTCAATGTCCTTTATATAAAGTAAGAATACAAAAAATAAAATACATTATTTCTACCGTTTAATTTTTACATACATTGTACGTAATTGGGCGTTTTCAACTCACAAAAGAATAGGTTATTTTTAGGAACCGTGTTTTATCTCAAACTACATCCTCACTTTACCAAAATCAGATTGTGGTCAAAAGCTGACATATCTGAGTTTAGGAAGTTATAGGTACTTAAAATTTATACCCAAAAACCAAGATATTAGTGATTAAAAATAGGTCCAATTTTATTATGCTTTTTGAAAGTCCACTATAAAGCTAGCTCCCAAAAATACCCGCCGTTCACAGCTTCCTAGTGTTTTGGTGGGAAGTATAATAAAGCAACCAACTCCCCAGCTATACATAAGGGCTGCCCGCTTTCTGTTAGGGTTGGGAGCTCGCTTCCCGTACGTGGACAAATATTTGTATCGGATGCTGGATTTTACATTTTTTACATGTTTGTGCTGTGTATCATATCTATAGAGTTCGGGTATATTTGATATGTGGTTGAATATGGAATAAAATAATGGTAGAAACCAGTTGGATTCAGCAGCAATAATTTTTGGTAACTAATGATTTTATTTGGAGTTTATTTTTATATATATCTGTAAAAAATCCTTCAGAATACCTGTTTAAATCAGTCATATGTGAGATTTTTCAGGATGGCGTAACTAAAATATTTCTATCTAACCTAGAAAAAAAACTTAATTTTTTTGGATACAAAATTCGCAATAACCTAAGTAAACATTTCGTGATTATTCGTGCTTAGCCGTGTAGTATAAAACAAACACTTCAATTGCCACTAAATAAATGATCACACATTACAAAACCAGTGTTACCATATTTATTACAACAGATAGTGATATGGCGTGACATTATGACACCGGCCACACGTCAGGGAGATAGGACACGAACCACAGAGTACGTATAAATAGTTTAAGTAACACCTAAGGGCATGCTACGATAGACTCGGCTGAAACAATGTCAACGGATTTTGTTTATTTTTTCAACCTAGCAACATTTCCGCGCTGTCATCATCTCCCTTATTTTAAAAAGCCTAAACGGTTTCTACAATTGTCCATAGACTACGGTAACCGCTTACCATATGGTAGGCCGTGAGATTGCTTGCCAATTAAATAAAATAACGAATCTATACTCCCAGCTGCTCACCCTAACACTTTGCTTGACCTGGGAATATAACCCAGGACTTCTTGCTGGGCAATCGCACTTGCGACCACTAGTTGGCCCTCCTGAAAATGCTAATGTTGCCCGCCTTCACAATAAAAACCCTTCCAATAATATCCTACCGTCCACAGCATTAAAAAACCGTTGCATCCACCCCCTATCAGATACAATCATCTCTTAAGTTACAACATCAAAAGATACTCGAAGACGGAAGCTGCTCTAAACCAATAAATCGTTCGTTATTTTTAAACTCACACTATCGTAAGTACGGTCTTCCGGGATAGTAGGTACGTTATTATTTATAGCGAGGTATTTAGTAATGAAAACATTGTGTAGTTATTGTATAAGTTTATTAGTAATTGTGTGGGCTGTTCATTATTTCATCGGCTTACGAAACAATATGAAATTATGTTGTTTAGAGTGGTAAAACTCCGTTCCTGATTTTGTCTAAGAGAAGACTACGATTGTGCTAAAAAGGCTCATCATGAAGTCGTCGGAAAAAAAAGAAACAATAAAATCATCATTTATTTCGCGCTCTTTTTTTTATATGCGCGCGAATAATTATCGCCATAGAAAATAACTTAAAAATACTTTTTGGAGGATTTTTTTTTAAGGTAAAGTCGTGATTTTGCTTTAATTGTTTTTTTTTCCAAAAGTTATGTTGATGAAATGATTATTATGATCCGTTCGTTCCATTTTTAATTTATCACCTATTGTGATATTTTAATAATCCACAGCGTTACTAAAATAGAGGAAATCTTGATGCGTTTATAATTTTAGATACTACAAACACGCGTCACAAATCGAATGGCGGCAAAACCAAACATGAAAAAATGTCTACTGAAAAAGAGTCCCTCTACATGCGTGTTAGTATTGAAGGCTAAAAATAACTAGCTAAACGAAGAAAGAGAGAAAAGTGTAAACCGTATCAGTGCCCTATCTCTGAGCATGTCGTAAAGGCGAGCGAACGAAAGTGAAATAATGTCAGTCAGTCGATTTGTACTGGCAGATAAGCTTTGATTGTAACACCTGTTATTTCTTTTTTTTCTATCTATGGTTTTATAGCTTTTCTTCATACATAATTTGTATTTTATGCAAAGGAAATTAGATGTTCTGCCAGTAAGATTAGTATATAAATTAGTTATATACCAGGTGTTATAATATCTAGTACTCACGCAAGTATAAGAACCTATGTGATTAGTGATCAGCTAGAATTGGTTATAAGATTTATAATTAGTTTCAGTCTTCAAGTAAAAGAAAAAAAATGTATACAATTTTAACGGACATTTTATGGCCTTTTTTTATTCAAATCCTCGAATCAAAAGTAATTATATTGTATATCACTTTGTGTGATTTCCCAAAGCACAAAAGCTATTCTACTCTACTCCTGCAATGATTGGGCCGTCATCCCAGTATTGTTTCTTTATCTTACTATATATGTACAGCATACCGATGATTAATAGACCGACTATAATAAATATTACATCACTAATGTACCTATTTCCTGGGTCAAGGGCTATCTTAATTTATTTACGCATTAGAATAAATTATAATTTTCAGTCCTCATAATCCCGCTACAAATTTTTAATAAAGGTTTGTTTAGTTTATCAACCTCTTTGCCCTTATAATACTGGCTGAGAGTAAAACTTACTATGTTAGCCATTTTAGACAAAAAGCAAAATTCATTCCATAAATTTAAATTTAAATTCTTGGTCATCCTCGCTCCGTCTTCTAATAAGCTATGAATCAAGCGCTTATATATATTTTTTTATTTATTACTGTTTTTGAACTATTACGGTGTTTTCATGTATTATTTCTAAAAATCTACCTAATTTTAGGGTAATCACCCTAGAATCGGAAATAATAACCGTGAGACAGTATTAGTCATCATTTTTAATGTTAATAACACTAAAAAACGTGTGATACGAGGCTTTTTGCCCCACACCAAATTCACTATGGTTCATGGTGCATGGTTGTACGATTTGAGGTCATTTGAACCGGTTCTATGAGTCAATGGTTCCCATAGAGCTTTAATTATTTCGTGATTATTGCGTAGCTCGACTTATAAATATTGATGATTTGGTACAAGGAATAAGCGGGTTAGAAAATGATATTTTTTTTTTATTATGATAAACTTTGACTACCCGATTAGCGAAGCAGTATTAAAGGCTGCCTGGTAAGGGACCATGGAAATTTATACCTGAGTCATGGATGGTTCCTTGTGTACCTATATATATTTACAGAAAGAAGAATGCAAGGCCATAAAACATAGTGGCAGCCCTACCTGCTTACTCACACATTCGCACGTGTATAAAAATCATTTTGCGTAAGTAGTAATACTAGTAATAGACAATAATACCAACTGTGAATGAAAAAAAAATTAGGGCTGTGTCTGTGTCAACAATCATGTGCAGCAATATTTAAAAAAATACCATCGCTTATATCTTGTCCACCATAGATTATTCACACGACTAAACGTAAAAGACGGATGCTACTAATTTTCGAAAATAACGGGCCTAAGCAACAATCTATAATATAAAGCGATGATAGGTGAAAACCGATTAAACATGATCAATTCGTTTATCTATGTTTACAAATTAAGTTGCATTATATCGTTGATAGAAAATTTTATATGTAGATTATAGTATATTGAATGAAAGTGTTCGTCGAGGCTGAACGCACCACAGTCAAATCACGAACGTCCTAAAAAAATATATTTGACAGGTGTCAATTGTTTTCCATCTTTTTCTTATGTTCTTTATTAGAAAGAGAAGCACATATAATTATGTCTAATGTGGCAAAAAACCGTGTATAATTTGAATGTAGTAAGCCAAGGGAACCGCTGGATGCGGGTGACGCAGGACGGTTCGTCGTGGCGATCCTTGGGGGAGACCTATGTCCAGCAGTGGACGCCTAACGGTTGATATGATGATGATGATGAAGCAAAGGGAGAATCTGCATTGAAGAAATTCGTTTTCCGGCTCATGCCGTATGAGGTAAATTATACAAATACCACCTTTTTTTAATTACTAGTAAACGTGTACAGGGTAATAAAATAAAACCACTTACAACCAGAAACACAACGGAAGACGGGTGAATAACTCAAAAAGGAAAACATTACGAATAATTTCTTCAAGTTTTTTATCCCAAAATTAAATACATTATTGTAAATACCAAATAACCTTGATGTCTTGAATGAGACAAAACAGAATGTTGCCATAATTAAATTTAAATTAAAGTCCGAATTGCAATGGTGAAAAATGTTAATCGTTACGCAAAATGGCGGACAAATTAAAGCCTTGCATGTTCCGGATATTTTTGGGTGTCCATGTTTTTGGAGTCTGAAATAATCTTAGTGGTATTTAGGTCATGCAGATGCTTTAAAAATACTTATTTATTTACTTATTTTGTTACATTACTCAATTGTTTTTTTTTTCGAAATAATTAAACAAAAATGTTTTGACCTCGTGCTGGACTCGAACTTGTACTCTGCTTTGATATTAAGGTGACTTCAGTAACAATAGAGCAGGTACTCTATTGTTACTGACGTCGAAGAGAAAAATATTGAAAATTAACTCTCTAAAATGATATTTTTTGAAATCTTAGTAGCGTGACGGATGTATTCGCCTATATTTATTTTATTTAATCTAAACCAAAAAAAAATTTTTTTAAATTAAAAGAAACTTAGTAGCCATCAATGGAATTGTCTCCTGGACTATCGTATATTTCTTTGGATCCATTCACGGTCACAAATTTTCTCTGACACAAAATTTTAAATCAGAAAAATGAGTGCTAAGTCTATAGACCTATATACATAAGTCTTTTAAATGATATAAGCTTTTCCTTTTGACATGACAAGTGTCAAAAAAATATGATCGACATCCACATTACTATTCAAGGTACAATCCTTAATTAATGTAGCCAGATTGAAACCTTTAACAAATGAAACGCTTCACGAATTGTTAAATATTGTAAATGCCAATCGAATTCTATCTCCCGAAGAACAAAGGAACTTTCCCTCGTTCAAGACTAACCTATCACGAAATCACGAGAAAACCTGAGATAGGGAGTTACTAAAAGCGAATCGGAGTTTTAAATACGAAGAAAGTATAGCAATATTCCCTTGAAAAGAGGCTTTACCATTGGATTTACAAGTCGGTCAGTGCTATAGAGTTTTTAGGTGGCATGAAGGTTGGATTCGTGACGGGTTGATAGCATTATGTTCACCACTAATTACCTAAACCTAAAACACACCGGCGAAAAGTGGTGTACATTAGTACACCCCTGCCTACTTTTTGTCTCCTTCGGGACGAAAAGCGTAATGTTATGTATGGAATATTTTGCAACGTTCATACCTTTATCAAGTACTACACAAGAGCTAATCATTGGAACATAACAATTAGTTCATCTCAATTGTTGCGAGTATTTGATCCATGAAACTCGGAGACACATAACGGCAGCCTCCAGCATCAATGATTCACGTCTCATTGACCACGCGACCTTGGCCATGGTAGCTGATGATATCAGCAATTGTTTTATATAGAACAACTTCATGGTACCATTTTCAATGCTTTTTTAATACGGGGCATTAAGATTTTGTAACCAGTTTACTAATAAAATTGTAGACACACATAGTATTCTCTTAAAAATGGCTTGCAAATCATTAAAATATTGATTACCCGTGCTGTAATTGAACTCGCCACCAGATAGGCCACTGATATGACTATTAACTATCAAGTCAAAAGTCTCGACATCGAACACCTCAAAATTTACGAAATCATGAGCGTATTATCATTCTAAAGAACAAAATACAGACGTTTACAACACCAGAGGTGTGGCTCGCACATTGTCGATCCTGTAGAAACTGTCTATTTTTCTTAAAAAAAAAAATACCCGGCGACTTGAGACCCTCCTCCATTTTTTGTGTCATCGGTTTCTAAGAGAGTTACTAAACTGACACCAACTGAAATTACCATGCTGTCAGTATAGTCACTCTCGCAAAGAGCTCTGGTAACCTTACTCACTCGCTGAAACACAACTATTGTTGTGTTTCACTGCGGTCAATATTATTGTATGTTTCAAAATCACCTACTGGCATTTGATAGCCCTAAAGTTCTTTGAAAGTCACGATTCAAAGTCACGTATTTCTCACATACTCGGCTATCTCTTTCACACAGAAAGCGAACGTGACATTGGTTTTGTTTGTCCGTGTGTTTGTCTATTTACTTTGACAGTTTGGCCGCGGTACAGAATTCTAGTAACCTATATTCGTTTTAGAGTTGGATTTCGTTTGGCTTGATGCTAAGCTTGTTGGCTGAGTGACATCATACGGTCCGTTGCTGACGTCAGAAACAACTACTTCACTTTTAATGGAAAGTACTTAAACAATTCATACTTCCATCCTTAATATCATAATGCGAAAGTATATCTTGAACTGGATATCTGTCTATTGCTTCTTCACGCTTTAACCGCTAAACCGATTTAGATGAAAATTGGGATGGAGATAGTTTAAGTCCTGGGCAAGGACCTATGATAGTTTTTGATCCGGAAATCATCCCTTAAAAGGCCGAAAGGGGAGTAGGAGGGGGGTAGGAGTTTGTATACTGAATCAATAACTTCTTAATCGAGGAAGAAAAGAAATAAAGAAGCAGATTAATGAAAAAGAAGATAGGATAAAATTATTAATTCTACTCAAACGAAGTCACAAGTGACAGACAGACAGACACACTTTCGCATTTATTTATAATATTAATATGGATTTACCACATGCTCAATCGGTGAAGGGTTACATCGTGAATAAACCTTAATGTGGAAAATATTTTTTGACGGCATGAAGTCTGCCAGCCTTTGGTGCTTTAGATGCAATACTATACTAGACTCCTGGACAGTAATGGTTGACGAGAATATGGACTCTCTGCCCTATTAACCTATTGAATGGAGCTAAAAAACAACGTGTAACGACTGCCTAGGAAGATCGAGAACAGCTGTTGTTGCCTATCGCTTTTGGTATCCGTAGGGCCAGTACCTTATAGGAACCTAACCTCACCTAAACTTTCCCTCTCTGAACCCCTTCCGACTTGAATGTGGGGTACGTGCGTGGACAGGCAGAATTCTCCGTAAAACGTCACTTTATCAGTTGCAAAGCAAACATGTTTGACGCAAAATAATGATAGCTTATCGATCAACGGATTATACTGTACTATGTAACGATGTGAGGCCATCGAAAATAAATCACAACCTCAGTGAATGATGACGTTGATTAATATTTTTTCTCGTTGTTTGGCCGACGGAGGTTTTTTTTTTAAGTGAAATAATATATTACCTTTGTAAGGGACACAAATCAGACAGGCTTCTTAAGAGTCGAATATCTTTTTATACATGTCAAACTATAGCTGGAGATACAAAATACAGTCGAATTGATAACCTCCTCCTTTTGGAAGTCGGTTAAAAATAACTAATAGTAATGCCAGTAGCGGAGCGTAGGGGGGGGCAAAGGGGGCCATGGCCCCGGGCGGCATATGAAATGGGGCGGCATCAAGTGTTACGTCGTTTTTGTACTACTAGAAAAGGGGGCGGCAAATTTCCAGACGGCCCCGGGCGGCAAATATCCACGCTACGCCACTGCCTAACTTATCTCCTAGATATATTACGACCAGTATGTCGTATAGAATGTCATCTTGCAATTAATCTATTGCTTTCTTTACGCACACATTTGATGTATGTTACACACGTAAATTTTTTATTTAGCTGAGAATCAATATCGAAAATTTTCAATGTTACATCTAGTAGCCAAGGTGTTCACGTTTAAAGTACTAAGTAAGTTAAAAACAGTAACTATGCCAATTGTGGGCGTTTAATTAGCAGACACTATCGAGAATTGGACGCAAATTCGTTTTATTTTCGTGGTAAGTATGATTCACAGGTTTTTTCACAGGTTTTCACTTGTTATCTAAGAGTTAGTAGTCTGGGCGCAACGAAGCGTTGCGGTTAGAACTGTAAAAACTATGTATAAAAACCTTTTAAGCAGAATATTCGCCTTTTTTCTAATATTCTAGTGACTGCTTAATCGATCTAGTGGCCACGACTCGATCCCTAAGAGAACTCGTACCTTCCGTCAGGAGTTAGTGGTGGGGTGGTTTTTTTATTTTTTATTATTGAAATAACGGGCAAACGAGCAGGAGGCTCACCTGATCACCGATAAGTGATCACCGTCGCCCATAGACATCTGCAACACTAGAGGACGTACAAATACGTTGCCGGCCTTTCAGAAAAGAAAGGTTTTGACGTAACATACCATCACGCCTGTCATCCCCAAGGGTCAGGCAGAGATGGTTCTAATGTAGCCCAAATTTCACCGACATAGTATTTATAGGTGCCATGAAATAGCGAGCAAGCCTATTGACATCAATTTGGCACGAATCCAAACTCCGAAATACTACTGAGAATTTCATAGAAAAACCCAATAACACTTTTCTCAAATCAAATCATTTATTTCAATTAGACCAATACAGGTGCTTTTGAATTGTCATATTTAATTGAATTTAGTTGCACGGTTCCAAAAGGTAGGTCTTATGGAGAAGAACCGGCAAAAAACTCCATAGATACTCTTTTTAAATTAAATACAAAAGACTGGTGCAGTTCGATGTGAAACGTATGATTTATGCAGAAGAAATAACTAAAACCAATTTAGGTTGCCATAACATCTCGATCTTCAAATCCCTAACACCCCTAGTTTCTTTCCCAAAACCTGAGTACCAGGTTTCCTCAGCAATTCCCTCAGTGTTATATCTCAATAGTAATCCGACCTCTATCCAATTAGCATCGTAGTAAATACTTATTTCAGTTTCTAGTGTTGATAATTTACAACTTCGTTATCGCTCCGCATAACTAGTAATTAGTGACGAGTTACTAGGCAACAATCTAGTAGGCAAATAAATAGTAATATTAGTAATCTGTCAACGATACACTAGTCACCTTTAACCCTTTGAACGCCATTGTCACAAATACGTGACGCGAAAATAATCCAAATGAGCGACTTCATTGCCATCGATACAAATACGTGACAACTTTACAGGATAATACGAAATATGAATTAGGACGATGTTTTGGAATCGAATATAAAAAAAAAATACGTCTAAATTATAACAAAGTCTGCTTTAAAGTAGCGGTGGGACACGCAAATTTTACGCTGTGGCGTTCAAAAGGTTAAGACGGATATTAGATAGTAGTTATTTAATAAAACAATACAGTGATTTCATTAAATTTAATTAGCAAAAAACCTAGCTGTCATACTGATATAATTGTTTAATGAATAAAAATGTTAAGTCGGTTTGTGTACGGCTTAAACTTTGACAGGATAAATAGCTAGTAAATTTATTTTAAATGTACCTTTTTACAATTTATTTGTGTGTATTTATTAATGTATTTTTTTTTTAGGTTGGCAAGAAATTCTTGGTAGTAATCCAAAGGTTTGATTTGTGGTCAGTGATTGGCAATACCGAATCTTCTATCTTTAAAGTACTAACCTAAAAACACTATCAGTAGGTTTTCTACCAAGTCAAGATTATTTATTCTATTAAAACAATACATACATAACAATCATTAATAGGTATTGATAAGAAAAAAATAAGTCTTATTAATCAATGTTATTAAATTGTTTTGTTATGAAGTTCTTAGTAGCAGTTCGACCTACATAACACGTGACCAGGAATACAATATGTATACGCCTTTGCCTATTTTAAAACAACTAATGTCATTCTACATTTTGACGTTAATATCTTTTTAATGCTGATTATAAGTCCATACCTTTGCCTATTTATTTTCTTCCTTATCATGAACCAACCATAGAGAAAAAAATGACAAAACAAGGTCCGTTTGTTCGAATTAATTTCAAAACGCTTTACTGTTGTTATTATGAAATACTGTCGAAGCCAAGAGGTCAGTGGGCCGACTTTCTTGATAAAGGGACTCAATGTAACGATTTATTGCAACTTATCTATTTGGAGAAGTCCATTTGTTTAAATAAAATTGTTTATATGCAACTATAAGGGTAATTGTTTTAACCGCATTGTTGATCTGAGTCAGAAGTCTTTAGGTAATCAGAGTATTGTAATTGGTTATAACTTTGAGCTGATAGATTTAATTGTATTGACATTTGTATTTAATTATTTATCTGTTATGTTATTCTCGGCCAGCG
The DNA here is from genome assembly GCA_905163465.1 of Craniophora ligustri. Taxonomy (NCBI): domain Eukaryota; kingdom Metazoa; phylum Arthropoda; class Insecta; order Lepidoptera; family Noctuidae; genus Craniophora; species Craniophora ligustri. The sequence goes on from LR990981.1 coordinate 2,242,392, forward strand.
CTATAACCATTAGAAAGGACTTCAACCAATGTACTTACTTATAATCATAGTATAATGATTATATAAAATATGTTATAATCATTTTAATTTTATTTAAATCAGCATGTTTTATGTAGTATAAGAAATAATATGTTTCAAATTTAGGCAGAAATCGGAGTCAAAATGTTATTTTCTTTGTCGAAGAAAAATTGCAAATCGATAGCAAGCGTCGAGATTAAATAACACCAAATCCATACCGCGATAAAATTATTAAGAAATAAGTTTAAAAAATATATCAAATTTAAAAACATCTGCTGTTCTATTGCACAACAAGTTTCATTCACTCTCAGTATACATATGTTCAAATTTCGAACATCGAACCCGAAATTCCGTAGAGCCTAACTCATTCATTTGCCGGTATTGAATATTGAGTGAACGGAATGAATTAACATAACTGGTTTCGGTCGTGGACTGTTGAAACTTCGATTCGATTTGAGTTTGCGATACTTCAGTATTATAAATACTATTTTCAATAACCAAAAATACACCATATTGTTTATCACACGTTGTTAGTATTTAGACGTAAAAAGTATTAATTTAAAAAAACGGCAAAAATAATAATACTTTTTATGTTTTTAATCGTGGTATTATTATTATATTTTAATGTCGACGTATTGAACACTTGTAAAGTATTTTCAATACGTCGACATTTATGGTGCGTAAAAATAAAACTCTATATATTACCCTGTAAATGCATGTTTAATTAAAAAGAAAAACATGTTTGCTTTTTGCGTAAACACGAGGTAATGACGAGTAATTAATTGGTGAAACCATGTTGAACGGAGCCTAAAATAGTACCCTCTTTTTGCCGTAGTCGGGAAAAACGATTGTGTTCGCTATAAGCTAATTTTAACACAATTTAGTTTCTTGTCATATAAATTGTTCTTGTCGGTACAATATTTTGAAAAATACTGAAGAACCAGCTAATGCAAACATAGACAAATATAGGTCTAATATAAATAATACCGCAATTATAATATAAATATGTATATTTTGTATTCTATTTATAACTTTATTCTCGATTATATTGAATTCAATCTCCAATGACGTTCAATACATTTTAGACTGCTGGGTTAATTTTCTAGATATTATAGCAATTATAGTAAATAATATACTTATAACATAGATAAAAATGTAGTATTTTCATATCACTATGAATGTTTAAACATGAAAAACATGGGCGTATGTTTTATGTCAATATTACATTACACAGATAACATTAAAGTATTAAAGTTTTTAAACAATGTTTACGTTTTACGCAGATTAGAGTATTAATTAAATATACGTAGGTACGTCAATTATAAAATGATTTTCTAAATGGATGAGACAATAATAATAAAGCATTATAGGTAATTATTTAAAAGCCGTGATAGCTTAGTGGACTGTAATAATCAAAGATCTCGAGTTCGAACAAATACGCACCACTGACTTTTCGGAAGTTATGTGCGTATTTATCAAATGCTCAAATGGTGAAGGAAAACATCGTGAGGAAACCCGCAGGCCTGAGAATTTTTATCGACGAAATGTGTAATCTACCAATGTGTACCAGGCTATCAATAGCCTAATCCCTCTCAAATGAGAGGAGACCCGTGCCCAACAGTGGGACAATAAACAGGTCGATGATGAATCTGAGAATATATTTAACATTATAAAGTACGTACACTCCATTAAGGCGTCTAAACTGCTACAGGAAATTCAAATTGAATAATACGTATGTAATATTAAGTGTATTAGTTACCTTTTCTAGAAATAGTAGCACTTGAAAGAGCTCTTTGTTGAATTACTTCGTTGATACCGTTCGGGAAAGAACCTTCTTAAGAAGGATGTTGCCATAATATTTAACACAAAATTCTACTAAATTTACGACCTGATTAGAGTACTCCTGTGATAAGGATCCTGGTAGGGGCAGATGTGGTGGGCATTAACATTTAATCTCAGTCATGGATGTTTCTAATATGTATGTATTTACAAATATGAAAGTAGCGTATCAAGCATCTACCTTAGCTCGGAACTAGATGGCGTTGTGTCATAATTTCCGAATATATTATTATATTTTTAATAGTAGAGGATACACACCACTATGCTATAACAGCTGTACATACTGCAACTGGGCTTAACCCAGTTGTAAACATCTGTTCTGATGTCAATGACATGTAAACTCTATTCTGTCTCTCGTTTGATGAGGAGGGAAGTGGAAAACAGATATTGTTTCTACTCCTCCTAATTTCATGATTAAATTCGCTGCGGGTTCCAAGACAGTTAAAATCGTTCCCCTGGGACGATTTTCTGGATAGTTACTATTGTTGATCCTGGTTTACAGGAATAATATTAATAAATTAATATCAATAAAGACACGAATCTAAAACTCGAAACACGTTCTAAAAATGAACAGGAAAAAAAACAGCTGACTACCGTGGGATTTTCAAACAGTTGCCAACCTTGAAAAATCATTTAGCACACATTAGGGGAGGAGACAATGCATAAAACCGTAACTCGAGAAGACAAAAAAAACGTTAAAAGGTGTGAAGAGTACTTTTGAAAGGGGTTGACAGGGACCTTGAAAAATACCGGTAATTTAGGGGACAGGAATTTAAATTTCAATAGCATGAGAATCGTTTATAATGGGATTAATAAATAATTAATTATATTTACGTCACGTAATTTGCCGTACTATAAATATTAAATTATGCGGGCTGCCATTATCAATGTCTTTTTTTATGCTGCATTTTTTTAAGGTGAACGGCAAAGGTGTATTCGCAGTTGTTCCTTGAACAATACATAAATACTATTTTGACATTGTGAAATATTTAAATGTAGAACGCTATTAGCTTTGATGATGCAAACCACAGAATGTAAAGATACAATGTGTTTTGCAAATAGTATGTAGATGGTATTGTTTGGTATGAAAAACTGCCTCATTGGCCAAGTTGTGGTAAGTGCAACCATTGAGCAATAAGTCTTAGATCCGAGCAAAGTGTGATTGTATTTTTCAATGAAATTGTCAGTAGCAACTCGGAGTCCGAATTCCTGGCCAGTTGATGGCAACAGGCTCGCCCCCTATTCCATGGGACCTAAAAAATACCGACGAAATGTGGGTGTACATTAGCACACATCTGTTAAGCCTTTGAGAACGACAGACGTGGTAAGATGGCAGTATTTAAATACGCAGAATACATCTGAAATGTAAGCTGAATTTTGTAAAAACAATTAGTCACATAGCATTGTCAATAGGTACTTAACACCGCTGGTGACCTAATGTTAGTGTTTAAAATAAAGTCAAGGACACATAAATTAGTGCAGACAAGAAATAACAAAATCAACTTGACTTTATTCTTGAATTCAAGAGCTGGGACTTTTGAAATACTAATTTCATCATTAGTAACTAATTTTACCGTCCGACTGCTGGGCTCGGGCCTCTCTCGAGGGATCTTTCATGCAGGTTTTCTCACCGAATTCAGCAAATATTAAATACGCACATAACTTTGAAAAGTCAACGGTGCATGCCTTGATTTGTACTCGAGACCTTTGACAGTACAATCACACCACTAGGCTACCAGCTCTCTCTTACATGTCATTAAAAAACTAATGCATAATTTTATTCATAAGTCATTGTGTTAGTTTATCATATTTACTATAATAATAGAGATAATCACAACGACCTTCACTTTTAAAGTGTCGCACGTCGCCATTTTGGCCTTCACCGTAGTGTTGGGAATTTTATCGATACTTTTTATTATAAAATATAAATAGTAGTTGATATTATCAAAACCAATATAAGAGCAGTTATCGTTATATACCATCAAGCATGAATTTCTGATCTGCTAGGCAGAGATGTATTTTTATGTCCAATATAAAAGGGAACGAGCCTATTGCCGAACCTTGAGATGCTACTCGGAGAATTTCAGAGAAAAACTCAATAACGCTTGCTTGTCCTGGAAATCGAGCCCAGAACTTACTAGATCAACGAGGCAATATTTCATATTATATTGATTTCTTACACTTACGTGATTATTAGACTTTGAAATAAAACTACTTTTGACTGATTTAATCGCGGTACATTGATAGTATTTTATTCCGACGTTTCGGATTCTTTACAGCATCCATGGTCACAGCTAAACACCTCAGGTCTAAAAGCAATAACGTCAGGTTCAAGTCAAAATGTAATAGGAAAGAAATTTGAACATCTGTTCAAACAAACTGTATGTATTATATTCACCTTTTGTAACTATGCGCATAATTTTAAATAGTTTATGAAACTGCCATTTAATTGTTATCGGGTGTAAGTACAGAATGATACTATTTATTATAGTTTAACTTTTGTATTTGAGGGTACATCCCTATCATGTATAATGGGGATGAATTTTTTTTTTTTTTCTCATTAAAGACGAAACAAATCATCATCCCTCCGTCAATATATAATATTAATGGTGTGCGAAAATATTTTTTCAATTCAGAGATCCCTTGGCGAAATCCTACACTCTTCAAGTTCAAGCATGTATTTCCCCACCTACCTCAACACTGCAAACCAAATTATATTTTTTTGGGATACCTAAAAAAAAATCACACCAGCAGCAAACATATAATTAAGTCAAAAGTAAAACTATGACAGTTAATTAGGCTTTACAAAATAACAAGTATTAGTCAACCAACCTATCTGTGATAGCCTATTGACCAGTAGGTACACTGTTAAGTCAGTGGTCACGAGTTCAGTCCCAAGGCTGACAACTGACTTTACAAACTTATGTGCGTATTTATCACATGCTCAAACGGTGAAGGAAAACATCGTGAGGAAACCTACATGGTTGAGGAGGTTGTGAGGTCATCTCTATAGCGTATCCTAAAGTTTCATAAATGCTTGAAAAAGATTATCTATGTATCTTCTATATCCATCTATATAAAAGGAGAAGCTGACTGTCTGACTTATCAACGCAGGGCCTTAACTATAAGGGTTAGAAGCTTGAAGTAAAACGGGGTTGCAAAGTCTGTATGAAACTTTGCTGTTTTTTAAGTTATTCGAATGAAATCAGACATAGTCGCGGGAATCAGCTAGTTTGAAATAAAAACCTTTTGATTTGATGCGTGTGAAGTCTGCCAGTCCGCACTATGCTAGGGTGGAGAACTATAGGCCCTAGTCCCTCTCAAATGGATAGGAGACCTGTGCCCAGAAGTGGGACACCAAATTATTGATGATGACTCGTCTAACGGGCAACTACAGAACCTAAGATTAGACATAGTCTGCACGTACTTAGTCAGTTTTTTGCAATACATTTGTGACAAAATAGCCCATGTACACACCGTCTATACATATTGTAATATTCTTGGAACTAGACATTTGCGAGGACACAGTGAACAAATATTGAGTTCCTAATAGTAATAGCAAACAAACCACATTTGGTTAAATGTAAAAAGTATGTATTAATCTCTGTCACTCTGATAATTCAGTAATATTTTTGCCAGTTATGAATAATACAAAGACTGCTAGTGTAGATAAAGAAAATGGGCTACGTGCGACACTTCTGGTGATGCAAACTCCGTGTTATACAAAAAAAATGCTCTAAAATATTCTGCGCATGAGAAATTTTATCATCATCATCATCATCATCATCATCAGCCTATATTCGTCCACTGCTTTATGAAAAAATTAGAAATGCAGAAATTTTATGCTACTTACTAAATTACTTTTCATTAACTATCTTTAATAGTAGTTGGTTTATATTTCAAGAGTACTTCATGAATAGGTTAGAGAGGAAACTGCAAATAAAATCAAACTTTCAGCCATCGAAAACTGTATCTAATCACAACTGCTGTAAGCCAGGATCAACAATAGCTACCTACCAGCCATAAAATCGACAAGACAATGAAGCCCGACGTGTCCCAGGGGAATGATTTAAACTATATTGGAACACGCACCGAAATTATAATATACTAGCTGACCCAGCAAACGTTGTTTTGCCACATTATAGGGGTTAGTGGACAACCCTTATCACTAAGGGGTATGAAAAATAGATGTTGGCCGATTCTAAGACCTACTCAAAATGCTCACAAAATTTCATGAGAATCGGTCAAGCCGTTTCGGAGGAGTACGGGAACGAACATTGTGACACGAGGATTTCATATATAAGATAAAATAAGAAAACATCTAAACAACTCCGGTTAGTATGTAGTTGTAAATTTACTCTCGTTTTGTATATGAGTATATGTATCGATGTCGTATATGTATATGAGAGAGCTTATGTATGATTCCTACTGAGGGGACAGGCAGACATTCTTCTCGTGTTTACCAAAATATTGAGGTAACAAACTTTACGCTCGCGACCTCAAATTATTATCAGCTGCGATTGCGCAAGTTATCAATACGATAACGGTCATAGCTAAAGATAACAATCGATATGGGAACAACACTATTAACCTATTCAATACGAAAACTAGTTATGATATTTTCAGTTGTGTAATTAATTAAAATAGACTTAATTTAGATGTGCATGATTAATTAATTATAACAACAGGTTTGATACCATCTTAACGCTATTGTTCAATAACGTTTACGCTTTTTATATAAAAAAAGATTAATTGAATAATAACGCCTTTTTATAGATTTTATCTGCCGAAGTTTCTGGTCCTATTCAGCATCTATAGTCACGGGCAGAGGTGTTGGTTGTCTTGATGTTATAATTACTAACAGCTATCCTAAATGTTTTTTATAGTCTAGTAGACAGTCTTATTTTCATTTTTATGGTAATAATGGGGCAAACGGGCAGGACGAGGCTCATCTAAGTCAATCCCCTAACGATCTTTGAGAACCTTACTCACTCGCAGAAACAAAACTATTGTTGTTTCACTACGGTCTTCTGTAAGGCGGAGATACTTCCCCAGTCGGGCAGCTCAATTTGTGCAAGGAATCCCGCTATGACGATATCTCATAAATTTTCTAGATAGTTTAAAGTATTAGTCTCTGTTTCTCTCTATAAGTATACATATATTATTGTCTTAGATGTATTGTATTTCATCATCATCATCATTAACCCATCAACGTCTCACTGCTGGGCATGGGTCTCCTCCCATTTGAGAGGGATTAGGCTATAGTCCACTACCCTAGCTTACTCCGGGTTAGCAGACTTCACATGCCATCGAGACAAGTACCCAAGCATGCAGATTTCCTCACGATGTTGTCCTTCATCGTTTGAGCTTGTGATAAATACGCACATAACTTTCGAAAAGTCAGTGGTGCATGTCTCGAGTTCGAACTCAAGACTTGTGACATCTCAGTCCACTGGTCAAACGACTAGGCTACCACAGCTCTCTCTTCATTGTCTTTACATTAAGGATATAGGTACTAGCGGAAACTAACTGTCTGTCATACATTCGAATAATTCAAATTCCTTGCTTCATAGCATCTAGCCTTCAATTTAATAGCTAGGTACCGCAATTCTAGAGCCTAGTTACCTACATATCTAGGATTAGTCATAGATAATAGGTATTACAATAAAAACTGCAATTTCCTGCTGCAAACGTAGGTATCTTAAAATCTCTGTATTTAGTTTGTGATGAAGGAAAATCGTATAACCATTATCTTGCTAGTTACGTTTTTATGGTGTTATAATGGCCAGTGTATTTTAATTTTTTAATTATGATCGTGACCCACATAGGTACGAATACAAAAAAATAAGTTAAAAGAATTATAATGTAACTCAGCTAACTAGACGAATAAAACTAATTAAATACTTTTTTTTTCTTAAATGAATGAGCAAAGTACAAAAAAGGCACAGACTTAAAATTCTGAATTCAATGTTATAAACCCACAGATAACAGTAAAACTGTAGATAGTGTTTAAGAGCCAAGAAAATTTGATTTTCTTTTTTTTAAATATCAACATTAATTGGCAACAATACATTTTTTTTCTCGAAAATAATGGTACCATATCATCAGGCCTATCATTCCCGAAGCGTAAAGCAGAGGTGTACTTATGTACACCCTCATTTTGTCGGTATGTTTTAGGTCCCATTTAATAGGAGGCGAGCCTATTGCCATCAACCGGGCACGAAATTAAACTCCGAGCTGCTACTGAGAATTTCATAGACAAACTTTGCCCGACCTGGGTATCAAGCCCAAGAAAGACCTCTTGAGACCAATAGACTAACGGGCAGCTAATATCATTGATAAGATTTAATTTTTCGACATCAATTGGCAAAATTACATTTTCTTCCCGGGAATTAATGTTTGAAAACTAAAATATACGCGCTTTAGTAGAACGGTCGCGAGTGGGACGCCCGTCACAGCTAGATAGGTCAACGACATCGGCCGACGCGAAACGTGGAAATGTTTGTGGCACATTCAAGTATACATAATGTATAGCTTTAGCCTTACAAAAGATACAAATATATATCTGTCAGCTTTATTTTCTGATAAACAAAATAATTCGCATTGTTTTTTAAATGTACTTCAATTAAGAATTCTTCATTTTTTTCCTTTGCCCAATTTATTAAAAAAGAATATCGTGTGTAGGTTTCTTTTCTATTACAAATATTGAGTAAAATCTTTATAGATGTAATGCACCAAGGCCTCATTTAAAAAAATATATTTGAATAAAGAATTCCTTTTTTATAAATAATGAAGTCCTGTGCAGCGAAAAATAATAATTTGTTGCTGCACAGGAATTAATTTCAAAGACGTGCATAGATTTCTACTCTTTTGCAAATATTGCGTAAAACCTTCATGTAGGTAATGTGTTAAACTAACAGAAGCCGTGCGTAAATAGTTGACCAAACTAGCCTTTATCTGATAAAGAAATAGTCGTAGTTTGTAGTTGCGTAAGAGAGTAATAAAAAATATGGAGATTAGAGCAACATTCATATTTCTACGACACTCGGAAGGAATATAAAATTTGAAACACATTGACTGGTTATTACTTAACTTGAAATTCCATATTCTAAATATTTGAATAGCGAGCGTTCGAGCGGGAAACCAGACCGTGAACATTTAAAATAAGAACCAGAACAATAACCTCTATAAAAAAAAACTATTCTTCATTTAAAATTGCGAAAATAAAAATCTTGAATAACATAAGTTATAAATTACTCACTCACAACTATTATGTGTGTACAATTTATCGACAAAAAGACCTTCAAGTTTAACCTCTTGTAACACAGAGTCACCTGAACTAACTAGTTAAAGTTGGTACCTACCTATTCGTAGTTACCAGTCACTGTTAAACTACTTATAAAGTTTATGACAGGTTAAATTATAATATTTTTTTAAAGAAACTTTCTTTATATACTTTCGATCGACGAAACATTATTTAACCTACTTTTGATTTTAATAAATCTCTACTAAATCGGTGATACAAATTTAAAAAAAAAATGTTTTAATTTAAGGCCAGTTTCCAAATTTAAGTTAGCAATTAGGTATGTAAAAAACGATGCAAGATAATATATCGATAAAATTCTTAATCTAAAAAAGGTATAACCTATAACTCTATCTTTTGTTTCTCTTATCGATATACGAAAACTAATTTGAATATCTCTCCTTTTATCTTTGTTTTGGCGGTATTTGGTTACATAAAAATGCTTATTTTAATGCTACAAAGTAGTTTTTTCAAGGTCATGATCAGTTAATTGCTAGTAAAAGTACCAAGATAGATATTAAAATATTAGGTCCGCAGCCAGGAGCTAAGTCTAAAATAATCCCTTACCGCTCCGCAGTTATTTTCGCTTTCGCTATAATGTATAACTGAGACACAAACCGCTTAACATAAAGGTATATTTATAAACATAAATAAACCGCGAAATACAAAATGCACCGCAAAAATAATCCACCGTGTAAAAATTTCTTTTTTTTTTTTCTTTCACTGTCACGTCACTTTGAAATTTGAATATAGGAACACTTTCGAACACAGAACATGAATGAAAAAAAAATGAATTAAAAACACAAAAAAAATAAGGAGGAACGTATGCAATTTTTTTCGTTTTGTTATAAGTTTAATACATAGTTAAGGTATTAATTCGTTTGGCTGGCACGTACCGTGTGTTATCGTACTACGCGACCACACTGCCGCGCTCGCTGGCTGAACTGAGGCGGCTTTTATTTTCCGACGCTGCGCTTTTCGAACGAACAGTGTACTGGGACGCGTGTTGAATCTTCTGCGAGTTATTTGTTTGTGTGCGTGAGACTAGTTATGGGAAATGTCGATAGATTTATTTAACGTACTTTACGTTAGATAACTTTGGGAATACAGTATGTAACATTATATTGGTGCTAAAGCTGAGAGATACAATTGTGTGGTTCCTAGTTCCTCACCTCTTAAAGAAAATATTAAATAAATATTCTAACTAAAATACTAAATGATAACAAAAATAATAACTATTAGAGAAGACGGCAGTGAATCAACAGTAGTCGTGTGTCTACGAGTGAATAAGGTATCTAGAGCTCATTGCGGGAGTGACTATAATGACAGCATGGGAATTCCGTTTGCTGACAGTTTAGTAACTCACCTAATTTAAAATGGTTTCGGGTCAGCAACGCGCAAGCGACACCTCTGGTGTTTCAAACATCTACACGTCCACGAATTACTGAGAAAGGAGTCTTGACTGACCCTAACATCGAATAGACGGACAACGAATTTTTAGAGTTCCATATTTTTACGTTAGAGATACACAACCTTTGAAAATAAGCACGTATTCAGCCTACATTTAACAAAATCAATCAATAAAACTTAATATTTCATAAAATGTTTCGAGCTTAATTATGATATGACATTAAAATTCAAAGAGAGAGTATACCTAAACTTCTCCATAAAAGTTTTTTTTTATTAATTATACAAATAAATAAGTAAAGATAAACAATCTATGAACAAAATATACTTTTAAAAGGGGACACAAATTTTCATCACGTTTTTTATTAAGATAAAAGCATATACCATGTAATGATACATGAAAACAGCTTTTAAAAAACTATTCCAATGCACATCAACCCTATTAAATCAAGAAAAAATTAAGTTTAAAAAAATAACACATTTAATTTAGCTACTAAAATAACTTTACAATCAGACAAAGTCTAGTTTTGAATTAATAGAAAAAAATATATTTCATTCCCTTATCGATACTAGTCCAACACCCATCACTATTACAGAAACAGTATCCCGTATACACGTACACGAACACACTAACGCAATTTGTGTAACTTTACACACACAACGATAGATCAAGCTTAGAGCTTTAACAGAATACTGTTATTGAAAATAAAAGCTTGACAACATTCAAAATAAGGTTGAATTTCGACTGTGTTTATGAGAAGCAGTGATGCACGACCGATTCGAAACACCGAAATAAATGAAAACGTTTCTGTTTTCTTTTATCTTTTATTTTCATATCTTGTTTAGCAATTATGAAAAGATTTGTCGGACTGTCCGTAACTTTTGAGTTGCGAGCATGAGTTGAATATTTCACTATAATTTTGGTGATTTTACATTTTCAGATTGATTTGATCTATGTCTTACCTATGTATTAAATTAGTAAGGTTTGCCCGTGTTCGTCTGCGTAGAATAATAAATTCCGTATATATACTTGCACCCTATTTTCGTCTATTTAAAAGATTCCCGGGACAAGAACTATTCTACTCTATGTCCTTCCCCGGGACTCAAACTATCTCCATACAAAATATCATCTAAATCGGTTCAGTGGTTCCAGATGGTGCACAATTCTCTACTGTCAACGGGAAAGTCACAATGACAGGTCTCATATCACCTATTTCCTTAGTCCACCGTACGCTATGCATATTAAAAAGTTACTTGAGTACTATCAGCAAGAGCAACGAAAGTGAGTAGTAATGATTGGACGAATTTAATGATTGAAGTTTCAGTATTGCAAACGTGAAAATTTATTTATTTTTATTTTATTTACATTTCAAACATAAATGCACCATACATACTATTTTGATGGAATAAGGCTCAAACATAGAGCTTTTTAATCGTCAAAGTCAAAACTAAATCAAAAGGTTTATATTTAAACATCTTCATAAATGGTTGAAAAACTTTTTTCATGCATTCATGAAACGTTTACTCTAGAAGTTTCACGAAGTTAATCTGGAAATATTAAAAAAAAGCTTTGCAGTAGGTATTCAAGGAGTTGTTTCCTTATGTATTGTAAAATTAATAACTTAAATAATCGTTTTATAATAAATAATAGTTTTTTCATTGCTGTCTCTACATTAATTTCTTAACTTTGTTTTCCTCTCATTATTTAAAGAGGTGACACATTTGCATGAGACAATTCATACATAAAAATAATAAAACGGAATGACATATGAATACATTTTATTGTTTATTTTCTTAGGTCATCTATTGAATTTGTATTTCTAAAACGTATTATGAAAACACTAAGTTTGTACTTGGCTTCACTTACGGTATTTTTTAGATTTTAGTCAAATTTTTAATTTGGTACACTACTTTCGCTTATATTAAGCTTGAATTAAAGTTACTTTTTAGGGGACGTCCAATAATTACATGAGGTGTTTTTCATTGCAATTACTTATATCGATTATGTAAAAACAGGGCTTCAATTCAACACTTGCTTTTAATCAAATCTTCTAATAAATTCCAACACCGAACTAATTTTTTTTTGTCTTTTATAATACCTCAAACTGTCTCCTTCATGGGACATTCAGCAGTAAGTTTGTTGGTTGGTTTATTGTTGCACCGAACAAATTTTGAAAAAAAAATATTCTCAAGAAATTGTTTGTGCCTAAGCCATGCGGGTATATAATTAGAGAATATAAAGGAGGTTACACTAAATAACTTCCTGACTATTACCAACGAGATAACATTCAAAGCTACGGCTGCAGCTTATTTGTTTTCATCATCATCACTACATCATCCAAAAGATGCCCACAGCTGAGCGAAGACTTGCATCAGTCAAATATATATCTTTTTAATGGAAATAAGGGGGCAAACGGGCAGGAGGCTCACCTGATGATAAATCACCGCCGCCCATGGACATCTGCAACACTAGAGGGTAGAGATTGCAAACCGGGCCCGGCCGGGCCCGGTGCCCTTTTAGACATCCACCGGGCCCGGCCATTCATACCGGGCCCGGTGACCGGGCCCGGTAGGTACGAGAACTGCAGCACGGAAACCCCAACTTGTAGAAATTGGCATGGCAAGTTGCCGTTCTTTCGCGCACCTCTCACCCCTGCTCGCTGTATGCGTGTTTTCTTTTCTTCTCATAGTCACAGTATAATTTCTACTGTGACTTAGTTGACGTTTGCCCTTGGTTGACGAAGTATGTGTGTTGCTCTGTCATTCCGTCGCCGCCGCAAGCACAGCAAGACTAGTTTATTATAGCTACTTTCATAGCATCATGTCTTACGGAATATTGCTGTGGGGCCGTGCTGCAGACATAGAATCAGTCTTCTACTGCAGAAAAGAGCAATAAGAGCCATTTATAACCTAAGTACTCGTGATTCACTCAGGGAACTCTTTAAAGAAATAAATATTATGACAGTGCCCTGTCAGTATATCTTTAAAAATATAATGTACATTAGGAAAAATATATCACATCATACGAAAAAATGTGAACTGCATAATTATAGTAGTAGTAATATATAAGTCAAAATTAATGAAGCCACCCACAACTTCGTCGCGCTAAAGTCCATACCTCTTTTAAATTTGTGGATATAGTTAAAACTAAAGCTACCAAAGTTTATCTATCGAAGTTGATAAGACAAGTTTAGCACATTAGGCTGCGTTATTAGTTTCTTATTCTAATATAATAAAGGTTTTCAAATACATAGTTACATTAGTATTAGTAATTAACTTAAGGCAAGCAGGTATTTCTCTTTACTCTGTATAGTATTACGTAGTAACTAACTAATTCTGTATTAAAAACTCGTGATTTTGAGACTGATTAAGACTGAATAGTGTTGATTTGTTATTCGTCGCCAACCCGGCCGGGTTGAGAAACATACCAGGTTGCAATCCCTACTAGAGGGCTTATAAATGCATTGTCGGCCTTTTAGGAATTAATATGCTCACTCTTGAAGGTTCCCAGGTCATCACGGTTATCTTCCAAAGGCTGTAAACTTATTTATCACCTACAACATCATCTTCGTATCATCCAAAAGAAGTCCACCAATGGAAACTTATCCTGGATCTACAATATTTTCAATGCGGGTCAGAAACCGGCAAGACTCAGGTTTCCCTTCCCTCAGATCCGGTGCTGATGGCTGAGCAAAGACCTGCTCCAGTCAACAAAGACCAGTGGTATGCCAAGCTTCATCGTCAACCTATATTTGTCTACTGCTGGACTTAGGTCTACCCTGGTCAACTTTTATCACATGAAAAGAAAACTTTTTGCATTGCAGAAAGACAGAAAACCATCCTTTTTATTAGACTCTAGCGGCATATGAAAGGGGGCGGCACCAAGTGCCACATTTTTTATATTACTAGAAAAGGGGCGGCAAATTTACAGACGGCCCCGGGCGGCAAATTTACAGACGGCCCCGGGCGGCAAATACCCACGCTACGCCACTGCTCATACATAACATACTACAGAGCAGGGTAGCCTACTTTAGTACTTATTCTTATCTATGGGGTAGCCTAATGGTGTGACCAGTGGACTGATTATGTCAAAGGTCTTGAGTTCAAACCCACTGACTTTTCGGAACTTATGTCCATATCTATCACATCCTAAACGGTTAAGGAAAACACCGTGAGGAAACCTGTATGCTTGACAGATTTCCTCGATGGCATGTGAAGTCTAACTAACGAACGAACGAACTATGTAATAGTTACTGTTTTTCTACACGCTACAAATATAATGTCATTTAAATGCGAGCCTGACACCCATAACACAAGTTCAATCTTAGCTTGGGTGTCAGAGATCAACATCTATGTAAACTGTAAATTGTTTGACAATAAACGATTCTTCCTATTCTTCTTCGTATTAGACTGCCAACCCGCAGTCGGCTAGCGTGGTGGACTATAATAGCCTAATCCCTCTCAAATGAGAGGAGACCCCTACCTAGCAATAGGAAATTAAGTGGGTTGATGATTTTTTTTTTGTAGTGTGGCACTAGTAGTTTCTTTGTGCCAATTTCAGGTATTAGTTGATGACATTTAACTTAGTAAACTTATAAATAAATTGCGCGGGAAAAACTTAGCGTGACATTGACAGCAATTTTTTTTTATCTCATCAGACCAAAGTATCTAATAAAAACAAATACTCCTTGCATTGTACAACGACAGACAAACCTTCTCCTGTACATAAGATACTTATGAGAAAAAGCATCTGACTCATGAAGACCTGCATTTAGTTTACAAGTCACGTGTAACCACAGGAGTGAGGTTTGTGAGGCGAAGTAATTAATAATTATGACAACAAGCCCTACTGACTCCATAACATAACTGGATCCTTTGTTACATATCAAGATATCCCAAGGTTAAATCCTATTATATTTATACGATGACCTTATTTCTCCCGCCATTTTTAGTACCTACGTAACTTGTTTTCTTGCGTGTATGACTGTTTGAGTGGTATTTTGTTATTGTTTTTTTAACTAACTTATAGGTACCTATTTAATATACAGGGTGGAGTTTAGTTTAATATTGCGATAATTTTAACCCCAATATGTATTCTGCAAAAGTGAACCATTTTTGAGATCCTATGGTGTTTTTTAATAGTAATCCAGGTTTAAATACACCCAGATTATTATTATAAACATTGCCAGATCAAACACAAAAAAGAAAAAAATAATAATAACAATAATAATTATTAATAACCACTTCACTATATACCAACTTGTATAAAAAAAACAAAGTCGTTTGCCGCTGTCTATCCCTATGTACACTTATATCTTTAAAACTACGCAGCGGATTTTCATGCGGTTTTTTTATAGATAGAGTAATTCAAGAGGAAGGTTTATATGTATAATATACATGCATAATATAGTAGAGAAACGCTGTTAATTTTATTACTTAATAAAAACGTGCTTTTCAGAGCGACAACGTAATCCGTAAGTACTTATAAGTACAATAATATTGCACCCGTGCGAAGCCGGGCGGGTCGATCGCTAGTATATTTATTGTATATGTAGAGATATATTGAGTGAGATTCGTTTTGTTTATTCAAGATAATAAAATTCAACATATTGTAAATAATTAGCGCGGGCAAAACTTTGGCGAGACATTGACAGTTACATTTTTTTTATCATATCTAGACCAAAGTATAATTTCATTCAGCCAAAAGTTTAAAAGATAAATTAGATGCATCGACAATTATGTCATTCATAATTTATCTCAATATTACATTAAACAAACAATGAATAAATATAATTCTCAGAAGCATCTTAGCGTTATCTAATGTTTAGTGCAACACTTGTTATTATTGCTAATTGTGGTATTTATTGTGTACCATTCAGCAATGCAGTCATTCATAATTTTAACTAGGATAAAACAACATATGAATCATGTTGTCTTATTTGATCTGTGAATAAGACGCGTATGACAGTATCTGGTGGATGAACTACATGATGACTGATAGATGAGTGTTGAAAGTGTAGGTCAATGCAGGTAGACTCAAAGCTGATAGAATATATTTTCTTTAAAAGGCTATTCGAGACGTTGTCTTGCATTGTGTAAATCACCAAAAAGTCTGGCCCTAAAGAGGTTCTTTTCTCCATCTTTGCGCTATACACAACCTAAAGAATTAAGTTATATATTTTGAAGAACATAGCATAATATAACATAACGCCTGTGATCCCAACAGTTCGCCGGCTTGAAGCGCTGGTTTTAAATCTTTAAAGCTATTCACTGATATAAATCATCACGGTTTTAAAGATACGTACGTATTATACGTAATGAATATGTTCAGGTCTAACATAACGGCCAGCTCTTTGTGGTGTGCTGGATAAAACCTACAAGTTTTATCATTTACTGTACTCGGATTTTCATTGGGATCACTAGTAAATTTTAATTTTCCCCCAAATATAGAGCAGCTTGCTTTAAATTCGCTACATTTTGATTGTTACTTAAAATCGGGTATGGTTTGAGTATTTGTTCCAAATCCAAACATTCTGACTTTATCCCAATTCGAGAAATTATTAAAAATGACATAGCCCGAAGAATCGCCAAACTCAAGTGGCAGTGGGCAGCCGATGGGGCTTGAAGGTTCTAGAGTGGCGACCACATACTGGAAGACGCAGTGTGGCCAGGCCCCCGGCAAGATGGACTGAAGACTTGGTAAAGGTCGCTGGAATCCACTGGATGCGGGCGGCATATGACCGATCGTCGTGGCGATCCTTGGGGGTGACGTGTGTCCAGCAGTGGACGTCTAACGGTTGAAATGATGATGATTACAAATGAAAAATTCTTAATCCCTACAAACAGATAAATAATAATTTATAATTGTCAGCGTTGTTACAGCTAGTTAACCGTTAGCCAACCCAATATCCCTTTTAATTGTTATAATGTCACATGTGACCTTAAGATAATTAACTGGTAACATTCATCTAGTATGTTTAGTATGGATAAGGTATTTTGTTGGATTATATGTATAGAGATATATTGTTTTTATTTAAACTTAATATATACCTATATACCCCGGACATTATGACACAGCGCCATCTAGTTCCGTGGTAAGCAGCGAGGCTTGTGTTACGGATACTAGAAGGTTGATATACTGCATATTTTATACTTTTTTTTGTAAATATATACTTATTATACATAGATACATCCATGACTAAATATTGTCAGTGTGTTTGCGTTTCTGTGAGAAAGATGGATGAATGTGTTTAGTTTCTTAGTTTCATAGTTTATTTTTGTTATTAGTATGTAGTATGTATTGTAATGTTGTAATTCTATTGTTCTTGTGTTTAGTTATTGTAAATGGTATAATGCCGTTATATATAAATTAAATAAATAAATAAATAAATAAATGACTCGGATACAGATGTTGATGCTCATCACACAAACATTTGTCCCTACCGGGATTCGAACCCGGGGCCCGTAGCACAGAAGGCAGCGTTACCTACCGCTGGACTAATCAGGTCGTCTCTATATACAAAGAAACCTCCTCTTTGTAAATTAAGTTAGGTTGTCAATTCAACTGATTTGCAGGTCCGCGATTTTGCGCGAGATATCTTCGCCAGTTGCAAATTTAATTTAATCATTTTTTACTTAAATTAATTATTTCCATTTGGTATTGAGCCACGGCCTTGGACCTTCTCCTTTTTTAAATGGACCTTCTAAAAATTAATGACAAAATGAGTGTCACATATGCTATACTAAGATAGGTACCAGAGGGGTGGATGGTGTTTAAAATGTTGGAAGCGTATGTGTGAAGACCACAATATTTAATACAATATAATTTGACCGCAGGTTGTAAGTTGCTTTGCACATAAATAAATTGAAAAATTAATTTTAAAATATATGATGTCATGAGCATTAACATTTGAGTCTAACGCTTATATAACATACATTACACATGTATAGTATTTACAAATAAAATACTACAAATTGGAATACATTACCCGTCTAGTATCCGTAACACTAGCCTCGTTGCTTGGCTCGGAAAATAGATGGCGCTGTTTTTTAATTTCGCGGTATATTTATATGATTATTCTAAGGTACATTAAAGAAAGGAGAGAAAGGAAGACAAATAAACAGCAGCTTTAAATAACTGACTGACGTCTATCGACCCAGACAGACTTCAAGTCTAGACCTCAGTTTGAGTGTAGTTGCTACAAACTGTCCATTATCTCGCCACTGTTATCATTGCACGGCTGATGCACACTGCCTGTGACGCAATTGTTCTCAAATTAACATTGACATTACGACCTTTAATATATGTATAACCGTTGTATACATGTGTAGAGCTATGGTATAGTAGTGAGACCAGTAAACTGAGATGTCAAAGGTCGAATCAAACCCAAGGCATTACTGACTTTTCGGAAGTTATGTACGTATTTATCACATGCTCAAGCGGCGAAGGAAAACATCAAGAGGAAATTTGCATACTTGAGAGATTTTCTCGATGGCATGTAAAGTGTACTAACCTGCAGTAGGCTAGCGTGGTGGACTATAGCCTAATCCGTCACAAAATGAAAGGAGACGGCGCCATTAATGGGATGCTGATGAAGATGATTGCTATATACGAAAGTAAGACTACTTATTACTGTGAAAGTTCTATAAGGGGGTTTTGAAAGGACCTATTTACATATTTTTTATCACTGATAGAAGCTTTTCATTTACCCATCTTCCCAAACAGACAAGTTAACATGACACTTAACGAGATGTATGAATGTGGACGAGGCAAAAGTGGTATGCAGGGATGGGCTTGGGATTCTGTAGTTTCTGCCTACCCCCATGGGAATAAGGCGTGAGTGTTTGTATATAAGTATATGCGTGCAACATACCTCGTTTGTGCTTTGTCTCTCCCGTTTATGCAGTAGGAAGTGATCCTATCTGCTCTCAATATATACGATATTTTGAAAATTGCTCCCTGAACTCCTCTTGCAAGAAGACCCATGAAACGGCGCTCCAAATGCTTCAACAAAATTATCACACAACCTTAAATATTCCCGTAATATTAAGAAATAAAGTTTCAGATCTTTTATATCTAATATCGAAACATAACAAATTTTAGCATAATATTTACCTACAACTCAAAATTTAAATCACCGTATGACCGTAGTTCAAGTCAATTGACCACGCATCTAGTGACGTGCTATTTTTAGTTCGCATGCTATGACTAATGCGAGGCTTTCTACATACCAAATTCGGTACCGGTAAGCAACTGCCACATACTAAATAAGCACATCAGCTATTTAAGTAACACATAAATCTACCGTATTAAAAAAAATATCTATATAAAAAAATGTTGTCTTTCGTTGGTCGCGCCAAATATTATTGGTGAAGGAAACATAACATTTTTAAGTCATTTAAACTTAGGGTAAGTGTACCTACTCGCCTTGTTGTGGGGCAGCCCTGAATTAGCCCTTAAGCTATTTTAGCAAGGGTGCTGACTACTGGGGCTAAAAAAAAAGCTCAGCCCAGTTGTCTTTTAATGTTTCCGTAATGTATGTAAGTTAACCGTTTTTTTTAGACCCACCACCCAAAATTGCTTAGGGCATCCATTGGACGTAACTCTTAGAACAGTATGAATAAAGCTATAATTAGATATAGGTACCATTGTTTCAACCTTGCCGTTACCAAGACTTACTAAAACTACATGCAAGCTAGATGACGGAGACGGGAAGAAATTCGTAAAAGCTCGCTATTTTTTCAATATTACACATAAGCTTTCGGTCGGGGCTTCTCCCGTGGTATGTTGTTAAAAAGTAGCCTATGTGTTATTCTGATGTATTCGCTAGCTATATTAATGTAAAGTTTCAATGAAAACCATTCAGTAGTTTTTGCATGAAAGAGTAACAAACATCCATACATACATCAATACAAAGTTTCGCGTTTAGAATATTAGTGGGATAATCAAATCAATACTGGAGGAAAAGAGCCGAAGATCGAACACTGGCGTTCACTAGGGGAGGCCTATGTCCAGCAGTGGACAAATATAGGCTGATGATGATAAATCAAATTCATTATCTTTATTTAATTCATCCAATAATGATGCCCCACAAAACATAACCCACTTTGTGCGACGAGGATTGAAAATGGAAATAAAACTAAACCTCTATTCAAAGCAAGGAATCTTTAATAAAATCAACATCGCCAGTTGAAAAACTGAGTATGTGCTAAACGAGTACGTGACTAACATAATATAACATAAGAACAAAATGTTTATTACTTCATAACATACATACTTACTCATTTATGTATACATACATTTTGATTATGTGTAAAGTAGACATTAACTAGTCACGATACAACAATTTTTTCAACGGAAATTCTCATTGTCACCTATTTAAATTAGTTTTTTTTTTCTGCTAGATACTATTACTAGCTTATCGGATTTCTTAGAAATTAATTGTTTGTTGACTAGGTGTTTCCTCATGAAGAAAATTTATTCATAACAGCGCCATCTATTTTCAAGATAAGGTACTAAACTTTTTTTATTTGATGCTAGAATAAAATAATCAATACACTACTGAGATTTTTGCTGTCGTAAATACGATTAGAAATATCCATGACTTAGGTACAAAATAGTTATGTGCCATGCTCATAGCTCAGAGATATTTATACATTTAGAAATATCCCACAGATTTGATCTATCCAAAATTATACTTATAAAGTTGCTTGATTCGACTAGTAACTTATAATTTTAAATGCCAACGTGAAAACGGCTGCCGGAAAACTAATGTATGTACCTAAGTACACAGTAATGTCACTCACTAAGTAAACTTTAAGAACTAGAACTAGAGATAAATGTCATTATAAATCTAATTTATAAAGATAAATATAATATAAATTATAATATAAGCATTATTAAATTAATCGAGTTGAAACCAACATTTATCTGACGCTTCAAGTAGGTACCTACCTACCTACCTATTGCAAAAACATTTTACAATAAATTATAATTTTTTTCTTGTATTGTAAGTATCTATGTAGTATTCTGTATACTTCTCCCTATACATATAATACTCCTTAGATACAGATCTCGTTTGGGGGTCAATATCATTATACTTAATTTCAAGATTAGATTTGTTACTGTTATTAAATTCATTTCGCTAATGTTTATCTAAGTAAGCTAACCTATGTGTAAAAAGGACTAAATAAAGAGTTGTTATTCAAAATTTACCGCATTCAATAAAATTAACAAATAAGCAAAGACATAAAACTTAATTAATTACTTTCTGCTCTGATTGTCAAAAGATTATCTTTTAAATTTTTAAACGTACATACTAGTATTATTAAAATGTTACTGTATTAAAAAAACTAAGATACAGTTTATTTTTGGCAAAATTTAGACGACTATGCGATTATTTACAAACTTTAATAGTTCTTATTTGTAGTCTAGAAATAATACTAATACAATTCTTACAGGCGTTTTCGTAGACAAAAACATAACGGAACTCTATACCCATTATTCTTTCATTGCTCGAGGTTATTCCTTTGTTCAGAAAGGCAAGTAGACCTAGGTACCCTAAATAGCAGCCAGACTTTGTATAGGACATTCAGCGGCACGGTTGATGTCATGTTAGGATGCGTGAAATGGAAATGTTGTAGGGTGACAATCGAACACAGAAATCAGAACCATTATTGCACCATTAGTAGGTGCATATATCACATAAGAAGGTTTAATACGTATCTGATACTGGCCAGTGGGTAGTGACAAATTAGATAAATAGCATATATAGTACATCTTTGAAATAATACCTAATAATCTTGCTTTCCTACGCTTACGCGACGCGAGGTATCTACTGTTAAAAAAATAGTATAACCATCTCTCCGAGACTGAGAGATTTCGAAGTATCGATCGGCTCATTTATCCAAAAACTGACCTCGGTAATACTGATTTATTTATCAGAATGCTCATAACTAGAGTGCTAAACATATTTTTCTTTGCGGACATTACTAAATTGAAGCTGTCAAAAGTTTATATCACTTTTTCCAAAAGCATATACACCGTTCAAAATTCCATATTCAAATTCAAAGTGCGGCCTATCGTTCGAATCTAACCGATTTTTGGCTATACGAACCCATGAGTCATTCTAATAGATATTTAACTCACACAGACCTTTTTGGTCCGTTGTCCCGCATGAGCGCGTGAACAAACTACTAATTACTGTTAAATTGTATGGGATCGATCTACGAGAGGCCCTTAGGGATATTATTAGCGTGTAGGTATTTTATAGGTTGGGTTACGTCCACCATAACTAACATGATAAGTGTACATGGGAAAAATAATAGAGCTAATAATTTGGGCGTTAGGATTCATTTTTTTTATTGGGACTTACCATGTCTCACTAAGTCACTACTACTGGAACTCCAGTAAGCCAGTAAGTATCAACAATAGTTATTATCGGGATAATTAAGTCTGATATGTCTCAGGAGAATAAATTAAACTCTATTGGAACCCGCAACGAAATTAATAAGGAAATCAAGAAGGACATACCTACATCAGATTTCTACTTCCATTTTTCCTTTTTTATCAAGCGACAAACAGCCCAGCATCGTACTGCGTTAAGCGGGGTAGAAATAGACAGACAGACCCTAAAAGCCATTGGCACAAGAACAGATGTACGCGACTGGGTTAAGCCCAAGTACCGAATTAGGTAATAAGTTTGTCTGATTCTTCAGGTCACAGAGGAATATCGGCCATAGCCCTCAGCGGTGAAGCAAAGCACTCCGTAAGTGTTTTAGTCGGTATGTAACCTGCTCTGAGTGGGGTCCGACTTTCCCTGAGTAGAATGTTCTAGAACTTCTACAAGATCAACTTATACGGCAATTTAACTTATTGATGCGCTTATGGCAGTTTTTGTAGATAAGTACCTATAGTTTTTAGTTGGTGCGAACTTTGTTGTGGACCTATGAGTACCTATACTATCTCTCCAAGCTTTCACTCACAATCTATGTTTAAAGTTATCATGCAAATGCAGTTTTAGTACCTAGGACAGTTATACAAGTATCATTGTGTTAATGTTCTATGACTATCTGAAAACCAATTACAATTGGTAAACAAAAACTTTACGCTTTGGTCTTAAGTAACTATATACTTATAAAATAAAGTTAAAATATTATATTATAATAACACTATAGTAAAAGACAAAATATGTCAGCTATGATTTATTCTGGTTCTTTAAAATTTGCCGTACAAACAAATGAAATAATACGTTAGTGGCGTTTTCGTTAGACAAATAACAAAATGCAAACGTCAAATTGACACTGACAGTTCTCATTTCTCAATGTTTCTTTTTTGTTTTGGAATTTTGGACTTTGGCCGATAATTTTTGTATTTTTCATTTGTTACATGTGAAGCAGATTTTATTAAGTAAATTTATAACTGTAACTAATATTTATCAATAATTATGTCTGCGTTAATTAATAAAATCGCCTGTATTCAACCTAGGAATGTAATTTCAAGTAAGTACTTGCGACTGCTATTGTTTTCTTTATATTTTTTACTATTTTTACATAATTTAGATGGCTCGTTTAATTATTAGATATCACTCAGAGAATATTATTTTTAATAAAGTTTAAATCAGAATATATTAACAATCTACAGCATACACAATAAATTGTTCAATCATTATTTGAATAACAAGTTTTTCCGAGTTCAACAGGAAATAAAGCAATAACTATCTATATCTTAGTAATAATAAACCAAATTTCAGGATTGTAGTGCCTGTTTGATTGTAGTGCAGGTTTCTGAGATTTTATAATAAATGGATTCAGAGAAGTATGGTCACTTTGTGTTTGGTAAAATCAAGCGAATTTCAGCGACAATTACTAAGTTATCCATGATCCATTAATATTATTAAAAAAGTATTCTCCTTTTCATTACCTAAAACATACTTCTTTTGCAGATCTTCTGAAACGCACATTCACTAAAGCGGAACTGCCTCAGTTTGAAACTCTAGCTGTGTCACAACCAAAGAAATTTGTTTACCATGTGGAACTAAACAGGCCAAAGAAATCAAACTCCTTCAGCAGAGCCATGTGGCAGTAAGTATTTTATTAATAAATAATAATAACTATAAATTTAAAATTCAATTTACCAAGCTGATGGTCAAGATTACTCTCAAGGATACTTTAAAAAATTTTCAAGGCTCATACAATAATAGCTCTTGATTGGAAGAACCAATTTTGACTTAACTTTTTTCTTGATTTAATTAAATGTTATCTTTTCAAAGTAACTTTTAGTTAGTATACCTGTTATTTTAACTTATAAACCCTATAATCAAATTTTCAATTGCATATTTCCAGAGAAATCCAGCAATGTTTCTCAACACTGAGTGTCATTCCTGATTGCAGAGTTATTGTGTTATCGGGCCAAGGGAAACACTTTACCGGTGGTAAGTATCGGTTAACAGCGCTACACCGGCTTAACAATAGTCCAAAATATAGTTTATACAAAGTAAGCCAAATTAAATTAGCTGATTTGGAATATCAACAATAAAGACAGCACCCTAGAATGCTCGTCCTTCAACCCTTGCTATTGTTTCTGCTAAAAAGAGGACAACAACATACAATTACATCTTTACGCTTGAAGTGGTGCACTGAGTGCCATAAGAAGACTTGGCGCATCAGTTTCTACAGCCGTTTGTTACTTAGTTCCTCACATACAAATCCTTTTTTTTTCCTATTTGTTTGTGAGAGAAAATAAATAAATGATTATATTATTTTATTATTTGTTTCCAGGTATTGAACTACAAAGCTTGGTGGAAATGGCAGCTGAAGCCGATGAGCTAGAAGACGTGGCGAGGAAGGCTCGCTTTCACTATAACTTCATCGGGTATGCACAGGTATGTAACAACCTTATGTCTGAAAAGACAAGCAATCAAGTGTTTGAGAGACGCAATAAATAAAACAGGATTCAGCATTTGTTGAGAGACATGTTAACGCAAAAGAGAAAATAGGAATTCAGTATAATATGATGAATTTTGCAATAAAATGTGCAAACTACTGTCGTCGTTAATAGCCAACCACGGTGCGTCGTGCTTAATAATTTTATTTGTCGGCCATAGCCGACGTGACGTGTAGTAGTTAAAAATGTTCAATGAATATCGAAGAGGTTTTTAGAAGTATGAGTAATTTAACCTTATTTAATTCTCTAAGCGCTCGTTAATTTTTATAGTCAAAGTCAAATGTTTTTATTTCAATTAGACCAATATTACAGGTACTTATCGTTATCGCACCTTTAAAATGAAAGTCACCTAACTCAAAATTACAGGAATTTCTGATTTTACCATAAACTAACCTTAATAAGACTAGGCTCTAAAACCCTGTGGAGAAAAAGAGACCGATCTATTTTTTGACTTCGGTCACTTTCATTCTATTCGGTCAATTACATCATTTAATTCTGTAACTTTGAGTTAGGTCACTTTCATTCTAAAGGTGCGTTATATTTAAACTAGTTACGACTTCATTTTATACATACCTACATACTAGTATGCCTGTCTCCCACTGGGATAGGTCGAAATATCGAATTTCCACTTGCCACTTATCTGACAAACTATCTTCAATCATTCATTAACCTCACATGTACGTGCATTTTGGTTCCCATTAACGTGCCACTGCTGGGCACGGGTCTCCTCTCATTTGAAAGGGATGAGGCTATAGTCCACCACGCTAGCCTACTGCGGGTTGGCAGACTTCACATGACATCAAGACAAATCTCTCAAGCATGCAGGTTTCCTCACGATGTTTTCCTTCACTGTTTGAGCTTGTGATAAATACGCACATAACTTACGAAAAGTCAGTGACGTCTCAGTCCTCTGGTCACACCGCTAGGCTACCACAGCTCAGGTTAGCTCAGGTCTTGGTTCAGGATAATTACGCTTAATAACTTGCCATTATTATTATTGAAAATAGAAAATGCGTATAACATTGCTCTCAATGTGATTTTAAATCAAAATATAATATGTATTGTTCTAGGATAGTATCACGTCGCTAGAGAAATGTGTAAAGCCGATACTAGCGTTGACACACAACGCCTGTATAGGCGCTGGAGTTGATCTTATCACAGCAGCTGATATTAGGTATGATTTCATTCTTCTAATTTTAACTAAATCAATACGAGACTAAGCCATACGATCATTTTAATCAAATCAGTAGAACAAGAGAATGGCGCTTTGTGTTTTTGTGCCAGAATTCAATATTATTAATTCTACTAATACATGACTTGTATGACTTGTAAATTATTAATTCTACTAATATTAGGATAAGGAATTACTAACACATTTGTATGGATATCTGGTCTGAAATAAATAATTTATTATTATTATTAATTGAAATACATGCTTGGAGTACATATTGTACGTAATTGACACCATAAAAAAAATTGTGTACTGAATTCTTTCCTTTGCCCAAATATAAGATATTGAAATAAAACTATACCTTTATCCACGATAATATACATGTAAAGTAATTTTAATAATATACATGTAAAATTACTATAATAGGATTACTATTAAATCCTATAATAGGATATTATTGTAATTGAAATAAAATTACTTTACATGTATATTATCACGGATATAGGTATAGTTTTATTTCAATATCTTATATTTGGGCAAGGGAAAGAATTCAGTACACAATTTTTTATAATGTCAATTACGTACAATATGTACTCCAAGCATGTATTTCAATTAATAATATTGAATTCTGGCACAAAAACGCAAAGCGCCATTCTCTAACAATTATTGTAGAGGTCATATTTTTATATTACAAAATAGCTGACCCAGCAAACGCTGTTTTACCACGTTATAGTGGTTGGTGGTAGAAGGGTGAAAATTTAGGGTTATAAGTATTTTTCAATGCCAAATCATAAAAAATAAATAAAAAAAAAGTTTTGTCAAAAAAAAGTTTTGTCAAAAAAAAGTTTTGTCAAAAAAAAGTTTTGTCAAAAAAAAGTCTGGTGAGGGACATCCTTATCACATAAAGGTATAAAAAATACCCTACGACCAATTCTCAGACCTACCAAATATACATAAAAAAAAATATAATAATCCGTCTAGCCGTTTCGGAGGAGTTCAGCGACAAACACCGTGACACGAGATAATAATTATATTTATACTTCAGATACTGTACAGAAGATGCGTGGTTCTCTGTGAGAGAAGTGGATGTAGGGTTGGCAGCTGACGTGGGCACGCTGCAGAGATTACCAAAGGTATTGCACAGCTTACCAATAAATTGCCTAAAAATTTAAAACACCAGAAGTCGATAAATACGTTTAAAAAGGCACCAAAAAAACTGCCTCGTTGGTCTAATGATCGTAGAGTGAGAATGCCGAGCAATGTTATTGGGTTTTTCTATGAATTCTCATACTCTCATGTTTTTTTATAAACATACATACAATCACGTTACAATCCTATCGTCCCCGAAGGGTTAGGCAGAGGTGTACCAATGTACACTTACATTTCTTCGGTATCTTTTAAGTCCCATATAAAAAAGAGCGAGCCTATTGCCATCAACTCCGAGCTGCTACTCAAAATTTCATAGAAAAACCCAATAAAAAACACTACTCGACGTGGAACACTAAACCAACGAAGCAGTTTAATGTTTATTTTATTCTTACTTTCCAATCAGCTAGATTCCGGTGTTTTATTACCTTCCCAAAGCATTTTTTAATGATCATATTTTCAGCCTTTATTGTACGTGTTCTGTTATAAGATCTGTGTGATATTTAGATGATGAATTAAATAATTATTTAATTAATTATATTCCAGGTTGTAGGCAACATGTCGATTGCGCGGGAACTGTGCTTGACAGGCAGAAACTTTACAGCTAAGGAGGCAAAGGAGATTGGCCTGGTCAGCCAAGTGTTTCCCGATAAAGAGGCGTAAGTATACTATGATCATCATCATATTCTACTACAAAATCATCAGGAGAGCTATGGCAGCCTAGTGGTGTGACCAGTGGACTGAGATATCAAAGGTCTCGAGTTCGAACCCATGGCACGCACCAGTGACTTTTCGGAAGTTATGTGCGTATTTATGTGATGAATTATTGATTTGCAGAGTGAAACGATAGTGCAGTAGTAAACTATTTATTATAACTCGGTGGAGAAAATCAGATACAATGGTTCTCGTATTTCTGTAGGATCCGCAATAAACAATCGTAGACTTAATCATAGACATCACATTTTACCATAGACACATTACTCCCTTTTCTATTTGTTTTTTAGTTTATTGGCGTTACTCTGTATTTCACAATATATCACCAGCTCAAACGGTGAAGGAAAACTTCGTGAGGAAACCTGCATGTTTGAAAGATTTGTCTCAATGGCATGTGAAGTCTGCCAACCCGCAGTAGGCTAGCGTGGTGGACTATAGCCCAATCCCTCTCAAATGATAGGAGACCCGATCCCAGTAGTGGGACGTTAGTGGGTTGATGATGATGATGATGAAATCATCAGTACAGCAGCTAGAATTAACCCTTTGAACTGTGTTTTGTTTGAATAACCAATCTGATTTCGTTATTTCCACGCCTCTTTTCTCCAACAATATCTGATTGGTTATTCAAAACATATCACCACATATCTCCTCTCCTCTATATTTTGGTGGAAACTGTGCTTTATATACACAATTTTTCATCTAGCCAAGTTAAGACTACGTTCACCGTGCGAAATCAAGAGGTAAATAAAATTATTATATTGTTACAGAGCCTTAAAAGCCGTGATGGAGACAGCAGAGAACATAGCAGCTAAAAGTCCCATCGCCGTCCAAACGACGAAAATCAGCCTTGTGTATTCACAGAACAAAACTAATGACGAAGGGTTAGAGCATATTGTAAGTATATAAATGCATATATATCGCTATTTTAGATATCAAATGGTTAATTTAAACCCTTTAACAGATTTAACGCCATGGTCAAGTATAGCAAATGGATGACGAAACTAAATGTGTGCACATTTAAAGTCAAAAGTTTGAATTTGGTCACATAGAAGTCTATGGTAGTCTTATATGTATACTAGAACTTTTAATTATTTGAATTAAAGCAACAGGTACTTTTGTATTGTACAAACTTATTGCCCGATTCCAAAAAGTAGGTCTTATAAGTAAGAGCCAACAAATAACTCTTAAAGCGTTTATGTATGTGAAACAACAACCGGAACAACTATCTGTAAATCGTACATATAGTACGTAATCGAACCCGCAACCCGTGACGCACAAGCCGATCGCTCAGCCACTGCGCCAATCGAGATCCATCTAATTTTGGACTCTTAATTGTAAAATTTAAAAATATCCGTAATCTTATTTAGACACTTGTCCTTTAAGCAAGTGGCATATGAATTTTCAATTTTAAAGGCTCATTTTGCTAAAAAATATTTCCTTTTAAAACTCTCTCACTCAAAGGTTTGCTGGAAGAAAATTCAATCTTGAATTAAGCTCGCCTTTGTGCACAACACTTTAAATTTATTGTTTTATTTATGTGGTGTTTTATATTTTGTTTACAATAAATAATTAAAGTTAACACACGTCATGCTCGTGAACGGGTGCTGTCAGTTGGGGCTGGTCGGCTTATACATGTCATGGCATCCGGGTTTTATATTATAATTATTTTATTTTATTTTTTTAGTGCTAGTGAATAACTCATGCGTTTCACATCAGACTGCATTATTCTCATATTAATATTAAAAACGAAAATTGTAAATATAACGAATTATTTAAAAGAGTATCTATGGAGTTTCTTGCCGGTTCTTCTCCATAAGACCTACTTTTTGGAACCGTGCAACTAGTGTTGACATTTCGAAAGAACCTGTAATATTGGTCTACTTGAAATAAAAATATTTGAATTTGAAAGAAAGACTTTGTATTACAGAGGTTATTAAATTCAGTAATGAATCAAGGGGAAGATTTAACAAAGGCAGCTATAGCACAAGCTACGAAGAGTCCAGCACCCGAGTTTGACAACGTTTAGTTCATAAGATAAAATAACATATCATCATTAACCCATTAATGTCCTACTACTGGGCACGGGTCTCCTCTCATTTGAGAGGGATTAGGTTACAGTCCACCACGCTAGCCTACTGTGAGTTGGCAGACTTCACATGCCATCGAGAACATCTCTCAAGCATGCAGATTTCCTCACGATGTTTTCCTTCACCGTTTGAGCTTGTGATAAATACGCACATAACTTACGAAAAGTCAGTAGTGCGTGCCTTGGGTTCGAACTCGAGACCTTTGACACCTCAGCCCTCTGGTCACACCACTAGGCTACCACAGAGCTCATTAAAAAAATAACATATAATAAAATAATAATATACGTCAAGAACTGATGAAGAATACTGCAATATTATATTGCTCAACAAGCAAGAAATATATTGTAATATATTGTATTATGCAGGTTTTACAATAAGTTAACAAGACATGTTGGTGGATTTTATTATTAAAATGTTATAATCTAGTTTTTTATACACTTAATTTTTTTTTTTACTTTCGCCTTGCCTTTAATCATCAGTGTTTTGTCGACTGTAGTCTCGTAGTCTGCTCGACCATGAGTTATATTCAATATGGTATAGGTGCCGTCACGAGTTAAGAGCGCTCGACGAAAGTAGTGGGGAGACTTGCGCATGTCGTACACTCGTGCTCACATATATTACGAAGAGTTTTTAGAAAGGTTAGATTAACTTGAGTTGTTACTTTTAATGGAAAAGAAAAATAAGTTTTATATAGGTATTTTAAAAGAGAAAAATAAAATATAACCACGGTTTATTTAATAAAAATAATAATTTATATTTTTTTGTAATAAAATGAATGTAATGTGTTTTTTTATTATTGGTGTACAATAAAGTATATTCTATCTATCTATCTAATAATAAATTATATTAAAAAAAAAAAAAATCTAATCATTTGGCAATAATCCTATTCCTTTCATCAAATCGTCGTTATTAAGGAAGTTGAAGTTAGTAGATGGATGCGACTGGAACTACTTGTTGAAAGGTAAAAGGTCAAGACGATGAAAAAATACGAAAGCAATATGTGCGTGAATGTATTTTGGGCGATACACCAATACGGCGCCGGCACTGGCCGCTTACCCGCCGCACACCGCACACCCCGCCAAACGGACCCAAAAAGTGATATCTGCGCATTCAAGGCCAGAGCTCTAAACTCGTGACGGGACCTATACCTCGATAAAATCTGTAAAAAAAACTATTTATTCAATTATTATTATTTAACATTATTTAAACTATTTATGTATATCAATATCGAGTAAGTTTTAAAAATCGGTAAAAAGATCAACCGAATTGAAAACCTCTTCCTTTTTGAAGTCGATTAAAAAGCAAATAAAATTAAACTTGACAGCATTATGATTGTATTTCTAACATACATATTTTTTGGAATATTTACACCTGTATATAACATTACTTGTTTATTAAATCATGTTTCCAAAATGTTTTTGTTTTATTTACCTACGACTGTCATCATCAGCCCAATTAAAGTGACATGCAATTTTCCTCACGATGTTTTCCTTAACTATCTGCATGCAAATTTTCTCCAAATCGGTTCACCGGTTACACCGTGAAGAGATAACAGACCGACAGACGCACTCTCGTATTTATAGTATTAAGTATGGATATAAGAAAAGGTAAGTACAATGATTTATGGTGGCCTAATGAAACAACCATTGTCTGCCAAATTATCCAAGGCGGGAAGACCTGATTGATCGAAATCTTGTGCGTAATTTTCAACCTGTTTACTTTTCTACTGGTGAGTACATGTTTCCTCTTGTGGGTTGGCAGACTTCGGAAAATAAATAGGCACCTCTCGTAAGCATTAAATAAATAAATATTAAAATGCATTATGACCATCGCCATCTAGTTCCGAGCTAAGTAACGAAGCTTGTACATCCATGACTACCCGTAGACTTACTATATTTATTTATTCTTTATGCACAAAATATAAAAAATACATTGTACAAAGGCGGACTTAATGCCATAGGCATTTTCTGCCAGTCTACCTTGGGGTGATGCAGAGATATAGCATGGTAGGTGCATCCTGAATGTGATAAGTGATATAATATATAAAATTTACTTACTAACAAAAATAATAAGCATACATAAATAAATACATACATAGATACATACATACATACAACCACACATACATAAATACATACATACGTAATATAACGAATATATACATGACAAACTAACAGTAGTTATGCCAACGAGTTACGGAGGTGTTCACGTACTTTTAATTTGAAAGACAACCGATTGGTAGCCATCCTGATATCCCGAGGGAGCGCATTCCAAAGTAGAATTGATTGGACAAAGAAAGAAGAGTGTAGGAATTCAGAGCGATGCGAGGGACATTGTAAGAGACGGTTGTTGGAAGAACGAAGATTTTTGTTGTGACTGTCGGACAAGTATTGGAAGTGAGAAGATAAATAAGAGGGGGTAGTGGGAGAATCAAGAATAGAAAATAAGGTAGTTAATGCCCTCTGCATTCGCCGTTGTCGAATCGGCAACCACTTAAGGCGCGATCGATACTCAGAGACATGATCATACTTACGGAGATTGAAAACGAATCGAATGCAGTTATTTAGAAGTCGGTCAAGTTTGTTGAGGAGATCTGCATTCAGGTCATAGTAACATACATCACCATAGTCAATTATAGGAAAGATTAAAGTCTGTACAAGCATAGATTTAGTGTTAAGTGGTAGAAGATTTTTCATTCGGTACAGAGATCGCAACGTTCCGGTAACCTTCTGACAAACACTAGTGATTTGCTTTCGCCAATCAAGGGTAGAATCAACGTACAAACCGAGGTTCTTGACATCGGAGCTAAACGGGATAACTACATTATTAAATAGCACAGGTGGTAATGTTATGCGGTCCAGTTTCCTGATATTTTGGGGGCTTCCTAAGATTATAGCTTGACACTTTGTAGGGTTAACTGCCACTCCAAACCTATCCGACCAGGCTTTGATGCTTCTTAGATCCCGATTTAGCTCATCAATCGCATCAGATATACTATCAACCCTTGACTGACTATACAACTGCAAATCATCAGCATAAAGATGATACGCACACTGAAGCTCAGCAGTTATAAGATTATACTCTTTGTCCATGACTCGGATACAAATGTTGATGCTCATCACACAAACATAATGTCTCCACATTTCGACCCACCCGGGCCTAGCATGCGGTGGCATGCCGATTATGTTGTGTTATGTCTATTATAGAATTTGAAAGGGGTAGCTTAACCTCCTGGGGTGGACATTAGACATTTTTTTATGGCTATAAGGGGACAAACGGGCTGGAGGCTCATCTGATCGCCACCGACAATGGACATTTCTGCTTAACGTCAAGCCTGGCTAAACAGTTTGAGTAGGTACATACTTAGGTATGGTAAAAAACAAAGAATTTCACATTCTGTCTGTCAACATGCTGTATTTCATGAACTGTGATAAATACAAATGATAAACAGCTGTTCTGTTGCCGCTATTATAATAAATATTATTATATTATAATAAATATTGAAGAGATGCTCGAATTAGGTACGCTGCAAGAAACGTGATCATATTTGCCGTTATTTGCTCTGTATTAATAACGGCGACGGGTAGCCGGTAAATGATATGAACCCTTCGTGCGTGAATCCAACTCGAACTTGGGCGGTTTTTATCCTAATCGCAGCGACGCGAAGTTATCCTTCGAGTATCTCCAGTTAGTACCATCGTTTACACAATGGCCCACGATGGCCGTTGCATTTGGCCATACACAAAGGAAGGTTCACCTAGTAACCTTTACTCATTTTATAAATATATGTATGCCTCGTTGGTCTAGTGGTCGTACAGTGCAACTGCCGAGTAAGAGGTCCTGGGTTCGATTCCCAGGTCGAACAGCGTTACCTATTGGGTTTTTCTGTAAAATTCTCAGTAGCAGCTCGGAGTTTGGATTCGTGCCCGGTTCTTGTCAATAGGCTCGCCCCCTATTACATGCGACCTAAAACATACCTGTGAAACGTGTGAAATGTACATTAGCACACATCTGCCTACCCCTTTCGGGGCCGACAGGCGTGAGGCGTGATGGTATTATGTAGATATCGACGAGGTATATTAACTTGACGTAGGTGGGTATATATTCTACGTTTCCAACTACACAGATCAATATAGCTACCGGATTGCAACTATTTCCCAGGCAAATTGTAAATAGGTCAACACTGAATACTGGACGTCATATGCAATTATAATATTTAGCTGGTAACATTAATATATTTAAGTTAGGTTATAGATATTTTTTTCGTGAACGTATTAATTTTACATAGAACAGTAATTAAACAAGTTTTCTCCTGTTTAGCCAAATAAGGTGTGATTTTTTTTTATGCCTAAGTGGCAATCAATCTTACTGCCTTCCTGATGGTAAGTAACCATTTACCATATCATATGGACGTAGCAGATGGACGTTTGCAACACCAGAGGTGTCGCTTACGCGTTGCCTACCCTGTCAAATCTGTTTTAGGTTTCGTTAGTAACGATTTGACATGGTCGAAATTGGGATTAGGAATTGGAAATGGAATTGTCAGCATATGGAATCTCCATGCTGGCAAAATAGTCACTCGAATTCCCTAACAAGCGCAGGTACGAAAACGTTGGTAACGTTTTTTGGAAGGGTTGGCACAGAAGTAAGATATAGGTACTCCCACAGTTTGGTGGTATTTTTTGAGGTCCCATGGGGGTTGAGCCTATCGCCATACACTAACCATCCATCACTGAGATTTTTTGAGGAAAACACAACGTCAATTTGTATGACTTGGATATCGAACCCACATTCAACCACCGCGCTTGCATCACTACATCGATGAGGCAGCTCTATCTAGACATTGTCGTCAACCAAACTGAAAGAAAAAAAAAACAAATCAGCAGAAATCCGACGATCAGAGGTTAGAAATTATTCCATACTCTTTGGACAACGATAGAATTTGAAAAAGACTGTCGTTAACTTGCTACACCGTTCGAAACATAATTTTTGTTTAACTAACGGACATTATTGATTTAGAAAACTTCAGCCTATCATCCCCGAAGGGTTAAGCAGCGGTGTACTAATGTATAGGTACCCCACCATTTTTCCGGTATGTTTTATGTCTCATGTAAAAGGGGGCAAGCCTATTGCGATCAACCGGGCACGAATCAAAACTCCATGCTAAACTACTGATAATTTCATAGAAACACTGATAAACACTTAGCTCGTCCTTGGAATCGAACCCAAGAGCTCTTGCTCAGCAGCCGCGACCACTGGGCCAGCGAGGCATTTAAATAAACAAAACCATAGGAAAATACAGAGTCATAAAGAAACAAAAACAAAACAACCGACTTTCCGAATAATTCCTTTAGTTTTTGAAAGATTTCGTCACCTATTCGTCGTTATTACCTACATAATATTTTCTACCCTAAATAATTACCTAAATTTTTTTTTCACAAAATAACGTAATATTTAATTAGTATACATTCAGCCAAGTTACCGTTGCCTCTAATATAATTTCTGCAGTACATTCCTTTGTTCTCCGCGCACACGACCGACCCGATCTTGCAATTTTCCCAGCATTGCGTTGCTCCATTGATAAATCCGATCAGTTGGGTCATTGGTCGACCCAACGACGACGTCATTCAAGCCGAGTTGGCCTAGTGCGGGCTTAAGCGAAACTAGGTCACTTTAAAAAAAAGCAGTATAATACCTATTTGATATTAAACAAAGGAAATTAATATTTAATGTGTCTGGAATAAGTGCCTTTGTTGTACAAATATTATACGTTAAATTGGACCTAAATAAAAAAAATAAGGTTAATTCAATTAACTTTTTTAGGAACGTTTCATATGAAAAAAGTTAGTGCATTTTCCTAAGAAGTGAGTTTGACCTAATTATTTTTTTTAAATATTAGTACAATTACTGAAATTTATATACCTATTAATATATCTATGTTAAATTTTATTTAAATGAAATAAATGCTTTATATAGGTAATTAAAAATGTTTAAACTAATCCGATTAATTAAGAAAATTATATTAGGTGTTCTATTCGGATGAAATCAGAAAAATATTTCTTTTCCTTATTATACACAACTCATAATTAAATAAAACAAAACAATAAAAAAAATGAATTTAAAAAAGTTATGAGGTCAATCAAAAATCACTGCTTACGTCATGACAAACGCGAACTACGTCACTGCATCGGCTATTAACAAAGAAAATCAGGTAACCTACTTTACGAAGGCTGCATTTACGTTTGCTGCGAATGACCTGCCCAAATATAGAGCAGCTATAAATAGAACTTGGGGGCCCGTATGCAAGCGCCGCCTA
Organism: Craniophora ligustri; assembly: GCA_905163465.1. Taxonomy (NCBI): domain Eukaryota; kingdom Metazoa; phylum Arthropoda; class Insecta; order Lepidoptera; family Noctuidae; genus Craniophora; species Craniophora ligustri. The sequence continues at coordinate 2,279,337 of LR990981.1, forward strand.
TGAATGGTGCAGGCAACCTGCATGTGGGGCACGTTGCAATGATTTGACCTATTTATTTTTCAATGGGTCGCTGCATGAACGGGGATGGGCCCATTGCGAGCCTGGCTTCATTCAGTAACAGTCGAACCCTCGAGGCCGGCGTGACCTACTTCCGCTCTCCGCTTATACCGAGCCGAATAAATCGCGATTTTCAGTGGTATTACGGTGAAATTTCTGTTTTAAGTGAGCACTGCAGTGATATTTCGGAAAAAGTATAATTCGTTAATGAATTTCCAAAGTATAGCGTAAGGGTAAAAAAATTGCTGCCAGCAGCCTAATATTTTAAAAAGCCCGCCATTCATTTTTCTTCGCCCTGACGGGGGTGTCACTGGTAGATACAGAGAGCTAAGCTACGTCATTGGAGGAAACGCGACAGAGCATCCAACAGACCAATAGGAAGGCTTGATAGCAAAGTTGTGTGCGACAGAGACGCCACCTGTCGCGCAAACACGCCGCGTTCATTGAATAACCCGCCCGGACTGTTTTATTGACGCAAGCGCACTGAGGCCCAACAAAGGGCCGAAATAAGAACGGTTCGTCAGTGAATCTGATGTATTTATGTCATAAAAATGGTGAAATCTGTGAAGTGGCGAGTAGAAATTAGGATATTCGACGTGTCGAATCATGACCGAGGCATCTGAAAAGTAAGTGGTGCATCAGTAACTCAGGTTTTTGTGATTCGTGCTTCGCCCTGTTCTGGCTAGGTAGGGCTCTACCCCGGCCATTTTCCATAGCTCATGGAATGTGTGATGCGATTTATATGTGTTTTCAGAAGTTCTAAGCCTCCTAATGAGCTTTAATGATGATACAGATGGGTTTTGTAAGGTAAAATGTCTGAAAAATGCATACACGTTAGTGTCGACCGCCGCCCTTAGGTCAACCCTGTGCTGTGTAGCTATAATCAATGAGTTGTCGTTCATTCACAATTAAAGTAGTAGGTAACTCCTTTCGGGGTCATTTGATGCTACTTCAATTCAAGCAAGCTGTATTATTACTCAATGAATTGTTTTACATATTCGAGTACGGATGTGTGAAACAAATATCGTTTAATTTCGCGCAAATAAAAACTGGTTGAATGGAACTGGCCAGTGTTTAAAAAAAATATACAAAAAGGTTTTTTTTTCTTAGGTATCGTGGGTGTTTAAGTCTCTGCATTGTTAATTCGTGGTTATTCATAGGCGTTTTTTTAAGAGTTATGTTTTAATCATCTTAGTAAGTACATATATGACAGATTTTAATTAAAATTCTGTGTTATTGCTAGGGCCATTTTGAAGCCTAGGATTTAGCTTAGGTCAGTGTCATCTTATTAATAAATAATATTTTACTGTACTAAATATCACACATAGAACTGTAATTTATATATATAGGTACATAGACAAAGGGATTCTTAATCAATAAAAATATGTATGTGGGTAGTTAAACAATTTAATTAATTGAATATTATCTGTCATACACTTTATTTAAAATTTCCATATAAAAAAACTACAATAAGCTAATATTTATCAGCTACTGCAACATATATTAACAAATTTATCCTCATCAGAATTATAACTAAATGTAAAACTTACTTAATTTCCTATAATAATACCTATCTCTCACTAAAAATAAGCTAATACATAGACAAACATACCCACAATAGAGACATAAATTATGGTTTCTAACAGCAATACAAGTCCATCATAAATTATTAAAATCACAAGTATCACCTATGGTTGAATAATTAATTATATTCTCACATTAATGAATATGATTAAAATGCATTCATTTGATTGGTTCAATCATAGTTGTATGTTTACTTCATTAATATTCACAAACATATATGGCAAAGCAATGAATGTATTTATGTTTTGAATTAATAAGATTAATTCCCCTTCCAATTATAATACATACATACCTAAATACTTATACCGTAGAGGACTCCTCTACCTACCGTGGAGGAATACCAATATGCTCCCACATTTCATCTGTATTATTTTGAGCACTTTTAATAGTGGAGAAACCTATTTTGGACTACAACACCAACGCTGCTAAGGCAGAATATTATAGAAAAACCGTGTTATAGAAAACTTGTCCGACCTGGGGTGCCAACCTGGCCCCCAAACTCAGCAGTCATACAAGTGACCACCACACCTACATAAAATGAATTTAAAAATAAAAGAATAGTGTATGTTCATTGGCCAGATAAAATCACATTGATTTACCATAAATGCATGGTTTAAACTGATGGAACTAAAAGGATATATTACACACTTCTCACCAAGGAGTGGGTGCTCTATGATGGGACTGTTCACCTCATACATTCAATCTAAAATCATCCTCTTTGTACTGCTGGACTTGGATCTCTGATTTATTCTATTTTATTAGAAAAACTAACAGTATTATCAACTTAAAATAAGATACAGCTTAGAAAAAACTAATTACCAATTACATGTTTTCGCAAATAGGTAAATACAGAAGATATTAAGTAATAAGCTATTTTATTGTATCACAAACAAACAAGCTATACTTGTTTGTTTCTGATACAATAAAATAGCAATGTTAACGGTAGCATAGCAATGTCAATGGCAACGGGTCGTTTTGGCGGCATTTTTAAACAAACAACAATATTAAAATATGATTTTGAGTACCTAAAACGTTATAAATAAATAGATTGAAAAAAATATGGGGATTAGTACCATGAAGATTTTTTTTTGACCTTTTACACAGCACCATCTAGTCCTAAACTAAGCAGAGCTTGTACTATGGGTACTAGACAATGGATATAATACTTATATACTTTCTTTTTGTAAATACATACATAATTATATATTATATTATTATAATACATAGGAAACACCCAGACAAACACAAACACTTATATTCATCACACAAATATTTGTGCCCCGTGGGAATCGAACCCGCGACCTCGTGATCAGCAGTCCGGTAATCGAACCACTAGACCACAGAGGTCGTCAGATTAATTTAAAACACTTTCTGACAATTTGTCCGATCCCCTATTGCACGTGGATGATGTCGCGGTTATCAGCTAGTACAATATATTGAATAATACATTGTTTTCAAAGAGCTTTCTTAAGAATCTATGAAGGTATCGACATGTTGAAATGAATACTAGTAAAATACCAAATAGTTTTAAGTCTAATGGTAGAGCATAGGCGTACTTAGAGGGGAGGCCGAGTAAACCTTGCCCGCCCCAGAATGGTCCAGTACCCACCCTAGGATGTTGGGCTACCGATTAGAAATTCTCAACGGTGGACTGTGTCCATCCCAGGAAGGGCCAACTCCCCCCTCATGAAAAAGTCTACATACGCCCATGTGGCAAAAGATGTTAAAAAAAATCAAGTGTTTATTATGTCAATGACGACCCAGTTAGTCCACCGGTAGTTAACACTGCCTTTGGTGCTATGGGTCCCGGGTTCGAATCCCGGTAGGGACAAATGTTTGTGTGATGAGCATGGACATTTGTATCCGAGTCATGGATGTATCTATCTATAATATGTATGTATTTACAATAAAAAAGTATATATGTAGTATATCAACCAGCTAGTATCCGTAACACAAGCCTTGTTGCTTAGCACGGAACTAGATGGCGCTGTGTGCCATAATGTCCAGGAATATTTATTTATTTATTTAATGCAATAAAAAAATACTGTAAAATGTAAAAATGGGCATGTCTCTTTGAACAAGAGTTAGTAGGTAAATTTATTAAAAAGCAAGGTATACTCCACAAGTTACAAAGTCCAAAAAATGATATTTCGTAGTTATACCTATCACATTAAATTATACTGCTATTACTAACTTACATTTGCAGTTAGAAAGTATGGGAGAACTTGTATATCAACTGCAAAGTTGAGTTTGTTTTCGGTTGTTCGTTAATCGTTTGCTTATTTATTTATTTATTAGGAAACTCAACAGCTTATAGCTAATTACATGCATTTAGATATTCATTTCACCAATCAATGAACAGTATAGTGCAGTCGTGGTAATGTAAATAACATCCCGACTCAGCATAAACTGACAGTGATAGTGAGATGATGACAATTATCTCTTAGCCAATTATAGAGTTTCACGGCATTGATCAGATTAACTAGAAAGTGGTTTGAAGAATTACAAAATTGCAGCAACAGTGGTAAGGAATTAAGTACTGACTAATCTGATCTCATTCAAACGTCAAAGTTACAATTATAACACAATATGAATATTGAAAATATCAAACATATACAAACATATATGAATATGAAGTATGAATATTGATAAAAAGAGTGAGTTCAATTAGGAACTCGCTTTAGTTGATAAATAACGAGGTAGGGCACAAACTACTGAGTAATCAATTTTTTGGTGTGTTAAAATCCGTATTCCAAATATAAAGCCTCAGTATTACAAAATATAAAGCCTCAATACGTTAATGTTCGGTCAAAGTAACCAGTAAACCCTTCATCCTCCGACCCGACAAGTTAAATGGTTGGTTTTGGATATGTGATAAAAATCACGGCTTCGTTGGTCTAGCGTCGTATACTGCGGCTGCCGAGCAAGGGTTCGATTCCCAGGTCGAGCAATGTGCTAGTGGATTTTTCCTAAGAAATTCTCAATAGCAGCTCGGAGTTTGGATTCGTGCCCCTTAATGGAAATAGGGTCGCCCCCTCTTGCATGGGACCTAAAACATACCGGTGAAACGTGGGTTTACATATTAGTACACCTCTACCTAACCTTTCGGGGACGACAGGCGTGATGGTATGTAATCTATACATATAATAAAACAGTTAAAAAACTGTGTCTGTACATTGAATATATTTAAAAAAATATATTGAGGGGGCTTTAGGAACAGTAAGAGAGCACGAATCCAAAAAAAAAATTCTGTCTGTTTGTTTGTACACGCTAATCTTCGGAACTACTGGCCGGATTTGAATGATTTTTTTGTTGTTGGATAGGTATTAAGTCTGGGCAACATATAGGCTGTAATTTATCTTGGAAACTTGAACACCTGATGCAGAACCGCAAGAGACCAGCTAAACTATAAGAGATACAAAAATGGTACCATAGCAAAAAATAAATAAACAAATACAATTAAATCTTATAATAAATGATTATATATAAATATAACAAATAAATTCACTTATAAATATTATAAACAAATACAAAATTTGTCATACTTAGTTAGAAATGAGATAATAAGAATATAAACACCATAAATATAATATTTTAATGCATACTTTTTTAATGGGCAATCAATTTGAAAATGATGCTAAACCCTCTTCCTATTTTCTCTCCTAATTTTGCTGTGCCCGACAGGGTCCATAATGATCTAAGTTATCAACAGTCCACCTTTATAAAACATTATGGAATGCAATAAAATATTGAGTATTGAGTAATAGGTTGAACAATAAACGAGTTATCTACGTAGAAAATTTTAGTGTTTCTCTCGATTTGCCAAGGATTCATTCATCAGATCCTCATAATTTTATGGGACCACACGAGAAGCACCAGCTTTCATATAAAAAAAGAATCATCAACATCGGTTCACCAAGTCGAAAGTTACACAAATATTAAAAACATACAGTCGAATTGATAACCTCCTCCTTTTAGAAGTCGGTTAAAAAGGAGCAGAAAATACGTAGATAACACCACGTGAATCAACACGCAGGACGGAATATTGTATAATCACGACACTTTTGTTATTGTATTCGTAAAAACTTAACCTGAACTTTAAAATGGTACATATTCATCGATTAGCTGTTTACGTCAAGATAATAATGTAAGTTTACATGCGTTCGAAACCTTTATAGTTTAAATTACATGTTCTTAATAGTATTTGGTATGGTAGGGTAAGAATCGACAAAGTCAAATGGCAGTGGGCAGGGCATATCGCTCGAAGAACTGATGATGGCCGTTGGGGCTCGAAGGTAAAAAAAATGTGTGTATTAGTGTACACACGTAAGAAGTGAAACTGCTTTATGACATCATTTTTCGAAAAATGATTTACTATTTACAACTTCACTGAAATTGGTTGAATAAAGCTAAATTAGATAAAGTTTATGCAAAAGGCTTTTATTATAATAGACATGCATTGGTTAAACTAGTTGTTTTCCAACTGTATTTTATGATTATTGATATAGGTAATTATGGTATCTACTCGAATAACATTGAATTTAAAAAGAGCGTTTGAATTAATAGTCTTCGATTTGTAGCTCTGTCAGTTCCAAATAATAGTGGGAACCAATCATAATCTTCTATTTATCAAAACGTCGATGTCTCAACCAATAGCAAGTTCTCAATAGAAAAACAAATGGTCTTGGTGTATTGGAAAAGGTATAGTTTTTAGTTGTCAAACAAACATCATGTTGCTATGGTTACCTATTCAAATAAAGATGGCGCGTAACGCAAAAATGTTACACTAATTTTTTTTCCAACCCCGATAAAGAAGTTTCACTTCAAAAACTTCTAAAGGCGACGTGTGAAGTCGAACCCGCAGTAGACGGTTTCTGGGGTCATCTGGCCACTCCCTGGTCTCACAGACTTCATTCGGCCTCAAGTTAAAGCTCGTGGATTTATTTATTCTGCGTTCCGGTAGAGTGGTAGATGAGATTATCTCCTGTTCTGCCATATCTCTCGAAGTTGTAAGAGTTAGACATCTATCCAGGTAGTCTTTCCGATGCCAAACAGAAGTACTATATACTAACGTAGTTTAGTATCCAAAACTTAATAAAACGTGGCGCATTGATGTTTTATGACCGTCCATTTTGTACTCACAGCCTGTCAATTGGACACTCAGTAACGTTGTAATAGTCCATTTCCTTTAGATGACTCACGCGTCTTACAAAATTGTGTACCGAGCTGTTTTCCTCTGTACGATGGGTTTCGTAAATAATTATCGAGTTAAACGATGAATGATGCATGCGTGACGTCTGTTGGGACAGGTCAACTCAGATCCACTCTGATTCTTTCATCAAAATGGTATCTGAGACACAATAGCACGACGTCTCCACTTTAAAAGAGGTTAAACTTGCGAATTATTTCGTTGTTTCTCCTCAACGATCTACAAATAGAAAAATATCTACAAAATAACTTAATATCGTTTATCCGATGCTGCCGTTTCCACATGCACCAATGTACGTATACCAGTAATCTATTGTCACTTATTAAAGTAACTTATGGGCACACAAGTGTTTCTTGTGTGCCCATAAGTTTTAAGGCCACCAAATACTAAAACGGAGTGAGGGGGTCGATTCTGTTCTTACTACTAATAATCTTTCAAAAAGAGGAAGAGATTTTTCCGCATTTTTTTATGTATTAACAATTTACTTTTAGAATAATCCGTTTTATTTTTCATAATTATTTTTTATTAAGTAGGATACCTTATTTTTTAAAATGCCTAACCGTAATTTGTTAGTCCCTAGTAAATAGGGATGATTATTTATCCCCTTAATGAATAAAAATTAATAGGTATTTTTTAAAGTTACTCATTTTCGGCAACCAAACGGAACGAATGACGTCACATGTTTCTTTTGTCCACAGTGCCTATTTGGTGCGCGTGCGAGCACAGGTTATGTGTCGCGACGAGGGCACGGGGGGGTGGGTGGCGCTGGGGGGAGGCGGGCTTGCCCACGTCATGGTAGGCAAGCGCGCCCGAGGCTATAGATACTCAGGTAAGAAATAGAATATTCTAGAATATGCGAGAACAAGGATACTGTAGAATATGTACGCTTTTCTGTACACCATACCTACAGCCTCAACTAGATGGAGCTGTGGTAACCTAGAGGCGTAAACTGTGGACTGTGAAGTCAAAAGTCTCGAGTTCCAGCTCAGGAATCACTGACTTTTCGGAAGTTATGTGCGTATTTATCACATGCTAAAACCGTGAAGAATAACATCGCGAGGAAACCTGCATGCTTGACAGAATTTCTCGATGGCGTGTGAAGTCTGCCAACCCGCAGTAGGCTAGCATGGTGGACTATGGCCTAATCCCTATCAAATGAGAGGAGACTTGTCCAGCAGTGAGACAATAATGGGTTGATGATGACCTACAGCCATATCAGATATCATGATTATAACTATATCATATCTGCATCGTTGGTCTAGTGGATCGTAAGTGCGACTTGTGAGTAATTGTGAGAAAGCTAAGTACGCACATCGAGCAAATATGTCGAGTAAAAACCACGGCACGGGCATTCGTCCACACATTCAGCATTCTTCTATCATGTGATTACGTTTGCGTTCATTAAAGTCACACTTCGAAGGTTCGCTTCGAGTACCTAGGTGCGAAGGACCTTTATTTAATTAATTCCATCTTTTATTTAATTCCATCGAGCCGGCTCGATGCAAGCCTTCGAGTCGCGAGATTTGCGGTCCGCACGTTGTTTCTTTCTCGTTTTGGACTAAAACTATCGAGTAATACCGAATGTCAGTACGGCCCAGAGATATTCCCGACAACTGCCAAGTGCCGTGTATATTTCAAAAATTAAAATGTTTCTGTCAAGTCCTTGAAAAAATCTATTTGAACTATCTAAAACCGGTATTCCAAATTCGGACTTTGCAATATATGAAATCCTTATAAATGGACATATGATAACGTTGTGTACACCTACGTTTGTTCTAGTGACATTTAGATAATGGCTTTTAAAATCCTATATGGAAAACTTACAGCTTTTTTTAAATACATACATATTATACATAGATACATCCATTACTCGGATACAAATGTTGATGCTTATCACACAAACATTTGCCCCTACCGGGATGCACAGCAGGCAGCGTTAACTACCGCTAAACGGGTCGTCCATTCATCATTTCATTCATTCATTCCAACGTCGTTCATCGCGAACAAACAACAGACGAAAAGATAGGTATAGCCAAATATAGATTCTATACTAATCAGAACTTATACAAAAGATTAGAAATATACCCTAAGTTACTTAAACTTGAAGGTATATTACATTTAGAACGCAGTGAATCATCAATATCGTCTTTCTGCGAGTGAGTAAGGTTACCAGAGCTCATTGGGGGAGTGCCTATTCTGACAGCATGGGAATTCCGTTTGCTGTCAGTTCAGTAACTCCCTATTTTAAGAAACCTGAGCGGTTTCTAAGGGGTTTGGCAACGTATTTGCAAGCCTCTGGTGTTGCAAATGTCCATGGGCGGCGGTCATCACTTACCATCAGGTGAGCCGCCTGCACGTTTGCCCCCTTATCACCTTAAAAAAAATTAACGCATGCCGTGTGTTTCAGCTGGGGGTGAGAGCGAGATGGCAACAACTTCGACATCAACCGCACCGACACACGAGTTCTTTATAAATGGGAAGCGGATCAGCGATAATATGGTTAGATATCACTTGACAATTACCTGTAGGTATTATTTACCTGTACTATGATAGCTGTGGTAGACTAGCGGTGTGACCAGTGGACTGAGATGTCAGAGGTCTCGAGTTCGAACCCAAGGCACGCTTCGCTGACTTTTCGAAAGTTATGTGCGTATTTATCACACGCTCAAACGGTGAAGGAAAACATCGTGAGGAAACCTGCATGCTTGAGAGAATTCTCGATGGCGTGGTGGACTATAGCCTAATCCCTCTCAATTGAGAGGAGACCCGTGCCCAGCAGTGGGACATTAATGGGTTGATGATGATGATAGCCTAGTAGCGTCACCAGTGAAAGGTCCTACAACTAGGCTCAAGTTTCGTCAAAGGTCTCGAGTTCAATTCCAAGGTACGCACCACTGAACTATTGAGTGACCCTGCCTATTTATCATGCGCTTAAATGGTGAAGGAAAACATCGTGAGGAAAACAGGAGGATTTTCATATTTATATTCATATCATTTATTTGCATTCACCAATGTTATTATAGATGGTAACAAACAATCTTCTACTAAACACAATTATGGACCCCGTAGGGCACAACAAATATGATTACACTAATTAAATATACAGTATCTATTATTAGTATTTTATCGATGGCGTGTAAACTCCACACTAGGCTAGCGTTGGGGTAGCGTTGGCTTATTCGTTTCACCGAAAGTTCCACTGTTCTTGGTCGATGGGGCTTGAAGGTTCTCGAGTGGCGACCATGTACGGGAAGTCGCAGTGTGGGTAGGCCACTGGCAAGGTAGACCGACGACCTGGTTAAGGTCGCTGGAATCCGCTGATGCGGGTGGCGCAGGAACGGTCGCCGTGGCGATCGTTAGGGGAGACCTATGTCCAGCAGTGGACGTCTATCGGTTGATATGATGATGATGATGATTCGTTCCACTAAAGAATGCTGATCAACCCTTCCTCCATATTACAGGAAGTCCTCGAATGCACTATAAAGAAGGATTTCCAGTACAACAAGGTTATGCCAACTTTCCACCACTGGGTGACGGATGAGAAGCGGTTCGGGCTGACCTTCCAGACGGCTGCCGACGCCAGGGCCTTCGACAAGGGTGTGAGGACTGCTATCGAGGAGTTGCTCGACGGTAAGTCTAGATTGCCTTGATTTTAATGCCATTCTTCAGGTTTGGGAAAACAGCTACTGCAGTGTACTTGTGTACATTTATTTTATTTATTTATTATTAGGACATCCACCAGTTCTTACAAATTTTCTTAATTCTATACAATTTATGAGAATATATTCCATATTCACCTTAATTTTGAGGGATTGATGATGATTATTTGAAGGGTGGTTAAGTCCAGTCCTGCTCACTTTAGAGCTTAGAGCTTTTTTTTGATCCACCACCCAAGATAGCTTGGAGCAACCAGTTACCTTAATCCGACACTGGTTAAGTCACAAGTCATCAAGACACATAATAACAGACTTAAAAATTCCATTCCATGAATAAAGTTATTATTATTATTATTGTTATGGGCCGCTGGTAATCAAATCAAATCAAATCATTTATTTCAATTAGACCAATACAGGTACTTTTGAATTGTCGAATTAAATTGAATTTAGTTGCACGGTTCCAAAAGGTAGGTCTTATGGAGAAGAACCGGCAAGAAACTCCATAGATACTCTTTTTAAATTAAATACAAAATTGTTGGTTTTGTTTTACAATGCTTTATGTATGTAATATATGGTATGTCCATCTTAAAGAGGTTACAAATAATACAGACCAAAAACCATGCATCTCTACCCTGACCCTATCATCCCATGGCCGAGCCACTGGATGAACATATTCTTGCAGGTCTTAACATCTTGCAACTCATTGTTTTATCAAATTATCGAATATAAATTTCATAATTACCTGAATAAATGACCCTTGTACTGTATATGGCTTTAGCTGTGCTATATTTATGCTTAATATAAACTTATAATTGTTATATATAAGAATACTATGCAATTGACAAGTAAATGCTGCCCTTAATTGTAGGGCCACGCCCTAAAAGCATCATGGCAAATAAATATTGTGTTTGATCTGACAAAGTTTGTCACAAAACAATTTATTAATGGAAATAAAACTACTTTTTACGGATTTTATCGCGGTATATTAAATATTATTTTACCCCGACTTTTCGGATATTTTACAGCGTCCAAATAAGACAAAAAAAGACAGACCATAAATGCTTTAAAGGTACCAAAACTTTGCGATAAGATTATATCAATAAAAAATTGTCTTATTTCAATGCTTATATGATTTTAACGTATATTTTTATGCTATATTCTGATATATTGATCCATATAATGTCTGCCTAATCGATGTACTTATATATAATATGGAACTAATTTATCTAATGTGCTTTCTTTTGCCTCTCCTACCGTATACTGGATTCCTTCATGGTGAGTATTCATTCTGTTTCTAAGCTAGAAAGTTTTAACATGTTAAACGCCAGTCATTTGCTGGCAACATAAACATTGCTGTATCAAAAGTGATACACTAATAATAATAAAAAATGGTGTGTATTAGTGTACACACGTAAGAAGTGAAACTGCTTTATGTCATCATTTTTCGAAAAATGATTTACTATTTACAACTTCACAGAAATTGGTTGAATAAAGCTAAATTAGATAAAGTTTATGCAAAAAGCTTTTATTATCATAGACATGCATTGGTTAAACTAATTGTTTTCCAACAGTATTTTATGATTATTGATATAATGATGGTATCTACTCGAATAACATTGAATTTAAAAAGAGCGTTTGAATTAATAGTCTTCAATTTGTAGCTCTGTCAGTTCCAAATAATAGTGGGAACCAATCATAATCTTCTATTTATCAAAACGTCGATGTCACAACCAATAGCAAGTTCTCAATAGAAAAACAAATGGTCTTGGTGTATTGGAAAAGGTATAGTTTTCAGTTGTCAAACAAACATCATGTTGCTATGGTTACCTATTCAAATAAAGATGGCGCGTAACGCAAAAATGTTACACTATATTTTTTTCCAACCCCGATAAAGAAGTTTCACTTCAATAAATATTCGTGGACATTATGATACACAGCGCCATCTAGTTCCGAGCTAAGCAACTGGTTTAATATAAATAAAACTAAACTCTAAATATCTACACTTTAAAGGACCACGATTCTCTTATGTGTCGGCATTTTTTTTTATTTTCTCAGAGAACGACAGTTACGAAAAAAAAATTATGACGGTGTCACTGGATTTAATAAACTAGTAGTTAATAGTTATGCTACAACACCCAGTTCTGTTATTTTTAATTTTGGTTTTAATCAAATTATCCGATAAAACTCTATATTCAAAGTAAATAATTAATTTATCAATTCAATTAGGGAATGCAGTCTCAATATAAGATCAGAGAACTAATCGTTTCATCAATTAGTGGTGATAGGACTGCTTTTTGTAGTAAGGACCCTGGGTTTGAATCCCTGTTAGCGCCAAATATTTGTGTGATGAGCGCCGGAATCATAGATTTTTCTCAAAAATCTATGATTCCGGCGATCTGTAATATACATACATAAATATGTATGTATTAACAACAAAGAAATACCAAGTTTAATAGCAAATGTAGTATCACACACAACCCTAGTTGCATAGGTCTGAACTAGATGGCGCTATGTCATAATTCCTGTAATATAATATATTTATTAAATATTGTAATTATTTTCTCAGGTTTGGGTGGGGCGTGGCCATCACTTCACGCATACAAACAACACAACCCAGCGCCGAAAGACGACGATGAGGAGCACAATATATTTGAGGTAATAATATCACTATTTACGTCTGCCATGCATCCAGTGGCGTAGCGTGGGTATTTGCCGTCCGGGGCCGTCTGGAAATTTGCCGCCCCCTTTTCTAGTAGTATAAAAACGACGTGGCACTTGATGCCCCCCTTTCATATGCCGCCCGGGGCCATGCCCCCCCTCACGCTACGCTACTGCATGCATCATCGCTAGTATATATGGGGATAGGCAGTGATGTACACTGTTGCATAGTTAATAAATAGTTGTTGTGAATAATAAATAAATGTTTTTAGTTTTCTTTAGGTTGATTGTTTAATATAATTTAATGTGTGTGGTATCCACTCATATTATTGTTTAAAGAGTGTTAACAGTAGAAACGTTTATATTTGACAATATTATCATAGAATCAATAATACTCTTTAAATTAGTAAATTATTATTTTTACAAATAATTTTCATAAAAAATTATTCACCCGTTAAAGACAGATATACACAGAAACATATTAAAACTTACTTATACATAAGTTGTCTCATTTAAATTGTGTTCCTTCATTAAGCACTTTTGACAGTAAAAAAATAACTGATTCATTCTTTATAGACAGACATACACAGAATGTTATTAGACTTATGAACTCTTATACTAATTTTTGGTGGCGAGTAATGTGGGCGAGGCAAAAGTGGTACGCAGAGATCGTAGCACTTGGCAGTCTGTAGTTTCTGCCTACCCCCATGGGAAAAAGGTGTGAGTGTATGTATGTGTCGTGTGCAGTGCCTGAACCTCCCGTCGGAGTCCCGCTCGAGCTCGGAGAACTCCACGGCGTCCCGCGCGCGGCGCCGCCCGCCCGACGACATCACGCAGACTCCCATACTCTCCGCCATCACGCTGCCGCGGCACCCACTCTCGGGATCAGGTAACACATATATACTTCAAATCTATCTATATCTTATATAAGATTAGTTCCACAATTGATAAAATTTTGAGATTTTGTTCAGAAACAACAATTTATCCAAACACAAAAAGTACACGGTACGTTAGTGACATCCCTTCAATGTAATCTAGATTATGTTTAAATGTGGGCGTTTAAATAACATAATATGTACTAACATATAATGTTAAATGTTATATTTACAGACTCGTTGAAGCAGTACGACGCACAATACGACGAGAAAGTACACGTCGATGACTCAGATCCGGACCGGTGCCCCTACGTACATCTGTCTGCGGTAAGTTGAATCTTATTAACACCACAAGTCCCCCTCCCCCTCCCCCTTAATCCCAACAAAACAGCAACAATAACAAAATACTCAATACAGTACCTACGTATTCCAAGAAAACTTAGCTGACATGTACTACAAAAGCTATAAAACACCTACATGGTAATGATAGAATATTCTTTATTATACATAACCAAAAAAGACAATAATATGAAGTTTCAATTTATCATTGGTTGAAGATAGCCGTTGTAATTAAATAAATAGGTAGTTGACGTAACGACGTATTCTCATGACTGAAACTTAGCTTTTCTGAGTGAGTGACCTTTGGTTTTGTATGTAGATGTCTAGTGTTGTATATACCTATCTATCTATCCAGCCGGTGACACCCACTGCTGAGTAAAGGCCTCTTCTCTATTACGCCACTGTTGCCACTGTTGTGCAGGTCGCACCCACTGCCCTCACAATGTCTTCAGACCATCGGGCTGGTGGTCTGCCCCGAGTTCGTTTAACATCTCTTGGCCACCACTCGGTTACTGCTTTGTTCCACATGAGATCTTCCCGTCTTGCTAAGTGCCCTGCCCATCGCCACTTAAGTCTCGCGATCCGTTTATCTATCCGATCTACGAGATGAATTCCTAGCATGGTACGCTCCATGGCTCTTTCAGCAACGCTAATAGTATATATGTGCTCCTTTGTGAGCGGCTATGTTTCATATACCTATATATATCTATATGTATGTAATGTTGTATGTTGCTAGGTGCACGAGTACACATACCCGCAGGTGAGCGCGTCAGGCGTCATCAGCTCAGAGAAGTCCTCGCCCAACACCAAGCCGCCGCTGCTCAAACGGGACTCCGGTCAGTAGCTAGCATAATAATAATACATAGGGCCAAACATTCTGGCACAGCTAAGCTGTGGTAGCCTTGCGGTGTGACCAGTGGACTGAGATGTCAGAGGTCTCGAGTTCAAACCCAAGGCACGCGCACCACTGACTTTTCAAAAATTATGTGCGTATTTATCACATGCTATAACGGTGAAGGAAAACATCGTGAGGAAACCTGCATGCTTGAGAGATTTTCTCGATGGCATGCAATGTCTGCCAACCCGCAGTAGGCTAGCGTGGTGGATTAAAGCCTAATCCCTCTCAATAAATAAGAGGAGACCCGTGTCCAGCAGTGGGACATTAATGGGTTAATTAATAAATTCTGGCACATGCTGAATCTATTCACCGTACTGTGGGATACACATCGATAGTAACTTCCCTGTCCAATGAGTCCTATATGACTTATAAGAACGTATTAAAATAAGTTCATGAGTCACAGGCGACTCATTTCTCTATACAATTTGAGGCAAATTTTTCTGTATGAACGTGACGTGATATTGTTTTAAATCATACTTGGACGTATAGCGTCAACCTATTGTTTACAATGATAAAAGAAAATTTCGCGTTTTTTTATATATTTGTAATTTCAATCACTAAAGAAATTTGCCATAAAAAACTCTAATTCTGTGGACGTGGGGTATTATCAAAATGAGTTGTATGGTTAGGGAAGTTGATAGAAATTGATTGTGTTGTCTTTAAAATTATTATTTTAACATGTATGTAACTCACAATGCATGTAAACATAAAAATGTACAACATATGTTTCTTTTAAAACCTTGAGAAGACGTAATTTTCATCTGCAGCCTTTCATATGTACATATCTTTATGGAAAAGATTTTTTTTACCCTGCTACCCTGCAAAAGTTTGTAGGGTAGCTCAAGTAAATCTGACTCTTGGTCTTACTTGAGACCATAAAACCAGTCTGCATTAGTTGCCATGCAATCTCCTCAATTCATCTACTTTGATCAATACATATTTTTTTTATTTTTATTGTTTTAGCTTAATGCAGTAAACTTTACTTAACTCTAAAAAAATACTGTATATAGCTCTAAGTTTTCATATATTTTGTATGTTTTGGCTTCCTATAATTGAGGGAGGGCACTGTTATTTTCCTATAGCCCTTCGTTGTAGGTCCTTAACAATAATAAATAACTGTAATTCAACCAATCCTCATCGATGTTTTCCTGTAATTATTCCAGGTTCTATCAAGAAGTGTGGGTACAGTAGTCGGCCTCCGCCACTGCCGGACAAAAAGAGGACAGACACGTTTCAGCCGCGAATCAAGTGCAGGTAAGATTATTTGCAGGCACTAACATTTGCCCGCGACTTGGTCAAAGGAGAAGAATTCTGAGAGCTTTTTATAAAATTAAACTCTATATATAAATACATAAGCTGATGAAAAAGCAGATCGGATTTATATCCAAACCGCTTTGCATTGCATTGCATTTTATTTAGTATTTTTTATTGATGCGCCATAAAAACTTTAGTGTATTCCCGTTCGTCCCCTAGACTTCGTCCCCCGAGGGGGACGAACGGGAATTTACAAAAATAATATTTAATTTGTTCCCGATCGTCCCAATCCTAATTCAAGAGAGGACGAATGGGAATATGTTCTTCGATTAGTGCCATTCGTCCCACTAAAAAGATTTGTGCAGAAGCCTACAGCTTATCAAATAAATGACTGTACTACGTATTTAATACTTTAACTGTAAATCCCCTTTTTTCAATCAAAATATTCGAAATTACAACCAAAAATACTGAATTGCACACTAAATTTGAACCGAATCGGTCCAATTCATAATTATTGGTTTAGGTTAGGTTAGAACTGTGACCACAACGCACGAGCCGAGCGAGCGAAGCGAGCGTGCCGCGGCAGCGGCCGGCGAAGTGCCAGAACCGAATCAGTCCTATTCATAATTATTTGTTTAGGTTAGAACTGTGAAAAAGAATTAATAAATTATTCCCATTCGTCCCCCCAAAAAATTTTGAGGGACCATCGGGAAAATAAATAACGAATTCCCGTTCGTCCCCCTCGGGGGACGAAGTCTAGGGGACGAACGGGAATACACGAAAACTTTCATCCTCATTTGTGCCCCCATTAGCAATGATTACCGGGAGAAAACTATCCAAAAAATATTAGGTTACACTCCCAGGTCAGATTAAAAAACCTATCTAGCGAAGTTATCCCCTAATAATTATCTAAATGTCTGGACTTAAAAGAAAAGAAAATGTTTCTTTAACTTTGACTTCTAATATCATCGTGTCTGCCAACCCGCGGTAGACTACAGTGGTGGACTATAGCCTAATCCCTCTCAAAAGGAACTCTGGGCACGCCGCAGTGGGACAATGATGGGTTGATGATGATGATAATAAACATCCTTGTGTAACATTACAGACACTGTCACGAGTGGTACTTGGAGAGCACCAACCACGCCGGCGCCTGCGAGTTCGCCCCGGACTACTTCCGATCCTGCATCAATTGCGTCAGCTGCATCAAGTGTGCTCAGGTAACAGCGTGGAACATAGTTAATTAGCATTCCCTTCTTACTACATAGTCAGTAAGGACATCGTTAGGCCGTCGCCATCTATATACTACGTAATTTTTTTATATTATATTACTTGTGTAACGGTCTTATAATACATACATACGTTTTTATAAGGTGGATGTTAGTGGAAACACCGGGAAGGGGCGTCCTAGATGGACATTCTCCACATATTTCGTAGGAATTAAGGTATAGATCATCTAGCGTGGTGATGTGCGGATTGGTAGATTACAGATACAATTGACACAATTTCTCACGCATACAGATTTTAAGTAGGAGGTAGACAACAGTGGCGATTACTCCACCAGAGCTGAGCTCTTAAATTAATAATAATAATAACAGATTTTCTAGCAATGATTTCCTTTCGCTATGCCTTTGTACACCATATTCCAAAATTATCTTGATTGTACAATTATGTAGTTTGATATGTGTATGTATAATAAATAGATGTAATACATGTATATTGTAACTGTTTCCAGTGTATGTTGTACCACTGCATGTCGGACGCTGAGGGCGACTTCGCGATGCATCCCTGCGCCTGCGCCCCGCCTGACGAGAACTGCGCTAAACGGTACGGGTGTTGTAACGAATAAACTTAAAAACTATTGGAACGACCTCAACAATTCTTTCAGCATTAGAATGCTACATTATCCCTAGGACCATTATTACCATTATCATTATTATTACTATGCGGGAGCCGTAGCGCGTGGCATTCTGTAGTTTCTGCCTACCCCCATGGGAAAAAGGCGTGAGTGTATGTATGTATGGTTGTAGAGATTCGTGCTCATAATATAATTTACTGACGGAGCATAGACTGGAGTACATACCTGACTGTTAGAACTTAGATTCCGCATATAACTGTACTGTAGGATATCTCAGCGGCCGAGAGAGTAAAACTTTCAGTACAGCTCTTTGTGCTCGTTCTAGCGTAGGAAATGGTTTCCAGTGGCTCCACGCCAGCCTGGTATATAGTATCCCAAAATCGATTGGCATAGAGCATAGTAAACTACTTTTAGTACGTAGATATCCGCAGAATTGCGTAATTTTTTACGAAATTACTTTACAGTTTTGGATCAGTAATTTACAGAGCTCATTAATATACATAAGAAAAAAAGTAGGGCCCAAAATGCTACCTTGTGGTACACCGTACGTAATCGGCAGCTCATCACTAACATTTTGGCCGATTTTGACCATTTGAGTACGATTTCTCAAGTAGTCTGTGAAGATTTTCAAGACCACTCCACAGATACCAATACTCTCCATTTCTTTAGCAAGGCTGGTGCAGAAACGGTATCGAAGGCTTTAGATAAGTCGATAAAGATACCCAGAGACACCTTTGCTTTTTATCAAGAATCCTTATAGCGTGGTCGGACAGTGCTATTATAGCGTCTTCGGTATATATACCTTTACGAAAACCAAATTCGTTGGGAGTTATAAATTTAAATATATCAAGTCTTAAAGTTTGCTTTAAAATTTTACACATGTCGCCCGGTCCGATGTAATAAAGGGGGAGTCTATTGCCATCAACCAGGCATGAATCCAAACTAAGCTGCTAGTGAGAATTTCATCGAAAAATCCAATAGTACTTTTCTCGCTCAACAGTCGGACTTACGATCAACGAGGCAGTTTTTAACTGACTTCAACATTTCTCTTGATGATTCTTTATTTATTTGAAAGCTGGTGCTTTCCGTGTAGTCCCATTTGGTCCAGTTCTGACGTTTGAAGTCGGTTATATGTTTGACAGAAATGAATATAATGAATGACGCGTGTACTTGTCGTGCAGATGGATGGGAATAACCCTGCTGAGCCTGCTGGTGCCGTGCCTGTGCTGCTACGTGCCGCTGGGCATGGCGCACGGCGCCGCCCGCGCCGCGCGCCTGGCGGGCGGAGCGCACGCGCCCCCGCGCCGCCGCCCCGCGCCCGACCTCAACTAGACACCACACACTATCATGGACCACTCGCTCACCACCAGCTTTGAAAAACGGCCAATTCAAACGTCGACCTGCTTAATGACGTCTCAATCGACGCAGACGACTAACGATCACGGTAACAAATGTTTGTACGATCTAAACTTACTTGTATTTCGGATCGTTTGTTGTTTCGGGTTAATGCGGGGCACCCACGACATAGGAGAAAATCCTAGTGTGTTTAAATATAACAAAACTATATAATTGCCCATACATCACCAATATATAAAAGCATATTACATATACTATTTAAAAAATTAACTGATAAACGGTCTCTATTTACAATAAAGAAGCCGCATATATAACACTGAAGTTCGACGATGAGAAATATTTCAAATAACACGCGTAATTCGCATTATCATGAATTTATGACATAATGTGCAATGATCAACGAAAATCCGTGTTGTACCCTGTGAATCGAAACTGATTTATTCGAAAACATGAATATCAAATAGTCAAAATCAAACCTAAGTTCACTTAAAAATACATGATGACATACAGAAATAAATCAAACTGAATAGAAAATTATGTAACTGGTTACACATTTGGATCAAAAAGTGCTTAACCGTACCATAAAAAAATTTGACCATTTGAGGAGATCAGAAGTTATTATACCTTTATTATAATTATGGCTTCGATTCCAGCACAAAAATAAGAGGCATAGAAGATGAAAAGTATAAAAAAAGCAAACGCTCGCCCGTAAGATTTTACAAAATGGTGGATTGTGCGAAATTTTAAAACTTGATCGAGATTATCAGAAATATTAGTTTTTGAATAAATGGGACAACTATAAAGGAATGATTTGATGATACGTAAGATTCAAGACAAGAACAATTAAAATATTTAAGCATAAGGACTTGGTATTATAGAATCCACGAAAGACCTTTAATAAGAGAGACGCTTAGTTATGAGAACGAAGAAAATGAGGACAAATGCATCACATCTATGAAAATATTTTATCATTGAAAAAATCACATCGAACCGTAAAGAAACGCGACTATTTGCATTTTACTATGGATACGCTGTTCAGCGTAATAAACGCGCAAACAGATAGTTTAATGCGAAGGAGTTTGAACAAACTCCATTGTTAAATTGCACAATATTTCGAGGTAATTATTTTACAAATACTAGAATGTGTTTTATTATAAGAAATAAGTGTTAATACATGCACAAAAGAAAGACACGAGTGATTTCTTTGCAATAGATGTACGTATTTTTAAATCTGACAACCCATGTTAACAACCCTGTAGTAGGATCAATTTTTTAGTTGGTGAGGTATTACAGAAGGAGGTTCTGTGCCGAAATCTAGTGGAGACAGTGTTGCAAGACATTATTTGATAGCAACACTGATGAGAGCAACAGTGAAGTGACAATGTTGATAAGAGACTTTTATGAGGTGGCAACTTTTTTCTTTCGCTTTTTTATACCCAGTGTCAAATTTATAAGTGTTGCTGTATATGGTGTTGCCACTGTAAGAAATTATTCGGTGTTTTAGCGAATTATATTCGCAACGAATTGCGCTCATCAATTCGCCATGGTTCTTGAATGTAAGTCGTAGTATTGGGCTACATTTAGCTTTTCAATTTATTGTTTATCTCCAGTTCTAGTATATAAAATGTTATACTGTGCCATAAATATGATGACATATTTTTTTTTCGATTTTTTTTACAATTTCTGTCTTCCATGACTTGAACTATTATTTAAAAAAAATGTTGTAAAATGTTGTTTAAATGGTTGGATTTGTTAAAGTCGTGATGAATTAGTATGTCGACAATATATACTATTTGTATTTTAATTGATGTATACATAACAAAGTATACCTATGGTATACACAATAAACATATCCCATTCAATGTTTATATATTTAACATTTTTAAAGGCTTCGTTACTTGTCTAGCCTTAGTTCAAGTAAAACTTAACATTTGATATTTCTGTAAATCATTATTGTTTTTTTTAAATCAAATTTAAAATTTAATTACCATTTTTTTATTTAAATTTAGGCTAGATTTTTTAAAATATTTCTACTATAGATTACGCATTCTTTTTTAATTAGAATTATTTGAAAATACGGGTAGTATTGTTACCTAGACAGCGGCATTTTTTTATTATAATTACTTAAAAATTAATGTGTATTGTACATTTTACTATTCGTGATGTCCTTGAAACAAGCTTCATATTTATTATTAGTGTTAAAATATAGTTGACTTTAATCCGTTGGTTGAAATTAAATATCAATGTTTCAAATAATTATATTGTATGTTTACATAATTATAGTTTTAAGTATAATATTGAAACTTTTTTTCATAAATTCACACATCATATGAACAAAACACATTTCACCATACTAAACCGATGTTGTCTAGTCTATGAATCAGTATTTTTTCTAAAATCATTCACATTATATACTTGTTTGAGTTGAATTCGATAAAATAAAATGACCAAAATGTTTTTGTATATTTATAAATAAGAAAATATTCGCGAAAATGGTTCCGGTTGCCTGTCCACGAGGTGCCACACTCAATCGCAAAATATATCAACAATGTAATAATTATTTCAATTAAAATGAGTATAATATAAAATCTTCTAAGTTTTTGTAAGATAAAAGGGCTCACTTGTGAAAATTTTAAAAGATTTTATATTTCGATTTGTGTTTGCGATTATTTGATCGCAACCATGAATGCGTCAGGATCGAATTCTCTTATTAAAACACAATAAGGACAGTTATAAAAAAAATACTGATGTTTACAGTGTTGCACCTCTTCACAGTTTTAGCCTCAACCTTTTTCGTAAAAATTTGTTACTCCGTACTAAAGTGAAAAAATTTAATATTGTATCAAAATAAGTAAATCAATGTATTCAATGTTT
Source organism: Craniophora ligustri (assembly GCA_905163465.1). Taxonomy (NCBI): domain Eukaryota; kingdom Metazoa; phylum Arthropoda; class Insecta; order Lepidoptera; family Noctuidae; genus Craniophora; species Craniophora ligustri. The sequence goes on from LR990981.1 coordinate 2,301,952, forward strand.
AATTATAAAAATAATGTATTTTAACTGTTTTTTAACGTAAATACAAACATCAAATGGTTGAAACAAATCAATCAGTAATTAGTATATGAAGAGACTTTAAAATATTTACTGTAGAAAATTTTAAGAATAATTAAAATTAAAGTATCTGTGTTTAGTGTCTTTAAGAAGTATTGGTATCAAATTTGATTAAAAACCAAAGTTATGTGTAAAAAAAGGTTTGTGCAAATGCACAACCTGATATGGTTGTTTAATGTACCTATTATAATATATAAATAATCAATAAAAAAAGTTTTTTTATTTATAAATATGTATGTATGACTTTAATCCTACAGGAACAGGACAGGAACCCAAGTTTTCCATGGTTCAATCAATATCAATGGTAAAATTCATTGAAATTGATTCTCAGCTGTTTAGAGCTCATTTTCAAGAGATCTCAAACAGTTCCTAAAGGCGATGCGTCGGTGAATATCATATCAAAAGACCACATTCGCAAATTATCCCATGTATAATTGAGTAGCATCGGTAGTGTGGTTAGGTTAGGTTGGAACTGCGAACCCCTGCGAACGTAACGTGTTTTGCGAATGTGCTCTTTCGAGAATCTGGGAGCACGGTAGTGGCCCCGCCAAGACGAGCAAAGCGAAGCGCAAGGGCACTACCTTCCTTTTCTCAAAGCGCTTCGTCGTTCTTTTTGAACCCTCATAACCTGGGTTGATCTCTATTTTGATCAGATTTGTCATTTATATATTTTTGCTTGACGCATTTTGGATTTGTACCTAAAACGTATACAATATACATGTTTAAATCGTATGTATACGATAAGAAATATTTACATTCGAGTAGAAGGAACATTTCATAAAAATAAAAGTGAAGTCTATCATTGCAACATGAAACATCTGGTACCTACTACTTAAATTATATTATTATATCAGACTTAAATATATGTATATAACAATCTGTCATCATATGTCATCTTTGTGGTATGCAGGGATCGCAGCGCGTAGGATTCTGTAGTTTCTACCTACACCTACCCTCATGGGTAAAAGTAAGCACCTATGTTTCTAAATAATTTATTAAAGTACTTGATTGAAGTGCTTGTAACATTATCCCTTTTTTTATACGAATAAGTTCGATTTGTTTGAGAATTACCGCCAGAACATAATATTCAATTACTTATTTTAAATTGGCAATCTTGCATAAATCACTACAATAAATATACCAACAAATCGGAAATAGAATACTTTTAATTTATAGCTTATAATAAATAGTAACATCGATTGTCCGAGCTGCACAGAATAATTTGAAAATATTTTTTTAATTATGAAATTAATATTAACAAGTTTTTAAATAAATACTTAAATTAGAATTATTTAAAACTATACGGTGATTGTTTTTATTTTATATTCTTGTATACACACCTAAAATTCCACTGAAATATTGTCGAGAAGAAGAAATTTACAAGTAAAGTTCTTTACTTACCGCTATTTCTTTGCAAAAAGATCGTAACGCTGGATCAGAATAGTTTGCTGTATGGCGACAGATTCAGGGAAGAATTTAAAACACTATGTATTTAACATATTTTTAACATCTGTAAACTTTCTGCCAAAATACCTACAAATTAGTTACCTATTTTTGTTTAAACTATCCTAGACTATACAGAAACAATCATTTAGATTTTTTATTAAAATCATCTGAAACCAAAGATAATAGAGCACACGATCAAGATGGCTGACACAATTGGCGATTCTCGCGCTCCATTTGACAGTTCGTTGAGTCGTTCGAAAATTTGCGCCTGAGATATGTTGTGGGGCTGCTCGGGCTCTGTCTCAATTAGTATTGGAGTTATATCCGAGTAGTCTGATGTTGATGGCTTTGTACGACCGGCTGGAAACATAAAAATGGGTAATTAGTTAGTGGTTGGTCTAATATTTATTGCTATAGCTTGTCAAAAGCTTCAAATTTTTTTTTTAATAGAAATAAGGGGGCAAACGGGCAGGAGGCTCACCTGATGGTAAGAATTGACAGACAGTGAATAAAACGTTTCTGAACTGTTTTGTTTTTGCTTTAATATTCAATCAATAATATATCTGTCACCGATCTCACTGGCAAGAAATTTAAAAATCATGTGAAATCTGTTCTTGTCAAGAAAGCCTATTACAAAATTAAGGACTATGTTGACGATGGAAATGTATGGAGTTAAATACGGAAGTGCTTGTGGCCTCCCTGGTACCCTGAGGTTGTTTTTCATTAATATTGTAAAATAATTGTTGTTTTCATTAATATTTTTTGTAAAATCTTACTGTAAATGTTAGGTCAATGTAGTTAATGTCTGAAGAATTATGCATACGGTATTATTTTATTTTGTTCTTACTAATTTGACTATTGACGATTTAAGACATTACATACATTACATTTTTTACATTGACCTCGCACACCATTGCCTGAACATTGTATTCAATACCCATTATTTTAAAAGAGTGTCTATGGAGTTTCTTGCCGGTTCTTCTCCATAAGATCGACTTCTTGGAACCGTGCAACTAGAATCATAACGTTTTAAAAGTGCTTGAAAAAGTTTATTTGAAATAAAAACCTTTTTGATTTTGATTGATAGAGTATAATGATTAGGTACAGCGCGGAAATTCAAATTTAATTTGTTTTGTTTATATACTTAAATTTGAATAACTACTCTATTATGTATTATATAGCCGTGGAAGCCTAGTGGTGGGATCAGCGGACTGAGATGTCAAAGGTCTCGAGTTCAAACCCAAGGCACGCACACTGACTTTTCGGAAGTTATGTGCGTATTTATCACATGCTCAAACGGTGAAGGAAACATCGTGACGAAAGTTGCATGCTTGAGAGATTTTCTCGATGGCGTGTGAAGTCTGCCAACCCGCAGTAGGCTAGCATGGTGGACAATAGGCTAATCCCTTTCAAATGAGAGGAGACCCGTACCCAGCAGTGGAACAATAATGGGTTGATGATGAGCACTCTATTGTGACCAGTAGTAATCAGAATGGGCCCCTAGCCGAGTCCACTCCGGTTCAGGTATTCTATAAGTAAATTAAACTATAAATAATTAAGGATCGTACCTCCAGGCTCTGTTGCAAAGTGCAGAACTGAAGATGGCTTACTCCAACCAAACCTGTAGGGAGAATAATAAATAAATAACTTATATAATACGTATAAACATGGGCGTATTTTTTTATGGTGATAAGTGGGAAAACGAGCATGGGCGGTGGTAAGTGATTACCGCTACCCATGGACTTTTGCAATACCAGAAGGCTTGCATATCCGTTTCCAACCTCTGCCGAACTTGTTTAGGTTTCTTTAAATATGGAATTACTAAATTGACAGCAAATGGAATGCTCGTGCTGTCAGAATAGTCACTCCCCAACGAGCTCTGGTAACTGGCAGCTCGGGCAGCTTAATTTGAGCGAGGAATCTCGCTATCGAGGAATCGCTCTACCTCTCAAAGTATCTTCGGGCGGGCCCAATGAGATTGTTTATTTTTTTAACATTTGTTTGGTCAGTTAGTGTTTAACCACAATCTCACCTAAGTGACGATGTGGTCTAAGATGTAGCACGTTTACCCAAAAGATACCTATTCACTCGTGACTTGAAGACCCCCAAATTATACAGTTATACTCGTCAGTAAATACAGATTTTTTGTAAATGAAATTTGATGCCTGGAAATATCTACTTGTGTAAAGAAACATCCTTAAATAACTCAGGTACATTGTCCATGCCCATTACATAAAACTTTGCTCCAATCTTTGCACAAATATATCTATACCTGTTTCTGGAAGTAACTATTGCTTCATAAACTGTGGACGGCGTCAGACCTCTCACTGTGTAAATGGCACTGTGTATTGGACCTGAAAAAAAACATATGATATTAATATTATAGTAGTATTTTGACTCGATTGCAAAAACAAAACGACTTCCAATGACAGAACTGGATCAAATAGAAATGAGACCACACGAGAAGCAAGACTAAAAAAAGAATCAAAATCGGTTCAGCCAGTCGATAGTTATGAGGTAACAAACTGTTATGAGGTAACAAACTGTTATGAGAACCTCCTAGTTTTATGAAGTCTGCTACAAATTACAGTAGAGGCAAAGTAATTAATCAGCAGGTACACAAACCTTCACTGGAGTCTCCCGGTACCACGATCTTCCTCCAGAGGTTGGCTGGCGGTTCCGTGGTGAAGGCGTCCGGTTCTGGTGTTGCCAACCGACCATAGTATGGTCGCAGCCAAAGATTGTATTCTGGAGAAGAAAATATTCGCTGAGCCAATGTCCTAAGGCCTACCAATTTTGCTTTTGGAAGTTATAGGAACGTCTCTATCAAATGTTCAAACGGTGGAAGAAAAAATTGGAAGGAAATCTGATCATCGTGTGATACTCCAGTGGTGTGACCAGTACTTAGACTGTGTAGTCCAGGGCCTCGAGATTGACACCACTGACTTCGAAGTTATCTGAGCGTGTTTATCATAGGAGTCTTTTATCAGGATGGCCCTGGCCTCTGATATGCCATGGGCGATGATGATGTGTGATGTCAGTCATAGAATTTCGAATCGGTAGCCCAACATCCTAGGGTAGGCACTAAACCATTTTGGGGAGGGCACAGCCCACCCAGCTCCCCCCTCATATTTACGCCTAATTGCCCATGGTAAAGGAAACTCCATTCCTAAGAGGATTTCTTGATGGCGTGTGAAGCCATGATGAAGGCAGCACGCACTGAGCCAGCGCGGGCTAAGCTCTAATTCCTTTCCAATACGAGGAGGCCTGTGGCCCACCAGTGAAACAGAAACAGGGTTTATAATAAAGTTGTTATAGCAAACAATATTCTAATATACGTACCAATGATAGTGGAGTAGGAATCGACTTCCCATATCAGTGTGAAGCTAGTGGCAGAAGGTTTGTTCAGAGCCACGTCCACCTTAAACGACGCAGCGTTCGGCACAGCTGTGTAGAACAGAAGACGGGTTAATAATTGTATCATCTGTAAGCTTCATCTTCTCAAATACTGGTAATCATCATCGTAATTGTTTTCACCGTTATACAAATGATTCAATGATTGACTGTTTATTTCTGTAAATAGATCTTTCAAAGACACTTTTACAAGTCATGTGTAAAATTATTTTAGCATCTAGATGGCTTCGGAATTTCCTAACGGACGACCTCTGAGAAGAAATGCCGAAACTCAGAGAATGATGGTCTCTTATAAAGTCCAAACATTTTTGTTTATAATAATATGTGAGCCTGACGATGTAGGTAAAAGTCTGAGATGGCCTTTAGAAGAAAGCACCAGTGCAGTTTTGAGTTGACCTGTCCATACTGACAGCACGCATATATCAGGCATCGTGTAGCTCAACCATTATTGAGGGAAAATATGTTGGATTACGTGTTAGATTTGGCTTTCAGTCTACGTTCAGACGGAAGCTCTGTGCTCAAAAAATACCTCGTAAAGAAATAACAGCGGAGAAACTCGTCGATTCAAAGCTGCTTAGGGTTTTTGAAGTGCAAACTTCTTTAAGCGCGTTGAGCACTTTTTGGTGATATTTTTTTTAAATTGTTAATTTTTTTTAGACAACCCACTTACAATATTTATTTAATTTGATATAAAATACTTTTCGTCCATTATCAAGTTAGGAGAAGGCCTTTCTCAAAAGGGATCTTAGACTACTAAACAAACTCACCAGTAAGTCTGAACATCAAATCAGCCATGCCAAGTTTGTTCTCCGCTCTGAAGGTGTAGTTACCAAGGTCCTGCTTCCGAACGTTGCGGAATATCAACTGGTGGATGTTGTCTTGAACCATCAGCACTATCCTGCAAGTGGAATATACAGTGTTCAAGAGGAATTACAATATGGTTCTTGGCAGGTGTGTGTAGGTGAAGCCTAGTGGTCTGACCGGTAGTGAACTGCAAGATCAAAGATATGATTTAGAAGGAACATGGGTATTTATTACTTGCTCGTACGGGGTAGGAAATATCGGATTGGTTAAACAGTGGATTGTTTATTATGATTATTAAAAATGTGCAGTAAAGAACTTTGTCAAACATCGGTTACATTGGTCATATACAGTTTACCAACGACCGACTGCTCTTCTCCCCTGCTCCTACCTCGTTACACCCATGACTCACCTATGAGCAAAAGAAGTACTGACAAACAACCAAAGAGTAAGAAGTCTTGGATTCAATTCTCAGGTCGACCAAAGTACTAGTGTTATTGGATATTCTATGAAATTCTCAGTAGCAACTCGGAATTTTGTACCCGGTTGATGGCGTTAGGCTCGCCCCCTATTACATAGGGGCGTAACTATACACATCTGCCTAACCCTTCGTGGACGACAGGCAATGCCGATTTAGAGGACTGGAGGCCTCGGGGCAAAAAAGGAGTGGAGGCTACAATTTTCTTTCCAAATAAAATGGTCGATTTTTTTTCGGCCATTTTTTTTCTGTAGTATATGGGGGGGCCTTCTTTTGTGGAGGCCCCGAGGCTGTAGCACTGGTTGCTCTCCCCTAAATCCGGCTCTGATGACAGGCGTGGTCATATGTTAGGTTATAATGTATAGTATCAACTAGCATACCTATCGTCAGTCTTCACAGGTCTTCCGTCCCTGTACCAAGCGGTCCTGGCAGGAGGTGCTGCGAACTCCAGTTTAGCAGCCAGCGCCGCCCGAAGTCCTACAGCAGTGTGCACGTACGTGCGGTCTGATGTGACTACCGGCGCATCTAGGAAGATAGGATACTTTGATGACTGTGCAAATGAAACGGTATATACGAGCCTTAAATTTTATACCACGACGGGGGCAAACGAGCTTACTTCTTGCCCACCCTCATCACACGACCTATTGCCCCTGCTGGGGTTCGGATCTGGGTCCATTACGATAGAAGGCAGCATTAACACCGCCGCGCTAATTGGGTAATCAAATATTTAACAACTAGTTATGTAACACTTATAAACTTCGTATTAAAACCTTATATAATAAATTTACAATGTGTACTGACTGGCATAATACAAATAGGAAACAAAAGGAATTTTAACATCTACTTTCTCCGGTAACGAAATCATAGCGCGATTCAGAAAATGAACCATAATGCACAACACCATCTAGTTAGGTTGGTGGAACTAAATGTCTCAAACACATATGAATGTGGAATATCTAATTACTATACCAAAAACCAATTCAGTATAGAATTCGACCCTCTTAAAGTAAAGCAATAGATCTGAAGCCAACTCACCTTGTATAACAACTGTGATGGAGGCTCTAGCCGGCTCCCCTACTCCGTTGTTGGCGATGCATTCGTACACGCCGGCCAGGAGACGGTGTTCAGCCCTGAACCTGATACGGGAACGGTGTTCCAGTAGCTCCATAGGTTCACCCTGGCGAGAACACCGTGAAATTACAAAACATGCTGCGGAGATAATAATAATAATATTCTTTATTGATATAAATTGGTACAATTACATTATTGGATTCTCTAACGCCTGCGCTAGTAAAGACTGTGTTGCAGATGTTAGTGTCATCCCCTTAGATAAATTGACAGTATATTAATAGAACTTTATAATAGTAATTTCATAATTTAAAAAATAGAAACACTTTTAATTAACTAAGCACGCCCATAGATGTGTGTGATTAAAACGATATTTGGAAACGGATGTTCTAACTTACGTTCTTCCTCCAGTCAACGATGGGTGCTGGAGTCCCGGTGGTTTGACATCCGATGTCAACGTATTCTCCTTTGCGGACCTCCAAAAACCCGTCTTCAGGTACGGTCTTTATCGTGGGCCCGTCTGAAATTGACGTCACAATGAATGGGACCACACAATAAATGGGTAAGATAGTTTTTAAAATTACTGTTACGGACACAATCGTCCACTGTTCTTTATTTTCATTCATGATCATAAAAAATAAGTGTTAGGGACACAATTGTCCACTGATATGTACTTGTGCTTATTCTGCAAAAATAGGTGTTAAGGACACAATCATCCATTGTAATTTTCTTTTGTTTAACTTTCTTTACACGCGGAGAATGCGGTGAGTCCCTCTCACCGCATTTCCCAGATCATTTTGCCTTTTGTATCGCTATAACTATCACATAATTTACAATTACTAACTACGCGGCCGAAGTCGCGGTAAAAATAGGTTATTTGTCACTTACATAGTACTTCAATAGAGTGCGTTTGTCTGATAGGACCCCATGGCTCCGGCCTTATAATCTGAAAAATAAAACAACAAATATACAGAGAAAAAATTATAAATGCATACTATTAAGCCTATTGTCCCCAAGTGTAGTAAAGTACATTGTACATCCACGTTTCTCCGGTATATTTTAGGTTCCACGTCATTTGCCATCAAACGGGCACGAATCCAAACTCCGAGCTGCAACTGAGAATTTAATAGTAAAATTCAATAAAACTTTGCTCGACCTGGGAAACGAATCCAAGTCCTCTTGCTCAGCAGTCGCACTTACTTACGATCACAAGACTACCGAGCTAAATTAATAAAGATAATCATTATTGTCGGAACTGGTGCTTCCCGTGTGGTCCCATATCAATTTGGTCCAGTCCTGACATTTGAAATCGGTGTCTTTTGACAGAATTAAGAAACCTACATAAGACGGTATATACACGTTATGGTATGGCCTCTATACGTTGTAGGTATTAGTTATGCGGCAGCCGGCAGGGTGGTCATTTAATTACCCTGCACTAAGTGCCGACTATTGAGCTAACTACATACTTCCTTTGCATAAGATGAACGTCTACAGTTACATACTCTGAAACGGTTTTAATGTTTACGGAGGAATGCCAGAACTGGGGAAGTAGGTCATAATGTCATGAAGTATATTGTCAGTGTGCGGAGAGACAACGATCTGACATGTAGGCAATTAATTATGGTTTTATTCAAAGGCATGCACCCCCGACTTGACAAAAGCATGTGATTTATTATTACTATACTACACGTAGGCTAAAATATTATTTATTGATTCTAAATGCAACAGCATTTTTAGCAACACCAGTACAGTACCATCTTCTTCAAACTGTTTACGGGTTACAGGGCCATTAGCCGGGTCGACGGGTCTCCTCTAATTTGTTAAGTCCACAGTGGCCAAGCCTTAATAGAAGTTGAGACCTTCGACATAACAGTTTACCGGTGGGTAACACACCACTAAGCTATAACAGCTTTTTAGCAATGACAGTATACTACACTGTCAATTAAAGGCTACTCTTTATACTCTATAAACAAAAGACCTAGTGGAGTGTGCAGTCGAAAGTCGCGAGTTCGACCCCAACTCACCACGGACTTTTCGTAAGTTACGTGCGTAGGTATTTATCACATGCTCAAACGGTGAAGGAAAACATCGAGAGGAAACCTGCATGCCTGAGAGATTCGATAGCGTGAGAAGTCTGCAAACTCGTAGTAAGTTAGCGTGGTAGACTATAGCCTAATCCCTCTCAAAAGGAGAGGAGACCCATGCGCAGCAGTGGGGCGATAAAAATGGATTGACGTCTTTGACAATGACTCGATGATTAATAAGAGTATAATAATATCTCTGTGCCCTTTTGTTCATAAATTGTCATCTATTGTTGTGCCTACAAGAAAATGTATTTCAATGCCAACTAAGACAACCCACATCGTGTGTCGGAAACAAAATACGCAGCTCAGTAACAAAGGAGTTAGTACAAATTGATTAATTGCATAATTGGACAAGCTTGAGAGCTAAAACTGAAACGGACATCGCGCGTAGAGCGGGGATAAATTGATATTTTTGTTATCGATATTTACGTTCATATTTTCTTGTCTTCAAATAAACTGACATTAATTTTTTCGAGACCGATTGCCGATTCATGACATACAGAACTCTTTTTAGAGGCAAGGGCAAGACATTCTGCCTAAGTAAGCGTGCTTCATCTTAGACCACATCGTCACTTACCATCAGGTGAGATAGTGGTCAAACGCTGACCTATAAACGATAATAAAAAAAACCCCTTTGACGCCTATCTACAATTAGTAGTAATGAAATCTACCTACCGATATAAAATTTAAGTTAACCGAAAAGCCAGGAAACTGTCTGTTTTATTGTTATGTACTGACAACTCATTTTCATCTTCTCATTAAATGAGGGATGTGTATAAAGATGTACTTATATGAGAGTCCCAAAATGTGGTTTAAGCTCTGGCCTAAGCTCATATGTTGTGATTCAACCCATGTTTCTCCTAACAAATTTTCAAACCCTTGACCACCCTTCATCCAAAAATGGTAGCAGGATTATCCTGCTACCATTTTTGGATGTATAGCTACACACAATTTAAGAAGGAGAATTGTTTATTCTATGTTCTCTAGAAACTTATATAACCGGATTCTTGAACTGCCCTAAAACTACCTCATTGGTTTTAAGCCCATAATCAAATCATACAGCAATGGGGCCCCTAAACAGATTATAATTTTGAAAGGCTTCAGTAAAATATTTCTGTGGTTATTTATTAACACTTAATGTTGACATAAATATATATTTTAATAATGATTTATTAAAATTATTTTTTGAAAGCTTTTTATCATCAACTTTTATATTATTATATATTATATCAACTTTTATATACGAATAAGCTGAAAGGATTAGTTAGCTGAAGCGGTCGTAGATAGAGCCTGTAGAATGTATAGCCATTGCACCATCAGCTAGCTGCTAGAGGAAGTTACTTGAGCTCCAAGCACCAGAAAACTAAAGATAACGGTCTTGCAAATACTATAGTGGCCCTTTCCATTAAATCTATGTCGCAATCACAAATTTTCTAGTCCAGAGCAAAGAGGTGACAAGAGCTTTCCAAAAGAAAAAAAATTAAGTCATAGTAAAATGTGGGAAGAACAATAATTAAAATACAAATAGTATTTTAACATAAAGCTGGAACCCGCAACTTCTGATTATCAATGCTGAATAAGTGACTGATGTGGTGGAATATGGAATTTTGATTTCTACCAATATAAAAACATCTTTGTAATAAACAGACAAAAGAAATCCTTGACTTCTTCAATTCTACTTCAAAAATATTTTCGAAAATATCAATAAAAGTCCTTTGTATCGATACCTCGATATCTCTCATAGTCACATCACTAATAACGAATTACAAATAGTTAAGATCGAAGGGCGGCAGTCTTTGGATCAGTTGAAATTAATTGGTATCCCCGATGGTACACTCTTTTTATTGTTTTGTTTGCAATTAATCGTGGAGTTACAATTTAAAATTGTTAGGTACCTACTTCAATACTTTGAAGTATCGTAGTTCCGTTCACAATTGACTTTTTGAATTATTATTTGTGATAAATGAATAAAGCTGTGGTAGCCTAGCGGAGTGACCAGTGGACTGAGATGTCAGAGGTCTCGAGTTCGAACCCAAGGGCACGCACCACTGACTTTTTGGAAGTTATGTGCGTATTTATCACACGCTCAAACGGTGAAGGAAAACATCGTGAGGAAACCTGCATGCTTGAGAGAATTCTCGATGGCATGTGAAGTCTGCCAACCCGCAGTAGGTTAGCGTGGTGGACTATGGCCTAATCCCTCTCAATTGAGAGGAGACCCGTGCCCAGCAGTGGGACATTAATGGGTTGATGATGATGATGATGATGAAATGAACATAGTATATAAGCATGTGTTTTATAACAAAACTATTTTTCGCATCGACTATTTGTAGAATTTCTGTTAAAGTTTAAAAATACATAAAAAAACCATGGACCTAAAAAAATGTTTTTTAGGTCCATGAAAAAAACTATATTTATTTTAAATTCAAAACCTCAACTGTGCCTTATTTACGCAGTATATTATTTTACCAATTGAACCCATATTGTAACCAAGACATCTTGTAAATAATACCTATTTGAGCAAGGGTCCCAAACGCTAAGTTGCTCAATAATAATTAACTATTTGACAGTTGTGTATCCTATTACTTTACTTTAGTTACAGAATTATAATCATTAATATCATCAATACAACCCTCACATTGCATACAATTGGATTGAATGACTTTTTCATGAAATAGACAATCAATACAGTTACCTATTACAGGCGCGAATCATATTTTGTTCAATGTAAAGCCTGAAAAATACCGGCAAATTGCAAAAAACGTACGAAAATTTGAATTTCGCGGGCTAGCGTGGAGCTTCCACCTTAAATAAAAATTTCTTGTCACGACAGCAACAAAAAAACGCCACGTGCTAGAATGCATACATACACTTTTGCTTCGTCCACATTCATACAAGCGCAATGTAAATATCCATGTATTATATGAATCTTTTGAGTAGGGCTTTCTTACTACGCAGTGTAGGGCATATCGCTTATTATCGTATCCTGTTTTCCGTGAACAGCTGTCCAGATAATGGGTAATTGGGTTTTTCGACAGCGGCTCTGAGTTTGGACTTCCCCCGTTACAAATTGCGCTGTTAAAAAGGGGGGCCCACTTTACCGTGAAACTTAAATCTTGATCCATCTTTTTTACCTACATAAACTTGAGTATATGTCCTATTTTCCCTATGGACCATAAAAAAAATGGCTACTTGCAAAAAATATTAAAATTTTGAAAAAATAGCTCGGCCTTATTAATTAATTATCTTGGTACTTGATTACTAGTAATGTACATTGCGTTTTTATTATTATTATTATCAATTGGTAAAGTCCTACCTCACAAGTATAGTCCGCAGTGTCCTGCGCCTGCAGCGAGTCCACCTGCAGGCTGTAGTTGGAATGCATCCTAACCCGGGGCGGCAGGATCTCGTGGGGCGTGTGACTGTCGCCCAGGAGCGTCCTGTCTTTATACCATCGCACACGGAGCTTAGTCTCTGTAAAATGTGCAAGGAAATCATTAAGGAAGCCATCTTCGACGAGATATCTAATATATAAAATTCTCGTGTCACAGTTTTCGTTGCCATACTCCTCCGAAACGGCTTGACCGATTCTCATGAAATTTTGTGAGCATATTGAGTAGGTCTGAGAATCGGCTAACATCTATTTGTCATACCCCTTAGTGATAAGGGTTGTCCACCAACCCCTATAATGTGGCAAAACAACGTTTGCTGGGTCAGCTAGTAGGTACATATAATTCTCTCGAAAAAAAACCGACTTCTAGGTCAGAACTAGACCAAATAGAAATGGGACCACACGGGAAGCACCAGCTTTCAAATAAAAAAAGAATTATCAAAATCGGTTCAGTTGAAAGTTCATCATCATCATCAACCCATTATTTTCCCACTGCTAGGCACGGATCTCCTCTCATTTGAGAGGGATTAGGCTATAGTCCACCACGCTAGCCTACTGCGGGTTGGTAGACTTCACATGCTATCGAGAAAATCTCTCAAGCATGTAGGTTTCCTCACGATGTTTTCCTTCACCGTTTGAGCATGTGATAAATACGCACATAACTTCCGAAAACTCAGTGGTGCGTGCCCGGGTTTGAACTCGAGACCTTTGACATGTCAGTCCACTGGTCACGCTCCTAGGCCACCACAGCTCAAACACTCACAGTTGAAAGTTATGAGGTAACAAACATAAACAAACATACAGTCGAAATGTTAAGATTATTTTTTGAAGTCGGTTAATTATATGTATTCTATGTTAAAGTATACTTACTATTGTTACAGTTTAAACTACATATGTTTTTTATACGATCTTCGTCCTGTTTAATGTCTCACAGCTGGGCTCGGGTCTCCTCTCATTTGAGAGGGACTAGGCTAGACTAGACTAGATGGTATAGTTCACCTAGTCTAGAACGAATTGGCAAACCATGGATGTACTACGCCGTCGAATCGCCATATTATTAAGCTCGTGCAACTTTTCTCATGATGTTTATTTTTACCATTCAAGCAAATGAATTTATTTTTACTTTATTTAATATATGTAAATTCACTACATTTATATGGCGTATACTATTTAATGTTAATATTATCACAAGCTCAAACGGTGAAGGAAAACATCGTGAGGTAACCTGCATGCTTAAGAGATTTTCTTGATGGCATGTGAAGTCTGCCAACCCGCAGTAGGCTAGCGTGGTGCCGTGGTGGACTATAGCCTAATCCCTCTCAAATGAGAGGAGACCCGTGCCCAGCAGTGGGACGTTAATGGGTTGATGATGATGATACTATTTAATAGACGGTGGTTCAGAGACCAGGTTGTTTGTGCTTCATGTATTATTTTATGAATGCCTAACCAAGTCCTTCAGCCGCGCAATTTAGATCTAAAATAAATGAGAAAATAATAACCAACCAATGAAATTTTAAAATGTTAAAATTAGGACAATATTGGCTTGAACATTGTCATATATCGAAGAATCTAGATACGACATAAGAAATGGTATTGTCTGAACAATGATTAACTAAAATGCCTTACTACTGTGGGGTCGTCGGCATCAATGGGAGTACAATTGGAGTATAAAGACGAGGATCCACGCTCCTTCCTGCCATCTTACCGCGGCCAACAAGCGTAGGAACAAGCATGATGGAAAATATGTGTGCTCATGGAGAAGGTATAAGGTAAGTCAGAGAAAAAAATAATTTTAAAATGATTTGGACTTTGAACTTTCAAATAATGGTATGTTAGGATGATTTTGGCATGTAGAGTAGATTGTATCATCATCAATCATCAACCCAATTATTGTTCCACTGCTGGCCATGGTTCTCCTCTCATTTAAGAGAGATCAGACTATGGTCCACCACGCTAGCCTAGTCCAGGTTGCTAGACTTTACATACCATCAAAAGAATCTGTCAAGCATGCAGGTTTCCTCACTATGATTTCCTTCACCGTTTGAGCCTGTGATGAATACGCACGAAAATTTCGAAAAGCCAGTGGGCGCACCACTGGATTGAACTCGAGACCTTTGACTTCACACTGATCAACTATTAGGTTATCACAGCTACATCATATTTGAATTATACTGAATTATTGTATGGTAAGATGATTTATGTCTTTAAATCATAAAAAAGACTTAAAAAAAACAGCAATGTTGACAAAACATTTTATAAACTTGTTGCGACCACCCCAAGATTTTTAATATCAAGTTTTTTAGTTACAAAATACAAAATCTAACTAGTTTAATTGGTTAAAACGTAAAATAAACTACAGTAGGTACTTAATATCATAAAATAAACCCAAAAATAATACCACATCCACGGCTACATAGCTGTATGTAATCGATCTAATCTTCCTACTGCGTCCACGGTACGTGTTGAACACAAAAATATATCGCTTTTGTGTTTCAAATGATTTATCGACAGACATAGGGGCACTTTCATGTGTTATCTGAATCTGGCTGTACTAATGTATGGTGGGCATACCGTATACCGGTTTTGACGATAATTAGGGATATGGTCGTTTGCAAGGGGGCTGTGAAGTTTCAAGGTTATTTTATTATGCGAATGTTGCGCACTTTGTATCTATAGATATAATTATAATTAACTGGCGTCTCGACCTGGCTTCACACGTGTTATGTACATCTTTTTTCTAGTAATAAAAATAGCCTATGTTACTCAGAGATAATGTAGCATTCAATTAAAGAATTTTCGAAATTAGTTCAGTAGTTTTTGAGTTTATTCGTTAATCTTTCCTCTTTATTATATTAAGCAAAGATTACTTGCTTCTATTGACTGATTCAGTGATTTATCAATGCGCCCCACTAAACCAAGTTTGTAGAACAGTTATTTTGAAATGTTAGCCGGTGATACGAAAAATTAATCCACTCATAAAGTGGTATAATAAGAAATGAATTATTTTATGGAAGCTCGCTATTCCAGTATCTGTGTTTGGGTCTGATTAAAATAAAAATAAGCGCACTTCGGCGTTTTAGAAAATTGTATAATTAAGAAAGTGAAATAGAAATTGAAAATTGAACTAATATCTATTATAAGGGGTTTTAAGAGTCCATACCTCAAAAGAAAAATAGCAGTCTTATAGACCGTTGTGATTGCGTGGAAGTATCAAGTTAATATCAAATAATAATTTACAAAATACCGTCGCAAATCATTAGTAAGTCAAAACCTTCATTGCCTCGACAATTTTCTGGCTGGTAACTATTGTTGATCCTGGCTTAAAGTCCAAGATCCCAGGGCCGCCAGACGTCACGTATTTTCTGACGATCGAAATGTGGATTATTGAGTAGTGCTAGTATGTACTAAGAACCCATGCCTACCAGCTATCTTGCCTAGTGGGCCAATTTTCAGGTATCAGGTAATCAAGGTACATACAAATATTACTTACCTCAGAAAATACGTGACGTTTGGCGGCCCTGGGATCTTACTCTATTACCGATGTTGCAGTAGTAAGGACTTAGTGTGGCGGGTTTGGCCTAGAATTTGCCCAAAGGTACGGATAAAAAACAACAAATTTAGTTCATCATTTGCGGTTATATCACAAGAAAAAATAACTGGCTCTTAATAATAATGTCCAGATGTCTAGATATGTATGTACTGCCTTGCTTTTAATGCATTGTCTGACGTCATCACTTCATTAAGCTATAGCAATGCGCATGCGTATGCCCTGAATAATTTCATTTTGTTCTCTTTACGATTCGGTGATAACCATCGGATGAAGCATCCGTTTTATTTCACATCTGTTGCATATCGTGTGTATAATGTATGTATGTAGAAATTTTATGTCATTTGGCGTTGGGGTACCTTGTCCTCTTTGCCACGGGTCGCAAAGATCCTGGCACGGATGAGAGATTATATTTGTATCATTTAGAGTGTTTTGTATCATTTCTGGATCCGCAGTTAAAATATTACTTTGCTTAAAGACATTATGTTTTCTTAAGTTTTTAACCGACTTCAAAAAAGGAGGAGGTTCTTAATTCGACGGTTTTTTTTTTTGTTCGTCTCCTCAGAGCTTTCGTCTGAGTGACGTTGATGATCTTTTTTTATTTGTAAGTTGGTGCTTCCGTGTAATCCCATTTCAATTTCGTCAAATTCTAACATTTAAAGTCGTTTTTTTGAGAATTATTTTTTAACATCCGCTACATGTTGAAAATGTAACTGACTTTGTTATTGTTTAATGTAGAGAATTGTTCTAATAATTGTAATTTTACTATAATTAGTACAACTAATATTTTGCATGCCAACAATGCGGGTGAAATATGTCTTGCGTTGTAACTTAATTTTACATCTCATGTATCCACCATATTCTAGGCAAATAAATGATTTGATTTGAGTCGAATGCTAACGGTAGGTACCTAGTTAAAAAATCTCTAAAGGTAGGTAGTTAAATCAATTCTATTCTATTATCTAGTCTTAGGACGTGGAATATCCCAATATTGTGGGCTAATTTATGAGATAGAGAATGAAAACATGAAACAAGAAGATGTACCCATAGCGTGTTTGTTTATATTATACTAAATTATAAATGATTATAACAATAGTATGAAATGAGGCTTAACGCACGCAGCAATTTGTTCTAATGAAATGTTTTTTTATTATTGAAGTTTAGTTTTTAAGCTGCGTGCATACTATCGAAAAGAAATATGTAGCTATAGTTACGTCGGAGTCGGTCCCCGTAAGTCGTGGACTTAAGAAAAGATAATTGAATCTGTTGGTGAATGAACGAAAATAAACTGGAATATTGTGACATTCACTACTTATAAATTTTGAAATAAACGTCACAATGGTACGCCTGATGTTAAGCGGCACTGCGATTTACGACAGAGCGCGCTTACCTAGAAGGTACGAAGTCGGTGCCGGTGCCTGGTTTAAAGCCACCCCGCTCAAGATCACGCGCAATGGGTGTATATACCTTTACATTTGACTTGGCATCGTCTTTATACCTTTAAAACTAAAAAGAAGTTAAAACTGTATTAAGTTATTTTTTACTTTTTAGTTTTGAACACGGTTTTTTTAAACGAACTTTTTTATTATAAACTCAATGAAATAACACGTCAGTCCCCCCCCCCCCCGTGCCAGAGGGCTGTAAAGGATCCTAGTAATATCCTAGGCAACGAGGCTTGTATTACGGATACTATATAGTTGGTTGATATACTACATATATTATTTTTTTTGTAAATACATACATATTATACATAGCTACATCCATGATACAAATGATCACGCTTATCACACAAACATATGGCCCGACCGGGATTTGAGCCCGGGACCCGTAGTACAGAAGGCAGTGTTAACTACCACTGGACTAACTGGGTCGTCTGTATACCTCGATAAAATCCATAAACAGTAATATATTTCAAATGTCTAATATGCTCAATATTATACGTGTAAGAAAACAATACAAAAATGACATAATTAACAATTTAAATTATCTTTCTTTATTCATAATATCAGTTAAATAAAACGCGGCCTGTCTGCACCAAGCTTTACAAAACATATCGTAGGAAAAAGATAATGATTTAATAAGATCTAGTAAGTAAATAACTACATAATGATATATTTCCGCGGTATTTTCACGGCGTTTTAAAATTAAAGGGCCATATAGAGCGGTTGGTATCAATTTTAAGTGTTATGTAATTATGTACTTATTTAAATATTGTTGCTTTAACTATTCTTACTGTGAGACATACCATCACGCCTGCAGTCTCCAGAAGAGTGGTAGGCAGAGGTGTACTAAATTACACCCATTATGCGCCGGTATGTTTTAGTTCGCATGCAATATAAGGGGCGATCCTATTGCCATCAACCGGGCACGAAACCAAACTCCGAGCTGCGACTTAGATTTTTTTAGAAAATCCAATAACATAGCTTGACCTGGGAAACGAACTAAAGACCTCTCGCTAAACAGTCGCACTTCGACTAACGAGGCAGTTTATATAAACAAGATCAATATTACCCTCCTTTAACTATTGATAGTTATGATATTCATTAAGTTACTTTTAACTGGTCCATACACTTAATTCTTCAACACGAGTCAAAATAAACAAGAATTGTTACATTATTCAAGTATTTGAATAATGTAACAATTCTTGTTTATTTTATACAAAATAAGGTTCAAAATACAATAAAAAAATGTTTCGATCTTTTGTAATGCTAATGAGATCGTATAGCGCTTGTAGGGTGAAGGCACCGGTTTTCATCCATCACGAGGCATTTATTTATTTAGTTTTAGAAAACGTTGCACCACACTAGAATTTTCTCCTGTGTCATGGTGCGTTTACAAACACAAGTTTTCACATACACAAACACAAACATGGAACAATTACCTGTAGATCGTACAAATATTTGCTCCGTGCGGGGATCGGACCCGTGACCCGTGATGAAGCCGATCGCTAAGCCACTGCGCCGAGTCGTCAGATTAAAAGGAATTTTGAAAGAACAAGTTTTCAATTGCTGAGTGTAGAGTGTTTACGTTTCAATGTTTGGGTAATTTAATTAAGCATAACACCACTTTATTATGAGAAAGGTTTTTGTTTAAAAAAAGGTTATGTGTTTGTGTTCTTTGTTTAATTAGGATTGATTTTGTTTATCTTTTGATTCTATTACTTATGGTGTTGTAAGTACATTGTCAAGTATTTATTTTAGTACCTCGCATTTTTATGGTGATAAGGGGGCTAACGAGCAGGCGGCTCACCTGATGGTAAGTGATCACCGCCGCCCATAGATATTTGCAACGCCAGAGGCTTGCAAATGCGTTGCCAAACCCCTTAGAAACTGTTCAGCTTTCTTAAAATAGGGAGTTACTGAACTGACAGCAAACGGAATTCCCATGCCGTCAGAATAGTCACTGCCCCAATGAGCTCTGGTAACCTAACTCACTCGCAGAAAGACAACTATTGTTGATTCACTGCGGTGTTCTGTAAGGCAGAGGTACTTCCCCAGTCGGGCAGCTCAATTTGAGCGAGAAATCGCGCTATGCCCTACCTCCTACTATAGTAGTAGTATATTATCTACATATTTTACATAAAAATCGCTTATTCTAAGAATAATATAAGTATAAGATAACTGAAACAAAACTACTTAGAACCCATTTTAATACTAACGTTTCAGATCGGATGGTCACTCGGTAATGAATAGTTTTATTTCAATGTCTAACTCACAAGATTAAAAAATCAGGAATCAAAATAATTCATTTATAGTAAAAAAGAACTATTTTGCTATAAAAGATCTACACCTATTTCATACATACAATACATATACCTCTTCTTATAGTAGCGGTTTCTATGTTGGTCATTTTGACAGGTCATTCGGCCGTAAAGTCGACAACTACGTTTGAAGGTACAATGCGCTCGTATTTTACATAAATAACAAATAAATACTGTTTTGATGATTTATTTGTGTTCACGAGTAATAACTCTCAACTCACGATTATTGGTCTGATATCGACTATATATTTTTCGAGAATAATAAAAAATCATATCACATGTCGCTAGTAAACAATTTTATATCAAAATACTGTCTAAAAACTGGTGCTTACTCCCTACTCAAATTCGGATTGCTCTGGCAGCTGCATTGCATCCATCAGTCTGATTAATTGACAGACTATCAGATTAAGTCACAACTATTGTCAAAACTAATTTATTAACACTGGTATAACATTAATATCAGGGCTTACTGGCAACACTGAGTTACGGCAATCTGGCTGGGGCATTGTAATGGGAATTTCCCACTTGCGCTATTGCCACTAGTATAAGTTTCTTGCGCGAATAGATACATATTTGCAAAAAAAAATTAAGTATTTAATTTGTATTAGATACATTGTTTTTTTTTTTTTTTGTAGTCACGTTTTGCACGTCAAATATTGACTTTTTATAAGTTGGGTTACATAGTTGAGATCTCATTTACACAAAAACAGCTTATGGTAGACGCTGGTGATTATGTAGCTTCGTGAAACATTATTTTAAATCATATAGTTAAGTAGTATTAATATTATTATCAATTCATCATTCCACAGACTCCTCACGCCATCGAGAAATTGTCTCAGGCATGCAGGTTTCCTCACAATATTTTCCTTCACCGTTTGAGCTTGCGATAAATACGCATGTAAGTTCAAGAAGTCAGTGGTGCTCGCACGTTTTAGATGAATTCTCGAGCATTCTCTGGGCGAGTGGATCTCAGGATCACAGTAAAGGAGGTTGTCACTGCGCAGTCTTTATAATATTAGTTTAGATATTATTATATATACAATAATATGTATGTCAACAAAATTTTGACGACCCAATGAGTGCAATGGTGGGTATGAAGTCTGCCTTCTGTGATATGGGTCCTGCGTTTGTGTGATGAGCAAGAATATTTGAACTGAGACATGTCTCAGTTCTATGATATTCAGTGAGATGTGTCTAATAAATGTCGTACCCATTTACGACAAAAAAAAAGGTAGGTACTTAGTGTGTCAACCAATAACCATCTAGTATCCGTAACATAAGCTCCGTTGCTTAGCTCGGAACTAGATGGCGCTGTGTCATAATGTCCGGACATATAATAATTATGAAGGTATGTAATATGAAAGTCAAGATAACTCACCATTTTCATCAATATAGCAGGGTAGTAGCACTGTGTCGTTTTCATAAGTCTTTACCGTTACTGGTACACTTTTAAACGGTTTCTCACTGTTCACTGTGTTTTGTGTAAATATAAACAACACTATACATGATAACCGCTTCATTTTCATGTATTTTTTATAATATTATTACGTATCTGAAGATAAACGTAAACATTTATAGGTAATAACTAATCAGAAAATAGCATCTAGTTTTTCGAATTTGTTGAGGGAAGTAAAAATAATGCTAGGGACATTTTAATTGGTAATTATAATAACATTGTAATAAATTATCTATTTAAATATTAAGTTGGTTTATGTAAGTTTAAAAAACACAAATACTATTTTTTGCGAAATTACAACCCGCTTCAAATACTATTTTTATCTATTTTTCGCACCAATCCAACTAAAATGTACTACAGAAAAGCTTAGCAGGGTTCAGCTGGTTTATTGTAACAGTATTTGAATTAATAACTATTTATATATAAATAAAATGGCTGTCTAGTAGATATATATCCTTCCTGGAATAAAAAATTTAATTTCACAATTCGTCATCAGAGAATAAGTGGCGAAAAATTAAGTAAAAGAGCGCGCCAAATTTAATTTTCGAATAAACTGATCATCAGCAAAGAGGACGGATATACAGACAGTGACGAAACTATATTTTTGCTTTTATTTTTGTATTGTCTGTGTTTCGGTCGTTGGAATTATAGGATTCACGGTCTGCCGCCTATAATTTAGTACTTTGAAGCCTTTTATTTTGAAAGAAATTATCAGAAATAAGTTAATTCTATCTACTTTATATTATATATAATTCTCTATTTAAGTAAAGATAGTTGTCAAGATATCTGAACGCATCTTTCCTCACTACGATTATTACAAACTTAGTAAGTTACGTAGTTTCGCGAATTTAAGATAACTCTATCATTTGTATAGGTAACTACTTTTATTGTTCAATAAATAAATAATTAAAAATATCCCAATAATATCTAATAATTAATCATTAAAAAAAGGTTGCAAGCCACATAGCATTATCATCACTAAGTAGTTATATTACAATTATCACAGAGCACAAATAAAAATTTACAACGTACAATTAAATTACCGATTTACCGATATAAATCGTGGATTGGGTACGAGCGTTTTATTATTAATTGGTGTTGTAACTAAACGCGCGCGAATTGGCGGGAATCCCGAGTGGAACTGTCATTGCTGGCGCATGCGCGATGCGCGCCATGATTGTCGAGGCGGCTACACAATGGGAGCAAATAATAAAAGATATCCATAACAATATTATAAATACTTCCGTATGTTACCTCTTCACGCTATAACCTACATTTCGGACTAGTAGAGTTAAATAAAAAAAATATTTTATTTCAATATTTAATATTCGCATATACTATAAGTAGGTAATTTAATTTGAAATTCGTTTGAATACGATTATTGATTCTTATTGTATATCTAAATAAAATACTAAATCTAAATACAACCACTGAATAGAAACGCATTTGAACGCAACTGTCATTTGAGTCTACTTTGTTCAGTATTGTTGTAGTCTTAGGTAGGTACATATTTGACAGATTTTGACCACACGCTTTAGGAAATAACAGTCGAAACAATATGACAGGGCAGCAAATGAATCAATAGAGTTCATACTATGGATGAGAAAGCATACTCAACTTAGCACATCTACTCCGGATTTTATAGTAATCACAAACCTGTTAAACAAAATGACCACCAACTTGTTTCGGGTTCTGAATTAAGACTTAAATTGATTTTGGGAGATTCGATGTCTATTACTTTGAGATCTGATACTTGTACCTAAAATAACTAAAACAGCCCCGTCTGGCTGAAACAAAGTTATTATGGATTAGGGATTTTGTAATTTGTTGATTTACTACACTTACACAAAATCAATTTTCTTATTACGTATTTTATCGCGGTATCATGATTTTATTTTAATCCCGACATTTTGAATCATGTACAGAGTCCGTGATGATAAAAATTAGTTTATTTAATTTCTCACAATTACACGAATATAATACTTACACACAATTTTTTTATACCGCTATATTCTATAATACCTAAATCAAAGAGCACATTCAAAAAATGTCTGTACTCAGTGTGACTCCAACTTTACGAGTTACTAGTCAATTAATGTATCACCTTTAATTTAGTCGATGTCTTGAAAGATGTTTGTTCTCAGCTTAGATAAGGCAATTGTATATATTAGTATCATTTATTGTCCCACGGCTGGGCACGGGTCTCCTCTCATTTGAGAAAGATTAGGCTATAGTCCACCTCTCTACGTTACGTAGCCTAGTGCGGGTTGACAGACTTCACACGCCATTGAGAAATTCTCTTAAGCGTACTGGTTTCCTCACGATATTTTCCGTGAAGGAAAACATCGTGAGGAAACCAGCACACTTGAGCACGTTTGAGCACGTGATAAATACACATGTAACTTCGAAAATTCAGTGGCGCGTGCATTGGGATTGAATTCAAGACCCAAGACTTGTATGACTCGTGGACTGTGAAATTTAAGGTTCCACTAAGCTATCACAGCTTTTTATGTATAGGTATTAGTATCATTTACATGGAATTCAGGAACTGGCAATATGATAAGCAACAAGTAAACAACTGAAATACTACTCAAGGCCATTTGAATTAAGGTCCAAAATGTAAGTAGGTACCTATCTACGTCTTTCGTTTGCTAGAAACCAAACTACAAAGGCGTTTAAGTATGTTTAAATAACATAACATACCATTACGCTTGTTTCCCAGTAAGGGGAAGGCAGAGGCAAAGAGATTTATAATAATAGAATGGGCATTAATGCTTTATTTATGTACATATAATATGCAAAACAAAAATATCAAATTTAAATAAGGTGAATCAACCTATCTCATATGATGGTCGTGTAATTTTAATTCTAAAATTAACACTTTATAAGTATTTCCTGTTGAATCAAATAAAACAGCTAATATAAAAACAATCATAAATATAATTCGATAACACGTAATCCAGATAAATAATAATTAAAAATGCCACGAGCAACAGATATTCTCGAATGGCTTAATTAACTCGATTCATTCGAATAAACACCTGCATCGAATGGAATCGATAGCGCATACCGATGTTCGACTAATGAATTCGAATTTTGAAAATGTAAGATGGCGGTTATGTGAAGCAACTCATTATAGATAAATAGTCGCTTAATTAGATATTAAAGTGGAGTTGAATACAAATGTGAAATTATATAAAATTAGAGCGTTATTATGTGATTGAATTAAAACTGTATCTAGTGAACCTGGCTGCCTCGTTAGTCTAGTGGTCGTTAATGCGACTGCTAAGCAAGAGGTCTTGGGTTCGATTCACAGGTCGAGCTTTAAATTTTGGGTTTTCTATGAATTCTCAGTAGCAGCTCGGAATTTGGATTCCTGTTTGATTGATGTCAATAGGCTCGCCCCCGAATACATGGGACCTAAAACATACGGGCGAAATGTTGGTGTACATTAGTACACCTCTGCCTAACTCTTCGGGGACGACAGGCGTGATGGTATAAATAAATAATAAATAATAGGCTACGGTAACCGCTTATCATCATGCAGGTCGTAAGTTTGTTTACCACTTTTGTGGTAAAAAAAAACCAAGTGCGAGTCGGACTCCCGCACGAAGGGTTCCGTACAAAATTTGGCAAAAAATTGCGTTTTTATATGGGAGCCTTAAATATGTACTTATTTTATTTTAATTTTATGATTTATTATTAACGTTTTTTATTATTGATATAGCGGCAACAGAAATACATAATTAGTGCAAATTTCAACTTTCTAGCTATCGCGGTTTTTGAGATACAGCCTGGTGACAGGCCGAGACGGACGGACAGACAGCGAAGTCTTAGTAATAGGGTCCCATTTTTAACCTTTGGGTACGGAACCCTAAAAAATGGGAAAAGCAGACTGCATAAAAAGTAACCTACCCAAATTACTGATACTACGCAGACAAAGTAACGGACTAAAGCTAGTACGTGTACCTTCCTAAATTCATTAGCATTTTATTGTACCAATCATAATAATATGATTTTATTATACCTTACTGATTATACATTATCTTTTGTGGGTGTTGATTCATTAAATATGGTAAATTTTATAACTAGTAGATACAGTATAATACATACATATATTAATATTATACTCTTGTCTACATTAAACTAGTTTTAAAATATTTTGATATAATAAAGATATTATTTATCATTATAGTGATGAACTTCTAGTGGCCCAAAGTTCGATAAAAGTTTCTGAAAATATAAACGTTACGGGATTGTTAGAGATATTCTAATAATTATAGAAATACTAGCTGAAGCAGTAAACTTTGTTATGCCACAAGTAAAAATTTAGGGTTATAAGTATTTTTGAATAAAAAAAATACTTTGTAAATTTTTTTTTTTTTAAAACTGTTGAGGTACATCCATATCAACTAGGGGTATAATAAATAGCCTACAATCGATTCTCAGTTCTACCAAATATACATGCAACATTTCATAATAATACGTTCAGCCGTTTCGGAGGAGTTCAGCGACAAACACCGTGACACAAGATTTTTGTATATAAGATGGGTCTATTTCTATTACACTTAGGACATTCCTATTTTTTAATATCGAAATAAAACTACTTTTTACAGATTTTATCTTTGTAAGTATAATAATAATTTCATATAATGTTAGTCCAACTTGAGTTTAACTTTAGGCACAAACAAAGTTGGGAGCATCTCAATATTATCATAATATTAGGATATTATTACCATTGGACGACCAGTGCAGGACATAGGCCTCCCCCAAAGACCGCCAGGGCCACGACGACCGGTTCCGCCACCGCCACCCGCATCTATCGGATTCTTATTTATTTATTAAAACTTTATGCACAAATCTAAACTAATATTATAAAGAGGAAATATTTGATTGTTTGTTTGTTTGCATTGATAGCCTCCAAAACTACTGGACCGATTTGAATAATTCTTTCACCATTAGAATGCTACGCTATCTATATTTAACATACGCAGCCCGATATATTATTTTCATAGTTCATACCATCACGCCTGTTGTCCCCGAAGGGTTAGGCAGAGGTGTACTAATGTACCTACTCCCACATGTCGCCGGTATGTTTTTTGGGTCCCATGTAATAGAGGGCGAGCCTATTGCCATCAACCGGGCATGAATCCTAACTCCAAGCTTTTACAGAGAATTTCATAGAAAAAAAACTCAATATCACTTTGCTCGACCTGGGAATCGAACCCAGGACCACTTGCTCGGCAGTCACACTGTACGATCACTCGACCATCGTTTCCCAGTCATGTATCAAGATGTAATATCATATTTCTTCCCTAATCAGACTTATAATTAATTCTCTATAAAAATAGCTTAAAGTACTTACCTATAAATTTACATTTATAAAATAATATACTAATAAAGTCTGTAACATAATAATACAATTATCGTTGGTTCAAAAAATGTTTACATTAAACCAACTCGGAAATCAGAACTGCCCATAATAAAACCTTAATTTTATTTATTTAACTGTAAACACAATTAAGCCAGTCGTAATGTGGCAACACAGGTCGCTAACGAGCTGTTTTTATTTACGATATTAAAGACCCCTAGAGGCTAAGAAATACGTATTTTGAATTAGTATTGCTGGGTTTGGTAAAATGAATGAACCCATTTAAAAATATGTGAAGCAATGGCTTTAAAGCTTATTAATAAGTTGATATAAATTGTAAATCGTGAACGTATTTAAAAAACTAAATAATTTCAAATTATTTGGCTTACGTAGGTAGGTATTTATGAAGTTACTAGCTGATTCCCGCGAATTCGTCCGCGTGCAATTTAACTAAAAAAATAAAAGTTTCCCATTAACTTTGCACCCCCGTTTTACCCCCTTAAGGGGTGAATTTTCAAAAATCCTTTCTTAGCGAATGCCTACGTTGATAGATCACTATGTCAGTCAGTCAGTCACCTTTGAGTTATATATATTTAGATAAACTGCACTTTTTGGTTATTTTAAAAATAAATATTGATATAACTACTTGTTATGCTGACGAAGACGCGAGTAAAAGCTAGTTAAAACTAATAAAAGTAGTAAAAACTAGCTTTTACTCGCGTCTTTGTCAGCTTAGAATTTGTTATTTGGGAAGATTTTTATCCAATCTGCTTATTATTTTTTACGAATAATTAGTAAGTATACAGAAAAGTTGAATTATAAGTCAACGTCAAAATATAAGATATTCAAAGAAGGACTTATTTAATTGGCTCTTTTTGTACGTCGACAATAAAGACAGCCCCCAAAAACGCGCGCTGTCACTAAAAAGTTATATAATATACGTACTTAGACCCTTTTTTAAGCAAATATTGATATCCCATATACACTTCCACTCCTTGTTCCTGTTATCCAGGATAAAACTCTAATCTAAACTCATAAACTACCTCCATACAAAATTTCATTTAAATCGGTTCAGCTATTTTAGCGTGAGGAGGTGTACAAACAGACAGACATACTTTCGTGTTTATTGTTTATATTAGTATGGAAAAGTATTAGGGACTTATTTAAAAACAATCAGGTGCGTAGTCCTCGTAGCTGGCGTAAAGGTATGACAAGATAGGTACCTACCTAATATGAATGTCGACGAAGCTGAAGTGGTTTGCAGTGCGTAGCGCGTGGCGTTATCTGTAGTATCTTCGAAGACAAATCGTGTGAGTGTATTCATGTAACTTTTGCTTTGAGACATTTCTGAAGAGGTATTACATAGCAGGATTCCTGTTGCAAAAGTTTACAGGCTACGGTAACGGCTTACCAACAGGCGCGCCGTAAACTTGTGTGAACTTCTGTATAAAATATAAAAAAAGTTGAAATTGAAATTAAAATTAATCGGGTGTGGCGTAGTAGTTACCTACTACTTCTAAGTGTATCTTCATATAATAATATAGTTTATATCATTATCTACAATCTTTTTTTTTTTGTAGTGTGGCACTTGTTGGTTCTTTGTGCCAATTTCACTCTACAATCTTCTTAAGGTTTAAATTATAAACAAATGCTTCTTCAAAAAAATAAGTAACACGCAAGAAGGTTTTTTATGTCATCCGTAATCTAGACTTAAATTAGGTGACCTTAGAGGTCACAGTTATCTTCAAAAAGATCGTGTTTGCAATTTGTAATATTATTAGTTAAGATATTTATGTACTTTTAAACTTATAAACAAGTTTATTAAAGATAAAATATTCTAAGTATTTTTGTTCATTTAATTGAAATGGGATAGAGGCTTTACGTATTTTACATAATATTATGTGTATGTATGTAGTTAGGTATCCTCGAAGAAAAAAGCAAAGGTATAAAGTTAAAGGTGTTAAGTTCACTGGAAGAATAACGTATAGCTTTTAACCAAATAACAGGTAACTATTAAAAAGAAAACGTAATTTCGTGCTACATCTTAGATCACATCATCACTTACTACCATCAGGTGAGATTGTGGCCAAACACTTTACCTATATAGCAGTTAAAAAAAAAACAGAAAAAGCTCAAAAAACTCCTTGCTCAATCCTAAAATCAAACGTAAACCTGTCAACTCAAATTGTCTCCGTTTACAAATAAAAAAAAATCCTATTCCAATATTCGGCCAGTAAAAAGGTACGTTATAATGGTTCTATAAAATAAAGTACTTACGTACTTTATGTGTTGAACTTTAGCCCCTGTCGCTTGTAGGGTCACGTCTTATGTAGATGTTACGGGCCACTTATACAGGGGTTTCATAAAGTAAGAATACTCAATTTGAATAAGATGGTTAATGTGTTTTGGATAATACCCCCTAGGCACAATATACCTATAATACTATTAATTATATATATTGTATAGTTAGAATTCAATATACATGTTAGTAAAATTATGTATATTGAACTAGGTATGTTATAAAAAAAAGCTGTTATATCCCAGTGGTGCGACAAGTGGTGGACTTAAGGTGGAAGCTTCACGGTATCTCACGGCTTCCACCTTAAGCCGAAGGTCTCAAATTCAATCCATCGAGGTTGCCAATGAGTTTTCGAAGCTAAGTGCGTATTTATCACTTGCTAAGTTAAGGGTAGAATCGCAAGGAAACCTGCATGCTTCAGAGAATTTCTAAATGGCGTGTGAAGACTGGTAGTCCCCACTAGGCAAGCGTAGTGGACTATAGCATAATCCCTCAAATGAGAGGAGACCCGTGCCCAGCAGTGGGGCAATAATTACGTTGATTATGATGAAGTATATTAAATAACAACAAAAGTATTACTTATGTGCGATACTTTAATTAATATTAGTATTAGATACATCATGTAAGTTTGGATGTTAAGAAAAATATGTTTTCTACACACAAATAGTCTTATCAACAACATAATTTTTAAAACAGTATTAAATACGTATAACATTCGTGTGAATTTGCCAGTGGAGGAAATTCGCACGAAAGTCTGATTTCAATCGCCTTGAGATTAAAAAAAAATGTTTTTTAAACAACGAGGAAAGCTGATAGTGGCAACGCGATACCTATAACTTTTTTAATCTCACAGGCGCTGACACTTTGGCCTCTACCCAGGCATTAAGTTAGAAGGCTACTGAATTGAGGGCTTAGCCCCTGACATACCATGTCCAATGATGTAGTATGATGCCCATCACAGAATTTCGAATCGGTAGTCCATCATTCTGGAGTGGGCAAGAAATACCTACCGTCGAAATGCGAGTCTAAGTATATTAGTACACCTATGCCTATCCATTTGAGGACGACATGCATGATGGTATGATAAGTTATTATTATACCATAAGTGGTCAGTTGGTAACGTGTAAGCCAATTTGATCTGTGAAAAAAAAGCTTAACGCTGCCGTAGAAATAAAAAACATGCTGTAGATGGTCCTGAATAGGAGCTATTTGTTGTCCTATTGTCCGGTACGAGTCGACAGGACGATAAGCGATCAATTCATCACCGTACGTCTGCGGCGCTTTGTCAATGAATTACGACTAACGTCGTAATACGACATCTGATTCGAGAAAAGTCCTTTGGATTTGAACGAAACTCCTGTTAAAGATTAATTTACCGGTTATTCTTAGATAGCTCTTGTATGAACTGTCTTTTGTTGCGATTTTCAGTAAATAACTTACCTACTACATAATTTACAATTAAATTAGTAATCATTCGGTAAAAAAACCAACTTCGAATGTCAGAAGTCAACCAAATTGAAATGGGACTACACGGGTAGCACCAGTAATCTGACGTAAACATCCAACACACTGTAACTAGAGTTACACTGTATTGCCTTAACAGCCCTTATTTGATTATTGCGGCAGCTACATATCCCTATATTGATATAGTTATATTTATTTTATAGTGTGTAGAAGGAAATATTATATTCAGTTATACTAAGGTTTGTTATGGAATACCAAAAAACAAAAAAGTTTTAAAAGCCCTTTCCTCAAAATAGGTATTTCTGAGATTGTCTGACAGTGTCTTGGATTTACACGTCAGAGCACCCAAATAAATAAAGAATCATCAAAATCGGTCCACCCATTCAAAAATTCTGAGGTAACAAACATAAAAAAATCAGTCGAATTTAGAACCTCTTCTTTTTATGAAGTGAAAGATACTATGGAGTTCCAGACAAAAAGAGACAATATTACCTGCGCAATACAATTTTATTTGACGCAGCTGGTTCACAGCTCTGGTGATAAAATAGCGCCATCTCCTAAACAATTCTTGGAAATTTTAAAGCTTCGTATTTGATAGTAACACAGATGGCAGTTAGTCTCATTTTATCAATGAAATATAATAAATAGTACCTACGGCTAATAACACAAAATAGCTAAGTAGATACTAATTCTACCGTTTTTGGTGATCTCGCTTATTAAGTATATGCACGATCGATATACATGATCGATATCGAGATCCATTTCGAAATAGTATGTCTCGCTCTGTCAAAATCACGTACGATAGTGCAGATCTCAGCTCTGAGCCATACCTTGCGTGTTGCCCCGCACCCACGCGAGTGTTTCTCCGCATGTAGACGCGTGATCTGCAACCCCGCGCGTTATTGCGTTTTTGGTGTGTTGTACTATGAGTGTTTGATATACAAACAGAGGTACTTGCAAACTACGTAAGATTACGCACTCCCGCGCTACGCTGCATGATGCGGGGCAGTTGGGGCAGTGTGTGGATGGCCTTACAAGAGGCGTCATTATTGGCTGTGAAATGATCAGTTGGATAACCAAAAAATGTGTAGTATTCATTGAATAATATTATATAAGTAATATCAAACTAGATAAAGCTAGATTATTAAAAATAAAATTGATTAATTAAAAAGTTGTTGACTTTAGAAAAATGGTAACCCATTTGATAAGTTTAATATTTGTAAATGGCAACTTAGTTACAAGATGTCCGACAGTAATACCGAAAAGTCCGATTCAGAGCCTAGTTGTAAAAAAATAAAAAATTCACACGAAAATGATAACGGTGTAAGTGATAATCAGCTAAAATTAAAAGACTTTATATTAGAGAAGATTTTAAACAACAATTCAAATAGGAAAACTGTCACAGTACAGGGAAAATTTAGAGACAAAAGTGGCGTGGCTTTGATTATTTTAGAGAAAAATGCTTTCAAAGAAGAGGATTTGGGCGGCAAAGGTTACTTTTCCGTAGAAACCGATCTTAAAACCTTTTTCCAGAACGATATTTACGGAAATTACGAGTGTTACCCTCCCTCTTCTATCAATGGTGAGTGGTTATTTCACTAGCTCAAGGTTCTTATTGTTTCACAAAGCACAAGATTAGTCATCTACAATGTAGTGTGTATTTCTGATTTCTGGGATATTTCGTGAGTCTTTCATTTGATATTGCTTGTAAAGATGTTATACGACGTCATATTTGGTGTTTATTAATAAGTTTGTGGTTTCATAGCTATATAAAACTTGAATTTAGTGCCATATGGTACACTAGTTTCCAAGTAATTAATCCAATTAGTTTTTCTTTGTCTAATTGCGTTTCATTGCACGGACAGCTGGGTTAGATAAGATATACAACATTATAAATTTTATTTTACCTAAGATGGTGTAAGAATTACCTAATACTTATAACAGAAAGGTAACAAGTATGACATAGGTTAAAATTTAGGTACCAGTTGATATTAAATGTTCTAACTCTTCGTTAAACTTGATATAAAGACAAAGATACTGTAAAAAAATAGTATAATAACTAGATTAGAAGAATAGACTAGATTTTCAAGAGTATGTTAATATAGCGATGTTACAATGTTCTTAGTACACTTATTTTTCCAATTTGTTTTTAGCTTGAATTTTTTATACATTAAAGAGCTTGAGGTATATGTGCTACAATGTTTTAACATAATTTTAAAACAATATGTTCACAGTTTCCTTAAAAACTAATATATTTCCTATAACATCAAAGCATTGTTAAACAAATTGATTTCCTTCCAAGCTAATGATGTGATAAGTACAAATTTTGCTGCAATCAACACAGTTTTTCTATATTACAGGTGTAAAAACATCAATCATCTACCCAGCTACTGAGAAGCACATAGCCAAGTACAGCCAACAGGAAGTTCACATTGTCCTAGAGACTCCGGACTTATATGAGAAACTGACTCTACCTTATATTGAAAAGGAGCAGTTCAATTTGCAGGTAATTTAACAAATATTGAGTACAATTTGGGGGTCTTCAAGTCACGAGTGAATAGGTATCTGCTAGGTAAATGTGCTTCTTAGACCACATCGTCACTTACCATCTGGTGAGATAGTGGTCAAACTCTGACCTATAAACGATAAAAAAGAATGCTGAATTTGGTTCCATGTCTAATATGCGTACTTACTGAATTTGGTCTACCTATAGATATTATAAAATTGTCAAGAACTCAAAAAGTTCTGTTTGAGCTCAAATTTTGGCATGATATACAAGCTGCTTCAAAAATAGTTGTTATAGTTAACAAATTCTGATAAGTCTTTAACAATAATTGCATTATCATGATCAACTCAATCTCTGTCCCCTTACTGGGCATGGGTCTCCTCTCATTTGAGAGGAATTATTGCAAACTTACTGCAGGTACATTTTTCTTAGTGTACTGTACCTAGTAAACCATTCAGTAAGTTTTATGGTTACACTACTACTACTATATAGCTTAGAAAAAAACTCTTTGTAATATACTTTTATAGTTTATACATTTGTTTGATAAATCAGTCTCTAAATCACAATTTTTATCATATCAGTAAACCTGTTATTTTAAAATAACATATTAAACAGTTCCTTGTTAGACATCTCTTTATAGAGATGTGTCAAAGTCTCTTTATAGAGGTTCTGAAAGAGACTGATCTTAAGATCAACTTTTAGAACCACACACTCGAGTTAATTAACATTATTAAATGTTTCAGAGAGTTTATTTGAAGAAATTAAAAGTTAGTACATAATTATAGTGACATAACAAGAATTAACTTGACATTTAATCAGTCTTGTAAATCTAGCTTAACACCAATTGCTCTAAAACATGAACCAAAGAAATAATTAAGAATATTTTTTTGTAATCTTAATATTCCTACTCCATAGCATCCCCAATACACTTATCATAAGCATATCTACTGCATGAATACTTTAACATGTCTGTTTATTTGTTATTAAAGTTGAACAAAACATATTTTCAAAAGGCAATCCTCAAACAATTATTATTTTCTTCCATTGTTCTGTGGTACAAAACTTGCAGTGCGTCCTTATAGTATTATATTCAGTCAACAATTGTGCATGCATCATTAAGTTAAGTCACTTACAGATATATAATTTTTCTTAATTTCAAATTAAATTCTTAAATTTTCCAGCTAGTTGATTAGAGATATGAGTTTGTTCCCTGTATGTAGCAGAGAGTTTAACCGGCAATATGTATTGTGTCTTAATGGTGTTAAAAAACTTGAACAATTGTACAATTTTGCATAACCAAGGTTTATAAACAATTACGATTCAACCACGTACCCTATTTTTCAGCACAAAATTAATAAGTAGTAATAATTTAATTTCCAGTGGGTATACAACATTCTTGAAGGTAAGAGTGAGCAGGACAGAGTAGTGTACGACAACAAGTGTGAGCAGGACGGCTTCGTCCTTCTGCCTGACTTGAAGTGGGACGGCATCACTAAAGAAACCTTGTACCTGCTAGGTATAGTGAGACGGAGAGGCATTAAGTCTCTGAGGGATTTGGATGAGTCTCATTTACCACTGTTGAAGAGACTCCGTGACGAAGGAAAGGTATGTTGAATAATATAGCTAGCTATAAGTATAATTCACATCTGCATGCATATTTATTCTTGGTTGCACTGAAAAGCATTCAAATGTCTATGTTCCTTAAAATGTTGCATGAAAATGTTCATCACAATATGTTTTGAAGTTTAAAGTTTCACAGTCATCACAAGTGACGTAGAAAGATTTTTGAAAAATTCTAGACAAACAAATATGGGAATGCTTTTTTTGTAGAAATTGAATCAATGTCGTTTAATAATGCAAATACTGTTTGATATATTGACAGAAATCTGCCATTTACATCAATTTAAAGCCTGTGTTGTTAGAAAATCTAAAGTAAAAAAAAATATCACTTTCAAATAGCTACCAATTAAGCTCTCACATACCAATCAAAATTATATGAAGCATAAAGAATAAATATTTGCTGTCATTAATCATTTTCATATTATCAATTACAGAAGAAGATATTTGAGAAGTACAACGTTCCAGCTACTCAGCTGCGAGTATATCTGCACTACCAGCCGTCGTTCTACCACTTACACGTACACTTCACGTACCTACGTCACGAGGCGCCGGGCATCTATGCCGAGAAATCGCATCTTCTCGATACCGTCATCGATAACATCGAAATGATCGGCCAATACTACAAGAGAGCTACATTACCCTTCACCATTCGCGAAATGGACAACATCTTCAATATCTATGAAACAAACGGTCATGTACAGAGAATTAAGCCCAATATTGAGAATATTGAATTAATCGATAAGTAATTATATACCATAAGTGATATTTGTACGAAAAAATGTTGATCAAAAACATTTTTATTGAGCTACGCTCCAGATTGAGGAGTTGCAACGTTTTTATAACGACTGGAGTCGATTTTACCAAGAATTGTAATTTGAAAATAAATATACAAACCAATTGTATCGTCTTAAACTATTATAAAGACGATTATGATAAGTACAAGAGGAGAGACAGCCTCTCTTCAATAGAGAGTCTCTCCGACTGCTATTCGGAGGACGAATATGAGGTCAGCTGTGTGATCCCTCTTCGACAGTTTTGTCAGATCATACCAAATTCTATGTCCTGCCTCAAAATTGATAACAATACTATATCATTCAGAATATTGACTGAACCTAAGAATGGCAATTTTTATAAAGAATTGTTGTCTACTAATAATTTTGATAGTTCTACCAAAGGGAATACTTTAAAATTAAACATAAAAGTGGGTGAGGAATTGAAATTGACATGTGCTAACTGTTCCAATGTGGTCACCGGGGACGGTGTCAAATTTGAAAGAATTTTAGAGTTGCCATCTGAGAATTTGGATATGTCTGAATGGTTTTGCCATGGACATGGTCATAGCCATGGGCATGATGATGAAGATATTCCCCAACCGTCAAACGGCATTTTGAAGCCGAACAAAACTGATTTTCTATATAGACTGACGTTTTTCGTCATCAACCACACCATCCTATCAGAAAAGACTAACAAATTCAACTCTAAAAGAGAAGTTTATCACTGCAATAGATGCCTAGCGTGGCTAGGTCTCAAAGACAAAGACACCGTAAAATTATTCAATTCCGAAGTTAAATTACAGCAAAATGATGTTGAAAATGCTGTATTTGCTCACAAAACCGCACAAGACATACATACCGATGATTTTATTTACACCATAGAGTATATGACTAGAGAATTTAACCTCGGCTTCCAATACGCTGTGATGTGTAAAATAATACTAGAATGTGTAATTTCTGCTACAAAGAAACAATATTTGCTTATTTGGGTAATGGATAAGGAATTACAAGTGTTGAGAAATAGTGTGGATTTGATTTTAACGGACAAAATTGATTTGCAATCTACTTCTGTTACTAAAATACTGTTTAAAGTCGAATCGTGTATGAATGAGGAAGTCGAGGCGTGGATGTCGGACCCCGCAGTGGTCTCCACAGGTATTTCAAAAGGTATGTTTACCAACGGCCTATCCCATTTACAAAAGATGTCACTGAAAGTACCAGAATCGTTTCGTAACACCAATGGTTACTGTGTAAGCTATCTAAAAGTTTAATTAAATACATTTGCAAAGGGATTTTTGTGTTTTAATTTTTTTACCATATTTATACAACATTTGGTAATATTTTTGGTTGTTTGTGTATGTGAAAATTTGTTTGTAAACGCACTCCCGTTATAAGAAAATCCTAGAGTGCGGATGCGTTTTTTCTTAAAAAAAATGTGTTAAAAACGCTGTTATGGTTTCAACAATTTGAATGCTTACATAACCTATGTGTAAGTTTGTACATATTATGCAACAAATTTACAAGAGAATAAGTATGAGTAATTGACACAATAACATGTTCTTTGTATCGTGCCGCCACGCGCTGGCCGTGTGTTGAAATGATGTTTCTCGCAACCCTCGACTTCGGATGAACAGTACCTTTTATGAAGTGTTATATCTACTAGCGTTTAGAATCTAACCTTCCTAGAAACTACACCAACGGACAATTCTGATGCCATGGCAAAGGAGCTACTGGCAAGTCATTCATGTCGGCATTTAAAACAAATAACGAATAGTTATGAGAATCGTTAATATTATAACAATTCCTCATCATCACGCCTGTCGTCCCCGAAGGGTTAGGCAGAGGTGGTTCATGGTATGTTGTAGGTCCCATGTAATCAAACTGTGAACTGAACTACTCAACCTAGGAATCGAACCCAAGCCTTTACAATGTACTATCGCGCTTGGGACTAAATTCAAGACAATAACAACATAATTATTAGGAATTGAAATAAAATACTCAAATTTAAAATAAAGCATTTAATTTTCAATAAGTTTTGCTAACATAGCATTAAAAGTGATATATTAAGATTACATCTTTGTGCCCACTCCATAATAGATTATACAGAAACATTCAAATAGCAACGTGAATTTTATAGCTAATGCCTTAAAATATAAAGTATCAAATACCTATGTTATGTTTTTTCTAGATATTGTGCCCACCACAGAATGGCCTACTGCCCACCCTAGAATGTTGGGCTACCAAAAGAAATTCTCACAGATGGACCGTGCTCACCACACACCTGGGCCCTGTAGAAAAAGTCTAGATATGCCAATGTCTAGGTTCTTGATGCCACCAGACCTCTTAAAATTCAATTAAACAATATTCTTGAACACAACATTTAATAGGTATTTATGTACTGATAACAAAACAGTAAAAAATATATTAAAAAATATAAAATGCACATTAATAGGATAGTTGACTTTTTTAAATAACTAGGTACTTAATTATAGAAATTACTCGAAAAAGACTTTTTTTGAGATTGGGCTGTTTTTTGTGGCATATCGACTATTCCGAGGGAGTCGAATGATGACGGTGATCGAGTGATTAAATTATACGTGTTTGGAAACTGTTTTCACTTTTAAACCGACGTCAAAAATGTCAGAACTGGACCAAATGGGACCACACAGGAAACACCAGCTTTCAAATAAAAAAAGAATTGTCAAAATCGGTTCACCCGGTCGAAAGTGATGATGATGATGATATAACAAACAAAAAAAAACATTCGAATTGATAACCTCCTCCTTTTTTGAAGTTGGTTTAAAAGGGTAATCCTACTTATATTGGGTACAATAAAAGGTCCAGTTCGGACAGAAGTCGGTTTTTTTTAGCCTAGATACGCCAATGACACTGCTCCAGACATCCTTCTGTGTCACTTTAGTCAATTGCAAGTTTTGCATTTCAGCCCAACATTATATCAAGGTAATAATTTAGTAATAATTTAAGTTCATAAGTGTAGTTGATGATGGCTCATAATATTTGTTCCACGTCGTGTGATGTTGAGGTCCTCAGCTGAGCGATGCCGCTGACAATGATGGTGTAGTTGAAGTACCAAAATAGAGTGAAGATTATGCCAAACAAGATATCTGAATATGCTGCTAAAGATCTTATATGACAAAAAAATAATAAGTGATATTAAATTAGAAAGGAGTTTTTAATGGTTTAATTGCGGTATATTGATCCCATCACACCTAAATTCCCTAAAGAGTTAGGCAGAGATGTATGGTATGTTTTAGCTCCTACTGAGAATTTCATACAAAAACCCAATAATACTTTGCTCAACTAGGGAATTGAACCCATCTTGGGTTCCTCCCAGGTGTGACTACTGAGCCAATAGGCTGCACTAATTTAAATCGAATAATAAGCTCAAACAGGATCATATAGGTCAATTTAAATTATTTAAAATCTAAAAATGAGCTGAAACCTTACATATGTAGTATTTCAAACCTTACACTACTTTAAAATATGCATAAGGAAAAAGTATCACAAGATTCCTCAAAAAAGTTTGGGAGTCATCAACCTCAACATATGCAAGCAAAATTGGGACCAGATGCCTAAGTGTATAAGGTAAAATTTTCTTTGGTGTGTCATGTATGCAAACATCCAACTATAAAAAGCGGTGACAATTATAATTTTGATTTTGTGTTCAAACCAGTTTTGCATAAAGGAATAATTTTATTTTCGGTCAAGGGCCCCGAGTTCTGTTTGTGAGATTAGGATGAACATTTGCTTCTCAGTCATAGATGTTTAATGTATAATAGAAATGTGTTTACAGAAAAAAATCTATGTATAGTATCAACTATCTGATATCCACATCATAAGCCTTGTATCAATTATCTGATGATTGATTGACAACATATTGTATTTTTTTGTAAATAGTCATTATATTATGCTCAGAAACATTCATCACTCAGGTACCCTTCAAACCTGCTATCCTTACCAGACAGCCTTTAATACTGCTGCACCCCTTGGATCATCAAAGTTATTGCAATGTGTTAGTATAACTTTCATTATTTTAAAACTTGTGTACATTCATACTGACATGCATTTATATAAATACTTTCTCTAGTAGATAATTTTGTACAACATAAAGTGAAAGTGTGTTCTTATTATGCTTGTGTATAAGGTTACAATTATATGTATTACTTTTTATTTAATTATAATGAGTATGTTACACTTGAATAGTTTTATTACTTTAAGAGTTTTTGGGAGCTGTCTTTTTGTAAACATTCAAAAAGCGCCAATTAAATCTACTTTTGTACCTTTTCAAATAAAAAATGTTTGAGTTAAAGTTCAATATAAGCAATGTTTTGGTCATACTCTTATAGTAGCTGTTTTGATCGAATAAATTCATTGTTAATTTTTTATATCCTTGAACAGAAGTCAACGTACTAGTTAAGCAACAATTTTAACAATGATTTGCATTGCTAATAAGTGTAAATAGATAAGGTTGCCGTCTTGCACATTGAAAATGGTGTTAGAAGAATAATATACAACTTATCATTCTAGAAACTTTAATTAAATATCAGGAAAATATATTGTAGGGTATTTTCTTGATATTTAATGTTACTTGGAAGGATGGCAGCATACACCGGGTTGTCCACAAGTCCCATGATCGCACGGGCTGGCGACGGATAGTCTGTGATCGCGATCCTCAGCAATGAGGGAACGAGAAAAAAGAAAATGTTGCTTGTTATCTGAAACCTTGATGATCCCCTAAGTTGCCTAGTAATTAAGCAGTAAAGTCGAGTGGAATAACTCATAGATTAAACATTTACGATTGACGAAATTGTTTACTTATTGAAAAGGATACGCACTGTAATCCTCTCCCAAGTGTCGACCATATACAATTCAGTTACTAGAAGGTACCTCACGTACCAGTAGCTGAAGAATTGTTGGATTTTCTTGACTAATTCCATTTTTGTTAGGTTTTTCTGTTGTGCTTAGTCGCGTTTACACTAAAATCTTGGCAGAGGTACGACAACGCTTGCTTATACTTGAGAACTTTTATATAGTAGGTCATAAAATTTGCATTCTTGACTCAATAATTAAACCTTTCACGATACACGACTACAGTACACGACACTACTGATAAACGAAGATTATTCACTATAATAAATACTTGATGCGGTCAACACTTCAACAGTGACAGTGAGAAATGACACTGATAGCTGACAGCATTCAAATGTCAAGAATTGAAAGCTGGCCATTCAAGTTGTTACAGGCTACAATGTGCGCAAAACCGAGAATTTTGATAATATTGGTAGGTACGGTAATAATTAAGTGGATACTTATAGGAACTTCGTTTCGGGCTGATTGGGTGATTGGTGAAAGAATTATTGAACGAAGTAAATCTTAAAATTGATTACCCATAAGTTTAGGCTACTACATTTTAGATGGAAGTGCGTCGGAAAATAGACAATCATTAATACTGTTAACATTTGAATTAAGATTCACACGGATACATAAATACATTCATACGAGTGAATAGGTATCTTCTAGGTAAGCGTGCTTTATTTCCGACCACATCGTCACTTTCCATCCAGTGAGATTGTGGGCAATCGCTGACCTCTAAATAATAATAAAAAACAAATATACACTTTAGTTTCTAGTGCGAGTTATAGAAGGCATCTAGGTTGGCAAAAAAATCACGCGCAGTTGTCCCATACCTTTAAGATTTTTGGGAAACAAAATCAAGTATGGACACACACGCGTCAACAAACGCGTGTCGATAGTCATAGAAACAGCACGTTAAATAACAAAAATTACTAAACTTGCCAAATACTTTCTGGGCAGTAAAGGAAAGTAAAACATCACACTTGGTATAGTTGTGCTGAATAGGATAAACAAAAAGAAAAGAAAAACATCGTATATGTTTCTTTATAACTACGTTTTTAAAGCGAATAATATCTAATATTGCTAAGGTTATATTGTTTTGAAAATGGAAAAGGTTTGAGAAACAGTATTTTTATTATTATACGAAAGAAATTATGTTTTTTGAAAGTTTAAATATTGAAATGAAACTAGTTTTACAATAAGATGGACTTTAATTCATTGGGTTAATAATACAATGTGATTTATTTACCTTATAACTATAATAAAATTGGTATCAGCCCTTTAATCTACGCAAGAAAATACAATGTTGCAAATCTATAAAACGATTTTTTTACACTGGTAATACGATTCGATAAGTAATCACAATTTTGTACTTAATAATTACTACATAAAACGGTAATTTAGCTTAATTGCATTAGTCCTAATTAGTAATATAAATGTATTGCCAGCTATAAAAGCTGTCATATTTAAAAGATTGTATAACCAGAGCAAAAAGAGTTTTTAAACATATTTTTAATAAATTAATTTAGATGACTAATTTTGATCTGGCTATTTCATCTAAGAAGGCGGTAGGCATGCAAAATAAGCCTCGCGTTGCGCTTACAAACTCATTTATTTCATTTCTACATACTTACTAAACGGTAACATGACATGATTGCATTAAGCGTGCAAATGCTAAGCTTCAAACTTTCCTGACGGCTTGATCAGGGTTTGAGGTACCGAATTACATCAATAGTTCCTCTTCTGGCAACCATATGGCATTATTTGCACCAAACAATATATATTTTTACAAGGACATCAATCATTTTTCAATTCTTATGGGGACTTGCCCATAAAAAAGAAAACCTTCGA
This sequence comes from Craniophora ligustri, assembly GCA_905163465.1. Taxonomy (NCBI): domain Eukaryota; kingdom Metazoa; phylum Arthropoda; class Insecta; order Lepidoptera; family Noctuidae; genus Craniophora; species Craniophora ligustri. The sequence goes on from LR990981.1 coordinate 2,344,231, forward strand.
ACGATTTCATGTACTTAATATGAATAGTGATTAATAAAATGCATAATGGTCTTCAAAGGATAAAAGTCTCATTTATAAGTACAATTTATCTTATTTGCTAGCTCAACCGACATAAAATTACTACAACATATTGAAAAAATATTAGTCACACTCTTCTTTAATAAAGAGACGAGACGAGAGAGAATAATGTTACCATCGTTGATGTAATATTAATAATAATAACACAATTGAATTACTGAATTTAGAACTACCCACGTTTGAGGTCGCAAATAAGATTTGGTAACTCTACCAAAGACAAAATAATCATCACTATTTTTCATTGATTTCAAAATATTTAAGCAGTACAATTATACACCAATGCAATACAAAATCACATGTACATAATATAAATATAATAACCTTACATAGATATATTTGGAATAAAACATATTATTATGTTCAAACAAAATCACACTCAATATTAATTTAAACATAGTAAAATCTAATATTACCATGCAAGCATTTATATACTAAAATGTATGATATTTTCGATTTATTTTTGTATAGTTCAGTCTTATACAAGGCACCGATTTCATCCGATTTTGTATAATTGATTATAAAAAAAATAGCTACCGTACTACGAATGTATAATTGGCACTTTTAGTTATTATATGTAATATATCTCGACTTTGACCGGTTACTATGAGTAATAGCTGTAAAATTATTAATATTGCTCACATAAAGAGCCTCATAAACAATATTAATAATATTTCGTACAAAATGTCTATACCTTAAAAGATATCTTAGTTATCTTATCTTGCTTATCTGAGTTTGTTCCGTTTTTTTTTTTCGCAAGTTGACAGTTATTAAATCTGGGGGCACGGCAGTGCCCCCGCCAAGTCGAGCAAAAAAAAAGCGGCACGGCCGTACTATACTTTTCTCGAACCAATTCAGGCCATTTTAGACCCCCTATAACTTCGTTGTGGATTAAACTAGAATACCATTGACATGACAACATCTTCTATAACACTCGTAAAAAAATCTATATATTTATATGGAAAAACAATTATCATTTACCACTGTAAGAAGTCGGTTCAAAAATATAATTTGTTATTCACAATAACTGGTCAAAGTCGATATTTGTATTGCTAAAATCGAGACACTCGTTCATTTTATTTATTTAAAATAGTTACCAAAATATATGTATAGATAAAATACTGCGTCGTATAGGTATATTTAAAAATCTCGTGTATAATAGTAAAATATTTTGTGTCACGAAAAATTGTGACTTATTCTCGTTAGCCTGTGATTCACTTTTGCCTTATTTTAGATACGTTTAGTATCCAATAAAAGTACATTCTAGAATCGTATGACATATAGCACGATTTAGCAGATCTTTTTGCATTTCTGTTTGAATAATCTGGCTATTATGCTTAATGACCATTTTCAATTAACAATTATTTCTTAAAATCTATGGTACCGATTCAGTTTTTACTCCACCTAGGTATTACAATAAGTACTGTTAATTTGTGACTTTTCGGTATGGGTCTGCCTGATGAGCCAATCCGGTTGGATCCGGTTATAAAAATCTTTATATCTACAATATCTTATGAGATAACGACTGATGGCAAAATCTTTTGTTTGGAATTGAGTCGCACGAATTGGTACGAAAAATTGTACGAATTACTTGGTACGAATATAAATTGGTACGAATATTTTTCATCCAGTTTGTAAAGAACCAAAGTACTAAGAGGATCGGTATAATTCGATGCGAATTTATACGGAAACGTATCTAACGTGCTTCTTAGTCTTATGTTGGAGATTTAAAGTTTTTTTTTGACCGGCTCTCGAAGACTCCTATATGATGCTACAAATAGAATAGTGATATTATGATATCAGAAACCTTTTTTTGGCGATATGTTACAGTATTTAAGTATAGATACTTGACATAATTAAAGTGTATAAATCGCCTTTTATAGTAGGTTCTGTTAGCTGTCAATTACATGAGATTTTTATGTACTAGAGATAGGTATGTATAGCTTTCTGAGTAATGTATAAAAGTGTACATATGTTTGGAATAGAAAGTTTATTTTTCTAAAAACATTTAAAAATGTTCAATTGTGACTACACGATCAGCTTACCACCTTAATAAAGCGTAACGAATAAAAAGATTTCCACTCGCAATCGTTCGAAATTACTGCTATATTCAATACCAATGAACAAATGAAGAAATAAAAATAAAAACATAAATATTTGTCACTTCATTTTAAATGGTAAGCCGAACTGTGTTGCCACATTTCGAACTTTTTAGTAGAATGGTAGAATATAATTAGGACATAAAAAATCCCATTTCTAAATATTGAAACAATATATTGTTTAGTTACTCCAATAAGTAATAGTATAAACCAAAGTCCTGCTAGTTCATACAACGACCAAACACAACACTAGATATTGAATTTGACATAAAACCTTCACGTCGAGTGACGTCACAAGCACAACTGTCAATGTCAACTGTCAAGTCTTTAACGGTCATGATGGGAGACGTCATAGGGACATGTAATTCTTTAACCTTTTTTCTAACTACCCTCGTATATTTCACTCCAAGTATTCGGTGTACCCCTGGGCTCCGGTGAAGATCACGTCGATCCAGATCCGCGCCGCCTCGCCAGATGGCGCCATGAGGTAGTAACGCCGTTGTCTAGTCTTTACGATGAAGGTAGTCAACGGGTTCGGGGATTTTGACGTGTTCCCGTGGTCTAGATACACCTCTTCTATGACCTAGGAAGGAAGTTAGGTAGGTTTTAGTTTGTCATTAAAAACTTAATATGTACACGATAGGTGAGTAAATATGAAAAAGTAATAAGAAGTTCTTTTTTTAATTGTTTATTTGTAAATATTGTATTGTGACTGTCAGAATATTTTTTTTCTTTATTTCGCGATGAAATTCAAACAAAAATATTACTAGATTTTTTGTTTGAAAGATGGCATATTCTAGTATTTTTAGATTATTTAAGGATGTCTGTTCAGTCGTTTGAAAATAATAATAGCTGGGTTTTTTATTTCAAATTTTTACATGGTTTGCTCAAAGGCCTGTCAATCGTGTGTCAACTGTCAACAGAGTCTGTGTTGCCAGTGTTGTTTAAATAATAATCCTACTCACTTGGAAGTAAGCCCCTCCTCTGGGTTTCTTTTCACTCTTGTCCCAGTAGTAGACGAACGTTTTCGATTCTCTGTCAAAAACGAACCACCTGCGAACATACGGACAATAACTGTAAAAACATATAAAAAAGTTGTGATAGCCTAAAAAATCTCAGAGCCTAGTGGTGTGACCAGTGGACTGTGAAGTCAAAAGTCCTGAGTTCGACTTCAAGGCACGCACAAAATTATCTAAGTTACCGAGTTATGTGCTTATTCATCACATGCTAAAACGGTGATGGAAAACATTGTGAGCGTGTCTGCCGAGTGTGAACGCCTAAAGAAAAGACTAAAAGGTACAGTTGCACTGCTTTAATTGATTTCCTCATGCGATAAGCACGTTATTAGACTAGATATAGGCGGTAGTACTACCAGCCAGGTCAAAAGCATATCCGATCTCCACCTACGCGGTAATAATCGGAAAATCCTCATGAAAATTCCCACCACCTAAAGAAGCAATGGGGTCTATCGGACTTTACCGAAAGCGACCTATTGACTTAATATCGCATCCGCCAAGAACAGTTCTAGCGCCAGGCCCATGGCTGCGCAGAAGCCTGTCTGGCAGGTTTGTACCCTGAAAGAACGTTTAGCTTGTTACCTTTTGGACCATGTGTGGAACTTGGCGCCGAGCTTGTTGAGGTAGCCGCGACACGACGTCGGCGTCACCACCACGTGCGGGCACACCTCGATCTGGTGACCTGCAAACATATAAAAAAGTTCAACAAAACGTTTTTATTTAATAGTGACTATCCGGACAGACTTTGTTCTGTCAAAAGTATTTTTTTGTATTAAAACAAAAAGGCTTTAGTCCAAGATTCTTGTTGTACGGTTCCAAAAATTAGATTTTATGGGCACGAATTCGGCAAGGCAAGTACCTCCACGGACACACTTTAAAAATGGTTTTGGAGGTAAGGAGGAGTTAATCACTCCACTTGTAAAGGAGGATCCTCCGAAAACGCCGAAGTGTTATGCCTGGTGGGCTACTGCCCAACGTGTGATGTTGGATTTTATGTGTGTGTTGCTTGCAAACTTTACTTGCGCGATTATCCTACGATAAGCTTCGTGATTGGTGTGTTGACAGATGACGATTCTTAGTCGCTGTGTATCTGTGTAAGTAGTTCTTATGTGGCGAGATAGATGTCGCTACCGGTTATTTCAAACATGACAAGTACATTTACCGACTGTGACTTGTAGGTACTATGTCGCAATACTCACCGGCAGACTCGACGTGTCGGCGCAGGTCGAAGTCGTCCCTGTCGACGGGCAGGTACCGCGTGAGGGGCCGCTGCGACTCGCTGTACGGGGCCACCACGCGCCGACTGCGACGCGGGGCGTTGCTGAGCGACACTGTGGAAAGAAAAATTGGACTCAATGATCTGGATAATTTTTTCTTTTTATTGCGACATGCCCACCACCGGAGTCCCTAATACTGCAACTCCTGTAAGCCAGGATCAACAGTAGTAATCATCCAGAAATCGTCACGTCACAGACACAGTCGAGACAATGAAGCTCGATGTGTCCCAGGGGAATGTGAGAAAAACATCGAGAGGGAACATGCATGCTTGAGAGAGGCACCACGTTAGGTGGACTTATAGCCTGATCCCACTCAAACGAGAGGAGCCGTGCCCAACAGTGGGACTAAAATGGTTCGATGATGATGATGATAACTTCTTGGTACTTAAGTATAGAGCTGTAGTAGCCTAGCGGTGTGACCAGTGGACTGAGACGTCAAAGGTCTCGAGTTCGAACCCAAGGCACGCACCACTGACTTTTCGGAAGTTATGTGCGTATTTATCACAAGCTCAAACGGTGAAGGAAAACATCGTGAGGAAACCTGCATGCTTGAGAGATTTGTCTTGATGGCATGTGAAGTCTGCCAACCCGCAGTAGGCTAGCGTGGTGGACTTATAGCCTGAGCCCTCTCAAATGAGAGGAGCCGTGCCCAACAGTGGGACAAAAATGGTTTGATGATGGTGATAGCTTTTTGGTACTTACGTATATTGTCCCTGCTGAAGTCGGAGGCGTGGCTGAGCGGTCGGCTATCATCGCTGCGCTTGTCGTCCTCCGTCGACTCCGTCCGCGAGTTCCTCACTTGAAGCTGGTGACAAAAGACATAAGTAACATTAAAATAAGTCTATTAAAACACTCTTCATCATAACTGCCTCGTTGGTCTAGTGGTCGTACAGTGAGTTTTTCTATGAAAGTCTCAGTAGCAGCTCGGAGTTTGGATTCGTGCCCGATTAGTGGCAATAGGCTCGGCCCCTATTATATGGGACCTAAACATACCGGCGAAATGTGGGTGTACATTATAGTACACCTCTGCCTCACCTTTCGGGGATGACAGGCTGGATGTTATGTTATGTTATCATCATAATATCAACCGTTAGACGTCCACTGCTAGACATAGGTCTCCCAAGGATCGCCACGACAACCGGTCTTGCACCGCCCGCATCCAGCAGATTCCTGCGACCTTTACCAGGTCGTCAGTCCACCTTTAACACTCTATTTTACATTATCTATGTATGTGACTTACTAAAGTTGCAATGCTAAGTTTCGAATCGTACAAAATGTATGAACAACACTTGTATGTACCCATTATGATAGGCTTATATCATTCCTGCACATTTTATTTCCTGTTGTCGATTTTAAACTTAGAATTCCAACCTCCGGATTGCTGATCGATCGATCGATTGATCCAGTTCTGCTATTAACCCAATACAAGGACAAGGTTAATGCTAGCAGTTTCGCCCTATATTATACAATGTGGGGACGACATCTCCACATTGTATATACTTACTCCTCTGTCTACCCTTTTAGGGGTACAAGCGTGATGGTATTTTACACACATATACTTACAAACACAGGTCTAGGGTTGCATCCGAGTCCCCAATGTGAACTTTTCACCAAAGTCAACCACACAGACATATTATCACAATACTTCACTATGTACCACCACTAATCACATACAATTTACAGTTCTATTCACTGTTTAATACGGTTCAACATGTCTTGTATCACTTGCGTACTTATATCCTTGTTTTAATTGTCTGTTTTTAAAGTTCTGTTATGTGTTGATTTGTTTTTAATGAAAAGAATTTTAAGTAGATATTTCTAGTCTATAATGGATGTTAAAATTAATATGCCTTCGTAACATAATTGTTTTCGTGTTATATGTTAAATATCCTTGTCTGACAGCAAAAAAAACCTACACGCCTAATGTCAGAGTCAGACCAATTTAATCCTCTAACAAGGCTTATTTCTAAAACCCAATTCTGTCAAGCTAAGTTTATTACATTTTGTATGGCGATTTGCTGCTACGTAGGTCATCTACCTACTTTAATTAAAAAGACGCCTAGACCTGAGGTCTGACTCTTAATAAACTGCTTCCGGGTCCAATAAACAGATCTCTAGCCAAATAAGCACCTAGCAAATCTACGAAGACTAAAAATTTTGGCTCACCGAGTCGGATTATAACTTGTCCCTCTTTATCTAAAGGGCTATAATCATATTATTTATATAAGTAACTTTCTCTCGGAGGAGAGGTTTCGGAGGAGTACGGGAACGAACATTGTGACACGAGAATTTTATATAAGATAATATAGTGAAATAATTATATCCTTTTGTCATTTCAAAGAGGTCAGGTGCGCAGTACTCGTAACCGGCGCGCGTGCATGACGAGATGTATGAATGTGGACGAGGCAAAAGTGGTATGCAGAGATCGTAGCGCGTGGCATTCTGTAGTTTCTTCCTACCCCCATGGGAAAAAGGCGTGAGTGGTTGTATGTATAATGAAATATACAGAAAGATGCTGCAAAGTTGCATCTTGTGACCGGCTATATGGGTCCTCCGATGCGAACCTTGGAATCGAACTTAGGACCTTTGACTTCACAGTCCATTGGTCACAAACTAGGTAACTTGTTCCGATTTACATGGAGTATTTCCCATGGTTTCACACAAGGCAATGCCTATATTGTAGGGACTATGTTATGGTTTCAAGCTTATTTTACGCAATGCGCTATTTTCAGCAACGTTGTTGTGTATGCGAATTGTGGATGCTTACAGTTCAACAGTCCGGAAATGTATTAGGTACGGCGATGATTGAAATTTCTCTTTCATTATCAGGTTTAGTGTTCTTTCATTAGGTCAAATAATGCTATGGAGTTTTCTTCAAAAAGGTTCCAAACATTGAAATAAAAGTTATATTTAAAGATACATCGCGGTATATTGCCTTTACGGCATCCATAATCAAATCAAATTCATAAAATAGTGTTGTAGCATAATTTTCGCGTATAGCGTTGTTAAGCTCACAGGTATATAAAAATCTCTGGACTTTTAGAAGACACCATGATTTTGATCCCGACCCCGTGTTTCTTTCTAAATATTGTCAGTTATATATAAAAGTTTGACGCTATCAAGTAGGTATAAAAAAAGTCTTCAACATTTTTGATAGTCAAGTTCTTTGAACACCTTCAAAAGATCTATTTACAGAAATAAATATAATTAATCATGATCCCACTAGACGTTACAGCATCATAAGAAACCTAAAGGTGTCAGGCAGTTTACCACAGTTTAATCTTCCAAGGATTACACGCAGATAAATCTAACGAAAGTGAGCTCAATTCGTCATAGAAGAGCCAAGTTTAGACCGGTTGGAATATTTTTATTAATCTCCTACTCAATTCCGACATAGTGTAAAGTGTTAATAAAGTCAACAGACAGTCTATTGGAAAATATGACAAGGTTTCTCTCTTTTTGGCTAACGTGGGGTGGCAGATTTCACACGATATCACCGAGATCATTTTTTATTTTCATTCTTTATTTTTAAGGAACTTTTACGCATACCGTATGCCAGTTCTATCCTACCCTAAATGCTTATGAACTATTACAAACTGGCATATTTGAACAAAACTTTCGCATCTAAACTATTCGGTTGGGAACGAGATAATTATATTGCTAGTTTTGTCAACTTTTGTCGCAATGTTTTCTTTCGCTTTTTAACCATCTGATATTCAAATATCACTTTGAAAATGTAGAATTGCATGCCTGAATGACTTTAGACATGCATGATTGCATGCATGACTTTAAACTTCACAATAGGCAGTTATAGTACTAGGCTATTTTTCAAAAGGCAAGCTTTTTTAAAAAGTATATTATTTTTCAAAAAAACTATTTTAATAAGAAATGGGCAAACATTGGTGCACATCTGCCTAACCCTTCGGGAACGACAGGTGTGATAGTATTTTATGACTGATTTTTACCACATTTTACACCTCTTTGACACAAGAATTATTATTAGAAGTACTTAATTCTCTCTGCTTTTATATAGCGACGCCCCGTCTGGTTAGTAATGCGAATCTAAATATAAATGCTACTTAGCCTACGCAAATATTTCGCGCGTATACCTATAAATTTTGTTATTGCAGTCGTTTTTATAAATGTTGGAATATTAATGGTAGAGTATGTCTAATATGAATAGTTTACTGATTTATACTATACATACATTTCATACACTTCCATGAATATTCGATATTGAAATGAAATTACTTTTTACGTTTTTTATCGTTGTATACCTATTGATATTATTTATCGAAGTTTCAGATTCTTTACAGAAGCACTTTACGATAATATACTACTAATATTATAAATGCGAAAGTTTGTAAGTATGGATGTATGGATGGATGTTTGTTACTCTTTCACACAAAAACCGCGTAACAGATTTGAATGAAATTTAGTTTATTACCTGGATTAACACATAGGCTACTTTTTATCTATATACCATGCGGGCAAAGCCGTGGGGGGCAGCTAGTCTTTTAACAATTCCTCCACTTTGACCGCGCTTATTAATCTCTGGGATTCTAATCCGACAACTGACCTGTTTGCGGATAAAAGGACCAAGATTTTATTGGTAGGTATGTCAGAAGTATTGCGAAAGGAATTTATGAAAGCCTTGTTTATTAATATTTTTTTTATATCATTATTTTAATCTACGTAAAATAATGACTACTTAGTTTAATATTTTTGTATTATCGTTTTATTTTCACTATTTACATACGTATAACACGTATGTAAATGTCACTTAATTACTGTAATTGGTTAAAGACAGCCGTTGTAATTAATTAATTAAATATATAAATTTATCAGTATAAATACATAATAATTGCAATACCTTCATTGCAATTTATTTATGTCCCATTTATATAGTAAAATATGAAGTTTAAGTATCTTAAATATACATATATAACTTAAAGGTGACTGACTGACTGACATAGTGATCTATCAACGCACAGCCCAATCCACTGGACGGTTCTGGCTGAAATTTGGCATGCAGGTAGATGTTATGACGTGGCATCCGCTAAGATCCGCTAAGGATTTTTGAAAATTCACCCCCTATGGGGGTAAAACGGGGGTGCAAAGTTAATATGAAACTTTTATTTTTTTAGTTAAATTGCACGCGGACGAAGTCGCGGGCATCAGCTAGTGACCATTTTTTTTATTAAAACTCAATTAGTTATCTTTACACGTGGGTACAAACTAAACGACAATAATTTAATTTCTAAACACGTAATAAATCATTTTATCATCTGTTGGCAGCCTCCCAACTACTGGTCATCTCACTCTAATTTATTTTAATTTTATTACTAACTTTACGATTACGAGTTGCAAGTGACATCTTAGTTTTTTAAATAGTTGATATATTTGTACTTTAATACTGTTCTCTATGTACAATAATTATTACTTGGCAATGATCTTGCTTTATCATGCTTTCAATGTGTCTTTTTCAAGATTACGAAAGTTTTAAAGTGTTGTGTTCGAACAATTACAGCTGTTTTCAAAATATGCATAATTGATGGCAAGATAAGTTTGTCTATGGCTATTAAAGGAAAAGAAACAAACAGAGAGGAGGTTAACATAAATAATAGGGAAAGGTATTGAAATAAAACTACTTTTTACGGATTTTATCGCGGTATATTGATATTATTTTAACCCGACGTTTCGGATCCTTTACAGCATCCATGGTCACAGGCAGACTGACCATGGATGCTATCAATATACCGCGATAAAATCCGTAAAAAGTAGTTTTATTTCAATGTCTAATATTCACGTAAGTGTAAGAAATCAATATAATAGGGAAATGTACTGAACATATTGCATAGTATACATAAATCTTCAAGGTTTTATGGGGTGATTCATATTATAAATCGTATTAAACATAAAAAAGAACAAATGTTCGGTATTATATTAACTTATATTAAAATAAATGATAAATTTTTTTGTTTACATTATTTTCATATAGCAAAGTTTTTGTTACTATTGGCACCCAACATGGGACTACAATAAGAAGCAAAAAAATATACATACTGTCTTTTCTTCAATGTATACAGTAGTTTAGTAATATTTAGCTAGCCCCACCACTGGGCAAAAGCCTCATTTACAACATGTTACATGTCCAGTCAGTAGCCATGATCAATTTTTCAAGACAGAACGCGACAGCCAGCATTCACATTCTTAATTATCACAAATTCATCGTGGCAACCCTATCTGAAGAATGGTTGCCGCGTACAAGCATGTGATGATTGTTCTGACGTCACAAATTCCTGATACTATTATCGTCGACTTTCAGAGCTTTCAGATGTGTAAATGTTTTCTTTATCATCTTTTTTTTGTTGGTAAATGAGTTATTTTTTCTTTTAGGCGTACGCGAATATTTTTTCAAGGTCAAATATGTTGTATTTGTAAATGGAATAAAACTGATAATGTGTAACATGTATACATATATAAACTAGTATCTGGTCTCGTAACTATCTCTGCTTAAAGCCTAAAATTAAAACTATCCTAGCCTCTTCAGTTGGACCAAACTACATACAGTGTGAAAAGTTTCATTAAAATAGGTTCATTAGTTTATAAGTTCATTGCGAACAAACAATGTGATACAATTTCGAAGATTTCTAATTATGAAGAGATAATTAGATATATGTACATAGGTACATATATGCATAATTGTATGCTATACTCGTAAACGGTGAAATATTAATTTTGTGAAATATTTCATTGTTATAATTTATTACTATTTTGTGACTAATTATAAATTAAAAAGCTTTAACAGTATCTGAAAAAGGTACCAAGTCATGTACTATCATAGATAGGTTACCCACATTTAAATTTGTAAATAAAAATTTGACTTTGAGCCTGTTCAACGAAAGATTTGCGAACCAAGGAATTTATATTGCTTCGTTATTTATTAAGACATCTTCATTGCCGATTCGTGTTTCCTAAAAAATATATTGACATTACGCAAAATATGGTGGCGTGCGAATAAATATTTGTAATAGCTCTTGAAAGCGTACTTCAAACATGAGCTTGGTTATGTGTCTGTTGGTTTAATATAAAGGCTTGGTCACACATGTGCTACATGCGCGAAAATAATGCGATGGTGTAATGCAGAAAAGGTCATAACAACACGCTTGTCATCCTGAAGGATTAGGCTGAGTTGTACACGCACATTTAGCTGATATGTTTCAGGATCCATGTAATAGGTACATGGATCCTAAAAGCCCTAAAGCCGTTTGCTACAAGCCGGGCATGAATCTAAACTCAAAGCTGCTACTGTGAATTTTATAGAAAAACTCAATAAAAGTTTGCTCAACCAGAAATCGTACCATAAGATGTCTTCTCGTAATAAAAGCAACAAATACTACAGAAAATAAAACACTATTCGAAAGAGCGAAGAAAAATCAGTGGCGCCACGTTGGACAGTCAAGTAATTGAAGATTAACTGTCAAAAAATTTCTTTGGTAAATTTCAGATAAACTCTTCTCCATATATTATGGGTATTTGCTAGTGTGAAGTAAGGCTTGGCTGTACAGGCATTAGATTCCTATGATCACGTACATAGGGCAGTCTATATAATAATAATATAACCGGACATTATGACACAGCGCCATCTAGTTCCGAGCTAAGCAACGAGGCTTGTGTTACGGATACTAGATAGTTGGTACAATACATAGATATTTTTTTTTGTAAATACATACATATTATACATAGATACATGACTCGGAAACAAATGTTGATGCTCATCACACAAACATTTGTCCCAACCGGGATTCGAGCTCAGGATCCATAGAACATAAGGCAACGTTGACTACCGCTGGACTATTCGGACCGTCAATTGGGTGAAAAGAACGACTTCTCGTGTCGCTGAAATTTAGCAGCTGTGTTATCGCTCTGCATTCGGTTTAAATCTCCTTTAATGCTACTTTGGAATGTTTTATATACGAGACATAACTCATTTGCGATAGAAATTTGAAATTGGCCAGCTTTACACATTTCTCATAAAAAAGCTTAAAAGTTAATGGGTTGTTTGATTTTCTCATAAATCTTTAGTGCTATGATTTGGTTTGTATATTCCATGCTGCAAATCTCATAAGAAGTGACAGGATCTTATAATCCGTATGGCTAGCTACCACACTGAAAACTGAAATGCAAGACCTTCGCTGAATAGTTTTTATGTTGTCTCATGTATTTATGTGAATAACAAGACAGGTATAGGTTTGTAACGGATACTAAATGGTTGCTACACTGCATGAAGTTGTTTTTGTCGTCGTAAATACAGTAAATACATATACATATGTATTATACATGCATGGAAACATTTATGATTTAGGTACCAACGTACACAGACTAGACATTCTTGTCTAAATCATCTATACTATACGAAACCAAACAGAGAAAAACAGAAGAACTACGAGAGGTCTTAAAAAAAGACCATCATAGTTTTTCCATTCCTGAAAGGCCGGCAACGCATTTGCCCGTCCTCTGGTGTTGCAGATGTCCATGGGCGGCGGTAATCACTTACCATCAGGTGAGCCTCCTACCCGTTTGCTCCCTTATTTCCATAAAAAAAACTACGAGAGGTATAGCGAGATTCTCCCTCAAATTGCTGCCCAAAGGGACGTATCATTGCTATACAGAAGATAATAACAGCAGTGTTTCTACGAGTGCTGGGATCGCGGAAGAATGTCACCACGTAGGTACCGGAAGACCCTGTGTGAGTTTAGCCGGTAGTCACCCACTCTGGGTGGAGTCCAACACACCCCCGTCCTCTGCCCGGGCGACGGGAAGTGTGTAAATGCATTCCCACACGGACAACAAAAAATAAGTGTTGCTGCGAGTGAGTAAACTTGCCAGAGCTCGTTAGGAGAGTGTCTATTCTGATAGCATGGCATATCAGTTTGCTGTCACTGTAGTAACTCTCCTATTTTAATATACCTAAAACTGATTTTAAAAGGTCGACAACACGCAAGCTAACTGCGGACCATCAGGCGGGCCATCGTTTGCCACCAAAGCTTCCCACTCCATAACTATGAAAAAAAAAAATGACAGCACACACTGTACTGTCCTTTCTTACTATTATCAAGTCTAGGTCCCAAGAACTCGTAGATATGAATACGTCCAGACACCACGTACATGAAAGGGTATCCTACCCTTGCAGATTCGAACCAAAGCCACAGTCAATCTTAATTAAGTCCCGTGTGGACTTTCTGTGGACTCACGTAGACTAACGGTGCTTCGTATGTATACATCATTTCTTACACTAAGGGTGGACAAGTTGTTTATACACCTTCAGTTTCATATTGAACGTAAATGCCTAACAAATGGCCATTATTCACGAGCACAGCACCGGGCCTCGCATACTTCTCGCGTCATACATCTCATAGCTCATCTTTTGTTTACATGAACGCTCGCATGCCAGACGTTCGCCGGTATTTAACAAGTAGCCATAAATTTCTCGATTTCTGACACTTATGGGAACAAGAAATTGCGAAAAAACACGAAAAATATAAAGAATGAACGTGCACCGAACTACATTCGCCATTGCATTGCTCTTTATTTTCGAAATATAAGAATAAACAGAGATATGTTATTGTATTCGAAATACATATAGGAAATTGTTTGTAAGAAAACCGCATAAACAAATACGTACAAAGAAAACACACTTTATTTAGGCTTTAATAATTTTTATCCTTTGTTAAAATCAATTCTATTATGAAGCAATGTTTGCCCCTTATGACATAGGACCTGAAACATTCCACCGAAATGTGGGTGTACATTAGTACTCCTCCGCCTAACCCTTCAGGGACGAAAGGCGTGATGTTATGTTACGTTATTATGTTATGGATCAACGTGGACAAAGCAAAAGTGGTACGCAAGGATCGTAACACATGGAGTGTCGGAAAAAGTCGTTAACACGAACACTTCCGTACTGAATATAGGACAAACAATATACCTAGCTATGAATCCAGCCAACAGAATGAATCATCCAGAAATTCCCAAACCTCTCATCACTCTCTATGACGTCATAAAACCTACAATCTCTCTACAATAGGATATTACGCATCATGCTAAACAAATATTCAATATATTGTTTTATGTTGCTGTTGCAGTTAATAACCGAGAAATATTACTTTCCATGTGTTAAATTAGAATATTGAAATTTAATTTCATTTCGAAAAATACTTTTTTATTTTTTTTTAATAATTTTGAAACATTTGTTCTCGATGAAGTTTCGTGTGTCTTTATCACATGACCAAACGGTGAAGGAAAACATCGTGAAGAACACACACACTCACAATCTCATTTGATGCTAAGTGACGATCTGGCCAAGATGAAGCACGGTTACCTAGAAGATACCTATTCACTTGACGATCCCTAAATTGTACTCAAAACTCTGTAAATAAATTCGGGCAGAAATGATTCCATTCTCTCGCTGTGCGGATAAGAAAAGACGAAGCGAATCGTTTAGTGCGGGTTTGCAGGATTTCCACCGTAAAACGGTGTCGACTGCCTTGTATTCCGACGGTAAAAGGAAAATGGCAAAATGAAATAGAATGTTTACAAAAATACTATGTTTTTGAACGAATGACGCATTAAAATTGTTTATAATGAACGTTGTTGCTTCTGCGTGTATATCTGTTACAATGATTTATTGTTACAACGTTGTTAGGTTGTTATTTATGGTTTTTTTTTATTACAACTTAATTTGCGTGTGAGAATTATTACTTTAGGAAGATGGCTGTGGGTTTGTACCGATATTGTGTGTGTGTGATGTGTTTGTAACCTTATCCCTTTTTTACATTCGTTTTATGATTTTTATTTATTTATTAATGTAAAATTCAATCTCGATTTTTTTAAGTCTTGTCCCATTTTAGGATTTCCTGTAAAGTGGGGAGCGTTTACAAACACAATTTTTACATTTCACCAACTAAACCGTGTGTGGCATTCTGTAGTTTCTGCCTACCCCCATGGGAAAAAGGCGTGAGTGTATGTATGTATGTATTTAAACCGTATGTATATTTTTAGTATATTCAATAACAATTAAATTAATAAATATATAATTAATGGATTTATTTGGTATAAATGTGAAAAACTATCATTTATACACACGCTACCTAATTTATAGTATAAGTTCACTATACTGTTAGACAAGATTACTTTTGGCTACATTTAGTGATATAATAAATAGTATGTAAGATTTTTTTTGTCTAGTATTATCAAAAGAAAAAAATACTGTTGTTGAAAAATAATCACATTTTCGACACCAGAAACAACAAGAAAATTTTCTGTACTTACAAATAACACTTTAATTTAAATTATACGTTTATTAAATAAACAACTGAATCAATTTTTTATCAGTTATATATTTATATTTTCAGTTTTTATTTAAAAACGCACTACACAAAACTCCACACGACAAAAAAAAAACAAATGATAAACGTCTAATTTTCCCGCGCGAGATCGAACTTTTTTATATATTTTTTTAAAGAGCCTCGCCCTTATTCCACGGCGCGCGCGGCGTAAGTCCAACGTCGTACTAGTCGAGTTGGTGAGACAAAATTAAAAATGTTTATTTTAGTAATTTTGTTTCGTGGGCGGGATAGAGTGTGAATTAAAGTTTTATTATTTACACCCGGTGATACACTGTCGTTATACACATTTGCTGGTAATTGCGATGTCATTAGAATCCCGACTATCCCGGGGATTGGTTATATTAGAGTTCAGATATTTCCGTTCTGCTGTGAATTAAAATATAGCAATAATTTATAAATCAAATATGGCTTTTAACAGGTTTAAAGGAAGAACATTAATGTTAAACGTCATCCAGGGTTTGTTTGTTGCGTCTAAAAATATCACAATGAATCCTAAACTCTAATATAAAAAGTTAGTAAATAATTTAAAAAAAGGGTTTAGCCACTAAATAGGCAACACTGCTCATATTGTTACAAGCAATGTTGCAAGCAGAAGCTTTGAAATACTTTTTTTTATAAAATATAGCTTGCCAATAATGTCTAAATTATTAGTTGACAGTTATTTAACGTCTGTTTACATGTTGCGGATATTTCAACTCATTACAAATTTTGACATTGACGTATAGAGTTTTAATGAGAAATACTCTGCGGTCGATTGCTCGGCACTTCGTTGATTTGAATTAATGTTTACATTCAAGTAAAATAGATGGTTGAAATATTTTCAGAAATCTATTTTTCGATCTGGTATTGAAAAATATAAATGTGTATCGACTGTGCTATTGACGTCGGTGGATGTCGAGAATGAATGAAGTTCGTTTATCAATCAATTCTTTTTTTATTAATTAAACAATTTGTACAATTTTCAGAGCGGCAATCAAGGAAAGCACAAATAGGCATAGACTTTTTCAGAAAAAGCACAACATTTATAAATAGGCAACGATAAAACAGTCTAGTACCTTTGGCGATTTAGCGAGTTTTAGTATGATCAATTTAGAGACCGTTATTTTTGTCAAATTTCGACCACTTCTGGTAAATAGACCAACAGCTGCGACTCATATTAACGAGCAACGAAACATTATTCCTAAACGACTGTGTCTGAAGTGTCAAATGTCAATTTGAAAAGAACGAAAATAGAAACGAAAATAGAATTGATAATTAAATTTGAATTTTCGACTTTTTAATAAGGTTTATTAGTACAAAATGATATCGATAGGCAAAAAAATATGATAATACTAAAATAAAGATCTCTATTAGTTAAGATATAATTATTTGATTGGATTGTTCCGTTGTATGAGTAATAAATTGTGATCGGAATTAGAACCTAAACGACAACATATTTCTTTGGGGAATTAATGACTTAAGCAAATTTAATATAATGTTATTAACACAGTAAAACCATTGACTGAATTTCCTGTTGTTTCCCAAATTTGACATAAAAACAGTAGCTCCGGTTTATATTGTTTACCAAATTTAAAAACAGGAAATAAATCTATCTTTGTGCTTTGATGTTTAGGTAAATCAGCCGACAGTCCATTACTATCAATTCCGATCACTAATAACTGTTTGGCACCGGATTATACTACCTAGTTGATAGTATTGAAATGGAATACCTAAGGAGCGGCTCCACAATAGACAATTCCGATGAGATTAAAATCTGCATTCAATATACTTTTGGCAGAAGCGCATCTACTTATTTGTTGACTGGCATTTAGATACACAAATCCATTGTACATAATATTGTTGTATAGAGATTAAATCACTGACTAATTAATTCTTCTCTATCATCATTATTCCTCTTAGACTTCCATCTTTTTGATATGTTAATAGCAATTTATATCACTATATAACATGTACTTACGTACGGCCACCAGTCCCTGGTTTGATTAGAGAGGTCAGACAGGAGAGGACATAGCAGGATTTCTCGCTCACATTGAGCGGCCTGACTGGGGCAGTACTTTAGCCTTACAGAAGACCGTTGTGAAACAACAATAGCTGCGTTCCTACGAGTGAGTAGGGTTGCTAGAGCTCGTTAAGGAAGTGAATATTCTGACAGCATGGGAATTCCGTTTGCTGTAAAAAGCGCCCGCTAATTATTGTATTTAAAAAAAGGACGGGCGAGAAAAGTGAAAATAAGTGAAAAGGGTCGGCAACGCGCGAGTGATTCCTCTGGTGTTGCAAACGTCTATAGGATATGGTACCAGCTTACCGTTTGTTTCGAGGCGGGAATTAATCAATACCTTTGACTCCATAGACTAGTGGTCACGCCACTGGGCTATCACAACTGGACCAATCGAGCTATAATTATAATTTGAATCTGCCTTCCAAGTAATACAGAACAATTATCCGTAAGACCATTTAAAAGGACATCTAAAATTACTTTACTTTTATAACAAGGCTAAGACAATAAACCGTTTTATTGAGTATTTATGAGAATCATAACAGATGAATATTGGGAAGGTTATACTGGTGGGTGTTGGCAACCCAACATAAATAAAGGTAAATTTTGAATTTTAATACAGGCAACTCCGGTGCATTCTCGGGTTTTTTGGTCTCAGCACATACACCTACAAACCTAGCCAAATCTGCACATTAGCATACAACATTATCTGATTATAATAGTGTCATATCGCAAGTAATTATAATATGTAGTCCACCGCTTTAGCCCAGTGCGGGTCTGCAGACTACATCATCGAGAAATTCTCTAGGCATGCATGTTTATTTTATACCAAGGAGGTGGCAGAAAAGCTTACGATCTGCTTGATGGTAAGCAGTTGCCGTCCTCTTTTACTCAAGTATTTTCTTTCATTTATTTATTTATTTATTTATTAGGAAACTCAACAGCTTATAGCTAATTACATGCATTTAGATATTCATTTCACCAATCAATGAACAGTATAGTGCAGTCGTGGTAATGTAAATAACATCCCGACTCAGCATAAACTGACAGTGATAGTGAGATGATGACAATTATCTCTTAGCCAATTATAGAGTTTCACGGCATTGATCAGATTAACTAGAAAGTGGTTTGAAGAATTACAAAATTGCAGCAACAGTGGTAAGGAATTAAGTACTGACTAATCTGATCTCATTCAAACGTCAATGTTACAATTATAACACAATATGAATATTGAAAATTGAAAAATTTTCAGCATGTATGTGAACTACGCGTGACCTTTGGTTTTACTGTACACTAGTTTATCACAGCTTTTTATACATATACCAAGAAAGATATAGAAATTCTTCAGAACACAGATATTGATAAAGTAAATCAACAAAATATACATATCTTGCTTTCAAACGAGTCAAAATATTATTATTTTCAAAATGACCCTGTAGTAAAAATAAATACCAAAACATGAAATCTTTCTATTTCTCAGCTGAAGCCATTATCTCAATACCACGAGAAACAATTTACTTCACAATAATTTTGTTTTCAAACCATAAATATCAAAACTTACCGCTTTTGCGTACATCACTTATTTTTTTCAACCTTCTCTGTCACTGGCCGTAAACAGAGGCATATAAACTGCTTTTTTTTTTTACGGAATTTGAATCTATTCTTTTCGAGCGTTTGGACGTTGGTGTGACCAGTGTGTAACTACGTATTGCATTTGGTAGATAGGTGCTGATAAAACTGATAATAATAATTAGTGATAGTCGTTATCAAAATTTATTGCATGTTTTTCGTTTATATTTAGGTGTGGTTTAGAACTTCCGTAATAAGAACACGGGAAACTACACTTAATGGCAGGGAATTTTCATGTAGTTTTTGGTTTTATTTTAATGTGCCTGTAGGAAGACGGTTCCAAAAACGAAATTTTCTGTGCTTATATTTACTATAACTACTGTCAGTCTGAACTGGATTATTAATTCACTGGGCTACCTAGCTAACTAACTAGTACTAAGAAAAATTGGTATATTCCGCTGCCGTATGCGTGTGCGTTAGTGATCAGAGACTGAAAGGCTATTTATTTGAAACCCTGTTCTCTTTTAGGCCCTAACTTTGCTTTCCGATAGTTTCATAAAGAGTTTTTTTATAACGCACGTTTATAAAAATAATGCTTATTGCAACGCACTTAGCTTTCTTTTATGATAAATAGGTACAAACAAAAAGTACGCATAAAAACCACAGTTTAAAAAAATATACATCTGTAGGTCATTCATACTTAGATATATTCCGGTTTCACTAGTATGAAAAACGTATTTATGTAAAAGTCATGTCAAAACTATAATAATATCAGTCAGCCACCCCATAAAATATTTGAATCATAACCAATCAAAATTCACTTACAACGTTTAGTGTTGCCAAGCTAATAAAAAAAGATGCTACCGGAAAAACATTACAATTTTATTAAATTTTAAACTCTCCTTCTTATTTTAAATTTAACGAACGAAAGCAGGAAGCCGGTGGTTGTGGTCATACGTCTTTGATCAAAGGAGTTTCGATGTAAAAATAAAGTTGGACACGATTCAAGAGAAAAGTGTGATTTATATTTTTTTTATCTATGACCATGACTTTGTGACTGTATTTTTTAGTTTTGAACTGATAATTCGTATATACGTATATCAGCATTATATAATAATTTTGCAATTCTCCGCTGATAATTTATCACAAATATGTGCTCTGATAAAGGTTATTTTTACACAAAATTATAGAAGATCAATGTTATTTGTGTTTACTTTGAAATTCGAGTTTTGTTTTAACTACTAGGGTGTGATATATACTGACGTTTGCAAATGTTATAGGCTAGAAGATTGCACGGACGGAGCAGTATAAAATTTCTCACCTCAACCTAGTCTAAATGCACTCGTTATTCGGAAATTCAGTCATATTACAGTCGCGTCTTATGTTCTACCAACGAGATGTCAGATAATTATAATAATGATTATTAATGGTAAAGTTTAAACGGAATAGGAACTTCACGTTGACAACGTGAATGTAACCGGATATCATAACAACAGTGTTAGTTTTCTTTTAAATTAGAACTGAAGAGAAAATCTTGCTCAAGAACGGAGGAATGCAGAAAATGTGGATCTAATCATATAGTTGTAGGGTAGGGTACTCTAATGGGATTGCAGAGCTTGCGTCAGTGATCCTGTGATCACGCCAGTACGTGGTTTTATTGATACAAGCTCGTAAGCTTATTTGCTACTTGGCAGGCCGAAAGCCGTAGGTTGGGTTTTAGGTTTAGAGTTAGTACATTGACAGTCATAATAGTCATTCTTCTAACGACCTCTGGCAAGCTAACTCACTCGCAGTAACATAACTATAGTTGTTTCACCGCGGTCATCTGCACGGTAGAGGTATTTCTCTAGAAGGGCAGCTCAATTTGAGCGATTACGTGTAAATGTAGATTTAATGTAATGTAAAATTTGGGCCAAATAAAATTTATTAAATAACTTTTATAAAACTACGGAACCCACATTAATAGCAGAAAGTTAATAATAATACAGCGCCTTTTGTAATAAGCAGCTGTCAGACATCAGCATGTCGTCATCTCACGTCAAGACTTCAGCGAATGGAAACTGTTGTGAGTGCTATTGTAAAATGCTTTTTCTTTTGATGAGAAACAGTCAGTTTGCGAAATTTAGATGCCATTTACTATATACATCATGTCGTCCGAAGGGTAAGGCAAAGGTGTGCCAATGTACACACACATTTCTGCGGTGTTTTAGGCCCCATGTCATAGGGGGCAAGTCTATTGTTATCAACTGGGCAAGAACCCAAATTCCGATCCTAATTAGTAACACTGCTCGAACTGAGAACCCAAGGCCTCTTGCTTAGCAGTCATACTTAAGACCACAAGACCAAAACAATGAATTTCCAAACCTTTTTTAATGTTTTATAGATAAAATATTGAAAAAGGTTTTGAAATTGTAACGGACAAAATCTCGGAAATCATATAGTTTAATATAATGCCAAAAAGCTCGTAGTGGCTTTTTACGTAAGGGACTCGAGAATCCTTCTACCACGAACCCGACAATATGTTATACATATCCTTATAAAGCCACAGTATAAATAGGAACGTCGAAGCTGGTATTATTTCCGTGGCGGATAATGAAGGAAGATATAATTTAGCCCATCCTGTGTGAGCTTGTAAGGGAAATGCTCGTTTGTCTTCCTAGAACACAGGTGTTATTTATACTTGCGTTGGTTTTGTTCATTAGAGAAATTGATGGGTATTCAAAAGGATATATTTTTGTATCCGACACGTGGTTTTGGATGGTAGAGATCAGTAACTGCTTAACATCAGGCAGGCCGCCTGTTTGCCACTGTTACAGTTTAAGAGTTAGATCATTAAGATAATTAAACCAATAGGTACTTAATATTATAAATGCGAAAGTGAAGACTCACTTTTGTCTGCCTGTTACCTCTTCACGCTATAGCCACTGAACCGATTTAGATGATTTGGTAGGGAGATATTATAGAATGAGTCCCGGGGAAGGATATGGGATAGTTTTTGTTCCGGAAATCAGCCGATGAAAGGGCGAAAGGGGGGATTTTTCTGAAAATAAATGAGTAGATTGATAAAAAAGCAGATTGGAATTGGATATAATTACGCAGACGAAGTCTCGGGTAAAAGCTAGTGTACTATATGCGAGTTTTTATTCAGATCAAAACAAGGTAAAGATAGAAGATTTTAGTCTCTTGTACCGAAATGCAATATACAATTTCAAAATATTTCACGGATGTACAAACCTCATCTTCCTTATATAGTTGTGTAGTAGGTATTGAAATAATCAGAGAGGTTGAATGCCTGGGGTCTATGTGCCCATGTCTACAAAGATAACACACCCCAGTCATCTCATTAGTGACTCGGCAGTGATTGATAATACTATAATACGAAACATGACCACACACAGATTGAAATAAAACTCCATCTTACAGATTTTATCGCGGTATATTGATATTAATTTATCCCAACATTTCGGATATTTTATAAAATCTGTAGTCATAGGTAGACGTCGTGATCAGAGTTTTGAATTGGCTCAGTAGAAACATTCGTATTTAATAAAACTAATTTTTAACCTTTAAACTTTTCAGATCCTTTACATCATCCATGGCCATTGGTGGTCTGTCTGATACCGCGATAAAAGCCGTATAAAGTAAATTTATTTCAATGTCTACAATTTGCGTAAGTGTAAGAAAACAGTATACTCATATGACATTCAGATACTGCCGAGTGATCAGCTTGTACAGTTGACCTAAAATATGGTGTACCACCTTGGTTGCTAACACAGTTCAGGGTTTATTTGAACGTCATGGGACAACTAGGTCGATTTTCCCTTGAAATAATACTATGACGTAAAAAATTACAATCTTAGCGATAATTAGATGTCACAGAAACTTTTGTCAAAACTGGTAGACCACTTTCATGGTCTACTGTACCTTGTGGGTACGATCCCATGCACGGAGCAAATATTTGTACGACGTACAAGCAGTTATTCTGGGCCTGGGTGTATGTATATGAGAAAAATTGTGTTTGTAAACGCACTCACGACACAGGAGAGAACCTAGAGCAGGGCAACGTTTTTTAAAAAATAATAACAGAATAGGTAGAGGCAGCTCATAGCCCGTAGTTCGTGTAAATCTAAATCACGCGAGAATTTTAAAAACATTATGTGTTGTAGTATTTTTCTCTGTGGTCTTGTTATTCCAAGAGCAGAGTCTAATTTACGATTATATGCTTGACAATGCGGTAGGAATGCTATTTATAAACAACTGTATCTTACAGGT
Organism: Craniophora ligustri; assembly: GCA_905163465.1. NCBI lineage: Eukaryota > Metazoa > Arthropoda > Insecta > Lepidoptera > Noctuidae > Craniophora > Craniophora ligustri. Next base: position 2,367,946 of record LR990981.1, read on the forward strand.
TTAAAAAAAAGTGTTTTATTATGATGTCTGTTCGTACTATTACGTCGTATCTCGAATACCGTCTAATGATGCTATGTATCAGAAGTGATTGATTTGTCGTACAAATATTTCAAAATAATTAATGTACCCGGACATTTCTACACAGCGCCATCTAGTGAAAATGATTGCAAAATTATGGCATCTATTAAATCATTAGTGACATAGACAATATCTATTATTAGTTAAATTAAATATCTAACAATACTTATCAGCGTGAAAAATGTATAGAGGCAATCTTTCCAAGATGACAATGAGATGAATCACCACACAACTCTTCAACTACCCGCATAGTGACGGCAATCTGCCTACTAATGCAGGGGTCACAAACCTTTCTAATAGAAGCTCAATTGAACAACCTCAAAGTCTTGAACTGAGAAGTGGACGATCATCTAAATTATCGTCGCCCGCGCATCTCTTTGTTGTGTCTAAATATATTTCAAAGATTTTTCGTTTAAGAGTCGGTGGAATTTACGAGTTCTACGTGTTTTATTGTGCAGATATTTGTTTGGGAGGATAACCACAAAAATGTTTGCAACACATGCATCGTTTTATGTGTTTCAAGATATATTTGTCTTAAGAAATAAACAAATAATTATTATTGTTCAATACATAAAATTTACAGCAGATACATTTTCAACACTATTACTGTACACATAACATCTAAAAGTGATCTATGGTAAAAATCATCTAAAAGTATGGGACAAGTCCCTCACGTTAAGTTTCTGCTATTGCCTGCTCCAGGGTCCATAAAAGCTACCATCCTGAAAATCGTTGGGACAATGAAGCCCGACGTTTCCTGTCTTGGAACCCGCAACTAAAAATCTAAATAAAATTGCTAAAATAGTATGACACGTGCCATACTCTCCTTTAGTCCCCTATTTAGTTCAAGTGATACAATAGATCCATACTAATCCATACTTTTCATATTAATATTATAAATGCGAAAGTGTGTCTGTATATTACCTCTTCACGCTAAAACCACTGTACCGATTTAGATGAAATTTGGTATAGAGATAGTTTGAGTCCCGGGAAAGGGCATAGGATCCCATCCTTTGAAAGGGCGAAACGTGGGGATACAACTTTGTCGTATCGATATTTTTTAAAAGAGGTTAGAAAAAAAAGAAGCTTTTGTCTGCGCAGGAGTAGTAATTGTATATAGCTATATACAATTACTACTCCTGCACAGACAAAAGTTAGTAGGTACTAAAAGACAGGTTATTAGTAAACATCTCATTACCTATAGGTATAGGTATGTCTTGATTAAACTTACATCTATAGACAAACAAAACGCGTGTTTACAAATAAGAACGAACTAGACTCACCTCTTCAATGGACGACGACAGCAGGCCGGAACTGTAATAGAAAACAAACCTGTTAGTACATGACACATAGTAACAGTTGACGTGATTGGATTACAGATGGCGGACATGTTTCGTAATGTATTTCAGCATAGAGCTACTAGTCGTGCTGCTTTAAGCATTCAATTGTTTGAAAAGTATAAACATGAAATTATTTTTTATGGCACTAATAGGTATGTTTCGAGACAACAAATACCATCATACTTTTGTGGTGGTTGCCGTAGCCTGGACGTTTGCAACACCAGTGTCGCTCGCCCGTTGCCATGCGCACGTTACGTTATTGTTTGATTTGTCTTAGAGAAACTAAGTAAAAATACTGTTACGCATCAACTTAAAACTTCAGTGATATGTAATAGGTATAAAACAGCAGAACCTATAACATACGACATGCATGCATATTCATTGCAAAAAGACCTATACAGAGCTATTTATCAGAGTTGGAGTTTTTAAAATTGAGTTATCGGAGTCGTAACCGGAATCAAAGTCGGAGTCGGAACTGAAATCACTCTGATTTCGGTTCCGACTTCGATTACGGAGGCGGTGTTCGAGGCGGTGGCGGTGGTGGAAACGGAGGTAAAAGAAAGTTTTGCTTTAGCCTCTTTAATTTCAGTAAAAAAATCATAGACAAAGGTGTCGAAAATAAAAACGATAAAATCGTATGTCTTAAACGTCGAAGTCGACGAAGTCACTTCATTTGATTTAACTTACTACCATAGTGGTAGTAAATTAAATCTGAAGTGACTTCAAAAGAAGCAAATTGTATTTAATGCACAAAAGCTTCACAGCTTTATCTAGGTCTGATCTATTTCTCGACAGGTAATAGATTAGACCTCCCGGAGATCTAATATCAACCGGATTCTTCTTCGAAACCGGAGTCGAACCTCCATAGCATTCCTACTGCTTACAACTGAACTTGTGTAAGAAATTATTATTTTTTTTGGAACGGAACTTACCTGTAAAACATACAATTTCTGAATATAACCTTTTTAGTCTTTCAAATATATCACTTATATTATAACTTACCAACATAATAGCGAGGACTTTTTATCCTTTTCCCGAGTTTTAGACATTTTAAACACAACACGAAATCACTATAAACTTACAGTCATAACAAGAGAAACGAACGCGTCTTACTTTTTCACTTTTTTAACAGCGACAAACATCTGTATTTAAAACATGTGTTGAGCGGGATGTGACGAATAATTAATTAGGTTTGTTTTAATTACATAATGTACAATGTATATTTATTCGAGTGTGAATGTGACCTAGCTGATGTTTTTGACACTTTATAATATGTAAATGATGTAAAAATGTACTAAACCACTTAGACATGATTTTCCTTCACAGTTTGCGTATGAGGCAAATAGAATGGGTTAAAGACTGCTGTTAGTGAATATTTACATCCAGTAAATTTTAACAAATTAATGCTATTAAAACGTTACAACCGAAAAGTTATGAATCGCTATAACTCGTCGTTTGTACGTAATGTATGTAACACTTAATTCTCATGAAAATAGAAAACTGTATCACAAATTATTCAGCTGTTTCCGAGGTTACGTTGCACATATAGATAGACAACTTTGGTGTGGTAAAAATACTTTCGTTTTATTGCAATGAGTGTTCGCCTTATTGTCTCTAGTCGGTTAAGCAGACTTAGGAATACTAATTAGTTTTCTAAGTAATGGCATTGTTAAACTATATTTGCATTTGGCGTCAGTTGCAAATATGATAAGAAATAAAACAGGTACTTTTATACTGTTTTCTTACGCTTATACCACACGCAAATATTAGACATTGAAATAAATTACTTTTTACGGATTTTATCGCGGTTTGTCGATGTTATTTATTGATGTGATGAAGTGAATTTACCTATGATAGTTCTCCATAATAATCCTTTTAACTAAATTCTTTCATATTTGGGACACGTGACTCAAAAAAAAAAAGCGCTTTTAAAGTTTAATATTTGTAAACGGATTCTTGCATAGAAAAATTACTACCGGCAATTGGTCAGACAACTTAAATAATTTATAGTAGGGTGTAGGGGAGACACAGTATGTCTTTTTTAAATATTAGTAAATTTTGCTATCGTGATTAAGATCTGGTACCAAAGCGAAATAACAAATGCTAATATTAAGAGTCTCTGAGCTAAGCCACGGACAGACACAGAACTATAAGGGTTCCTTGTTGTTTAGGACCACGGAACAAACTAAGAACTCGAGTTCTTAAATGTATTAAAACTGAATTTCAAAACTGTAAACAAAGGTTCGTATCTGTTACATATTTTTGTTAATCTTTGTTCACTGTCTTTTCACAACACAAACGAAACTCAACATACGTTATAAATAGCACAATTTGAGAATAGAACTTCGTAATAGCACAGTAAATACGTAGAGCGGCACGGACTATAATAATTCACTGAGTTCATTATAGTGCGGAACAGTGGATGCGTGGAGACGCGCGAACGAAAACATCTGTTGTACCCAATTGGCTGCAGGGAAGTTTATAATATGCATTGACACAATGAGTATTAGTATACAGCATGTTCTGTTTAATCATTGTACATATTTTTGATGTTTTTTACTCTATCAAATTGTATGTTAAAAGGAGGAAGAATGTTGTAATTGATTTTAAACTAAAACCCTGATAATTTAGAGACTAATTTTGAGTGATAATAGGAGATTTTAATCATAGTCAGACATTGACAGAACAACGAAAAATAATGTTATAAGAAGACGAATAGAGAAAGATCTCGAATCATATTAAAAGTTTCAATGAAAAGCATAAAGCTCGCGCATTGCAGAAGTAAAATAGCTGAATTAATATAACTGAAGTAAAATACCCTTTTGGCCTCTGGAATATGACCACAAAGATAAAAATAATCTGAATGTTACGCAAAAATCAGATTTCAATTAAATCAGATTTTTGTTACAAGTGGTTTTTATTTATTTATGGTATTCTTCTTTTTCAACTAATGATTTTATTAATTCAAGCCTCAAAATAAATCATAAATTTCAAAATGAAGCTCCCAAATAGGTAATTACGATACCTTTATCAAAATAAAAGTAACAGTTCTGTTAAAACTTACTCTTTGACCACTGAATTTCTAAACTTAGTCATGTTTTTATTTCATTAACTACTTCCATGTGTCGACGGTGTCGTTTTACACTGTGTAAAGTATCGAATTAAGGTTCAGGGAAATTTTATTTTTAAAGTTCTTTATTATAGGAGTTTTTGGACGGGTATAAAGGTAATGTGTGTGAGGAAAGATTTAGATCTTTAAGAGTGCTATGTTATAAGTATTATATGGGTATATTTATATACAATATATGTATGTATTTGTATACCTATTGCTCACATCGTTTTGTAGTAAAAATCCTAGTAACATTGCAAAGGACCGGATAATTGAAATCTAAGAAAAATGTTCATAATTATAAATTATACAAGCTAGTTACTATCAGAATAATTACATAACTTATTAAAAAGCGGATATGTAAATAAGCGCCTAATAAAATATTTTTGTTTGCTACTCCAGCAATAAACAAAACTACTTAAATTACCTACTGATTGTGCACCCATGAAACATTAGTTTATTATACATATAGGGTTATATATAGGGTGCCAAAGAAGTTCAAGGTCCGCCTGATGGTAAGCGGTTACCGTAGCCTGTAGACGTTTGCAACACCAGAGATATCACTCGTGCATTGCCGACCCAGTAAAAACCTTTTAGTTTAGCCGTGACATAATAATCATATAAATTGAACAGCGATAAATACAGCATTCGATATCTCGATGTCGAATATAATTCAGATAACGGTGTGTGGCGTTGATAAATCTCTATAAATAATAATCTTGTTTTAACCAGTATTCACGATAAATCTGACGTGTTGGGATTTTATTTCAAGGACCTACCAAGTGTTTTTTTTAAGTGTTGAAGAGAGGGGCGCTACTAACATGTTCCTGCTGCGATAAAAAAAAACTGAGTAAATACGTTGATGATGATTTGCTTACTCATACACCCGTCAACAAATAATAATCAAACACCTATCTAAGAAAATATCAAATGAGATAATTGTGTATTCAATTGTCACGAATGAATCGGCCTGTATGTGTAATGTATGGCCTAAATACACGGGCGTTGTGTCGCATACCGAACTCACTTAGCTGTGATTGTCATCAAGGAGGTTTGATGCCACCGTTCCATTAGTATTGATGATAAATCATCACGCCTATCGTCCCCGAAAGGTCAGGCAGATGTGTACTAATTTTCACTAACATTTCGTCGGTATGTTTTAGGTCCCTTTGCATATAGGGGGCGATCTTATTGCTATCAACCGGGTACGTATTCAAACTCTGAGCTGCTACTGAGAATTTCTTCTCGACCTGGGAATCGAAGCTATTGTTCGGCAGTTCCATTAAGACTACTAGACCAACGAGACCGTTAAAATAATATGGATAAATGATATTTGAGGGATAAAGAGGAAGAGGATACCTACACACCGTTTTGTGGAACAAGTGAAGGAAAAAGTGGGGATTGTGTCGTATTACGAGGTAAAACAGAAAGCAGAAGATAGAGATCAGTGGCGATTGCTCCACCGACAAGAGCTGGGCTCTAATTCAAATACAAATGTTTTATTTCAAGTAGACCAATATAAAATGTGCTTTTGAAATATCAAACACACGTTGCAAGGTTCCAAAAAGTAGGTCTTAAGGTGAAGAACCAATCATTGTCACCGAGGAGTTGTGATGCTACCGTTTCATTTTTTTTTTAAGCTGATGATTATTTATAATTCATTTGTTTACATAACTTCATTATTTTAATAGGTAGGTACTTACTGTGTTGTAATGTTATGTGAAAGTTATTTTTAGATTTTGTGAATATATTGTTAGTTTATTTTAACTGGCTGTTGTCAAGTGGTCGGAATTGGACGACAAAAGACGGGTGTCTGCCCATGACCATGAATGCTGTAGAGGATCCGAATGTAGAAGATGATAACAATATACCGCGACAAACCCCGTAAAAAGTAATTTTATTTCAATATCTAACATTTGCATAATAGTAACAAATCGATACCTATTCTTACTTCCTCACTAATATTTAAAAAAAAGCGAAAGTGTATGTCTGTCTTATAACCTCTTCATGCTTTAACCGCTGAACAGATTTGAATGAAATTTGGTATGGAGATAGTTTGAGTCCCGAGGAAGGACATAGGATAATTTTCATACCGGACATAATCGCCTAAAAGGTAGAAAAAGGGATTGGAAGTTTGTATGCGGTTAAAATTACTAATTTTACGCCGACGAAGTCGCGGGCAAAAGATAATAGGTAATATATCTATTTCATAGTATACTCGATGACTAGTATATCATGAAGTAGGTACTTGTGCTATCTGCACACATCACGCTATCACTCTGTACTTGGTATTGTAGACCTATTGACACAGATATACCGAAAATAGGTAACCGAGGCGACACTCGCGTCTAGATAAACCGTGTTTGCTTTAGTAATGGACGAACGCAGTTTTATTTATAAAGTATGTTAGTTTGACGGGGAATATTTTAAAATACATGTATACAGGTATATTTTTTGGAAAGCCAGGCATAAAGATTCCTCGGTCAAATTTAGCCGGCCGACTGTGGAACTACCTCCGACTAACAGGAGACCGCAGTGAAATAACAATAGTTGTATTTCTGCGAGTGCGTCAGGTTACCAGATCTCGTTGGGGGAGTGACTATTTTGACGGCATGGAAATTCCGTTTGCTGACAGTTTAGTAACTCCCTTCCCTTCCCAACCTTATGACATAAAAAACTAGATGTGGAGAAAATAAGACTGATGTCACTGGGCGCCCTAGAAGGACTTACATCGATATTAATTGGTTTTTTTTTATTGCGATTAGGGGGCAAACGAGCAGGCGGCTCACCTGATGGTAAGTGATCACCGCCGCCCATGGACATTTGCAACACCTGAAGGCTTTCAAATGCGTTGCACACCCCTGCAGAAACCGTTTTGGTTTCTTAAAATAGGGAATTACTAAACTGACAGCAAATGGAATGCCCATGCTGTCAGAATAGTCACTCCCCATCGAGCTCTGGTAACCTTACTCACTCACAGAAAGACAACTATTGTTGATTCACTGCGGTATTCTGTAAGGCGGAGGTACTTCCCAGGTCGGGCAGCTCAATTTGAGCGAGGAATCTCGCTATGCCCTACCTCCATAAAAGTGGTGAACTCCTTCAAAAAGTCAGATGAGCAGAACTGGTAAAGAAACAGACATGCCTAAATCTCTCTAAAATGTAACAAATGACTTGCTTTTTTAAATTTGTCACTAAGTTCTACACAGGTCCAATAACTTCCATATCTAATGATTTATCAACTAACATACAGTATGTGCACTCATTTAAAACAGTAATTAAAATGCGAGACTAAAGAATTCAACTATGTATATTACGTGTGCAAAATAAACGGTACAGTCATACGTTGACCGTATAACTGCGCTGTTGATAAGGAACGAAAACATTACAGTGTTATGTTGCTTGTGCAAGATTTAATCAAAATATACCTTTGCTAGCTTGCTTGCTTCGTAAGTCACGTTTGAGGAGAGATTTCGCCTCCCTGTATGTGTTCTACCGCCTGTATAATAGACTGACATAACATAACATACCATCACGCCTGTCGTCCCCGAAAGGTTAGGCAGATGTGCAATAATGTACACCCACGTTTCGCCGGTAGGTTTTAGGTCCCATGTAATAGGGGAAGATCCTATAGCTGTTAACCGGACACGAATCCCTCCGAGCTGCTACTGAGAATTTAATTGAAAAACTTAGTAACTCTTTGCTCGACCTGGTAATTGAACTGAAAAACTCTTGCTCGGCAGTCGCATTGTACGACCACTAGACCAACGAGGCAGGACTGTGTCCTAAGGAATTGTTATACATGGTGCTCACGGCCACATTTTATCATTGCACCTCTCGCGAATTAATTCTTACACAATAGAAAGAATATCATCGCGTACTATATAGTTCTCTTACTTTATACAGCGTAGGTTCAGTCAGGCTATGGAATGAGTTACCTGCCGAGAATTTCCTAAGCGACTATAGCACTGGGGCCCTTCGAAAATGAGGTGAATATGGTTTTTACGAGAGCTGTGTTAGCCTAACCAGTTGACTGAGATGTCAGAGGTTTCGAGTTCGAACCCAAGGCACGCACCACTGACTTTTCGGAAGTTATGTGCGTATTTATCACATGCTCAAACGGTGAAGGAAAATCATCGTGAGGATACCTGCATGCTTCAGAGAATTTCTCGATGGCATGTGAAATCTGCCAATCCGCAGTAGGCTAGCGTGGTGGACTACAGCCTATTCCCTCTCAATTGAGAGGAGACCCGTGCCCAGCAGTGGGACATTAATGGGTTGATGATGATGGTTTTTACAGGGTCATCAACGCGAGCGACACTTCTGATGTTGCATAAGCCTATATCTACGGTAATTACCTACCATCAGACGGGCCGTAAACTTTACCACCTCCGTGTTATAAAGTCGGGTATGTTAGAAGAAATAACAAATATCTATATATGTATACAGGAAGTAACGAGTCCACCAATCACTATTTAAGTCTGATGTCATGCAAACATTAAAACAATTAGTATGAATTGGGAAACGCTGACTAATACCGATGTAGGTAATATATGGCTGACTCTTATGCGTTGTTGTGTCTACAATACAGTTTTAATTATATATTTATAACGAGCAAGTAAAATAAATCGTAATTTTTTGAGCCTATTTGTCAGTGCAACGGAACGCAACGTAACTGTGATAGCTTAGTGGAGTGACCTGCATGAAGTCAAAGGTCTCGGAGTTCGATTGTAAAGCATGCACCGCTCACTTTTCGAAGTTACGTGCGTATTTATCACATGCAACGGTGAAGGAAGATATCGTGCGGAAACCCGCATGCCTGAAGGAATGTCTCAATAGCGTGTAAAGTTTGCCAACCTGCAGTAGGCTAGCACGGTAGATTATAGTGTAAACCCTCTCAAATGAGAGGACACCGCATCAACCCATTATTGTTCCACTGCTGGGCACGGGTCTCCTCTCATTTGAGAGGGATTAGGCTATAGTCCACCATGCTAGCCTACTACAGGTTGGCAAACTTCACATGCCATCGAGAAAATCTCTCAAGCATGCAGGTTTCCTCACAATATTTTCCTTACCCCTTTGAGCATGCGATAAATAAATACGCACATAACTTGCTAGTCTCCGATTTCTGACCATCACTAACAATTATTGTAACAATCGTAGATATTCGTATGACAACCGGGACAGACGGTTTCATTTGCTCTCCAGAGCGTGAACGGATTGTTACAAATAGTCACCTTTACATAATCTGACCTTGGAATGCACAGTTTAACCTTACAGATTGAATGACCAGCGTGGGTATATATTGTTTTCTTTTTATTCGGTTTGCGCTTGACCGCCAGTTCGTCTGATGTTAAGCGACACCGCGAACTACAAGCGCGATTATCTAGAAGAAACTGATTCACTGTAGATTTAAAGGCATCCAGATTATATCTATAGGGCAAGACCCACTTGGTAAGCTCATTCCACGCACACGGTACGCATGATAAAAATGGAGTTAAAGCATTTCATTCGATCTATTGCATGGACATCCAGCAGCGGACGTCTAACGGTTGATATGATGATGAAGAGTGCATAGCCCATCACAAATGAAACTTACTACAGTTACTTAAGTATTTTATCGCAGTAGGTTGATATTATTTAATCCCGAAGTTTCGTCAATTCTTTATAGCACAAAGGAACTCTGCCTATTAGTTTAATAGTTGTATTCAAACGTTTAGTATTCGCGTAAGTGTAAAAAAATATTAAGTATAACAAATATGATCCTTGAGAAATGTCTGGAAGTTTTAAGAATGATAATATAGAAAACAAGCTTTTGCCCGACTTCGTCTGCGTAAAATTAATAATTTTATCCCCATTTCCACCCCCTTTTAAGGAATGATTTCCGGTATGAAAACTATCCCATGTCCTTTCCCGGGACTCAAACTATCTCTACACCAAATTTCATCTAAATAGTTACGGCGGTTATAGCGCGAAGTGACACACATTTTCGCATTTACAATATTATTAAATTAAATTAAATTTAAAGTATAAGTATATGGATAGTATGGATGGATGTTATATCAATGTACCTACTGAAAAACACTACCCTACAATATTTTATACCTACTCTTCTATCTACCACACCATAAAGTTAACTGAACTGCAGAAAAATCTCTTAGAGATAAGACATCGATCTTTTACACAATAACTTGCAGTTAACACCCGGCGTGATACGTCATAAATACGATAAATAATCGCGCGTAACGTTTTCATCCGCGAAACGACCGCTCGCGTTGACCACCGCGACAATACTGCTTATCTTATCAGCACACTTTGTGATTCACTGCTTCAAGTAAATCGAAGTAAATTCGAGGTACGTGTTTCATTTTCCTTGTTCATGAAAACTCGCCTTTGGAATTTTCTGTGGTGCTTGGTAAAAGGAGGTGGTAAAAATTGCGTTGAAAATATTAATTATTTAAATAACCGCAGTAAGGTTAAGTCAATCGGTTAAGAATGGCTTTCGTCGTATCTTGGACTGTAAAAATTTTGGACCTTGTATGATGAATATAGACATTTGTGCGTAAGTCATTGGACGTTACTATGTAAATATAAGAAAACAAACTTATGTATCAACGATCTAATATCTGTAATAGAAGTATCGTTAATTAACTCGTAACTACACGGCGCTTACTACACAGCACATGTGTGGTTCTACACCGTGTGTCGCGGGTTCGGTGTTAATGCATTGTGAATATTTGTGTTTGTTGCACCCACAACAAAGGAAAAAATCCTACAGTAAAGTAACGTTCTTGATAATAAAGAAATATTTTACGAAACATGTCCTTTTGAAGAAGAAAATTATTTAACACTAAATCCCTATTGCTGCAACTTCAGTAAGCCGGGTCATTCTAGGGCGGGAATGCCCACTTGGAAGTCCCAAGGGGAATGAAATTTAATAGTGAAGGGCGGGCGTTTTTGGGGGCTGTCTTTATTGTCGACGTTCAAAAAGAGCCATTTAAATTTGGCCTACTTTGAATAAATGATATTTTGACTTTCACTTTAGAAATAATAACAAAATAAAAATATAACATAATTAACTTACCTCTCCTCAAAAATGCTCGAGTTCGCCATAAAGCTGTCATCCATGAGGCTAGATTCCTCCATCGCTGACCGGTCGAAGGTCTGGTCCTCCTCGTTCCTGGGCAGCTGGGGCGGTAGACTGTGGCACTGCTCCTCCAGAGACTTGCTGTGCTCCGACCTGTACTTCTGGTCCCATAGCTTCTTCGTCTCGTCTTGGACACGGCGCTTCAACTCCGATATTTTCTCTCGTTCGTTTTCTATTACTTGGCATCCTTCGAAATTAAATATATTATGTAAGTCCGGTTGAGATTGAACTGTTTTTACAATAATTTTATAAAGGGGACTTAAATGTCAGTAAGGGCTAAGTTACTACACTTAGTTACTAAATAAATAAATAAATATTTCCGGACATTATTACACAGCGCCATCTAGTTCCGTGGTAAGCAACGAGGCTTGTGTTACGGACACTAGATGGTTGATATACTACATATATACTTTTTTTTTTTGCAAATAGATACATATTATACATAGATACATCCATGACTCGGATACAAATGTTGATGCTCATCACATAAACATTTGTCCCTACCGGGATTCGAACCCGGGACCCTTTACTTTACGGTCATCAATCGATCTGTGAAGATAGAAGTACGTGCCAAGATCATGGATGGTTGAACAGGGGTGACAACATGAACAGGGGTGTAAAACTGTGACCTGTTTCTCCTAGGAAATTGCCCAGTTATCGTATATTGTACTGATATTCAGCCTTATCATATTTAGATTTGTAGCCGATCTCAACATATAGTAAGTGAAGTGAAGTTTGCATGTTGAGCACAAACTTTACTTGCGCATTCAATAAATTTTGCGGTCTCTTTGGCGAAATGATGGAGGCGAGAGGCGTCGAGGCTGCACACGATAGTTTCTGACCGGCAAACCGATTTGGCTGAACAAATTTGGCCGAAAGCGTAAATGCGTAAAAGCTAGCTACTAAAATCTGTGCTCACGACTCGTGCCGACAATTATACTAATTATTACTGAAACAGTGAAGGAAAACAGTACTCGAAAGGATGTGAATTCTTCACTGTTAAGTTTACCAATTCCAAGTAGGTCAGCGTAGTTGAATTTACTTAGTGAGAATCTAAATCTAATATCGAGATACCTTAGCCATCAGCACCTAGCGTCATGGCACCTAAGACCAGCAATGGAACAGTAAAAGAAAATGATGAGCTTAGTAAGTGTCTTCAGAAGATCTATTTAGAGAATTTAAATTTTGCCTAGTGGTGAGACCAGTGGACTGAGATGTCAAAGGTATCTAGTTTAAACCCAAGGCATGCACTACTGAATTTTCGAAAGTTATGTGCGTATTTATCACAAGCTCAAACGGTGAAGGAGAACATCGTGAGGAAACCTGCATGTTTGGGATATTGCTCGATGACATGTGAAGTCTGCCAACCCGCCTAATCCCTCTCAAATGAGAGGAGACCCGTGCATAGAAGTGGGTTGATGATGAATAGAATATCTTACCTTGTTCCTCCAACATTTCAAGCCGCTTCCTCTCGACCTCCATCAAGCTATCCAGCGTCCTCTTCCCCAAGGAGTTCATATCGGTATCGCTTGGCAATATCGGCGCATCGATCGTCACCTTCGATATTCTATCTATGTCATCCTGAGACGGAATCTTATTAGTATCGGTGATTTTTTGGAAGTCTCCACTCTTCTGAAACTCTTTTATACTCGGCTCGTCTCCACAGCTTTTCCTGTGCAGTATTTTAGCTGATTGTACTATGGGTTCAGTTTTGGTGGGGGTGGAAGTGCTATCAAATGTAACTTTAGATTTTTGTTCAAAATCTCCATCAGTTTCTTCTTGTATATCCGCCTCTTTCTTCTCAGGAGACAAGGATTTGGCTTTGACGTACTTATTTTCAGCGTTTGAACATTTCGTGTTCTTAATATAGCGATTTTTAGAGTTATTCTCTTTGTCTGACTCATCGCTTTTAATACTGTTCTCTCTAGATTTCTTTCCGAAAGAATCTTTCTTCATTATCTTACCTAGAGCTGCGAATGTAGGGATTTTTGATGAAGAGCTACTTTTAACTGGACCAGTATTCTTATCTTTCTTCTTAGAATGTCTTAGGCTATTGAATCTATCGAGACTGACATCAGCCTCAATGTTATCATTATAGAACAAATTTTCGTTCAAACTTTGCGACATAATATCGACTTTCTCGGGCGATTTCGGCTTCTTGCTCTTCCGTTTCAAAGAATCGAAGTTTCTTTCCCAAAATCCTTTCTTCTCTTTAGACGAAGTTGATGATTTTGATGGACTTTCGCTGTATCTTTCATCTGTATCTGCAATATCGGTGATGGCTCGTCTCTCTATGTCAACTGTCATGGATTGTGACATTTGGTCTATAGAATTGAACTTATCTTTTAAATGTTTCGTGTGATCTTCGAATGTCGATAGCTTAAGATCGATATCGTCGCTGTCGGAGCTTTGTGGGGAGTATCCAAACTCTCCAGACTTTGCTCTGGTATGATCCGTGTAAAATGCACTATCAGGAGACTGTGTTCTTTCATTATCATTAAGCTTAGCTACAATAGGTTTTAGTTCCTTCTCAACGGCTTGTACTTTGCCTGTTAATTCTTCGACTAGATTGAGCAACCTGACATACTCGGCGTGCAGTATCTTCGTTTCGTCTAAAGCTGATGTTAGATTGTTGTTAGCTTCTGATTTGAGTGTTAGTATTCTCGTTTTCTGCGCCTCTATCTTCTTTGTTAGTAAGATTATTTCGTTTTGAATGTCTTCTCTGTTTGATAACCTGTGAAACAAGGAATTGAATTTATTTGAGCAATGGATACTATGGTTGAGAATTAGTATAAGTCGAAAGATAATTTTGAATTGCGAGAATTATTTGGAAGTGTGGGAACACACGGCGTAGGAAATAAATGAAGTGGAAAATTTGTTATTGTTAAAATAATTGAAAAGAATAATTCTAGTGGCCTCTTAGCAACTTATGAATCAATAGTTACTATTAAAAAACTTAAATGGTACACGAATATTTGGTTCTACATTTTTAGAGATTATACTTAAAATATTTGATTATATATATTTGATTATAATAAGAGCTAGTATGGGTGTGTAGTTTTTTTTACTTACAATTCCGATTCCTCTTCAAGATGTTGGAACTCCAAGTCCTCAAATATTTTCGTCTCGTTGTCCAGAATGTCTTGTGCATTCTGTAGCTCTTCAAGTGTTGCTGCGTTGCTTTTTAAGTCTTTCTCTATTCTGAAGCAAAACAGTGTATTTTAGGTAAAAAAATACAATATACCTTCTTCGTTCCGGCAATTTTATATTTTTTATTGTGTTCTGTATGTAAAAGCGGAAATTCGATAAGGAAGGAATTCGCCTGTGATTTATCCCCTAACACTATGTGAAATAGAAATCCTTACCTCTCAACTTTCAATGTAGCGATCTCTACTCGATCTCTCATCTCGTTCTGTCTCGACTCTTGTTTCTCTTTCAGTTGCCGTATCTCTTCTTCTATTCTCTTTGCGTTTTCTACTAAGTCCACCTTTTTCTTCTGTTCTATATTCAGTATCGCTATTTCAGAGTCATATTCTCCTTTGATTAGTGCTTTCTCCATTTCCAACTGTAAATTAGAATAAGATTTATAATAATAAGTATGACGTCTTAAGTCTTAGGTCTGTAAGTAGGAGCTCTGTGGCGTTCACTAGGGGAGGCCTACGTCCAACAGTGGACGAATATAGGCTGATGATGATGATGACAACGTCTTAGATTTTTAAGAATCACAATATATCATTTTAGATTATTAGAAAAGGTACGATAAATATTTTCTGATAAAAGTAAAATATGAATATGGTTTACAATGCAATATGACATTGAAATGGAAAAGAAAATGAAAAAAGATAAACTAATAATTAATATTAATAATTAAGCAATAACGACTTGCTTTTTATCCTTCGAAGTCATTTTATCTCTCTCATACTAAGATTTGATGTCAAATTTAGATTCTGAATTAAGAATAGATATGTACATAATAAAACAATTACAATCAGATTTAAGTAGTAATTACTTTATATACTGTATTAGCTTACCTCTCTCAAGATGTCGTCTTCCTGTGATCTGATTTCCGACATCTTGTATTTGATCTCATGAATCTCTGTCACTAACTTCTTTCTCTCTTCTTTCAACTTCTCATATTTAGTCTTCATCTCATCCACAGTGTCATCCAGTACAGCACTGTCTAAAGAATCAGCTTCAGCGTCAATTTTCTTGATATCTTCTGTTATAGTCTTCATGATTTTATCTCTTTTATTCTCCTTCAAGTCTTTTTCGAATTCTTCCAGTTCAGGAATGTCCGCCATTAATTCTTTCTTTACGTCATCGAAGCTTTGGTTTTTAGTCAGAACTACGTCTGGACTCTTCTCGGGCGTGTCTTCTTTTTTGTCATCGTTAATAACTCTGGAGTATCGGAATTCAATGTCATTCGTCAAATCATCATCTATCATTGGTATTTCTTCTTCTAGACTTAATTGTTTTTCTATGCCGTCAAATTTGGGCTTATCAGTGTCTTTATTTGAATTTTGTTCGGTCACATCGAAGTTGGGTTTTTTGGAATTGTCTACGGTAGGTGGTGTGGGGAAGATAAAATACTGAGGTGATGGGAGATTTTTGTGAGCAAAAGTAGTCTTAATTCTCGTCCTAGGACTTTGGGTGTTCGGGGACTTAGGTTTTAAATTACCATATACATTATTTCTATAGTAAACATTTTCGTAAGGGCTTCCTATAGGAGATGAGAGATTAGGGATGCGATCCCCGCTTTGGTTGTGCATTTTCCTTATCATAATCGGACTAGACAAATCATGCATTCTCGGGGAGGGTTCATCGAAAACTGGTATCCCAATTTCGTCCATTCTGCCAATATTTTCGTAGTTATTTTGAGGGATGACGACTTCAGGAGTCAGTTCTGTGGGGGAGGCGGACATTTCGAAGTTCTCGTAGCTGGAGAGATTCCTTTGGAGTGGAAGCGATTGGCTCATGGGTGAGTTTTTGTTATGACTAGTTTCGAATCTGGAAGGGAAAATTATATTGTTATTAGGGTTTGGAATTTAGTTGGAACTTAAGAGGAAGTTCGATTTAAACTAATTAATGGAAAGATAGAAGTGGTGTGACCGGTGGACTGTGTAGTTAAAGGTTTCGAGTACAATTCCGAGGCACGCTCGGTCTTTTCTAAGTTATGTACGTATTTATCACATGCTCAAACGGTGAAGGAAAATATCGAGAGGAAACCTATACGCCTGAGAGGAGAGGAAGTTTGCCAACCCACTAAGCAAGCGTGTTGGATAGCCTAATCCTTTTCAAATGAGAGGAGACCCGTGCCCAGGAGTGGGACAATAAATAAGTATATGATAATTATGACTCCTTCAAAAAGGTCAGGTACGCAGTACTCATAACCGGCGCGCATGCATGACGAGATGTATGAATGTGGACGAGGCAAAACTGGTATGCAGGCACCGTAGCGCATGGCATTCTGTAATTTCTGCCTACCCCCATGGGAAAATGGCGTGAGTGTATGTATGTAGGTATGTATGACATTAAATATATTAAATAACTTACTTGTAATAACCATCACTGGTTTGTACAAAGTTGGGGTTGTTTAACGCCACGCTGCGCGGGAGTGAGCCGTTGGTAATAATTTTGTTATGCGGCCTCTTTTCCGTAGGTGTCATCGGGATGCCTATAAACGACATACATAATCAAATGCAGTAATTAAAATCTAGAATACTTCATTAGTGTTATCGCGGCGAATGTTGAGCGTACATTCGGAAAATTATCTTTACGATTTTTTACGCGTTTTGATAAAGTTCTGTCAGCGACTCAGCGATTGATATGATAATATTACGTGTAATGGAAATTGATACTTTAATGTAATTAAATACACAACAGTGTCTTAGTAGCATTGAACACGATTAAGGCTATTTTTAAACATATTATACATACTACGTGTTATTATGGGAAGCAATATGTAATATAGACAAACAACATGAATAATTATATTTAGATATGATTACATAGCGACACCTAATTTCGAGCTAAGCAACGAAGATCGTGTGACAGATACTAGATGGTTGATAAACTGCGTACATGTCGTTTTATTTATATTATTTATTTATTAAATTCTGGGCATAGCGAGATTTCTCGCTTAAATTGCTCGACCTGGGAAGCACCTCTGCCTTACAGAAGACCGCAATGAAACAACAATAGTTGTGTTACTGCGAGTGAGTAAGGTTAACAGAGCTCTTTAGGAGATTGACTATTTTGACAAATTAGGAATTTAGTTTTTTTTATGGAAATAAGGGGGCAAACGGGCAGGAGGCTCACCTGATGGTAAGTGATTACCGCCGCCCATGGACATCTGCAACACCAGAGGACGTTCATATGCGTTGCCGGCCTTTCAGAAAAGAATATACTCTGCTCTTGAAGGTTTGTTGTTAGTGTAGTAACAACACTATTTTAAGAAACCATAAACGGTTTTTACGGGGTCGGCAATACGCTACCCACACTTCTGGTATTCCAAACGTATGCACCGGTAACTGCTTACCATTACACGAGCGGTAAGCTCCTTTGCCACCCTCGTGTTATTAGTACTTGCTTCGGCAGTACATATACTATACTAAAATTGGAAAAAATACATATTACACATAGAAACATTCAGAACGCAGATACAAATGTGCATGATCACACCGGGAGTCAAACCACGGCTTACCTCGTCAAATATGGGAAGGATGATATACGTTTTTTTTATCATGTATAGGTCAGCGTTTGACCACAATCTGACCTGTTGGTAAGTGACGATGTGGTCTAAGATGAAGCACGCTTAGCTAGAAGATATCCATTAGAAGCTACCTACTTGATACCGTAGTAATATTAGTTACTCTGTAGTAAAGTTTAAGACAGTTCTTCTTACCTGAAGCGATCTGTCTCTCATACTCTGCGCACATATTGAGGATCTCTTCCAAACGAGCTGTCTCCGCTTCCTTCTGTTCTTCTTCCTTCACTCTGTCCTGGTAGGCCTGGAACAAGAGAGACGTATAATTAGTACTAGAGAACCATTAAGGTCGAAAGAGTGGGTGTAATCTGCGGTAGTCTAGTGGTGTGACCAGTGGACTGAGATGTCAAAGGCCTCGAGTCCAAACCCAAGACACGCACCACTGACGTTCCGTATTTCTCAAACGATGAACGAGAACATTGTGAGACAACCTGCATGCTTGAGAGATTTTCTCGATGGTGTGTGAAGTCTGTCAACCTGCAGTAGGGTTACGTACATAAATTACGTACGTAAATGAAGTCATTCTACAATTTCACTGTAATGTTTTGGGTAATTTAAGTGGGATGACTTATTTTTAGCCTCAGCGCCCCCCGATAACTTAACACTGGAGTAAAAAGCTCTGAAATCCCGCAAAAAAAATGAGCGCCAATGCGCCAATGCTAAGAACACGATTATCCTGTTCAATCATGATGTTTTCTTCCACCGTTTGATGTACAACTTCAAAAAGTCAGTTGTGCATGCCTTGGTCTCATCTCTCGAGACATTTGACTACACAGTATATTCGTCACATTACCAGGCTATCATGATTTGAGTGACCCCAGTGGAGCACAGAACCATCTTTATATTATGATCCTTCTAGAAGCTATTCCGATCTATGTTGAAATGGCTGTTAAGGACCTGTTTGCTTGTACAGTCGCCAACAGGTCAACCTATCCAAAACTGTCAAATTTTCCCAACTGAACATGAACAATATTGGTTTGTCATAAAGTTGAACATCTATCAAAAAAACTTGACAGATTGTGGTAGCTTGATGTGCCGATTTCACGTAAAACGGAAAATGTGAATTAGTCAGTAATACTAATATTGTATTCAATTAATTTGTCATTACTATGGTATGTAAATTAATATCAGTAATTGATAGTTGATGACCAGCCAGTTTCTTTATATTTTGAACATAAGGTTGAAAAATGCTTAATTGTTAAATCGTTCGGACAGTAAGAGCATACATCCTTTTGTTAAATGTAATAATTATGCTATTGATACACACTCTTACACAATGATTTATAAACAAAATTTGGGTGTCGCGTTGTTTGTCCGAGTCAATCTCCTGAACTAATGAACTAATTCCTTCTAGTGAGTTATGATACCTGGCGCAGTAAACTGACCTTCGTTACCCCTTCTTCACTACCACGTTTTATTTGATGGAAATCACACAGGCAGGGCCAGGGTTATATGGAGTATTGAGCACATAATCCAAGTTCCCTTTAAATACAACCTACACACAATTATGTTTTTCGTCAGTATGTCTCGTCTCTCTCTAGTTTTATTCTTTAATTGTTTTTTTTAATTAAAGTATAATTGTCGTTAGAATAGTTTATTTTATATTTTTTTAAGAGGAACGGAGTGCACGAATCCGACTGGCATTTGGTCGGATTGTTTGAAATCAACAATAACATAAATAACAGCAATACTGTTTGGAGCTAAATTGGTCTCATAAATAAATAGGTAAAAGAATAAAGGTAGATCTACCAGTTTTTTAACCGAGGAGATTAAGGAGATTTACACGTTATGTATCTAACAATAAAACTCAATATAAAGTGACTCACCATACCACAAAACAGCTTATCAATCTTCTTAATAATGGTATTATACATCTCGTTTCTAATAGACAGTTGATTGAACTGGTTACATTTCAAATCGTTGCCAACAACGATAACGTTACTATTCTGTATAGGCGACGATATATTTTGATTGGCAACACTAACAGACGCCATCTTGGAGAATTCCAATTTCAAATCATCGTAAGACCGTTTGATTTTCTCTTCCAATTTCAAAATTTTATTACCGATGCAGTTTTCGTGGTCTCTTGTGACTTTTATATAATGGTTTGTTAATATAGTGTTGATTGTTCTATATATTTTTATATCGTTTCTTATTTTATGTACGACATCGAGTTTTTCGTTGACTGATTTCGAGATATCGATTATTTTCTCGTAATCTTTCGGTCGATTTTGGTTTACGTCGAGTGTTAGTTTAAGCTCTTTAAGAGCTAGTGTATTTTTCTTGAGGTTTTCCACAAAGAGTTTTAATAAGTGCTTGTGTGATGGTTCTTTTTTGTTCTTTCCAGTCATTTTTTAAACTGTTTTTACACTCTTATTATTATTTTAAGTAAATAACTTGAGAGAATTATTGAAATAATTATTGTTTAATTTAATTCACTTAATTCAATAACTCCATTACACGTATCTTAAAACACTTATATTGTAGCAACTATATACACTGTTGTACACAAAAACAAACTTTAATACCTGAGCAATAAATTAAAGTTTACATTACCCCAACAGTGGTATTTTCCGTAAATATTTCCTTACATTTTAACCTTAACCGTTCGCGGCCTAACCAATACTAACTGGAGATTAATTCTTTAAAAATGAAAGTTAAAACAAATTCTGACAATGACCACTTATATCATATGTCATGAATATTAAAATATACGCTCATAACTTCTATTATTAAGACAATAAAGTTGAATATCGTTTGGTGAAGACATTAGCGACGCGAGATAAAATTTTATGAGTTGACTTTCTTGGTTTTACTTTGTTCTATCAATTAAGACGATTCTGTTAGTTCTCGTCTCGTCTATATTGATAAATAAATAATTATATATCCGATCCTTCTTTTATTAACACAGCGCCATCTAGTTCCGAGCTAAGTAACCAGACTTGTGTTACTAGATGGCTGATATTGATACTATTACATAGTTATTTTTTTAATAGTATATAGCTTTATTTATTTATTTGTTTGTAGATATTTAAAGAAACACACACACAAACACACACGCGCGTTAAAGGCGATACACACTTGATCACAAAAAAAATGATTAAAAAAGGTACTTTGAACTAGTTTTTTTTTTATTTAAACTAGGTTATATTCTTCACGTATGTCACAAAATACACTACATAATATAATTGTCGCATTGCCTTTCTGCAGTAGTTAGCATATCGCGAACGTCAACTCTTATCTGATAAGACTATTGTTTCTTTAATTTCAGTTTTAATAGTTTGACTATCAAGCGATTATGTGATTTTGTGTGCTGATAAAATGTATATAAGCAGTTAACTCTAGTAGTTATATATTTGTAAGTTTATTTGAGTGAGTATTTCAGTGTTTGAGTGTGAAAATATAATATGAATTTAAATAATATCGTATTTGGTTACCGCTCACCGACTATTACCTACCTGGGACCTAAAACATACGTCGAAATGGACCTTTTTATGATGATAAGGGGGCAAACGAGCAGGCGGCTCACCTTATGGTAAGTGATGACCGCCGCCCATGGACATTTGCAATACCAGAAGGCTTGTACATGAGTTGCCAACCCATGCAGAAACCATTTAGGTTTCTTAAAATAGGGAGTTACTAAACTAACAACAAACGGAATGCCCATGCTGTCAGAACAGTCACTCCTCCAATGAGCTCTGGTAACCTTACTCACTCGCAGAAATACAACTATTGTTGATTCACTGCGGTCTTCTGTAAGGCGGAGGTACTTCCCCAGTCGGGCAGCTCAATTTGAGCGACATATCTCGCTATCTACCTCCTACAATAAGGTAGATTAGCGAAATAGTCTAGGCGACTAGGGCGGTTAAAGCGTTAATGAGCTGTCATAGCCAAGTGGTGTGACTAGTGAACTCTGAAAAGTCATAGGTTCGAATTGGATCTCAAGGCAATTAACTTTTCGAGCTTATATGAGGAATAAGAGAGAATCTTTCGATGGCGTGTGAACTCCACCATCCCGCGCTAGGCTAGCGTGATAGACTATACCTAATTCCGTCTTGAATAGGAGGAGAAACATGCCCAGCAGTGGGACCTTAAACGAGGTTGTAGCCGACAATAACCGACTTTTTATTACTTAATAACATATCTACGTGACTCAGTTTTGCCAGCCATTTAGCAAACACTCATCTAATTATATCTTTAGAATAATTTCTTTTTGCTTCATAATTAAAAAATATTTTCATAATTTAACATAACACTGCGAAAACAAAACAAAATAGCATGACGTAATAACGTTGAATAAGATTACAATTCTTAATGTGATTTATTTAACTTTGTATAATAATTAGTTAACTCTTGTTATATTTTAAGCCGTTTATTGACATAAGCCTCAGTGTCTGGCTTTATTCACTGTTTAGATTGAGTGTTTCTCTCTCTGCTTGAACGTGAGTTGAAACAAAGAGAAAGAGAGAAACATCCAATCTCACATCATCATCATCACATCAACCGTTAGACGTGCACTGCTGGACATCCAATCATACACGCATTACGAATGATCGTAATTTTAAATTAAGAATGAGTACGTAATTACAACTAGTTTTACTGAATTACCTCTATTACATAAGACTTAAAAAAAACATACTGGCGAAATATGGGTAGACCTATATTAGTACACCTCTGCCTAACCCTTCGGGGACGACAGGCTAATGGTATGTTTATACATATATAAATAAATCAATAAATAAATAGAAAAATAAAAAAATAAATGTATAAATAAATATTCTGCGACATTTTATATAAGGATAAAACAATATATTTAGTTAGTTCAAGCCCACGGCTATTGAAACTAATATTACAGTTATCTACTACAAACAATAGATAATCTAGGCACAACACCTTGTGACACGTGCGTGCATGCTACGCACGTGAGCACGCACGTACGCACTGAATATCGCCACGGAGATGTATTTATAGCTGCATTTCTTATCTGTGTCGGTAAAATAGGTTTTATCATAATAGATATAATTAGAAAAATGGGTTAACTATATGTATAGTGTTTCTAATGTTTTCAACTTGGAAAAAAATTAAAATATTCTAGTAGCCATTTTTTTTTAATTTTCATTATTTTAAGTAGGGGGATTTTTCGATTAAGGCGGAAGCTACACAATAGCCCGCGAAATTCAAATTTTCGTACGTTTTTTGCAATTTGCCGGTATTTGTCAGGCTATAAATTGAACAAAATATGATTCGCGCCTGTAATAGGTATTTAGTTACAGCATTAATATCATCAATACAACCCTCACATTGCATATAATTGGATGGAATGAATTTTTCATGAAATAGACAATCAATACAGTTATATGCACTTTGAGGGCTGTTTTATTGATTTTTTAGAAAATTTGAATTTCGCGGGCTAGCGTGGAGCTTCCACCTTAAACGAGCTGCCCGATTGGGGAAGTACGTCCGCCTTACAGAAGGTTGCCTTTCTGTGAGTGAGTAAGGTTGGCAGATCTCGTTAGGGTAATGACTATTCTGACAGTATGGGAACACCTTTTGCTGTCAGTGTAGGAACTCCCCTATTTTAGGAAAGTTAAATGGTTTTTTTACAGGATCGACACATCTGGTGTTGCAAAGGTCTATAGGCTACGGTAACCGCTTACCATCAGGTGGTCCGTAAGATTGTTTGTCACTCTTCTGGTATTAAAAGAAAAGAAACTAGGAAAAAAAAGGTTTGTAGGTAATATACGACGTCAAACGTCATTTGCAATTATTATCATCATCATCATCATCAACCCATTAATGTCCCACTGCTGGGCACGGGTCTCCTCTCAATTGAGAGGGATTAGGCTATAATCTACCAGACTAGCCTACTACGGGTTGACAGACTTCACATGCCATCGAGAATTCTCTCAAGCATGCAGGTTTCCTCACGATATTTTCCTTCACCAGAGCATGTGATAAATACGCAGATAACTTCCGAAAAGTCAGTGGTGCGTGCCTTGGGTTCGAGCTCATCTCAGTCCACCGCTCGGCTAGCACAGCTCGCAATTACTATGGTTGCACGAAATTACTTCGCCAAGGCCGGTACCCTTATCACAAAGGTCGTTTAAAAGCTTACACACAGATACAAAAATTCCTAGAACATTATTTATATCTTATCTATATTTGTTTTGTCATAAATAAACGGTACCAGGTATTTGTTCGTCATTATTATATCTTTGTGTGCTTGAAGCTTGACGTGTTATGTGGTGACATAAGTATTTTATTTAAACTAACATGGAGGACTATACCTGACTATAAATACTTGTTGATCTGAAAATTTCATCAAAATCGCTTCTGCCAAAATCCATTCAAATAAATATTACAGTGTCTGTTTGTAATTTTCAAATTATCAGCTTTTTACTAAGTGCGTAATGCATATGAGATAGGATAAGTATTTTCAATATTTGTCTGTCTGCTTGTTCCGGCTAATATCTGAAACGGCTGGACCGATAGTGACCGGACTTTTACTAGTAGATAGCTAATGTTATAAGGTGTGAGTTAGGCTACTTTAATTTAAGAAAAACATACGAATTAGGGGACGGGTGAAGTAAATGAAAACGAAGTTTTTTTTTTCGTTACCATTTACGCGGACGAAATCGCGGGAGTCAGCTAGTCAATTCTAGTCAACAGCTGTGCTCCCAACTACGTCTGCGTGAAGGGTAAAATTTTAAACTAGCCTCCCTCAAGTTGGAACATTGGAGGTTAATTGGTTAGGAAGTTCATTGAAGACATGATTTTTTTATAAATTAACTAGCTACATCCCGCGGCTTTGCCTGCATAGTATATAAATAAAAATTTGCCTATATATTAATCCAGGTAATAAACTATATGTATGCTAAATTACACCCAAATCTGTTAAGCGGTTTTTGCGTATATTGCGTATCCATACTTACAAACTTTCACGTTTATAATATTAGTAGGAAGTAGTACTAGCTGACCCAGAAAGTTATTTTGCCACATTATAGGGGTTGGTGGTAGAAGAGTGAAAATTTAGGGTTCT
The DNA here is from genome assembly GCA_905163465.1 of Craniophora ligustri. Lineage (NCBI taxonomy): Eukaryota > Metazoa > Arthropoda > Insecta > Lepidoptera > Noctuidae > Craniophora > Craniophora ligustri. The sequence continues at coordinate 2,393,425 of LR990981.1, forward strand.
AAGTATTTTTTAGTGGCAAATCATAAAATACAGAAAAAAGTTTAGTCAATAATTTAAAAAAAAAGGCTGGTGAGGGACATCACCTTCATCATTCGACATCCTTATCACCTAGGGGGGTAAAAATATCCTACGACCGATTCTCAGACCTACCAAATATACGTACAAAATTTCATAATAATCTGTCTAGCCGTTTCGGACAAACACTGTGACACGAGATTTTTATATACATATGTATACTATAAGAAGATATATTGGTGTATATGAAAGAGAAGTACATACCCTTAATCTTCTAGTTTCTGCTTCTATGCTTCTGTCGTACAAACTATTCGCGTACACAGGTAAATACTGAGGGTTTCTGTCGTAAGCAGGGGAGGGTAAACAAACACCCTTCGAGAAATTCACATTCCTATCACAGCTCTTCCCATACACTTCATTCTTCTCCATAATATTCGAGTTGTACGATTCTAAGTTATTTTTACCGGATTCTAAGTGATTTCTGTTGGATTCTAAGCCATTTTTGCTGGATTCTAGGCCGTTTTGATTGGGTTTTTCCTCTGTTTTTCTATCTACATTAATTTTACCGTAGATGTTGTCGTTTTGTTGGTCGTTATTGACTTTTTTCGGTAGTTTGTTGTAGTCTTTTGAGGGTTCGTTGAAGTTTTTGACGATGTCGTCTATTTTCGTCTTGTGTCTTATCGCTACGTTGGCGTATGAACAGTTTTTGGGATCCACAGCATTGTTTTCGTTGACCAAAACGTTTTTCATTTTGTTCATGTAGTTAGGTAGGGTTTTGCCGCCGAGAACGTCTTTTGCTGGAGTGTTGACTGTTAAGGAATTTGAGCTGAACACTTTTGGTGATATTTCATTTTCGTCCGTCGTATAAAACTGGCTCCTACCAATCTTCTGCTGCTTCGCATAATATTCGAATTTCGACACTTTCGCCATTATCCCCGACATTTTTGGTCTGGATTCTTGGTCTGAGTTCGAGTCTGACTGGTCTAGATCTCTGTACGGCTTCTTGGGGGCGACGGGCGGTTTTTTCCTAGACATTTCTTTGAGGGTCATGTCTAGTTCCTGATCTAAATGCGTTAAAGAGTTGTCTTTGTAAATCTTCTGGATGTTTGAGGTTTGGTAACTTTCAGTGTGGTGAGGTGTGACATAGCCTGTGAACAAAATAAATAAATAAATATATGTGGACATTATAAAACAGCCATATCTAGTTCCGTGATAAGGGACGAGGCTTGTGTTATGGATACTAGAAGGTCGATATACTACATATATGTATACTTTTTTTAATATACATCCATGATTCGGATAAATGTCGATACTCATCACAGAAACATTTGTCCCTACAAGAATTCAAACCCGGGACCCGTGGCGCAGAAGGCAGCGTTAACTGGGCTAATCGGGCCGTCTTCATCAAAGATGATAATATTATCGAACACTGTCATTATCATTTTACGTTTAACATAACATATCAGCATCCCTATGTTCCCGAAACGGTAAGCAGACGCAGACGTTTGCAACACCAAAGGTGTCTTTCTCGCGTTGCCGACCCTTTAGAAACCGTTTCAGGTTTCTTATAATAAGAGAGTTATTAAACTGACAGCAAACGGTATTCCTATGCTGTCAGAACAGTCACTCCCCGCTCGTAGCTCTGGGTAACCTTACTCACTCGCAGAAACACAACTATTTATGTTTCACTGCGGGCAGCTCAATTTGAGCGAGGAATCTCTCTATGCACCTCTCGTGAAGTGCCTCAATACCTAAGAGCTTCAGTACTTAATGCCATGAACTTATGAGCTACTAGCTGCCTCCTGCAGCTTTGCTCGTATGGTATAGTAGCCTAAGTGTTAATCCAGGTAATAAACTATATGTAAGTTATATTTCATTCAAATCTGTTAAGCGGTTTTTGCGTGAAAGAGAAACAAACATCCATCCGACCATCCCTCCATCCATCCATACTTACAAACGTTGGCGTTTATAATATTTGTAGGATAATCGTATATCGTCATCGTATATTACCTGTGGTGACGCACTGCTCATTAGGTTGGTACTGGACGGGCGCCATGGACACGTGGGCTGATGGCAACACCGACTTCATCAGCTTCGCCTCCGCTGGGTGGTTGAACCGCAAGTAGTTCGACCGGCCTATAGTCAGCATGCTCCCTGTAATGTAACAGTTTTTGTAACGTTATTATTATTATTATTTCTGACCTCAGACACCCGACTCAAAAAAATATTTATCTAATATATGAAAATCTCGTATCGTCGAACTCCTACAGGCTTGATCGGATTTTATGTTATTTTTTTGGATATTTGGTATTGCTCAGAATAGGTCGTAGACTATTTTTTACACCCGTAGGAGACAAGAGAGGCCCTCTCTAGTTTGGTGTTTAATTTTTTATTATTATTTTGAATCAAAAAATTCCTATTACGAATATCTATTTTTAAATAGTGATATTAGGTAGTATTTTTACTTTCATCCACGACTAGAAAAACGACGATTGCAAATTCAGCTAGTACCTTAGATTAATTACCGTCGCATTATAGGTCGCGAGATAATTAGTTAAACCAATACTGAACACGAAATGTCAATTTATGTCTATCACGACGATACACCTCACACAGGTATCATCATCATCATCATCATCATCAGCCTATATTCGTCCACTGCTGGACGTAGGCCTCCCCTAGTGAACGCCACAGAGCTCGATCTTCGGCTCTTTTCCTCCAGTCACTGCCAGCTATCTTGCGCAAGTCGTCGCTCCACCTGGCCGGCGGCCGTCCTACACTACGTTTGCCGAGACGCGGTCTCCACTCAAGAACTCGTTTGCTCAGGTATGCTACCGACAAAATTAAATATTTGCGTGATGTCTGACTAGGAGTGTTTTATTACTGAACAATGGTTCCCGTATGATATAAATGTTCAGAAGATTTTAAGTCTTGCCCAGTGCCCACCGACAGATTGACCCGAAAAAAGTCACCTACATACATAATATTTAATTTATTTCTCCAATCCGTCTCCCGTATTTCATAGTTATGATAATTCATAACTTCTCAAAAATAAGATTGTATGTTCGGTCTTTTGCACTTTCTGAACTGTCAAGTTGACAGCTGTCACTGCTGTCAGTGTGAGTTAGAACGTTAAAGTGTTGGTAGGCGGGGAGTTTCTATTCTGTACCTGTAGTCTACGCAATAGAAGCTAGAGTGTAGTCTAATTTATTTTCCTTTTACTCCTGTGTACAGGGCCAGATAGAGGCTTTTATATATGTTCTTCTTCTATGTTTAAGAAACATACCTTGCGACAATCTGGTGGGCTTGTCGACCGGTAGCCCGTCCAGCAGCGTGGTGCCACTGAGGGGGTACAGCGTGACGACGCCGTGCGAGTTCTCCACGCGACAGTGTACACTCGCCACGCCGGTACCGACCACGTATATGTCGCATGTCGGGTCCGAGCCTATGGTGACGCGGCCTGGAAGTGAGAGAACAGAGCTGTCAAGTTTATGATTTCTGGTATAGTCTTGTGGACTATGTCTAAATCGCTCTCAAATAAGAGAATACCGACCAGCCCAGCAGTAGCACAATAATTGGGATGATAATGGAACTCGTAAAGTGATTACACCAACCATGTATGATGAAATTGTTCGTATCATCATCAGTAAAAAAATCAGAATCACAAAATTATCATCATCATAATCAACACATTATTTTTCCACTGCTCGGCACGGGTCTCCTCTCTTTAGAGAGGAATTATGCTATAGCCTACTGCGGGTTGGCCGACTTCACATGCCATCGTTAGTTTTCTCACGTTTTCCTTCACTTTTTGAGCATGTGATAAATACGCACATAACTTCCGAAATTCAGTGGTGCACTTTGAACTCGAGACCTTTGACGTATCAGTCCACTGGTCATAACACTAGGCTACCACAGCTTAAAAATAATAACATTGTATAATAATATCACAGTTTTTAGACGGCAAAAATAAATGTTTCGTACTAACGCTTCCTTACAATGTCTTCAATACTTTACTATAACAAAATGGTGATTTGGACTAACCTTGTTTAATAGGATGTAAGGTAACCGCAGTGCTGAGTCTGCCAGTACCCAGGCTGACCAGATGTGGAGTGTTGGTCGCCACCCTGAAAGGAGAAAACGAGATACGTTAATACGACTCCAATATTGCGATAATGTCTTAAGTGCGCCAATGCCAAATAAACCTTGGCAGATTTCCTATTATGACGATAATCGCTGAGATGACGTAGTTACTATGTTCCTATTGACATGAAGCAATATTCATACTTATATTATAAATGTAAAGTATCTGGTATGTATTTTATCCCGGAAATCATTCCTTTAAGAAGCGAAAAGGGGGGTGAAGTTTTTACGCAGACGAAGTCGCGGGTAAAAACTATTCAGAAGCTTTAAAAGATCTATTTACAACTCATTGTCATAACTAACAGATGGTGCCGGTTTATCCTAACCCGTGGGAAGAAACACTGAAACAAACTCAGAGAAACACAATCTCTTTTAGAGTCTGATATGCGAGAGGAGTATCTAATATGCGAGTGTTACCATGTAAAATATATTATAATGGTCAATAAGAATAATGTATTTCTTTTTAATATGTTTTGGAGGCTGTAATGCTGGCCTATTAGATCGATGTATAATCTATTGTCTCAGTCTACAGTTGTCTCTGCCTAACCCTTTTTTATAACGCAAGTGTGGTAAGCTGCGGCCCGCTTGATAGTAAGCGGTTACCGTAGCCTATGGACGTTTGCAACACCAGACGTGTCGCTAACGCGTTTCCTTCCTGGTAGAACCTACTCTACGGGTATACACGTCTTATAGTAGGTATATAATGATAAAGTAGCCACTGATTGAATTTGGGGAACTGTCAGAATGTTCAAGAATTGACAATCCATGCATATTTTTACGATACTGGTAAATTTCAACAAGGTTTTCTCCGTTTTAATTTCGATATTTCCTTATTGTTAAGATCGCTGCATTAATTTTGTTTTTATGACGTTGCTCACGGAAAGGTCATAAGCCTGATCCGTTAATTACTACGTCATAGTAAAAGTACAGTTTGGCTGTCAGTAACGGAAATGCGAAATGCAGTTTGTGCCTCTGTCTCTTTGTTAAATGGCTTAATAACTTTTAATTTAAATTTTATAGCATATAAATATTGATTATAATATCACTGAAAGAAATACTACTGCTGAACAAAAGTCTTCTCTCAACAGATATCTATAACAAAGGTTTGTGTGCATCACCAAAGAGATAGAAATGATAAAGGTAACCAGAAGTCACAGGCACATCATCAGCATCACAGGCTTTTTTCTACACTGTTGAAGTTGAGTTCCAGTCTACCATTAACTTCACTCTCCCACTCATAGTTTAGCCTCAGATTTTTTGAATTGCTGCAAATCCTCTTGAATCGTCAGCCATTCTAGGAGGTGGCAGAGTATGTCAGTTTCATATGTACCAAAAACTGCACTGGTTTACCCTATCGTTAGGCCCATAGGATCATCATTATCATCATCAGCCCGTAACAATACACTGCTGAGCACAGGACATAGGCCCATAGGATGCGAAAACTCATTTACGGAGGTTCCAATAGAGTCAATAGGTCAGCCTGGTTATTAAGCACTTAGCCAAGAGCACTTCATATAATTATGGTGCAGTGTTTTGTGTCGCTGAAGCAATATTCAATGACAGAACTGCATTTATTCCGAGCGAGTTTTATTACTAACTGACGACTAATACATTAAACGGTGTTTATTGCCGCACCATCTGGTGAGTTCAAGGAGGTTCCGACTGCGCTGGACGGCTGTCGGTTTGTTCATTTATTACATCATATATTTATGAACGTTGCTAATAAAAATAGAAGAATAATAATGAAATATCCTGACTTGTTCGCTAAAACTTATAGACAATGCTTTTTTCGACAACATACCTTTAATGTATGTATGTATGTACAACTTTTTGTAATACCAATAAAATGGAAACCTTCAATAGTAAAATAATAGCTTAGCGCGCTGTGAAGAGAGATTGGCTTATATCTAAGAGATCGCATAATAAATGAGATGCTCCATAGAAGAACTAAAGTTACTGTTTGAATGTATAGCACCCTCAATTGGCAGTGGGCGGAGAAGATAGCTAAGAAAACTGATGGCTGCTGGGGCGGAAAGGTTCTAGGATCTCCACTCTTCCAGTAATTTTCACCACTAACCCAAAAACCCAATGTGCCACGGTCTCCGACTAGATGGAATTTTTTGCTTTAAGTGACAATCTAGTGGGGAGACTTTTGTTTAACAGTGGATAATTTTTTCCTCGATTTTATTATGTCAAACTCATTACAGAATATACATACTCAAGCTAAGATTTACATAGGAAAGTATATAATGTTTAATTATGAGCCTGGCAAATAAGCTTTAACTGAAGGAAGTCAAACACATAACATGGTGGGGTCACGGGAAGGAAGCGACAGTCTATTTAAAGTTGCGCCTGCGCAGTACAGCAGTGTATTTGTTCCTCTTGCGAAACTGCTAATTCACAGACTTGTATCACTTGTATGCTTATGGTAACTTGAGTAAAACTAAGTTTTAAGTTTAGTCTTTGTATGATCCAAAAATCAACCAGAAATCAGTAAAAGAATATCCCACTATTACTTACGCTTAGGCAAATATTTAGATTAAAAATAAAATAGATTTTATCGCGCATTTTCGGATTTTGTACCTGTAAAAAGTACTTTTTCTGCAATTTCTCTTCAATATTTGCGAAGTATACGAAACATAAAAGCTGGCAGCAACTGGATGAGAAGAGCCGAAGGTCGAGCTCTGTGGCGTTCATTAGGGGAGGCTGACATGCGAAGTCGTTTTTTTTTTCGAAATAATTATTTATGATTAAGTTGAAATGACTAAGGTCTAGGAGGAAGCGACATTCTATTTCAAGTGGCGCCTGCGCACCGTGCGCTCACGTATTTTGTTCTTGTTTGAGCCGAGCCCTCCGGTAGCCCCTGTTTATTTTGTCTACTCTTTATTTATTCGTAGTTCGATTCGTATGAACTGCCTCTTTGGACTTGCAGTTGTTAGTGCGATATCTGACCAAGAAGTCTTGGCTTCGATTGCCTTGGGTTGGGTTGGATTTTTTGGATCTTTAGACCAATGAGGATCACTGCAAGGACTGATTAAATATAGCATTGTACTTTTACTATCCGTATATTTAATTTTGTTGTGTGTGTTTTTGTTTGTGTACGACTATAGAGCAAGAGGTCTGCGATCGATTCCCGGTTGATGGCAATAGGTTCACACCCTATTACATGGGACCGTAGTAACCTGCCTCTTATAGTCTTTCCAAATTCGTCCCCTGTGGTACCTACATGCTTAGATTTTAATTTTCAGTCATTTATTCGGCGTATACTAAAATTTACATGATTGAAATAGACAATCAATGCAGTTATATGCACTTTGAGGGCTGTTTTATTGATTGAAATGATTATAATTCTGTAACTAAATACCTATTACAGGCGCAAATCATATTTTGTTTAATGTTCAGTCTGACAATGACCGGCAAATTGCAAAAAACGTACGAAAATTTGAATTTCGCGGGCTACCGTGAAGTTTCCACCTTAACGCTCGACAGTCACGATTGTGACTACAAAACCATAATAAGACGCAGCTGGAAGATATACGATAGATATTGTAAAATTCTCTGCCGAATCAACAAAACCAAGCTATCAAGCATCTGACAGTGCGATGACGAATCCCAGGTTCGAATCCATTTCTGTTCTTCATCAATCACTAAACAAAATCTAATGTTATCCGTCTGTCGCATTAACGGGATCCTGGTGTAAAGCTATATTTAGACACACCCTTAGCACTATAACAATAACGTTGAAATTCCTGCAGCAAAGATTTTAGTAAGTTAACTTTGAGACCGGTGAGTCAAATGATATTTGCGGTTGATTTGTTTCTTATTAATATACATTTAAGGTTGGTTTTTCATTGCGTTTGTTACTTTTGTAGTTGTCAACAGGAATAGCCACAGACAAACCCACGTGTCGTTTTGTAAATATAAGTATTTTTTGTTTGTTTTGTATTTTTTGTTAGAGGCCAAGAATGTTGTGGTTTTTTTAAATGAATTTGTGTTTATTGATGTGTTAGAAATAACTGGACGTCGTTGTTCGTTTGTAGATCATTAAATCACAGTTCTACAGCTGGGCCTCGTCCTATAGGTCTCCGTTCAGACTGACACACCACACGCTAGCCTAGCCTATGCTAGGCAGACTTCACACGCCATTGAGAAGCTCCCCCAAGCTTGGAAGTCTCCTTACGATGTGTTTCTTTATCGCCCCATCTTTCTAGCCATCATCAGGCGTGTAGTCCAATTCAACACCTTTAACTTGTGATTCTAACATGCATTTAAAGTATCAATCTCTAGGCTACCCTATTTTTTTTTAATATAACCAGACGTTAATACACAGCGCCATCTAGTTCCGAGCTGTATATAGTGTGTAGCGGATAGTAAATGGTTGATACGCTACATATTTTTTTTAAATACATACATATTTTTCATAAATATATCCAAGATTCAGGTCAAATGTCCATGCTCATCACACAAACATTTACCCTGCCGGGATTCGTACCCAGGACTCATACCATAGAAAGCAGCCTTTTAATACTGCTGGTCTAGTCTACCCAATAGTCGGTCCTACAAATAAGTTAGGAAAAAGGCTAATGATCAAAATGTTACCACATATAAAGTAACACCCTGTAACTTAACCCTACATCGCCAGGTGTAACACAACCCGCACATATCTGGTATCGAACAGTAACGTTAGAGGTTTTATCGTTTAAGCTCCAGTGGTTGCGGTGAGGGTTAACTGGTTGTTAATACAGTATTTGTATTACGTTCATTATTAGTTACCGTGATTTATGGTTTAAGGTTTCGTAATGTTAGATTTAGTTAAGGGTTCATCACTTAACAGCATAGAAATATAATTTTATAATATGACAGACCACGATGAATAGATATTGTGGCCTTTTTGGTTCATCTTTCATCTAACAGTCGCATCTAGCAGTAACTGCTAGACCGTAGCCTACGGACGATGGCAAATTTTAGGTGTCAAAGAAAATTTAACTTCTAGAAATCAATGCCATTTTATAACAGGAAAAAATAACCTGTCTATTCTTTCTTCTTGCCGCTACCTATAGTCTTTTTCCTTACGTGTAGACCCATGACCAGCAGCGGGACAGCAATTTGTTTTTTATGGTACATGCATACCACCCTAATTCCCTACGATAATAACTAACAATAGTAACCATCCAGAAAATCGTCGAAACAATGAAGCCCGACGTGCCCCAGGGAAATGATTTTAACTGTCTTGGAATCCGCAGCGAAATTAATCATAAATAGAAAGAGTAAGACAAATATCAGTTTTCCACTTTCCCTCCTTGTCAAGCGGAGACAGAATAAAGAAATTTGTTCAAATGTCATTGACATAAGAACAAATGTTTACAATAGACTACACTCCCACAGGATAAGATGTGCAGATTGCTCGTATTCACAATTATATCGACCTGGTAAAGGTCGCTGGAACCAGCTGGATGCGGGTGGCCCAAGACCGGTCGTTGTGGAAATCTTTGGGGGAGGCTTATGTCTAGCAGTGGACGTCCTCCAGCTGACATGATGATGATGATGATGACAGTTATGGTGGGACAGTAATATGGGTGAATAATGATGCAAAATCTGTGTTTAAAGATTTTCTTGGCACAGCAATTCAAGTTAAATGTTATCGGCCGCATACCCATCTCATACAGATAAGAAAACTGAATGTTTAGCGCATTGAGTCATTTGTAACTGGAGCATGTAAATTTACTGAACAATACTATGTTAAGGTCACGTAATTTAGGCAAAACATGATCGTTTTGGGCTGGTTTCGGTTCGAGTTCGGTGTGCAGAATCTTGACTTCGAATATAAGACCTAGGGCCCACTTAAGTATGATGTGACATGGCATGTCGCGGATTCTGACGATACTCTGATGAGACTTAAAACCGCAACCGCAATGTGATGCAGCCTAAACCAAACCGTGTGATATGTCCATTATATTACTATGCCAGTCGAAAAGATTCGGATATTAATACACAGCGTCATCTAGTTGCGAGCTAAGCAACGAGGCTAATGTTACCCATACTAGATGATTGCTACACTAAATAAAAGTATTTTTATTATAGCTATAAGAAAGACAGCCTTAATATTATACAATTGACCCAATCGGTTCGTCAAAATATCAATAGGCTATCATTACAATTACAACCTATGCAAATTACATTTATTAGTCTTATTGTTTATAAGTTTACACTGATAGTCAACATTCCGATATATAATTAAACTGATAAACCATTTGCGGTCAGTAGACCACGTGTTTAATCGGTCATCGAACTCTAATTAGCGAATGCATTGCAATCTGATTCATCTGAGAAGGATTTATTGTTGTGCAAACGGTACTATAGCAATAATATTAAAAAAGAAAGCTTATATCGTCTAATGTCAGTCATTCGTCATCAAACCAATGACTCTCCCACAAGAGGGCGCGGGTTTTCTCTCATCTGAGATAGAAATTAGGCTAGTCTACCACGCTAGTCTAGTGTGAGCTGACAGACTTCACACGCCATCGAGATGCAAAATCTATAAGGCAGGTTTCCTCACGATGTTTTACTTTACCGTTTATATTATATCAGCCTATTGCCGTCCACTGCTGAAGGTAGGCCTGTCCTAAACAGCACCAACTATCTTGGTCTTAGGCAGCTCGCGCCATCCGCTGCCAGCCACCTTCTCCAAATCGTCGGTCCATCATGTCGCAGGTCGTCCTACACTACGTTTGCCCAATCGCGGTCTCCATTCTAACACTTGTCTGCTCCATCGGCCGTCCGTCCGTCTGCAGACATGGCCGGCCCACTTCCACTTCAGCGTGCATATTTCGTTTACCGTTTGAGCATGTGATAAATTATAAATTAATCCTTCTCTGACGGAACTGTCTCCGAATCCAGTAGGGGAAGACTAAAATTTATGATGATGATCGAGCCAAAGCTAGCCATTTTGAACTGTATTATCAGACAATAAGGACCTTTATAACTATGCTATTGAAACGGGACAACGATTAGCATACTTCTACAATTCGAGATCATGACCCAGTAAATGTTTTTGTCATGTCTCTGACATATCATTGTCCATACTACGGTTATCTGTGGTGACTCAGTCTTAACTGTCACTAGCTGCGCGTGCGCATGTTGCACCTTATTTGTGTACAATTAGGGTTGAAATTTGAAGGGGATTTTTCAGAGTGTGTAAGAATTAAGCTGAATGATCATGTATTTATTGTGGATTTATTAAGATATATTGAGGTATACTTATAAATTTAAATCGTTTTGTTATCGTATCGTTATTAAGTGATTCAGATTCTGTGATTGGTTGCAATTGTTATCGAAATGGTTACAATTTTGGAAGGGGATATTTTATATCCGCTTACTATTTGTTATGATACAATTCTTACATATATGTTATAGGTCTTTTTATTATATTAAGATATATGTGTTCTATGAATGACCGTGTAATGAAATTGAAAAAAAAACTGCTTTTTAGGAATTTTATAGCGGGATAATTAACTATCGGAGAAGTGGTATACCTCTACAAAATGCAGGTCTCTACAAACCTTATTGTGAATGAGGTGTCTCTTATATAGGCCAGAGGGAGAGAAGAGAGGGGCTAGGAGATGGCTGGGCCATACTACCTGCTTGTAAGTACCTCCATCAGAGATTCTAATAAATCTCCACGGCTGTGCGCTGAGCACAGGCATTCAGCACAGCATTTTACACCGATTAGGCTATAGTCCAACGAGAGAATTTCTTAGGCATGCAGGTTTCCTCACGATGATTTCTTTAACAATTTTTGAGTATGTCATAAATATGCTGAAAGGGGAAGACACAAATCTTCAGTCTCCTATTACATTTCTCTCAACTCTGGAACCAATGAGTCACTCGGCTAGGTAAACAGCAAACGTATGTGTGTATTATTTTAGAAATTAAATACCGATTAAACAATCTTACGAACATGCAAATTTACAAAGAAATTTCATCTTCAACTAATAAGATTAGTAAATATTTAAAACTAAGACATTACTTTTTTTATTTGTTAATTAGACAAAAGGAAATTTCCAACAGAGTTTAAAATACCAAAAGCCAGTAGGTATTTGCTGATAAAAGTAAACACAAACACACCAATATGGAATTCGAAATTCCGATAGGTTGGATTGCCTCGTTGGTCTAGTGGTCGTAAGTGGTCTTGCTGAACAAGAGGCCTCAGGTTCGATTCTCAAATCGAGCAGTGTTATTGAGGTTTTCTATGAAATTCTTAAAAACAGCACGGAGTTTGAATTCGTGCTAGGTTGTTGGCAGTAGTCTCGTTTCCTTTCACATGAGACCTAAAAAAACTTACTGGCGAAATGTGAGTGTACATTAGCACACCTCTGCCTAACCCTTCGGGGACGACAGACGTGATCGTATGCTAATTCAAATAAGGTAAACGCACCAATGAACAGTCATAAAACATTTTCTTTCTTTTTTTACAATTACGAAGAAACGTCCGACACTTTATTCAAATGAGGTAAACGCACCAATTTGCGGCGATCAAGTATTTTTTTTTTATTAATCAAGTCTCTTTGCAGTGGTTTCTGCTCAGATTAGCACACACTTTCACTATGACTCAGAAAATAATACTAATATTACCGAGAAAATCTTTTGAAAGCTATAATATCCCAAATTGGATGTTGAGCGAGCGATCTATTAATATGTTTGTTTAAATAAAGGAAGCTTTTGAATCATACTTTATATTTATATTAAGAGTAGTCGTGTTATTCGGTTGTAGTGTGTGTTCATGAGTCATCCGTGATCCATGCGATAGGACAAGGGTAGGGAAATACGGTTTTTACAGTACAAGCTCGACTCTATTCTCAGGGCCTGAAGTTTCAAAATTGGTGTAACTTAGGATTATCTTCCGTATTGTGATTGCATTTACAGATACAATTTTGAGAAACACATAGAACCGAAACATAATATCTTCCTAAAAAAACGAAGTTAAATAAGAACTTAATCCGTAAGAACAATTATTACTTATAGGACTATGGAAATACAGAATACCTCCCCCCCATCCCGTAACTTCAGATATCCAAAATCACCCCGCATTATATTGTAGTGTTCGTTGTTAACGTCCAAGGTTGAGAAACAAACAAGCGAGAACCGACAACTTTCTATGCATATAAATATAGGAATCTATAAAAAGAAGTCTCGTTGGTCTAGTGGTCAAAAATGCAACTGCTGAGCAAGAGGTCTTGGGTTCAATTTCCAGGTTGGCCAGTGTTATTAGGGTTGTCTATGAAATTCTTGGTAGCAGCTCGGAGTTTCAAAGGCTCACCCCTACATAAAACATACCGGCGAAATGTGTATGCCGATAAAAAGCACAGAGACAGCCCTAGTTGTTCACGCACACATGAACACGTGTACAAACACAATTTTGTTAGTGTGTGTAGCTGTAGGCAGCAGTTTGAATCGTTATATACGTTTACGGATAGTTTTCATGAAGTTTCCGCATTTATCATTATGTTGATACAATTCAGAACAATTGTTCAGATGGCCATCGGATGCAATGAGTCTATTTAATTGATAAATAGGTCACAATAGAATTGCATGCGCAGTCACAAGAACACATACAATTTAAATTGGATGGATGGATGGATGTTGACTTTTAAATTGAGCTTTACTGTTTTGTTTGCAGTATATAGTAAGTGCGAGCATGTTTTTAAAAATTAAACCGTAAACGCATTCAACGCTCTTATTGGTCTGACCTGAGAACTTGAAACGCACCAGAATGAATAAAAAAACTTTAGAGGTGTCAAGGGACACCCAGATGGAACGAAGTTTCTTTTTTACAATTCCTTCACTAATTAATCGCTCCTAATGAATCCTTGCTTTCTATAAGCGAGACAGAGAGACAGACAGAGAAACATGCGCACGCTGCACGGCTTACAATAGCTCACTATAGCAAAAAGTGTCGTTACAACTTTTCGTCTTAATTTTTTCTGTCTAGCCCCCTCTCGCAAAGCGCGATAAGGAACTTCGTTCCAAAAAAACAATTCTTCGTAAGTTAATAAAGAGGTTGTCAGCTTTTCTTCTACGGCTGGACGTAGGTTTTCCCCTAGTGAACGCCACAGTACTCGAACTGTAGCTCTTTTTATCTGGAGACTTCCAGCTTACTTTTGCAAGTTGTTCTGTCTGTGCTGTCCTTAGTAGGAGTACTTTGGAATTGTCAAAAATTTACGCACGGACACAAATAGGTGGTGACCTGATATTAATTCCATTGATACTATATTTTAAATTAAATTTATACAACAAATTAGAATAGTTTACAACTTTTATTACAACAATATGAATTTGAAATAAAACAAGTTTTCACGAATTTTGTCGCGTTATACATATAATTATAATATTACTTAATTATAATAAATAATATTTAGGCGCATGACCGGTCGTCGTGGCGATCCTTGGGGGAGCTATGTCCAGCAGAGGACATCTAAATAATATTTTACTGCAATACCTAATTACTATTTTTTCTATGTCAATCATTCGCATAAGCTTAAGAAATCAATATATTAACCAGTATAAATAGGTACTTTTAGAAAAACTAACACAGTACCATTAAAATCTCGCTCCGTCTCGTTGACTCATACAAAAGTAATTCAAACAGGACTGTTTATTATAATTCGTTCAATTGAGATTAATTGTCCCCGGGTTACGGGGCGGAGGATTCATCTGGGACTGTGATTTGGGAAACACTGCACTGATTGATATGGCATTTATACTGGGAAGATTTTGATCCAATTTGGTAGGTATGCTATGATGCATTACGGAAAGAACTGGTTGGTCATCTTATGCACAAATTTCCTCATCTATAAGCACATATTGTTCACGACACAATTGTTGTTATAAGTGAGTGGGTAAGGTTACCAGAGCTCGTTGGGGGAGTGACTGTTCTGACAACACTGGAATTCCGTTTCCTTTCGGGAAATTTAAAGCGCTACTTATTTGTATCATCATCATCATCCACAGCCTTTCTGATCTCACTGCCGGGTATAGGCCTCTTTCCATGCATGCCATTCGCTTCGGTCCTGTGCCAATCTCGTCCAGATTCGACCCGCAAAGCTGAGCGATATCGTTGACCCATCTTGCCAGCGGACGGCCGCCCTATTTGTATGGATCAGTAAAAATGTAGCCAAAATTATAACATCAATATCTCAATTTGCCAGTGACCATGGATGCTGTAAAGGACTCGAAACGTGAGGTATAAAACAATATAAACATACCACTATTTCCAAAAGTAGTTTTGTCAATAATCTTCAATCAACAATCCAACATAATAAAAGTCTTAGTTCAAATGCAACTGAAATCTCCAAAACACTGCCTCATATCAATTCATTTGAATGAATCACTAGCTAATATAAAATTAGACTCTATTCCGTATAAAATACGAGTAAAACACATACAACACATTCCTACTATCATTCCTTCGTCACGCCTCTTGGATTAATGCAAAGATTATTTATATTAAACAGATTCGTGAGTTGATAACACCCCATCTATATTTTCCTGTTATCTAATATGTATATTATACATAATGTAGGTAAATACCTCGTGTCATGGTGTCGCAATCCTCAAAACGGCTCGACCGATTTTATATGAAAGTAGGCTGTAAAGTATTTTTCACACGCCGTTGCGACTAAGACTGAGACTAAGTGTCAGATTGTTATCTAAACATTTCTATTTTTATAGGAATATCCAGACACAGTGTAAATTGTTTACTAAATAAATCAATGCTTTTTTGAAGTGAAACTTCTTTATCGGGGTTGGAAAAAATTTAGTATAACATTTTTGCGTTACGCGCCATCTTTATTTGAATAGGTAACCATAGCAACATGATGTTTGTGTGTAACATTTTTGCGTTACGCGCCATCTTTATTTGAATAGGTAACCATAGCAACATGATGTTTGTTTGACAACTAAAAACTATACCTTTTCCAATACACCAAGACCATTTGTTTTTCTATTGAGAACTTGCTATTGGTTGAGACATCGACGTTTTGATAAATAGAAGATTATGATTGGTTCCCACTATTATTTGGAACTGACAGAGCTACAAATCGAAGACTATTAATTCAAACGCTCTTTTTAAATTCAATGTTATTCGAGTAGATACCATAATTACCTATATCAATAATCATAAAATACAGTTGGAAAACAACTAGTTTAACCAATGCATGTCTATTATAATAAAATGCTTTTGCATAAACTTTATCTAATTTAGCTTTATTCAACCAATTTCAGTGAAGTTGTAAATAGTAAATCATTTTTCGAAAAATGATGTCATAAAGCAGTTTCACTTCTTACGTGTGTACACTAATACACACAATTTTTTAGTTTAAAATCAGTAGTGTAGGTACAATACCTATTCAATATGATTGTCAATTAATTTTTAATCCCACTTCTGGGCAGACATTACATTCGATTAAAAAACCTCACTGTGTGTCCCGTCTCATAGGCATAAAATATCAAACTATCATTATCGTTACATCACTTTACAGCTGATTCTATGACAGGAACCAGGAATACACAACTGACGGTTCGTCGACCTCTCATAGTTGAATCCATTTAGCTTAATTATTGTTCGTGCAATAGGGTTGTGTTTCTCGTTAACGCTGATTAACGATTGATTAATGATTGACTGATTAAAGTTAACGCCGGATCAAGTGAGAAAGGCCGTTGTTACGCGTTAGGCGTGACACGCGAATGTAAACCTGGGTCATATAAAGCTTTATAGGGTTGACGATCTCATTATCAATTATTGTGTTGAATTTGAAACGGAAGCGAATTTCATGGACTTTGGGCATACGTATACAATAGATATTGTGATGTATTTTAGTATACAAATCAACATGAGTTGCAAACACTTTAATTAAATAAACTGTGGAATAAATATAGATATATGTAGATATATCTATATTTACTCTATAGTAGTATGAAGAGAACAATTTTCAGTCTCTCTGGGTGATAGAATCCGGAACAAAGTTATCGACATAGCTCTAAGGATTAGCAAGCTGAAGTGGCATTAGGTCGGCCAAGTCTCTCTCAGAACCGAGTAGAGAGCGTATTTCGGTAAACGTAGTCTAGTAACGATCAGATAGAGTGAACAGTGAACAGTGGTAGAATTAGAAGAATCGAAGATCTGTGTCGTTTATTAGGGAATACTAATATACATTCATGATGATAGTGACATATAATACTATGTAGATGTGCAGCAAAATAAGTCGGTTGCTCCGTTAAAGTACATTGAGTAGTTTATTGAGAGCAAACAATAAATCTCCAAGAAATAAAAAAAATACCGTCACCAGTAAATCATGAATGCATTCGTTCAAAAAGAGAACCGAACATCTGCATTCAATTAAACGATAAATTATATTTATCACCCGAAAAACCTAGTGACAGCCCTGAAATAAATTGTTTATTTAATTTTCCTTCAAACTGTTTGATGTTGTCCCAGAGAAATTACTTCCTGACACATAAATATGAGAGAGTTTCAGAGTTCAGTGTTTTGTAACACTATGTCAGCATCGCATCCAATTTGATCGTCCGTTTGTTCGGTAATAACTGGAGAACCGCTGGTCTGTTTGTGATGAAACTTGACATGCTTTATTAGACCATAACTAGATGTATTGGACACGCATGGGATATATTTTATGGTGTCAGTTGTGGGATAGAAATTAAGTTGATCATAAATTTCTGTATAGATACAATGTATTTTGTAGCATAATATTAATGCAACTGAAAATTTAGAGAAGCACATTCTATGTTGCAGACATTTTTGAGGGTCACTTAAAATTGACAATCATTTGTGTAAATCGGATTGTCAAAATAATTAACAAAAATGTAGGTTAGCGTTTAGTAATTATAACATTAAGAAACTTAACACTTCATGTCTGCCCATGACAACGGGTGCTGTACAGGATCCGAAACGATGGGATTCAATAATCCGTAAAAAGTAGTTTTGTTCTCACAAACGAAGTATTATTCTATTCTATTATTCGGTTCTATTAATATTAACCGGAATTCACAATGTAACACATAAAATCGTTGGTTGGACAACGCGTTCCATTCTAGGACATAGTGGTTAAGCCTAGTTTATGTTTGCTTCAACTAAAATAACTTCAGTCACGTAGTGAACCTCGTAGAAGTTAAGTTTAATAAGTTGTACTCTTCCTTTATTTGAATCTAGAGTACTTCTAGAACAAAAGTTTACAGCGTAAACAACTATTCTGTTATAATCATCCTTGATCCCCATTCATGCTCACTAGTAAATCCGTTATTATCCAATAAGTGACAGCCGAGACCTCCAAGGTTAGGAGTCTGAAGCCCCACAATGCGATGGAAATGTCACGTAGACCAGTGATTGGATTGAGGGTTGGGTAATCAGTTCCAATTAATGGATCGTCCATTTATTCAGCAATGTAATAAGACTTGTCATTTTCTGGAGTTGTTAAATTGGACCCTATATCGTAGCCGCTAGGAGATCAATAGAGAATTGACGACTCGAGTGGCGCAGTGGCTTAGCGATCGGCTTGTGCGTCACGGGTTGCAGGTTCGATCCCCGCACGGAGCAATCCGGGTCTCGGCGTTTTCATCGTACATCGCAGTCTCCTCTGGTGTTTCAAACATCGGAAGTAACCACTTACTATCGGGCGGTCCGTATGCACGTTTGCCACTTTCGTGATACAAAAAAAAATACAGAAGGAAGAACATGATATTGTATTCTGCATGGAGTCACAGCATTCCGGTGCCCGTTTGAAATGGATTTGGAGCTTGGGAAGAATAATAAACGACTAAAGGAAGATACAGTATTGAAACGAAGGCACGCTAAAAAATTTTACTCTAAAAATTACTTTATAATGTTCGTAAAATTATGTTTCACATAAAAACATAAAAGTCCCTCAGTGTTGCGTCGCTCTAATCGCTTTATAACGATACATCCTACAGTTATATTATAACTTTAATTATTAAAATGATCATAGTTTGCCTTGGACAATGTTATTTACGTCTAACTGCGTAATCAGTGGCTATAGGCAAGATTTGTAGGTTTCAGCATCAGGCTTACAGAGTTTCACTGTCTGGTAGTATTTGTTTTCTTAAGTGTCAATGGTTCGTTTTTAGGGTTCCATACCCAAAGGGTGCCAACGGGGCCTTCCACTGTACGTCCGTCTGTCTGTCACCAGGCTGTATCTCATGAGTCGTGATAGCTTCACAGTCGAAATTTACGGGACCCTTCGTACGTGAGTCGTGGCCGGTTTTATTTTTCATTCTCCCTTTGCTCAAAGTCAGTTTAAGGACTTTCTGGCTAGCCAGGGCAGGTAAAGTGCTGCTGGAATGCGTTCATCAGGATAGATCCCCACGGCCCTGGTCGTCCTGCCCGGTACCAGAGCTGATGCTACTCAATCATGATCATTGTTCATCGGGTACCGGGACGGGACGACCGGGGTCTTTGGGATCTAGGTATCCGCTCATCCTGTCCAAAAAGGTTCGCTATTCGTATGGTATATATGAACGCATATCATGTCATAGCTTATTACGTCAAATCGCTCTTTTGACGCCTATCTGTGACACAAAAAGACAGTTTCAATGCCTGAGATTGAAGCGAATGACGTTATAAGTGATTTATTATATGTGGTACATAACAATATAATTGATAAATGGCATACATTACGTGTTGTCTGAGGTCTATTAAGATAACAGTCTATTTCTGCATTTTACTTAAATACTGGTTTATACATAATATGTATATAAGCATGTATTCACTTCAATGAGAACTACTGACATTATGTTAATATAGAATCGTTTGTACTTTTTATTATCATCATCATCACCTATTAATATGTCCCACTGCCGGGCACGGGTTTCCTCTCATTTGAGAGGGATTAGCTATAGTCCACCAGCCTCTCCAAATCTCACAAGCAAGCAGGTTTCCTCACGATGTTTTCCTTCACCGTTTTGAGCATGTGATAATGGTGACATGATTTTTATGAAATCATTTTTAATGTTAAATTTCAAAGTTAATATCATTTAGTATATACACAGTACTAAACCTCTGCCTGTTGACTAAAATTGTGTATAAGTTGTTTGTTATGACTGTTATGTATGTAGTCAAAAATGATAGGTCTAGAAATCTCCAATTTACAACATCTTTTTTTTCCGGACATTATTACACAGCGCCATCTAGTTCCGTGGTAAGCAACGAAGCTTGTGTTACGGATACTACACATATACTTTTTTTTTTGTAAATACATACATATTATACATAGATACATCCATGACTCGGATACAAATGTTTATGCTCATCACACAAACATTTGTCCCTACCGGGATTCGAACCCGGGACCCATAGCACAACAGGCAGCGTTAACTACCGCTGAGCTAAACAGGTCGTATTTTGTACAATAAGAATATTTTGTAAACGTAAGCATGTATTAATAAACTTTTTTTTTAAAAGGAAGTAGTGAGGGCGGACTACAGTTAATAATTCATGTTTAAACCTACGTCTTTTAACCAAGGTATGTATTAATGTGATATCGTCAAAGTGACCTTTACTGTGCCTTATCCATCATGTTAGCAACTCTATGTCGAAATTAACGTTATACTTATACCATTTTAATCTCAAAGTGGGTGTAAATTGTATACATATTAATCACATACCCACATTGTTGGTGTACGTAAGCGTTAAAACTGTCATGGGAGTAGCGGATTTTCGCGGAGTAATAATATTCAGAGTCAACTCAGAATATTTTCAATGAGGCTAGACTGAATTGGCTGGCGTTTCGCCGGTATGTTTTAGGTCCCATGTAATAGGGGGCGAGTCTATTGCCATTAACTCCGAGCTGCTACTGAGAATTTCATACAACAACCTTATAACTGCAATAATGCTGTCCTGGGAATCGGACCCAGAACCTCTTGTTCGGCAGTCGCAGTGGTCGTACCACTAGACCAACGAGGCAGTTATACAACGAAATGTAGTTATACAATTAGCACACCTCTGCTGAACCCTTTGGGGACGACAGGCGTGATGATATGTAAGAATTTAGTTGAAATAATGTAGTATATAATAATTATGTCATTGACCCCAATTATACAACAGTGTGGGATATAGAATCCGATCTATATCTGAATGAATCGTTCAACCAAACTATAAACAATGTTGGCGATAGATATTAATTATGTGTCTTATCTATATTACTTGTAATAATTATAATCGCTTGTAGAGTGTAGTTATCGGTATCAGGATTGTCATTAAAAATATGTAATGAGTGGCTTGTTGGCAGCAGCGGTGAAAAATGCACGCTGCGAGGTGAGTACTAGGTAGATTTTTGAATACATCAAATACCGTTGATGATGAATGCAATTTTCTGTCCATACGCTATATATGATACTGGAAATATTAGGGAGTTAATTTGAAGAAGGGTCGTAACGACTTTTGTTTGGAAAATTAACTGTAACTATCATCAGCCTATATTCATTTATTAATTATTAATTTATTTATTTTAGATACACACGTAAGTTAACTGACATTTGCTGTCCCACTATTGGGAATACGGGCCTTGTTTCATTTCAGAGGGATTAGGTAAGGTTACATAAATGATTTATTTACCGTGCTAGCCTAGTGCTGGTTGGCAGATTTTACACACCATCGAGAAAATCTCTTTCTTCAAAATTTTGTCTTGCACCGTTTTGACTTCAAAGTGGTATTGACTACAACATACTGCTGCTAGTCACTAGGTATGGTTTGGTTACGCTTTTATATCATGTCTGTTCTTCCACCTAACATACTATTATGCCGATTATTGAAGTGAAACTTCTTTATCGGGGTTGGAAAAAAATTTAGTGTAACATTTTTGCGTTACGCGCCATATTTATTTGAATAGGTAACCATAGCAACATGATGTTTGTTTGACATCTGAAAACTATACCTTTTCCAATACACCAAGACCATTTGTTTTTCTATTGAGAACTTGCTATTGGTTGAGACATCGACGTTTTGATAAATAGAAGATTATGATTGGTTCCCACTATGATTTGGAACTGACGGAGCTACAAATTGAAGACTATTAATTCAAACGCTCTTTTTAAATTCAATGTTATTCGAGTAGATACCATCATTATATCAATAATCATAAAATACAATTGGAAAACAACTAGTTTAACCAATGCATGTCTATTATAATAAAAGCCTTTTGCATAAACTTTATCTAATTTAGCTTTATTCAACCAATTTCTGTGAAGTTGTAAATGGTAAATCATTTTTTGAAAAATGATATCATAAAGAAGTTTCACTTCTTACGTGTGTACACTAATACACACACACACATTTTTTGATTGGTTTTTTAAATTAAGTAATAAACAGAGTTAGTGTATATAGGTAAGATAAAACAGTTCTTTGAAGCATAGTGTGTAATAATTTTCCATGAATTAGATATTATGGTAATTCAGAGATAAGGGAACAACGATAATATTTTTGCTGATGACGAATTTCTACAAAATAATACTTCGAAAGACGACAGCAATATGTCTTACGTAAAGCTTTAAAATGATTTTGAATATTAGTTTGTTACAGTTATGAGAGTCGGTATGTACTAAACGTTGAAATAAAATAACGTTTTAGTGTACATAAAACTCGTTATACGTCGTTCCTAGCCGTCGGTAATGTCATGCACGCTTTGTCATTTGTCGCCTATACCCGTTTGAATTCATCATCATCATTTCAGTTGAATGACGTCTACTGCTGGACATAAGCCTCCCCTAAATATGTCCACATCGACCGGTCCTGTGACACCTGCATCCAGCAAATTCCAGCGGCCTACCCACGCTGCCTTCCAGTCGCTAATCGAGAACCTTCGAGCCGTAACGGCCATCCCCGATCGAAGCATTCAAAGTTTCATCATCAACCCATTATTGTTCCACTGCTAGGTACGGGTCTCCTCTCATTTGAGAGGGTGATCCCTCTATAGCTACTGCAGGTTGGCAGACTTCACATGCCATTGAGAATATCTCTCAAGCATGCAAGTTTCCTCACAATGTTTTACTGCACCGTTTGAGCATGTGATAAATACGCACATAACGTCCGAAAAGTCAGTGGTGCGCGCTTTGGGTTTGAATTCGAGACATCTCAGTCCACTAAGCTATCACAGCTTTTTTTTTGTTCAAAGTTTATCTATTACAAATTAAATAAATAATTCACGAGTTACTAAGGACACTTAGGCACCGTTACATCACTTTATCCTATCATCAGTAATGATATACAAATGTACTCCAAACTGGTACAAAGTCGACCACAATAATATATATTCGTGTGGTTAAGGCCAAGATACTCGGTTTAATTTCTCGCTAATTTAAGTTCTATAACACAGATAATACGTAATGGAATTGTTTAAATGAATTGTTGTTACTTTTTCTTTAATCACCTACTTTATAACATACTACCACGCATTTATCCGCTCAGATATGGGCAGAGGAGTACTGATATGGTGATATAAATATAAGGGCCAACCTATTGCCATTACTCAGACACAAATCCAGACATCCAGTTGTCAATAACACTTTGCACGTCCTTATATTCGAATTCAAAACCTTATGCTCAACATACTAGATCACTAGACTCAAATTTTTATTTAAGTCCAATTTTTTCTGTCAATTTGCTGTCAACACCATTAGTGTAATACTTGTGTGATCAGCTTTAAATTAACGGGTTCTGGGTTAATTCTTTTCACGGAACTAATATTTGTGTAGCCTACAGGATTGGAAGTTTTTCGTTAATTGTTTGTAAACGCCACCACTTCAGACGATTAAATGCTATGTGATGTAGTTATTATAAACATATTGCTAAACATCTACACAATTAACAAAAAACAAAAACATATTTAGATTTGTCGGACCTTCCCCTTAACCGGCAATTTTTCGCTCTACTGACTACCCTCATACGGCGCAAGATTGCACCGTAACCTACCACGCCAAACTAATACTTATGCTAATGTGATACGGACTGAAATAGCGTGCTCCATACATAATCGAATTATCTAATCTATGCTGTATAGAAAATAAAATGTTTTCCTACAAACTATTGCGGTTCTTACTGGAAAATATAAGCTGTAGTGTATCGCCGACAGATATACACATTTATATTTATTTTCCGGACATTATTACACAACGCCATCTAGTTCCGTGGTAAGCAACGAGGCTTATGTTACGGATAGGTACTAGTTTGTAAATACATACATATAATACATAGATACATCCATGACTCGGATACAAATGTTTATGCTCATCACACAAACATTTGTCCCTACCGGAATTCGAACCCGGGACCTATAGCACAGCAGGCAGCGTTAACTACCGCTGAGCTAAACGGGTCGTCGAAACATATGCGCGAGCGCCATCAAGATCTGTAACCGCATATCTCTATAATAAGTTATATCGGATGTTACTGCCTCGTTGGTCTAGTGGTCGTAAAGTGAGTGGTTTGATTCCCAGGTCGAGCAATGTTATTGGGTTTCCTATGAAATTCTCAGTAGCAGCTTGCTCGGTACACCCCCTGTTACATGGGACCTAAAACATACCGGCAAAATGTGGGTGTACATTAGTACTCCTCAGCCTAACCCTGCGGGGACGACAGGCGGAGTTACCTGGAGACACTTTCATGCTTTGGGAATTTGAAAAGGCCTACACAAGTTTCCTACCGATCTGGCAATGACATGCGTCGGGACGTTGAGCTTCCTAAATACTGATTGAGCTACACGATGGCCGATGTATGCGTATCGTTGGCATAGACAGGTGCTCCCGTGCTTTCTTCATAAGGCCATTTCAGACATTGACCTATATTGTTACACTCGCTTAATGTAAACCAAAATGTCTACACGATTCTCTGAGTTTGGCCAGTTAGGAAATGCCGAAACAAAGTAGTAGCAGTAGTCTTATAATAGTTTTGAATATGACTAGTAAAAGTGTTCCGAAAAAATTTACCGTACACTTTGAAAATATAACATAAAAAACATGTAATTTTTTTGACTTTTCTTTAACTAAAACTCACAATCGTAATCGCCATCAATAAATTAAATTAAATTACAGAGGAATTACATAGGTGGAGGAATTATGCCCCTAATCCTCCACCTCTTGTCTTTATAGTTTTTACCGCTCTAATCCAGTACCCCTTAGGGTGTTCTCAACCATTTTAAGACAGCCTATACACTAATAACTAACCAATTTTTTGTAGGAAGATGACCTTCCACGGCTTCTTCAAGATTGCTTCATTAAAATTTAAATTAAAAAGACTCATGTGGACTTGCGGAAGACAAATTCGACCCTTGGTCTTCCTTATGTATCTTCCTCGTCTGTTTAATCACTACCAACACGAATTAAAAACATCCAATTAAATAATTAATTAACTGTCATAAATGTATAAAAGATTTCATAAAAGTCGTTGTTTTCCTTGCCAAGCTCGATATTCCTCAAATTACATACATTCAGCTTGTAATTTCGTAACCTCGGAACACCGTTAATTCCGTTCTTTATTGTAAAAATCGAAAGTAAAAACGTACCTTAAAGCGCTTCCTTGCTCCCTAACATCGACTCCATTGATCGGCTCCTCAGTCCTCGCCTGCAGTCCGGACATTTTCCACCAATCAGAGCTCGACAGCAGCCCGCTCCACTAATCACAGCGAAGCTGATCACATCACGTCGACGTGCCCGCCAATCGCATCGCCGGTGTCACCAAACGGATCATCTGTAAAGGATATTTGAATTGAAATTCGGCGCGTGCGTGGGTTTATTCTATAACGAGACAGGAAGTCTTGTGTGTAATATAAGACAGTTATGTAACTGTAAAATGGACTAGTTGGAAAGGATATAGTTATAATTTATGTTAATTAGCTGCAGGTGTTTGGGTTTGCGGTTGCATCTGCGCCGAGTTTTTTACAGAAAGTAGAACTGCATGTTGCGTCACTTGTTCAGTTTATCTTTGTGATCAGGGGGACTAACTGACATGCATGTCACGACATAATTGTTATTTGTATGATTGCTAATAATTCAACCCTACTGTTATTATTGTCCTGTATCTTAAGCGATTGTACTGTTGGTGTGCTTATTATAAATAAATAAATAAATAATTTTGTCGTCGATAAATCGGACATGTATCATTGACTAGATAGGTACGCGAGATAGACGACAAAATCATAGCGTCGCGCGGATGTTTTGTTCATCATCAGCTCATTTAGTCCCGCAGTAGACCAGGTCTCATGGTTTGCTACAATCCAGCAGTTCCTCAGACTAGTCTAGTTGGCTGACCTGGTTGCAGTATTCAAATGCCATTAAGAAAATCTAAAAGGCACGATGTTTTCCCCGTTGAAGCAAACGACTATTAATCTAAAGTAAAATAATAAATCTGAAGATACATGTTATAGATTTTTTTATCTTATGTTATCTAGGGAGCTACCGGTCGAATTTGATGAAATCCTTTTTATTTGTGTTGGATAGCGGAATTCTTCAGAAATATCAAAAGGAAAACTGCATGCCTGATTCTCTCGATGACATGAGTCCCAAACTAGGCTAGCGTGGTGGACTATAGCCTAATCCCTCTCAAATGAGGGGAGACCCGTGCCTTACAATGGGTTGATGATGAAAGCTATTGATGCAATCTTATCCGTATGAAATTTTTCAAGCCGTTTCACTTTCAACAAGCTAGAGTGTTGAATTTCGTAATCTTTTATTTCTAAATGCGTCCGTCGTTAAAGGAACCTACTTTAGTTCTGAAGATTTCTTGTTGATTGAGAGTTTACATATGGAATAGGCCAGGAAGCTACATAACCCATTTTTAGTGTTTAATTGGTAACATACGAGATTATTTTAATAGATACATAGGTCCTTAATTCTTGTTTAAATGTAAGTGTACTTTTTTTTCTAATTAACACACATCTTGATGGGTACCCCAAAAATTTAGTTCGTAGCACACACATTAGTATATAGATATGCCTGTTTGGGGCCCATGGTTAATACTACTCACTGACACGAATCTAAATTCCGAGTAGCTACTGATAATTTCATTGAAGAACCTAATAACACTTTGCTCGACCTAGGAATCGAAACCCGAGACCTCCTACTCAGTAATCGCACTAACGACTACTAGACCAACGAGGCAGTTCTTTAAACCCAATTCGTTAATCAGCAAAACCGATATAAAATGGACAGAAATCTCAACACAAACGAATTGACCAAAAATCAAAAACCTCTAGTCGTGTGTCATACATGATGTCATATTCGTAATAGACTGTCTAGTAATTAAAACGTATTCATTTTACTAAGCTTTGAGGTCGATGCACTATCAATTAGGTCTCCACTTGTGGGTAGGTACAAACGGCAAGAGATTACAATATGCAGGCTAAATGTCTAACACACTGACGTCATCGTCAATTGAATCAGAATAGCTGCACATACGTAATACATATAGCGATGGCAGAGATTAGCAGATAGCAGACGCTACTATTTTGATATTTTGAAGTAATACTTAATACTTATAAGAGACTAGCTGATTCCCGCGACGTCGTCCGCGTGCAATTTAACTAAAAAAATCAAAGTTTCATATTAACTTTGCACCCCCGTTTTACCCCTTCAGGGGGGATTTTCAAAAATTCTTAGCGGATGCCTACGTCATAACATCTACGTGCATGCCAAATTTCAGCCCGATCCGTCCAGAGGTTTAGGCTGTGCGTTGTTAGATCACTATATCAGTCAGTCAGTCAGTCACCTTTGAGTTATATATATTTAGATGTATGGTCGTTTTCTGGTCGAAATTTGACCTTAATTAATTTAAATTATAAGTTTTTTATTGCAAAATATAACAAAATATTAGTATTCTGCACTCTTTCACTGTATAAACTATAAGTATGGGAAAATTCTTACTCTTAATCTGCGCAATTTTCGTAAAAAGGTTCGTTCGTTCGTTTTTGATTCACGAATTAAAAAATAGATATATGTAAATTTTACAATGTATTTTAGTTTGTAGACCAATAAATAAATAAACAGGCTAATATATAGTAGAAGTAGGTACCCTACTGAATTATCTCCTTTGCTTACTGTACCTAGGCTGATTCAATATAGTATCAAGTTTTATGACAACATCCTGAGTGCCATAAATAACTTCCTGAATTACATGTTTACGACTTGTCATGGAGACTAGCCGTTGGATGTGGATGACCTAGTTTAAGTCTAAACGCATATTGTTTGGGGACCCTATACTGTCTCTGTTATGGTTTAAAATAGAATAATTTTACCCTCAATTGGACAGCTTGGTGGCTTCGGATACTTTTAGATATTTTAAATATTTGTTTAGTTTCAGATCTGGAAACCCAATATAAAGGGAATAGTCCCAATTTCAAGGATTTTTTTCTCAATCTCAATATTATAATTTATCCACGTGTAAATATGTTTTTTACGTATAATCCGCTGAACCGATATTGCTGAATTTTGATTTTAAAATAGATTGAACCATGGAAAATGTTTACCTATTATTACGTTAAAGCCATAGGCAAAAGCCCGTAATACATGTATAAGTAAGTCACACCAAAGATGTTTAACAGATTTGGAAAAAAATAGAATTGTCATAGAGTATGATTTTGTCTCGGAGAAGGACAAGCTACATTTGGCTTCAAAAAATCTTGTAGCTAAAAAACCGCGAGAAAAGTAATGGGGTCAAGCTAGAGTATTACGATACGACACTTATCATAACAAACTTGGCGAAAAAAGCGAGGTAATGACGTAACAACAAACTCCAGTAATGTACGTTGAGTTTTTTACGTTCCATCACAATCGAAGTAAGGAAATGGGTCATTTGGATGCGCGGGCGTCGGTTATCAACCTGTTACTACTGGCCCACTGTAGTAACCTTTAGACCTAATTTATACTGTATCGTGTGACGCTTGATGTAATGTGCGCTTCCTGATTTTTTCCGTGGAAATGTACTTTGTAAGATTAAGACCGTTGGAGCAAACGAGTGCTTGAGTGGAGACCGCGTATCGGCAAATGTAGTGTAGGACGACCGCCAGGTGGAGCGACGACTTGCGCAAGGCAACTGGCAGCAACTGGATGAGAAGAGCCGAAGATCGAGCTCTGTGGCGTTCACTAGGGGAGGCCTACGTCCAGCAGGGGACGAGTATGGGCTGATGATGATGAAGATTAAGATTATAGGGTTAGCAGGTATTGGTCTTTGAGTTTGATAAATACGTTGCGTTGACGGTGAACTTTAATGTCGGCATTTTCTACTCAATGTTAAAATTAATGACAGAGTAAGCTGAGATTACATTGGTAGGTCTAAAGCACGCAGTTTGCACAGAAGTTATTTATAGGAGATGTATTTTCAGAAATCCTTTTAGATGAGCTTTCGCTATTTAGTGATAAGACCGCCATTGTACCCTTATGTCATAATTAATAACTTTAAGAAATTAATGTAATGTATAATTTGTTATATGGTGTACAATAAAGCACATTCTATCAATCTATCTTTATGGAAATAAGGAGGATTTCTGAAAATACTTCTCCTAAGTAGTGAGGATATGACTTTTTTCTTTTTTTTCTTACTTTATTTTTTAAAATGGAAATAAGGGGCAAACGGGCAGGAGTCTCACCTGATGGTAAGTGTTCACCACCGCTCATAGACATCTGCAACACCTGAGAACTTGCAAATGCATTGCTCTTTTAGGAATGAACATGTTTCTATTCTCAAGCACTCACTTAAGCTCAGAGCTCAAAATCTACCAATAAAAAAAGACAAATAATAAAAGACATAGTTTATCATTTCCTCTTAAAAATGTCACGGATAAAGATCACGATCTGGTACTACAGCCCTAAAGGCACAAAATACATAAAACTCTCGATAATGTCGACGAGTTTCCAGCTAATTAAGCTGCCATACATCAAGCGCTTTCTATCGCGCCGCTATATTTAGCCCATCGATGCGCCCGTGCCGATGAAATGTAGGAAGTTGGCATCTGAAGTGGTGTCAGTGTGATGAAATGGCACTTCGGGAGTAAGGAAATGCTTTTAGATTTTGTTTAGATTCGCTTGAAAGCGATATCGTGTAGTTTCGAAAGATATTGGAATAGATTTTATTGATATTTTCAATCTTATTTGATCTATTCCGCTGGCATGAGTATTAAATAAATACCAGTCTTCGGTCGTTTCCTTAAGGGAATTTGTTTTTATCGATTCTTTTATGAGAGAATAACTGCCTCGTTGGTTTAGTAGTCGTACAGTGCGACTGCCGAGCAAGAGGTCCTGGGTTCCCAGGTCGAGCAAAGCGTTTTTTGGGTTTTTCTGTGAAATTCTCAGTAGCAGCTCGGAGTTTGGATTCGTGCCCGGTTAATGGCAATAAATAGGCTCGCCCCCTATTACATGGGACCTAAAACATACCGGCGAAACGTGGGTGTACCTTAGTACACCTCTGCCTAACCTTTCGGGGACGACAGGCGTGATGCTATATATGTTTTGTTTCATGAGAGAAGTTACGCTTTAGTCCACCACGCTAGCCTAGTGCATTTTGACAAACTTCACGCCAACAAGAACTCTCTCTCTCTTGATTTAAAATCTCATTCAGTGGGATCGAACGCATGACCTTTAACTTCACTGTCCATTCACGGTCCACTTTTTTTTTTTTTGTTTACGGGGTGGAAATCCTCATGGATGTCCCCCGCCCCGGGGAGGGCGGGGGGGTCTGTCGGACTCTTACCGACTAAAACCGAACCCCGGTGTTCCGACTCGCACCTGCGCCGGGGGCCTCGGGAACTGAATATTCGTCCGCTGCCCCCGGCTGCTTCACGGTCCACTAGGCTAACACAGCTGCACAAAAAGGAATGACCCATACAATAACGTACAATCTCATTATTATTATAAGTATCGGGACAAGTCAGTCATTTGGCGAGATAATAGGTAGTTAAATAATGCGTTTCGGTCGCTCGTACCATACAGCACTTCCTAGGCAATTAACTTAAACTTAAGTTGCATAACTTGTGTTAAGTCATTAGTAAATAACACCGTTGCTTAGGCAACCAGAGATTGTTAATGATCATTTGTTTAAATCTTGTTTGGTTAACTAAATACACTGGTCACAGACTTTGAACGCTAATTAAGATATGCTTAACTCGCCTTAAACACAGAATCGATTAAGTATCTCTCTTCAAGATATAATTCACAGACACTTCATCTCTTCGCCTTAGCTTATTTGACTCTAGGTTTATAATTTTTTGTAGGTTTTTAGTTTATACTGTTTATAGTATAGTAAACGTAACTGTCCCATTCCTCCTTCGTAGCCGACTACTTTTATAATATTTTTTACAATACTAATGATAAATTATAATTGCAACATATTATATCAAGAAACCCCATTTTGATTCTTTTATTAAATTATAATTCATCATCATCATCCACAACCGTTCTAGTCCGACTGCTGGGTATAGACCTCTCAATTTATGCCATTCGCTTTGGTCCTGTGCCAATCTCATTACAGATTAGACCCGAAAACGGCGCGATATCGTCAACCAGAGGTCAGAGATCCAATGTTAAATTATAGGTAATTACCGACCAAGATATTATAGGTATCGAATATTTTCTAACAACTAATTTTAACAGTAAATTAGGTAAGGTATTCTTCTTTCTTGCATTGCTAAACATTGTTTAAGGAAGGTATGTAATAATCGGAGAGAAAAACCACATTACAAAATTTCACAAGAAAGCGATTGAATTAAAATCGCATAATATAAAACAGCGGTATTTTCGTCATACTTCGAAGCCATATAAAGTGATCTTTATAGGGTTAAATTTCGTAAATTATAAAGTGATATCACGATCAAATTATGTAAACCAGCTTTACCCGGTGCCATTCGAAGAGACAGGTGCTATAATATGGCTGCTATAGTAACAACACACCAAACAAAAAGTTTATTAAAAAAATGCATTTGTTCTTATGTTAGTTTCGTGGTTTCATAAAGTAGGAGTCTAGAATTTTACGTAAAATATATAATATGAAAACTGAAGTTTAACGATAGTGACAATCAGCCGCTATGCATGATGATGATAACCAAGTTGCGAAAGAGAAGGCCTGGAACATCAAAGGAATGGACCGGTGTTAAAACCGGGGGTGAACTATTTAGTATTGCGATGGATAGAGAGCATAGGTTACGAAGATGAACTCTAAGAAGTATTTTGAATTGACGATAATGTTACAAATTAGAAGCACGTATGCCTAAAAGTGATATGTTGCTTAATTTAACTACATTCCACCGTTCAAATAAATCAGCAACTCGAATAATAAACAGAACCATTTACTTACAGATACAAAAGAACGTAAATAAATAAGATTCAACAGATTGCATCACAATTCACAACAAAACACGTCACAAAACCACCTCCCGATACCTACTGGCGAAACGTTTCAACAATTCGAAAAACGAACGCGTTTAAAATAAATCACGTCAGCGCGTGCGCATGTTACGTCACCGATCTAAAATACTCGTCGTGTTTACACACGCGATAGCGACCTCGCTTGGGGTCAAGCCGAATGTTTTAATTGAAATAGCCACGATATATTGTGTTAGTCGATTTTTATCGACTATTTCAAGCACGAGGTTCAATTATTTAAATCAGGATCTGATGGGTATTTATCAGTATGTGGATGGATGGAAGTGGAAGAGGGCGTAAGGATATCAAAAATAAGATGATGATGTGATGATAAGTGGATGTCTAATAGAGATGAATTGAAGAAAACGACTGCAACAGCAATGCCGCCAAACTAAAATTGGGACCAGGGCAGGGACTGATGATTCGTCAGTTTTGAAACAGTAAAGCTTGCGTTTACGCAGCGTCAAATATAACCGTTTAGCACTTACGTATGACATTTATTTATAAGCATGCTGAAGAATAAAACTTGTGTGATTTGATATAGACACCACCCGCAAAATGTAACATATTGAGTTTTGGAGATTTATTAGGCTTCCATATATCTTTTAAATCGAGTTTACGCCCTAAAAACCGAAAGAGCAATTACTGCAGTTTGCTATTATGTAAAGTAAGTCAAGTCTGCCACCTCGTACTTGGTAAGAATGGTAGACTAAGACTATTTCTAGCTAAACTCCTCATAGATTGAGAGGAGACTCCTGTCTCAAGATGATGGATTAGCAACAATATCAGCTGGCGATACTGTGCCAGCTGATATTGTTGCTAACCGCTTTAATGTCCGCAGAGGACGTTTCCTCAGAGTAATGAAATCAAATTGTTATGGAATTGCTATTAAAAAATCTTCAATTAACAGTCATAAAACTCATAACATAACGGTGTTCTCCGTACCACCATCTTTGATTGGCCAACAGTACTATTAGAGATTGTAACGACATATTTTTGCTTCGTGAGGCAACAGGTCATAATGTCAAGTTTCATGCTCTTGACTGTTTAAAGGGAAAGTTTATAAAGTTATTTCATAAACTACAAGATTACTAGCTGTAACCTGCCACGCTTATCTGTGGGGTATTGCGGTTAAAGGTAAAAACAATCTATAAAGCTGGTTATATATATTTTTTTAATTGAGCTCAGTTAGGCGCAGAACAGTTTAAATTTATGGAGCATAATACCAACTGACTAAATATTTTTTTATAGAAGTATTTAGATTGCAGTTAAGCTAGTACAAAACTATTTCAAATTCTAGATAGCCTATTGCAGTCCACTGCTGGACATAGGCCTCTCCCAAACTGCGCCACAACACTCTGTCCTCCGCCTTCCTCATCTAGTCTATTCCCGCTAGCTTTTTTTTTGTTAATGATTGAAAATCTCTAATTAAAGTGTAGGTACACTACTGAACAAATGCTTCTCCAATACACTTCCACAAGGATCGGGGACACACCGACGGCATCTAAAGACTTTCGACGACCTTTACCAGGTAGTCAGTCCATCTCGTTAGAAGCTGTCCTGTACTGCGATTTTCAGTATGTAGTTTCAATGCAAGAACCTTCTACTCCAACCTTTTCTTCGAGCTACGTGCCTCACCCATTACCACTTTAGCTTACAAATCATTTAAACAGACCTTAATAAATCAAGTTCTTAATATTAGGAGATTAAACGTATTCTCATTAAGCTAGGCACGCCAAGGTCGCTAGCTATAATTTATACAAATAAGTTATGGCGACCTGTTTTGACTAACTCCTTTGTATGTTTAGCAGACTGAATACTCCATAGTAATCCCACAGACAAACTTAGCTGTACAGGTGTACGACTTTAGTAAAAATATTTCTATAGGGAAACCATCACTTTAGTCGAGGTGTTAATCAACTATTAACCGAGAAGATATACAATACGAGAGATT
This sequence comes from Craniophora ligustri, assembly GCA_905163465.1. Taxonomy (NCBI): domain Eukaryota; kingdom Metazoa; phylum Arthropoda; class Insecta; order Lepidoptera; family Noctuidae; genus Craniophora; species Craniophora ligustri. The sequence continues at coordinate 2,427,962 of LR990981.1, forward strand.
GGAGAGATTGCAGTGTCGTAAAAATGTTATTTTGTCCAGTATAATTGATGAAAGTTGCTAATTAACCCTTTGAATGACGCGGACAGGTGTAGCCGATATATGTTGTATGCCCTTTTTACATTTCGTGCAAGCTGCGTTGTTGTGCGCAAATTTATATTTTTATTGGCTATAAGTACCCGACTGTGCCGTTCAAAGGGTTAAAAATAATCGTAAGGAAGTCATTATGTGGCAGGAAGTGTATACCGTTCTTCTTTAGAAAGACACCAGCGGCAGTATTTTTTCAACCCCACTAATCTAACCGTATTTGCTGTACAATCAAAGTTTTCAAGAAGGTGTCATAACCTAACTTGGAGATATGTAGTAGAGTAGAAGAAAGTTACTAACGATACATAATCGCAAATCAGTATCTATATTTTTTGACAGAAATGAAGCTACCTCTCTTCTTTTGAGAAAGGAGCAATAACCACCACACCTTCAGCGTCAATTAGTCTACGGTTAGCCAGGGATATATTTGAGGAACTCTTATCGCGACCAGAAAATACATCGAGGGAGCAAGACGAGCCTATTATGAAGCAAAATCTCTACAAGAACTTTCAGGTTACGAAAACTGACCAGAGTATTCCAAAGAGTTTTAGACGGTATAGCTTATGTTTTAATAAAAGAGGACCACCAGATATCTTGCCTTTCCATCCTTACAAGGTGTATATACTCCTAATCATCACTGCACCTTCTTTTGGCAACTTGGTCGTAGAGTTCTGAATTGATATAGAATTTATTTTCTTGAAGGGCTCACCCCCTATGAAATGATTCACATGTACCTTCATTTTAGCAATCTAAGCATGTAGCACTTTGCTTAACACTTGTATGTGTACGTGCGTATGTTTCTAGTTCCTTCCTTTATCATCTGTGGTAACATTGCGCAGTCGCTAACTAATTTCACAATACTCACACAGTCTGGCCTATTTTATCAGAACCTTCACACTTCGGCGTTGTGTTTTTAGGGCTTACGAAACATCAATTATGACTAAATGTGCTTATTAAACTTACATATTGCTTGTTGTTTTAAGGGTGAGGCATGGCGCGATTGCTCGCTCAAATTGAGCTACCTAACAGGAGTTTTGGGAAGTACCTGCCCTTTACAGAACACAACAGTAAGATCAAAATAGTTGTGTTTCTGCAAGTGAGTAGTCAGAGTGTTCATTTCATTAGTGACATCGTAGTAGTCGGGAGTGACTATTCTGATATCATGGGAATTCCATTTGCCAACAGTGTCGTAACTCCACTAACTTAAAGAACCTAAAACGGTTTTTCTAGAGTGCAAAAAAAAAACGCGCAGACGACGCCGATAAAATAAGTCCAGTTACTTTACTCATTACGAAAGGGAAATCGATAAGTGGTATGGTAACTGTTGATATTATGCATATGATCGATAAGGTTTCATTCAAGAACACTCGTAATATTATGTTCTTAGAAACTGTTTATACCAGGTAAGCAATAAAAGCGCCGTACTTCAAATCGATCATATTTGCGTTGTAGGAAAGGGTATAAAACCGGTAGTGCGGTGTCCCTTTCTTATTGTTGTAGTCATTGATTTCTAGCTGTTTATGGCACCTGGATTTATGAGTCAAAGCTTATTATCACCTGGATCTAGCATTTATAGATTTATAATTGCAATATTTTTTTCTCAATATACAAACTCGATAACTTATTACCTACATGTACATCACATAAATATAAATACCTACAAATTACCTAATTTTTTACATCTATTAAGTGACTTCAATCTGATTTATTATTGTTCGTAATTTTATTTGCTGTATTAGTAAAACTACTAAAATGACGTGATTCCTACAAATGTACAGTATTATGTAAAAGAATGAAATTACTACAAATCTTACAAACATACTGGTGCAATGAATACAAATGAATAATAAATGAAATTATTTGAGTGGACTGAAATTTCTCACAACGATGAAATTACTAACAATTCTCACAAACACAGGGTTGTAACGCTGGATACAGGTACAAAAGGCAACTTATAAACTTAAACGGTATTATCTTTTTGTATTTTTAGCATATTTCAAGCTAAGATTAAAAACAAAAAGATTGTATAAAGGTAATGCAATATCATCCGGAATCTACTCGCTGTAAAGGGAGTATTCTGGGTTGGACAGAATTGTCCAATCGATGTTGCTATGTCGCCGTAAGACATAAGTAACATAAAGAAAGCAAAATTCAACACATCAGGCGGATACCTCGGTGGCTCAGTTGGCAGAGCGTCTGGAGTACTTATCCAGAAGACGCGGGTTTGAGTCCCGCCTGAGGTTGAATTTTCCTTTCTTAATAAAAATCTAAAACGGTATTTTTGAATTTTTATGTCAATGGGCTTTTTGGACTTGCACTTGATTTAATTTTCAAACGGTTGCTGTAATTTTTTGTTATGTTATATAAAACCGCATTGCCCCAGACTAAGACAATTTCTGTTAGATTATACAAAAATATTTTTATTACAAACAAACACAAATGTTTACATACATTATTTGATTATGCAAATATGTATTTGTACCGTGCGGGAGTGGAGCTCGCGACTTTTAGCACAGATCAATCGGCGGTAACTAAACCAACCCGTCGACCTATCGTCAAATTAGTTTCCAGAAACATCTAAAAGTAACAATATTTGGCTTGGCTTCAATATTACCATGTTGCTTAGCAATTTAAATGGCGTGTTTTATGTGCAAACACGGTATTGTCCGCATGTCATGTGTTTGTCATGTTGTATTGCGCTAATAGTGTCACCGAGCTGGGAGCTTTAAGCGATTTGATTAACATTATCTTGGTGACCGAATAAAGTATGAGTACACTCCGGCCACTCTATACTTTCCGATTCAATTTACATCTACATAAGCAAGATGATGTGTACAAACATGCGCTAATGTGTGTTAAAAAATCGATAGATCAATACTTGGGGGACGTTATACTATGTATTTTTGTGTCAATGTTAACACATCGTAACATGTAACATGTTTGTATAGTTATTTATTAATTAAAAGTATTGTTTTAATTATACACACGCAGTAATACATAGGGATAGTAAAACAATAATCAATTAAACATAAAACGGCAACATTGTCGAGTCTACGACAAAAAAAACGTAGTCTTTAAAATATTTTTAATTTTTCTTAAAAATGTCTCAACTTCTACTGATAAAAGAAGACGAGGATAAATTAAGGAATAATAATTCGTGTGTTTTAGATAAAACCGATTACGTGTGCGTTTCTGGGCCTACAATGGGCATTTCCCTTTGTATGCATGAGGGATTTTCTTGAACACATGTGAAATCTCCAACGTCTTTACCGACGAGGAGACCTGTGCCCAACACACACTGTTGAGCAGAAAAACTAACCAATGAAAAATCTCGTATCACAGTATTTGTCGCTGAACTCCTCCGAAACGGCTTGACGGATTATTATGAAATGGTATGTATATTTAGTAGGTCCGAGAATCGGTCGTAGGCTATTTTTTACACCCTTAGATGATAAGGATGTCACTCACCAGACATTTCTTTTTGTATTTTTTTCATGATTAAAAAATACTTAGAACCCAAATTTTCACTCTTCTACCAATAACCCCTATAATGTGGCAAAACAACGTTTGCTCGGCTAGCTAGTTGTTAGAATAAAAAAGCACCCGCTACACGCTCACACCTTGCGACCTCACAAGATACGTGATTTGACTGTCAATTTGACTCGGTACTGAACACACCGCGTCTGTTTTACTTTACGATATGACCTAAAATGGATGTTTTCGCTAGTGTTTATACCGTAGCTTACAAGCCTAGCACGTCTCAGGCCTGTACCTTGCGCCGTGAGGATAATGTTGGCATTGTTGTGCAGGAACCAATTACGTCATCGTGGAATTCTTGAACGAATTACGTCATAGAAGGTGACCTCAATGTTTAATTTTGAGGTACTCCTTTATTTAACGAGTTGACAAAATACTACTCTCAAGTTATGCTAGATGAACCAAAAACTCGTAAAATAACTCTCTCTAGATTCTCTTTAAAAAAAAACTTTGCCCCACACTAGAATTTTCTCTTGGGTCGTGGACGCGTTTTCGAACACAAATTTTCACATACTCCAACACAAAAGTTTTATTTGATGCAATTAAATTGACGGTCCCTGGCCTCATTAGCGGGCTTTATCAAAATATCAGCCCTGCAGCTTGATTTGCTTGCTGCAGCAATCTTGTACGATGTCAGGTCTATTTGGTTATTCGCTGAGATATAGACCTTATAGATAGGTCAAAAGATCTTAGCCAATGGCCAAATAGACCTATTCTGACATCGCACAAGATAAAGTACTTAATTAGGTTAAGACTATTATATAAAATTATATTAAACTATTAATATCTATTATTTCAGTATTGGTATTCTGTCTCGTGTTGTGACTGTCAGAGTGGATTTTCTTTATTTGCTTCTTCTTCTTTTTCTTAATAAATCCGCAATAAGCAATTCATGTGAAGAATTCGAAGTTGTAATCAATCAATCATTTGTAACCTTGCTTAACATCAAGAAACCTAATATCCTACAGTTGCGTCAAAACAGTAGAATAAAAGAAGAATCTAGAATATAAAACAATTCATAGACAGAACTACTTGACTAGTATTAAATTATGGAAGTAACTTCCGTATGTAATTGACAGCATATTATTAATGGGACTTAATGCGGATGTGACCGGTGTTGTGGTAATGATTGACCCCTATTTAGAATAGACGCCACGACAAAGAATACTGAGAATAATAACATACTAGGTTTTGCCCGTGCTATCGTCTGCGTAGAATTAGTAATTTTATTCAATCTGCGATTTAACATGGCAATACCGCCAGTCTTCATAACACCATAACCCCCATTTTACAACGACGCGGACAAGTTTTTTGAGGCGTGCGTATTGCTAAGTTTTATATTGCTCAATAAATAAATGCTAGATGAAAAACACAAATAAGCGAAACGAACTGAAGCTGAACATTCTTTAAATAAAAAAATAATAACTAACAATTTTTTCTCGAGATTTTCTCGATGGCATGTGAAGTCTTCCAACCCGCAGCACGCTAGCGTGGTGGACTATGGCCTAATCCCTCTCAAAATGAGAGGAGACCCGTGTCCAGCAGTGGGACAATAATGGGTTGATGATGATGTTCAAACAAATAAACATTAATTCTGATTATGAGCAATTACAATGCTACTGCGCTGGTGTTAGACCAACTGGACCCTACTTTAAATTACATCTATCTAACAAAGCCTTGTATAATCTGTTCAACTACATACTACACAAATATTTTCGCAACACCTATTGTACTCCATCGATAATAGCATCTGGCGTACTTGAACAGTCAATCATATGATGAATGGAGTTCATCTGTCTGCTCATGTTATCTTAAGTATTGTGTTAATTGTCTATTTATTGTTGAACTGACGTCTCTGCTTAGCACTTAAAGTGAGTTTAAATACGATTAAAGATTGTTCGGATGAAGGTCAGAATTTATTTGGGTCTGTACTGTTTAAGCTGTTTGTTAGTGTGTGTTAAATTTTCGCTTTAGCCGTTTTGGAATCCGTAGGAACCATACTCGTACATAAAAAACACATACTCCTAGAAATCATATGCTATTTCTAGAGTTCGAACAACGCCATCAATCAGTACCACATACACTTAACCTTCCGAGCAACCAACGCATGCGCACACAACTCACACCCAATCACTCGCAACCAGTGTATTCAAATTAAGGTCAATTTTCTATGATCTACCGCTAAATTAATTACTATGGCTGTGACGTCAGGGACGCCATTTTGTGGGTCAATGTTGTGTAACAGACGTAAGTAACGTAATGTTTTTGTGTGAATGTTTTTGCGAAGGCGATGTGTGTAGGGTTAGCAAATGGCTCACTTACATATAAAAAATCCTTGAGAAATCACGTTCTAGATTTTTTTTGGACACAAAATAGTGTATTTTTTTCCCAGGATGATGGCATACGCTTATAAGTGGTATAGGCGGAATGTCAGGGTTAAAATAATGTAATTATACGGCGATACTATCTGTAAAAGTGTGTCCGACTAAATGATTTTAATTAATAAGTATTTTCCCTGTAAGTGATTGTATGTTTTTTGGGAAAAAGAAATGTCTTAAGCCATGACAATACTTTAGTTTAATAAGCTAAGCAATAAGGTTCATTAATAAAAAAAACATTAACAGTCCAGAGGAACCCTTCCTAATCTGCCTACGTTGCTATTAATTGTCTAAAGAAATTTAGAGCAATAAAAGCACCTAATAACGCCAATTCTTACACTAAAACGGACAACCTTAAAAAACATCTTATAATGTGTACAGTAGGTGTCGTTGTTAATGCAGACAAACAACTTACGAAACTCATGCGCATACTTGAGTGATACACGTCATTAATGTGGGTAGACGCCTGCTGTGTATTTAGAATTGAGACCTCCATTCGATTAACTGATCTAACTAACTGTTTTAATTCAAATCCGGGTGATATAAACGATGGTATTATATGGGATAGCAAACGATTGTAATTTTTTGAACGGATAATAACTGTGGAAGAAAACTTGAAGGGAGATACCTAAATATAGGATAGAATATGCTTTATATCATCATCATCATCATCATTTCAACCGATTGACGTCCACTGCTGGACATAGCTAATGCTTTATATACTAGAAGCAAAAGGGATAAAGGGGGTCCAGTCTAGTATCAAGAAGTCAAAAAGCAGAGAATATAGAATTTCTTTTGGATTTCGATACGATTTACTTTTGTAAGGAGTGAATTTACAGATACAAATCTTATGCGCTGAAACGCTCAGACCTGAAACAAGCAAACACCTGCAGACGCCAAGGTTTTGCGAGAGAACCCGCTGATCGCGCTTACTCCGTCAAATGTGCCGTGAATGACGTTACTTTAATTTTCAGATCAAACAAAAACGAATGGCTTTACCAAACCCAACAACCACGTAAAAAATCTTGATCACAGCTTACGACACAGGAAAACGAAAGGCTTCTCAAACGCCAGACCCCACACCGCACAAACCCACAAACCATTAAGAGGCCGCCACAAATCTTATGAAATGAAACCTCAACCTCCTATGAAGATTCAGAAAATATTAACAAAAACCACACAACGTATAAAGCATTACCAAGTGAATAGTATACCAATGAACCCATATCCAACTGGCCATATCGAGAGAGCCGGTTCGAGACTGAGTTGCGAAAGATAAAAAAAAGGTACACTAAAACTTAATCGTATAAAGACCTCTTTTGTAATTATGCGCAAATAAGCATATGAATGGATGATGTAAAAATATTTATTTAAGTAAATTATTTTAAAACGGGGCCGGTGCTTAGAAATTATATCGCTATTCCTTATACTATCCTGATTCTTAACGACACAAAGCTTTTATTATTCCTGAGTCCTGACCGACGAATGAAGGCCATGATCAAAATTTAAATTAGATTTTGATCTCAGATTTTGAGACTCAAATTTAATTGGCTCTCTTTGAAGGTCCTAATTTTATAAACCTCGACCCCGTAGGGGGTTCTACATTGACACTGTAAAAACATCTTATCCAAAAGAAGTTTGAGAAACTGAAATAAAACTTCTTACATAAAAGAATTATACAGATTCAATATAAGTAAAAAATAAGACTCTTATAAACCTCTGTTTACTTAAATCCCATAAAAAGCTACATCAATTTTTCAGTCAGTCGAAGGCAAGACAATTAACAGCAAGAATTTGTAACTGTTTTCGCAGCATATTGTTACGAACAACGATTCATAAAATGAACTCAAGCATAACTTGTAAAGTTGTAAATAAAACAAAAGCGTTACATAACATTGTTTTGAAACAAACTCTAATAGTGATATTTTTAGTAGATTTTAAGTGATTTTATAGACATTTCAACAACGACTATGGTTAGTATGACGGATTATGAAACTGGGCAATATTTTCGCAATCAATTATTTATTGAATAATCTTACCATAGTTTTGTTTGTTATTTTGTTTCCAGAATCACTTCTTGAAGTTTCTCTTACAATAATCGCACTTAAATATAGCTGTAACCTAAACCTTGCCTCACCGATATTGATTTCTTACACTTGAGCGAATATTATATATCCCAGTGTTTTGGATCCTTTACAGCATCCATGTTCACGGGCAGACTGCGCGTGATATATAGTTATTCTTTCATAGCCGAGTAAAAGTAAAGAAAAAGAGAGGTTGACTTCAAGTGATTATTGCAGGGCATCGTCCTTCGCCCACGCGTGTCCTCCTACGGAACCAATCTGGCAAGGTTGGTTGCAAATCGCAGCATCTGTTTGGAATTAAACGTAAGAATATTTATAAAATACTAGCTGAACTTAGCAGCAATTTGCTATAGCACATATATATCGTGGCAAACTTTGAGCTCCATGTGCTGATCAATCGTTGTTCTGGATATTTATCAGTTATTTTTGGCACACCCTGAACGGGCACGAACATTAGATACTACAACAAAATTTGAATCTTAATAGAATAAGAACGTTTGGAAGATGTTGATTGAATGCTAAGACTTCGTCTATTTAACTTTAATTTGCTAGTGGTAAAGTCTCTATTAGATTTTCTATTATTCCTATCATAACTATAAACCTATTTATGTTCTAGGCCATTTATTTCCCATTGTTGGGCCCGTGATCAGTCGTTTTTAGAACGATTAGGCTATAACCCACCATACGATATTTCACTTGGCCGTTTAAGCGATACTCCTAAATTTGTGACAATTAAGGGATTTAGGACAGGTCTGAAATGAGTTTTAGCTTTACCAGAAGACATAATTCTCTCTAAAAGAAGCCTACCACGTCTTCCTGCCAAGAAGCATCTTTTCCCTGTAATTAACCTCATTAATCATCTTGAAAATTCGTCGAATCGAATCCAAAACAACATTTCAGAAGCAAACTCATCCGGGCCACCTCAAAACCGTATTCCCAGATGTTGTTAGGTCATAGGCCTCATAAATCTCATTCAGTAATCGTAAAGCGACTGTTAAGAAAGTAATTAGTCAGTACAGAGATACAAAGTCGGTTTATGATGGGGATAGTCGCATAATATCTTAGATCTGCTAGTATGAACGTTGCTGTTTGTAAGTTATGGCTTTCGAACCTTGTCGGGCCTCATCTATCTTTGTTCTACAGTTGAATTACAATCGTTAACATTGCTGAGGAACCTAGCAAAAGGTATAAAATAATTAAGTGGTCGTAGAGAATTTTCTAGAGATCAACGATCGAAGGTATATTTTGCCATATTAAATATGTTTTCTTATCCCGTAATCAAACTGAAAGGGGAAATGAAAACTGAAGTGATTTGGAAAAATATTTTCTACAGAAATGTACTGCGTTTGTTGTATGATAGATATAATACCCAAAATAAAATATTTATCTTAAGATCCCCTGCAATTTTAAGCCCTTTTACTGTAAGTCAATTCTATGTACCAATGTTCTGGTTTTGTCAAGACAGTCAATACCGTATATTGACTCTAACTAGAACAAAACTGAAGAGTGACACAAAAGTGAAGGTCTTGCAAATCATAAAGCAGATACAAGAAAATTAAGCACTTTATTAGCCCATCCGGTGTTGACCAAAGAATTGGGGAGACTGCGGATAATGCGATATTTCCTGTTGTTATTGTTGCTCCTAACAAATGTGACACTCAAGCATGAGACTTGGCACGGTTCTCCTCTTATTTAAGTTGGATCAGGCTAAAGTCCACCACGCTATCTTAGTGCGGATTGGCAGAATTCACACGTCATTGAGTAAATTAAGCTTGCTGATTTCCTCATCACAGCGGGTCCTTGACCGGTGGCTCACGCCGCCAGACTATCACAGCATTTTTATGGAGTTGTTGGTAACTAAGTAGGTAAGGAATTTGAAGACCTAAGTACTGAACCACTAGAATTCTAGGCCCATTAATATTTTATAAAGAGAGGAATACATTATCAATAGACATTTAACAAATCTTTATAGATTCTCATCAACTGGCATGCACGCATGTGGTTTCCAACCTGGTTGAGTGGTTGTGGTAATAGAAGTCAAGAGTACTTTACTTTCACGAGACTGAAAGTTAAATATCGCCATTTTCTCGGCACATATTCAAGTACAGGTCATTCGTAACCTTAAATCGGTTTCTTTAACAGACTTCTCATCTCATCATGATAAGCTTTGTCAAAATCGGATGTCACCGGCCCACCTAGTAGTAACCATAATCCTTAACCAAACAATCCTTCACATCATTTATGACGCAAAATATTTACCTCTATACTAGGTCAGTGAATTTGTAAACAACACGGAAATTGAGCAATGTGTGTAAAGCGTATACGACGTCAATTTTATCAACAATGATCTTATCCGAAATGATCCGGCCGTTCTACGGAGAGATAAAAAAAATCTGATGCTCGTGAAATTTCAACACCTTTGGCGGGATAGTTGAGTTGAGTTGTGTACGTGTTTACATCTGATAGTTTTTATGTACTATCACGCCTGTCGTTCCCGAAGGGTTAGGCAGAGGTGTACTACACACTCACATTTTTCCGGTATTAATATCTCATAGGGGCGAGCTTTTTGCCACCGACAGCTCACAAATCCAAACACCGAGCTGCTACTGAAAATGTTATCGTGTAGATTTGAGCGGGTAAGACAGGGGGTTCATAATGATGCCAGATATATTTACCACACCATCACGCATATATCCTGAAGGACTAGTTAGAAATGATCTCCGGTTCTCCCATTTCTCGCAACCCAGAAATCCTTATTTAAGCTGCTACTGAATAATTATAGGAATCAATTATTAGTTCAGTCTTTTAAAGATCAAACCTTGTTTCCTTTTTCGCACGGAAAATTTTAACCATTGATAATAATTCAATGCCGTGGATAAACACTCAATAATTTTTTTTATTAGTACCAGCTACTACCCTGGCAAGGATGGTTTTTGATATAAGAATTTTATTGTAAAAGACTATTATATTTTGAAAATAATGAACTACACATAGAAATTGAACGCGATATAGTCAGCAAAATTAACTGTAGACTACTGATCACTCTTATTATTATAGACTTAAGGTCCAAAAGCGGTCTACCGCAAAATTGCACATCGTACATACTGCTTATTGCAAGTTCTCCACGACGCGACGTCAATCGTCGGCCGCAAACTAGTTTGTAAAAGATTTTGTAAGATTTATTGGCTGTCAGATTTATTACTCGTATACAAATACATACATGTATAAAGCATTTATATATGTATATGAACTAGCAGACGTGGCCATATGTCTCAGTGCTACGTTATTCGATTATAATAAATAAATAAATATTACTGGAGATTATGACACAGCGCCATCTAGTTCCGAGCTAAGCAACGAGGTTTGTGTTACGGATACTAGTTGGTTGATATACTACTTATATACTTTTTTTGTGAATACATACATATTATACATAAACACGCTTTATGCTCTTCACACAAACACGTGTCGCTACCGGGACCCATAGACGGGACAGAAGGCAGTGTTAAATACCACTGGACTAATTGGGTCGTCAAATCGTTATATTGTTGTAAACTTTTTTAAAATGTTAATAGGTTTCCACTAGACCACCAGTTCGCCTGATGTCAAGCGACACTGGTGTCTACGGATGGAGCGCGCAAATCTAGAAGAGACCGATTCATTCTAGATTAAAAGATCAAAATCTACAGGGAAAGACCTATTCAGGAAAACTTATCATCACAACATGTATCTGTATTATTCAATATAGATAAATATTGTGATTATTAATTGAGATAAAAACAATCTTATCTATCAAGTTGGACCAAACTACAGCGTGCGAAGTTCCATTAGAATCGGTTTATTAGTTTAGTTTTTATACAGACATATTGCATTAGGAATTATAGTAACAGATGAAACTGCTCACTATACATTTAGACGATAAATATCGTTAATAAGAGTACCCACGAAGTATATTGCGTTTTCTAATAATCACGTGCTATGCAAAGGCAGAATATTGAGCTCTGTGGCGTTTACTACTTCCAGCAGTGGGCGAGCATAGGTTGATGATGATAACTATGATGATGCAAAGGCTATTTGAAATAAGATTTTTGGAGATAGCAACACTAGCTGCACGCTTCAGTGTTGCCATAATAATGTATCATTGTTATATGACCTTCAGATGTACAGAAGCATTTTCAATCCCATTCATATCGTTAGTTAATACTTATGTAGTTCGTGATATGGAAATCTGCTTATCAAAACATGTGATAAATGGAAGAATTGGTTAAGAGAAACAACAATGATAATATATTTTCTGTTCACATTTCGTTAGCATCAACTTTAACATAATATCTATTGATGTAAAGGCAGAAGGAAGATTGCTTTTTGAGAAATCTTATACTTGTTCCACATTTATTTTCATTGAAATTTTAACAGTTCCAGAGATGCTCTGAATGGATCCAATTTCAATCAATGACACATATTTTTTTGTTTTTGTGGTATCAAGAGAGATGCTCCCAACCAAACAGTACTGATGCGAAGGTTATGGTCAAGTTTATGGCCAGGAGCCTGACTGATACCTTCGTGGTATAAGAGCAAAAACATTTTCATCTCTCTAATAAAAAACAATTTGTCTTCTTTTTTTGTTCCAATAGAAGAGCATAATGCACCGAATTCAGCAGTACAAATTACTGTAGACACTATGCTAACGCAGTCACATATTTCTATGAAGCAGACACCAAGGTTGTTTAAACAAATTAACTTCTTAAAAAACACAACAATAATACACTCATTTCCTAATTGATTTTGAGCAGATCTATGGTGTAGCTAAAACGTCCTTGGTTCAATACCAAATGAAAATAATATCGGACCATTTTGCAGCCTGCGACACATTGATGCCAACGCAAAAATTCATATCCATATTTATAATATAAATTCGGAAATGTGTCTGTCTGTCTGTTACTTCCGCTGATACAACCGCTGAACCGATTTAAATGAAATTTGCTTTGGAGATAGTTTGAGTCCGGGTACATAAATATTTTTTTCCCAGAAATCATCCATTAAAAGGGCAAAAAGAGATGGAGATTTGTATGCGAAATCGATAATTTCTTGAAAGAGGGTAGAAATAATTAAGCAATTTGATAAAAAAGTAGATTGGTTCTACGCAGACGAAATCGCAGGCAAAAGCAAGTAATAAATAAAATCATATATATCATGGCAAAGATATCGAGTAACATACACAGACAAAAAGTAATACAGTAGAAGAACCTTTTGTGAGGTTGAATAAAAAGTACATACATATAATATTTCAAAACAGAAATAAAGAAAATCAGCAATGATATAATTTAATGAAGGTAGAGTAACGTTCGTCTGGTGAACAATAGCCTACATATTGCTGAGTCACTCAATTGAATGGTGTTAGCTTATGGTGTAAGTTATAAGATTATAGATAAAATTGTCTCAGCTGTGACTTGTCCTCTTAGCCAAGGAGCAATAAAAAAAAAAAAATTTACATTTATTCGCACAAGAATTATCGCAGGCTTAAGTCATATTTTCTCGAAACTTTCTCAATTTTAAATTGTAACTTTGGTAGGCAGCAATATGGATTTGGGCACTTCAAAAGTTCAAATCACCAGTTATCACATCTGTCACTACTATAACAATGGTTTATTTGGGAGGCTAATGTGAGGTTCCTAACTTAAAATTGAAGTTAGTTTATTCTTTTTAGTTGTCAATAGTCATCATTTACTTTACATGAATCATAGAATTGGTTTTTGCTGTCACTTATCAAGATCATAAGGGGAGGATTGACGATATCATATTAATTGTTGGGAAGAACTGGTAACAATGCGCGTAAATCGATAGTTTGGCAGTAGATTGAGGACTGCAGGTTTATAACCAGCAGTGGAATGATACAGGCTGATGATGATGAATCTAAATCAAATTCTTTTTGAGGTGACCTATTTCAATATGTTCTTCCCATATTAATGAACAAGAGGACTTCTTTGACGGTACTGTAAATAGACGGAAGTTTTTAACTTAGACCACACGTTCATCAGTTACATTAGAAAGTGTCTGACGACCACAATATGGACAATTTAGGCAATTTATACATTATACATGCGTTGCGATGTATTATTGATACAATCAAGCCGTTGGATGCGTGCATGATGTGGCCTATACTCCACTCTATGTGGGCACTTACATATTTTATTTTCGACACCCATTATAGTTGGTAACTCGTGAAGATTTAGGGGACGTGATAGGCAAGACTGCAATAGTTGAAGATTCTAATAGCATTTGGTTTTGGAATATTACATCTTATGATTTTTTTACCGGTTTATGCTGCTGCATCAGTTATTGATTGATTATAAAAGGGCATTGGTGACAGCTACGATACCACTAATGTCCATGGGCGGCGGTAGTCACTTACCATCAGGTGATCCGCATATTCGTTTGCCTCCTTTATCCTACTAATATAATAAACGTGAAAGTTTGTAAGTATTGATGGATGGATGTTTGTTACTCTTTCACGCAAATATCGCTTAACAGATTTGGGTGAAATTTAGCATAAATATAATTTATTACCTGGACTAACACGTAGACTATTTTTTATCTTTATACTATGCGGGCAAAGCCGCAGGAGACAGCTAGTTATACATATATATAAAAAAGCATACTTACTCAGTTCGAGACTGGGCAATACTGATATTCAAAGAATAAATAGTTTATAATAATAATAAAAACTTTATTGCATAAAAGGTATTGCAGTAAATACAATAAAAACAGCTGCACTTGACAAATGAACACTGGTTTATGTATATATTCGTAAATATACCTGGTTGGTAGATTATTAAAGCTATGTTTATCCTCTTACTATCATCAACTTCTCATTTGGTAGTTCATATCAAAGTCCAAACATATCATGTATCGATTAAAACCGATTGCATTGCAACTCGATTCTCGGTATCAACACAAACGATTGTTTATGTTAGCATTCCAGCAAGATGTTCTAGGAAGCTGTTAGAGCGGTCAAACAGTTTTATCAGACTAACTGACTGACACGAATAGTTTTATACTTTGCCTAGTTTAATTTATTTATAGAATGGTTTCTGTGAACGTCTCTTCCAAGTAATTGACATAAAATAAGGTAGAATATAGAATAGGTAATATATAGAATAGATTAAGACCTATTCTTAAAAAAACAACTGATTGACAACCTGTAAAAAGAAACACCGCATCTACTCTGAGAATCATGGTCTCTTTTAAGTTAGAAATATCTTGGTTTACAATATGTGAGCCTAACAATGTAGGTCAAAGACTGCAATGGACTTTTGAAAAAACACCACTGCAGTTTTGAGTTGACCTGTCCATACTGACAGCACGTTTACATCAGCCATCTTTAACCAGATTAAACCTCTTTTCACTCTTATTCGAATATGCTCCTTGTTAATGTCCGTATTCAACTGACATTTGAGTTCTTTTTTTTTTCACAACGATCAAATAGTCTTACTTAAGGTGGTTTAACCTTATGCTAGCGCTGTGGCCTTGTCAATTACCGTATTGAGACAGCAGTTGTTGTCTCATTTGTTCAGTAATACATCAAACTGGTACACAATAGTGTTGGGACTCAACAGTGGTTCTCTCCTAAGGATGTAGCTGAGTTCTTAGAGTCTAAAATCAAATGTAAAAGCCAATTAGGCGTAGATGTAGCATAGAAAAAGCAACATTTATCAACAAGTGAACGCTGAGTATGATAAAGATCATTATCAACCCAATTATTGTCCCACTGCTGGGCATGGGTCTTCTCTCATTCTGCGCTTACCATCAGGCAGGACGTAAGCTAGTTTGCTACCTTTGTGGTATAAAAAAAGAAATATGTAAACAAAAAAAAAAAAAAAAATTTTGTGACTCACTCTCCCATACCAAACTCTTCGGATTAGAAACTTGTGGGTAAACACTGACGACGAATGCTAGCTCCACTACATCATACAAATACTTCTTGGTATCTCTCTAGAGATATATAGCAGATGACAAACATTTAGAAGCACAGTCACACTGTCTCGGGGGAATTCTCGCTAATGTAAACTTCCTTTATGCTGAACTACATATATCATGATCCGCATTAGCATTATGATAGGATGAGTCAGAAACACGCAAGGTTACGCGTATAGAATACTAACGAAGACAACGCTAGAAGCATGTAAGCTGTCATATTAAAAAACAACATTACAATTTTAAGAAAGAAACTCAAACTCAAACGATTTATTTCAATTACTTAGACCAATATCACAGAAACTTTTGAATTGTCAAAAACTAGTTGTACGGTTCCAAAAGGTAGGTCTTATGAAAAAGAAACCTTTAAGTGTCTGTGCGCGACTTTTGTAGATCCAACCGAGCAATATTATATTGGACCCTGGATTGGCAAGGGCATTTAACCTGGGAGGTTCCGCCATCCAGTCCTGTACGATTAAATTCGACGACAAAAATAAGCTTAATTACGTTGAGTGTATACTAGTTACAATTAACCATACAGTTATCTTGCTTACGTTCAATTAAACCATATACATTGTAAAAATATTCAAACTAAACGCTACACATTCGCGCATGAATATTTTAGAACAGGTTTTTTCTACACAACAAAATACAAAACTCTCGTTATCAAAGAAGGTACCTACAACCGACTCATTATCTGCGAAATTCTGACTGCTACTGCCAATAGAAAGGCAACTTTAAAATTTAGAAGCTAAGGTTGTTTATGTGACGGAAGATATTGCGGTTGGTATGTTTGGCGACTGGTTGATAGACTGACAGTTAAACAGGTAAGTTAAAGTAGTCTTATCTGAGCCAGTGTTCGTTCATACTAGGAATATAGTGTTCGTTGTCTATATTTCTATAAATAAATAAGATTTTGTCTTCTTTGGAATGTCTTGACTTATCTTCTGACGTATTAACCTAATAAACGATAAATTTTCAATGTTAAGACGACATTGGCGGATAAATATACGAAATTTTCCAAATATTAAGATGAGACTTCTCCAAGGCCAAATTTTATTGGCGTTTTGAAACGCACCCAAAAACCCTTCACCGCTTCCTTTTACTTGGAAGAAGAAGCGATGCAAAGGTCCCATTTCTGTCTGTTTATGACATAAATTATACTACCTATATTTATATTATAAAAAATTAATGCAACACAGTAATGCTTCTGCCTTCTCAGTGTCCATTGTATTGTGTGGCAGTAGTTTGTGTGGCAGACTGACGAAAGTAATTTCAGTACCAAGAGCAAAGGAAAGTGTCTCGGAGAGACGAATCTTATCTTTGAGCAATCATAACTTGATTAGAAGTATACAAATACACTATGCGTACTGACACACATATCTACAATAGTTTATTGATATCGGTATTTAACATGCAGTCTGCGTGTATGCATGATTTTTGGCTGATTTATAAGTTTAAGGAGATGATACGTACGGCATATGGTCGAGCTGTGGTAGCTTAGAGGTGTAACCAGTGGAATAAGATGTCAAAGGTCTCGAGTTCAAACCAAAGGCAAGAGGCAATCAAAGGCTAACAATGACTTTTCGTAAGTGACCCGTATTTATGACATGCTCAAACGGTGAAGAATAACATGAGGAAACCTGCTTGAGAGATTTTCTCGATGGCATGTCATCATCATCATCAACCCATTAACGTCCCACTGCTGGGCACGGGTCTCCTCTCATTTGAGAGGGATTAGGCTATAGTCCACCACGCTAGTCTACTGCGGGTTGGCAGACTTCACATGCCATCAAGAAAATCTCTAAAGCATGCAGGTTTCCTCACGATGTTTTCCTTCACCGTTTGAGCTTGTGATAAATACGCACATAACTTTCGAAAAGTCAGTGGTGCGTGCCTTGGGTTCGAACTCGAGACCTTTGACGTCTCAGTCCACTGGTCACACCGCTAGGCTACCACAGCTCGACCACCGATGGCATGTGAAGTCTGTCAACCCGCAGTAGGTTAGCGTGGTAGACTATGACCTACGGCCTAATCCCTCTCACATGAGAGGATCCCCGTGCAAAACAGTGGGACAATAATGGATTGATGATGATGATGAATATACGCTATATACCTATAGCCGCTTCGTTTATTCCAGGGTACATATAAGGTAATCTGTAATTAGTTCGTTTAATTATATTACGAAGGATTTCTACATGCAAGATGATTTATGTAGATATAGGTATTGTGATATTATTTTAACCTGCTGCGCAGAAATGTATAAAGTGAACCATTCAGCTCCTGATTTTTTCTCATGAGAGTAAGAAAAAATCGTGCACTTTGTGTTTGTATTTTATCAAAATAATGTCAGTTCACGCCATTGTCATATTTTTTTAAATCACGACGTTCAAATTAGGAAAAAGAATGATCGTGGCACTGGCACTCCTTTTATTCAGCCTGGGAAAAAAAATATGATTCGATCCAAGTACACAGGCAGGTTCAGAAAAGACACTCGTGCAATGCAATAATTATTTAAAACATATGGTTTTGCCAGTGACTTCGTCTGCCTATAATCTTTTTTTTTCATCAATCTGCTTAGTTATTTCTACCCTCTTTTACGAAATTCGAAAATCGATTCCTCATACAAACTACCACCCCCTTTTCGCTATTTTAAGGGATTATTTCCGGGATATAAATTAACCTATGTTCTGTCACGGGACCTAAACTATCTCCGTACCTACTAAATTTCGTCAAAAACGGTTCAGCGGTTAAAGCGTGAAGAGGTAACAGTCAAACAGACTGAGAAGTATGGTTATTCATTGAAGTTAGGTCTTGTGACCGATGACGTCATGAGGCTTTTGCGAAAAAAACTGTCTTTGTGATACAAATAGCTTCTATTATCGTGGACTATAATTGAAATGTTCGACGGTGAAGCAATAAACATATGTATTAAAAGAAGCACAACACATATTGAAATTATTTATCGCCCAGCGAATAGCGTTTGATAGATATAGTTGTAGCAATCGATCTTTCCTGTAAGTCCCTCGTCATCATTACCATTATATGCCTTCGTCCTGAAGATTACCACTAAGACTGGACCATATTGCCCATATCAGGTTGGACACCTGTAGCCCATGTCAATCTTGCAGGAATTGTCATCTTGGAATCTCCCCACGATTATTTATATCAAATTTATAAACAATTTCTAGACTAGATTTTTATAATAAGTCTAGGTTTTGACTAGACGTTGAATTTTCAGTCAATTTCTTCTCCAATTTCAAGCGAAACAAAAATAATACGCGTGAATTACATGTTTCTTTAAGGAATAAGATATGATTTATTTGTGCACCATACACATTATTAGTAACGAAACGTCAAAAAAAGGCAGTACTTTATGAGATTTACACGCGAAAACAGTAACAAGTGGTACTTAACTTATATTTTAACAAAATTAATGTTTTTAATTGCAACATTGGCCGTAATTAGAATGAGCAGTGGCACAAGTGTGTCAGATGTGAGATAGTGAGGTATTGTTCAAAAAAATGTTTTTTTTACAAAATATTCACTGTGAAAATACTTACATTGAGCCGAACGATAAAATCAGTATCCAAGATTTTATTAAGAAGTCGTTATCCTTGACATAAGACTGAAGCCATATTACAAATAAAACTAAAACCTAATTGATGTGATTGACCTGATTGAGAAGTCAAAAACTGATTTAGACACTTTATTCAGAATCCGAAGAGCAGCCTTTAAATGGCAAACGACAATACGTCAGAACCAAAGGGAGTTAGGAGGATATGCTGGACTCTTTCCAAAGATTGATTGTTGATTCCTTAACGCAATGGATGGAAGTGGAATAAGATTAACTAGGTTTTTGCCTTGCAATAGGCTGGCTTTAAATGTGTAGAAGACTGTTAATAATTCGGTGGGACAGCGAAGATTCAACAGAAGTGGTATGCGGAGATCGCAGTGCGTTTTCTGAAGTTTATTCTTGGGAAAAAGGCGTAAGTGTTATAGAAAACTACATTTTATGTTTTACAAAATGGCGGTCTATTTCTAATTCAAGTGTTAAGGATATACACCGGTTATCTAATAGAAGTTACATTTGGCAAGCGCTGTTGTTCCATTACGGTATCATATTACCTATACACGTATTGAAAAATGTTTCAGCGCCAATAATATATTTCAAGGAACGATAAAAGTTTGTTCATTCTCGAAAATTCTACACTGTCTGTTAGATTTTTGTAAATAAAACCTGTGATTGAAAAGATCTGGCTAGGAATTTGAGCAATAGATAAAAATGTATTTGATGCCATTTGTATTATGGTTCAGCTATCTGTTCCATGTCTGTCTTGCAGTCTGTTTATTCCATCAAAGTTGCTTCGGGTCTTTCCTTAAAATACAATTTAAGAAATTCTCCAACATTGTGAAATTCATATAACAACGTTAGAATTTCAAATGAGGACATTATTTTTGATACCTACTGTCATTATTGAAAAAACGTAAAATTGTAATGACTAAATCTCTCTGTTTTTTATTTAGTATAATTTATGAATTTCATCAATATGTTGTGTTAATCTTGGTACTTCCAACTAAATTAATGATTCCGCCAAACCTTTTCGCTGCTCGCGGTAACATCATTCTTCAAATTGTTTTTACTCTAGTTCCATTTAATTGACTTCGGGGCAGCATGTTCTTTGATTACGTGTATCAGCTGTTACTTCAACACTCACTCTCTTCATCTCATCAATAATACCATCAAATGAAAACTTAATGGTCAGAACTTTGCATTATATAATATAACTTTTAAAATATTTTCTCCTGCTGTAAACTGAATTAACTTTGATTAGCATAATTGGCCACCAAAATTAAGACATGGACATTTAAAATCAAAAGTAAATCTGCTTATTAAAAAGTTGTCTGTTAGTAAAAGTTCATTACAATGTAAAATATGAGCGTTAAATGTAATATTTTTTTTTACTTTCACGCTAACACGGTTGTACACAGAAACTGCATTGCTGGGTGCAATTTTAATTCCAAATGGAATTCAAATTATAATTATCCAAAATTGGAACAGGAAATTACTATACCTTAAAAACTCTTACATGTCGATTTCGTTTGTTTTTCAACTAGTTGCCAGTTTTCCTAACTGACATAGACACCAGATCTGACTTTAAGAAAAAACGGCAAAACTAATTTACAGAATCATGTCATGGTCTCTTTTCAGGTCCAGACTGCAGGTACTACGTGGGCGAAACGATTTAAGGAGAGTAGAATGAGGGGTCTCGAATGGATATTGATATTTCTACAAATGGATATTGCAGCTTTGATTTTACGCTGAGTTGCTGCCCAAGCTGACGCAGGCCATGCATCAGGCATAGGTTAGCTCAATCTATAGTTGAGGGAGCTCAACAATTCGCTCCACGACTGCACCAGATCAACATGGCATTTGGAAATATATTTAAATTGCTTTAAGTCCTTGCCAATCATTTTTGACAATGCCGATCGCAAATTAAGTGTCGACAATCATTGAAGCGACGGTACCTATATCAAATCGACGAACGTTACTGCGACTGATTGTTTTCTCGACAGAACTTTCGTTCGACAACTATATTAATCATGTTTGTACACTGAATAGTCGACATATCATTATATCGTCTTATTATATTAAATTTGTCGTGCATTTGTCGCAATAATTGGCGTATGAACTATATGCTACTTTTATATTTTGATCAGCAACTCGTTCGTTGCGTTCGTTCTAATGGATCGATCTTATCTTCAAAAGACTGAAGGCTGGCATTTAATTATCATGTTACCGACTTTCGAAAACCAGAGTAAATCATTTAGTTTCACTTGAAAACAATGGTGCTCGCGTCAAGTATTTGGGCCACCCATCTTTGAAGACAATGACGATTTATTTAACATTCAATATGCAGTTATTTTCTTTGTTGTGTATGCTTCAGACTTCTGCGGTATAGACTAAGATGGATTGGTCGTTTAAAGATGAACTAAGTGGCCGGATGTTTTGCAGTCTCGCAAACAATTGGTTATAGGTCTAGTAGTAGAGGACCTTTGAAATTAAAACAACTTTTTTCGGATTTTATCTTAATCTTGACGTTTGGGATATTTTACAGCATTTATGATGACCGGCGGACTAACGAAAAAATCAATAAGATTTTTTTCAATGCAAGAAGTTTCATAACAGAAAGTATCATCATCAGGACTTCATAAACGTCTCTAACGTCTCTAACAGTGCAGGTACAGCTCTGCCTATCAGTTGGGAGAATACAAGCGTGATGTTATGACGTACAGTATAAATAAAACTATGACGTCACGTTCATTCGTATCGCCGACTTTAGCAAGGGTTATCAGAAATTGCCAAACGAACTCGTTTTGCATACAAGTCTGATAAGTTTGGCAATGTTTTGCATAATAATTGTTAATAGGCACGAAAATCGCTTGTACGTAAGTTGATACTTGTAATTGATAATACTTGTACGTATGACAATCTTTTGGAACGAAGGGTTCGTTGCTAAGTGAAATACGTGCTGCCGTCAATCGCCTTTCCTCATCAAGGTTGGAGTCATCTACAAATCTTATTAGATGCGGCTGAATACCAGCACTTTGAACAATGCAAAGAGAAATAACAAATTCGTCAACCAGAAAGATTAATATAATCCAACCCAACGCCTTTGAATTTCAATTTGCACAATAATCCAATGCCAGCCCAGGTGTAACAATCTATTACCGACGTATTTACTGTCTATTTCTCTATTGTAAGGTCTTTAAACCTACCACGCTCTTGGAATACGTAATTAGAACGATACAATTGGTTGACATTGCTTGTAATTCTCTATACAAAAGGGAAAATTATATATTTCCTTTGAAAGCGTGATCGCAATTATGCAAGGTTATCTGCGCATTCGATTAATTCTAGATTTGTTACTTGGAACCTATTATGACGAAGATTTAAAAGGTACGGGCATTTATTAATTAAAATGCTGGTTCATGTTAAACATGCAGGTCTAATTACGATGTTTTTCTTCACCGTTTGAGCTTGGGATCATCATCATCATTATTTGATCAACCCATGAACTGTGCCACTGCTGGGCACGGGTCCCCTCTCATTTATCGGGGTTAGGATATAGTCCGCCATGCTATAATAGCTATTGCTGGTTGACAAACTTCGCTCACTATCGAGAAATACTCTCATGCATGCAGATTTCTTACCAATGTTTTCCTTCATTATTTGAACTTGTGATAATAGGCACATAACTTCAAAAGGTAATTGGAGCATACCTTGGGATGGAACTCGAGACTATTGACTTTATAGTCCATCTTTAATCTTTTAATTTCATTTCATAAGTTTTTTTGATGGCACTTTATCAGTGACATTTAAAATAAAGTCAATTAGATTACTATGGACGATTACATAAAAATCTAAATAAAACCATTTCCATATAAGAACACGTTTAACGAAGTAATGATAAATTTAATGCAACTAGAAACCTAGATTACCCCGCAAGGGAAAACCAGGCTGATGTTAATATAGACTAATAGCAAGAACTACTCGCAACGTATCCATCATTACGTCAAGATTCTGCCCCTGATCTTCCTCGGAATCCATCGCTGTACAGTTTTAACTTTCTAACGCCTGCTGCGGTTAAGGACAAACTATTTGAGTCATTGAGCATTTTGTCATAAGAGTTAAAGTAGCTTGTTGTGTGTGCTAAAATTACACAGGGTCTCTATATATCTGCGTGCAAGCAATTATATGATGACATCATGGGTCGTCTAGACTCTACGGTTTGCAAGTTTTAACGTGTCGATTTATTTAAGACTGTATTTTAAGGATTTGAGGACAAATACGTCGGCAGTCATTTGTGGGCGCTTTTCTATGAGAAGTTATGGCACACGAATGTTCAATTTAGATAAGCTAAAATAGAACATAGGAAACGGAACGTATAAGGAATGGAATTTAGATGTGGGTATCTCTGTTGCCAAAACAATTAAACCTTAAAGGCAAAAGTAGGTGTGGCTTTTTGAATATTAATGTATTACAGTTTCGGTACCCAAAATAACCACTTTGAGGCTACCCGATTGCCAAAAATACAGAAGACTGCATTAAAGGACTTTCATTTAATGACATTACTCAGCAATAAGGGCGAAAATATTCTAGAGTCTAAGTTTGAAGCACTAAATGCAGTTTCTATTAAACTTTAGCTACAAACATAATTTTATACAGTAAAACATACAAATACAAAATCTTATACAGATGTTACACAACTGTTTAAAACAGAAGCTCCTTTTCCGAAGACCAATAATCGTTTCTAACATGAAGTCATATAGGAAACAGCTAAAACAATTAGCTTTAACGCCATTCCGTGTGAAAACGTGACTAGTTTAAATTCAAATTTATGTTAATCGTCGCAAAAACTGTATTGGCTGAATATATTGACGCGTGTTCTTACGTTTTACATTTGTTTCTTGTCGATATTGTTTGTGTATTAGCGTTTTTGCAGCTAATTGCAGTCTAGGCTTTGACCTGTCTTTGACATCTGAGCTTTGTTTTTTTTAAAACGTAAGTCCACCTCACCCTAGAATTTTCTACTATATCGGGTGCGTTTACAAAGTAAATTTTATACATACACAAAAGCTAAACCTGGAACAACTATCTGTAAATCGTGAAAATATTTGCTCCATGCGGAGATCAATTCAACAAATCTGAAATTTCCCTTCACCAAATTTGAAATTCGGATTCAATATTGTAAGAAATCCGAAAATTCAGTACTTTACTGATCTCGTTCTTTATGTTAGAAGGAACTATTAGCAAAATAAATCTTTGACTGGACTACTAAGTGCAGCAATAGGGCTTAGGCACAGCATTTTTTGCTCACAAAAACTACATCACCGGAATTCGGTGTTTTGCTGACAGATATGGTAATCACAAAAAGTCAAAGGCTCTTCAGTACGCGCAGTGAACCGTGGGAAATGAGATTCACTTTTTTGGTAGCTGGTTGATTTACACTTTCTCTTGAATCAGGCACATGCTTAAGCAATAAAGAAACAGAACATAATGTACCATCACGCCTATCGTCCGTAAGGATTAGGTAAAGTTGTACGAATGTACACCCACATTTCGCCGGTATGTTTTTGGTCCCATATAATAGGGAGCGAGCTTAATGCCATCAACCCGGTACGAATCCAAACTGCGAGCTGCTACTGAAAATTTCATAGAAAAATTCTATAACACAGTCGCAATTGCAACCAGAAGACCAAACCGAAGTGAGGAAAATACTCTAACAAAGACCTCCATATACTTAATAGTAAGAACGAGACGCAGTCAATAAAATGGCTATAAATCCAATTCATTTTCTCACACTAAACAGTGGTCCATTGAGAACAATTTAATATCTTAAACATGTGTGAAACTAGGACGCGGCTACAGGATGCGTCGGGACCCAATTCTGTTAATTATAGACTCGAGCAGGAAGATAGTAGCTGGCATCGTAGATGGGGAATTATGGGAGTAAAGAATTGTGCTGGTAAAGAAATATTTCCCCACAGTCGTAACACTTATCATCGTATCTTTTACCCCTTAAATATATTTGGAAGAACTAGTATAACTGGTACTATTGGTCATAAGTACAACTGGAATTCGAATTGGAAATATGCCCGGTTGATGGTAATAGATTCGCTCCCTGTTCAATGGGACCAAAAACATACCGGCGAAATGTGGGTATACATTAGTACATATCGACCTAAACCTTCGGGGACGATAGGTGTGATGGTATGTTATGTTAAAGACTATTCAGTATTATAGCGGTATTCGCTACATCTGCGACAGAGAAAATCCAGTGGGTAAACTACTGTTCACACCAAAACCTGAGCGAAACTCACGCGGTATGTACTTCTACCCACATTCAGACCTTCATGATGGTGGGAAATGACTGAAAATAAGCGGGGAGGGTACCACATTGAGTTCAATATGACAGGTTTTTTTTATGTATATTAGTGTTATTGACGTCTTAAGTATTTATAGTCAATTATTACGACATAGTTTTCTGTGTGGATAGTTGATGTATGTTGATGATATTCTTTTCTATAGAAAATGTTCTTAATTATAATCAAATAGTTTACATTTTATGCTAAATATTGGATCGTTTAAATACCTGTCTGACTTGTTCTTATTAAATGCAATGGCTTGAATTATGCAAATTATTTTGGGGCATTACCATTTTTTGTATTTTGATGAGGAAAATAGAATGAATGAGTCAATAAGGAATGAGCGATTGATTGACAATAAAAATGAAAACACTAATTATTATTGGAGCAATTTACTAGATTAAACACTGCAGTACTTAAGCTTGCAAATTATTTAAGCATTAGCTAGATACAAAAACACTTAGGCAACAGTAAAAGACAGAATCATCAATTTTCATCCACAAGGGAAGAGCTAGAAAATAATGTATATTATTATAATGCATTGCAATAATGAACCTACATGTCATTTGTTCTGCTGGTAAAATACACTAACTGTTTTTTAAGCCCGGTTTGCTTCGATGCTGCGATTGCGCATTTCCCACCATATTAAACTTAACTAAATAAAGATTAACGTTAGCCACATCGTCTAAAAGCAATTGGCAATGCTAATCATTGTCACGAACAGTATAAAATATACAAGAGTAGGAAACTAAAGAAAGCGACAGGTCTGATGTGCATGTAATTGGAGGGAAGGTCGGTAGCACGCAACATCCGGGTAGTTCCGGAATTTTATAACGAGGTCGGTAGAAAAAAGGTGGAAGCACTATTTCCACATCTCTAAGACTAAGCTAGCCGTATGATTGGCTGAATACGAAATAGAACGCGAACTTTTGAATTTTTTGTATGTATTGCGTTGAATTGTTTCGATCTGTTGAATAGATTTTTTGAATAGATGCGGTTCTTCAAAAAGGGAGTGAACAGGTTTTTGACAGTGTCGGCAACGCGCGAGCGACGACTCTGGTGTTGCAAACGTCCATAGGTAGCTTTTTGGTAAACAGTTACCCCAGATTGCCATCAAGGTGTAAGTTTGATGGCCACCTCAGTATAAAAAAAAAACTAAACGAAGAGAAATGAAAACAAAAAACAAAGCCTTTAAAACATAATATAATTCGTACGTTTCACATCAAACTGCATTATTCTTATATTGGTATTATTACGACCATTGTAAAGTAGACCAATTATTATTGTAATTTACATTTAATGGGCGTCTATCAAGATTTTTGCCTGCTTTTCTCCATAAGACCTACTTTTTGGAACAGTGCAACTAGATTTGACGATTCAAAATTACCTGTAACATTGGTCTAAGTCATTGTAATAAATAAACCATTTTAGTTTAAGTTTGACTACCACACATAAATACATAAAAAAAATATTATTTAAACAGTATATTTATTTATTTACAATGACACCTTTCCGGTACTAATTAGGTACTTATGCAGTTAAGTGCACACGAACGAAATCTAAATGAACGGTTTTACAATAAGTTACCGGCGTTGCATGTAGAAAGCTGTTTATGATGCCCTAAGGACAAACGAACCAATAGTTTTCACTACATGCATGACATTTGAGTTGCTTTAGTAGTAATTTAAATCCATACTTTCACACTAATCCATTCTAATATTATAAATACGAAAGTGTGTCTTTCTGTCTGATACCTCTTGACGCTTAAACCGTTGAACCGATTTATTTATAATTATTTATTTTTCCTTATAGAATTTCCAAAAATCTTCCTTGGTAAAATTACTGCAAAAATCTTTTTGTCTCAAAAAGGGTAGTGTGTAGTGGCTCTGCTTTGATGAATTAGTCAGTCAGTACAGTTAACAGTAAGTGCGTCATATGTACATATGTACATATTATAGGTACCTAAATACTACCTACACTATAACTGAGTACATATTGTATCTCATTCTGACTATAAAAACATTTTAATATTGCAGTGATACATTTTACAGCAATTAAATAAATTATTTTCAATTAACAATTAATTAACTTGACTGTTAAAAACCCATTTAGCTGCTTTCTAGGTGTTGTAAAATTGTAAGAGCAGATTTACAGTAAATAAACAAATTGACAATGAATCACTCTCTTATAATATGTTATTAAAAGAGGACCGGGAACTCCTATACAAAGTTTTGCAGAACAAAAATAAGATACAGAACAGTGGTGATTGCTACACCGACAAGAGCTGAGCTCTTATAAAATAATAATTATGGTATATTTATACTTCATCATCATCATATCAACCGTTAAATGTCCAGTGCTAGACATAGGTCTCCCCCAAGGATCTTCACCGGTCATGCGTCGGTTGCTACTACTATACTTATATCAGCTTTATTTAGAATGATTAAATTAGTGTAAATATTAAACATTTGATAAAACTACTTTCTATATACTGCAATATCAATATACTGCGATAAAATCTGTAAAAACTGGTTTTATTTCAATGCACTTGTTATAACTAGTATACTACATAAGGTAATATATATTTTGAAACTACTTAATCATAGATAACATTGCTAAATTCTGTAATGGGCTCACGGATTACAAGTATGCACAATACAATTGATTAAATATGTTCAATCTATTATCTTTCTATTTATTGTTTAATAGTTTCAGGTAAGTATATATGTTGGGGTATCGAAGATAATGAGGTCAATTCCAAGTTTGCGTAATATATTATTATTATAAAAAGTTGATATTTAAAGTAATTAAAACAAATATGTATATTAAATTAAATTACAATGCATGTGTAAAAACTAACTGCACATTCAATATCTTGAATATTGAATGTGCAGTTAGTTTATTACATAAATTATATATACATAAGATAATACATTCCCACGCAAATATAATAATATGTATATAAACAATAAACACAGCTCTAATAAGTCAACCATACAATGCAATAAAGGAATAATAAATGTATGTGACATAACCATGGAACAGATGATAATGAGGGATGTAGTAAGTGAACAAAAAAAGAAGCCAGCCTTGGCTTGTGGCGGTAACCAATCATACCTATGAAGAACTAAGGAATAAGTGTTCGCCCAGTGGTCAAAATTCACCATAATTAATTTAAATTATGTACTAATTTTATTACACATTATTTTTTAAAAAAATTGCATTCTGCCCACCTTATCTACTAAACTATAAGTGTGCGGTTCATACTCCTCCGTCCGTGCAATTTTCGTAAAAAGTGGTTTGTTTCCCTTTTTACGAAAATTGCGCGTTTTTGCTTCACATATATATGATTGACATAGATTTTACATAAGCAACATATTTTATGACACTCAAAGGAGCTGATATGCACAGGCTAGATTTTGCCTTAGCAGTGACAGTTTTTGATATTCAGTATTAGAATAGTAACACATCATATTAAAAAGATATTATTTTACTATGTAATATTTCAGTTAAGAATTGATAAAATATGAGAAGAGCCAAAGATCAAGCTCTGTGGAATTCACTAGGGAGGCCTACGTCCTGCAGTCGATGAATATAAGCTGATGATGATGGTAAAGTATAAATTGGTTTTCCTATTCGAAAAATTGGAAGTCGGTTGTGGTAAGTATTTGTTGCTTTGTGAATATGCTTACACACATACATAAGTTATCTTCCTTATATTGTTGTTGGGTTGAAAAGAGGTAGGTAGGTAGGTATAGGCATTTTTTACGTAGATTTTTAACTTATAATGAGCTATCAGCGCATTAAAAATATCTTAATATGCTGTTGTCATTTTTGGTATTGGCACAAAGCATATTTATATAGAGAAGGTATATGTTCCCGTACACATATATTATGTGTATATAAACATAACCACAATGCAACATTGTTTTTAAGTGATATAGTATAGGTAAATATGAATGAATAAAACTTATAATAAATACTTTATATGTATTATGTAGTTATAGTGAGGTATTTTTATAAATTCTGGTTTATTGATTGAGGAGTCACCAGTAAGCATTAAAATGTTACCTGACTAATAATAGTTGCCTCGTATTTTCATAGAAACTATTGTTATGACATCACTAAAAAAATATATTGTTTTTTTTTCTAGTTTTACTGCCAGTAACCACAAAAGCATTTATTGTCATAGGAAGGTCAGTATTGTCAATGTAAAACAATTTGAATAAATCGATTTTTAAGTAGTCTATATTTTTTTATATGCTACGTTATTATTTTGATACTGTCTTTTATAGCTCAATATTTGATTTTTATCTTCATAATTATAATAGGTATATAAAAAACTCCTTGTCTACCCTGGTAAAAATAATATTCAAATTGGCACAAAAGGTCTCTATTTTGCATTCACCCCTGATACACAAACACAAATTACCAGAGGTATAATTTTTATTGAAGATCGTAAATACAATAAGTAGTTACTTACATGATTATATTATATAAAGTCAAGATAATTTCATATATTTCCAAATAAATAAGTACCTACGCTAATTATGTGTTTACAAATGAATAATAAGTACTATGTAAAAGAATATAAATACTTGTCGTGACTTAAACCGTCGTTACCATAACAGAAGAGTTCACTTTATAAAAAGAGAATTGAGGTCACCCGCGCCGACAGATCAGAATAAAAAAAATGCATGGACACAAAACAAAAAAGGTAAAAACAAGAATCTCAATGTCTTACAATTAATGCTAATACACACCGGACAATTAAAAAAATACACTAACCTCTGCCCACCGACGGATCTATGTAGATATCTTTATCTCATAATATTGCTAAACTCACGAAAAAAACACAAAAACAGAAAACCGAAACTTGAAAATCACAGGCCGATGACTAAACTCATGCAAATATTTGCAATACAATTACATAAGTTATCACAGTTATGCACAACACTTAAACGTTTCTTGTTTTAATTAGTGTAATAATGTAAACAAAGGACGGCACTGTTAGAAAAGTTTTTATCGTGAAAATAAAACGTAAACAAAACAAACAAGCAAGACGCACCGATTATTACCTACCGAATACACGAACTTCGTTCTATGAACGAATTGGTATGACATTTGATAATGACGTAAACTTGTGGGTTGCCATAAGCCGAATTGAAGTTCGCTTCGATCTCCATAAAAATCTACAAAGGTTTGAGGAAATACATAGATATTAGGTTAA
Organism: Craniophora ligustri; assembly: GCA_905163465.1. Taxonomy (NCBI): domain Eukaryota; kingdom Metazoa; phylum Arthropoda; class Insecta; order Lepidoptera; family Noctuidae; genus Craniophora; species Craniophora ligustri. The sequence continues at coordinate 2,459,179 of LR990981.1, forward strand.
TATTATATGGAGTAAATATAAAGCCCTGTCTAAACCTCTAGATAGTCTTTTTAGGACAAAAATAATACTAGGTTTACAATAATTCATATAGATAATAATTTGAACATGTCATTTGAACTCTTAAAAAAACATCTAGCGATCCATCTGTTCTAACAAAAAAAAGGTCTAAGTATATGTTCTTTGCAATTTTCTCGATAATTCCGTCAAAAAAACCGAGTTCAAACGTCAGAACTGAACCATATTGAAATGGATCACAAGAGAAGCACCAGCTTTCAAATAAAAAAGAATCATCAAAATCGGTTCATCCACGCGTAGCGTGCCCCCTGGATGGCAGAGGAAGCCATGGCCCCGGGCGGCATCAAGAGCCATTGTAAGGCTTTTTTATACTACTAGAAAAGGGGGCGGCAGTTCCAGACGACAGTTCTAGACGGCAGTTTGGCTGCGCCACTGCCTCCGCCTATTATCAATAATTATAATCAGTCGTAGGCTATGAAATAAAAAATTACCTACAAGAAATGTTCTATTACATTTTTCATGAGTATCTGTAATTTTTTGGATTTTTTGAATTACAATGTCTATGGATACAAATTCATAGACGTCTATATACCGTATTGGTAACAGGTCCCTCTTGTTTTTGTTAAAGTGTATTGCATTAATTATAAATATTTTTTCCCCTAGATTTCGAAATCATTTATGCGATGGCAACTTGAAGTTGACAATCAGCTCAGCCAACCTTCAGAGTTCAGCGAATCAGCGTTCGTACGGATAGTACAAGGAAATTCTCCTTTCTGCCTCTTATTTTTTACAATTATATAGGTACCCTCCTTTGCAATAATATTATATTTATTTTTATTGTATATGTTGTCAATGTTAATGTTGCTGGGGTCGATTGATATTGGCATAAATTTCATTTTTCATTACTGTCTCTGTGTATCTAATCGGATGATTGTAATAATAAGCATCTATGGCTCAGGCTATGCATCGATTTACTATACTGGAAAGTAATAAAAGTATTTCGAAGAAGTAAACTGCAAACTATCGTTTTTGACACTATGCGTATTCGATAATGCTTGTTGTCTAAGGAAACAGTATGTAATTTATCGTAAGAGTTATAGATGGCGCTGTTTTAAATATTACTATGCACTGTCTAAAAACTAATTTAAGTTCAGCCGTAAAAACCCAAGAGGGTGTGATACAGTGGGAAATTAAATGGTAATTTAAGCCCCTTATATATGCAGATCTGAGCGGGGCAGAGTCTTAGATATTTACTGATAAACTTGCGAGACAGACGTCTTGCAAACGCGTGTTTTACTTGCTTAGACCGAATACTGAAAGTAATTAAGTACTGTCATTGCAACCGGTTGCCGAAATTACAATTGAAGGACATATTAATGTGTGCAAAGATTAAATCAGCTGCATCTATTTTCGATTTGATGATAATGCTTCAAAAATGTTTTTTCCAATTATTGCAGAAAATTGTTGTGTCAAGTTCGGTTAAACGTATCTTGAGATAAAATGTGAAGACATTAATTTAAAAATAGTTATGGTAATAATTAATCAATTTGATAGTATTTCGGTAATTTTCCATATTTAGTGTGTTATAATACCTACATTACCTACGTACACTTACCTATTTTTTATTAGATGCCCAGTATAAATACTGGCACTTAGTTTTCGAAAGCACATTGAGTGAAAAGCTTTCGGTCTGGCAACACCATGGAAACGTTTAGCATTATTTTGAATTTCCTCGCAGTCGCCGCTTTGCTATTAACGTAAGTACATACCTACATAATTAACTTTATTTTTAATAATAAAAGTCTGTAACGAAATAATGGCATACAACATATATCTTAGATAATAGAAGCAGGTATCAAATGAGTTTTTCCAAGTTTTCAGATGGAGCAAATTAACTAAGCTATGGCTTACAAAGTATCTAACAATGATACAAAAGCATTCCTAAGGCCCAATATCAGTATAAAAAACCGGTTCAGACGTCTGCCTTAAAAAAGGAAAACAATAATTCCGGTAAACTTGCAGTGGAATCTTATTTTGTTTAAATATTGACATACAAAACGATCATTTTGATTAACCCACATACTGCCACATAAGGCTGGGCTTCCACTCAGTATGAAAAGGGTTATCAAGACTATCGTCGAATAAGTTGGCCTTGTTGATTAATAGATTATTTTTTAATAAGAGACTGCAGATAAATGCATTTGCATTGTGCAAGCTTATTCAAAACATCAGCGCACCCAAATTCCATACAACCTTTCCGATTCTAATACTTCTCCGATTCTGTTTTTTTATGGCCTTTCAATGTAAAAAACTAACAAACCTTTCCACTGTCGTATTTTGTGTACATCGTATAGCATATTTTATGACTACTTACTGTTATTAATTAAATATTAAAATTACAAAAATAATATTGTGCGTTCGTCCGTTCGCTCGATCAGAAAGTTAGAACTGTCAAGTTGGCAACTGTCATTACTGTCAGTTACATCTAACTGTAAATTGTCAATTCAATGCAAGAAAACAATCAACTTTGACAGCTGCTTCAATTATGTTAATTTGTCATCCCTGAACATGTTCTCTAAAGTAATGTTCACATTTGGCTCCTTCTTAAAGTTTCTAAATAAAAATCTTCGCGACACAGAATGGTTGTGAATTCTTATGTAGAATTAAAAGAAAATAAAAAAATGTTTAAGTCAAAATAGGTATCATTTATTAAAAGTAGGCTAAATTTAATTGTCTCTTTTTGGTCGTCGACAATAAAGACAGCCTCCAAAAACGCTTGCCCTTCACCATTATCTTTGCCAGGTTAAATTTAGGTTTCGTTAACATACTGATAGCTAGTTCTTATCCCAATCCGGCTAGGTGATTAAGTTACATCCGCGTCAATGCATTAAGAAAACTCGCAGACCACAGCCTTTTTATTTACCAATAATTAAGTTTTTTAATCTGTGTGAAAATCGTTATAATGTGCACTATATTCCGTTTATAGCCTGGTAATGTGCAGTTAAACCTTGCAGATCCTTAGCCCTAACGAAAGCGATTACGTAAAAAATTGTAAGTAGGTATAATAAGAAACTTGGAATCAGAATGAGAGATGTAAAATCGAGGTCAAAGTTTCCAAATAATGAATAAGCTGTTGCGCGCGTCCTTGAACGCCCCTGACTAGCCGCTGCCCTTGAAGTCGAAATGACCATATTTTGAAATAAATCTGTACTAAATTTCAGCTATTTAGACCTTATAGGTTTGTCTTTTGAATCTGCGTTGATAGATCAATCAATTACATATAACATTGAAATAATACACTGAAATTATATTACATTGAAACATATTACCTACATTGTTCCTTTGAAATTATATTACTTAAATTGAAATTATTACTAAACGCGACTGCCGTGCAAGAGGTCTTGGGTTCGATTCCCACGTCGAGCCATGTGTCATTGGGTTTTTCACCTTAGCCTAACACGGGGCGACAAGCGTGATGATATATCTATTCTTTTATTTACTGGAACTCGAAACTAATCGTACATGCAAAAATTATCCTTTGTGTCTTTCTTTAATGAGTCATTTTCAATACATCGATTCGTCACCAATCATTATTAAAATTTATAGCACCACCACTTAGTGTTTGTACGGTACACTACAATGATTAATAGTAATTCATAATATTAAGCCCGAAAAACTTCTTCTGCTGCTCCCATAAGAGAGAGAGAGGATAATTGAGAGAGTGAGACAAATAATCCCCCTTTTTGCAACATTTTCAATGAATTCTCCGCTCCTATTTGAAAAATATTTTAATGTTTGGAATAATTTGGAAAAATATTTTGTCGATTCAAACCTGTAGTTCCTGAGATTAGCGCGTTCAAACAAACAAACTCTTCATCTTTATAATATTAATATAGATATACATAGGTATAGATATGAACGCAGTAGTATCCTCAATTCCAGTTTTAAACCTTCTTGTAGTAAAATAGTACCTAATTGGCTTTTAGAAGGCATGTTTTTAAAAGCTTGTATTATTCCAAAGGTCGTCACATTGTACAGTTATATCCTTTCACAAACGGTACCACAGTTAATTAATCGTCGCTTCAATATGATAACAGAACCATAAAAATCATGCTCAAAATTACTTTGCAGCTGTGAAGTTAGCTGAAGGTATTATGCAGGTAGAAGGTGCGAAATGTTATGTACTTATGTAGGTCGTGATATGGAGAAAAACCTCTTTGTACTTTTCAGTTCACTTATTTTTGCGTTTTCCGCACGATCCGCAGCTAACTTCAGAGCTAAAGTTATTTGACCTGTGTTGTATCTACCTCGTTTCTATTTTTTTATATATTTACTGCTTTTGGCCCACCAAGAAACCTAGGACATTTAATTATCTTGTATGTAGCTATACTCCTTCACTTACAAGAGGCCATATCATGCACAAAAGTATTGATAGCTTAAAAAATAAACGCATACCTATGCATTTTAACCTACAGGTAAAAAAACATTTCGTAAAATATTTGCTCAGCGCATAAAAATATCAGATACGTAATAATCATGATTGTAAAATAGCGGACTAGAGTATCTGCAGAATTCGCAAGGAAAACTCATTTTCAATGACCGGAAACGACCGGAATATTATCGTAAAAGATCAGTCATTGTTATGTAAATTTTCCCAAAGCATTTGTTGGAAATATGATTCATAATTGACTAATGTAATGCAAAGAGCATTGTAATTCATATGTAGGTTAGGCTTGACTTTATGTACCATACCATCACGCTTGTCGTCCCCGAGCGGTAAGGCTGAAGTGTACTAATGTACACCCACATTTCGCCGGTATGTTTCAGATCCCATGTAATAGGCGACGAGCGAGCGTTTTGCCATCAACCGGATACGAATCCAAACTTCTATCCTCTGAGAATTTCATAGACAAACCTAATAACAATTTAGTCGACCTGGGAATCAAACCCAAGACCTCACGATTAGTTTCAGTGTTGCCACTTACTCCATATCTGACAAGTACATGTCTGCACACGTTTGCACATTTCTGAGCTTTCCACCTTGTATTTACCGTCCTTTCGGGTATAAGTACATTACTCTGATCAAGCAGTCGCAATTACGAACACTGGAACAATGAGGCAGTTCTATTTTTTTTATATCACAAGAGTGCCATAAAAGCTCACGGCCCGTCTGATGGTAAGCGGTTACCGATTATTTGCAACACCAGAGGAGTCGATTGCGCGTTGCCGACACTGTAGAAGTCGTTTAGGTTTTTTAGAATAGAGAGAGACTAAATTGTCAGCAAACGGAATTCCCATGCTGGCAGAATAGTCACTCCCCCGAGCTACCACAATCTGTCAAATTTCTTTTAACTTCATGACAAACAAATAAGGTTTTGGTTTTATAGCCTGGCGGGCTACCATCCAACTTCAACTTCACCGGATGAAGTTGGATACTTCCCGCCGAGGTGTTATGCCAACTCTCGCCTGATCGGAGGATTCTCCTTTTCCAATGTAGGGAGTACCACCTCCTTCCTTCTATAGTTGGGAAAATTTTACAGTTTCGGATAGCTTGACCTGCTAGCGACTGTACATTTGACGAACCACCTTTTGATAACCCTGATTTAAACCATTGAGGAATTTACTAGGTATTCATTGCGTTAAAATTACGTACAAAAATTATATTTATCTAAAACTTACACGACATTTCGTTGACTGTTAGGCGGTACAAAGTTCGCCAGGTTAGCTAAGGAGTTTTACTATAAAAAGTAGGTACACGTATACCTATTTTTTATTAGATGCCCGGTATAAATACTGGCACTTAGATTTCGAAAGCACATTGAGTGAAAAGCTTTCAGTCTGGCAACATCATGGAATTGTTTAGCATTATTTTGAATTTCCTTGCGGTCGCCGCTTTGCTATTAACGTAAGTATCTACCTAATTAATTTTATTTTTTTAAGGGAGCGTGTTTTTACTAAATAATTGCATTATTCACATTAAACTTAAAACAAGGAGGTATCAAGTGCGTTTTTATATTGCGGATCGCAAGTTTGATTTCCAGAAGGAGCACATATTTAAAAATTTCGAAGGCCTAATACTATTCATTCATCATCAACCCCATTATCCCACTGCTGGGGACGGGTTTTCTCTCATTTGAGCCTAGTGCGGATTGGCAGACTTTAGGTACCTACATGCCATCGAGAAAATCTCTAGAAATAATCCAAGCTAACTACTGGCAATGAACTAGCCTCAGTAAGAAGCCTAGAAAATCGGCGTGAAAATGGCTAGCTCGTCAGTTTATTTTTTACCTGATACATTTCGGAATCAGAATCTATTAGATCTAGTTTTATCATCTCCCTTGTACCGTCGGACAACCAGATAGACTGATAAGCGGTATCGTTTCATGGTGGAAATCCCCCAAACCCGCACTAAGCGTTTTGCTTCATCTTTTTTTTCCGCACAGCGAGGCAACGGAATCAATAGCCTGAGTCTGTATTCCCCAACGAGTACAATTTAGGGGTCTTCTAGTCACGAGTGAATAGGTATCTTCTAGGTCGCGTGATCCATTTTAGACCACATTGTAACTTACCATCAGGTGAGATTGTGATTAAATGCTAACCTATCTATACATACTTGGGGTGATGATACATGCGGTCATAAATCCCATTAATCCAATAAACCCATACAGGTCAGCTCACGGTGATAGAGTCATCAGTACGTACTTACTTAAAAAAATACATTCATAAATTATTAACATATTCCTTACAAGTAATAGGACGAAAAGAAAAATCAACGAAAATGATTTCATTCGTGGTTTTTTTTTGCAATATTTCCGCTCGCCGCAACTTGGGCTTCAAACACCGTAACAATTAGTCAGCTAGCGTAATTTATACTGATACTAAATTGTGAATGTATGTATGTCTGTTACCTCTTCACCCTTAAACCGGTGAACAGATTTAGATATAAAAAAATATAATTTTGGTATGGAGATACTTTTCGAGTCCTAGGAAAGGATATTTTTAAGTTTAAGTGCAATTAAACTCATAACCTAACGAAATTATCAGCTGCCGTTTTATGTAGTTCCTGATGCGTCATTATGGCGGAGCACACTCATGATGAAGCAATCAGAACTGTGAATCAGGTTATTAATTCAAAATATAGGATGTCGAGGACTTGTGAGTCCTTTTACCTTTGCCCTACATGTCAGCCTTAAAAAGTTTTGACATTGACGTAACTAATATTGCATGACATATGTCATATGATTTTTTTTTAAACGTTTCTTCCCTTTCGGGATGAGGCAAAGGAATCTAGTCCATACAGCCTAGTCTTCAGTATTCTTTTATTTTATTTATGATGGATGACTGGATGATTCATGATAATGGTTGATGATAGGGCGAATTAATGGTTTATGAAGGGTGATAGATGATTGTTTTTTTCCTAGTTTCAGTAAATATGTGGTTCTTTACTGAAACCTAAGGCGGACTTCTTGGGAGAATTTGAAAGTCACGTTACACTGTTTTGTTTCATTTGCCAACACTCATGCACGTTTTCAAACACTTAACGGTTAATATTCCACCATTATTATACATTAAAGTTCATCAAAACACAAATTTTAGAAAATAAAACAAAGCTGCTGAACATGACGCTTCACTTTCCCGCCAAAAACATATGTCATATGATTTGCTGTTCCCTTCCTTTTAAGAATAAGGCAAAGGAAGCTAATACATAAAGCCTAGTTATACGTCACTAATCACCACCATAACTAATTAAACAAGTATTATTACCTACAAATTACGTACAAATCATTATTCATTATAAAATATATGCCTATACATTAGTAATGATTTGTTAAATAATTAGTATATGAAGAATGAGTAAAGAAGTGGGTCTTTACTGAAACTTGAATTAGTAAGAAAACTCGAAAAGTCACGTTACACTGTTTTTCCATTTGTCAAAAACCTATACATATTTATGAACACGATAAATAATCCGCTATTTTTACTTTAATTGAAATACGGCTAAACACAAAAGAAAATAAAATGCATGACGTTTCACGTTCCCGCCAAAAAAACTGTAAGAACTAAGTACATCACGATTTACGTATCTTAACCCCCAAAATATTTTTACTTTTAACTAGAACTTTCTATTAACCAACGAAACAAAAAACGGAGGAGGTTTTCAAGTCGACGCGTATATATTTCTTTTACAGAGTAGTCCGATCTTGTCTTTAAATTGTCAACACTAATTATGTGGTCGCCACTCGAGAACCTACGAGGCCCAACGGCCATCCGTTCTTCGAGCGATGTTCCCTGACCTCTGCCACTTGACTTTAGCGTATTCTTTTCTGTCTCCATAAGTGACCACGAGCACACGTCATGTAGCAATTATACCTTATCGCGATAAAATCTATAAAAAGTAACTTATTTAATTTCAAAACTTTCAGATTTTTCAACTTTTCATTTTTAAGATAAAGGTTTTACAGGAACACGTACGAGCATACTGTATCTAATGGGTTCCTGGCCCACCCAGAATGTCCAGTGCCCACCCCAGGATGTTAAGCCACCGATTAGAAATGGACTGTGCCCACCCCAGATCTCCGCGAAGGAAAAGTCTAGATACGTCCATACGTACAAGTACTAATTAAAATTTTAAAACTTCAATTAACTTCCCACGATTACCTATATCATACATAATTATACATTTTGTGAAGAGGAAAGGAAGAATCATATTGAATTTTGCGGTCTAAGCTACCACATAATTATAAGGATATTTACTGCGGTTCGATATAACATAAAATATGTTAGAGTCAATAATATATTAAAAGTAGAGTCGAATGAAGAGTGGCCCAACTGTTATTACACCAATAAGTTGTATATTTTCACAAATCCTGATTGTTAAACAACATGTCGACAAAAGCACACATTTAAATACAAAGTCCTACTAATATTATAAACGCGAAAGTTTGTTAGTATGGATGTATGTATGGATGGATGTTTGTTACTCTTTTACGCGAAAATCGCTCAACAGATTTGAATGAAATTTAGCATACATATAGTTTATTTCCGGGATTAACACTAGGCTACTTTTTATCTATATACCATGCGGGCAAAGCCGCGGGAAGCAGCTAGTTATATATGTAAAATCAAAACTGTTTTGGGATTTAAGCGACCACATACCTGTAATGATTTTTATTGTGGTTATATCGATAATACTTGTGTTAAAGACTACAATAAAATAAAGGTGGGCAGAAAGGAGGGTAGCTAAATTGTATCTACGGGTGATTAGTAATGTTGTAATGCTTAATATTCCTACAAACGAAGGCCAAATTAATACGCAGTTAAACACCCTCACGCCTCAACATGGGCGGCCGACGGTCGCCCTACCTCATTAAGTCATTTCTGCGGCAGTTTTTGGGTCACATAGAAAACCATTCCATTAGAAATAATACAACTTAGCGTTAAATGACGGCAAAATGTAAATATTATTACGTTACATCTACCCACGTTTGTGTCAGTACATAATAATATACATAATACGTTGCTGTGTCGCTAAATTGTCTGCCCATTATTTGTTTACTGTCGTGCGGTTAGAACTGGCGGTTTTTTTTATTAGAGCTTTGAGTGGCCGAGTTTCTTCTCATTTATACATAAATACACTCACGCCTTTTTCCCATGGGGTAGGCAGAAACTGTAGAATGCCACGCGCTACGATCCCTGCATACCACTTTTGCCTCGTGCAATTTAATACAACTTGTCATGCACGTGCGCCGTTTACGAGTACTGCGCACCTGACCTCATTTCTGCGTTGACAAGTCTCTATGTAGTATTGTATATTTACTGAAAAAACTCAAGCCAACCTAATCATATTATATAAATGAGAAAAGGTTTTTCGCACCTGTTCGCCCCGTTTTTTCACCCCTAACGAACAGTTAACAATTTTGTTCGTAAGCAGCAATAAAAAACAGCACTATTGAAAAAAAGTATAGTCAAAAGTATAATAGTCTTTGAAAAAGTATTAAATATTACCTGTATAAATTCCTACTCAACAGTAACCAGCCTTATGTTACGATAACCCAATGACTCACTGGCCCATTCATTTCAAATATATTCTATTTCGGTCACCGCTTTGTTTATTATTAAAATTAATACTGTGTAGCCTTGAATCATATTAAATGATAACCGAACATAATGATAATAGTTAAATGTACCTTTCAATACACAATGATAACTGCAATAGATATGCGTAACTTTGATTTTTGAAAGTGTGACACCTATTGGCCCCCTATTTCGCCCCTTGGCAACAATTGTTTTTGCTGTTGCACCTGTTCTTCCTCTGTTTCGCCCCTTATCGAGACATGTGTGAAATAAGGACGGAACTACTAATCTTCACACAACTCTACCGAAGAGATTTCAATAAAAATATTTTTGGGGCTTTTCGTTCGTGAAGTCAAAGGGTAGATCATGCGTACCTATTTATCTCAAACGGCGAAGGAAATCATCGTGACGAAACCTACATGCCTGGGAGATTTTCGCAATGGCATGTGAAGTTTGCTAACCCGCACTAAGCTAGCGTGGTGGGTCGTAGCGCGGTGCCCAGCAGTGGGACAATAATAATAATTGGGGTGATGTATAGTTATTTAGATTATTTATCGACTTTTGTTTTATATTTTTGCATGCCAGCTTGTACAAAACAATTTTTTTTTGTAGGTGACGATGCAATAAATATAATTTAAGTTATTAGAATAATGTATTAGTTACTATATTACATTATAATATACCTAGTAGGCATAATTGAAAATTTCAATTCATTAAATGATTCAATAAATACTTGTTAATTCATTGATTCATTATTACTTTTCATTCGGAAAGGAAACTTCCCATTGATATCTACTATGCTAAAATGGAAAATTGTGCAATGAATCATGCTAAGCTTTTCTTAAAACCCATTATGAAAACCATAAATTACAGTTCGCATTGCCATACATTATTGCTTTTAAGAATAATATGAGCCACTGCCAATACAAACGTTTTCAAAGGAGTCATGATTGTAATAAAATAAAATCTACAGCGGTGGTACGCCAATTAAACTTCATTACTCCTGAACTGAAATAAAAGGAATCGTCAACATTTTCTTGTTATTATTATATTAGTTATTCACGTTATTATAATATGTCCCCGGTTTCGCCCCCGGTACACTGGATTTCCCCGATTTTGCGGAAGTTTTCCATTCGTTTAAGAAATAGGAATTCTCGTTCTGGTTGGTACTAGACCTGATACCTTTAGTCTAGAGATTCCGAATCAGTTTTGGGTACACTTTATTTGTATTTGTCAACTTTAAAATAGTTTTATGCTGAAAGAAAAGTCATCTATTAATTGAAGTGACATAATAGTTCAAAAATCAAAAACTCAAAAATAAAATATCATTTATTCAAAGTAGGCCAAATTTAATTGGCTCTTTTTGAACGTCGACAATAAAGACAGCCCCCAAAAACGCCCGCCCTTCACCGCTTCCTAGTGTTTTTGCTGGGAAGAAGAATCGGCGCAACAAACTCCCCAGCAACACAGTTCTGTCTGTTAATTAATTTGATGATTCTATACAGAGTAACTATTCAGTATTTATGATAGATTACATAATGCAAGGTCGCTTTACATACATTACATACATAGTAGTATGTGCTACTAGCATAACTCAGGTTACAGTAATTATAGAATGAAGAATGATGTTTCAAATGTAGGTCTTATAGCGTGTTTTTACAGAATAGCCTGCAGTATAGCAGGATAGTTGTCAAATGAGTCAGCCCCGGATAACCGGGATACAGTGGCGTTGCGTGGGTATTAGCCGCCCGGGGCCGTCTGGAAACTTGCCACCCCCTTTTCTAGTAGTATAAAAACGACGTGGCATTTGATGCCGCCCGCTTTCATATGCCGCCCGGGGTCATGCCCCCCCCCCCCACGCTACGCTACTGCCGGGATATCCGACCGGGCAGCAATTTCAGGAGGCACCGAAATCATAATATAATATGCTTAAAAGTAAAAATAATGTTCATAAAAATAATTCATACTTCCATGCTAATATTTTGTATCATAAATGAGAAAGAATGTCTGGCTATCGGTTACCACTTACCTGTTCATGCTGAACCAATTTAGATGAAATTTGGTATGAAAATAATTTGGATCCCGAGGGAGGGCATAATAAATAAATATTCCTGGACATTATGACACATCGCCATCTAGTTCCGTGGTAAGCAACGAGGCTTGTGTTACGGATACTAGTTGGTTGATATACTACATGTATACTTTTTTTTTTACATACATAGATACATCCATGACTCGGAAACAAATGTTGATGCTCATCACACAAACATTTGTCCCTACCAGGATTCGAACCCGGGACCCATAGCACAGCAGGCAGTGTTAACTTCCGCTGAGCTAAACGGGTCGTCATAATATGTCCTCCCTCGGGATCGGGTTTCGGGATCCCGGAAATTACGCCTTAAAAGGGTGAAAGTTGTAGTATGTATGCGGTATCGATATTTTTTTTAAAGAGGGTAGAAACAAATAACCAGGCCGGATATAAGTACTAATTCCACGCAGACGAAGTCACAGGCAAAAGATAGTTGATAATGAAGAGTACAAATATATTAAAAATTGACCCAATTGAGAAAAATCCTGATCATTAAACGATATTAATGAGTTTAGAGGAAAATGTGCACAAATTGAGAGTGGCGCAAAGAGGCCTGAAGCAAGCCAAGTGGCCTAAGAGATACAGTCCGACAGAAATGGCCGATATTGGGAACCGGAAAAATGATATTGGGCAGGACACATTGCTAGGCGTAGCGATGGCAGGTGCACTAAAGCTCCTAGGGATGTGCCTTTTAGGCGTCGCACAGGGGGTTCCGGAGCTGGTCTCTTAAGAGAACCCGGGACCTCCATTCTTGTGCAGATGGTGACCACCGGGGTGGTTTTAGTGACGTAAAAATCCCACACTACCCGGTCTCTTCCCCAGATGCCGGGTGCCTTTTGCCGATAACAAAAAAAAAGGTGCACTAAAGCTATTACAGAGTGGATACCGAGCTATGGGTTGATACAGACTGATGATGATAACTTTTTGAAGTTATTTATCTCACAACATGACGACGTGCTCTAATATGAAGCACACTTACCTTATTACATACCTATTTACTTGTGACTTGAATACCCCCAAATTGTACTCGGGAAATACAGACTCAGGCAGCTGATTCCAATAATCCTAGATTCGTAACTGACATGAGTGGATTCTCATTGCAAGACAGTAAAGTCATGGTGTCTAATGAGGTTATGGGTTCCCGGTATGACAATTACAAGAAGCTATCAATGAGATAATTAATCATTAGTTACCGTCGAATGAATGAACGGTCATTCATGAGATGGATGATACATTGCTATAGTAAATTCCTGTCAGATGCTTTAAACGTTAAATAGAAGCATTCATTGATGACTCCGTTTACGTCATAAATAGTCATAATGCCTGTATTTCGTTGAACACATACCACATTATCTTTGAGGTAAATATTAGAATTGTGACGACATATTATATACTGATAAGTAAATGACGTTTGACGTTCGCGTTGTTAGCTCACCGTGGTTATATCGACCTGTGAGGTGCGTTTTGAAAGAAAGAAGTCAAAGTCAAAGTCAAAATATCATTTATTCAAAGTAGGCTAAATTTAATTGGCTCTTTTTGAATGTCGATAATTAAGACAGCCCCCAAAAACGCCCGCCCTTCACCGCTTCCTAGTAAAGAAAGCATATTTATTGATAGCACACAATTCACACAAGACGATTAAAAAGAAAAGTGACAGATCATAAATACACAGTATACAAAACAACGAAACATTACAGTATACAGATAAAGGTAGGCTCGGTAACGAATAGCGCGTTTAAAAGGCCGCAGTTCAGCATATGCTACAGGTTACTGCAGCATATGCTGAGTTTTCCGAGGTCTGTTTTTCGATCCCGACGGGGTCTCTTTGCATAGAAACCATTCTCTGTATTGAGCATAACCTGTAGTTACAAATTTATTTTATTTACCTCCTTTAGGTACTAATTTATACTGAAACAAATAAAGATTAAAGACCTTCATTACCATACTTAATTCGATTCAAAATCAAATACGTTTTGCATTTTTCATTCTAGCAACACTTATTACGAATTCTTGCAATACAAAAAACACTACGTTCATTTTATCTTCGGTTCGGCGGCGGAAATACTCGAAGTTTATCGAATCTGATTGGTTGGCAGTGATCACTGAAATGTCAGATAGTTTATAAACAATACGGCTATGAGTTCTCATTAGTCATTTAGTTCACTGACCGAACACTGCGCGTAGGTTACGCTAAATAAATATATCGTGAAAATACGCGTATTAATATTAATTCAGAACAAATTTTATTTGAAGCTTAGTGAAGTGTTTAATATATTAAATAGTGTTGTGTGAGGCTGTATCGTATTTCAGTAATTACGTAAGTAGCTTACTAAGTAAAACTTTTTTTTCCGTACACAAGATAAAGGAATTTTGTCCTTTCAGCCAACGATATTTTTTAAAGTCATGATTACGTTTATGTACTTGTGGATTTTTTTTAAATGGGCCCTCAACGGCAATGTTTCGGTGTTTTTTTTTATCGTTGAAATATTTAATCATATATTCGTTCTAAAAGAATGTAGGCAGGTTTAATAATAAATTGTCTGATGCAGTAAATGAGAGCGATGCACTGTTTCTATAAATAGAAATGCAATATATTGGCAAGGTCTACATTATAGGCCGGATTTTTCCGACTACGATTTTTTGTCCTTTACACACACAAATGATCCCCTGTCGGGATTCAAACCCGAAAGTCGGAATACCACACGACCGGACGTCATTAACAAAAACTATAATATGTAATTAAAACATTGATAACGCGTATTTTTGAGGATCTAAAACTTTAATAACTTGACTAAACTTATTGTTTATTGGTTATTTGACACAACCGACACCTAATTGGGTTTTGTAGGAAAAACGCTGATGTCTATGCATTATATGTGTTGAAGAATTTAAAAACTTATATTATATGGGGGTCTTTATTAAGGTAATTGAGAATGAGAAGCATTTAGAACTTATTCTAAACCTTAAGATTCTTCTTCTTAGTCGGTACACTCTTGCCAGTGGTCGTGGTCATCATTGGAAATCACAATTGAGTGATGATGTTAGTAAATAATAAATAAATAAATATTTCTGGACATTATGACACAGCGCCATCTAGTTCCGAGCTAAGCAACGAGGCTTGTGTTACGGATGCTAGTCGGTTGATATACTACATAATATATACTTTTTTTTGTAAATATGATTTGTGAATGATTTTTTTCGTTTCTTTCAGCAGGAGTACTTGTGAAAGCAAAGCATTATTGACTGAAGACTGGCCTGACCTTGACGACAGCGAGCTGCAGGCACTTTTCAGGAGTAGACCAGGCCGACAGGACATGGAGAACTCTTATGAGTAAGATTCGAATTTCATCATCAAGCCATTATTGTCCCACTGCTGGGCACAGGTCCACGACGCTGGTGGGTTGGCAGACCCATGCCATCAAGAAAATCTCTCAAGCATGCAGGTTTCCTCTCGATGTTTTTCTTCACCGTTTTAGCATGTGATAAATACGCACATAACTGCCGAAAGTTAGTAGTTGAACTTGGTTGGACTCGAGACCTTTGACATCTTAGTCCACTGGTCACACAACTAGGCTACCCATAGCTCTAGATTCGAATATAATATTTAACTGGCTCGTGGGTGTAGTAGTCGTGAGTGACTGTGGAGCAAGAGATCTTGGGTTCGATATCCAGGCCAGGCTCGAAGTCCAGCCTATCCTATTATATCCATTCTAAATACGTATGCATTAAGTAAATATAGTGTTGATATCAATGATGTCACTGTTTTCTTTAAGGAACTATTTTGGTGACAAAGATCGAAAAATTATTCGGACTCACACTGATCCGGACAAGAAGATCCTGGTCGCATATAATCCCGATCGCAAAGACGACGAGACGGAAGAGGATAAAGGGAGGGTTGACACAAACGAAGTGAACAACGAAATCAGCAATGATGAGGACCCGTCTGATTCTCTTGCTGTTATCCCGCTCAATAAGGACGCAATGGTGAGTTGAATAAAGTTCAATTTGCTCTGTATATATAAGTACACTCTAACAACCTAATTAGTATACATGAAACTATCGACCAATCCTTGTGTGGATGTAAACCAATTAGCTTGTTAGAGTGTACCAAGAAAACAATCGATTCTGCATACAAACTTCAATCTCCATTTTCACCGGGATAATTTTCCGGACAAAAACTTTCTAGTCCTTCCTCTGGACTGAAGGCATATATTTTAATAAGCGATGGAAATTAGATAACCGTTCGGTTACACAGGTAATTGTTCCGGATCTGGGCGTTTGTGTGTATACAAACATTTGTTTTTTTTTTTTTTTAACTATTTTATGTACATCAACAATACATTAAATAGGAATAGGAAAAACAAAGTACAAAGGTAATGTACTTTCTATTGTATTTGTTGTATTTGTAAACGACACAATAGAAAATTGTGGGAATTGTCCCACAAAAATATTATTGAATATTTAAGAAAAAAAACTAATGGGTGCGTGTACTTATGTACGCGCGTGAGAAGTTATACTTCTTTGGCATCATTAAATAGTTAACCTCAATTATATTGGAGCACTTGAAAAAGTATATAAGCACAATTTTTTTCACTAATATTCACGAATAGTAAGTAATATCAATCAAAATATTCAATTTAAATCACTACTGAATATAATTTATTAGCACATATATAATTCGCACTTGTATGAAACTAAAACACGTGTTGTGAATGTATAAACTAGAAACATGTTGATAAATATTATAAATATGAAAACAGTGACCAGAGGTGACGAGCGTACCAACATGCGCGACTAATATCGAGTTTCAATTTCTATTTTGTTTGTAGCTTTTTTTTCGAGACTTAATGAGCGGTTAAGCAGACAGCTTCATACTGTTAATTTTGTGTCACAGATGCGCGCGCATCTTAAAATTTCACTCTCATCATTCATTAAGCAGACAACTTCATACTGTTAATTTTGTGTCACAGATGCGCGCGCATCTTAAAATTTCACTCTCATCATTCATTAAGCAGACAGCTTCATACTGTTAATTTTGTGTCACAGATGCGCGCGCATCTTAAAATTTCACTCTCATCATTCATTAAGCAGACAGCTTCATACTGTTAATTTTGTGTCACAGATGCGCGCGCATCTTAAAATTTCACTCTCATCATTTTTTCATAACGCGCCTAAAGAAGTATAACTTCAAAAATTGTTATATAAAATAAAAATAAATAAAAAAACTATTTATTTCAGGAAGAAGATATATTATACAATTTGTAAATTTTTTTAGCAACATTACATAATTATAAAATAAACGGAATGTCACAAATATAATAATATATAATAATAAAAATAGGGCCATAATAAAATACTAATACATAAATTTAAAAATCGTACACTATAAACGAAAAATTAAAACCATAATGATACGTCACATGTATATTTAAAAGGCGGTCGGTGAGCCATCAAACTTGTCATGCATTGCCATATTATTGGGTGGTCCTTACTCTCTGAAACAATGGCTACTCATCCATTAAAACTGTCATGTCCTCAACGTATTGGGAATGCCATGCGAATTCATGATGCTGAGAAGGGAAGCCTTTTGGGCCTCGTGCGGGTTTTGCCCACACATCTTATTTTGTTTTAATTTTTTCGTATTTTGTTATCCTTACTTAATATATCCATATTTATTTAATATAATATATATGCGAAATGGCGCCTTTTTTTCGGTCTGTCTGTCGGTTAGCTGTTCACGCTATAATCACTGAACTGATTTAGATGAAATTTGGTATAGAGATTGTTTAAGACCCGGGGAAGGATATAGGATATAGTTTACATCCCGGAAATCCCTTATAAGGGGGAAAAGGGGGTGGA
This sequence comes from Craniophora ligustri, assembly GCA_905163465.1. NCBI lineage: Eukaryota > Metazoa > Arthropoda > Insecta > Lepidoptera > Noctuidae > Craniophora > Craniophora ligustri. The sequence continues at coordinate 2,477,216 of LR990981.1, forward strand.
ATGAAAGAAAATGAGAGAATTCCTTCTGGTTATTGATTTATTTCACTGCATAGATACTGTACATTGCAATTCTCAATTAAAAATTCTACATAATCCCCTTGAATTGTCTATAAGCATTGATTTAATAAAAAACTATTAAATAAATGCCCAGAGTCAATGTAAAATACCTTTACATTGTGAAACTTTTTTGCGGACAACCTCTTTAGAACAAATTTACAACTATAAAAAAAACGCGTAATTACCTCTTGTTATCGAATTCTATCAACCCAAAACCCAAAGATAACGTTCCTTAATTAATTTAACCGTTAATCCCATAGTATGTAATTCATGATGCGACATATTTCAACACATTTTTTTCGTAAAACAATCATTGTTGCGCTTACTAAGCGCTGAATAAATCCCAGCTATGTAGGTAGTCAGTGGGATTTATTCAGCGCTTTAGCGCGTAGTGACGCTAGCCTACGGCGAGTTGGCAGACTTTACACATCATCATCATCATCAGCCTATATTCATAGACTTTACACGCCATTGAGAAAATCAAACATGCAGGGAAACCTGCATGTTTGAGAGATTCCTGCGATGCGAGAGATTCATCACGATGTATTCCTGCACCGTTACAGCATGTGATAAATACGCACATAACTTGGGTTCGACCTCGAGACCTTTGACATCTTAGGCCGCTGGTCACACCACTAGGCCACCACAGCTTTTACTAATAATGTAATGTAAAATTAAGCTAACTAATAAATTACTTTAGAAACATTATAAACTTTAACTTTTAGTCTTTAATTCCATAGAAGTTTTTCACCTCTGGTTTTGCAATCGACCATAGCATACAGAAACTGCTTATCATCAGGCCGGTCGTTACCTTTTTGGCCCCCCGTGTGGTAATAAAGTCCAGTCAAATAATTAATTAGCGGGATTTTGATGTCATAAAGGCCTTTTTAAGGGTTTTTCTATCCAGATTCCTCAATATAACTCATTTAAGACCGACTAATATATATGGATTCTGTTTCCTACATCTATTTCAACCTTTTCAAGTCCAAGTCCATCGTTTTAAAGCGCACCAAGGTGGTTTATGGTTACCAGTTCAAACCGGTGACTTTGTACATCACTGGTTGCTTTTTTGGACGGCACCCACATATATGTTGAATCAGAACTGTAGACTCATGGCTGTAGATTCCTTGTCTGAAGTAAAACGTCCAAAGCCATTATTGACGTGTGTAATTATCAGCGATAGGAATGCAGTGAGCCATTTTACCTAAATTTCAAAGAACAAAAACAAATATTGGAGACATAGAAAACGGATCTATAAGTTTTGTTAATCAAAAACGGGAAATTAATTCAATTATTTTACCGTGTTAATGTTATCTATTTTAAATTTACTTTAGTGATGTTTCGAAATTCCGGGATAATTCCTCGAAGAGAAATGTAGTCGTAAGGAAAATCCCGTTTTTTCTCTGTTTCTCTGAAGTTTACGTAAATGAGCCCACGCAAATCCGATCACTGGTGATTATTGTTTGTCTAATTGTCATATATGAAGAGATCTCGGCTTAAAACGGGTTTGGCTATAGTCCACTGCGTGTTGGCAGTCTCTATATGCCATTAGGAATCTCTCAGACAAGCAGATTTACTCATGATGTTTTCCTTTACTGGGCTTTGCGAGTAATAGGTTAAAAGAGTACTTGTAATCTATTTATTTACATGCAATGCTTTTACAGTTATTAGACATAAATACGTATATTGAAATAAAATTACTTTTACGGATTTTATCGCGGTATATTGATATTATTTCAACCCGACGTTTCGGATCCTTTACAGCATCCATGGTCACGGGCCGACTGTAACGTCGGGTTAAAATAATATCAATACACCGCGATAAAATCCATAAAAAGTCTAATTTCAATGTCTAATATTCGCGTAAGTGTAAGAAATCATTAAATACGTATATTTAAATTAATGTTACTTTCTAATTCTGTCAACGTACAATTGTAAATATCTAATTGTTGGGATACATAGTTTAGTATGATAATTCCTATAACCAGTGGTGCAAAATTTATGTTCGTGTGTATGACTGGCACATGAACCAATCTTCTTCTCGGCCCTTGCCGCAGCCTGCTATTAGGAACGCCGAACGAGTCATCCCTAAGTTATATACATGAAAATATAGAAAATTATGTCTTTCAGTTATAGATGTAATCAGTGGTGTGCAGGGACCGTAAAGCGTGGCATTCTGTAGTTTCTGCCTACCCCCATGGGAAAAAGGCGTGAGTGTATGTATGTATGTATGTAATCAGTTTTATGGAAGAACTAGGTGACCAGCGCAACTGCGTCACATATGTTCCGGTTTCTTACCGAGATGGTTTTACAACATTTCTCATTGATGCCCCCCTGAGGTCGTAGCGTGATGTTACACTCGTATAGCCTAAAACTTTTCTCGATAAATGGACTATCAAACACAAAGATTTTTTCAAGAGATATGGGGCTGTCCATTAATCACGTGAGATTTGAAAGGGGGGGAGGGGTTCAGCAAAAATCACTAAATATCACATGGTGTAGGGGGGTATAGTAAGATATCACGTGTAATTATTTTTTCGTCAAACGCGTGATTTCTAAACCTAAAAATAGTATTACAAACATTTTAAGATTCTTTGTAGGTACTAAAAAATACACGTGATTTTTGGTGGGGGGTCGGGGGGTAGTCTTAAACCTCACCACGTATCACCATAGGGGAGGGAGGGGTTAAAAAATGTTAAAAAAAACATCACGTGATTAATGGACGGCCCCTAAGCGCGTTAAACCAATCAAACTCTTCAGCTTTATAATATTAGTACGGATAGTATAAAAAGGCATTTTCGACCACTTTTTAGTGTACATTTTCTAGATAAACTACTGTAATCATGAGTTGTATTACAAGTTCAAATAGTATACCATTATATCAATCTAATCGTTCAGGGTTAGGCAGCCACGTGCGATCTACAGGAAAAAAATACTATATTTATGTATAGGCAGGTACTTATTAGTCACAAGCCTATATTTGGAGTATATATTTGCGGTTGGATGCTATTTTTACATTTTTTATTGATATCATCCAACACACTTGAAACGAGAAACATCGCACTATAACGCTTGTAGCCAAGACTAGACAAAATGGCAGGTGATAAAGAAGACAGACAGACCTTTTTAACCACTGACTTACACAGACTGACATTTCCTTAGGAGACAATTTAGTTTTTTATAGAAACAAACCAGAATATTGGTTATTGAAAATGATATGAATAAAAAAAACAAGTTAATTTGTAATAATTTCCAATTTTTTTGTGTATTACTCCTAATTGGGCCAAAAGTAAAAAAAAAACATAATTTGCAGACAATGATTGGTTACAGGTTTTTAAATTTTAAGCGCTTATTTATTCTTTTTTATGTCTGGATGTTGACGATCTTGTGATTCGTAGTATTCCCGATTTTGATACATGCTTCCTTTATCAAGTTTTAATACAAATCATTTTATTTCAGAAACGGGAAAAACGGGCCGACTTGGAAGGTAAACCAGCCGTCGCATCAAGATTATAAAATGGACTTTATCTTCTGGAAAACAAGAGATACATAATCATGCCTAACCAGAAAACGTTAAGAAAGTATTATTCCTATTTAAGTGATAAATATATACCATATTGTATCACACAGCTTGTTTAAATTCAATGTTAAATTATTTACTGGTTTGACCAGAGATGTGAGCTTATAGATCTTATTTAAGTCTTTATTTACATAATTATTTTCTCGAATTCTATTTAATATATGTAGTAATAATTTATAATTCACTGATATCCGACTTCGAAGTCACTCGACAACAGATTGAAGTCATCCGACTACAGTTCGAAGTCTATAACGAGAAGTTTGTTTCTCTAATAAATTGATGTAGTAGATAATGGAAGAGGTTCTGATCTCAATTGATCGTTTATTTAGTTACTTTAGTTAGTACTTACTAGTCTATAAGTTGTTCCTAATTTAAAACATTTTAATTTATCTTAGTTCTACAACATAACTAGATCTAAAAATGTGTTTAATTCTAAGATTCAACAAAGAAATCAACTGACTTGTAGATTAAATCTTATATAAATAATTCCTGTATTGTTATTAGTGTTATGTAATAAATGTACATGTATAATAACAAAAATAATAATTTCCTAATTATTATTACATTAGCTTATACGTAGCAAAATATTCCAAAGATTGTAATACAATTATTTTTTGTAGTAAGTTTTAAGTCTCTAATTTATTATCATGATTTTTTACTGTAATGCATTTTATGTATGATAACAGAAAATAATCTTATATATAAAAATCTCGTGTCGCGGTGTTTATCGCTGAACTCCTCCGAAACGGCTAGACGGATTATTATGAAATATTGTATGTATATTTGGTAGGTCTGAGATTCGGTTGTAGGCTATTTTTTACACCCCTAGGTGATAAGGATGTCACTCACCAGACTTTTTTTTAAATACCACAAATATAGTAAAACTAGGTTTATTTGAATTATTGTACAGAAATTATATTCATGAAGGTATTATTATTAATTTAAGAGCTCAGCTCTTTTTAGCTTTCTGATAGAAATTTAATTTGCGTAATAAAAAGTATTAGTTTCATCTAGCAGTCGCACTGCTAGATTTGGGTTCAATTCCCAGATCTATAATGTCTCGTAATGAATATAAACTATATTTTATTTAAAAAATAATGAAGGAATAAATACCTATATATTTGTGTGTATATCACCCATGTGAAGCCGTAGCGAGCCACTAGTTTACAATATACCCAAATGATTTATTTAAAGTAGACCAAAATAATAAAAATATGTGAGAATAACATTTAAAAAATATAACGTTATTGTCAGAATTCTAAAGGGTTTTGATAAATTATGTTTTATCAGTATTAAATAATGTATATTTAATGCGTTATTTGTTTGCATTAACATGTTATGTACATATATGTGATGATACTCAAAGAGGAATAATTAAGTATGACATAAATAAATAATATACAATTTCACTGAATATTTTTTTTATTTATTCGTATTTGGAATTGCCATATTCATCCGATAATCGTTTATTTATTGCAATAAACGATACTTGTAGCTTCCAACCTGAAAACACCGATAACCAATTTCACCTATGGCTTATCAACCCATTTATTGTACCACCACTGCTGGGTATATCTCTTCTCATTTTGAGAGGAATTGGGCTATAGTCTACTACTGGGCTACTGGTGCACGTTGGCAAACTTCACACGCCATCGAGAAAATCTCTCAAGCATGTAGGTTTCGTCACGATGTTTTCCTTCACCGTTTGAGCATATGATAAATACGCACATTACTTCCGAAAACTCAGTTGTCCTTGAGTTTAAACTCTAGACCTTTGACACCTCAGTCCACTGGTCACACCACAACGCTACCAAAGATAACAAACACTAATTTGATCATTCTAATTAAAAAGAGTATTACAACCAACCTAAATCCAGGGGAGGGTTATGACCTCGTTGACCCTCCACGTGGATCCACCCTGGGGAGTTCAGTATCAGTGAGTTTAAACACTAAAAACTCAGCCTGCTGGTAAGTCCGCCATTGAAGGTAGATCCACAAGATGTATTTTTTTCCACACGTATGGTAAACGAGCTTACATGTATCAAGCATCATGGTAAGCGGTTACCGTAGCCTATGAACGTTTGCAACACCAGAGGTGTCACCTGGGCGTTGCCGACCCTGTAAAAACCTTATCACTCCTTTTTTGAAGAACTCCATAGTCGTCGTGTATGGAAATATCATTGTCACCCACGTACTTTACAATCGCATGCAAATACTAGATTAATGAACGATATTAATAAAATTAATTTTTGCACAGTAGAGCGTCTGATAGCCAAAAATAGACATTTTCAGTAGCGTTATCCTTAAAATGATAGTCAACTTAAAAAAACATAGACCGTATATTATTTTATCCTCTCCGAATACCTACTAATGAAGCGGCTATTATTAAATCTGCTGCCAGAATACAGTTTGATAAGATATACTTATTATGAACTAGGTTTTGCTCGCGACTTCGTCTATTTGTTTCTTATACTCCTCTATTAACACATTATCGATTCCGCATACTAATTTAAACCCCCCTTTTCGCCCCTTTAAGGAATGATTTTCGGGACAAAAACTATCCTTTGCCCTTTCCCGGGACTCAAACTATCCCCATACCAAATTTTATCTGAATCAGTACAGCGGTTAAAGCGTGGAAGTAACAGACAGACCGATAGACAGACAAACTCTCGCATTTATAATATTAAGTATAGATATGCATTTCATTGAAATTTAAAGTGTCATCATAACGAGGGATCGGAACAGGCATTATATCTATTTACCAAAACTCCGAGGAAGTATGTTGTTACATATTTCCAGGGTCGTTCATACCTCCCCTGAAATCCTGGAATCTTTAATATGACCATTAAATCCCGGGATTTCTTTTTGCTTTGAGACTATTTGGATTGGTGGTTACCCAGGGAACAATTGAGGTTAGCGTTGTTTAAACTTTCGAAACCCTTTTTATTGCAATATAATCAGTTAAATAACAGGAAAATTTTAAAATATTAACAGTTCTATTAGTAAACTTTATAATAAGATAACATAATAGGTTGCTTCAATATAATAATTTAGGTCAAATGTATCACAATATTGACGACCCGTTTAGCTCAGCGGCAGTTAACGCTGCCTGCTGTGCTGTGCTGTGTGTGGTCCCGGGTTCGAATCCCAGTAGGGACAAATGTTTGTGTGATGAGCATTAACATTTTTATCCGAGTCATGGATGTATCTATGTATAATATGTATGTATTTACAAAAAAAAAAGTATATATGTAGTATATCAACCATCTAGTATCCGTAACACAAGCCTCGTTGCTTACCACGGAACTAGATGGCGCTGGGTAATAATGTACGGAAATATTTATTTAAAAAAATATTTATTTATTTAATAAATAATCTACAATTTCTTAAATAATCGGTACCGGGATCTTAGAGAAAAGGTAATGTCAACTCTATATTACTTACTTCTTCAAACTTTAGGTAAATAGTCGACGTCTTCTGATCTCTGATTATAACATATTTTAAGGAAACAGATAGAGTTTATATACCTATAAATATGAACACATCCGGACATTATGATGCAGCGCCATCTAGTTCCGAGCTAAGCAACGAGACTTGTCTTACGGGTACTAGATGGTTGATACACACATATATATTTTTTTAATATATGTATACGAGTACTTTGAAACATCCATGTCTCAGGAACATAACACACACATTTACCCCTACTGGGATTCTAACCTGGGACCACAGAAGGCTTCCTTTAATACCGCTCCGGTAATCAGGTCATTGAAATATAATATAATTTAAACTTATTTATCAATGCTTTCATTTTCAAATTGATTAATTGATCAATAAATTTTAGATTAATAAACATTGTTAAAACCTGCTATTTACAGTTTGACTTCGTACAATTGTTGAACGACTTCGAAAATAATATAAATCGGTCCATAAAAAAACAGATTTGTATGTGACATGAAAACTAATGTCTCGTTAACTTTTGAACAAGATTAAACACAATAGACAAAAAAAAAAACGATTCAAATAGGTACCAATAGGTTTATGTAATTTTTTTATCAAAGTGTTTGAATGTACCTATTCTAATTTACAGAAATAAATACAAAATATTTTTTACAATCTTAAATAAATAAAGCTAAATTAAATTACTAATATCTCAATCAAAATCAAAAATCAAAATATCATTTATTCAAAGTAGGCCAAATTTAATTGGCTCTTTTTGAACGTCGATAATAAAGACAGCCCCCAAAAATGCCCGCCCTTCACCGCTTCCTAGTGTTTTTGTTGGGAAGAAGAAGCGGCGCAACAAACTCCCCAACAACACAGTTCTGTCTGTTAATTAATTTAACGATTCTATACAATATTACAATGAATCTAATGGTACACAGTTTATAGAATGGCTATTATTATTATTATGTGAGCTAGCATACACAAATCCATTTTACCAATAAAAAATATATAATTAAGTATGTATATTTTTTATATATATATTTTAATACACACTATACCTATAAATACATATATGTACTACATAAATTACAGGGCAATTTATATGTAAAATTCTTTCGCGTCATGGTGAAGTGGCCAGAAGACTGCCACATTGGATGGCATTGCTAATTCCCTGGCCGAAATATTGGCCAACCTTTGGATCACATGTAGCGTCGACCGGGCGTTTGGAGATATCGTTGAAAAGCATAAATGCACTGGAACCCGATGACTGTTTCAAACTTGAATGGCGCAGTGGCTGAGCGATCGGCTTGTGCGTCACGGGTTGCGGGTTCGATCCCCGCACGGAGCAAATATTTGTACGTTCTACAGGTATTTTTGTTCCGGGTCTGGGCGTTTGTGTATGTGAAAATTTGTGTTTGTAAACGCACCCACGACACAGGAGAAAATTCATAGTGTTGGGCAAGGATTAAAAAAAAAACTTTCAACCAAACGGCCCGGAAATATAATTATTGATTAAATTGTTATATATTCGCCGTATGTTGGTCTCCGCCGAACTGGGAAGATGGGATGGCGCTAGAGTGTACACATGTTGCGTCCCACACCAGAGGCCTACCCACCTTCCAAGGAAGTAACGACATGCCGTCCGGTCTCTTGCTATCGTCACGTACCAAGCCGGCGTTGGATTCTAAATCGGCGGCAACACGATGACAAGGGCACGACGGATAATATCGTTAATATTGGCGTGCTGCGCTATGCAGCCTGCACTCCTGCTGCAGGATAAGCCACGGTGTCCGAGGCTGTCGACTGTTTCACCACAGTGACAGCGATGCGGAGCACAGCAAGGGGCCCCCAAGCGTAAAGCAGCAGCGATCCAGAAGATCGATTCGTTCAACATAGTACCTATATTGTACGATGGAAGGGCTTGTAGCCAAAGACCCGACTCCCATTTACCCACAGCCAAAAGGCGAGCACGCTCTGACGTTACCTATGTGAAAACCAGCGCTGCAGCATTGATTCATTAGTGCTGCAGCAATACGCTGAGATAGGGTCCGTTTTTTGGCCTTGTTTGGGTTAACCAATTTTGTTTTATTTTATACTGTCTTATTTTGTTTTTATTTATATTTATTTTATTTGCTACCTGACGAGGTCAGAAATAAATGTGTTTCTTTCTTGCTTTATTTCTCTGCAGTATCGATTGGCGTATTGTCAATAAGCTCATTCCGTATCAAACTGCAACAGAGCGGCTCATCCCAAAGTCTCTGGGAAAAAGGGTTAGCTGGAGAATTTGTATTTGGGCAAATTATTGTCCAGGCATTCTTAGCCTCGGCCATGTAGGAAATATCGAAACTCAATAAAGAAGAAGCTAGGATATTCCTAGTTAATTTTTCTGTACTGTGAACCGTGGCCTAGAATGTCCGTAGTTATTTCATTATATTGGCGATGGAGCCAACATCCCTCCGAAAGAATAGTGATAGATACGCCCGCGATACCGGTGAACTGTAGGTGTACATTAGTACACCTCTGCCTAACGCTCCAGGGATGATAGGCGTGATGTTATGTTGTGACATTGCGAGCTATGTTTGACGATGTTTAATTGCGGTGATATTTTAATTTTAAAATCCTTTCTACGTGTGCTTTCTCTTAACTATAACAAGTAGAAGCAAGCCGTTTTCTTGCTCGCACTCCAGGCAATTAGCACCACACTGCCCAACCTTTCGGGGACGACAGGCGTGATAGTATGTTAGGTTTTAACCTGGCCGAGTAGCTGGAGAGTTGTTTTTTGATCCCCTCAGAACACGACCCTTTTATGTCAAATCTGATTAAGTTCTGTTTAGCGACATATCTATTAAATAATAATGTATTAATGAATAATTGGAAGAATTTTCGTTAATCTGCTATAGTAATCGTGCCATTATAATAATATTAGCATGTTTATAAGAAATGTGGTATAAATACTGGGAAGACAGAATGACTTGGTACATTGAGAGTAAGCCTCCAGCCCGACTCCAACATGGAACGATCTGTTCTTATTCTGAATTTATTCGCGATTGCCGCCATTTTTCTAATGTAAGTATAGTCTACTAGCTTTTCCCTCGACTTCGTCTGCGAATTTGCAATTTTATAAAATTTGCTTTGTGAATTTCACGCCCTCTAATATGAAATCAGGGACTCCGCAAAAAAAATTGCACCCCCTTTTAGCCGATTTAAGGGACGATTTCCGGGACAAAAACTATCCTATGTCCTTCCCAGGGACTCCAACTATCTCCATACAAAGACATACATATATTACACATAGTCGATATAGGTATAATATATCAACCATCACTTGAGATCATCCGGAGAACTGGAGTGACCGACATAGCTCGCAGGATCAGCAAGCTGAAGTGGCAGTGGGCTGGTCATGTTTGTCGAAGGACTGACGGCCGCTGGAGCCGACAAGTTCTGGAGTGGAGACCACGAATCGGCAAACGTAGTGTGGGACACCCCTGGCTAGATGGACTGACGACCTAAAAAGGTGGCGAGGATAGACTGGATAGGCGGAGGACAGAGTGTTAATGCGCAGTTTGGGAGAGGCCTATGTCCAGCAGTGGACTGCGATAGGCTGAGATCATATCAACCATCTAGTAACCGTAACACAAGCCTCGTTGCTTAGCTCGGAACTGTGTCATATCTTATCCGTGTGGATATATGTATGTATGTATTTATTTATTATTTAACGCAGACCTATTATTGTTTCAGAACATGCCCCGACGAAGGCACAGGCTACATAATTGAGCAATGGCCACGCTACTACCAACCACACCCACTATCTATCTGGAGAAGACTCCATGAAACAAAGAGAACTGATGCTATTAACGACCAGAAGATTGAATTCGCGAATTCGTAATTATTTATATTAAATTTATTTCTGTACTTACAGTTGTCATGGTTTTAATGAGCGATAGGCGGTCTACGTTCTATGGTGTTGTTTGCGTTATTTAGATATTTACGGGACCGCTAGAGGGCTCTCAAAACATAGAGGTAGAGGCGATGATGATGAAGAAGATGGCCGCTTCACTCGTCAAATTTTATCTTTGATTAAATTTCGTTTTTAAATCAGATAAGTTTCGTTGAAGGGGTAAACATGTACTACATATTAATTGATTTAACAATACCTACCAATCGCGCTAATAATTATACAAAATGACAACATTTTTTGGAGCTGTAGGTATAATAGCTATATTAGAAAGATTTTTAATAGGTAGGTACTATTAAAATCTTCAAATTTCAAATCAATGTGATTAATATACAATTTAAAAAAAAAACTAACAAAAGTTACTCATGTGGTTCAAGCGAGCTTATATGACAATACTTGGTATAATATTTAGTTATTTTTATAATAATGGTATTATTTCAATGTTAATTATCATTCAAATTACAGCCAGGACGACGGTCAAAAAAAGATACTTAATATGGCTCGCGACCCACAACGCCAAAATTATACTATCACTACGGTCTGGATCAATGAGCATTTTCCCACTGTAAGTAGACCAAGTACAACAACAGATGTGGACGCTTTTCCCATCATCATCATCAACCCATTATCATCTCACTGCTGGGCACGGGTCTCTAATTTTGAGAGGGATTAGACTGTAGCCCACCACATAGTGCGGGTTGGCAGACTTCACATGCCACTAAAAAAATCTCTCAAGCATGCAGGTTTCCTCACGATGTTCTCCTTCATCGTTTGACCATGTGACGCTCTTCCCAATCTATATTATAAAGCTAAGGAGTTTGTTTGTTTGGTTGAACGCGCTAATCTCAGGAACTACTGGTTATAGCCCATTTATTGAGGGTCGACCTATAGGAGCGGAACATCAATGAAAAATGTTACAAATATGGTAAAAAATTGACGCACTTCTCTTACTCTCTCTCTTATAAGTGACTCAGATGAAGTTGCGCGGGTTCACTACTTAGAAGTTACCTATTAGGTTACTACTTAGTAGATATGTGTGTAATATCAGTGTGTTATATTCACAACTTTTTAACCGACTACAAAAAAGGAGGAGGTTATCATTGGACTGTATTTTTTATGTTTGTCACCTCACAGCTTTCGACTGCGTGAACCGATTTTGATGATTCTTTTTTTAATTGAAAGCTTTCCGTATAGTTCCAATCTGACATTTGAAGTCAGTTTTTTTTTCGACAGAATTATTAACCTAGTGATTGGTTAAAATAATTTTAAATAATCATTTCTGTCGCTGCCTGCACTGATTACAAGATATTTTTTTGTAACTAAATTATATATATTATAAGCACTGACTCATTGATAGAGTGGTCACGTGCGACTGTCCAGTAAGAGGTGTTGGTTTCGACTTATATGTCGATGAAAGTGTTTTATGGATTCCTAGTAGCAACTCTGAGCTTGGTATCGTGCCCGGTTGATGGCAATAGGCTCACTCCCAATTACATGGGACCTAAAAAACATACCCACGAAATGTGTGTGTACCTACATCAATACACTTCTATCACTAATTATGAACCGGTACATTTGACAGTTGTTTGCGACGTTGCCAACTTTCAGATTTAACCCTCATATTATATCTGTTCAGTAACATATTTGTCATTTGTTTTCAGTTTGTAGTGGACGAGCAGAACAAAACCGACAATCAAGTCAAACGCGGAGTACCTGCATTATTATTACTTTGAAAACGATCACTGAAAACAATTTGAACACTAACAAGGAAAGCGTCGCTCGGATCTCAGATAGTTGTATAATTAAAATAAGTTTGAAACAAAATTACGTTTTGTAGGTACGTAAATACATACGTTGATAGATATAGATATAAAGATTTCTAGAGCTGGTATCCTAAGAGGACCCAGGACCTCCATTCTTGTGCAGATGGTGACTATGGGGATGGTTTCAGTGAGGTAATCCTACTCTCCCTGGTCTCATCCCTAACAGCCGGTTGCCTATTGAAGCTTCCCACCGACAACAAAAACAAATTACGTTACCTTGATTTCCTGTTCATTCATTCGCTGAACTTGTTAACAAGACCAACTATGTTTAAGAAGAGATGAAGATTGACCTTCTTATGTAAAGAAGATAAATTATAATTAATAATTCTCTGACCCACCAAATAACAATAAAAAACATAAAAATCGGTCAAGCTGTGTCGGAGGAGATCGATAACAAACACTGTTAACCCTTAATCTGGCAAGAGAAAAAAATCTTGAAATTTTATTTTCTTCATATATTTTTGTCATCGTTAGATGTTCCTAAAACCAGGAAAAATAATTTTAAAAATCTAGTATATCTCGATTTTGAGAAAATGCATGTTCAGTATACAGTACATTGCCAGGTTCTCTATAAAGTAACTGTAAATATCGATGTCCAGTATACTGGACATTGCCGAATTAAGGAATCGTTCGAGAATTTTTATAAAAACTTTATTTATGCAATTATGAAATAAAATGCATGTGTATAATGAAAATATTTATTGTTGTACACTTTTAAAATTTATAATAACATTATTGTTACTTATTTGGCTTCTATAAAATTGTATAAACATAAAAAATCTAATTCTTCTTAATTTTTTAAACACTTAAACTATCTCATCAGTCAAACTTTTCTAAAACAATTAATAGTTTCACTTACTTGCTATGGTAATCATAAAAACAATGTCTCTTATGTACTAAACACAACCTTTGATTGCACTTAGCGCAATATACTTCAGTCTTATTTTTGGTGCAGTATTTACAGCGACCATGGGATTCTATAAAGCGCGGCCAATGCCCTACTGTGTCCTGATATGTCCAGCACAGACTGGATGGAAGATAAGGTCGGAATAACATCATAGTTTACCTGGCTGGTAGATGTCAACACTTCCCTCATAATTGGTGTGAGAGGCACTGGTAGTTCTTCTTCGACTTCTGGCTCACTATTGGGTATTTCGTCGTTAAAAGAATCGTCACTGTCATTGCTGTTGTCGAAAATATTCAGATTTTCCAATGACGATGGTACGGATGGTGCATCTGATGAGACATCATCAATTCACAACACCCAATGGCCATTGTGCAAAACTGGTTCTTCATCTGAACTGGTCTGGCCTTCTACGTCCGATAGAGCGTTAATTGGTGGCACTAAAGCTAATAATTTTGAGGCACGTGATGTTTTTTTGAAGACCTGTAAATAATAATATTTTTAGGTATCATAAATAACATATAACATACATAATATAGATATCAGTTCATAATATTATACTAATTGTTAGTTATCTATCTCATTGGCAATGTCCAGTATACTGCACATCACAAAACCATACTAAACCCTCGAGAACCTGGCAATGGGAAGTATACTGGACACACAAGTTTCGTAGAGAATAACGAAAAATCTATAAGTAATAGTATGATTTTAGTATACACGTTTATATAAAAATACATTACGGAATATACAGAAAAGAAGTAACTATTTATTTTAGAACAATAAAAATAAACAAATCGAGACTTACCAAGAGCGGTCGCGACGCGTTCATCCTCCTTGACGTTGCGGCGTCGACTGACCGGCCAAGCGCACGTGCTCAGTGACAGTTATTTTTTATGTTATAATATAGGACAGAAAAAAGTCATTTCATATATAAAAAAAACTAATATTGTTAAAAAAAATGCTGCAGATTTATTCAAAGTCGATGTCCAGTATACTTCCCACTGTCGAATTAAGGGTTAAAACAGATTTTTATACTTATATTTGATTATTTTATGCCAAAGAAATAAAATCGGAAATGTTTCGATATCAGTATTGAGTTCAATAGACTCCCTGCAATCAAACTGTTAGCTTGTAGTTAAGTATTAGTATAATTACATATTTAAATATCTAAATGTTACTTAGAAATAATAAAATTATTATTGTCAATTTACATCTGAGAATGAATTTTATTTGCAATCACTACATCCCTTATAATAAACATCCCTTGTACTGTACCTATTGAGTGATTTATTTATTTATTTATTTAAGGATTACCAACAAATTTACATCATTATTCTTACACCTAAATATTAACAAAAATTCAGACAGGTACGTAATGCAAATTCAATTATAGGCAATCACAGCTTACACAACAAGTTGAGTATACAGGCTAATACATAATTAAATCAATTTTAAATAGACCAATAAAAAATAAATACATTAAATTATATTGAATTGTAGATTTTTTAACATGTATAATAATATATAAAATTGAATAATTATAATACAATACAAATATTAAAACAATGAAAGACCAAGAAAACATATTAGTTGCAATAAAATTTAAAATTCTTAAAACGTATTTAATTTAATTGTACACAAGGCATAAAATCACATTAATCACACATTATCCGGAGACATAAAATATTTGCTCAATTTGTTTTTAAAGTGCTGTAATTTGTCAAAATTAATGTCCAAGTCGGCCACTCTAAACAAGGCATTGTACAAATTTGTAGCTCTCGCGATCGGAGAATTGTTGCGGAGGTTGGTTTTGTGCAATACTCCACTAAACAATTTGTAGGTTTGTGAACGAGGTAGCCTACTGGGTACATTAAAAAATATATTAGAAAGAAGATCGGTATTTAGTTTAGATGTAACCAAACTATGAAGAAAACTTAGGTCCGAAATTTTTCTACGACTGGTGAGACTTAGCAACTTGTAATACCGAAGGCGGTCTGTGTATGACCTCAACTCTCTTAATTTATTGTTTTGGTATGCAAGGTGATACATAAATCTACTTTGAAGTCGCTCGATACGTTGTATATGAACATTATATTGAGGAGACCATACTTGTGAGCAATATTCCAAGTTGCTGCGAACCAACGTGTTAAACAACAATATTTTGGTTTTAGGATACTTAAACGGCTTTGTAGACCTCAAAACGAAACCCAACATTTTATTTGCATTCGTTATTAGGTGATCAAAATGGTTAGCAAATGACAATTTGCTATCCAACAATACACCCAAATCCCGGACACATGAAACCTCCTCCAGTGCTTTGCCAAAAATAGAATATTTTGACCTGATAATATTTTTATTCTTTGTAAACTTTATATGTAAACATTTATCTAAGTTTAGGCTCATTCTATTATCTTTACACCAAGCAACTAGTCTATTCAAGTCATTTTGAAGTAAGTTAGTATCTTCAATAGATTTTATGGGAAGACTTAACTTAAGATCATCTGCAAAGAGAAAAGGTTTGGCGTGATAAAAGCATTGACTGATCGAGTTAATAAATATATTAAACAGTAAAGGGCCTAGATGAGACCCTTGTGGTACACCAGATGTCGCATGAAATTCATCTGACTTGGCCCCATTAACAACTACAAAAGACCTGCGATTACTGAGGTATGACTTGAACCATTCCAAGAGAGAACCATAAACACAGACTTCAGCAAGTCTCCTAACTAAAATATGATGGTCTACTTTGTCGAAAGCCTTGCTGAAATCGGTGTACACAGCATCTACTTGAATACGTTTATCCATGTGTTTAGTTAAATTCTCCGTGAATGAGACCAAATTTGAGGTGGTTGATCTACCCTGAAAGAATCCATGCTGTTCACATATAATGTGATTTTTCACGTGATTGTAAAGATGAGGATATACAAGTGATTCAAAGACCTTTGGTATAGCCGATAATATAGAAATTGGTCTATAGTTCTGGATATCATTTTTACGGCCATTTTTAAATATAGGGACAATTTTGGACGTTTTCCACAATACTGGAAAGCAACCTGTTTCTAGCGAAGTATTGTATATTATTGTTAAGGGCACAGATAGTGACTTGTAGCATCTGGCGAGAAGAATAGGTGGCAGTTCGTCGGCGCCATATCCCTTGTGGATGTCTAGGTTCTTAAGCTTATTACGAACTGTTTCTTCTGTTAGCGTTATAAGGCCTAAATTGTTAGAAGTTTCACTTTGTGCCGTTTGATACAGACTTATGGTCGGGGGAACTACTGGGTGAAAGCCATTGTAGACAGAGGAGAAATTGTTTGCATACAGCTTACATATGTCTGTGCTATTAGAGGCTACCTCGTTTCGTAAGATCATTTTTTCAGGAATAGTACTTTTATGATTGCGTTTATGTTTAATGTATGTCCAAAAATATTTGGGATTACATTTAATATTAGATTCTATTGTCTCAATGTAATTATTATAACACGTTTTATTAAGCTTACGGCATCTGTCCTTTAGTAACGAAACACTAATTTTATCCATAGCATTGATATATTTTTTAACTCTAATCCTTAGCTTGTATGTCTGTCTGAGTAGTTGTGTAAGTTCTCTAGTGAACCAAGGTGGGCGTTTATTCGAACTGATTTTTTGGGAGAATGGTACGTGCATTAATATAATATTTCTAAGTTCCATGTAAAACCTATCGACCATATCGTCAACGTTTTTGTAATCGTTGAAAATTGCAGTCCAGTCAATGGAGTCGATCTTTTCTGAGATTGGTTGGTAATCGGCTTTGTGAAAGTTATATGAAGGTAATTTATTGAAGGTCAATGTTTTGACCAATTGCATATTTAGGTTAATCTCAAGAGGAGGGTGATGCATATCTACTTTAGACAACGGATCATTGCATGGGACCACGTAAATGTTGGATAAATTTGTTAAAACGAGATCAAGAATTTTACTATTAATATTTGTAACATCATTATATTGCTCGAGACCATTTAATGAAACGAACTCTGTAAATACATGGTTAATTGTGTAATTTGGGGATTCAGGATACATACATGCAATATCTTCACTCTTTTTCCAACTTATGCTGGATAAATTAAAGTCACCTACAATTAATGTGTTAGTTTCTGAAGCTATGACCCTATTCGCGTTTTCCACAAATTGCTCTATAACATCTAACTTTGTTGGCGGTGGAATATATACTGCACACAAAGTAAAAATTTCATTTTAGATTTAATTTTCACTTTTACCCATAGATCTTCGCATAAACTATTATAATTTTCCATTTGTATGGAATTATACTTTTTTAAGATGGCTATCAAAACTCCACCGCCTGTTTTTTTTTAATTAAGAGTGTTAAGAACACGATCTCTTCTATACACATTGTACCGTTCGTCGAATAATTCAGAATTTGAGATATTTGCATTTAACCATTTTTCCGTCAAAACAACAACATCATACTGATTTACCAAAATATTGTGGTACAGATCATGCATTTTGGTATTTAAGCCCCTAGTGTTGTGATAATATATCTGTAAATCTGAGAATTATATAATATTTAACAATGGAACTTACAAGTACAAAATGTAAAACAAGATTTACTTATTTTAGCAAATATTTGATTGAGTCCATGTCTTTGATGTAAAGGCGATCGGAGGATTCATCTCTTTTAGCAAAAATTCGACCATTTCGTACCCATACGAATTTATAATTCCTTTCCTTGGCAGCCTGCCTTGTAGCTTGGTGTAATGCTTTGTTTTATGCCGCTAAATGCTCTGATACATACACAGGTTTTTTGTCCCCTCCAATACCAATGTGGCAAGTATTTAATTTATCGGTTTGATTTGCTTTGTTCAACTTTATTACGGCAGCCAGAAGACCATCACGCAATGCAGGAGTGCTAAGTTTAACAACTACGGATCTAGGGCGCGCATTGTCGGGGTTTATTTTGGCAGTTCTAGTACACATTATGATATCATTGTCTTTTAAGGGGAAAGATATTGTGGTACATCATTGTTTCAGTGTAACTTTTAGATTTTCTGCTTTGTATGATGGGATTGAAAAAATTTCAACGTTACAGGAACGCGCCTGTTGTTCCATTTGTACTACTCGTAGATTGAGATCTCTGAGCATTGGTCTAATTCGGTCATTTTCTTTTTTTAGTAGATCCAATTCTTTTATTTTATCTTCAAAAGTAGTATGCATATCATCATATTGTGCACTCATGAAAGTCATAGATTCCTTCACATTTGTTAATTCCAATTTAGAGTTCCATCTAGTGATGTAGAATATTGTTTAGCACAGCGGTATTAAAGGCTTTTGCGGAATGGATCCTGGGTTCGAATTCCGGTAGGGCACATGCTGTTGTCATGGATATGATGGATAATATATATTTTTTATTATATGGACCTAGAAACGTTATCTAAATGTTTAAGGCGAATAATCTACTTCTAAATGCTAGTAACACAAAAGTCGCGTTACCAGACGTTTCTCAAGGCGATACTAATTTAATTATTGAAGGCAGCAAACTCGAGTTAGTAAATTAAACTATATTCCTTGGTATTACTGTGGATTACAAATTACAGTGGGGGCCTCATATCTCAGCTCTTTCTAGTAGGTTAAGTTCTGCTGCCTATGCAGTAAGAAAAATTAAACAAGTCACTGACATACCTACAGCTAGATTGGTATACTTCGCATACTTTCACAGCATCATGTCATATGGCATCCTTCTGTGGGGTTCAGCTGCGGACGTGGATTCTATTTTTATCTTACAGAAAAGGGGCATTCGCGCAATCTACGACATAGGCCCCCGCGAATCCTTATGCTAAGTGTTTAAAAATATAAATATACTTACGCTTCCGTCACTCTATATATTCGAAAATATTATGTACGTCCGGAAAAACCATCTGCAATTTAAAATTACCTTACCCACTGATTTGATTGACTTTACTCTTATATTAAAGAAGGAGAAGAAAGAAAAATCATTATTTGATGCAAAATAAATGCCATCAAAAACATACTTGTAAAAAAACCAAGTCGTGCAACTCAGTTCTTCTATCATAAAAAGTTGTGAGTTCCATCCCTTCTTTTAGATTTACATTGATCTGGGCATCGCATGAAAACATAATGTATCTCACAAGTACTACACATTAGTTATATTAAATAAGATCATTTGGTGTGATGCCCAAGTTAATTTAAATCTAAAAGAAGGTATCGAATAAATTAACCGACTTTGTATTACATGGATCTCACAACTTTTTATGGTAGAAGAACTGAGTTGGGCGACTTGTTTTTTTTTACAAGTATATTTTTGATGGCATCTCATTTCTTTTTGTAGATAGTCCTACTTTTTTTCTTTCCGCCCACTCTTTATAAAACTCTCCCTCTGTAAGCTTTTCTTATTTTTGTGGATAGTAAAAACAGGAGTCTTTTTCTTTTCCGATACTACTTCTTGAACTTCAGCTTACTAGAGTTTTTCTCAAAGCCCGCTCCCTGTCTCTATGGGGTTTTCTCGGAGGCTTTGATGTTAATTATTTTTCATTATATTTAATTGTTGTCTCTCATCTTTATATAAATAAATATTTCTGGTAATTATGACACAGCGCCATCTATTTCCGTTGTAAGCAGCGAGGCTTCATCATCATCATCATCATCATCATCAACCCATTAATGTCCCACTGCTGGGCACGAGTCTCTTCTCAATTGAGAGGGATTAGGCTATAGTCCACCACGCTAGCCTACTGCGGGTTGGCAGACTTCACATGCCATCGAGAAATTCTCTCAAGCATGCAGGTTTCCTCACGATGTTTTCTTTCACCATTTGAGCATGTGATAAATACGCACATAACTTCCGAAAAGTCAGTGGTGCGTGCCTTGGGTTCGAACTCGAGACCTCTGACATCTCAGTCCACTGGTCACACCGCTAGGCTACCACAGCTCTCGCTAGGCTACCACAGCTCTCGCTAGGCTACCACAGCTCTCGCTAGGCTACCACAGCTCTACGAGCCGCGAGCTACAGCAGCGAGGCTTGTGTTACGGAAACTAGTTGGTTGATATACTACGTATATACATTTTTATTGTAAATATTATACATAGATACATCCATGACTCGGATACAAATGTTAATGCTCATCACACAAACATTTGACCCTACCGGGACCCGTACCCACAGCACAGCAGGCAGCGTTAACTACCGATGAGCTAAACGGGTCGTCGAATATAAATAAAAATCTATCCAAACTAAGATCTATCCAATATAAATAAAAATATAATATACTAGCCTTTGCCCGCGACTTCGTCTGCGTAAAATTAGTATTAGGCTTATTTTTGGTATTGAAAGCGTCGGTATTGGTGGCGTCGGTATTTGTGGCGTCGGTATTGCTGGCGTCGGTATTTATGGCGTCGGTATTGATAGTCGGTTTTGATGGCGTCGGTATTTGTGGCGTTGGTATTATTAGCGTCGGTATTGTTTGCGTCGGTATTGTTGGCGTTGATATTGGTGGCGTCGGTTTTGATGGCGTCGGTATTGGTGGCGTCGGTATTGGTTGCATCGATATTTGTGGCGTCAGTATTTGTGGCGTCGGTATTGCTAGTCGGTTTTGATGTCATCGGTATTGGTAGCGTCGCTATTTGTGGCGTTAGTATTATTGGCGTCGGTATTGGTTGCGTCGGTATTGGTGGCGTCGGTTTTGGTGGCGTCGGTATTGGTTGCGCCGGTATTTTTGATGTCGGAATTGGTTGCGTCGTTATTGTTGGCGTCGGTATTGTCTGCGTCGGTAGTGTTGGCGTCGGTATTGGTGGCGTCGATATTTGAGGTTTCGATATTATTGTCGTCTGTATTGGTTGCGTCGGTATTGTTGGCGTTGGTATTGTCTGCGTCGGTATTTTGGCGTCGGTATTGGTGGCGTCGATATTTGAGGTTTCGATATTATTGTCGTCTGTATTGGTTGCGTCGGTATTGATGGCGTCGGTATTGGTAGCGTCGGTATTTGTGGCGTTGGTATTGGTTGCGTCGGTAATGGTGGCGTCGGTATTGGAGGCACCGGTATTGGTGGCGTCGGTATTTGTGGCGTCGGTATTGCTGGCGTCGGTATTTATGGCGTCGGTATCGATAGCCGGTTTTGATGGCGTCAGTATTTGTGGCGTTGGTATTATTAGCGTCGGTATTGGTTGCGTCGGTATTTGTGGTGTGGGTATTGTTGGCGTCGGTATTGTTTGCGTCGGTATTGTTGGCGTTGATATTGGTGGCGTCGGTATTGATGGCGTCGGTATTGGTGGCGTCGGTATTGGTTGTATCGATATTTGTGGCGTCAGTATTTGTGGCGTCGGTATTGCTAGTCGGTTTTGATGTCATCGGCATTGGTAGCGTCGCTATTTGTGGCGTTAGTATTATTGGCGTCGGTATTGGTGGCGTCGGTTTTGGTGGCGTCGGTATTGGTTGCGCCGGTATTTTTGATGTCGGAATTGGTTGCGTCTTTATTGTTGGCGTCGGTATTGTCTGCGTCGGTATTGTTGGCGTCGGTATTGGTGGCGTCGATATTTGAGGTTTCGATATTATTGTCGTCTGTATTGGTTGCGTCGGTATTGTTGGCGTCGGTATTGATAGTTGGTTTGATGGCGTCGGTATTGGTAGCGTCGGTATTTGTGGCGTTGGTATTATTGGCGTCGGTATTGGTTGCGTCGGTATTGTTTGCGTCGGTATTGGTGGCGTCGGTATTGGTTGCGTCGGTAATGGTGGCGTCGGTATTGGAGGCATCGGTATTGGTGGCGTCGGTATTTTTGCCGTCGTTATTTATGGCGTCGGTATTGATAGTCGGTTTTGTTGGCGTCGGTATTGGTGGCGTCGTTATTTTTGTCGTCGGTATTGGTTGCGTCGGTATTGGTGGCTTCGGTTTTGGTGACGTCGGTATTTTTACTGTCGGTATTGGTTACGTCGGTATTTATGGTGTCGGTATTGGTTGCGTTGGTATTGTTGGCATCGGTAATGTTTGCGTCGGTATTGTTGGCGTCGATATTGGTGGCGTCGATATTTGAGGTTTCGGTATTATTGGCATCTGTATTGGTTGCGTCGGTATTGTTGGCGTCGGTATTGGTGGCGTCGGTATTGGTTGCGTCGGTAATGGTGGCGTCGGTATTTTTGTTGTCGGTATTGCTTCCGTCGGTATTGGTGGCATCGGTATTGGTTGCGACGGTATTGGTGGCGTCGGTATTGGTGACGTCGGTATTGGTTGTGTCGGTATTGGTGGCGTCGGTATACATAGTGTTGGTAATTGTGGCATCGGTATTGGTTATTATCTATAATCGTTGAGTGCAGCCTTTGCAGCGGTGCTAGATTGACTATCGGTACATCGAAGCGTTGAAGTGCTTGTACGAAAACGCCTCTGTGTCAGTCCGATTACAGGATCAGATATGATGCTCATCAACCTATTCTCTTGCAGCGTGGTGTGAGACAGGGAACGTTATCCCTCTGAAACTGTTCACCGCTGCACTGGAGGTAGTCTTTAAGGTTCTGGGCTGGGAAGGGCTTGGCATCAACATAAACGGCGAGTACATCATTCACCTTCGCTGAGTCCGCTGAACAACTTAGTAATGCTCAACGACCTCCACAGAACTGCTAAACGTAATATTGAAAGAGAAAGATGTCAATCGTCGGATCCAACTGGGCTGGGTAGAGTTTGGGAAGCTACGCCAATTCTTTTCGTCCCAAATAGCGCAGTGTCTCAAGACAGTGTGTGTAGCCAGTAATGGGTTTCGACACCGAGACGTGAGCCTTAACAATGGGCTTCATAAGAAAGCTCATAGTCTCTCAGAGAGCGATGGAGAAGGCTATATTAGAAGTTTCACTGCGTGATCATATCAGAAATGAGGAGATCCGTAGAATTGGGGCTTAAACTACTGTTTGTCGATTCTGTAAAATTCAAACAACAACTCGCATTTCACGTCGCTATTCACTCTCATTTCGCATAAGGTTCAAAATGACCTTGATTTTGCATTCTGTAAGCATCACCTAGGCACTTGCGAAGTGAAGTGAGCTCCAAAGCGACCAATACTGTACTAGTGACCACCACACTCAATAAAATGTAAGTCGAGGTTTATCGGTTTTTTTATTTTACCAGTTTTTGACACAGAATTTTAGCTATCATGTTTAAATTAAAATTTCTTATTTTAAGGAATTTGAGGCAGCTAATAAGTAAAAATAAACAGAAATAAATTCGTGCCGTGAATATAATCTATGCTTACTTAGGAATTCATTCATTAGTAATCTGTGGACAATATTTGCATTTATTGCGTAGACGTTTTATAGTGTCTTGGATTGTTTTGTTTACGTTTGGTTTGTTTTGTGATTGTTCAGT
Organism: Craniophora ligustri; assembly: GCA_905163465.1. NCBI lineage: Eukaryota > Metazoa > Arthropoda > Insecta > Lepidoptera > Noctuidae > Craniophora > Craniophora ligustri. Next base: position 2,501,340 of record LR990981.1, read on the forward strand.
GCCGATAATAATTGAGAAATAATCATGGAGTAAGTTCATATTTCTGGTTGTAAAGTTCAGAAATAATATTAATTTAAGAAGTGTTTATTTCATTTTCTAATCCAACAATAATGTTTCTGTCCAAATAAGACTCGTACCTCTCACCCATCGTTGGCTCAGTTTGAAAGAGTTTATGGAAAGAAACCCTGGCACAAACAGTGGACAAAGGTTAGCAGTGCTTTTTTTGTATATGTTAGAACCACTTAACATTCCTCAAAGCAAACCACTTAAAATGTGCGACGAATCTTGGTTTAAAGTGTGTTCCTTGATTTCTTATACATTATATATTTTAAATTTACGTTTATTTTACTCAATTCTCTAAATGGAGATTTTAATGTAGTTTGAAAAATACACGTGTATTTAATAAAAGCAATTAGCTCCTTTGACAATCTATACACGCTCACATAGTCGTCATCTCAAGTTAATAAAGATAAACTTCGAATTTTGGTAGATTGTCGACGCTTTTCTAGTTTATCCAAAGCATGAGATTCTTCTAATAAAGATTTAAACAAAAACATTCTTGCCATCGTTATCGCTTAAGTCCTTATGTACTTACGCTTAGGCACTTATTCACTTTAAAACTTTATTTAAACACTATTTAGCTGTGATTTCTTCTATTTTCACTCGCAAAATAGTTGCTTTTAATTTGAAACTTTGAATCGGGTTCGAGTGCGAGGTGAGCGTCGAAGTGACGGGGGAATTACCTTATAGAATGCCACTTTTGATGTCATCTCATACTTTATCTGTCAAAATCTCGACGTAAATTTAGTTCAACTCGCAAACACGCTCGCAAGAGTAGCGCTAGTGTAGATTCGAATTATCAACCGAGTTTTAGAATGCCAATCAAGAAACTCACGGCGGATTCAGATTCGAAATTTAGAATGAAGTCTTACAGAATCACACTGCTGGTTCAAATTGAATGAAATTTGAAATATACCGTGTTTACACAATGCGTGATTGAGTAATGAAAATTCAGGCTTCTAGTTAAATCCACAATGAAGTTATAGGGGGAGTCTAAAACGTCCTGAACTGGTTCGGGAAAAGATAGTACGGCCGCGCCGCTTTTTTGCTCTACTTTAACAATTCCAATCTGGTTCTAATAACGTTTAAGCTATGAAGTAAATTTTAAAAAAAGCATGGTTGAGTCGGTTTTGAATGATAGGACGTTTTGCCGCAAATGGAGATAAACCGTTTTTTACCCTTAAAACGCACCCCCATTCACTTCCCGACCTCAGATCACCCGTAAATTATTTTTCCTATAATTTTTGTTATATTCTTTTCCTTTTCCAATGGGTTTCATCCTACTATATTTTTTTTGGATTTAAAGATTATCGACACTGGTCTACTCTGCGTATGTACACGTACATTCCGACGCAGACTGCTTGGTATAACAAATTTTGCTGGCCAGGAGCTGCGCACAGATAACTGCTTACCACAATTTTTACAATAGGTATATCATCAAGAACCCACAAACGGGAAACTCGTACAAAAATTTTACTCAAATAGCACATAGGCAAGGGATGTCGGGTGTCGATTATAATAGAGGTGGTGATTGTAAATAAAAATAACTTCCAGACATAAATTGACAATAATAACTTTATTATTTCTAAGTAAAATTTTATATTTAAATAATTATACTATCTACTTAATAAGTACAAGCTAATAGTTTGGTTGCAAGAAATCAGTAAATATCTTTGGCATAAAATAATTTAAGAGATATATACATTTCATTTTCTTCATGTATGTATGTATGTCCTTGATTTTTATTATTGTTAATGGCATTATGCAATTATAATGAGTTAAATAAATAAAAAACTCGTTCTAAAGTGTTTGTTATCAAACTCTTACGAAACAGCTTGACCGATTTTTTGTTTCTTTTTTTGTATATTTGGTAGATAAGTCTCAGAATAGGTCATAAAGTATTTCACACCTACCCCGGCCCCCTATTTTCACATCGTAATTTTATTATTTTTACTACATATCGCCAGGTCAGCTGGTATTAACATTATAATTTATCTTCTGTACGTAAGATGGTCAATCTTCATCTCTTTTTAAACATCGTTGGTCTTGTTAACAAGTTCAGCGAATGAATGAACAGGAAATCAAACACAAAGGTAACGTTATTTATTTTGGTTGTCGGTGTGGGAAGCTTCAATAGGCAACCGGCTGTTAGGGATGAGACCAGGGAGAGTGGGATTACCTCACTGAAACCATCCCCATAGCCACCATCTGCACAAGAATGGAGGTCCTGGGTCCTCTTAGGATACCAGCTCTAGAAATCTTTATATCTATATCTATCACGTATTTACGTACCTACAAAACGTAATTTTGTTTCAAACTTATTTTAATTATACAACTATCTGAGATCCGAGCGACGCCTTCCTTGTTAGTGGTCAAATTGTTTTCAGTGATCGGTTTCAGAGTAATAATAATGCAGGTAGTCCGCGTTTGTCTTGATTGTCGGTTTCGTCCTTCTCGTCCACTATAGTCTGAAAACAAATGACAAATATGTTCATCATCAACCCATTATTGTCCCACTGCTGGGCACGGGTCTCCTCTCATTTGAGAGGGATTAGGCTATAGTCCACCACGCTAGCCTACTGCGGGTTGGTAGACTTCACATGCTATCGAGAAAATCTCTCAAGCATGTAGGTTTCCTCACGATGTTTTCTTTCACCGTTTGAGCATGTGATAAATACGCACATAACTTCCGAAAAGTCAGTGGTGCGTGCCCGGGTTTGAACTCGAGACCTTTGACATGTCAGTCCACTGGTCACGCTCCTAGGCCACCACACAACACACAACATATGTTACTGAACAGATATAATATGAGGGTTCAATCTGAAAGTTGGCAACGTCGCAAACAACTGTCAAATGTACCGGTTCATAATTAGTGATAGAAGTGTATTCATGTAGGTACACACACACATTTCGTCGGTATGTTTTTTAGGTCCCATGTAATTGGGGGCGAGCCTATTGCCATCATCATCATCATTTCAACCGTTGGACGTCCACTGCTGGATATAGGTCTCCCCCAAGGATCGCCACGACGACCACTCTATCAATGAGGCAGTGCTTATAAATATGCATAATTTAGTTACAAAATAATATCTTGTATTCAGGTTCAAGCAGCGACAAAACTGTTTTTTTTAATTATTTTATACAGGCATTAGTTCAATAATTCTGTCGAACAAAAAAACTGTCTTCAAATGTCAAATTGGAACCAAACGGAAAGCACCAATTAGCTGTCAATTAAAAAAGAATCATCAAAATCGGTTCACGCAGTCGAAACCTAAGTGGTGACAAACAAAAAAATCCAGTCGAATAGATAACCTTCTCCTTTTTTGAAGTCGGTTAAAAAGTTGTGAATATGACACACTGATATTACACACATATCTACTAAGTGGTAAGAGAGAGAGAGAGAGAGAGAGAGAGAGAGAAAGAGAGAGAGAGAAATGCGTAAATTTTTCCCCGTATTTGTATCATTTTTCATTGGTGCTCCACTCCTATAAGTCGATCCTCAATAAATGGGCTATAACCAGTAGTTCCTGAGATTAGTGCGTTCAATCAAACAAAAAAACTCTTAAGCTTTATAAGTAATATAGATTGGGAAGAGCGTCATATGGTCATATGGTGAAGGTAAACATCGTGAGGAAACCTGCATGCTTGAGAGATTTTTTTAGTGGCATGTGAAGTCTGCCAACCCGCACTATGTGCTGGGCTACAGTCTAATCCCTCTCAAAATTAGAGACCCGTGCCCAGCAGTGAGATGATAATGGGTTGATGATGATGATGGGAAAAGCGTCCACATCTGTTGTTGTACTTGGTCTACTTACAGTGGGAAAATGCTCATTGATCCATTCCTTAGTGATAGTATCATTTTGGCGTTGTGGATCGCGAGCCATATTAAGTATCTTTGTTTGACCGTTGGCTTGGCTGTAATTTGAACGATAGTTAAATAATACATTAATTATTAAAATAATTAAATTATATACTAAATATTGTCAAATAAGCTCGCTTGAGCCAGATGACATTTGTTATTTTGTTTTATTGTATATTAATCACATTGATTTGAAGGCTTTAATAGTCCCTACTAACAAAAATGGTGGAAATTTTGTATAATTATTAATGCGATTAGTAGGTATTGTTAAATTAATAAATATAATTATAGTACATGTTTACCGCTTTAATGTGTTGCTTATTTGATTTAGCTTATCTGATTTACAATCAAAATCTAATCAAAGATAAAATTTGACGAGTGAAGCGGCCATCTTCTTCATCATCATCGCTACCTCTATGTTTTGAGAGCCCTCTAGCGGTCACGTAAATATCTAAATAACGCAAACAACACCATAGAACGTAGACCGCCTATCGCTCATTAAAACCATGACAACTGTAAGTACAGAAATAAATTTAATATAAATTATTACGAATTCGCGAAGTCAATCTTCTCGTCGTCGATAGCATCGTCGTTAATAGCATCAGTTCTCTTTGTTTCATGGAGTCTTCTCCAGATAGATAGTGGGTGTGGTTGGTAGTAGCGTGGCCATTGCTCAATTATGTAGCCTGTGCCTTCGTCAGGGCATGTACTGAAACAATAGAAGGTCATCATAGTTATTTTATTTATTTAAATAAAGCCGCAGATCCGTGAAGCCCATCATAAATGATTTTCATTTCTGTAAATAAATCCTTTGAAGACACTTTTACAAGTTAGGTACACATCATATTTTTAGGACGCTATCTAGCGTCAGCATTTTGACGTTGCCCCACACTAGGATTTCCTCCTGTGTCGTGGGTGCGTTTACAAACACAAATTTTCACATACACAAACGCCCAGACAGAACGTGCAAATATTTGCTCCGTGCGGGGATCGAACCCGCAACCCGTGACGCACAAGCCGATCGCTCAGCCACTGCGCCAGTCAGGTCGTCGGCCCTGTCATACCCCCCTAGGGGCTGATTATCAAAAATCCTTTCTTAGTGCTCCCCTACGTTATAAAAGGAACCCCTGCGTAAAATTTCAAGTTTCTACCCCTTATAATCGGCCGTGTGTTGATACGTCAGTCAGTGAGTCAGCGTCTCCTTTTATACCGGGTGACTTTTTTTACCGTCTCGATAATTATAGGGTAGGTTATATGTATAGAACGGAATCTGCGGACGAGACTATTTCTGTAATAGCATTTTGATTATGGGAGTTCTGAAAATCCAAGAAAATCCAGAAAAAGAGAACATCCTACACGGCGCGTGCGTAATAGTAAAATAGATGCCTACACTGCGTGTAACGTGATTTCCAATGAATGAAAAGTGCGAGCGAAATAGCGTAACTACATATCTGAATACCTAGGCATTTTTCCGTTGCGATTTTATAAACTCCGAATTGTGTTGTAGAGATATCAATCTTCCCTTCATATTTTAAAGAGCTTATAATCTTTTAGCATGGTATAGTTGTGTGTTACATGTTAAACTTTCTCATTTGTCATTATTTCTTTGAATAAATAAAGTATTAATTAGGTATGAGTATGCGTAAACTAGACATTACTACATACTCTGCGTATTTAAAATATTTAAATCAACTTATTACAAATTACAGTGATTTTAATTACAAATATTAAAAAAAGTACCTTTGAGCGATATCGCAGTAATCACAGTGTCCACAGTTTCTCTCTCTCTGGAAGTAGGTACATTCCCCGCAAATAATTCAAAGGAACGTCTTCTAACATTATATCGATGATGGAATGTTATGGATGGGAGGATGGGACGAGTTTTTTGTGGATTCGTTTGAATCGACAGTCCGAATGTCGAAGAGATTGCAGATGGCTTGGTCCTGTATACATTCGCCGTACACCATTTAAACTTTCAAGGGACACGATATAACACTGCACCATTACTAAATAAGTACTCTACATTGTTATATTCGTACATGTTTATTGTTTACGTTAATCACTTTTATCACAGTGAGCGACCGACGGAGACATGCGCGGTAACGTAAACATTGCGAATAGATCACGCGACGTCACTGAGTGCCTAATCGTATGTGACTAAAAATTATTTAAAATAATTAGAATAGGACTGTAGGGCAGTGGGGGTCCAGCGCGGGATGGCGGGAGCGGGGATCCTGTGTCAGCATCGGAAAATCGCTGGCGGCTACACGTGTGCGTTTGTTTGAAGATCTAGTTTTACCTATTTGAAACGATATCATTCATGATATGCCGCCTGTTTATTAGGGTGACTATGTTTACGAATTTGAATTATTTGAATTATTTTTTTAAAATTTCTCTGAAAATTAAACATTTATGTTTTAATATGAAAAATTGGTTGTAAATTACTTGTGTATATTAGTAGACAAATTTTAAATGATGAGTGTAAAACAAAAAAAATGTAAAATAACTATGCCATAGGCTTCTACTCCATTTACCCATCACACCCTATTTTTATCAAGACGGTAAAAAAAGTCACCCGGTATATACACCGTGAAATTATAACTATTGCTGGGACGAAAATTTTGGACTCTATATCAATAATGGAATCCATTTATGTGAAATTTAAATGAAATAAAGATATTTTTTTTTATAAAAAATGTGACAGACATACAAAAAATTAGAACGAAACCAGGATACATGGTAACGCCACTAAATTTAACGTACTACGATCACTACGATCGATATCATTCAATGTTACTCACACATAGGTACACAACTAACACAACTAAGCAGTAAAGCATGCCGACAAAGACATAAAAGCCGCCCGCGCGCTGCCGCTAACTTACCTACACATTTGCCGACAATCCACTCGGACGCACTACCTATTATTACCTACCACGCTGTGCGGCGGCGGCGCCGCAGTGTCGCCGCCGGCGGCGTGCGGGCCGGGCGTTAGTTCTACTGCAACTCGCGCGCGGTAAGATTTACGTTGTCACGCGAAAATGTGTCGTCAGTACGAATATACGAACGCGAAGTACTTAGCAATTGTTCAGCTGTACTGTGCACATTAATGGACTCTCGTGAATCCATACTTAATACGGGAAGACCATCACCAAGTTCAGTTTAGTGCTAATGTGTAGGCAGTTATTATAACGGCCAATATTAATAGTGACTATTTTCATTGAACGCTATCTAACAGCTCGTTTTTAGACATGTTATAAACGATAATATCGGGGCTGGCTGTTAGATGATATCCCTGTAGCGTACTTAGCAGGGATTTACTATCAGCATGGTGGCTGCCCCGCTCATTATTCAAGTGTAGTGCGTGCCTACCTAAACACTCAGTTCGGTGATAGGTGGATAGGCCACGGCGGCGGTCCCGTGGCTTGGCCGCCTAGGAGCCCGGACTGAACGCCTTTGGACTTTTTCTTGTTGTCGGAAATCAAAAGACTTGTTTATACCCGTGAACATGAAAATCGTGGCGAGTTACGCAGTGCGATAGTGGACGCCTTTGATAGAATGAAAAGTGACAGAGACACGTTAAGAAAGCTAAAAGACAATAGTATAAAACGGGCACGTTTGTGTATTGAACGCGGCGGACTCCACTTCGTCGTCGTAAATAAACTTTTAGCAGGTAACTTGTATGTAAAGTTGATTATTTTGTAAAAAGCTCCAATTTTTTAAATACGCCTGAAATACCTACCCAGTTTCTTGACTGTTTCAGCTATGTGTTTTTAATATTGATACAGTAAATACCTAAAACTATGTTCAAGTAAAGTATTTCTGGCGGTCCTAAGCTCGTGGAATGTATGAAGGAGAAATTGGAGTACAATTTATTCCGTGAAAATGTTGCCGCAATGATTGGCGCAGCGGCTGTACGAGTGACTGCTGCGCAAGGCGTCGCGAGTTCGATCCTTGCTCGGAAAAAAAATGTATGATCTGCAGGTTCTAGGTCTGTGTGTGTGTGTTAAATCTTTGCTTGGGGCAAAATTACAAAAAAAAGGTTTTTTTAAAGCTATGTACCTACTTAACCTAGGTACCTACTTAATTTTTAATCCCTTTTATTTAATTGGAGGTAATACGTAGATAGGTGTAAAGTAATACTTACGTCGCCATCTGCATCGTATTGCTAAATACAATTTATTTCAATAATAAAATGGCATCAATAAAGTACTGACCTACTACTTTTAAATAACGCGTAAGTACTTATTAGTACTTTACTTATTCGCTCGGACAGCCGCTATCCGTTTAGTACCAGCTGACTGGTGGGCGTTCGGGTCATTGAACCCGCCGCCCGCGCCGCCCTCACGAGGCGGCTTCAGAGTAGCGAGCTAGCGACTGCGGCCGATTTTGAATGAAATATTGGTGCACTACTACTAGCAAACTCGATCAAGTGAAAATATTCTTTTCACTTGCCAACTTTTTTATTATAAACAGTAGACTTAATCTAAGACTTTTTTTTGTTCTACTAATTATCATAAGTTTCCCACCTTTCGGTTCCACAACGACTACAATTTCACGGTGTATATTGATAATACAGATTGGGGCTTCAGCTTATGGAGTGCACACTGATGAATCAATCTGTAACATTCAACTGCACCCGGCAGCACGTTAAGTTGTGGGACACGGTGGCTATACCAATACGTAACGACAACTATTAGTGGTTGACAGAAACATAATACGCTTAACTACCAGTCGGACTACTGGCAGCCGAGTGAAATAATAACATTCAGCACAGTACCAGATTAAGGCATTTATGGGAAAATTCGCAGAACGCTATTGGTGTATTCTGTGATCTTTCGAAGGCTTTTGATTGTGTCCACCATAAAACACTTATTTGTAAACTTGCACATTACGGGATTCGAAGTAAGGCACTTAATATCTTAACTTCTTATTTAAGTGGTAGGATACAGTACGTAAATATCAACAATACAAAATCATCTGGATTGTCTGTGCAGTTGGGTGTACCACAAGGCTCAATTTTAGGCCCTTTCCTTTTTTTAATTTATATAAATGATTTGCCACATTATCTGAGATCCATTTGTGATGTAGTACTGTTTGCTGATGATACCTCGCTTATTTTTAAAGTAGATAGAAATAGAGATCATTTTGACGACGTAAATAGTGCACTTGTTCAGGTAATGCATTGGTTTACAGTTAATAATTTAGTACTAAATGCTAGAAAAACAAAATGTGTAAAGTTTAGTTTGCCTAACGTGAAAAATCTAGGACCCAACTTAATTGTCAATAAAGAAGTACTTGAGACCGTCAATTCTACAGTATTCTTAGGTATTACACTAGATGCCAAGCTTCAATGGGGCCCACATGTGTCATGCCTCGCGGGGAAACTTAGCTCCGCTGCTTATGCGGTCAGAAAGGTTAGGCAATTCACTGACGTAGACACTGCTCGACTTGTTTATTTTAGTTACTTTCATAGCATTATGTCCTATGGAATTCTATTGTGGGGGAGCTGCTGATATAGAAAGTGTTTTTATTTTACAAACGCGAGCTATTCGTTCCATATATCAGCTAGGGGCTCGAGTTTCTCTTAGGGAACGTTTTAAAGACATTGGTATTTTGACTGTTGCATCGCAGTATATTTATGCCAACATAATACATATAAGGCAAAATATACATTCCTATTGTAAAAACAGTGACGTTCATAGTATTAATACACGGAATAAACATAAATTGTGTGCCCCCAGTCACCGTTTACATAAGGTACATAATTCGTTTGAGGGGGTTGGTATACGTGTTTATAACGGAATACCTACTGATATCTTGGATCTACCGACTGACGTATTCAAAAGTAAAGTAAAAAATTGCCTTATTAAGAAGGCTTATTATAATTTGAGTGACTATTTTAGTGATAACAGTAGATGGTCGCCGCAGATTGTCATTAGTCCAAGATTATTCGCCGTGATTAGTCCAAGATAGCAGTCTACTTTGTAAAATGAATTGTTGAGATGTGTAAGTGTGAGCGGGCACATACAGAGAAATGGAGGCCAAGAGTGTGTTAACATTATCATCGGTTGTTCTGTATTTCTATATCAGTAGTTTTTATATCTCGGCTTGGTAAAATGGATTGGTATATGCTAGCTCACATAACCATAGGTAATGATTGCACTCTATATTGTATACTGATTATAGTATTGTATAGAATCACTTATTAAATAAACAGACAGAAATGTGTGCTGGGGAGTTTGTTGCGCCGCTTCTTCTTCCCAGCAAAAACACTAGGAAGCGGTGAAGGGCGGGCGTTTTATGGGGCTGTCTTTATTGTCGACGTTCAAAAAGAGCCATTTAAATTTGGCCTACTTTGAATAAATGATATTTTGACTTTGACTTTGACTTTATGCCTGTAAAGGCCTGGATGGCGGTGGGGCTAAAAAAAAGCGGGGCGTGCTTTTTTTGTATTGAAATTGCTTTAACTTATTTTTATTTCTCGGTCGTCTATGGTCCCACCTTAGACTCGATGCCCTGAGCAATTGCTTAAATAGCTAAAAGGCTAATCCAAGACTGATTTAGCCGCATATAAGTAGACTAGAAGTCGAGCCCAACATAATCAGGAAAAGTCTATGAAGATTACAATCATGACCAGATTTTTGTATAAATTTCTAATAGCACGTTTGTTTTGTAAATTAGGAATATTTGTGTATTAAAGATACTTACATTAGAAACATGGCGACAATCGCGAATAAATTCAGAATAAGAATAGAACGTTCCATGTTGGTGTCGGGCTGGAGGCTTTCTCTCAATGTACCAAGTTATTCCGTCTTCCCAGTATTTATACCACATTTCTTATAAAAATGCTAATATTATTATAATGGCACAATTACTATTTATTGCAGACTAACCTAAAAAATCTCCCAAGTATTCATTAATACATTAATTATTTAATAAATCTGTCGTTACACAGAAGTTAATCAGATTTGACATGAGAGGTCACGTTTAGGTTAAAAAATACCAAGAAACAAAGGCTCTCTTCCTTTATTTTCCGATAAACACAATTACAAGCTCTTAATATCTGGTGATTACAGCATTAGCTAGTTATAGAACAGTATCTTACGTGATGGATCCTTTTTGGTGTCAATATTCTGAATATAGATTCTGAATGTAGATTAACGAATGACTAGTAAAAATATGCTTGGAAATTGTGTAACAATTAAGTAACTCCTGAATTTACATAGTCTATATGTATATATGGTATGGAAGAGAAATCATACTGCATTGAACTGGTTTATAATAAGAGTACAGTAGTCATTAATTATTTATGGTGATCTGTAATACAGGCTTTTCTAAAAAACCTACATCAGGCACCAGTCTCTCACAATGTTGGGTTTTATGTAGCAATATTGTTAACATTGTTGTTGTTAATTAATTAATTAATTTATATAATTTTTTTAATGCTGATGATTTTAGAAAAATATGGATTTCAAAAAGTAAACAAGCGTGGTCAATATCAAGTAGATTTATTTAGTTTATTAATTTTAGTCATTAATTATCACATTCGTTATAAACTGGTTACCCATTACATTACATAGTATATCATATAATTATTTTACATTACTTTTTAATAAGATTATAAGTATGTACACAACAATGCTTAATTCTTATTCATATTTTTGTCATTTTGCCATACAAGTACAAGTTTATATGGCAAATGTTTTTTAAATATTTTATTAGTTTTAGATTAGTAGCCTATGAAGTCCGTTTTTCTATAGGAGTGGTCGTTGTTCGAGGGTAGGCTTCAGTGTTTCTTGGATGACCTAGAACATAAATACATAATTAATTATTGTAAATTAAAATACCAGTACCACTATTAAGATACAAAGCTCATTCTAATAAGATCGTAATTGAATAACAAATATTCCAATTGCTTAAATTTTTAATTTTATTCTGGCTTGCATGGCAACTAAGATAGGATTGCATCAGCTAAGAAAAGTTTGTAATGAATATATTGCATTCGTATAAAAAACTACTCTAATAAATTTACTTGAATTTAGGAGAAAAACGCCGTTTTCTGACTTCATTGTTCTCGAAGGCGTTGGAAGAAGCGACCTGTAAAAAATAATCTTATTTAACCTGACTTAGATGTATATCGATGATATGTTAATTTATTCCACCTATCAAAAGCCTAAAATTAGACTTATGTAAGTACACCATGTTTGTTATGTTGTTATGACTTTTATTTCAACGTTTCTCCAGACAGAGATTTTCTCCTGTGTCGTGAGTAGGTATACAAACAGTCATTTTAACATAAACCAACGCCCAGACCCGGAATAACTACTTGTAGATCGTACAAATATTTTCTTCGTGCGAGGATCAAACCCGCATGCAACCCGTGACGCACAAGCCGATCACTAATCCGATTAAAACTTCAAATCTTCTCAAGCACTTCATCAAGAACATTTTTTCAAACCCCTCCAATTACATTTTATGATTTATTTCTTTGTGACTTCATTATCTTGCCGCTTTTTAGATGGTAGATATTATTGATCATGATTTAAAGGAATTACAGTAACAAAAATTATAAAATGATGATCCATTAACCTCAACAGCAGCTGGTTGAACGAGCTCCTCCTTGGGAGGTCCGTACTCCCTGAAGCCAGGAGGTCCGTACTCCAAGAATCCTTCAGGGGCTTGTTCCAAAGATCTAAAAACATTTGCTGTATTATTAACTACAAAATCTTATATATATACCATAGTCAAAATCTTATAGTTATACCACTGGAAACAAAGAATTTATTATTTGAAAAGTATATTTTTGTATTTATTTATTACTTACCCTGAAATCTCTTGTTTGATTTCAACAGCAGCTTCAAGAGCCTAAAAAAGAAAATGATGTTACTCTACAGGAAATTAGGAATTAATTCTTAAATGTAATTAGCAATAAAATGAATGCGATAACTTGAATTATTTACAAACTATATTATGACGTTTACTGTAAAATAGGGATATTCCTTATCGAGAAGTCAGTAACAGAACAAAATTTACTGAGAATATCATAGATCCAAATAAAAGTGCTTTAGTTGAGAAGCTGATACCATTCCTTTAACTTCTAAGCTAAACTGGCTTTTAAAAACGTTTTATCTATGTTTTAGACTAATTTTGTTTTATTTATATTGTGTAATACTTTACTAAGCCTTCTCACCTCAGCAGCCTTAACTTCCTTTTCTAAATTAACCAAAGCTTCAGCAATGTTGTTCACTCCCTCTGCCACTCTGTCAACAACAATTTCTTCCACAACAGCTGTAGGAATAATGATCTCTTCCTGAATGTTAGCAGTAGGTACCACAACTCCTTCTTCAATTGCTGCAGTAGGAACGACTATCTCTACAGCCTCAGAAACAACAGTTTCTATGAGGTCAGTGACAGCAGTTGGTGTGGCGACTTCTTCCTGTGTCACTCCATCTGTGGTTTGCTCAGCTTCAGAAGTCGGTTCAACGATCTCCGCTCTTACATCTATGATTGCTTCGAAAGTTGGTTGGATTTCAGTTAGAAGTTCAGTGGTTGGTTCTTCAGCTGAGATCTGAGCTAGTTGAGCCTCGGTTGCGGTTGATACCTCTTCTACTATAGCGGCAACCTGTTCTGTGGTTGCTGTAAATAACAATAGACCATTACATAGTTACATAGGTGAGGTTATATGGGAAAAGATTATTCCAAGTTTTACGTCAAGTCTTTACGATTTTTCATGAACTTTACTTTTTCTTCGGTTAATGCCAATCATACACCTTATGTGTAATGTAAATTAAAAAATACATATTAAATTACTGTGTACTACATTTCAACTTTGATTAAATTATTAGATAATGGCTCGATTGGATCCGTCCAAAGCTTTGACTTTAGTTACTTTAAATTGCACCCCCCTGTGAGTTACTGGGAGGCCAAGGCTCTATGGTTCAAACATACAAAGACCATATTGTAGACAGCTTTTCAATATATGTTTCCTTACTAAAAACCTAAGATATTTTGAAAATTATACCTTCAACACCAACAGCCTCTTGTGCAGCAGAAATCACATCCTGGCTAACTTTATCATCAACGAAGAAGGTCTGTTCCGTGGCCACATCAGGCAGGCCTTGGCTGGCGACTTGCACTACCTCATCAAGCTTCGGAGGTCCATACTCTCTGAGAGCATCAGAGCCGGAGGCTTCTGTTTCTTGGAACAGGTTTTCTTTGACAGGAGCATCAACTTTCTGAGGAACATCATTGATTTTAATAACAAAGTTTCTTTTAATTTTTATATCGAGATCTGTTACTGCGAATTTCGTCTATACTTCTGAAGAGGTGTACATTTGTACATCCATAGTTGATATGTCTTAGGTCGAGTCTGTTGACTTTAATCGCGTTGATATTGAGAATTACAGGTCAATACATAGAAAAACTCAATAACACATTTCGGATCCTGGAAAAACTTCCTGAGCTTAAAGTTCAGGAAGTTTTTCAACTTTGGTTTTAATTTTTAAAAGGATGAAAGTTTTGGCTTCATTGTTAACATGAAATATTTTTGATAGGATCCGCTGATTTATAATATTGAGCAATTCTTAAGAAAAAATGGTTTACAATTATTTTGACTGATTACTTACTGCTACTTCCGAAGGCAGATAGAAACTCGGACCCTGAGGCCTCCATCCACTTGGCAGGTAGGGTCCTGAACCCAACGCCGACACGGAACCGAAGACGAATACGACAGCAATGAGAACCTGAAAGAAAATAAAATAAACTTAAGCTCTGAGTAATAACTATAACATCAAGACAACCAACATCTCAGTCTGCGCGTGACATAATTGCTGTAAAGGATCCGAAACGTCTGGGTAAAATAATATCAATATACCGCGATAAAATCCGTTACAAATAGTTTTATTTCAATGCCTAATAGTCTATTATAAGCTAGTTAGTGATTTAAGATAACCATTATACATAGATTATAATAGTAGTCATAATAGATTTCGAACTGTACTAACTTAAGTATTATTAAATGATTAAGTCAGTTAAAACTAACTTTAACAATAATACAAGATATGAAAGCTAGCGAGAAGACAATTAATTTAAATCAAATAATTGGAACTTAATAACAATAAAAGCTTATAGTCACTTTAATTGAAAATCGTAATAATTAGATCGAAAGAAAGAAATAAAATCAGAAGAAGTTTTTTTACCTTCATGTTGAATGAGATCGAATGAACTGCTTCTTCGAATGATGCTCAAACCATTGAAGATCCCATTTTTATACTCAAAATAAGTCAAACAATGATCATTAGGCCTTGATTGACTTACGTCAATATTGGCTGAACGGATTTTGATTGATATCGAGTTGTGTAAGTTTTAATGTGAAATAATTGTTTGTTAGGATTAGATTTAGAAGGTCAAGATTGGTTTGTTTGTTTTAAATAAAGGATTATCTGAGTATGTTAAGGAAATAATATAGTTTTATTCGTTTACACGCGAGGGTCGGAGGTACATGTGCTGTACGTATAATTAATCGTAAGAAATGTATCATTACTATAATATTATAAATGTGTGAAAGTGTGTGTGATCGACTGTTATCTCTTCACGTTTAAACCGCTAAAAGGACGATCCAACAGTCCTTTTTAGGGTTTCGTACCCAAAGGGTAAAAACGGGACCCTATTACTAAGACTTCGCTGTCTGTCCGTCCGTCAGTCTGTCACCAGGCTGTATCTTAAGAACTGCGATAGCTAGACAGTTGAAATTTTCACAAATTATGTATTTCTTTTGCCGCTGCAACAACAAATACTCTAAGTCTTTCAAGACGTTATTGGTTCCTCAAACACAATTTCACCTCTATTAAGGATGATTTACTGAATGAAAACTATTCTATGTCCTTTGCTAGGACTCAAACTATCTCCCTCCCATCTTAATCATGTTTTTTATTTGTTTTTTCTTTAAATAAGAAGATTAACGATAAAGCAGATTGGATAGTAAATACGCTACCCAAATTACTAATCACTTAACAGACGAGAGCAGTCGCGAACAAAAAGCGAGTTCTTTATTTTTATTTCTGAAACATATCGCCTATTACCGAAATTATTATTATGTTAAGTAGTATCAGAATCGGTGTACTTTTGACGAACTGATTACTGATTAGCACATCAGTATTAAAGGCATCTGTGGTAAGGGTCTTCGAATCCTGGTAAAGGCAAATGTTTGTGTGTTGAGCATGGACATTTCAACTGAGTGTCTTTACAAAAAAAAAAATTGTGTGTTAACCACAAAAACAAGTGTTTGTGTTAATAAGCATCGTTGCTAAGTTTGGTATCGCTGTATGCCTGGATGTATTTATTTATTTACTTTTGTATAACATTGAACTGGCTTAATGTACCTGTGAAAGTAATTCGAAAGCACTTAGTACCTACTAGTTTAGACTTGGGAATAATTATTTATCATTATAACATAACATACCATCACGCCCGTCGTCCCCAAAGGGTAAGGCAGACAGGTACGAATAAGTAGGCCACATTTAAAAAAAAAAAAAAAACTACCTTTAAATGTATGGAACAACTTTTCTTCCCACTAGGAGCGGGGCGTTATAGCTACGCCACAATTTGTAACTTTTGTAGCTATTCAACGTTTTCACTTTATTATATCGTTTTTGTAATGTGTTCTCTGTTCCAAATAAATATTTTTTAATTTAATTTTTTTTAATTAAATAATTGTAATTTAATTTTACATTTCGGCCATATGTTTTAGGTCCTATGTAATATGGGCGGGCCTATTGCCACGAACCAAAAATTCAAACTATGAGCTGCTACTGTGAAGAAGAAACCCAATAACACTGTTTGACCTGGGAATGGAGCAAAATGTTATTTGTTTATTTCAATTATTTTGTTTATTGTACATTTCAATTGATATAAAAAAACGACTTCAAAACTAAAAAAGTAAAAATTACTTAATACAGTTTTAACTTCTTTTTAGTTTTAAAGGTATGAAGTCGGTGCCAAGCTAAATGTAAAGGTATAAACACTCATCGCGCGTGATTTTGAGCATGGTGGCTTCAAACCAGGCACCCGGCATCTACTTCATACCCTGAACGAGGTAACAAACATAAAAAAAATACAGTCGAATTAAGAACCTCTTCCTTTTTGAAGTCGGGTAAATATCATCATCTACGTCTCCTCCGATTTACAAGCAGGGATTAGGCTATAGGCCCTCACATTAGTGGTTGGCAGAATTCACACGGCATTGAGAATATCGCTCATGTACTTCACCAGTCAGTGGTGGGATCAAACTCGAGACCTTTCACATCATATTCCACAGGTTATCACAGCATCTAATATAAATATTTTAATTATAAAATTTTGCTCATGTACCTCATGTTATGGCGTTGCTTGAAAATTATCCTCTGCACGGAAATTAAATAATCTTATGAATTTACATTGTGAAAGTGTCTTTAAAAGATCTATTTACAGAAATAAACAATCTACCTATCTGAAATAATATACTTCTTTAGCGAGATAGATGTCGCTACAAGTCTATACTTCATATTGATAAAGAGGAAAGCTTTGATTTTTATTTGTATGTTTGTATTGAATAGGTTTCGAAACTACTGGACCGATCTGAATAATTGGTTGGTTTTTTAGAGGAGGTAGGGCATAGCGAGATTCCTTGCTCAAATTGAGCTGGACTGGGGAAGTACCTCCGCCTTACAGAATACCGCAGTGAATCAACAATAGTTGTCTTTCTGCGAGTGAGTAAGGTTACCAGGGCTCGTTGGGGAGTGACTATTCTGACAGCATGGGCATTCCATTTGCTGTCAGTTTAGTAATTCCCTATTTTAAGAAACCAAAACGGTTTCTGCAGGGGTGTGCAACGCATTTGCAAGCCTTCAGGTGTCGCTAATGTCCATGGGCGGCGGTGATTACTTACCATCAGGTGAGCCGCCTGCTCGTTTGGCCCCTTATCGCAATAAAAAATATTTAAAAAAATCTATTAGAATTCTACATTATCCATGATGAACATACGGTATATTTACAAAATAACAATTAGGGATTAAATACCTACCTATATTATGTAGATATAGGTATTTAATCCCTAATTGTTATTTTACCCTACGTGTTACGGCCTCGTTGGTCTAGTGGTCATACAGTGTGACTGCCAAGCAAGAGGTCTTGGGTTCGATTCCCAGGTCGAGCAAAGTGTTATTTTTCTATGAAATTCTCAGTAGCAGCTCGGAGTTTGGATTGGTGCCCGGTTAATGGCAATAGGCTCGCCCACTACTATTACGTGGGACGTAAGCCATACCGGCGAAACGTGGGTGTACAACTGTACATTAGTATACCTCTGCCTAACCTTTCGGGGACGACAGGCTTGATGGTATGTATATGTATGTACCTACCCGTGCAAAATCGGGGCGGCCCGCTAGTTTAAAATAAATAATTAAACTAGGATTATTCACAAGGCCGTTGACGTGTTAAATTCAATCCATATTCAATATTTATTCATTTTCCGCTCTGTCTATATTGTTGACAGTAAATATTATATAACATCTATTTGCTTTTGTTGGAAGGATCACTAAAGACTTATTTTACAAGGATTTGAATAACGATCATCCTTTGTCTTAAAACAGGGCTACTGTCTCATATGTCTAGTTGTCAACAATTATCATTGGTTCGATTCCTAGGTGTGGTAAGTGTTATTGGGTGTTAGGGTTCGTAGTTGAGAGAAGTAAAGTGACAGCTGTTAAGATGGCGTTGTGCATTTTTACACTTTTCCTAGATCGCGGTGTTAAGATTCTCCGCCATAACGACCTTCGCACATACATTAGTACTTAGTCATTCTTCCAAGAGATCTAGTACAGTTCATTCCTTGGAACACAAATACAGTTCGGTATCAAACTATGTATAAGGTGTTTTATTAAGTGCCCATGTAGTTAAGTTCATCCACCGACCTCGACCTAACATTGGGTGTTAGGGTGGTTTTTAACAGCCCAGAGTTTTGAGTTTGAATAGTCTTTACCTCTATTACATGGGACCAAAAACATATCTACGTATCGGGGTAATGTATGTGTACAATTGTACACCCCTGCCTAACTCTACGAATGTGAAAGGTTTGATTGTACGTTATGTTATTATACTTTGCCTCAAAACAGGTTTTTCAAAATATTCTTTAAAGATAATTCCGGTTTTCCCAATAATCATTAATTACAGACCTGATGGTCTTTTAATCGCTGGAAATCGTCTGTTTTATGGTTCCAATAAAGGAATATAAATATTCCTGGACATTATGGCACACAGCGCCGTCTAGTTCCGTGCTAAGCAACGAGGCTTGTGTTACGGATACTAGCTGGTTGATATACTACATATATACTTTTTTTTTGCAAATACATACATATTATAGATAGATACATCCATGACTCGGATACAAATGTTCATGCTCATCACACAAACATTTGTCCCTACCGGGATTCGAACCCAGGACCCATAGCACAGAAGGCAGTGTTAACTACCGCTGGACTAACTGGGTCGTCAATTAAATATTTAAATAACGATACACAACATTACCATATACCACATACTTTATTACCACATACTTTATTAGATTATAAACATGCAACAATTCTGAAAACCTCATTGAAGCTTTTTAAAATTCAAAATAAGAATAATAAACAATTTTTTTTTACATTTTCAATGTTCGTCAAAAAAAGAAGTTAAAATCATCAATGCCAATATACATACATAGGTACTTATCACATAAAAAATACAAAATAAATACAATCCAAAAATAGGATTATGTTTATAATGAGGCGGCCATTTTTGAGTCAGTAGCCGTTGGAGCGCGCGTTGCCGTTGCCATGGTTACCGTGGCTTGGATAGCCGTTGTCATGGTTACCGTGATTAGAGTAGCCGTTGTCGCTTTGGCCGCTGTAGCCTTGATTGCCGCTGCGGACATTGTTGGCGTTGCTGTCATAGCCTGAACGGGCGAGGTCCTCTGAATCCTCGTAAGAGATTTGGGGCTTGAATCCGCGCTCGTCGGCTTCATAGCTCACGGTCTGAAAGTAAAACATATAAGATATTAGATAAATAGAGTATTTTTTATTGTGAACCAAAGAGACAACAATGTGGAACATACAGAGAGAAATAAAGTACAATTGGCGGTCTTATCACTAAAAGCAACTTCTTCCAGACAATCATTAGATTGAAAAAAATTGAGAGAAGGGAAAAACGAGTAGTTATTGGTATAGATATTGGTTTCTTTCATAATACTTTAAGAAAGGTGGATTATTCGATTCTTTCATTAAGTGTGTAGCGTTATGATGACTTAGGTTTACATTAATTTTTCCGTTAGCAATCAAATATCGCCATTAAAAACACTTTTCATAATGTATTATTAACAATTCTTTTGAAGACCATTTTATATGTCATTTCACCATCACAAGTCACCATTTACAACCGTATTTCCATATCGGTAAATGTTAAATCACCTGTTTCCTGCCATCAGGCAACACCACATGGTATTCTCCCTGAGCTCGTTCCTCCTGTCTCTCCTCATGGTGTCCGAAGTCGGTACCTTCTTGGTAATCGTTCACCATATACCCGAAGTTGTAGTTAGCTGGTTCCTGTAGAGATAAATAAAGGTAAAAAAAGTACTTAAGTCCTTAAAGGAGAAGGAAGAGATAATTTGACAACATCTTTAGACCAAAAATTTCTTTCAGTCTTGTGCTCTTTGTTGGTAAAAGGTAAGTCCGTATGTCACAGTTTTTTACACTAAATGTAAAGATTTAACGTGCACTAGTAGTTAATAAAATCAAGAATTGTTTTGATAAGTAACTTAACACTTAACATACCTTCAATTGAACACTAATACATAGATATTAGTGTTTAATTAAAGGTTTTTATGATTTACTCACTGAAAAATAGTTTGATTCATAGCTATTTGTATACCTTTTTGCATAAATATCGTTCATTGTAACTTAGAAGAAATTATAATCAATGTAAATGACAAATTCTACTTACAGCATTGATTTCCTCAAGCGCATTTCTAGCGAAAGCTGCAGCGTTGTGGTCATAGCCTGATGGCTCCTCGCCAAGACGTCCGTGAGCACCAGAGCCATGTTCTTGAGGAGCGGATCTAAGGACCAAAGATTTTTCATTACCATACCAGCTAAAGGACAATCACTGCTGAACAATAGATTCAATATAGAATCAATGTTCAATAAACTTCAACAGGTTCATTTTGTTAGAGACAGTCTTCTGGTGCGTGGTCTCCTTCTATAAAACCTTTCAACGGTCGTCAGTTCTGATGTAATGTAAGTAACATTTACTTCTCCCGCTTACCTTCCGAAAGGACTTCCTTGAGCCCCATGAGCGCTATGTCCACCATGAGAACCTTGACTGCCGTGGCCCTGAGGACCAACTATTCCTCGTGCCGCAACTATCTGAGGTGCGAAGTTTTGATTTGAGGGACCTTGAGGGTAACCAGGCCCGCGGCTTGATGATGGAGGAGGCAGGTAGCTGGAATGAGATTAATGAAGAATTCAATACAGTTCGGAGATGCCTACTTTGTTACAGAGAAGATGGACGGATGAGTCCGATGATGAATGGATGAGAGTATAGTTATCAAAAATTGAAAAATTTAAGTAATAAATATGTCCGTATAATAAGACACAGCGCCATAGAATTTCTATCTCAGAATGACAATATTGCAGGAAATTATGACAAAGTGCCATCTAGTTCCATGATAAGCAGCTTGTGTTACAGATACTAGAAGGTTGATATACTACATATAAGTACTATACGTTTTTTTTTTGTAAATACACATTTATTACACATATATACGTCCATGACTCGGATACAAATGCTCATGCTCATCACACATACATTTGACCCTACCGGGACTCGAACCCAGGACCCGTAGCACAGAAAGCAACGTTAACTACCGCTGGACTAATCAGGTCGTCATACAATATTTCTTATGATTTTATTTCTTAAGCATGTATAAATAAAAAATTAAACAGAACTTGAAATCAAACTGATTAAATAAAAAAAAACGCCTGTTTTGAAATTATAATATTAATTATAATTTCAAATCAATTAATTAATTAATTATAATAATTTTGCCGGTGTGTATAGTTCCGACCTAAGCAACGAAACTTGTTTTACAGATAAAAAACCTTAGGATTATTTTGTAACATTAACTTAATCTCAATATTGAGTCAAGCTTTATTCCAATATTTTTGGTCTTTATTTACATACAGGCTTGTAACATTTTATAAAGCAGAATCTTACGAAAGAATGTAGTGAATTTATTAGGGATAGTCACCTGTTTGAAGGAGGTGGCTCGGCACAGGCGAATGCCACAAGGAATACTGCAGCTGCGATAGTCTGGAAAACAATAATATTACAATTAGGTGTTTTTAAGTGTATTTTGCAATGTAGTAGATTTAATAATTGCTATAAGCATAAATAAGACCCGAAGGCGATATAGTTAAGTTTAAATAACTTCTCTAAAGACCAGGAATTAGCAAACTTTTTTTAAAGTAAGTTTAATTTAAACGCCATAAATGTTTTTATAAATACAATGTTAATTATGATTAGATTTACTGATTTTCTTTTCTTCGAAATATTGTATTGTAATGAACCTAGTCTTGTTATTAAAAATTGGTCTTAGCTACACATGTTATCAGAAAAGGACCAAATGTTGTTTTTCTACTTTTTTAAATATTGTTAAGAAAGTATGGATAACAATAATACCTTCATTTTGTTGCTGTTTTATTTTATTGTTTACTAAACAAAACTTATTTAGAAACTGTGTCTAAGAAAGGATCACGTTGAAATGATACTGTCGCCATCTTGTGTGAAGCTTTTATACGGCGCGTCTTCTAAAGGTTTGGGGATGAAAAATTGACGGTCGTTAGCGACATAAAAGATGAGCTTTCAAGGTGTACCGAGATTTGGCACAGAAGATGGCGTGGAGTATACATGGTTTTGATTTTATTTTTTGTTCATTCGTTTTTTTTCTAATTTATGTTTGTTTTCGATGTTGTGATTTTTTCTTTATTTCAAATAAGTTTTGTTGGGTAGGATATATTAATATTAGGTTATTTATGATCAAGTTGTGGCTTAATTTAGTTATGTCATGTGATGTATAATTCTGCATATCTAGTTATTCAATTACTTTGCTATTTCCCTCAGTTGTTTATAAAAGCATTTTTAACATTTTAATAAGCATATATACCTAACCTTATTTTAAAAAGCATGAATATTTTAGATATTATATTTATTACTTACAAAATATAGGTATAATATGTATAAAAAGTATATAAACTAATTAAAACGAGTTTCTCAATGAAATTTCTTCTACTTATTTTTATGTATGTTTTATACATTCGATGTTTGCCTATAAGTGCTTATCGAATTAGTTTTTAAGCCCAGGAAATTGTAATAACTGTTGACAATTCAAAATAATTCAACCAAATAAATAAACATACATCATTTCTTGTTACATTCAGAAATATTTTACAGCTAACGCCTCTCCACGACTTTTTTAACCTACCAATATGTCACTCAAGGATGTACCCACGACATACAGACTTCCTAATACTACGCACTTGCATTATTTGCAACTTGACCTTACTTGAGATTAACGAGGTGTAGTAATTAGTTATGATCTTAGGGTTTTATGTACCTAAGGACCAAATTTAGTTATAACAAATATGGTATAAAATATTTGTATAAATACTATACTATACGTATACCAGATATTGTAATGTATACCCGCAGTAGGCTAGCGTGGTCGACTATAGCCTAATCCCTCTCAAATGAGAGGAGACCCGTGCCCAGCAATGGGACAGAAATGTCTCGGGTTCTATTTCGGTGAAAGAAAATATTGAAACTTGCATGCCTAAGATATTTACTTGATGATATGTAAAGACTGCCAAGCCGTACAAGGCTGTAGATAAAAGCCAAATTTCTCCCAAGTGAGAGAGGAAATTATGGGAAATGGGTTGAGGATGATGAATCTTCAATATTTTTATGATTTCGGTCAACTACATACGAATGTAGAGATACGCATTTATACATACGATTTTAGTAGACCAATAAGTACTTTTATATCCGGTGACGACATAAGCACGTAGTTGACATAAATAATTCAAAATTCAAATTTTTTCAAGGTTCTCAATGACCCTTACCCAGGATTCTAATTTCTAAGGTGTGCTACAAAAATTTTTTTTTGTAGAAACTTACCTTATTTTATTTTGATCGACCCGGGATTCGAACCTAGTACTTGGCTCACAATAGTCGCGTTCGGTTATACTAGAGCAATGAGAGATTCTTTTAAATGTATCTTGGTAAAAATTGTAGGGTTAAAGTGTTCACGTAGATGATGTCAGAAAGGGAAAAGTCTCCACAGTGGTTTATAGGAAAACGTTGATTAGATAAATTCGAGAGGTCGGGCATAACCAAATTCCACGCTGAAATTGAGTTGCCCTACTAGAGAAGTACCTCCGCCTTACCGAAAACCGCAGTGCAACAACAATTTAGCTGTGTTTCAGTGAGTTAGTAAGGTTACCAGAGCTCGTTGGGGAGTGACTATTCTGACACCATGGAAATTCAGTTTGCTGTCAGTTCAGTAATTCCCTTATTTTAAGAAACTTAAACGGTTGGTACATGGTCGGCAACGCGCAAGAGACCTCCGGTGTTCGTACTGCAGAAAAGAGCAATAAGAGCCATTTATAACCTAAGTAGTCGTGATTCACTCAGGGAACTCTTTAAAGAAATAAATATTATGACAGTGCCCTGTCAGTATATCTTTGAAAATATGATGTACGTTAGGAAAAATATATCACATCATACTAAAAGATGTGAACTGCATAATTATAATACTAGAAATAAGTCAAAATTAATGCAGCCACAGCTTCGTCTCGCTAATGTCCATACCTCTTTTGTATATCCCACAAGGTGTTAGTTTTAGGTTTTATAAGTGTTAGTGTGTAAGTGTTAGGTTTTATAATAAAATTCCGGAAATAATTTTGAACCTCCCGGAAAATAAATTTAAATCTATCGTTAAGTCTACTCTATGCAAGAAAGCATATTACAAATTAGAAGATTATCTTGTAGATAAAAAAGTTTGGCAGAATGCTAGTCCAGCTCCACAGGTTTACTAGCCTCATGATTATTATTATTATTTTTATTTATTGGTCTGACTTCTTTTGTTTTACATAAAGACAAAGATATATTTATAATTTTTTACAATTTGACATGCTCAGTTATACAATTTGACATGTTTAGTTATACACTTACAAATTGACATACTAATTACTTATTAATTTAATATGATTTATTTACGCAATAGTTACTGAGTTAGTTAAATAGCTTGTAAAATATGAGACTGATGTTGGCTTTGATGTTGTTTTTTTTATATATAATGGAAAATGCCTACCGGTTGCCGGGCAGTCTGGGCTTGTCATGCTCACTCAAATGTCCTGCTGGTGGTGGCGTTGTGTGTCGGGTCTTTTTATTCCCTACAACATGGTTGAGTAGACAGACGCCGATACACACGTCATGCTCGTGAACGGGTGCTATCAGTTGGGACTGGTCGGCTCATACATGTTATGGCAACCTAAATTGGTTTTAGTTATTTCTATTACTTTCATAAATCATACGTTTCACATCGAACTGCACCAGTCTCATATTGATATTACATGACATACATACATCTTTGTAAAACAAAACCAACAATTTTGTATTTAATTTAAAAAGAGTATCTATGGAGTTTCTTGCCGGTTCTTCTCCATAAGACCTACCTTTTGGAACCGTGCAACTAAATTCAATTAAATATGACAATTCAAAAGCACCTGTATTGGTCTAATTGAAATAAATGATTTGATTTGGTGTTGCAGTTGTCTATAGGCTGCTTAAACCGTAAGCTTGTTTGACACCCTTGTGGTATAAAAAAACACAATTCCATTACAAATAAGGGTCTTAAGAACATATCTAAGTATAAAAAACAATTTTATGTAAACAAAAGATTTGCTTGCAGGTAGTGAGGATAGTCTGGATGAGGAAAGCGAACGACAGCATAGTTGTGAGATTTGGGAGTGACCTATGTCCAGCAGTGGTCTGCAATAGTCTGAGTTGATTCATTGAATCGATACGAAATCGGCTTGAGTATGAGCTACGTATTAAGAGTAATTGAATAAGTTACTACTACCTCAAAAAATCCATCATCATCAATCCATTATTGTCCCACTGCTGGGCAAGGGTCTCCTCTTATTTTGAGAGGGATTAGGCTATAGTTCACCATGCTAGCCTACTGCGGGTTGGCAACCACACATCATTATCACATCAACCGTTAGACTTCACATGCCATCGCGAAAATCTCTCAAGCATGCAGGTTTGCTCACGATGTTTTCCTTCACCGTTGGAGCCTGTGATAAATACGCACATAACTTTATACGTGCCCGGGTTTGGACTCAAAACCACATCTCAAAAGATCATCATCATCATCCATCATCATCTCATCTAAGTGGACATCTCAGTCCACAGGTCAGACCACTAGGCTACCACAGTTCGATTAAGAGTAACTGAATAAGCTGATTCAATTACTTACAGATATATATGGATTTTTAGAGGTAGAAGTAGCTACTACTGTCTCTAAAAATCTATATGTCTTATCTATTATCATCCTTAACATACCACCTCCCCATTATCTCTAAAGCGTTAAACATAAGGTGCAACAATAAACACACACAGTTTACTGTTATGTTCCTCTCAAAATGAGAGGAGACCCGAGCCCAGCAGCGTGACATTAATGGGTTGATGATTATGATGATGATTATTTAGTAAAGTTTATTTTAGTAAAAATGTGCCTAGTATTTTGTATGCATGTTCAATTATTATAATTGGTCTAAGTGTACCGTTTGAATTATAAATATGAGGATGAACCTGTCGTCCCCAAAGGGTTAGGAAGAGGTGTACTCATGTACACCCACATTTCACCGGTAAAGTTTAGGTCCCATGTTAGAGAGAGCGACCCTATTGCCATCAACTGGGAATTAATTCAAACTCCGAGATGCTACTGAGAATTTCACAGAAAAACCCAATAACACCTATCGACCTGGGTATCGAACTTTAGACTTCTTGCTCAGTAGTCACACTTACGACCAACATAGTTATTTGTAAGTTACCGGTTAAGAACCTAAAACCCTAATCTAAAAATCGAAATGTCTCGGTCAGTCAAACCAAGAACGTTCATTCAAAAAGACAAATCAAGTAGTTCCCTTTTCTTTTTAAAATAATAACAAAATACCATAATAAAACCCATGAAAATAAATTTATTTTATAAACAATAGTCTCAGTAGTGTCGTAGCATTATGCTGAGATAGGGGCCTTTTTGGTCTCGTACAGGCTTTTAACTTTTATTTTCTTATGTGTGTTCACCTGTGCGAGTCACGAATAAATATTTTTTCTTTCTTTCTTCTTATAATAATATCTTTATGTATGTAGTTAATAAGGCATTTCAACAAAAAAATAATGTCCGCGTTTCTTTGAAGTGTTGTTGTAAAAAAATCCAAACAAACGTTTTATGAACTGTTTTGCTAATGTGCCAGTAAACGGACCAAATTAATGTAGTAACACCCTTTTTTAGAGTATACAAGACAACAAGTTCGTTTTCATTGAAATTTTTTTTTGGTCCTTTGAGTCGGATGACTTATAAGAATAGAATAGAATTTATTTCCAAGAATATGGTATTTTATATGCTCTTGAGTACATTAAAATTAAAAATAAGCTATCTTGGACTTTTTTTTGTTACAAGAAGATCCTATAAATCCTGAGAACTTATTTATTATTTATTTTAGTGCACAGTGCTGGTTGGTAGGTTTTACATGCTTTTGAGAAAATTCCAAATTGTCTCACAATATTTTTCAAGGTAAATGATGAGTTGGTGACAAATTACGCAAATTTTACAAAAAAATATATCTTTATTTTGCATCTTGCACTAAATCACTACATCACAAGCATCTTACAAACTATGAGGTACATTTTTTACATAATGTATATACGTATATTTTTTTACATTTTTTTTACATTTGCTAGAAATTATAATAAATAATTGAGTATTTTACACACGTCTATCCATTTTCATAGCCATTTTGGGAATATGATATTGTTATTATTCAAATTGACAAAATGAGAAGTAATAATTGTTCTAGACAGTTACACAAGAGGTAAAACAGAATGTTCTAAAAATGTTGCCAAAACATAACATTGAAAAATTCATATTCTTATTCAAATTCGTACTCACGGTGCTCTACCAAGAAGATTATTAAATATTCTAAAGGACCAATTCGATTTTGCGAACATTAGGAATGTTTTTTCCTTCGCAAAGACGAGTCGATGAGATAAAGTCAGTCTACCTCTTCTTCTTCCCTCATCTCTTAAACATCAAACTATGATAGGTATAACTGCAATTTTGTTTTTTATTATCATTAACCAGTATCTACTACGTATCGTACGGTCATGTTTTTTTAATTTTTTGTATTAGATAAGATGAAAGCCGCAACTCTTCAAATAATCACTGCAGTTATCAGGCCAAAGAGCTATTAAAGATAGAAGCATTCTTCTAAAATTACTTCTCATTTTGCCATTGCAAATTCATTGTTATTTCATTCTTAGTAAGGTCCATCACCAGATCGGGCCAGGTCAGCCGCGTTGTCATCGTAACCACCGGAGCGACCCAAATCTGCAGGTTCCACTGAGATCCTCGGCTTGAAACCACGCTCGTCGGCTTCGTATTCAACAGTCTGGAAATTAATTAATTACTTTATTGTGTGTATTAGGCAACCAAGATTAGTGGTAACATAGTGGTGTGACCAGTGAACTCAAAGTGTGTGTTAAGACCAGTGAGGTCAAAACCTATTGAAAATGGTATTTTTGTCGCATGCTCAAACGGTTAAGTAAAACATCGCAAGGAAACCTGCATGCTTGAGAGATTTTCTCGATGGCGTGTGAAGTCTGCCAACCCGCAGTATCCTAGCGTAGTAGACTCTATAATCCCTCTCAAATGAGAGGAGACCCGTGCCCAGTTTATTCGTTGGTTTACAGGTTCATTTGTTCAAAAGTTCATTGCGGACGAACAATGTGATGACCTGATTGGCGCTTAGGCTGAGCAACCGGCTTGTGCGGCACGGTTTGCGGGTTCGATCCCCGCACGGAGCAAAAATTTGTACGTTCTACAGGTACTTGTTCCGGGTCTGGGCGTTTGTGTATGTGAAAATTTGTGTTTGTAAACGCACCCACGACACAGGAGAAAATCCTAGTGTGGGGCAACGTTTTTTAAAAAACAAAAAAACAAACAACAAACAAACAAACAAATGTGACACTAAATGTTTATACATGTATAATAGATAATATATGTCACTCTATCTATGCGTACCTGCTTGGTTCCATCAGGTAATACAACGAAGTACGAGCCTTCAGCTCTGTTCTCCTGTCTCGTTTCCGTATGTCCGAAGTCGCTACCAGATTCGTAGTCGTTCACTTTGTAAGCAAAGTCGTAGTTAGCTGGCTCCTGAAAATAGGGTACATGAAAGTTCCGTTATTTTATTGCTGTTTAAGGTCAGAATTCAGAATGGCCTTTGAAGGTTATATTTTGTTAGAGTCAAGGTGTTGTCAATAGATTAATAATATAATAATATAGCTATAGAATATGTTGCGCCCCTTCTACCAAAAAAAAACTCAAAGAAGCGGTAAAAAAGCAGCGTTTTTGGCGGCTGTTTTTATTACTTATGCTTAAAAGTAGCAATTTTTGGCTCTTTGAATAATTAATATATTTCTCACTTTGAATTTGTGTCGGTATCAGTTAAATAATAATAGTTCTTAATTGGGTATTCTCACGGTTCAAAGTATTCTAAATATGATCTAATGAGACGGATCACGAATGGATCTTTATGACCATCAACAGAACGATAGAGCAGAAGTTGTTGAATTACCATACAGTTTTACAGACCTGGTTGAGCAACTCATTGAGAGAGTCCCTGGCGTAGGAGTATCCTTGGCTGTTGAGGCTGCTGTACTGGTCGGGTACGCCGTACTCGTCTGAGATCATGGAATCGCGGGCTAATGGAGCTCCATAGGTGTCTGATGGAGAGGACCTGAAAACAGATAAATCAGTACTTTATGTTCATGTTATTTTGCGTTTATTAAGTGTTGAATCAAGAGGGTCATACTTCTATTTTTCGTACTGGCAATAAAAGCCATCGCAATATTTTGAAATGTTTCCTATTTCTTCTTAAAGAATTTATTACTCAACGTTAATTGCACCAACATCAAGAATACAGAATAATCGAAGGACCAATGATAAAATTAAATTCACGAACCTGGCATTATCAGCAGAATAAGACGAAGCAATAGCACTGGTCTTCTGATCGGCAGAGCGGCTCGAAGGCACGCCATACTCTTGGGACAAACCCCTCGCATTCGGCGCTCCATAAGTGTCCGACAAATCACGCTGGGCTGGCCCGCCATACGTCTGCGACAGAGCCTTGGTGTCTTGGGAATAAGAGCCAGAATTCCTTGCACTGGGAGCAGCGTGGCTGGGTTTTGAGGAAGAACGGGAACCGAATGAAGAACGAGCTTCTGATTGAGGCTTGAAGGAACGGGCTGAAGTGCTGGCGAAGGACTTGGCAGTGTTTTTAGGAGCAGTAAAGCTTTTGGCATCAGCATTCCTCGTTGAAGGCACACCGTACTCTTGTGATAGAGAGTTCGGCGCAAATGGGGAGTTGCGAGAAGTTGGTGGTCCATATTTCTGAGAAGGTGTTCGCGCGCCAAAGCTTCTTTGGGATGGTACTCCATATTCTTCTGAGGGGGCGGAGCGAAATTCCGGTGTACCGTACTGGGTGGATGGAGTTCTTGCTGCAACATCAGATCTTGCTGAAGGTGCGCCGTATTCTTGGGATAAACCACTTCTGCCAATTGCTGGGACACCGTATTCTTGCGACAGATCGCTTCTACTGGCGGCTGGGGCACCATACTCCTGGGATAAACTGCTCCTACCAGCAGCTGGGACACCGTACTCTTGGGATAGACTGTTTCTACCAGCAGCTGGCGCTCCATATTCCTGGGACAAACCGCTCCTGCTAACGGCTGGTGCCCCATATTGCTGAGAAGGATCACTCCGGGTATTAGGAGCTCCGTACTCAGCTGAAGGTACACTCCGAGCATTAGGGAGTCCGTACTCAGTCGAAAGGCTGCGAGAAGACGAAAACTGGCTTCTAGAACTTGGAACACCATATTCTTGAGAAGGTCCACTGCGTTGGTTCGGGGCTCCGTAACTTTGAGAGGGGCCAGACCTTTGAGATGGGTGGGCAGTCCTTGCGTTGGGTGGTCCGTATTCAGTCGAGAGAGCATTGCGAGATGCTCCAAAGGATCTGGCAGCGGGGGGTCCGTATTCTTGGGAGAGAGATCTTTGGAAGTCCTGGCTGTGGTCGTGATCACGATCATGATCATGTTGGTGGCTGGAGCGCGCTGATGCGTAACCGTCACTGGAATTATAGAGTTTGGTTAGTTATTTGAGTATCTAGTATTTTAGAAATTTATTTTGTTTGAAATGGAATTTCGCAGAGAAAAGGTTTGATTTTTAAAAGCAAGTGAGGGGAAGAGTTTTGCCGCAGGCGGCGGTACATGTTCCAACTTAAAGCCTTACCAATAACCGAATGAGTTTTGATCAATTAATTTGATCTTTCTGACATAGAATTACATTGTTAGAGGTGAATAATTAAAATAAATTAGTTTTGGCGAATAATAATACATTTATGGATAGGCCATTGCTCAAATAAACGGAGTGGATGTGTGTCAAAAACTGCTTAACAGATTTGGATGGAAGATCGCAGATTTTAGTACATGAATTGATACAAAGGCTACTTTTTATCTATGACCAATTGACCATGCGGGCAAAGCCGTGGGGGTGGATGCTACTTCTTAATAAACAATGTATATTCCAAGATAGTTTCTAAAAAGGTTTTAAAGGAAAATATCATCATGTTTGATGTTTTTCTATAATTATGTTAGTGTTCATTCATTACCCAACAGGAGGTTCGGCCGCAACTAGCGACGCAAGACATAATAATGGAATAAACACCTGAAAACAAAAACCGTTATTAATCACAATGAATTGTTTTGTTCAAGATATAATTTTATTGGCCTTCTTCTTTCATATAATTACTCTGTGTATAATATTAAAAAATATAAGTAGCTGTAAGTTTTCCTAAAAGTGTAAAATAAAATAATATGAGTACTTATAGCAATTGGGATTTGTAAACGTACGTAATATTAATATTAAATTATCTCAAAACTTTAATTTGACAATTAAAGTTTTGAGATAATTTTAATCAATCGAAGGAAAGGTCAATGGACGGAAACAAACCAGCAAGAGTTCCTAGATTCGATTCCCTGGTTGAGCAAAGTATTTTCTTTTTATATGTATTATTTTATGAAATTCTCAGTAGCAGCTCGGAGTTTGAATTAGTGCCTCGGCCTCGGCCTTAAAACATGGAGTCTAAAACATTACAGCGGATTGTGGGTGCCGCTTTGCTTTGTAAGTATGTATGTAAAGATAAAATATAATAATAAAGACAAACAATATAACTAAATCTTACCTTCATATTCCTATTTGTGGATTGAGACCAAAAGCAAATGAAGATCTGAAACAAAACAATTATTATATTTATGAAAAAATATATGCTTTAGAAAATCGTTAAATACCTACTAGGTAATAGCGTAGTTAAATTATTTTAATAGATTTTATTCGTGTGTTTATAAAACACACTAAATTAAAATAAATTATAAATAATGTAAGATTATAATAAAACAACAATCAATCGATAAAATTTAGTCGATGATGTGATTTAAAATCGAATAATATAGTTCTTGATTTAAATTTTATATCTTTACAGGTTGATTAGTAAAGAGGTTTTAATCTTTTTATAAAATTGATTCGAAAAAGTTTTTAATGTTTTGTACCCTTAATTCCACCTACCCTTTATAAAAGATCGAGATGTTAAGACTCGAATTGTGTTGAACTTCGAATGGTTACATTTTAAACTCTCCAACTATTTATACTAAATAATCTTAACAAAGCTATCCAATACACAAACATACTTATACACCTAGAACTACTTCTTGTTGATCGATTTTACGACTTATATCTTTGTGATACGGGCGTTGTGTGGTTTTACGATGTGCCTTGATATCTTGGTGTATCGTTACATTGTATACTGATGGCACGCGTGTAACTATACTTAAGGATTCAAATGTGTAACATTGTCAATATATCTTCACGCTGCACTTTAAATCGGAGATTAGAAATGGTCTGTACGTACTTCCTAACTAATTAAAAGTAAAACAAAATGGCGGTTATGTAATGTGGTTGCTTTATATATTCAATTTTATTTCTATTAACTGTTGGGAATACCTGTACCGACAGTTAAACTGTGCTCCTTTGAAGTTATGCTGTAGAAACCTGAAAAAAAAACATGGACGCCTGGGAGTGAATGAGATAGCACGAGGATTGCGAATAACGCTGAAGGGATATTTAGAAGAAGGGTTTGTTGGAACGAACTTATTATTATCCCAGTGCTGGATACGGCTGGGTCGCCTCTCGTATAGTCTAATCCCTCTAAGATGAGAGGAGACCCGTGCCCAGCAGTGGGAAAATAGTGTTTGGTTGGTAGTGGTTTGTTGGTACTGGTTTGATGTTGATGAATAGGAGGCTGCGGTAACGGTAACGTCAAGCAAAATGTTTTTACCTTTTCTGCGAAATTCCCAATAGCACCTCGGAGTTTGCATTCTACCCTGGTTAATGGCAATAGGCTCGCCACGCACTATGGACTTTGAAATATTCTGTTGAAGTGAGGGTGTACGTTAATACACCTCTGCTTGTTCCTTCAGAGATAAATGCGTGACGATGTATGACTTAGGTACATACTGTATATTAAGTTTTACCCAACGTTAATGTAACCAAAAGCCCCATACATTTTATTCGCTTTCGTAACATAAAATTGGTTCAGCGTCTATGGCGTACATATTGGAACGTTTGTGACTTTTATGACATATGATATTATGTCGTGAGAAATATAAATTAGGTTTGATATTAGGTCAAATATCGTGTAGCAATGTATCGCTAAAGCTAGAGTCCTATGCAGCTAGGTGTACGCATATTTATAAGGTACTAGCTTTTCCCGCAACTTCGTTTGCGTAAAATTTGTTGTTTGTGACGTTGGACGTACCTGTGTGTGCGTGCGTGTCTGTCTGTAGCATCGACGACCCGTTTAGCTCAGCGGTAGTTAACGCTGCCTGCTGTGCTATGCTGCCGTGTTAACAAAAAAGGGCACAACTAACATTTTTATCGAAATTGAGTTATACACATATTCGGAATCAGGAAAAAAAGGCCTATCTGCTCAATTTTTTGTGTATTTCTAGCAATAAAACAAACAAAGATAGCTGAAGCTTAAAGGGCACAACTGCACCATTTTTTAAGATTTTGTATAGAAAAAGGTCACAACGTGATATCATTCTTCTACTTCAAATTTATGTTTTTAAAATATTTAATAGAAAAGGCATAATTGGCGCATGCCAAATATGAAGGGCTTATGTGGCAATTGTGCAATTTTTTGTATACCGAAACCTTAGCAAGAAATCTAGAAGCAAAGTCACAACTGGCAGTTGTGTCTTTTCTATTTACCCTACGCTTTAAATTTTATACATAAAAATAGGCACACTGGCGGTTATGCCTTTACTATTTAACATTTCTAAAGAGGGATGAAGTGCGGTGAGCGAGATACGCGAGAGATTACGCCAGTTGTGCCTAACGTGTCAATACGAGTCCACGCATCATTTAAAATTTAGTATTTTTGTTTTACCAGAGATAGTTTTTTTAATTTTGTTAAAATATTTTAGAAGATACTTTTTTTCAAAGAAATTTGATACTTAGTGCCATTACTAGTAATAAGAAGTTGATTCTAGTTTATGATTGTGATAAAAATAAACTGCGTTAAAAAAAACCGACTTCAAAACTAAAAAGATAAAA
The DNA here is from genome assembly GCA_905163465.1 of Craniophora ligustri. Lineage (NCBI taxonomy): Eukaryota > Metazoa > Arthropoda > Insecta > Lepidoptera > Noctuidae > Craniophora > Craniophora ligustri. The sequence continues at coordinate 2,536,343 of LR990981.1, forward strand.
ATAACTTAATACCGTTTAAACTTCTTTTTAGTTTTAAAGATATGAAGACAAGACAGGGGAACAGGCGTGATAGTATGTAAGAGGTTGAACAAGAAACGCGTCATCTACGTAGAAAATTTGTGGGTTGCTCTCGATTTCCCCAAGATCCACTAATCAGATCCTCACCATTTTTTTATGGGACCACACGAGAAGCATCAGCTTTCATATAAAAAAGAATTTTCAAAATCGGTTCACCGAATCTACAGTTATGAGGTAAAAGGTTGAACAATAAACGCGTCATCTACGTAGAAATTTTGAGGGTTTCTCTCGATTTCCCAAGGATCCACTCATCAGATCCTCAAAATTTTTTTATGGGACCACACGGGAAGCATTAGCTTTCATATAAAAAAAGAATTTTCAAAATCGGTTCACACAATCCACAGTTATGAGGTAACAAACATAAAAAAGAAAAACAAAATACAGTCGAATTGATAACCTCCTCGTTTTGGAAGTGGTTAAAAACTACATAGTATCAACTACTATGTAGTTTTTAACCACTACATTATATATACTATGTAGTTTTTAACCACTACATTATATATACTATTTGTTATAATAATTATTAATGTTTCTGAAAACTAGGTTCGTTTTCTTTATTTTGATAAATATTGTTTATATTTCTTACTTGATTTGGTTGTGTTACTTGATTTTTTATGGAAAATTATTTTGTGCTAAGACGCATTTCTAGTAATAAAAATTATAGTCGGGATGGGCAATTTTGTAGCTCAATTTTAATTCGAGATTTTGATTAAAATGTTAATTACTTAGTTAATTATTATAGTTTCTAATTATGATTGAAGGTTCCTACTTTAATAATATGATATATATTTTGTTAACTTTTTGAAATAAACGTCTGATTTTCTTGTAACTACTTTATTTTATTCATTAAGAAGTTACCTCTACTTCCCTACTTAATATTATAAATGCGAAAGTATCTCTGTCTGTCTGTCTTTCTGTTACGTATTTATTCACGTCTAAGCCACTGACCAGATTCTAATGAATTTTTAATGAACCTCAGGCTCTAGACTATCTGTGTAGTGTAGAGCTTGAGAAAGTTCATAGGCTAGTTTTTATTCCGGAATTTCCACGGGAACGGGAAATAAGCGGGTAAAACCGCGAGGCACAGCAAGTTTCTGATATTTTACTGTATAAATCTATACGAATAATAATACAGTGAAAAGGCACAATTGAATATATGTGCCTTTTCATTGTAACATTATAAAAATATCTTCAAAATTTTACATTAAAAAGGCACAATTTGTTGTTTGTGCCTTTTAAACGCAATATTATAATGTATAACTTAATTTTTATGTTAAGATGAAAAAAAATAAGCTAATTATAAAATAAAAAATATACTATAGTCTTATATGTACTATATAAATGCAAGTATTGCCATTCGCAAAATTTCGGAAAACATAGTTTATGGGTGTTTTTTTTCAATAAAAACTAAAAAAAATTCAAACTCTATTTTCTCAATATTTACTGAATGTTAGTTATGCCCTTTTTAATTATGACGGCAGTATGGGTCCCGGGTTCGAATCCCGGTAGGGACAAATGTTTGTGTGATGAGCATCAACATTTGTAACCGAGTCATGGATGTATCTATGTATAATATGTATGTATTTACAAAAACAGAAGTAGTAACACAAGCCTCGTTGCTTACCACGGAACTAGATGGCGCTGTGTAATATGTTGGACATAGGCTCATTAGCGTAGCATGGGGGGGGGGCAAAGGGAGCCATGGCCCAGGGCGGCATCAAGTGCCACGTCGTTTTTATACTACTAGAAAAGGGGGCGGCAAATTTCCAGACGGCCCCGGGCGGCAAATACCCACGCTACGCCACTACATAGACTGCCACCAGTGGATTCTAGCGACCTTGACGAGGTTGTCGGTCCACCTGATTGGGAACATCACGCTGCGTCTTCCGGTACCAGGTCGTACTCTCGTCCAGCTTCTGCCAGAACTGCTTTGTTTCCCTAATGGTTGCAAGCGGGACTAAAAATCTCTCTAATGCTGTTGTCAAACCTTACAGGGCATATATATATATATATATATAAATACATTTACGCTATGGTGTAGATAGGTTAAGCTTGAACCCGTAACACGTAATGCCGAAGCCGTCTATAGGTCGTGCAACCACTGCAGTCTGTCCTGGTTATAAGTGTAGTTTTCATAAATAAAAAAATCAAGTTGTTTGTCCGCGATGCACTTCTGAACTAATGAACCGATTTTAATGAAACTTTGGACACTGTATGTCATTAGATCAAACTTGAAAGATTAAATTACAATCTTTTTTTATTGTACACTAATGGTATATAACTTAGCCTTAACAATATAATATGTTACCTCGTATGGAAGCATTAAATATACAGATAGTTATTTAAATCTAAATTAAATTATTTTACTGAAAACACTCAACCGGAATCGGTGATTACTTTCAAAACCGGCCCAGCGCACGTATCATCACGACTTGGACAATAGGAGCGGTCTATTAAGGGCAAGGACGCTCTTGATTAAGAGGGAGGCAAACAAAAGATTGTAGAATTGTGTGACGTGCTCAAACAAATGACAATCCGTCACAGATACAATGTTAAGAAACCTTTTGTATCTTAAAGCTCCGCTTGATACGTCGGCCTCTAATGTTAGGAATAAACTAGCAAGACGATTTTTGGAAAGCTTTTTTATGGCAATAAGCGGGCAAACGGATAGGAGGCACACCTGATGGTAAGTGATCTCCATCGCCCATTGACATTTGTAACACCAGAGGACTTGCAAATGCGTTGCCGGCCTTTCAGGAAAGAATATGCTCTCTTCTTGAAGGTTCCCAGGTTGTATCGGTTCGAAAAGATCGCCCATGACAGCTGGCTCAAAAAGTAAAGTAAGTGGTTTAAATAAAGTGATTAAAAGTCTTTATTCTATATTCAATCGTCATCAAACCGTTTAAAGTCCCACTGCTGGGCACGGGTCTCGTCTTTAGAGAGATGTTAGGATATAGTCCACCACGCTAGCCTAGTGTGGTTTGGTAGACTTCACACGCAGGTTTTCTCACGATGTTTCTCTTCACCGTTTGAGCAAGTGATGTATACTATATGATGATGGACTTATAAGCAATTATATTGATACAGATGTTATGTAACACAAAAATAATGTCGGTCGAATTGAAATACATTTCCTTTCTTCTTCTCATTAAGTAATTAATTATTTCTTATTAAACCGCGACCAAGTGCTTACTCCCAAACCATATCACTGTACATCTTATGATGATCTTTAAAAGTATATAACAAGGTCTATTTTCGCTTGAATATTTTAAGAAAGATAAAGTAACACAAGAGAAGTTGTGAAGTTGTATTGTTTAGATCTGACTGCCTCATTTGACATACTCGACTGCTAGCTAGTAACTTCCTAATTCGATTGCCAGATAGAGCAAATGTTATTTTTCTATATTGTATGTAGTAGCAGCTCGGGTTTTATCCTGGCTCGTCTCCTATTACCTACTTACCAAAAACTTACTAACGAAATGTGAGGCTAATAAATTAGTAGTCCTCTGCCTACTCCCTGGGAGTTACAGGCGCGATGGTATGTTATATGGAATAGAAAAGTTGATCATGGTGCGTACAATGAATGGTGTGCTCAATGACTCAATAGATTGATGGCACCACGCCACGTAAGATGCGTAACTGTGATTAAACTATAGTTAACTTTATCGACATAACGGTACTAATTTTGCCTTTTTTCATCCAATCCATATTCTGTTGGACATGAGTCTCCTCTCCGGATCTAAAGCGAAAGGCAGACTTGACAATCCTTTGAAAAAAAATCTTATTCATTCTGGTGTCCTCTATGGCTTTAAGTAGGTATTAAGTCAATTCTTTCTTTTAACGCCCAGCGTGTTTTGAAATAAGTTCTAATCAGGCATCAAACTAGCTCAGTGTTAAATGAACTTGAATGAACATTTAAGTGTCTGTTATCTAGTGGTTCGAGTACCGGACTTCTGATCACAAGGTCGTGGGTTCGATTCCCACGGGACACAAATATTTATGTGATAAATATAAGTGTTTGTGTTTGTCTGGGTGTTTAGTACAAGCTCTGCTTAGTTAAAACTACTTATATGTTCTGCGACATTTTACACAGCACCATCTAGTCCCACTAGATAATGCTGTGTAAAATGTCGCAGAACATACATAAGTAGTTTTAACTACAGTTAAACCTCTCGTTTAATTCTGTAACAATACGTCATGCAATCAGACCTCATTAAGCTCTAGGACACAGAATGAAAGGTTGTCACTTTGTATCAAATGATCGCTATTTCATTAGTCTAACGTAAGATGAGCTGCGGTTGTGAAATAACACTTAACAAACGCGGGTCAGACTCACGATATAACTATTTAACAAATGACCTTAGATCATTGAATTTTCAATGATAATCTGGAGATAGAATAAACTTCAGAAGGAGATTGCGTAGCGATTCTTAAGATTTAAAATCAAATACAGACGCTGTAAGTATTTAGTTGAGCATAATCTTCGCACAAGAATGGTTCTCGTAGACGATCAGTACTAGGGCCGCAGTTGAGTATCCTGGACAGTTTTTTTCGTAAATACTACATATTATATACAGAAATCTTCATGACTCGGCTCAAATGTCCATGCACGTCACACAAACATTTGCCTCTATCGGTTTTCGAACCCGGAACCCTTACTACAGAAAGCGGCCGTTAATACCGCTGTGCTAATTTAAATCTTTATTCTCTACCTGCCTCAATTAAGACACAGCTGTGATAAAGTATACCTACACCATAGGTAGTAAACGAGGAACTAAAAAAAAACAATTAATGTAATTTATATGGGTTCTCCAGTCGCTTTATCATACACTTTCAAAGACGCATCAACATGAAAACCAAACCTAATTATTTCAGTCGTAATTATTTCATTACTAAGTCCTCCTGTTTCCATCACATCCTGGATTAAAGGGCCCCAAAAATGATGTCCGCTGTAGGCCCTTCTGAAATTCACAGCCACATTTCCCCTCAATGACGCTTTATATACGACTTCTACTTCCAAATAACCGGCACTTGCCGACAAAACCGCTGTCACAGCTTGTCCCGGTTGTAATTCCGTTTCAACACCACTAGTCGCGCCAATAGTTTCGGTTTTCGACTTCTCTTCGCTGACACCCCAATTAGTCGTGTAAGAAAAACCGGTGGTACCCGAAACTTTTGCGAAAGCCACATTGAAGTCATATTCGATTTCTTGGGACACTGTAAACTCTTTCTCTTTCGTCCAACTTGTTGTTAGTGTGTTTTCTACCGAGTGTGTTATGCCTGTGTTTACTTTTATCGGATGATTAGATCCATTTTCGAAATCCTGTGACAACACTACGATAGGATTCTTTATTATGCTTTTGACTCTTGCAGATTTGATTGATAGCACTCTCTTCACTTGTTCCCATTTATAAGTCTTGTACAGATCACTCCATGGGGTTGGACTTTTGAGATAAATATTACTCGGTGTTCTTCCTAAATGACGCCCTAACGCTTCATGTAAGTTTTCATCGTCAATCTTAAATGATTTTATGTCATCTTCTGTGATTATATTAGCTTCAACTCCTGAATGATATATTTTAATGTCTCTATCCTGATTTACATTGACATCGATTGTTATTCTTGATTTCACTATTTCTATTAAACTCACTAATGCGAACAATTTTAAATACATTTTCATCTGTGATCAAGTGCGAGTATTTAGCAGTATTTTTATTGTAATACTGACAGATTGGATAACTGTAAAGAATTTGATTACGATCATGACCTTTGATCTTACTTCTTAGTTTTAATTATGTTATAATGTACGGGTTTATTTGACTTTCAAATATTAGCATTGTTTTTCTTAGACATTCCAATTTGAGTTTGATATTAACGTCAATAATTATGTAGGTAAGTAAATTTACTTAACCTGACCATAAACACTGTTCGGTAGTTGCAATTTAACTAGTGATATTTTAGGAGGACTTGGGACCTCTCTGTTGGCGTGTTTGACCACTGAGGTAGTTAGGTACTATCATATATTATTCTTAAAATGGTAATTGCTTAAAGTAGGCCTACTAAATATGGTATACATTATCATAGAAAAGAAGGAAGATATACAGACAAGACAATTTTATTATGACATTGTTTACATTTTATGTGTGTAGGTATTACGCTAACGTCTACAAATGATAAAAAGGTCAAGTACAAGTTAATACATAATAATATAAATTATAATTAGTATACAGTCGTCATTTATGTAGGAACTGAAGTTACTGAAGCTATTTATTAAATACCTAATTAAAATAATACAAAAATAAATCTGTGCGTAGTCTTTGAAAGTTCACTACCTAGTGAAATGTTAAGAAACAAGTGAAAAATATAAAAAATACGTTTAGAAATGACTGGACTAATTTTGTTTATAATATTACCATTACTAGTGGATGCAAGAATAACAGTGAATGTAACAGTAGTCGCAAATAAAACTGATATACTTGTAAACGTAAGTTATTCTGGTAATGACTATAAAGTTGTTACAGATAAAGAATTAAAACTGTTTAATATAACACATGAAAGACTTAATAAAGGAATGAGAGTTGAACTTGGGAAAGTACCAAACGACATATATTTAAGAGACCCTACCCCTTATGGAGAGTTATTTAAAAAATACCATTGGCCAGAGATGAAAAGAAGATTGACACTTAAAAAGGCTAGAGTTATAGATATTATAAATAAAGATATGACTTTAGATACACATGAACATATAAATCATACACCAAATAATATAACATCAAAAAGGAGTATGTATAAAGTTATTGAAAACCATGTAAGTTCCATTTGGTCCAAAAATGGTCTCCCAACTGATGATATCTACAGCAATTTCAGTTTACAATTTGGTTACGGACAATTTAAATATGAAAATAAATGGAGAAATGGCAGTTCACGAATGATTCGCATGCCTATTGGTATGTCCAAAGATGGATTCATAACAATAAAACCGGAACAAACCGTTGTTACTAAATTACGTGCTTCAAAAACTATTTTGTTAATCGAATTGATGTATGAAGCAAATCTTGTAGGCAGTGTCATCGCTAATTATGCTGAATTATACGGGAAATACCACTTCTGGGCACCATCAGTTGAAAGTATAATGAAAGCTGGTAATATGAAAAATAAAATAATTACTACAGAAATTCTAGAAGTGAGATGTTTTACTAACCCAAAGTTGGACGTTTATGACAAATTGACCGGTGAGATTATAGAACCTCCGAGAAAAAAACGACCTTTAATGAAAATATTAAGAACTAATGGTACGGTACGGATCTTATATCCCAAAACAAAAAAACCAAAACAGAAGAAAAAGATTAACAAAGACAGCTGAATAAAAAATATTTGAAATGTTTAGACATTTTTATTTCTTTAATCCTGCTATCAGTAGTAAACATAGTGAGTCTCACAGAACAGAAAAAAAGAGTAGAAGTGGTATGTGACAAAAATAGTATGGAACCGCTGTCGCCAAACTCACACAAATGTGCCAATAAATCATATTCTGCACTGCATGTAAACAATGCACTCAATTGGTCATTTTTATTTCCGTCAAAAATAGATTAACTCCCTAATGCTACATTAGACAATAAATATACCTTTACTGTAAAAAAATAAGATTCAATATTAGGAACTTACATAAGTCTATTATGATCTAAGGTCAAACTAAATACGATTGTTGAGATAATTTTGCAACTTTACCAAAGATGGCGTTGTTATATATTGAAGCAACTATGACCCTTAAAAAAATAAATATTAGGTTAACATTAGCGTTATATGTATACGCCAATGTCAAATGACAATCAGTGCGCGACGCATTGATCAAAATCGATATCGATACATCGATCTACAAAATATTAGTAATATTATATTATCATTAAAATAAGTTTACTTCTTACCACCTATCATTTTTATAGTGGGTTATTAATTTAGTTTCCAAGTAGGTTTTGCGTCTTAAAGGAGAGAGACAATTATGCTTTTATAGAAATTTGGGTCTGGATGTAAAAAGATGAAATTATTGTTAATTGGTAGCTATTAGGTATATTATCAAGCAATCTTAAAACATCTTGCCGATTTTGGAAATTTGAGAGCTGAGTCAAAAGAGATTTAGAAAAAGTGAGGTTACGTAACAATAGATACTTAACAGATAATTTTTGAAAGGCGATTGACATTTTCTATAATATATATAGGGATGTTCATTATATTTTTAGAGTGGATAAGGAGATATGACGTTTATAAATAAAAATCGTGTTTTAACCCATAAAGGCTACAATAATTTTGTACTCTGCTAAGACTACAATGGGTATAGAAACACCGGGATTTAATCATTTCAATAAATAATATACAAAATTAAAAATCTAAGGTAACTGTTAGTAATTATAACTTCAGACGACCAACACCTCAGTCGGCCCGTGACCATGGATGCTGTAAAGGATCCGAAACGTCGGGTTAAAATAATATCAATATACCGCGATAAAATCCGCAAAAGTAGTTTTATTTCAATGTGTAATATTCGCGTAAGCGTAAGAAATCGATAAATAATATAATTTACTTTCTTTATTATACCCACTTGAATTAGGGATCGTGTTCTTTGATCTTTTAATTTATATATTGAATTTATTTTATGAAAAAACAGTTTAAATTGCTATTGAAATCAAAAAAGGGAAAAATTTAATTGAAAAAGGTGTTCTCAAACTTATGATCATTTAGGGATATGGAAACCCTTGAAAAAATAAATGCTTATAACGTTTTTTGGAATCGCTGTAGGTCTGGCGTACATCCTTTTTTGGATTTAAAAAAATATCTTCCAAGAAGTGCCAGCAGATCCAGTTCATTGCCATCCAATTAACTCTACCAGCTGCATCTATTCATTTTTCTTTGAAACCAGGATCTTTGGGAATCCTACATTTATTTTTTGCAACAAGTTAAATTTATCGATATTATCGATAATATCAACAAATCATCCGGTCACGACACTAACTGTGTGTAGCAAAGCAAAGAACTTTCGAGAAGCAGTTGTCAAGACAGTCAAGACAAGTGGACTTTATATTAAAGACATAAGGGGGGTTTTACCTTGTTTTCTATCAAATTACCTACTCAACTCGATGTCAGTATACGACTAGGGAAGGATATGAAAGATTTGCGCGGAACATCGCTTAAAATTAGAACACGCGCTACGCCCACTTTGCACTTCTACTCTTTTTTTCTGTTCTGTGGTCAGCCTCGTTTCAAATCTAAGCGTACTGATTATAGAGGTTTCATTACTCATGGATTGAGTACTTATATCTAACGTTTCTAAACGAAACTTGCAACGTCGCCAAAATTAATAAACTGACGTCGGTCCTGTCAAAAATCAAATGTCGTCAAAAGTTCGAAGGTTCGATTCATGAATTGCATTTTAATTTCTAATTATTGACCGATTACTAATTATCAGAACACGAAACGGATACTCACTTCGTAAAATAACATAATAGTCTAGTTTCAACAGAGTTTTCATTCACCATTTATTTACTTGTTTCACGAATCCTGCTGCAGACGCACGTATTCCAATTGTGTATTATTTATTTTTGTTATTAATAATCCTGTGTTTTTTGCGGTGAAGTAGTTTGTTAATAATTATTCTCTTTGATAATTAATTAATCATGGTAGAATTAATAGGACTGTTTATATGTGCGCCTCTTTACGCCGCCGGGTAAGTCATAAATAATAACTTTTTAATTATTTATTTTTTATTACACTACCGGGACTAAGGACATTACGTAGGCTAGGGTACTTTTTTTAGTATTCGTTTTTTAAGGCAAAGTGAAAGGTGAAAGTTTAACCTCTTTATTTTTGACTGCACTGGCCTACATTATTCATTATGCTATGTGTAATAAGACACTTGTAAAGAATATTTAATATTTACTTTTACTACAGTATAGTTACAGAAGTAGTAGTGACTTAGATTTCCAGCTACTTATGATCATCCAGGTTCAAAGCCAAAGTGTATACATACCTATATTTTTAAAATCTATGTATGGGTCAGGAATTAGTCATCATTTGCTTGCTCAAAGATGATTGACCTACAGAGACCTATACCAGTTATATTCTTGCTAATTTAGGGTGGCCAGGTTTAATGGTAAAGAATAACATTGTAATAAAACCTGCATGAATATGAGAATGTAATATTACTGTTCTTGAAGATGTAATAAGTCAGCCAATCTTAACATTCAGGGGCCAAATTATTTGCTTAGTTTCTGTAACTAAGCACTACCAATAAAAATATATAACAATAATACAAACATCATTTCATTTTATGAGGTAGGCAGAGGGCATTGGTAGCAATATGATTGTGGTTGCTGGGGAGTTTGTTGTGCCACTTCTTCTTCCCAGCAAAAACACTAGGATGCAGCAATAGTTGGGTGTCTTTGAGGACTATCTTTATTGTTGATATTCAAAAAAAACAAACTACTATATACTTGAAAGATATTTTAATTTTTGAGTTTGATTTTGATTTGATAGTCAAGTTACTGGTACTAAGCAACAATTATAGGACTAAATCTTAATCCCTCTTCATTTAATAATTGGTTAATGGAGAGCCTATGAGCCATATAAAACTAAAATACATTATTACACAGTGTCATTTAAGCTAAGCAATGAGGCTAGTGCGTTACAGATGTTTTATATTTGAGACACTACATAGGTACTTACATATTATATTATTTTTGGAAAATGCATATCAGGGGTTTTGGATCTTGTCAGATAAAGATACATACAGTATTTCATATTTTACAATAAGAGATACTCTATCTATCTCCGAATATGGACCCTGGGATTAAAAACTGGATCTTCCCTTGTATTTGGGTGATAATTCTTTACTCTTTGAGACCCCTCACTGCCTTTTAGTGTGTTTGGCTGTTGGTTCTGTTTGTCAATTGTTAGGGGTTAGAAATCGACACAGACACTACTGATTTTTTCTATATCTATCTCTCAACTGGTAAAGAGAAACATGAGGAAACCCACATGTGTGAGATTTTTTTAAAGGTGTGTGTGGAATGATACCCCTCTATAATGGTAGACTATAACCTTATTCCTCTCAAATGCATGGAGACCTATGGCCATGTCATGTAAAAATACTTAAATATAGCTGTTTGTTTTATAGTCAGTAAACACTCATGTTGGGCGTAGTCCAACACACCAGACGGTCTGTAAAGTATTTTTCCGCACCTAAAATAAAAATATCTGTACTAGCATACCTTATATATTTGATACTATTGTACCTACTGAACATGACTTAAATTCTTACAGATAATTTATGACTTTAAATTCTAATCTTGATTATACTTTATGTAAAAGTACTTATTTGTATAAAAATAATGTCTCCATCACTGATTAGGTAATTAATATTATCTTATTTAATAACCTACTTTACTAATTCTGTTTCGAACCTTTGTGTATTTCTTTGCATGACAGCAACCTATCTATATGTATATATTTTTGTAATACAATATTAGCCCACATTAAGTTTTTCTAGTTCCGAAATAAGCAACGAGGCTTGTTTTACGGACACTAGATGATTGATACACTACATGGCTTTTTTTATATACATACATATTATACATAGAAACATCCATGAGTCAGTTCTAATGTCCATGCTCATCACACAAACATTTGATCTACTGGGATTTAAACGCAGGACTCTTACACAGAAGGCAGTCTTTCATACTACTGCGCTAACCTATGTGGTTTGTTCTATAATTTCGTTTTTTTTTATATGTAACTGTAATTTGTGTCAGAGAGTTTTACAATCGTAAAAATGGATATTTATTTGTTTATTTACATGAGTAGTTGTAAAATTATCAGTATTGTTATTGACAGCCAACTTCTCCATTTAATTTATAAGGCCGCCGCCGGTATTGATTAATTGCACACAATGTGCATTGAAATATCGTTAAATATATATAAGGACTGACTGATTCACTGGGTTAGAAACTTGAAATTTTGAACAGGCGTTCCTTTTATAATCAAATCAAATCAAATCATTTATTCCAATTCCAAAACAGGTGCTTTTGAATTGTCAAATTTAAATGAATTTAGTTGCATGGTTCCAAAAGGTAGGTCTTATGGAGACAGGCAGACTCAATAGATACTATTTTTAAGTTAAATAATAATTTTAAGTACATTTTAAAACCAGTAGGTATGCAAACGTAGTGTAGGACGGCCGCCAGGTGGATCGACGACTTGCGCAAGGCAGCTGGCAGCGACTGGAGGAAAAGAGCCGAAGATCGAGCTCTGTGGCGTTCAATAGGGGAGGCCTACGTCCAGCAGTGGACGAATATGATGATGATGATGTGCACGGATGATTGCTAAAAACAGACCAGATGAAAAGCGCCTCACGCCTTTGCAAGACGTAACAATACAGTCACCCTCGCCAGTGTATTTCTAACTCGCTGGCTGTGTGCTGTTGGCATTTATTGGTTATATTTGGTTAATGTAAATTGTACCAAGATTGCATAACATTATAACCTATATTTGAATGTATTTTCTTCCTCTTTGAGCGATGTCTTGTAGTAAAGAAACTGAATAGTTCATTAGGTAGGTACCGTTGCATTTTTGGTAGTGTTTCTATGCTGATCGTTTGCCATATTTTTCAATTGACCTCGAATGACTAATCCTAAAACTAAAGTCACATAAGATCTACAATTGACCACAACATCAGCCGGTTTACACGACATTTGGATTTGCAACGTTACCTCCCGTACTATAAGACAAATTTTGGGGTGTCCAATTTTAATAAAAGGCATTATTACGATAACCTGGATTCATAATGACTATAGTTTAATTGTTTAAACAGCCAACTAATGTTCCTTAACTAATTTTCTAAATGGACTCGATGTCTGTGCACGTCATCAAGTGCCTGAACAGTAAAGGAATGGTCAAAGAAATCAAAGTTGGCGATAATTGGCGATATTATTTTTCCAGGGTGTTATTTCTGGGTGCCTCTATATCAGCAGGCGTGTTCGTGTTTCAAGTTGCCGTTGTGCCTCTCATCTTCAAATACTCGAAGGCCTTCAGAAGAACCCTAGTATTCGCTAATTTTGGTAAGAATTTTATGTAACAAGACGCCTGTTTGAAGTTTAAGAGAGTATTCGCTTAGTTTTTTTCGCCTACGCCGAGAGGGGGCGCCCTAGAAGGACATACCGGTGTATGTCCTATTGACCTGTATTAGGTCGGTACCTAATTGGTGAACTCCTTCAAAAAGATCAGGTGCGTAGTAGTCGTAACCGGCGCGCGTGCATGACAAGATGTATGAATGTGGACGAGGCAAAAGTGGTATGCAGGGATAGCGTTGCGCGTGGCATTCTGTAGTTACTTTCCCAACCCCATGGGGAATAGGCGTGAGTGTATGTATGTAGGTACATTTTTTCGGCATTTCTTCTCAAAATTAGTCTTATACAGTTGCCTTAAAATTGCCTTCAAAAGTTTCCTAAAATATGTGGCTTGGCCACATTTAGCTACATTCACATAGGCGTAAAGTGAAAATTGATTTACTATTCATTACTTTTCTGTTATTGAATAGTTCTTGTAGTAATGCTACAACCAAGACACATATTTTGATTAAGGTAATAGAGTTTGTGACGTTAGGCATTATAGAGTCCCTAGAGTCAAAAGCTTGGCTCTCACATGAGATCTGATAACTTTTGACAGTTTGAGTCATATATTATCGTCTAAATGTTTTTGGCGGGTAATTAGTTACCATTAGTAATGTAATAAATAATTATTTCTTTTGAATTATCAAAACGGCTTACATTTTTATGAATATAAATGATAAGACGTCATTATTTCAATTTATTTAAAAGTAATAACAGGATGAAATAATCTATTAGTTCTACCAACTCATTAACAAATAAATAACAATGGCAACACTATATTAATCTTACTAATATTTGCGTGCAAATTTATGGTATGTTTTCTTTTGCAGTACAATGGCCGCCGAATATAGACTTTGAAGATCCGTCCGCGTGTGGTATCGATGGTGCGCGCAACCTTACTGTTGAATACGAGTCCAAAGTGGACAAGTGCAAAATTAAAATTGGTAAGACATGTTTAAATATCTGTGATATAATTTACTGGCAGCAACCGCGGCTTCAAACTGCGCGAACCACAGACGCGGGTTTTGGCGCCATAATGGTGGTAGTCGGGCAGGTAGAGATATTGTAGCCACGTTGCTGTTGCTCTTCACGGTTGTGACGTCCTGCGCATCGGTGAATTCTTCATTAGTCGACATCTTGCAGGGAATTCTTCTCTTCAGGTTTCAGTTTTCTTCGGGGTCACCAATTTGAAGGATGAGGGTCGTTGGACAATAATAGTCGCGACAAAGTTCAACCATAAAGTGTATACTGTGTCACTACAACACAATATCATCACATCAACCGTTAGACGTCCACTGGACATAGGTCCCCCCAAAGATCGCCACGACGGCATCCAGGGGATTCCAGCGACCTTTACCAGGTCGGCAGTCCACCTTGCCGGGGGCCTGCCGACGCTGCGTCTTGCAGTACGTGGTCACCACTCTAGAACCTTCGAGCTCCATCGGCCGTCTGTTCTTCGAACGATGTGCCCTGCCTACTGCCACATGAGTTTGCTTTCAGTATACAATATAGGGGCCAATAAAACATGGAATGCGTTCAAAGTCGGTGTTACTCGTTCGGTGTCCGGTTTCTTTGTCCCAGCACCCTTTATCACTTGGCTAAGCCACTGATTCCGTGATATTCCTGATCAATGTGGGATAATTTTTAGTAATCCAAGATCCAAGGGTGACCCCCCCCCCCCCGCATGCTGGGCATAGTCAATTAGTCAATGTCGAACACATCGGATGTGTTCGACATTGACTAATTTTATTTATTTTTATGACATACTAGCTGCCCCGGCGAACTTCGTACTGCCTAACACTCAATTAATGTTAACTTTTACTTAAACTTAATTTAATATATGATTTGAATGATTTCTTACACTCACGGAAATATTAGACATTGAAATGAAACACTAAAAAATCATCAATAGTTTATTAAGACAAAAAAAAACAATAAAGTTACAAACATTATATTGTACCTATTACATATGTATATCTTTCTGCAAGGGTTGCTTTGGGATCGATTCTCATCGTTGAAGCACCAAATGCCTGCCAATGCACCTATTTGTTTGGTTTAGATTTCGAAGTATGATGACTACTCAGCCAACCTTTAGTTGTAAATTGTGCGGACGTAAGCCAGGCACATCCATGGAGCTTAAAACTCAATGGGGTAATTGGTGGGTTCATCTTCGTTTGTTACACAATCAATAGATTTACACGAATGCAGAGTACCAACGATTCGATTCTGAATTACGAAGTTTAAGTTCATCCACAGCTTTGTTCTTAGCTGCTGAAGTTGTTTGCTCAATTAAGTATTTGTTATTTTTGTGGTTAACAATGATGGTCGGGAATATTTTGTTGATCAGCTCATCTTTCTATAAGCAACAAAAACTCTATTATTTTCTGCCTGCTGAAGTTTCTTCACATAGCACCTCAGATTTGATGATTCATGCGGCATGCGTTTATTTCATCGGCAGCAGACGATCTTGGAATGACTACCAGTCATTTTAGTTTAGCGGAAATCGTGGACAGTAAAATCATTGTGACTTAAAATCATCATGAGTTTTCAATGTTCAGTCAGTCATTGCAGTTCATGTAAGTAACTTGATAGTGCGTAATTTCATTGTTGGTATTGAAGGTTTGGCTGCCGCAAACCGCCCATGTGGCTGCCTTTCGTGACATACTTGCAGATGTGTTTAATGGATTTTACCGATTTTAAGAAATAGCAAATATGGTAGAATCTACGTGTTTTTGACCACGACATTGTTGTGATAGTTCGATCGTTATCATTGAGTAATCGATGCTGATGTGAAGACAGTTGACAACCATCGTTTCCAGTGATGGTCTTCAGCATCAATGTTCGGAGATAACGTTTGCAACAGTTGCTGCCGACCATGCACAGAATGTGGGGGTTGATGGCGCCACACGAATCATGAATCATATTCGTAACAACAACATCAAATCGGTCGGTACTGATCTGGAATATCGGTACATATTAGATCACTTTTTTGGTCTGGTTCAATCTTCGACTTACCAAATAAAAGTGTGTGCATGCGGCAAGCTTCGTTTTTGGCATTAGATTGTAAATATCTCCATAGATCCCCAAAGACGTGTAGCTTAACAATGTAGTTCATCAGTGACTGGGTTTTTTGCTCAAAGACACGTGTAGTAATTTCGTACCAATCACTTCAAGTTTGTTTAAACAATTTCCATCCATTTCGGATTTTACGTACCTAAAGGTGTAGAATAAGTCAGGCCAACTGTAGCGACGAACGTAGGCATATGAATATCAATCGACCAACATAAGCTGCATCTCTCTCTATACTTATTGTAATGCGTAAATAGAGATAATTATGTAATGTGAACGCAGTTTAGCTTGTTTCAACCGAATGCAAGTTAAGCGATCCTGTTCAATTTTGACATACGTGTCGATCGATGCAATAAAGCTAAATTCTAGAAAATAATTGTCAGCATTTCATAGTATGATATGCGTATAATATTCATCGAGTTAACCTCTGTAGTACTTTCCTCACCTGAAACAATAACAAAAAAATAAATAACTTAGTAGTAAGACTCACATCAATTCCCTGTAATCACTAAATCCCTGAAGGTTACTTTTATTTTATTCAAAATAGGTTTTGGATAGATTATTTAAGATAGTTTTCCCGTTGCCTTTTGGCAGTATTCTCTAAACAAAGAGGTCCTTATTTCTTCCAACGAATACCTGGGAAATAAGAAAAACCGTAAAACATCCACAGCTGGACATAGGTCTCTCCCAAAGATCGCTATGGCGGACGCGACAACCGGTCATGCGCCACCCACGTCCAGCGAATTCCAGCAACCTTTACCAGGTCGTAGGTCCACCTTATCCAACTTCCAATACGGTTGTCAACTGGTGACCCCTAACTTGACAACCTTCGACCAACGGCTGGCTGAGTGGCAAATCTATGTATGTTAAAAAAAACTATGTTATTGATACTCACTATTCAATAGATTTTCCATTTTAATGTTAAAGTGATAACCATGGTCTCCTTGCTAGAACATCATGGGGGTGGGTATTGCAACGGTTCATATAAAATGGTGTGTTTCATTTATTTGCCCAGTACCGCGACGTGTAAGTACAATATCTCGAGTTTGCAAGTTTTTAACAACAATCAGGATTCCAGCTGGACGTATTTCTGCCCTGATTGATTATCACATTGATAGGCACTCCAACTTAATCTTTTACAGTACCTTATGTAGTATTTTCTGCAGATATTAAGATGAGATAATTTCTCGTTGCCAACCGATGGGTTCACGGTCTTTGCTAGAAAAGCACGAAATTTCTTTCTTCTTCATGGGCTATGTTCCGAAGCCTAATTGTATTATTATATTTTATGGGGAAATATTAGATCTTCTAGGTCAAATGTAAAGAAATATTCCGAAATATGAAACTATTAAACGATATTTACAGCGACAATGTGTCAATCGCACGAACTGTCGTAATATGACGGTATGTCAGTTTTCTTCTTTTTCTTTTCTAATGTAAACTGATAAGGTTAGATTAAAAGCGTTAATTTAGGTAGTCGTTAAGTTTTTATTTATTTTTTAATGTTCTACGTAACTTTTTTATTTTTTTTCCCTGTAAAAACCTTCTACAAAGTATTTGGAAACATTTAAAAAAAGATGAACGAATTCTGTGAAGCCGTTTTCAAGTTAAGTCATGACAAAGAGAAATAGGGGCTCATTTTTATATATATATAGATAATAAAAGCATAAATGATATTTTGATACATAGGTTCTATTCGACACTATGAGGATTTCTCATCGGTAGCCAGTAGATCATACTAGGGGAAGGGACGCCCCCCTTGGATAGGCCAATGATCCTATTGCCATGAACTTACTGAAAAAAATCATAGAATATTAAAACCCTCAGTTACACTTTAATAGATCTGGGTATTAAACCCAGGACCTCACACTTAGGGTCCCACAAGGCAACGTGGCATACAAGCTCACAGGTCGCCTCATAGTAAGCGGTTACCGTAGCCTATAGAAGTTTGCAACACCAGAGGTATCGCTCGCGCGTTGCCGACCCTTGATTTAAATTAAACTTTAATACCTTTAACTTAAGGTCGATTATGTTTCAGGCATATGGCACATATTACCAAAGACAGTATACGAGAGATTAAAAGGTAGTTTCGAAATAAATACTGATAGAGAAGAATTGAACAAAATTCTCGACGAAGAACTTTCAAAATCCAAGACTCCTATTGTCTTGTATTGCCATGGTAAGTATATTTTATCGTCAACCTATTTAATGTCCCACTGCTGGGCACGAGTCTACTGACTTGAGAGGGATTAGGCTATAGTCCTCCACGCTAGCCTACTGCGGGTTGGCAGACTTCACACGCCATCGAGAAAATCTCTCAAGCATGCAGGTTTCCTCACGATATTTTCTTTCACCGTTTGAGTGCATTAAGATTCACGTAACTTCGAACAGTCACTGGTGGTATGCCTTGGGATCAAACTGGAGAGACGGTTTGTTTAATTGACGTGTGTATGAGTATAAAAATTCAAAATTCCCATAATGGAAATGCCTATAACAGTTCCTGCACAATATACCTTAAGGTGTATTACGAATACTTTATGTCGAAAACCTTTATATGTGCCTAGCTCTTGCCCGTGACTTTGCCTGCGTAGAATCATTTATAACATAACATACCATCACGCCTGTCGTCCCCGAAGGGTGTGGCAGAGGTGTACTATACTAATATACACCCCACCCACGTTTCGCCGGTACGTTTTTACGGGCACAAATGTAAACTCGCAAGCTGCTACTGATAATTTCATAGAAAATCATAATAACACTGCTCGACCTGGGAACCGAACCCAAAACCTCTTGCTCGGCTGTCACACTGTACGGTCACTAGACCAACGTCATTTTATCCAATCTACTTTTTCATCAATCTGCCTGTTTATTTATTTCCCTACTCTTTTAAGAAATTATCCGCATATCAACCCCGTTTTCGCCCTTTTAAGGGATGATTTCAGGGATAAAAACTATCCTTTATCCTTCCCCGCGATTTAAATCTGTTCAGCGGTTAAAGCGTGAGGTGGTAACATACAGACAGACTGACATACTTTCGCTATAATATGAGCAAGTATATGGATTTTCAATAATTGCAGAATATAAATAGAAAGTATAAATCACCTATGTTTAACGATTTCTGTCAACTTATAACCTTATATAACCTTATATATCATCAATGAATCACACACAATACTACAAAAACATCAACAATTTATGTGCCAATACATCCGCAGACGTAAAATTGATTATTATGCGACAGAAAACTGTATAAAGTGTTTTAAATAAAAAATACAGAGTTATCAATTTAAATGTATTTTAATTGATTAGTGGGGATTGTTTCCAATAACATGGTTAGCAGATGAGTAATATTGAGATAATAAACAACTTACTTTATTATAACGAATGTACATCATTTACCTATATTCTTTACCACTAGTAGGCACGTTTCTTCTCTCATTTGAGAGGGACTAGGCTAAAGTCCACCACGCTAGCCTACTGCGGGTTGACAGACTTCACACGCCATAGAGAAAACCTCTCAAGCATGCAGGTCTCCTCACGATGTTTTCCTTCACCGTTTAAACATGTGATAAATACACACATAACTTCCGAGAAGTAAGTGGTTTATGCCTGGGGTTTGAACTAGAGACTTTTGACATCTCAGTCCACTGGTCACACCTCTCGGCTACCATAGTTCTGATGATAAACAATAAAAAAATGTTATTATCAAAAGCAAAATTTTACAGGAGGCGAAAAAAGTATATGAAAACTTTTATTAGGACTTTCGTGTTTTTTGTTTTGTTTTTTATAGGTGGCGCTGTGTGTATTTAAATGGAACTTAGTCCAGTCTGAAATATGTGTTGCTAGCTGGTAAAATATTACTTTTGATTAGTTGCCGATATTAAAATGGTTGTGCTCATTTTTATTTCAGGTAATTCAAACTCACGCGGGGCCTCTCATAGAATACAATTATACAAGTTTTTCCAAAAAATGGAGTTTCACACCATCGCTTTTGATTATAGAGGTAAGATTCAATTATTATAATCATAATCTTATATATAAAATTCTCGTGTCACAATGTTCGTTCCCGTACTCCTCCGAAACGGCTTGACCGATTCTCATTAAATTTTGTGAGCATATTGAGTAGGTCTCAGAATCGACCAACATCTATTTTTCATACCCCTTAATGATAAGGGTTGTCCACCAGCCCCTATAATGTGGCAAAACAACGTTTGCTGGGTCAGCTAGTAGAATATAATTATAAGCTTATCCCTTCCTACAAAGAACCTAAAAACATATCGGCAAACAGCATTTACAACATCTGCCTAACCCTAAGAACTATAGGCGTAATAGTATCATCAGCTGATTAGTTGTCTCACTACTGGTCGCCTTTCAAATGCCAGGGTTGAGGCTATATATAGTCCACCACGCTCTTAATGCGCATTGGCAGACTTCACACGCTATCTAGAAAATGTCTCAGGCATGCATGCATGGTTTTCTCAAGAGGTTTTCTTTCATTGTTTGAGTTTGTTATAAATACGTAATTGTCATTTCAACTGTTTGACGTCCACTGCTGGACATAGGTCTCCCCCAAGGATCGCCACGACGACCGGTCATATGCCGCCCGCATCCAGTGGATTCCCGCGACCTTTACCAAGTCGTCAGTCCACCTTGACCTACCCACACTGCGTCTTCCAGTACGTTGTCGCCACTCTAGAACCTTCACACACACCCACATCGGCCATCCGTTCTTCGAGCGATGTGCCCTGCCCACTGCCACTTGAGTTAAGCGATTCTTCGGGCTATGTCAGCGACCCGGGTTCTTCTACGGATCTCCTCATTTCTGATTCGATCACGTAGTGAAACTCCTAACATAGCCCTCTCCATCGCTCTCTGAGTGACAGTGAGCTTCCTTATAAGGCCCATTGTAAGCGGCCACGTTTCGGTGCCATAAGTCATCAAATAAAATACGTAATTAACGTAGAAAAAACAGACATAGTCTGGGATAGAACACGACACGTCACACGAAACGTACACGTCCAATAGTCATAAGACTCGGCTATCGCAGAACATTATTTATAGGAATTTTAATCGATTCTCTCCCCATTAATAAAAACAATAATAATGTTTCTTTCGATGGTACACAGGTTACGGCGATTCTACAAACATTAGGCCAAGTGAAGCCGGCGTAGTGGAAGACTCGCTGATAGTGTACGAGTGGCTTAACTCTATACTAAGCAATACATGCAACTTGTACGTGTGGGGACACTCTTTGGGTAAGTTAGTTGAAGCCAAGTGAAGCCACAGTGATGTACAAGTGGCTTTACTTGCAACTTTGTTCGTATTGGCATTTTAGGTTTGTTGAAGCCAATGAAGCCGCGGCGTTTGAAGGACTTCATCCCAAGCAATGCATTAGGTACCTACTTGGAATTTTGTCCGTGTTATCACTTTAGGTTAGTTTAAGCTAAGTGAAGCCGGACCGTATAGAAGACTTCACTCGACGTCGCATTCCATTACTTACAACGTTGTCCATGTTTGCACTTCACGCTAGCTGAAGCCAAGTGAAGCCGCAGCGTGCAAAAATCTTCACTCGACACATTGCTTTACTTGCAATCTTGTTCATGTTAGCACTTTAGGTAAGTTGAAACCAAATGAAGTCGCCGACCAACTTCACAAGATGTTCAATAATCGCAACTTATTCGTGTTAGGATAATATACTATTAAATTGTACATAATAATATTTATTTTCTATAAAAAATGATTAAAACACCATGATTCGAACTCATCCCAAAAAAAGACTAAAATAATGTAACCTAGCATACTTTTTACAGGTACGGCAATCTCCTCGCACCTGCTAGGTAACCTGCAGGAGTTATCAGTCAGCCTACTAGACCGGGCCGAACCCCTGCCGCTGCCCAGAGGACTGATCCTGGAGGCGCCATTCAATAACCTCGCTGATGAGGTGGCGAAACACCCACTATCCAAGGTTTGAAATATAAAAACAAGTACATATTTTTTGATATATAAATAAATGTTATGACTTGATTAGTACAGCGGCAGTTAACGCTGCCTTCTCTGCTGTGGGTCCCGGGTGCGAATTCCGGAAAAATGTTTGTGTGATGAGCATCAACATTTGTATCCGAGTCATGGATGTATTTATGTATGTATAATACGTATTATATGTATTTATGTATATATTATACGTATTATATGTATTTATGTATGTATATCCTACTAATTGTATAAACGTGAAAGTATGGATGTTTGTTACTTTTTCACGCAAAAACCGCTTAACAGATATGAATGAAATTTAGCATACAAATAGTTTATTACCTGGATTAACACATAGGCTACTTTTTATAAACGAATATTTTAGGAGTAATCGTAAAAAAATCATCACACTAGGCTACCACAGCTCTTTATCGCGTTCGATGTGTCATCTCAGTTTTGATAGCTTCTCCGTTGCTATGTAAGTTGTTGTTATGTAGCGACATAGACGTCGCTATACACATAGTGGATCATATATATTTATTTATTTATTCTATGGAAACGGGGGCGAAATGAGGAGGAGAAATTAGTATTAAATTGCGCGGGCGAAGCTGCGAGCATCAGCTAGTACATACATAAATATGTATGTATATACATAAATGTATATACATTTATGTATGTGTATCTTTTTATACGTAGTGTATCCGTAACACAAGTTTCGATGCTTAGCTTGGTACTAGATGGCGCTGTGTCATAATGCTGCCTCCCGTGCTTTCCCGGGTCCCGGATTTGAATCTTCAATAGGCAAATGTTTGTGCCTGAAACATGACTAACATTATTATATTTTCACAGAAATACAGACTGTTAAAAATCGTTTAAAATCTAAATGTTTGATGGTTTTTCCAGTGTATACACCACTGACCATGAAGAAAAATATCGTTACAATACTTGCATGCCTGAGACTTTCTTCTTTCAGAAGTCTGCCAACTTGCAGTAGGCTAGCGGGGTGGACTATAGCCTAATCGCTCTCAAAATGAGAGGAGACCCGTGCCCAGCAGTGGGACAATAATGGGTTGATGATAATGACATTTAATTAACCTCCAACGCTAAAACGACGGGCTGTTATAAGTTTAACGTGTCTGCATGTGTCTGTAGCATCGTAGCACGCGAACGGATGAACCGATTTAGATTTTTTGTTTTCTTTATTTGAAAGGTGTATTAGTCGGAAATGTTCTTAGTTCTGTTCGATGGAAATCGGTCCAAAATGGCCGCTGTTGGGGGTTATAATTTTTTTTAATTAATTTTTTTTTAACCTTGTGTATTATTAATACAGTTAATAACATGGTTGCCGTACTACGACTTGGCTATTGTGGCGCCGTTCCGGTCCAACGACGAACAAACCTTCAGATCAGACGAGCACCTCACGAAAGCGAGGTCTCTGCCCATCCTCATACTGCACGCTAAGGATGATGCTGTTGTGCCTTTCATCGTCGGATTGAGAGTAAGTTGATAAATTATATTTAACATAACATAACATACCATCACGCCTGTCGTCCCCGAAAGGTTAGGCAGAAGTGTACTAATGTACACCCACGTTTCGCCGGTATGATTTAGATCCCATGTAATAGGGGGCGAGCCTATTGCCATTACCCGGGTACGAAGCCAAACTTCGAGCTGCTACTGAGAATTTCATAGAAAAACCAATAACACTGCTCGATTTGGGAAACGAACCCAAGACCTCTTGCTCAACAGTCGCACTGTACGATAACTAGAATCCAAAGTACGCACCACTGACTTCGAAGTTACGTGCGTATTTATCACCTGGTCAAACGGTGAAGGAATGCCCGCATACCTGAAAGATTTTCTCAATAGCGTATTGAGAAAATGTTATCGGCATTCAGGCTTCATCGCGATGTTACTGAAGAATTCCGTTATCGAATACAAAAGGGTTGTTTCTGAAATAAGTGTATTTAAATAAAAACTTAACTATTACTTTTACAGACAGTACAGTACAGTATAGGCTATAGCGTGGTGGTCTATAGACTAATCGCTCTCAAATGAGGCTGTAGGAGGCAGGGCATAGCGAGATTTCTCGCTCAAATTGAGCTGCCCGACTGGGGAAGTACCTCCACCTTACAGAAGGCCACAGTGAATCAACAACAGTTGTCTTTCTGCGAGTGAGTAAGGTTACCAGAGCTCATTGGGGGAGTGACTATTCTGACGGCATGGTAATTCCGTTTGCTGTCAGTTCAGTAACTCCCTATTTTAAGAAATTTTGCAAGCTTCTGGTGTTGCAAATGTCTATGGGCGGCGGTCATCACTTACCATCAGGTGTACCGCCTGCTCGTTTGCCCCCTTATCATCATAAAAAAAATGAGCAGAGACCCGTGCCCAGCAGTGGGACAATAGGTGATGATGATGATATTGAGAATTAATGTTATATTTCAGCTCTATAGATCAGTAATACAATCCCGCACTAAAGACGACGCTCTGATCAAACTCCACGCTTACGACAAACGCCTTGATCTAGGACATAAATGGATCTGCCACGCACCAGACTTGCATCAAGTTGTTGGGTAAGACATTTATTTTATTGTACATACCTAGCTGTGGTAGCCTAGCGGTGTGACCAGTGGACTGAGACGTCAAAAATTGTAAAGGAATTTGAAAAATTGTAAAGGAATTGACTTCCTATATTGTAATTATTTATTTAAAAGAGTATCTATGGAGTTTCTTGCCTGTTCTTCTCCATAGACATACTTTTTGGAACCATGCAACTAGTTTGACAATTCAAAAGCACCTGTTATACTGGTCTACTTGAAATAAATGTTTTGAATTTGAATTTGAATGGTCTCGAGTTTGAACCCAAGACCACTGACTTTTCGGAAGCTATGTGCGTATTTATCACATGCTCAAACGGTGAAGGAAAACATCGTGAGGGAACCTGCATGCTTGAGAGATTTGTCTTGATGGCGTGTGAAGTCTGCCAACCCGCAGTAGGCTAGCGTGGTGGACTATAGTCTAATCCCTGTCAAATGAGAGGAGACCCGTGCCCAGCATTTATCGGTAGTTAACGGTGCCTTCTGTGCTACAGGATTTGAATCCCGGTAGGTACAAATGTTTGTGTGATGAGAATTTTATAGAAAATAACACTTTCCTCGATCTACAAAGCATGGGGTTTTTTATTGGAATCCCATGTCTAGCGAAGTATTATTGGGATTTTCTCAAAAATTCTCAATTGCCGCTCAGAATTAGGAGTCCCCATGGAGACCTATATTTTCTATGAAATTCTCATTAACCGCTTGGTTATTGGCAATAGGTTCCCTATTACACGAAGACCAAACATAACGGGTAGATATGGGAATGATATGCTACTTACACCTGTACCTAACCCCTCAGATAATTCAGGCATAATGATATATTTTACAAAAATTTACGTCAAGACGAAATCGAACTTGAATACTTCAGTTTATCTTCCTTCTAAATGTACTTCCTTTTATTTTTCAGGGAATTCGTCAATCAGCATGCAAAGTAAAGAAATTTCAACTACAATAATTTAATTCACAACGTCATCACAAACTGTGAAGAAAATAATATAATAATAATCTGATTTATTGACACCTACGCGAATATTAGACATTGAAATAAAACTACTTTTTACGGATTTTATCGCGGCATATTGATATTACATTTCCGATCTTTTAGCATCCATCTGACTATAAGAAAATCCTTTATAAGTAGTTTTATTTCTATTCATAATACGTATTTAAATAAGATAGGAAAACTTAATGAGTGCTTTCATGGGTTCCTAATAGATATAACGTAATAAATCAATGCAAATATACAGTGCAAAAATCAACTTTATTGTCATTTCACATAGGGAATTAATTATTCATTAGCAGGTGATGAAACAGTCAATTTTTGGTAGGAGTTTGTGACAAAGGATTTGGGCCTAGAAAATTGTAATATGAATTATTACAGTAGACCTAATTGATCATGCTTAATGACTAATGTACTACACTTACGCGAATATCACACATTGAAATAAAAATAACTTTTTACGTAATTTAAAACATCGGGCGAGAACATTTGCTACCCTGGTAGACTAGCCTTATTCTACATATAGACATAAAGAAACTTAATCGAAATCGATTCATCCTTCTCGAAGCTACCATGTCTCATACAGACACACGGTTTGAACTTATATTCCCCTCCTCCTCTCCGGAGGTAAAATAATTGTTTCTGACTTAAAATTTACCACTTCAAATCTATTTGCAATCAAATTTGGTGAGAAAAATATATTATACCAGCTGACCCAGCAAACGTTTTTATGCCACATCATAGGGGTTGGTGGTAGAAGAGTGAAAATTCAGGGTTATGATTATTTTTTAATGAAGAAAAATTAAAAATGTCTGGTTAGAGACATCCTTATCACCTAGGGGGGTAAACAATAGTCTACGACCGATTCTAGACCTACCAAATATTCATAATAATCCGTCTAGCCGTTTCGGAGGAGTTCAGCGACAAACACCGTGACACGAGATTTTTATATATAGGATATACGTTATAACATGGAATTGATATTATTCGTGAGGTAGATATAGTTAATACCGACCGTGCATTATAATATATATAGCTTATTTTATATTATAAATCGACTGCATAATTAGTGTAGCGGATATAAACTGACTTCCATGACAAAGGTTCGAAGCCCGGAGTGGTAAATGTTTGTGGGATGGCAAGGACATTTGTACCTGAGTCATGTATGATAAAAATTATAGAATTTTCTGAAGATGTACATTTGGGGGTCTTCAAGTCACGAGTGAATAGGTATCTTCTAGGTACGCGTGCTGCATCTTAGACCACGTCGTTACTTACCATCAGGTGAGATTATGGTCAAACGCTTACTATCAAATGTAAAAAAAATAATGTGCGTGTGGTGTGAGGGCCACTTCGTCAAATCTTTTTGAAATTTGCCTAGGATTTAGTGAACATTCCAAAACAATTGTGAAAGTTGGAATCAGAATTTGTGAAAGTCTAATAAGCGAGTTATAGCCTGTAATGTTGGGCCCTCAATCCTCACATAGAGGATTGAGGGCCCACCCGTGTGGATAAACTATGGACACTACAGAAAATGTGTTTATGGCAAAATCTAAGCTAATGCCAAACAAAATTTGTGAAAACAAGATATTATCGTAAAACACTATCCTACTTTATATATCTTCGTTCAAAATGGGCCCTCAATTCTCACAAACGCAAAAGTTTAAACACAAATAAAATTAAAACCATTAACTTACAGCTGCTGTTTGATGTCTTATACGCTACTAAATAATTTGTGAAAATTTGTGAAAACAAGAACAGGTCACCACGTCTTGTGGTTTAAAAGTTGTGAGCTTCACAAAATTTGGGCCCTCAATCCTCCACTTTTTTTGGTCTTCTCGTTATTACGCTTATCATATTAAAGATAAAGGAAATCCAAAATAGTCATTAATTGTGAAAAAAATTGTGCAACAAATCCAATACCAGAAAGATATTAAAATACCTTTTTTTGTGTAAAAAAACCATGTTTAATTTTATTGGGTAAATTTCAAAATAGGGTGACCACAAAAAGTCTCCACGGGATAAACAACGAAGATCAGTTTTTGTAAAACTGACCGTTTAATGGCATCTATTGGCTTATAGGCGTATTACTTATAACCATAACTTAATCAGAATAAATTGGGTAAAACTATCCTATAATATATGTTGTAATAGCTCTAGCAAAACACGAAACGTTTTTAAACGTAATTAGAATTAAGGTGAAAACATGATTTAAAAGTTCGTTTCATTCTTTCTTTCCTAGTTATAATGCAACAATTATAACTTTTACCAATTCGCATGCCTTCCAAAGGCGAATGTGTTGAACTTAAATATCATCTATTAATAACATTTTTACCATATTCTGAGTGAATAAATATTAATTTCTCACACTTACAAACAAATATTATCTTAAAACGTCAAAAACTTGAAACCGTCGCCGTCAATTTGGCAGTTGTGCTCACAATGAAAGTTTTTCTAACCTTGCAATTTATGAAGTGAAGTCCTTGTTATCGTATTTATCGTAATCTATCATACTTAATTGTTTAATATGCAATGTTGAGCAGTGATGAACATACGCACATCAAATCACCTGAGCGGAAAATATACAGAAAGCCTTTAATTTGTCATTTTAAACAATTACAAACGGTAAGTGAACAAAATAATTAGCATCCATGGTGACAGTGAATCTTATACAGTCACGACGCTATACCGATATTTTGTGCCATATTTAAGTGTACCTACCAGCACACTATCCTGGGTAGCAAATCGTGTTTATTTTACAAAAGCACTATTTGCTTTATTTTTAGTATTTACTCATCCTTTTATATCATCAATCTTGCCAATCTTGCCATCCCTAGTAAACAGACATCCCAAATAATCAAAATCGTCACTAATAAAATATATAAAATGAATTAAATCAAATCAAAAGGTTTTTATTTCATATACTTAAACTTTTTCAAGCATTTAAAAAACTTATGACTCTAGTGCACGGTTTCAAGAAGGTGATCTCATGGAGAAGAACCGGCCAGAAACTCCATAGACACTCTTTAAAATAAGGTATTTTATGTTATTATTCTGGTAAGACTTTTTGGCGGGAAAGTGAAGCGTCACATTAAAATTCATCGAAACATGTTTAGCAGTAGTGTTTTATTTTCTAAAATTTGTGTTTCGATGAATTATTAAACGTTAAGATCCACATCTTTTTTGAAACTAGAAAAAAAATCATTTATCATCCTTCATAAACCATTAATTCACCAAATCATCAACCATTATCATGTATCATCCATCTTAAATACATCATAAAAAATACTGAAGAAATCTTGTCCATACAGCCAAGGCTGTATAGATAAGATACCTTTGAGTTATCCCGGAAGGGAAGAACAAGAAAAAAAAAACTGGTAATATGTATGCGAGAGCAATTTAAAAAATGTAATGTCATAAGACGTCAATAGTTAAATTATAAAATTATTGTCACCCTACACACATACACAATAAAAAAATAGTCGATTTCGGTAATTTTCAAGATATTTAATTTTATTGTAATTGTTATTGGTAACAAATAACAACAATTTGTTGCACTAATTTTTTCACAATTAATGACTATTTTGGATTTCCTTTATCTTTAATATGATAAGCGTAATAACAAGAAGACCAAAAAAAGTGGAGGATTGAGGGCCCAAATTTTGTGAAGCTCACAACTTTTTAACCACAAGACGTGGTGTCCTGTTCTTGTTTTCACAAATTTTCACAAATTATTTAGTAGCGTATAAGACATCAAACAGCAGCTGTAAGTTAATGGTTTTAATTTTATTTGTGTTTAAACTTTTGCGTTTGTGAGAATTGAGGGCCCATTTTGAACGAAGATATATAAAGTAGGATAGTGTTTTACGATAATATCTTGTTTTCACAAATTTTGTTTGGAATTAGCTTAGATTTTGCCATAAACACATTTTCTGTAGTGTCCATAGTTTATCCACACGGGTGGGCCCTCAATCCTCTATGTGAGGATTGAGGGCCCAACATTACAGGCTATAACTCGCTTATTAGACTTTCACAAATTCTGATTCTAACTTTCACAATTGTTTTGGAATGTTCACTAAATCCTAGGCAAATTTCAAAAAGATTTGACGAAGTGGCCCTCACACCACACGCACATAAAAAAATACGTATGTGTTTACGCATAATCTATGTAGTATATCAACCATCTAGTATCCGAAACACAAGCCTCGTTGCTTACCTTGGAAACTAGATGGCGCCGTGTCATAATGTAAGGGATTTATGTATTTATTATTTGGTCACTGAATTGTGTATGTCAGATATATTTTATTACTATACAAACTGACTATAGCAAAGCAAAAGTAACTAAACTAAATGATGTTCCATATCAAACCTTTTTCCGTTTATAATTAAGGTATGAAATAAACCTACATATTTTTACTTAATTCTTTTGGTTGAGCGGTGATTGATCCAGTTAGATGAAACAATTTTATAAATTTTTATTTTGAGTGGCAACACTTACTTTTTGCAATTGCAACACTAAGTACATTATTAAAGTCGAAGTATCAAGTCTTGATACTTCTATATAAATGCGTTGGTGTTTTGACTTCATGATAGTTTTTTTTTTATTTTCCTAGCGTTAAAAATAGCCTTTGGAGTTTTAGCTTTGAAATACTCATAACGGAATACAATAAAGCTGATGCACATCATTAGATCCGAACTTCAAACACGTGCTTAATAGATTAATAGATTTATGACATCATCACAATATTTGTTATGTTTCCATTAGATCTTAATGCGAGATTATGTGAATGTCAAAAAACTATGGTCACAAATCTAGCGATAGCAATAATTTTATCTATTTATTATTTTATTCGGCTATTTTCACAGTAGGTACATAATTTTCATAATTTAAAATAAGATTTGGTTAAAATTTTAAACTGTATTTATTAATTTTATTTTTCAATGTAAACATATTAAAACTTCACTACAGGAAACCTAAATTGACGTTTAGTCTGTGTTTTGACTTATCCCATAGATGCTAGCAACACCAGTATTACTCGCGGGTTGCGATCCTAAGCCTTATTGGCTAATTTATTATATTTCACTGGCAACATTCAAAATGGTACACAATAATGTTGCCACACTACTGCTTGATGGTAGATTATTATATTTATTCGGCTGTGTTTATAACCTTTTTAGTAACTTATTTTATTGAAATCATAATGACAATGTGGGATCTTGGCTGTATTGTGTTTTTTTTTTATTTTGTTATTGTTTTATTTATTAAGTTGAACTTTAGTAAATTTGTATTTAAATAAACTGGTGTTTTATTTCTCTTTATAAATCCATACTTCCATACTTAATATTATAAATGCGAAAGTGTGTCTATCTGTTACCTACCACTTTACGCTTAACAGCAAATCAGATTCAAATTTGGTATGAAGATAGTCCGACTTCCGGGACAAAAACTACCCTATGTTCTTCACATAGGATCATTTTTGTCCCGGAAATCATCCCTTAAAAGGGGGGGATTGAAGTTTGTATGCGGCATCTATTTCATAAAAAAGGTTAGAAATAAATAAGCATATTCTTCTGCGTTGAATTAGTAATTTTATCATAACTTATTAATCAAATTGCTTATTTATTATTATATTCTACCCTCATTAAAGAAATTATCGTTCGCATACAAATTTCCACCCTCCTTTTCGCCCTTTTGAATGATTTCCGAGGCAGAAACCCATGTCCTTCACCGGGACTCAACCTATCTTTATACAACATATTATCTAAATTGATTCAGCGGTTTAAGCGGGAAGAGTTAACAGAAAGATAGACACACATTCGCATTTATAATAATAATTTATACGAATGAAAACGCTTCGTACATAGCTAAGCGTCTTATGTCATCGACAACGGGAAGAAAACCACTTCAAAAGTTACAGTTAAGTACCTACCTACCTGCATTAAAACTTTTTCTTTTACCTATTTCCTTAAATAATCTCTGCATATGACGTTCAGCGTAAGCACTACGCCAAAATCTTAGTGTCAAACGTTTAATACATTTGATATCTGATGAAAATAAATAAAATGTTTTTGTAGAAAAAAATAACTATTATAAAACAAACGTAAAATGTACCAAAAAAATTGTAAAAACAAAGATAAATTGATTATAAAATTGAAGAAGTTTAGATTGGCTCCGTATCAATATGGTTTTTGGGTAAGCTTGTTTTTCGTATAGTCATCCAGTCCCACTGCTGGGCAAGGGTCTCCTTTCATTTGAGAGGGAAAGGTATAGTTCACCATACTAGCCTAGGCTTAAACTTCACAAATGATCGAGAAATTTCTCATGCATGCAAGTTTCCTCACGATGTTTTCCTTCACCGTTTAAACATTGATAAATATGCACATAACTTTGAAAATAAAATTGATATAATTAATAATTTAAAAGTCAGTGATGCATGCTGTGGGACCGAAGTTAACACTTTTGACTTCACAGTCACTCCACTAGACTATCACAGGTTTAATGCCCAGTTATTAGTTGGAGCAATTAAAAGAATATTATAATTACAAATTGAACCAAACTTCACGCAGAGTGCAGTTTCATTATAATCGGCGCATTAGTTCAAGAGTTCATGGCAAATAGCACACGCTTACCTACACGAAATGATAAAGATTTATGTACTATATTTTCTCGATGGCATGTAATGCCAACCCGCAGTAGGCTAGCGTGGTGGACTATAGCCTAATCCCTCTCAAATGAGAGGAGACCCGTGCCCAGCAGTGGGACAATAATGGGTTGATGATGAAGTAGCTGTATCGAGTCCTTTTTTCCAGGACTATATTATTGACAGGCGCTTCGTTGACGGCCAGTGTACTGGTCGTACAGGTGGCTGTACTGCCGCTAGTGTTCAAATACAGCAAATCAGTTCAGAGGAAGATGGTATTTTCTAATTGCAGTAAGTATTAATAGTAATGAAAGAGTATCTACGGAGTTTCTTACCTTAGACCTAGTTTTTGGAACCGTGCTAATACTTTTGACAATTCAAAAGTATCTGTAATATCGGTCTAATTGAAATAAGTAGAACATTTGAATTTCAGAGTTTTCAAATCGCAGTCTTTCTGTCGGCGGATGACATGGTCGGTTACTTAATTGGTCTAAACATGTATGCTAGCACACACGCTGTACACATTACTGTTCTTGACAGAGTAAAAAGGTTGAAAGGTTTCTCATATCGAGGCTGATTGCTAAATTAGTAACACGCTCGCGCGCCTGACCGATTTTTAATCGCCCGTTTTTGGCATAGTATTGTAGTTGGTACCGTATATTTTTCATGGCGTCGCTTTCCAGCTTTACCCCGTCCTTACTTTTCAAAACATTGATCGTAAATGCTATAGAGGAAAATTAAAATATGAATAAACTGCACGACTTTGTAACAACAAATTCCAGTTTTTATTTCATCAGAGAATTTTATATTACTTAACTATGATGTGCTGTGCTCTTCAAAAGAAGCTGGTGACAAATATTTTTCTGAGAACAATATCGGAAATTTATTCCCAATACCGATTTTTCAATCCCTAATAGATAGGATACGAACTCAACGCCGTACTTAATATCAGCCTATCAATACACTCATCGTCCACATTGCTCTTATAATTTTACCAGGCATTTACTTCAACAAGTACACAATATTCCTATTTTAGGATCTATAAATTAATTTGTATAACTGTGTCGCTCACAATGTTACCCACATCTAATACTTTATTATTAATATCATTTCCAGTAAACTATCCAAGAAACTTAGACTATGAAAACCCGTCGAGCTGTAACGTCATCGGTGGGAGAAATTTCAACATCGAATTCCAGTCGATAGTCGACGAATGTCCGATAAAACTTGGTAATTGTTCTTATTGCTTGCCACACCTGAAAAACGTCTTCATTAGTTACCTGTCAACAATTTTTTTACGTTCTAAAGTTTTCTGTTTCTTTCTCGTGTTTACAAATCTATATCCATACTATTCCTTATTTCATACTTATATACTTATACTTATTAATGCGAAAGTATGCCTTTCCGTCTGTCTAAACACCCAAATCTCTAAACAACTGCTTCATCATCATCATCAGTAGGTATTCATCAGCCCAATACATGTCACACTGCTGAACACGGGGCCCTTCTTATGTGGCAGGAATTAGGCTAAAGTCCACCACACTATCTTAGTACTGATTGGCAGACTCCACATGCCATCGAGAAAATTTTTCACTTTCAACCTTATGCCATAGCAACGATACATAAGATTATTGGTTGTTATAAGTTGGACGCGTCAGTCTGTGGCATCGTAGCACCCGAACGGAGGAATCATTTTTGATTTTGTTTGAATGATGAGTCAGTCGGGAGTGTGGTCCAAGATGGCCGCCACAAAATCATTTATCATTTACTGAAAGACTGTCTGTGAAAAGGTTTTTTTTTTGCTACATTTAAGCTCTTTACAGGTGCATGGCATATAGTGCCTTGCTCCATGTTCCGCGAGGTGTTTGTGATTCGCGATTATGTCACGGTGGATGATCGACTCCATGAACAGCTCAAGCGGACTCAGAACACCATCGTCCTGTACTGCCATGGTAAGATAATGTACTCCTACTGCTATCACAAGTTTCTGTAATTGCCAAAAAATTTTTGGCGTCACATAAGAGGCTCTGGTATCTTAAGAGGAGCCGTGGTTTCCCTTCATTCTTCAGGGTGGTTTCAGTGAGGTAAGACCCCCAAACTCTACGAACTCTTCCCCAGAGGCCAGTTGCCTTTTGATGGTTTCCTCCCCCCTATTAATAAACAAAGGGTAGGCCGAGTGATATGGCCTTGGATTCCAAGTCATAGTTCACAAAATTAAAACGATAAAACACTGCCTTTTCTAAGACACGTGAGAATTAATCACCAGGACAACAATAATCGGAAGGAATCCTTCAGCAACGGCACGTAAAGCCAGCCAACTTTCTCTAGGTCTGCGTCACTATAGTCAGTACGCCACTGATAATAGTGGCGTAGCGTGGGCCGTCACCGCCCGGGGCTGATAGAAAATTTGCCGTCCCCTCGCATATACCGCCTGGGTCCATGGCCCACTCTGCCCACGTTACGCAACTGAGCATGGTTAACTATAGCTTAATCCCTCACAACGTGAGAAGAGATCTACGCCCAGCAGTTGAGTTGATTGTGACGTGCTTATTTACAGGTAACTCCAACCACCGTGCGTCTCCTCATCGTCTGCAAATGTACAAAGTGTTTCAAGAGCTGAACTTCCACGTGATCACATTTGACTATAGAGGTATATTCAACATCACGACTCACATAAATATCCTTGTTGGTTATCCATATATTTTACCAGAGGAAGCGATGAATCTTCGCTTAAATTGAGCTGCCCGACTGGAAAAGTACTTCCCCCTTACAGAAGACCGCAGTGAATCAACAATAAGTAGTCGTGTTTCTGCGAAGGAGTAAGCTTACCAGAACTCGTTGTTTGAGTGCTATTCTGACAGCTTTCACTGGGGATTTCGTTGGCTGTGATTATAGTAATTTTATATTTTAAGAAACCTAAGTATAGGCACAGTATAAATACGGATTTATACTCTCGAGTTCAAACTCAAAGTGCACACCACTGACTTTTCGGAAGTTATGTGCGTATTTATCACATGCGACATCTAACATGTCAGTCCACTGGTCACACCGCTAGGTTACCACAGCTCCTATTACATGGAGCCTAAAGCCGGTTTCCACCAAAACGGAGAGGAGAGGAGATGTGCGGAGATGTGTTTTAATAATCAGATATGGTTGTGGAGAGGAAACGTTGAATACCGAGATCTGATTGGGTATTCAAACACACAACACGACGCCGAGCCAAACAACAGGCATAATGCTTGTTATGTTTTCTATTTAGGTATTATTTCTAGGTTTATTTATTCAAGAGCAGCTTTAAGGTCGTTTTCTTGATTGTCAGGTTATGGTGACTCGACCAGGATAAGGCCTACAGAGCGGGGAGTTGTTGAAGATGCCCTGGCGGTGTACGCGTGGCTTATGGAGGCAGTCAACAGAAAGGACAAGCCCATGGTGGTGATATGGGGACACTCCCTAGGTAAACAATATAGACATATACCTTCTTTTTTTATCATCCAATACGGTAAAACTATTCAAATAATACTTGAACAAGTTTATAGTCATATGTATTATTTCAATCCAAACAATATTCAACAGGTAGGTAGGTATCTACTTTTGAATGACTAAAATCCAGTTGCATTGTTCCAAAAAGTAGGTCTAATGTAAAAAGCCGGTAAGATTCTGTTTTAAATAAAAATGTACTGTGCAAAAGTTCGCAAACTTGCCACAAGATGGCGCTGTTCAGGCATAATTACGCAATAATAACCCAATATTTGCTTTTGTGTTGTAAATAATAATTATTATTTATGTAATATTCATGTAATATAATAACATAATCTATAATTTCCCTTTTTTAAATCTACTATTGTACCGAGCAGGAATTAAACCCGCAACCGCAAATATTCAACTGTCATTGATCTCCCTAGGCACGGCGGTGGCAGCAAACTTGGCTGCTCATCTATCAGAGCTGTGCCGAGATCAGGGACGGCCCCAACTGCCCTGCCCCGATGCCTTGGTGCTGGAAGCTCCGTTCAACAACCTCACGGATGAAATTGAGAGCCATCCCTTCTCTAAGGTACCTAAATATATAGAAAGAAAGATGAAAACATACCTATGAAATGTGAGTGTACACACTGTACACCTCTGCCTAACCCTTCAGGGACGACAGGCGCGTATGAATAATTTTGTAAAACCGACTTTAACTGTCAGAATTAGACCAAATTTAAATGGGACGGACGGGAAGCACCAGCTTTAAAAAAAAAGAATCATTAAAATCAGTTCACCCAGTCGAAAGATACGAATGACGTAGGTAACAAATATAAAAAAACCCGTCGAATTGATAACCTCCTCCTTTTTAAAGTCGGTTACAAATGAAATAAAGCTTTATTTCCTACAGTAAAGGCACGTTTACATAAATACATAGCATCACCACCACCAGCAAGCCTATTG
The DNA here is from genome assembly GCA_905163465.1 of Craniophora ligustri. Classification (NCBI taxonomy): domain Eukaryota; kingdom Metazoa; phylum Arthropoda; class Insecta; order Lepidoptera; family Noctuidae; genus Craniophora; species Craniophora ligustri. The sequence continues at coordinate 2,573,280 of LR990981.1, forward strand.
TCTCCTAAAGGTTATAAGGTACTAATGTTACATCAACAGTACGCTGGAATGTTTTTAGGTCCCATGTAATAGGGGACGAGTCTATTGCCAAAAACCGAGCACGAATCTACTCCGCGGTGCTACTGAGAATGACCAACGAGGCGGTAAAAAAATACCAAAAAAAAACAACAATTGAACGATAAACTTTCTGTATATTCCTTATTATTGGTGTATGTATACAACAAACGGTGCTGCCTGCTAGTTCTGCTTGATCTATCTATCTATAGAATTATTTCAAAAGCTGCTATCTTAAACGTCTTTATATTAACTTCCTCTCCCCTCTTGGACTCCGTGGAGTACGGACGTGTGTACACATTACCGCTACAAAGTTAATTTTTACAATATTTAAATTAAATTAAACTAAAATAAACGAAATAGTGCCGCTAAATTCAGACGACATACCAGGAGTGTATAAACGGCGAGAAGGTCAACAAACGACTAAAACAGGACAGTCAAGCAGAAAGAGACAGTTAGCTGTCTCACCGTGCAGCGCAGCCGACGCCCACATACCTGCGACTGCGCACCGCCCCAATTGGAACGAGATAGCTGCACGTCTCAGTGGTACGTAGTGCCACTCCCACTGCAGCTACGTAATACACCGGGCACACCTCCAGCCCCTACTGCGTTTACGCAACTTGATTGACTGGAGGCTACCACAACTACCGTGAGTAACGTGTTCGTGTTTTCGATTCTGTTCTATTTACAATGTCACTTAAACGCACACCCCCAAAATCGTCAAATAAAAACATCCCTTCAAGTTATGGCTCAGACTCTCAACTATATGTTTCACCCTCGCAAGACATACACTCAGCTGATCACTTGGAGAACATCACTCGTAGAATGAAACGTAAACTCAATCCCAAGCCCTCTGAAAATAACTCAACCTTGGTCCATATGGAGGATATGTTCGCCTCATTTGAATCACAACAAAACTCCAAATATGATAAGCTTCTTGAGTCTATTCTGAGCATAAAGGAACAAAATATTGAGATCCAAAAAAGCATGGACTTTATGTCGTTAAAGTATGACGAAGTTCTTCAAAAAATGTCGGATCAAGAACAAATCATTAAAAGTCAGGAATCTAAAATTACATCACTTGAGTTCAAGATTGAGCTTTTAGAACGGAACTCACGTTCGTCCGCCATTGAAATAAGAAATATTCCTAAGCAAACATCTGAAAATAAACTTACCCTACGCACTGTGGTCAAAAAAGTCGGGGAGCTGGTAGACCAACCATTGTCGGACTCAGACATTCAAGACGTCTACCGTATTAAAACCAGAAATGACTCAAATAATCACATAATGGTCAACTTCACGACCACCATATGTAAAGACGGCTTTATCAGGCAGGCTAGAAACTATAATAGGATGAATAAGGACAACAAACTGAACACCTCCCTTCTCCAACTACCTGGGCCGCTGAAACCAATTTTTATAGACGAATCTCTTACCATGCTGGGAAGGAGACTTGCATATGTAGCCAGACAGAGCGTCAAAGAAAATCAATATTATGGCACCTGGTCTTCCTATGGCAAAATATATATTAAGAAAACCCAAGATGCACTCCCAATTCGAATAGACTCCGAACAAGACCTGAAGAAACTAATCACCAAATGACTACCGCCGGTAATTGCACTATGCTTGTTGTTATTCCTTAACTTTGACGTTTTTGTTCTTACGTTTTTCTTACATTGTTTACTTTATTTTACCACACCATCATATACATACCACTTTCATATATTCCACACTATACACGACAAAAAACACAATAATTTCACGTTATATAATCTTTACACATATTCTATCAATTCACTCACAACACCACCTATACCATACCAGTCACAATATCTACATCCAACACCCCCTTCTTATACCTTTCATTATTTATGGAACAATCTCCGCCCAATCACAGTTTACAGACAGTCCCACGGCCCTATTCATTCGCCCTACTTGAACTTATTTTTATATAATTCGACTCCATGAATAATTTACTAAACGATATTGATGGTATCTCGGTGGCTGTTTCGGCCTCATGCTTAATAGAGGACTGTCCCCAAATAATAAGATCACATAGAAATTCTATCTCAATTATATGTCAAAACATAAGAAGCATAAGTAAGAACTTCAACGACTTCTATGTACTTCTTGAAAGAAGCCGCATAAAATGGGACATCATAATTTTAACAGAATGTTGGCTATTAAAATCTCCACCCATACCTACAATAGAAGGCTACAACACCACCACTACCATCAACCATAATACCCAAAATGAAGGTGTGACGGTATATTATAAAACTCATCATCAGGTCTCAGTAGTTGATTCCATGCTTCAAGACGCTAACTGCATATCGCTAATTCTGAACAAAGATACCGTAGTAATCGCCATCTATCGATCCCCTGCAAAACAAAATATTTCCTCCTTTCTCAACTCGCTAAACAACCTTCTGAAATCATACTCCTCATATAAAAACATCATACTATCGGGCGATCTAAACATCGATATTTCAGCAAACACTAGTGACCTACGATCCACAGAGTATCTCACAATGCTTGCATACTACGGTATGCTTCCTGCACATACTATACCAACGAGACAAAATCGCACTTGTATCGATCATATAATACTCAAAACTAAGAGCTCAGCACACTGTTATGTAGCGCACACTTCTATCACTGACCATGACACTATCCTGTTCTTTTTATGCACACAAAAAATCAATACTAATTCATCTATTAATAAGAAAATCAAAATTTTTGACTACGACAAAATCGAAACTGATCTCTCGCATATGGACTTTTCCCCAATCTACAACCTTCGCGACGTTAATGAGGCTACCAATTATTTCATTACTAGTTTAAGCACAGTTCTCAACTCAAACAAAATCCTAAAAACGGTTCCCAACCGAAAAAGGCTTAAGAAGCCCTGGATGACACCAGGCCTTTTAAAGTGTTTACGAAACCGGGACAATCTACATGTTAAATTAAAGAGCTCACCTAGCAATGACATTTTAACACTTACATATAAAAGATCAGAAATTATTGTATAAACCTACTTAAAACAGCAAAAAAAAACTATGACACAAGCCAACTACAATCAGCAAAAAAAAACAATAAAAAACTATGGAAAGTCATAAAAAATATCACCAACACGACTAAAAAAAATTCGCAAGCAACTGAACTCCTCGCGCCATCCGACCCCATAAAATCAATTAATAATGTGAACACATACTTCTCGAATGTAGGGCGTTCCTTAGCGGAAAAAATTACTACGTCTGCTAATTCCAACATAGTTTCAGAATCGCGCAGCTTGCCAAACTCTTTTGTTTTGCTGGAAACAAGTGAGGCAGAGATCGAGCAGTTGGTACTAAACCTCAAGAGTGATTGTGCGATAGGCTCGGACAACATCTCAGGCGATTTTCTGAAACGTTTTAAAAAATATCTTATCACACCACTCACTCATCTCTGCAACATGGCGTTGAACCAAGGAGTTTTTCCAGACGCATACAAACTAGCCATCGTTCATCCAATTCATAAGGGTGGGGACAGAGACCGTCCAGACAATTACAGGCCAATCGCCATCCTCCCTACACTCTCGAAGGTGCTCGAAAGGTTAATGAATAATAGACTTATAAAGCATCTAGAGCAAAACAAACTTCTTTCACCTCAACAGTATGGTTTCCGCTCAGGCATATCTACAGAAAATGCTGTGCTAGATTTAACCAATTATATTATAACTAGCCTTGACAAAAAACAAAAAGTAGTAGGCATATTCTTAGACCTTGCAAAGGCGTTTGATACGGTCTCTGTCCCGATGCTTTTGGCAAAGCTGGAGAAGCTGGGAATAAGAGGTCCCCAACTCTCACTCTTCTCTAGCTACCTTACAGACAGGCGGCAGTGTGTGGGGATTGGAGAATGGCTCAGTGACGAGCTCCCTGTGGCTTATGGGGTGCCTCAGGGAAGTATTATCGGCCCTACCTTATTCCTTATCTATATAGATAGCCTCTGCCGCATAAACCTACACAATGGATCCATCTTCACCTACGCCGATGATACTGCCCTGATATTCCGTGATTCCACATGGGAGTATGTTACTGCATGTGCACAGGCGGGTCTTAACCAGATCATGAACTGGCTCAGACACAATCTGCTCACAATGAATGCTAGCAAAACGTTTTACTTATATTTCTCCCTCACAGCCGCTGGTAAACCAGATCCAACCCCCAGCCCTTTCATAGCTCACTCTTGTTCTGCACAAACCCCCGCAGGCTGTAACTGTCCTTCTCTGAAACAGACAAACACCATTAAATATTTAGGAATACATGTTGACGATAAGCTTACCTTCCAGCTCCACGTGGATGCGCTTACGACCAGGTTACGGAAGCTCATTTTCGTTTTTAAAACCCTGCGACACTCTGCTGACACAAACGTACTGAAATTGGTATACTTAGCACTGGCACAGTCGCTCATCCAATACTGTATCACTGTATGGGGTGGCACTACTAAAACCAACCTTTTGAGACTTGAACGAGGACAAAGAGCTCTATTAAAGGTTGGCTGGCGGCTGCCCTATCAGTTTTCCACAACTGAGCTTTACAAAGTCTGCGATGTTCTCACAGTCCGTAAACTGTTCATTCTCAAGCTGATCCTAAACGCCCACGCCCAAACCCCCTATGATCCTACTCATTACATTGCCTCTCGACGTAAACTGGCTGTCTGTCACGTAAAACCTGTATATACTACCGCTGCTCAACGCTGCCCTTATTTCCTAGCCGGCTATCTATATAATAAAGTCAACGCAAAATTAAATATCAATCCATTAAACAAACATGAATGCAAAAAAACGGTAACAAACTGGCTACTATCCCTAGACTACACTGAAACAGAAAACCTCTTAATTATTTTAAAATAAATCCATCACACATACACACACACACACACACACACACACACGCATACACACGCACACATACACACACACACACACCACACCACATACCCAAACACACTGTGCATGCATATATTATATATTTATTCTCAAATTACTCCCATTTTGTATGTATTAGCTTCAAAGACTCATATTATACCACATAGGAGAGAGCCTGGAGATCCGTCACACAGGTCCCTGAACCTACTATGGACTCCAGCTCTCACAAGGTTCCTTATTGTCTTCACTTAAGCTATATGTACCTATTTTGTAAAAATGTAAACCTTTGAGAGAAATAAATAAAATTTTATTATTATAAATTTTATTATTATATTAACGATCTGGTCGCTTTAATATTCTAGTTTAAAATAAAACTATAACTAAACAATGTACTGATGTACCTGTTCTAGCTGGTGTCATGGCTGCCATACTATAAGGACACGTTCGTGAAGCCGTTCACGGTATCCTCGGAGTACGCCTTCACCACAGACCAGTACCTGTGCAGCGTGCCCCAGCTGCCGATCCTCATCTTGCACTCTAAAGGGGACAAGATAGTACCCTACAATCTGGCCGTCAAGGTATGTTCTGGTAGTACTTACAAGATGTGGATGATACTAACATAATCCATACTAAAATTATAAATGCGATAGTATATCTGTGTTTCTGTCTGCTGACTTTTCACGCTTAAACCGCTGAACCGATTTAGATAAAATTTGGTATGGAGGAAGGTTTCGTTTCCAGGGAAGGATATAGGATACTCCCGAAATCATTCTTTTAGAGAGGGAAAAGGGAAGTAGCAAAAGCTAGTATTTTATTAAGAGTATTATAGTTGATGCTGACTTTAACATTTTAACGATCATGGATCTTGAATGTCCTTTAGTTGCCGTACAAATAAATATATTTATGCTATGTCGCCGTAAGACATATGTAACATAAAAAGAAAGCAAAAACTCAACACATCAGGCGGATACCTCGGTGGCTCAGTTGGCAGAGCGTCTGGAGTACTTATCCAGAAAACGCGGGTTCGAATCCCGCCTGAGGTTGAATTTTTCTTTCTTAATAAAAAATTAAAAATCTTAGCTTGAAATATGCTAAAAGATTATATTTACATCTTTAGAAGAAATAAAACAATTTAAGAAATAATATATTAGACATTATTTATTTATTTAACTTAAATATGCTTGTTTTCCTAGATTTATCTAAGGCACTAGACTCTGTAGCTATCCTAATTCTGTTTGTGAACAGAGAGAAGGGATATAAATATGTATATTATATTGGCGGGGGCACTGCCGTGCCCCCCGATTAATAATACTCTGTTAACTGAGTTTAAATAGTTTCTAAAAAAATTACCTTTTGCCATTTTTTTATTTAATGTAGTGCTAAAGACAACAAGGTCATAGGGTTCCTCAAGGTTCTACTTTAGTGCCCTATTCTACTCTGTTCACAAAATATTATTATACATTTGCATTTATCGACAGTTGCACGAAAAAGTAGCAGAGTCCCGAGGATCATCAGGCGCTCCTCTGATGTTCCACTCGTTTGAACGAGGACTTGGGCTTGGGCACAACAACCTGTGTGAGGCGCTAGAACTTAAAAACGTTGTGGGGTAAGGCATCATATACCTTGGGTCAGTAACGTATGGACCAAATTTGCATGTCAGAAATAATCCTGCCTGCGGATTCTTAGAATTAAGACAAATGGTAGGAAATTTATAAATAGTTACGTCAACACAGGAGCTTTTTTTTAACAAAATAATTTACCCAATTATTTTCCCATTGCTGGGCACGGGTCTACTCTCATTTGAGAGGGATTAGGCTATGGTCCACCACGCTAGTATACTGCGGATTGCCAGACTTCTCAAGGATGCAGGTTTCCTCACGAAATTTTCCTTCACTGTTTGGGCATGTTATATATTCACATAACTTCTGAAAGATAGTGGGTTGGGTTGGGTTCGAACTCGAGACTTGAGTTTCACAGTCCAACTGGTCACACTAACACTACTACTGTCACACTTTTAATAATTTTGGCGACATGGTGGCGCAGTGGCTGAGCGATCGGGTTGTGCGTCATGGGTTGCGGATTCGATGCCCGCACAGAGGAAATATTTGTACGTTCTGCAAGTAGTTGTTTCGGGTCTGGCCGTTTGTGTATGTGAAAATATGTGTTTGAAAACGCACCCACGACAAGAGAAAATCCTATTGTGGGGCAACGTTTTTAAAAAAAACTGATAGGTACCTACTTAGTAAGAAAAATAAACGTTATCATTAATGGGGATATATTTGTTACAGGGACTTTCTAAGCAAAGTGACTCAGATGAAAACGCAAACGAGTGAGAAAGTTCTATAGAGGTATGGTAATGTGATAAATAAATTACAAACAAATATAATTTGTTTTATTTTTTGTCTCAGCATTCATCCTTTTGTTAGTGACATCAGTTGCTGCCTGTGAGGGATAAACATAAATTATTTTGATGTAATAATATATAACACAGCGAATATCTATAACATAACACAATATAACACAACTCAACAAAACACACTACAACACAACACAACACAACACAACACAACACAACACAACACAACACAACAAAACACACTACAACACAACACAACACAACACAACACAACACAACACAACACATCACAAGACAACACAACAGACCGGCGAAATGTGGGTGTCCGTGTTCATTAGTACACCTCTACCTAACCCTTCGGGGATAACAGGCGTGATGTTAAATTATGTTTTATCAGAGCTATAGTCTACTTACACAAAAATAATTACCTAAATATTTGCAACATTGCATTACATCAAACACCTCACGCATCATTACAATAAAACTATTTAACTATTTTATATTTTTTAAACTTATTTGTTTAAGTTCGGTACAGGTTATACCTATCAAAGCCAGATTTTTTTTATCAAACTATAATACATTAAAACTAATTCGGAACGCAACGTATTTCCGGCCCGCGACTATAAAACGTGTCTGACACAATAAAACCTTCATTGTATAGAATCGAAGGGTCGACTAGTGAGTATTTGAATTATTGCTATAGATTTTCTTTGCTATGTTGTAGTGTAAAAAGTTATAATTATTGTCTCTGCCTCTGCCTCTTTGGTCTAGGTAGGTATCAAAAATGTTGACTTTGGGAACTCCACTTATCATTACGCCTATATTCTCAAAAGATCATTGAACTCTGAGCAGAAAAAGTCCAATACCCTAATCCTGTAGTTTCAGTAAATAATGATACTTATTAGTGGATTAATCGGTTTCTGTGTCACGGGTCACTGCTTCGATCCCCATTCAAAACATTTTTTTCTAAATATTCTTGGACATTATGTCACAGCGCCATCTAGTTTCCAGGTAACCAACGCAGCTTGTGTTACGGATACTAGTTACTTGATATACTACATACATATATACTATTTTTTTGGTAAATACTTACATATTATACATAGATACTTCCATGACTCAGATACAAATGTTTATGCTCATCACACAAACATTTATCCCTACCGGGATTCGAAAATTGGGTTGTCAAATATTTGTATATCAATACGTAAATAGTTATTTACGGTTTTAAAACCACCTACGATACAGGAACACATGCCACTGTGGGCCAACCATGTTCAAATCCTAGTCATAAACAAAAGCACAGACTTCACTGCTGTTTATGGCACATGTGTGCTTTTTATCATAACGCAATTCCAATTACAAACATTTGTTACGTCTTGTATGACCACAAAAGCTGCACTTCTGCCGATACCCCTGCTACACGAGCGTGAAATCGCTACGTACTTGATGTTACTGCACATGTGAGTCTGGTTGCTAGCGTATATTGTCGGCAACCCGTCGAGTAATTGCCATTACACTATTGTGGTTCTCGAAAGAATTTTAGTGATGTCCCTTGCTTAAAAATTGTTATCGAAAGTGTCGATTTTTTTTGGATATCTAAATTTATATTAGGTAATCATATCATCACATATTTTTCTACAATGCTGCTAAGTTTTTTTTTAATTATCATCAAATTATCAATAACTGAGGTGCTTCCCGGGTGCTCTATTATTTCTGAAATTATTCTGTTTTATTTTAGTGCATCAAATTCTTGTCGGAAAGTTTAATACTTTAGGTAATACCGTTAATAAGTGCTAATCGGATCGTCACAGATAATAATTACTAATGTATAACAAACCATCACGCCTATCGTCCAAGAAGGGAGACGCAGAGGTGTACTAATATAGGTAGGTAACTAGGTACACCGACATTTCGCCGCTATGTTTTAGGTTCCATGTACCTAATAGGGGGCGAGGTTGATTGCCATCAACCAAGCACAAAACCAAACTCCGAGCTGCTACTGAGATTTTCATAAAAAACTTTGCTCAGCCTTAGAATCGAACCCAAGACCTCTTACTCAGCAGTCGCACTTACTATCAGTAGACCAACGAGGTAGTTAGAAAAATAGAATAAAAAAATTAAAAAGATATCGAGACGTTGCATATTCCCAACCCTACACGAATAGCTAGTGAGGGGTGAAATGTAATATTCATAACAGTGGATTGGGGGCCATTTCGCGGCCGAGGGGCAGGAGGGGGGTGGGGGGGATCCTCGAGAAGCTTGGCGCCCATACTGTACCCACTGGCCACCTGTCATATTGACGAACTAATGACGTCACATGTACCATCCGATCAGTTTTTTTACGATAAATGAATATTCATACCTAAGGCGAATATTATTAATCGATAGTTTTTAATTTTTAAAAAGAGGATTACAACACATTTGTAATATAACTTTTCGTATGAAATTAATTAATTGTTTGAATCCCGCTAATCAAACCGTAAATCAGCCTTCATACCGCCAAATGCATTATCTACCTATCATAATCATCATCATCATATCAACCGTTGGAAGTCCACTGCTAGACATAGGTCTCCCCCAAGGATCCCCACGATGACCGGTCCTGCGCCACCCGCATCCAGTGGATTCCAGCGACCTTAACCAGGTCGTCAGTCAACCTTGCCGGGGGCCTACCCACGCTGCGTCTTCCAGTACGTGGTCGTGACTCGAGAACCTTCAGGCCCCATCGGCCATCCATTCTCATCGACCTATAGACTATAGACGATAGATTTTATTTTGTACTACGCACAAAAATTAAGATTAAAATAAGTATCTCAATATTGTTGCTACTATGACTAAAATACCTATCAGTTTTTGTAGCTTCCTGAACATTTAACAGATTTGGATTTCTAATATTTAATTTCAAATAAAGCCATATTGCAGGTTTTTAGCTATCTTTGATTTTATTGACTTTACATATTTGTAAATAACATGTGTTTCTATTTTTTTTAAGTCACAAGGGTGGCAAACTCGCATACGACCCGCGTAATGGTAAGTGGTTACCGTAACCTATAGACGTTTGCAACACCAGAGGTGTCGCTCGCGCGTTGCCGACCTTGTAGAAACCGTTTAGATTTCTTAAAATAAGGGAGTTACTAAACTAAACACTCATAATAGTCTCTCCTCCAACGAGCTCTGGTAACCTTACTCACCCGCAGAAACAACCAAGGTTGATTCACTGCGGTATTCTGTAAGGCGGACGTACTTCCCCAGTCGGACAGTTGAATTTGAGCGAGGAATCTCGCTATGCCCTACCTTTCGTTTCTGTTTTAAACGTTATAAAATTCCGACGGGCTGTAGGTTTACATAGCACTTCTGTTTTTTCCGTTTAACACCATGGATACTGATCTACGAACACGGATATAACGTGGTCACTGAGAAGAATGATAGTTTAGTTGTATGACTAGAGGACTTTGAAGACAAATTCAACTTTGATCCTAAAATTCACTGACTTGTCGAAGTTATGTGCGTATTTATCACATGCTCAAACGGTGAAGAGAAACATCGTGAGGAAACCTGCATGCTTGAGAGACTTTTTTCGATAGCTTGTGAAGTCTGTCAACAAACGGTAGACTAGTGTGGTGGACTATAGTCTAATATTTCTCTAATGAGAGGAGACCCGTGCCCAGCAGTGGTACCTCTTACTTATTACTGAATCTTTTCTTTATTTCTTCTGTGGCAATTGTTCTAGATTAGCTTCTTTGAACCATGCAAATAGAGTTTTAACGTTTTATAGATCGTACTTGAAAAAGTTTATATGAAAAAAAAAGAACCTTTTGATTTGTTTTGATTATGTATAGTTTAAGATATGTGTCTAAATTATTGTTATACATAATAACAATAATTACCACGACCACGTACTGGAAGACGCAGCGTGGGTAGCCCCCCGGCAAGGTGGACCGACGACCTGGTTAAGGTCGCTGGTATCAGCTGGATGCGAGTGGCGCAGGACCGGTCGTCGTGGTGATCCTTGGGGGAGACCTATGTCCAGGAGTGGACGACTAACGGTTGATATATGATAATATACCTATCTCTAAGTTTGTTAAATAATTAAGTAAGGCCGGCAACGCATTTGCACGTCCCCTGGTGTTGCAGATGTCCATGGGCGGCGGTAATAACTTACCATCAGGTGAGCCTCCTGCCCGTTTGCCCCCTTATTTCCATAAAAAAAGAGTAAAGAAATTATTGTACCTATGTCTACTTCTGTATAAAAAAAACAAATCACCATTGTATTTTTCATAGTTAAATCTGTATTTAATATAGCGTGTCGACAAGCTGAAACAATCCCGCCATTTAATTAAACAATGAAGTCACAAGCCGCGGGCGCGCGCTCTGACTAGTAATTTCAGTAATGGCCGACCAACAATTGTAAAGCTACATCATTGTTTGTGTTATTTGACATCATTTACCTCGTAATAAGATGAAACAAAGCTATGATAGCATAGTCGCGTGATTAGTGGATTGTGAAGAAAAGACTCGAGCTTAAACCCAAGGCAGGAATTGAGTTACCAACAGCGGAAATCCATACTATCCATACTATTATTATAAATGCGAAAGTTTATCTGTCTATCTGCCTGTCTGTCATCTTAATTGGTTAAGCGGTTATAGCGTAAAGAGGTAATCTTTACGCTATAACCGCTTAACCAATTTAGATAAAAGAAAAGGGGTGAAAATGCGAATAAATTACTAATTTTACAGAAGCGGCGGGCAAAAGGTAGATTTTTAATAAAAAGCCTTTTTTTATCCTAGATAGGTAAGCGTCTGACCACAATCTCACTTGATGGTAAGTGACGATGTGGTCTAAGATGAAGCACGCTTACTTATAAGATACCTTTTCATTCGTGACTTGAAGACCCCTAAACGTAGTTTACCACCTATTCATCGGGAAATATAAACTCAGGTAACTGACTGATTCCATTCCACACCAGAGATATCGCTTACGCGTTGCCGACTTTTTAAAACCCGTTTTATTACTGAAGATAGGGGAGCTATCTACTTCACTGAAAGCTAACGGAAACGGAACTCCCATATTGATGGTAGGAATAGGATAGGTTGGTTGTGTCAAGTTAAGTACTTCAGTATTTTTTGTGTGGCCTTCCTGGTACCCCGAGGTTGTGGCGAGCGCAATTTCACTATGTCCTAGGTACCTACTTTATCGACTATTATGAACTATTTATGAAATCGTTCTAATTAACAAAATCATGAATTCATAGGTACTATATACCATCACCCCTGTCGTCCTCGAAGGGTTAGACAGACGTGTAGGTAATAATGTAGGTAAGTACCTACACCTTCATTTCACCGATATGTTTTAGGTTCCATATAAGGGGGCAAGGCCTATTGCCATTAGCCGGGCCCGAATCCAAACTCCAAGCCACCACTGAGGACTTCAGAGTAAAACCCAATAACACTTTGCTCGAACCCAAGCCCTCTTGTTCAGGAGTCGCACTGTACAACCACCAGACCAACAAGGCAGTCTCATCCTCACAATCTATATCCTAAATATAATTAGCATTAAATGCTACATCGAGGGCACCATAATCTTTATCCCACATCCCCCCAGTTCCTCCATAAATCATAAATACACCATTATTTATTACTGATACAATTTCAACCACCTCTACCTTCGTATTCTTGTTTATGCCTACCTACACGAACCTATAATAAAAATAAATCCAACAAAAAAAAACATCTTGGCTCTGTTCGCCTTTAAATAAAACAAAAGAGACCACAAAGACATGTCGGTAAAACAATTGAGTTTTCATCGATGACATACGTCGCAACACTAGCTGACCGTTACTCTAATTTAAGTTCTTTTTCCTTTGTAATAAGTGTGGGAGTTGCTTTGCGTGTGAAGGGTTTTGTAACGTTTTGGGTGCGAGGGAAATGAAAGTGGTTACATATTTATAAAATGGAATCGATTTTTAAATGAGCCAATGGTGGTGCTTGTTTGGGGAGGCGGGAAACCGTAGGCCCCACCCAGCGTTGAATGTCAGATGAACGTCTCGCGCGCTTTTTTGCTCATTCGCTGTGCGTCCGCCGACGCAAGCGGTCGTTTGAAACGATGTGATTGCTTTGAATATTTATCATGTTTTAAACATCACTTACTGCCAACTGGACGATTTTATTGCCATATAACTATTTTACAGTAGGTAGGTGTTTAATAATGTTTATTGATGTTATAAAGTAGCTAATTTTGCTTTTGATAGGTAATTTCGTAGACATTGATTGAGTACCTAATGCTGAAATAATTGACTTTAGCAACTAGGTGAAACATTATAAATACCTACCGTATTTTTTTTAATCAATTTTACTAATAACCAAATAAAATTAGGTTTTTGGACAGTAATTTATTACTTAAAATTTTCAAAAAAAAACATTACAACATCCTCCAAAAACAACACACAAAACGAAACATTTCAAAGGATCTACTTAAGCAATATCAATTGCCCGCACCGATTTGTCGATAGATACCAAAGTATCGATATTTCACGACAACGAGATGGCACAACACTATCTCTAGCTGATCCCACCGACTTATGGCTGAATACACGGCGTCATCTGACACTGGTTTAACGTTGAAATATTATCGATGATAAACACACACTACCTATATCTGCTAGCCTTACGTAGGTGCCTACAGGTCCTTAACAAGAAATACATATAAAAGACAGAATATTAAAATTTGGTCCTTCTGTACCTTCCTACTTTTAATTAATTTGGTCTTTACATCGGTAGGTACCTACATATATGTGAGGTTTAGTTCCCTAAAAGTAGGTGCACCTGTGTAAGGTCCTTATTTAAAAATAACATTTGATCGACTTTAGAGTCAAACTACCCGAGTTCAAACCGATGATAGTTTAATATTTTATTGTTCTAGGTTATAGGTTTTTATTATATTAGGTACCTAATCATGTATCATAAATATATAGATACTAATAAAAACATAAACGATAACCTTTTTAATCAAAACTTAAAATATTTTCTTCACCAAACAGGTCATATAATAAGGCTGAATCACAATCTACCATTGCCATTTAAGACACAAAATTAAAAAAAAGACAAACGCACTACAAACTTCTTACTAAAAACAATAGACAATTTTTAGAGTATCGGGGATTAAAAAGTTAGACGTATCAGTGCATTGGTTCTGGTGTATCTCACTTGATTTCTGTTAGACAGAATTACAGCTAGACTTAGGGTCTTAGATCTCGTTGGAGTGATTGCTATCCCTCTTGAATTTGACGGTGACATGAATAAACGGAGCTGATGATAAAATCTGAGATTTGTGCAAAACTTCATGCAGTTTATCTTCACAAGCTTAGATTTGTCGGTGTTAGTGACAAATCGGTCTGTGTACGAATATACTTACCTATTAATGTGAGTTTGCCGATTTCTGAAATGTTCCGAACATTCTAATTTTTTACTATTATTATTATTATTTTTTTACACCTCTGCCTAACCCTTCGGGAACGACAGGCGTGATGGTATGGTATTTTTGTTCAGGAGAACAAACAATTGCGTAAAAATATGGTCACATAATTATGAATTAATTTAAAATAATTTTAACAATTTTTGTCCCTATTGATTTCGTACAGTAGTAGTCGTGAAGTGCGACTTCCAAGCAAGAGATCTTGGGTCGAGCAAAGTGTTATTCAAAGGGTTTTTCTATGAAATTCTCAGTAGCATGTCGGAGTTTGGATTTGTGCCCGGTTAATGGCAATAGGCTCGCCCCCTAACATATCGGCGAAACGTGGGTGTACATTAGTACACCTCTTCTTGGGCGTAACTAGATTTTTCCTTCAGGAGGGCTAGGCCCCTCTTGGGGTCTGTGCCACCGTATAAGAATTTCTAATCAGTAGCCTAACATAACAGCTGTGCCTAACCCTTCGGGGATGACAGGCGTGATGGTATGATATAGATAAAATAAAAGAATTATTATTCTATAACCATACAAGATATCGCCATTTTGGATCACGTAGGTGCAATCGTGTTCTATTTTTAAAACACGCGCCTTAGGTTTTATCGTTTTTTTTTGTAAGGAATAAAGCGAAGGTATTATTAGTGTACGTACCTACCTACTATGGAGGAATGGGGAGGAGTGTGTTTGCGGGGTTTGACCCAAAAAGGCTTAATTTGTGAGATTTAGTATTTTCGGCTAGCAGATAGCCTTTTTTTTTTTTTTTTTTTTTTTTTTTTTTTTTTTTTTTTTTTTTAGATAGCCTGCAATCGATCAAACAATAATAGGTGTAGGTGGCGGATTTTCACATTTGCCGCCAGTAGGCTTTTTTTTTGGGACTTGCCCACCACCCGAATCCCTACAACTGCGACTCCTGTAAACCAGGATCAACAATAGTAACCATCCAGAAAATCGTCGAGACAATGAAGTCTGACGTGTCCCAGGGGAATGATTTTAACTGTCTTGGGACCCGCAGCGAATTTAATTACGAAGTTGTATAGGAGGAGTAAGAAAAATATCAGATTTTTGACTTAAAATTGCTGCTCTTACTGATCTTTGCCATTTAGAATGCGAGCTGCCCAAGACCCAAACCGTATCTTATATATAGATACTTACTAGCTGACCCAGCAAACGTTGTTTTGCCACATTATAGGGGTTGGTGGTGAATGAGTGAAAATTTAGGGTTATAAGTATTTTTTAATACCATATCATAAAAAAAATAAAAAAAATATTATTAAAAGTCTGGTGAGGGACATCCTTAACACCAACGGGTGTAAAAAATAGCCTCCGACCGATTCTCAGACCTACCGAATATATATAAAAAAAATCATAATAGTCTAGTCGTCTAGCCGTTTCGGAGGATTACAGCGACAAACACCGTGACACGAGATTATTATATATTAGAAGAGTATAAAAACTTTTTTTTAAACTGCTAGAATTTTTCTCCAGTGTCGTGGATCCTTCTACAAACACAAATTTTCACATAGATACAGAAACGCCCAGACCCGGGACAACTACCTGTAGATTATACAAATATTTCCTCCGGATGGTGATCGAATCGAACCCGCAACCGTCTATCTTTCAAACACATACTTATAATATGTGTTCAGAGTCATCGCAACTGTTTGACCCACATGCGGCAGACCCAACTCGCCACAATAAAACTTACTACCTAATTATCATAAAAACGCTAATACACGTAAACATGTCTGCAGGAGAACACATAAAACTCTAACACCTGTTTCCATTTACACTGTAAGTCCTTGTGAAGTACCTAACCAGTTTAGTTAACACTCCGAAAGCAGAACCTTTTTGGAGGAGGGGCCCATGGAATGATTTTCACAATACTGCCTTTGTCTAGAGAGAAATAAAAAAATGAGAAAAAAAATATTCTTTAAAAAGATTGCCTATGGAGTTTCTTGCTGGCTTACAATAGGACCTTTTTGGACCGTGCAATTAGTTTTAAAAATTCAAAAGTACACGAGTACCTATAAATTGAAATTAGCTAAATTGAAATAAAAAATTTGAATTTGGTATCACAGTATGTAGATACATGTATATTGTTCATCATATCTTCCATCATTGGTGATGAAAAATTAACAGAAGAAGTCACCATGTCCTAAAACTATCAATTATTTCTAGACACATCTAGTCCGTGTAGCGACACCTAGTACACCTAAATAGTAAAACCATAAGTGGGAACATTGGATTTTTTATCAAATTCTCAAAGGTTAGCTACCAAGTCCATCTTAGGTAATTTAACGTGACTAACAAATTATTTAACCGCAAATTGGTTAGACCTATTACCCTCATCAAAATATTACGACTTTATTCCGTCAAAAAATAACATTAAATCAACAAACCCCAATTCTTAGAACGATATACACACCTCATCCATTCAACCCACCCATCCGAATCCAGACCTCAAACACAACTTAACCTCAGCGATCTTACACACCGCTCACAGACAATAAATAACCCAAAATCTGCTACATTAAAACCTCCGTGTCCACTCGCTCATGGAATGTCTATGGCCGTACATTTTTTTCCTTCGTTCCTTTTTTAAATATTCAAATCGAATCACCCAAATTAAGTAGCCATAAACGGAATCAGCTTCCAAATTTGAATATTTCATTCTCGCTCGTACGACGCGCGCGCTTTGATTTGTGTTGCGGCTTTGTTTGTGTGTGTGCTAGGGACGGAATTATATCGACAAGTTATTAAGAAACATTTTATTCCTCGGCGGAGATCGGCTTCGACGGCAAGGGTGGCGAGTTCGATACCCGCAAGGAGCAAAAATTTTACGATCTAGGTATAGGTACTTGTTTTGAGTCCAGGCTTTTGTGTATGGTGACAATTTGTGGTTTGTGACATAGGACATAAACTTAGTGTGATGGTTTTTTAATAAAAGCATCAATATACTTCCTTTTCATACAAGAAATGGCCTTTTGCCGTAGGTAAATAAAATTAATTGCTATAACACATTTTTATTAAAAATCTTATTCCCGTGTTTTTTAGCCACATACTACATAGTTGTAAAGTCAATAAAATACGTAACAATACCTTATATATAGATGGTAATAAATCACCATTGAAAACACCATTAAATTAACAAAAGCATTAATTATCTATGTTCTTTAACCAGTTTATGTTATAAATGATATAAAAACTTAACACATAACTATTGATAACTGGTTATATTAATGCGAAGTAATTTATACTACGTTTAAATTAAATAGCAATTAGATTGTTTCTTGTGAAACTCGGCGTATCGTTCGATGAAAAAAGTGATTGAGTGATTGACTCAGAAACGTATTACGTTACTGAAATATTTATGACATGCTTTTGTTACACTGCGAAGTTAAATGCACTTTAAAAGAGGTACAAAAAAATTAAATCAACGTTATGTATTATTTGTTATCTATGTTATTCTTCACCGATTGAGCATATGATAAGCTGTACCTTCGAAAAGTCAGTGGATTAAATTCGATATCCAGCGATCACACCAATATGCTATCGCAGCTTCTATTCATAATTTATTCAAAGTAGGCCAAACTTAATTACTCTTTTTTGCAGGATGAATAACGATACACACATAAATACGCCCGCCCTTCACCGCTTCCTAATGTTTTTGCTAGGAAGAAAAAGCGGCGCAACATACTTCCCAGTAACACATTTCATTCTGTTTATTAAATTAATGATTGTATATAATATTTCTATACATTCTATTTAATATCCACTATGATTATGTGTGCTTGCCAATCCATTTTACTGATCAAACGTCCATATCGATAAATCGAAATATCGAAAAAATACAACACTAAACCTTTTGTGGCATCGCACCGCGCGTTGATAAGGAAACATTTTAAATTAGTAGTAAAAAGAGTAAAAAAAATATAATATTGTAATATATACATATTTTTTGAAGCGTATTTTTATCGAACAAAACGGGTAGCCGCTACCAAACGATATAAATTATATAATTTTTCAATGCGACATCCCTGGCCGGTGTAAAAAATGAGGTTCCATTCAACGTTCGGAGTTTGAAAAAGTTTTGCCGCGCTTTTTATACGTTTCCGGGCGGCGGGATTCCATTATTGACCTTTTGTAATTCGAATGCCACGCTCTACGGTATTAATACTTTGTGTTACATCGCGGGGTTAGCTTTAAAGGAATTCTGTTAAAGGCTTTTCGAGCAAGCAATGTATGCGAAGGTTGTTTTTAGTGTTTCTAAGGTCGCAACGGAGTTCGCGTCGGCTTTTTATAGTTTTCGTCTGTTGAGTTAGTTTTGTGCCGTATCGGGATATGAGGCGAGGTCCTACTGATCGCGGCAAATGACTATTTATTTGGTCATTTTAGAAATAAAACGTTGAATGTAGTGTTTTTATACAAAATGTTGAGTTTTACACTATTCAGATTTTCTCCTATATTAAATTTGGTGCAATTATAAACATAATTTCAATATATTGATTTACAGTTACGCAAATATTACACATTGATATACAAACTACTTTTTATTTCATCACGGTATAGTGATTTTATGAAATACATGCTAATATAAACTGTCAATAATTAACAAATATGTCGGGAAGCTATTAATAGGTAATATAACAACATCAAGACACCCAAAACCTCAGCCAGCCTGTGACCGATGCTGTAAAGGAACCTTAACGTCGTCGGGATTAAATAATATCATTATAACAAGATAAAATTTGTAGCCGCACTTTTAATCCAACACAAAAAATACATAAGCGGAAATCTAGCGAGAGCGATTTACGACATTCCTCGCTTGCATTGAGACCTAGCCCAAATTCCGTTGTCATAATGATATTTATAATTATGTCAAAATTTAATGAAAAATACGGTCCGTGACCTTATAGGCAGGCAATGGGCCAGTGTGTTTGTCGTAACCTGTTTAATTGTACGTCTTCACGCCAAGTCTGTCACGGGGGTAGGCAGAGATTGAGCGTGTTTTGTCGTTAGGAGTGATTTGTTTGATTTGTGACTGACTCATTGGTTTTGTGGTCGTAAGTGCGATTGGTGAGCAAAATGTCTTGGGCTCGATTCCCGGGTCGAGCAGTGTTATTGGATTTTTCTATGAAATTCTCAGTAGCAAGCTGGTAGTTTTTCGTGCCCAGTTGATGGCAATAAGCTCGCTCCCTATTGTGTACATGTATGTATGTATATGTATATTAGTACCTACCTACTACTCTGCTAATCCTTCAGAGACGAGAGGCGTGATGGTGTATGTATGTATTCCCAATTTTAAAACACAATCTGAGACATAGATAAAGTATAGCATTTAAAACCTACATCTAGAGACCTCCATGCTCTAATATCATAGAGTAAAGAAAGTAATGGACGCGATAAGTAGGTATAGCTAATATTTACTACTAATCCATTTTATGCTCCAATCCGAGGTGTTTTAAAGCGTTTTTGCGAAAATAAAGGTGCAAACAAACGAGAGAGATATTATAAGCTTTAGCTTTTTCTTTAGCTTTAGCTTGACGAGAAAATATAACCTTTTTTCAAAAATCAAACTTTAAAAGAAACGTAAAGGGTTGTGATTGAGATTTTTTTTTCTCTTTTATAGGTATGAAAATTAGAGCAATTGAGTCCTAGTTTTATGGTTTCACCTTGAGACTGAAGTCGTTAAATCTTATCCTAGTAAATTTATTAATTACTTTACTCTGCAAACGATACAGTACAATCATACAGTAGCACAAAACTACTTAATATCCAAAATATTTGGCAATACCAGGTTAACCCAGGTTAAATGTTTCATATTTTGTATATATACTATTTGTATACATACTATGAAACATTAATTGAAGAAGAAGTCATTAATTGTAAGTAAAATATTATTGTATAATTTAGTACTTCTAGTAAACCATAAACCTCAGTCCAATACGGACTATACCAGCCCGATGAATAAATAAAAATAAATAAATTACGCGGCAACACATAAATATAGGCTGTATACCGGTGTCCCTGGCCACAACGCACTGAAAACTAGGAAAAAAAGTAATATTTAAACGTGGAACAGTTTGGCTTTGGGTGCGCGCCGAAACATCGAGAACGATTAGTGTGGATACGACTGTAACGTTTATTTAATAAAATAAAGTAGGTTGTTTTCTTTATAATAATGAAATATTTTTTGTGTTGTTTTGATTTTGGAACCTACTGAACACTTAACCTTCAAATCTACTTCAAATGGTACCTCAAATATCAACTAACATTCTTTCACGATATAGTTTCCTACAATTATATTGTAACACCAATTTAACTTGTGAAGTGCAATAAACGTATTGAGTATAAGTTTACATAATATACAACGCGCAAAATATCTAATAAAAATGTAAGGCAACATCCGCAGGTACGTACTAGAGCAAACCAAACTTCTTGTGCAAAACATAGATTTTTACATTTGTTGTGCATTATTTATAGCGCAATATGTCCGATTTCCTTAGCGTTTATCCGTACCTATTTGAAAGATAAAGATTGTAACACTTGTTATCATCAAATCTGAAAATGAACAGCTGTCTCAATGAAATCAGAAATGAAATGTTTGTCTTCACATCAGATATTATAGTTACATGTACATAATATGTCTACTGAAAATACAAGCATTATCAAACACTTCTTATCTTTTACATGTTTTATTTAAGATTTGATACATACGAATCAGCTTACCTTATTTTATATTTGAAACGATTAAGGTACAACAAACATACGAACCACGTGATAACCCGATATCTTTTTCCGAATTTGCCTAGTAATTTGGCAAATTACTCATCAAAAACGGAAACAATAATTTCAGCAAGGCATTTTTTTTTATTTGGAACATACAATAATTGATATATTATTTTAACCGTATCCATACTAATCTTCATTCATTAGCTGGACAAACCCAATGACATTTACAACTTTTACCTGTTGATAACGAAACGTAATAACTACGAAATTACACGATGTAAACTACGTCATATCATCAAGCAATAAAGATTATTTTCTTGTAGCAGTTTTTAAAGTTATAAGATGTTATAGACAGGTGTGAATCTTATGACATTTGAGTAGGCACTCACGGTGTTCGAAATTTGAATTCGGTCGGTGGTCACTCAGTAATATATGTATTTGTTAGTGAAACTGTGAAATCCACTTTCTATGATGTTATTTGTTAAAAATAATTAATTTAATGATAATTTCTTTAAAAATTATATCTGGTGATCTTTCTTCCTTGAACCTTGTGAACTAAAACACCTTAGAGACCTCGAAATAAACCTTATAAACGGTAAAATAGAACAGGTTTTCTTTTAGGAAGGAATGTTTCATAGACCGTCAATTTTTTTTTATATCGCTAAAGTAAAAATTGGCAAATGTCTCAAATTCCATCACAAGACTTATTCTGAAAGTTAACGTGCGTATTTATCACATGCTCAAATGGTGAAGGAAAATATAGCGACATGACCTGCATGCCTGATGGATTATCTTGATGATAAATAAGTCTTTCAACCTGCATTATGGTAGTATAGTTTACTATTGCCAAAGCCTTCTCAAATGGAAGGAGAACCGTGTCCTTCCCCGGGAGCCAAACTATCTCTACACCAAATTTCATCTAAATCGGTTCGGCGGTTACCTATAGCGTGAAGACATGGCAGACAGACAGACTTTCGCATTTATAATATTAAAAGAAAGTAATTATTGTATGGATTCAGGTAGGTATGCCTTTTAGGCGATGTGTACAGCGATTCCAAGTTGGTCTCTTAAGAGGAACCCAGGACTCAGGACCTTTCTTCGTGTGCAGATGGTGATCACTGGAGTGGTTTTAGTGAGGTGAGAAACCCACATCCCGGTTTCTTTCTAATCGCCCGGATCCTCTCTGAAGAAGCCTTTTTTCCTACCTTTGGGGGGGGGGGAAAAAGGGCAAATAAAATACTAAATAATAAATATATTTGGACATTATGACACAGCGCTATCTAGTTCCGAGCTAAGCAAAGAGGGTCGTGTTACGGATACTAGTTGGATACTTGATATACTATTACATATCATTTACTTTTTTTTGTAAATACATACATATTATACATAGACACATCCTTGACTCGGATACAAATGTAGATGCTCATAATAAAACATTTGTCCCTCACGGAATTCGAACCCAGAACTCATGGCACAGAAGGCAGCACTGTCGTCATAAAAAGAAAGGTACCTTGGTACAATTTGGAAATTTCTTCCTAAGGATATTAGGTTCGATTACCGATCCGGCCAACGGCTTACACAGAAGCTGCATTCTATTCTACGTTACTTTTACAGTCCATTTTATATTTTAATCCTTTAACGATATAGTTATATTGATCCGGTAGCCATCTTCAAATTATTTATAGCCGCCGTATCAATTAAATGGGCTATCTGTGGGGCCCAAGGGTTTTAGCCTTTTTTTTATTCTAATAGGTACGGTCTATAATATATAATTTTGTCTATAGGCTGCGGAGCGTGTGGTTTTGGCTTTGGTTTTCAGGTCGGTTAGAGTGTTAATAGATGTTTCTGAGCATAATGACGGCACGGTTGGTGCAGTGGTCGTGCGATTGGTTTCTGTGTCGCGTGTCGCGGGTTCGATCCCCGTATATCTAACTGTATGGTCTAATGGTACAGTTGTTCCGGCTCTGGGTGTTTGTATATGTGAATATTTGTGTTTGTAAACGCACCCACGACACAGGAAAAATTCTTAGTGTGGATCCACACTAATAAAAAAATTTAAAAAAAATCTTGGATTAGTACACGGCTCGCATCTAACATCGGCAAGTTATGTATTGAAGTAAATAATTGTAGTGTTATCGATTTATATCTGCCTAACTATTCGCTTACAGACGCGTAATTGTATTCAAAATAAAATTTAGTTAATAATCATCGTAACACATTCTACAATAAACATTTTAATAATTATTGTCGTTTACAGTTAAATATTTTTTATTGCTTGATAAAAATATAGTTTTTAAAGGTAAAGGAAAATTGACCAAGTTCGTCACACATCTTATTGACAGGTCCAAAACTTATGTCATTCAAAACCTTCTTGGTTTAGGTTGGTGCGAACTACTTATACTACGACCTATGTGGTCTAGTGGTTCGAGTACCGGACTGCTGATCACGAGGTCGTGGGTTCGATTCCCACGAGACACAAATATTTATGTGATGAATATAAGTGTTTGTGTTCGTCTGGGTGTTTCCTATGTATTATAAGTATGTATTTACAAAAAAAAAAGTATATAAGTATTATATCCATTGTCTAGTACCCATAGTACAAGCTCTGCTTAGTTTGGGACTAGATGGTGCTGTGTAAAATGTCCCTGAATATTTATCTACTTATAAACACTATCCCACAACATCTAAGCTTATCATTAACACTTATAATTATAATAATAACACTTTCTAAGAAATCCAAAAGATTAATATAAGACAGTATTATTTTTAAAAAGAAACTCCTATTCCATAGACAGTTTTAAGTATTTCATAAGCCAACCTTTTTACAGGAATTATAAAAAAAAGGGCGCGCCATTTTTGCTGTTTTTAACCTGTTAAAGAAAAGATGGATTATGTTGACGATGCTACTAGTAATAGTAGGTGATTATTTATCATAAAAGCTTCTTAAAATGGTACAATATCGCTTTGTGTTATACAATGAATAATTATTTAAAGCCTATTGTTTGTGAATATGACACTAATTGTGTCTTCTTCCCTCAAATGACCCAAGAATTGTTTGAAAGGATTGTAAATCTGTCTGATAATAAATATTACTGCGAATACTGATATGATATTGCAGTGTTAAACCACAAAGGGGTTGAAAAAAATATAACTAGGTGTTAAATATCTAGAAAATGTGATTCATTAGCTGTGCTAGCCTAGTGGTGTGACCTGTGGACAGTGAAGTGAAAAGTCGAGTTCACGAACCACTGACTTTTCGAAGTCATGTGCGTATTTATCACGTGCTCAAACGGTGAACGAGGTGAGTGAGGAAAAGAACATGCCTGAGAGCTTCTCTCAATGATGAGTGAAGTCTAGGGCTAGTGGTAGTAGACAATGGTGGTGGACTATAGCTTAATCATAAAATAATAGGACATAAATTAAATTAATATAGGTAAAAAAATTGAATCGTTTTACTTAGATACAAAACGTTTATTATCTATGCCTAAAAAAATATTTTGAAGCCATTGACTGGTAAATGCAAATTCATGGGTCACACATGCCGTTACTAAGTTACTTCTCATTTTTCATATTTTTTATCCAAGTTTAAAATTGAGTAATTTAAAAATTTATAATAATAATCTACTGTATAAATTACTAACACTAGCCTACCTCTTAAATTAATGTCTCAATTATTTATACATAAATAAACTATACATGGATTAATAATGGATTTATTCAGTTCAATATTAAAAAAAACTACCTATACAAGTATATTTATAAAATAAGTTGATTAAAGCAAATAACTAGAAAAAGAAAAAATATATTTTTAGTTTTTTCTAAACTTAACCTTTCAAGTAGTAAAGACCCAAAAAAATCTATGAAGTTTATAATTTAAGTAAAATAAAAAAAAAAATTACAACAAAAAATCTTTATTCCAATTTTAAATTAGGAAAAACATTGACGTGATCAATAAAACGTTGATTGGCTACAAATCATTATGTGAAACAATAACAGCACGTGACCGGCGCCAAACAGAAACGCCCACAAAACAAAAGGAACCACCATAAAACAACCGAAGACCACCAACACAGCCTGCGAACAGGTAACTAAAAACTGTCGCCAAATAGATAATAAACAGAAACGTTATCTATGTTTTCCCATTTTTTTTTACCTGAAAAATCAGCCGGGGGTGGGGTGTGGGACGCGAGGGGCGACGCGATGCGGCAGTCTGGCACGAACCTCGCCAGCGCTCGCGTCGCCACACGAGACTATCCGAAGTGCAGTGCGTTCCGCATCAAAAAGGCCTAAGTACACAACGAAATAGGGTATAACGGACCACGATTTGATTAACGTGTTATTTGATAAGATAATTTGTTGATTGAACGCCTCAGTCGTGTCTAGTTCGTGCCGAGTGATCTATCGCGGATAATTAAAATACATATATATATTTATTTTCTATTATTATTTTCGAGTGTTCGTTGTCAAGTTTCACAGTCAGTGCCTTCGTTAACTGTTGAAAGTTTGGATTTTGACGTAAATAGGTAAGTTTTTACTAATTTATTCTTTTTTTTTATGTTCACCTGCTAACCAGTCGGATACGGCTGTCATATCAAGTGCTTCAGCATAAAACGATTCAGAAGTTTTAAGTATATAATTGTTAGTACTTAATTACGAGTCGTTAACCTCAAACAATTGCAATTAGCACCCACGTCTGTTACTTGAGTGTTGTTTTTATTTTTAACATACCCTCGGTTCAACAAAAAGCGAGCCTGCACTTGCAAAACAAAAAAATTTACGCGAGTAAAAGTAGAAATATACCGTCGCGTTTTAGGGTTAACAATTTATTTTATTAACATGCCTAGATTGTTCTTTTTTTACCACCTATTTGGTGAACGTGAGTAAAATGAGAAGAAAAAAAATATTTAAAAAAGTAGGGAGAAAATGTTTAAATCGCCGCGTGCTACTTTAGGCCTATCTACAATGTCAATACTTCGATAACATGTGTTGATATCGTGCGTATCTGCGATTAATATTTTGTAGAATTAGGAATTACGAAACAAGATCATTGCTGCACGACGAGAATAGTTTAAAAAAACAAGTGCAATAATCTTATCTGTACACGAATAGGCGCGTTGCCTAATTCTAATCTATTTTTAGTCACTTTAAAAACTAAAGAAGTACCGTTCAGTACCTATTACTCCTTAAAATGTTTTTTCTTGCGGTAAAATTTGAAAAAAAATATTCTTAGAAGTTTTTTACAGGTACAAAGCTTAAAAATTGTTATTAAAAATTTATAAAACTTTTAAATGTAGCTTTAAATTAGCTGACTTCAAATTTATGTGTAAACTTACATAATTAAAGTTATTAATCAACTAAATGGTGAAATATGTACCTATATTCAACCTTTTCCTTATTTTTGAATTTTTGGTATAATCTTTATAATTAAAAAAAAAAATAAAGCGTAGAAAAAATATTTATTGTAATATGACAGTAGTCGGCCTCGCCATATGAATACCCTTGCGTGATCACAATAAAAAGTTGAAAAGTGTTCTAGCGGTAAATAGGAATTGCCTTTTTTTACTACTTTACGTGAAAAATGTACGCATTTAATCTTAGGCCAGTTTTTAAATCCTCATTAAATTATATCAACAGTATTTTCTCACCTCCGTTGAATCCATACATCAATAATAATATTATAAAAATGCGAAAGTGTGTCTGTCTGTTTGTTCCCACTACACGATATTAACCGCTGAACCGATTGAGATAAAATTAGGCATGGGGATACTTTGAGTCCCGTAAAGGACATAGGATAGTTTTTGTTTGAAGTCTTAAAAGAAGAAGAGTAAGAAATACATAAGCATATTGGATAGAATTACTAATTCTACACAGATGAAGTCCCGTCCAAAAGCTAGTATGTGAATAAAAATGTAATTTATTTTATTTGAATTTAAATTAGGTACTATCGGTAAACGTATGTTGGATTATTAATGATCTGTGCCGCCATTTTTTAAATGATTGTAGGTGCCTAAATATGTCATTCATTGCAAATTGGGTACGACGAAGTAAATAAGTTAAAGTTTTGTTATGTTAATTAAACATTAAACAACTTCAAACGCACGTTTATATTTACTACAGAATAATAAAATATATACTTTTGATTTATTTTAAACGTAATATATTATCAAACCTCTCGAGTTACAAAGGGATAAATATAGGAGCTTATTACGTATATCAATAGTTAGACTGTACCTAAATAGCAATTGGTGTCGAGTCTATTGCCTGTAGATTCAACCCTCTTCTGATTATATAGAAAACACATAAACCTAATACTGATTTAACCTTCGCAAATACTAGAAATACTTTTTTATGGATTTTATCGCTGTATAATTGATAGTATTTAAACCAGACTTCAAGTCTGCCTGTGACCATAGATGCTGTAAAGGATAAGAAACGTAGAGATTAAAATTACTAATGTACCGCGATGAAACCCGTAAAAATAAGTTTTATTTCAAAACAAATAATACAATCTCCATGTTTTATTATTTTTACAATTAGAAGAATGATAGGATGTTTTTGAACGATTCCAGGCTCTCTTATTATCCGCGGTTGTGGTGCATGCTTTTGCGAATCCCATGGCCCCGGCAATAGGATCGGTGGTGTTGATGGGTGCGGTTGTTCTAGTCGGTAAACGCTCAAGCGGAGTCGGACACATCCCGTCGCCCAACGTAGCAAAGGAATTTTCCGCACTTAAAAAAATAAAATATAAAGGCTCTTATTATCGTAGTTCTTGCCCCACCAATACTCTATTGGTAATATTACAAGCAAATTGCTCTGCGTAGAATAATGTATCTGACTTTTGTCCTTCTTAAAGCATGATTTTCGGTATAAAAACTATCCTATATCCTTCAATGGCACTCAAATTGTATCTAAAACAGTTTAAGTGTGAAAAGGTAACGAACAAATAGTTATACTTTCGCACTTACAATATTAATCTCGATATGATGCCTAAAATTGTATAACAGCTGAGTTAACCTGTTAAAAACTGCTAAAGTTAATGTCTTATATATTAATAATAATAATAAATCTTTATTTAAATCCTTTTACAAAAGTTTTACACGTTTTCAGCAATAACATTTGATACTAAGGTAGGATATATTAGTGTCTTAATAGTAACTAAAACTAAAGTATTTATGATAGTTTCATACAGATAACAACATTCGTAACTCTAGAGATATGTAGAGACCTGCCTGAACTAGGTTTGTACAAACCTGTGTTTTATAGCAGTTTAAAATACATATTGAACCAAACTATGTATTTTAAATTAGCATTTCCTTCAGCTTCCGACTAATTTATTTATACGACCAATATCCGGTACGCCCCTACCGCCTCATCGTTCCATCCCACCCCGCCCCGTGTGCCAACTCTATAATAATTCATTTTCGCGTGTGGCAACACGATTGGGGACGATACGGGTAATGGGGGCCTGGGGTGCAACTCTATTGTCGTGCCGAATTTAATCTGCCGATGAAAAAGGAGCTATTTCGAAAATTAATAATAGAGATTTTTTTTTGGATTGGTATGGGGTTTGGTGTGTAATGCATCTTTTATTTTTCAAGCTCGATTCATGTAAAAAGTTTTGATGCCACTAAACTTTTTAGACTTGCGCGAATATAAGACGCTGAAATAAAACTTTTTACGGCTTTTATCGCAGTAATGTTGATATTATTTTAACCCGACGTTTCGGATGCTTTACAGCATCTTTAGTCAAAGGTAGACTAGTATTTTTCTTGATGTTATAATTACTGTGCTATCCTACATTTTTGTAAAATTTTGACAATTAAGGTTGTATAGGACTACTGAAATAGGTAATAACTCGCGTAAATTGTTTTGGCCCCATAAGGCAATAATAGGCTATCAAAAATATATCCAGTCTTTAGAAACAAAAAGCACTCAAGTAACCTGTTTTTTGTTTCTAAACCTGTAATATTCTTTTTAATTCTTCAAAAAGGTCAGGTACTCGCTACTGGCACGCATGTAGGTGCATATGTATGACAAGATGTTTAAACGTGGAAGAAGCAAAAATTGTGCATGTCGTATTGTAGTTTCCACCTCCCTCTATGGGAAAAGGGCGTGAGTGTATGTTTGTATGTAATATGCCTCCGTTTTGCCTTCTTATAAGCCCTATAGAGTTCAAAATTGGTTACCTACATAATATAAGTAGGTATGTAAGGTAGGTAAATATCTTTCCTTTTTCTGATTTCTACGTTCCTACACAAGTACCATATTATGGGAACCAATTTATTTTAGTGTTTTGATATAAAGATGGTAGAGTGGGTAGCTAATCTGGTGGATCATTAGATCCCACCACAAACGCAGTTACACGGATTTAGTTAGCTTTAAACGCGTTTTATTTTTTCAGCGGAAATTACGTTTATATTCTTGGCCGTCCTTTCTAAAGGCTACAACATTTTCCGCTTTTAATTACTATACGAATATTCATTAGATTTGTTGTAAAGGCCTTCAAATCTGTTAAAATCTAGGTTTAAACCTTTTAATACTTGACTACCTTCCACACTGTACCTACCTAGTTATTAAAGATATTTATGCTTAAAAATGCTAAAAAAGGTTACCGTTAACTTAACGATAACAAAGCGTACCTACATCCAACAAAATTATTATGTTGAAAATAATATCGAATAAAGAATAAAGAAAAAAAAATAAACGTCATATACAAAAAAACTGCAAGCAATTGTCACATAACATACCTACGATAAAGTATTACTTTTATGTCATAATACCTAATATATGAAAAAAAAAATGTATTCAGTCCGTAGCGTACGAAGGTACTTATTATATCTACAGTACGGTATTGCAGACGTAGAGGGCTGCTCATCCCCTGTAGGCGTGACAGGGTAGGCCACGCCCACCCGATTTATTACCATTCTGAGTTACCCCCAAGTCATTGGGGTGAAGTTTACACATTTCTATATTTTATTATGAGATGCTCTGTAAGGGTAGGTATGTACATACTACTTTATATTGCGCTTTCGTAAATTTTAGTTTTTGATATTTTAGGTCGATAAAATTATATTTTGGTACCGGTTTCTTTTAGACTTACCTACGCGAATAGTTACTAGACATTGAAACGATTTAAATGCATTCAAAAAATGATTTTTTTAATACTATAAAATGCCAAAAAGAAATACGTAACTACTTATCAACAAAAATCACTATATTCAACACTATAAAACATATTAAACCGCTTACCTACTAGGTGATAAATTTCTATTTTTTTCTATTTTGTCACTTACACGACGTTTAAAGGGTTAAACATTAATTTGTATCTAATGTTCCAAAAAATACTTTCTCGTTTAATTTAATGAATTGTTACATATTATTATGTTTTAAATTCGCATTCAACATTTTCTACAGTAATTTACAGATATGTATCCTAGGTATATTTTTGCCGATGAAAAATATTTTTATTATTATTTATTACGACTTAGACGCGAAGTTACTTGTAAATAGGCTCTACTTTAGTTTATGTCAATTGAAAAAAAAAACTACAGACACCATTAAATCTGTCAAGAAAAGGTTTCCATACAAAGTTTACATTCAACATTTAAGCAAGTACATATTATCGGCATTTATGATTTCGAAAAGACACCAAATTACCTCCTTGTCTAACTAACCTTTGAATAGGTATAACTGAACACTGCAGCGTGCGTTCAAAGATAACCTAATGGTCTTTTAAACTCCGTCTATGGAATTACTTCAATAAATAAATGTCATACATACTATCAAGTCTGTGTCCCTGATGGGTTAAGCAAAAGGTGTATAGATAATGTACTCCCAACATTTTGCCGGTTTGTATTTAGGTCCCATGTAATAAAGGGCGAGCCTATTACCATCAACCGGGCACGATCCCGAACTCCGAATTTCATAGAAAATTACTCGCACTGATAAAACCCAGGACCACTCGTTCAGCAGTTCGCATTAACGACTACTAGACCAATGAGGCAGTGATGACAGTGTTATGTCGCATCAATATCCACTTAATGAGGCATCTCGTTAGCAAACGTTAAGGGTTGCAACCCCGTTTGTTAGCAAACAAACAAAACACCGGCTAATTGGCCGTCGGCTGCACTTTGAATCTAATCGCAGATTAAACTAGTAAAGGGATGATTTACCGTGAAAATCGCCCTTAAAGTGATAAGGGACGATTTATAATGATGAGTTTATAAAATGATGTATTATAAAAAATATGTTGGCTTAAAATGCACATAGCCGCGTAATTAAAAAAAAACAAAAAATTAATCGTTTTCCCGCCTAACGATGCAAAAACAAAAAGCTCACGTGACTTATATTATTTTCACTCGGAGCTTACAAAACTAATGATACGTAACAAGCAATTAAGTTTAACTTTAATTGATTTAGAATATTAGTGTTCTTAATTAATCTAACAAACATATCTATTTTATTCTTGTTCGATATTATCATCGTTATTTATACATTTCGAGTGTTGTGGCGGGTAAACCGTGCATGATCATGAGCGAGAGAGCGGTTCGCGGTATCTCCGTCTCTTTCACACAACAAACAATTTCAAAATTAATCACATGCGAATAAACGTAATGATATGGCTTTTATGTGCAAATTAATTTATAATAATGATACATATTGTTACCGCTTAATATTAATGCGTAGAACTATAAAGCAGGTTTTGTTTTAGTGGGGATCCGTGCCCAGCTGTGGGGTAGTAAAATAAGGTGACAGTTATAATATAACTTCACGTTCCTATCCCTAGAGAGAAATCTATAGTATCTACACTCAGTTTGACGATGTTTTTGGGTTTCAATAGTGAGAAAAAATATTGCGTCCGAAAACTAAAAATTTTCATATCATATCCCAAAAGTTACGCTTACTCGACCTGGGAATTGAAATCAAAACCCCACGCCCAGCAGTCGGCAGTTATTTTTCTTGGTTTAATTCTTAATCAAATAATATAATTAATAGGTAGTTAAAAGCAATCACGTGATTAACATGTATAAGTACCTAATCAAATTAACATTGGATTTTTATTTCGTAATTAGATTAGCAAAAATAAATCATCAATCTATAGATAATTTATATCCTGACAAGTATGATATTATCAGTACACATTACATATCGTATCAGAACTGATATCACAAACTTTTTGGTAATTACAGATAAAAAATATATCGAGTGATTCGATTTATTTTTATTATTTGAACATGTAACACGCGTAATTCTACAATATTGCCAGATTATAAAGTATTTTGTGGAATTTAGATTATAATATTAGTAGACTTAATTTTTTTGAATGCGGATTTTATTTTTTAATTCTCTATTTAAGTAATTGTATATGATTCTGATGGTTCTTATTGTTGATAAAATCTTACGTTTTTTTGAGAATAATAATTTATATTTTATTTGAAAGATTAATAAATAGTTTTATATGAACACTAGCTGACGCAGCAAACGTTGTTTTGCCACATTATAGGGGTTGGTGGACAACCCTTATCACTAAGGGGTATGAAAAATAGATGTTGGCCGATTCTCAGACCTACTCAATATGCTCACAAAATTTCATGAGAATCGGTCAAGCCGTTTCGGAGGAGTACGGGAACGAACATTGTGACACGAGAATTTTATCTCATCCGATAAGTCCACAACGCTAACTTAATACGGTTTGAGAAACTTCTCATGCCGTTACAGAGAAATTCTCTCAAGCATGCAGGTTTCCTCACAATGTTTTCTTTCACCTTTTACGCATGAGCATAACGCGTTGAACTTTTGAAAAGCCTTGGAATTGAACTCGAAGCATTTAACTTCACAATACAGCTCACAATAGCAATATATCTCATTTATTTATTTTATATCATCATATATCGACAGTACTGAAAGGTTTTGCCCTTTACCCGCGGCGTCACATGCGTGGTATAGCGATAAATTATAGCCTTATTCTGATATATTTGCTGTGTTACTGTAAAAATTTATCAAAATCCGTCTAATAGTTTTTCAGTGAAAGAGTAACAAACATCCACACACATCTATCCGTACAAACTTTCGCGTTTATAATATTAAGTCGGATAATTAAAGTTAGGCTCGTATCCTTGCTCCTATAGCTTCTAGTTAAATGTAATTTTTGTAAACATATCTATTAGACAGATAAAATATTGAGTAATTCGGGTTATTGTCACTATTCAAACTTTTGTTGTCGATTGGGAATCCACATTGATAACAATCTTATCTATCGTTACGGCACGGCTCTGATAATATCTTACATTTACGATTTTATTTGTATATGGCCGTTTCTAATTATTATGGATACCGCCAAAATGTTAGATTATAGGCACATGTATTTGTAGGATGAATAGAGTATTCAACATGGACATTAAAAAAAACTCACAAGTTACGGATTTATTACACGCGAACATTAGACATTGAAATAAAATTACTTTTTACGGATTTTATCGCGGCATATTGATATTATATTTAATCCCCGCGTTTTGGATCACTAAAAAAACTAACAATGTGTCAACCAAATCATGTGTTCTGAATTCAAAATCGAAATATCTATAATAGCGGGAACGCTTCGTTCTCAGAATAAAGTCAAAAGTGTCTTATCATTCCAGGAAAATTAAAGCCAGGAAAATTTAAAATAATTTTAACATACATAATATCAGCGTCATATTAAATAGTCTACGTGATTTAACATAGTTACCTATAGCTCATAAAACTATTTTACTGTCACTTTTCCTGATGATCTGTCACAATCTTCATGATGATTGACCACTTTCAGTACCTATTTAAAAAAAAGTATTTTGCAGTAGTGAGACGATACATAATATTATTGTTTTCGTATTAAAAGAACTGTAATTTTTAACACACTATCAATGAGTAAGTACTAATTAATTGTAGATAATAATTATTATCTTTGGCTACCGTATTTGTTGTCACATGGTAAGTAAATATTTCAATATCCATTTATTGATTACGAAATTTTTTTACAAAGAATTTTCTGATACCTAAATGATACTACTTACTCGATTTTTTAAAATGATTTGTGTTTCTAAGGTAACACGCAAATAGTCTGGGGGTAATCTCTGCTAAGATACATCATTGAGTCTAGCTAGGACTCAATAATATCAACACCACTGCGTATTTATCACATGCTCAAACGGTGAAGGAAAACATCGCAAGGAAACCTGCATGCTTGAGAGAATTCTCGATGGCATGTGATGTCTGCCAACCCGCAGTAGGCTAGCGTGGTGGACTATAGCCTAATCCCTTTGAAAGGAGACCCCCCAATTGAGAGGAGACCCGTGCCCAGCAGTGGGACATTATGAGTGATGATTATGGGTTGATGATGATGAAGCTTTCATGCAATAAATTTAATTTATAGTTTTATAATTGGTTTGCCAACATAGTGCTGATTATTTATATTGGTGATCAATGCCGAACTAACTTCACTTAACTAACTATTGTTAAGTCTTTTAATTGGTCACAATGAACCAAG
Source organism: Craniophora ligustri (assembly GCA_905163465.1). Lineage (NCBI taxonomy): Eukaryota > Metazoa > Arthropoda > Insecta > Lepidoptera > Noctuidae > Craniophora > Craniophora ligustri. The sequence continues at coordinate 2,608,318 of LR990981.1, forward strand.
GATTATTTAATGGCACAAAGGCCAAGGAGCCATGCCATGAAAATTACCAAAAAATATACCTTTATTTAAAATTTTGTATGCCTGCATTAATAAAAAAATTTATAAGATTAATAGCACCTATATTTATCTCTATGATTCAAAGATACATGGAATTAGGAAATTACTTGTATGTAAAGGAAATTAAATATGACAGTTTTATTTCTATATATAGGTAGGTATATCTGTAAAAGATATGACTTTTTTCAATAGTGACAATTACACAGACTTCATTATCTTCAAATGTCCCTACTACTGGGCATCGGACTGCTCTCATTAGAGAGGGATTAGGCTATAGTCCACCTCGCTAACCTGCTGAGGATTGATAGACTTCACACACCATCGAGGAAATCTTTCAAGTAAGCTTGCCTCACAGTATTTTCCTTCACCGTTTGAGCATGTGATAACTTCCCTAACTTCGAAAAATCAGTGGGCCTTTGGGATTGAACTTTCGACTCCACAGTGGCTAACGTAGCTTCCAAAAGTGTGATACCTATCACTAATCGACGTAAAAATACAAAGAGGTCACGTAATAACTTTAAATCGCTTAAAAACAAGATAATAGAGACATTATCAGATAGATAACTTATCATGATCGAACACACACGTAAAACATTTACTTGTCTTCAAATACGCGTGTATATTTCTTTAGACATACTATAATTCATATACCATCACGCCTATATCCCCTTAAGGAATCAGCGGAGAAGTATTGATGAACACCAAGCGGTTACCGTAGCCTGGCCTATAGACGTATGCAATATCGGAGGTGTTGCTCGCGCGTGGCCGTCCCTGTATAAACCATTTAGGTTTCTTAAAATAGGCAAGTTACTAAACAAACAGCAAACGGAATACCCATGCTGTCAGAAGAGTGAATTCCCTAACGAGCTCTGGTAACGTCACTCACTCGCAAGAATACAACTATTGTTGTTTCACTGCGGTCTTCTGTAAGATGGAGGTTACTTCTCAAATCAAATCAAATCATTTATTTCAATTAGACCAATACAGGTGCTTTTGAATTGTCAAATTTAATTTAATTTAGTTGCACGGTTCCAAAAGGTAGGGCTTATGGAGAAGAATCGGCAAGAAACTACATAGATACTCTTTTTAAATTAAATACAAAATTGTTATATATGAGACTGGTGCAGTTCAATTCTGGCATTTCGGGATCTCCAGTCGGGCAGCTCAATTTAAGCGAGAAATCTCGCTATTCGTTCGCTGCAAAGACAAAATCGTAATTTTAAGATAATGGTTAATGCAATGTTTCTCCTCCAAGTCTTGTCAATGACGCCGGCTCGACGAATCGGCTGCGCAGGCGCCGTAGATGTAGGTACTTGATTGAAACATAATTCACAAATCCTTTCTTCACGCTTACATAGCTAATCATAATTTAACGCCCATCATCGTATACCTGTAAACCAGTTGAAGATACGCGATGAATACGCGGAATCTTTGCGTTTATAATGGAGTTATCTACCGTAATATATTCAGGAAACTATACAATAAATACTAAAAGTTATTACTATCTTTTATATTATTATATTTAGTGTTAAGGAATACATAATTATAAACCTAACCTAACAAAAAACTACTTTTAACGATTTTTATCGCAGTGTATTGATATTATTAGATGTATCCCGACGTTTTGGATCCTTTACAGCATCCATGATCCACCCATCCAAGGGTAAGAATTTTCGCGAGTTATTTTACGTCAAATGTAGTTTTATTTCAATGCCTTATATTCGCCTCGATGTAAGAAATAGGTAAATAACTTAACAAAAAACATAATAATATATTCACAACATTTTTGAAATAAGAATTCAAAACGTTACACGCAGTGAGTTCTATACTAATGAAATGTTTACTTTAAATAATTATTTCAGAAGTAAATTCTACCTACTTTTTAAATTCACAATTTGACTACAGTACGCTACGATATCGTAGCGTCTTCAGCGTATGTGCAGCTACGGCTTCGTAGCGCGTAGCTTGCAGTGTAGCGAAGCGTTACGGCTAATGATTAAAAAATATCATGTCGATTAGGCAATGTGCGTACTACCCGGCCATAGGTAATAAAATAGTGATTGTAGATAAATTAATTGTGTATCTAATTATAGATACATAAGTATAGTCATTATCCGTGAGAGATTTTTGTTGGTCACAGTGTACTTAGGTATTGTGAAGTCAAAAGTCCCCGAGTTCGATCCAAAGTCACGAATCACTGATATTTCGAAGTTACGTGCGTATTTATCACATGCTCAAACTGTGAAGAAAAACATCGTGAGGAAACCTTGCTTGAGAGATTTCCTCGATGGTGTGTGGAATCTGCCAATCCGCAGTAGGCTAGCGTGGTGGACTATAGCCTAATCCCTCTCAAATGAGAGGAGACCCGTGCTCAGCAGTGGGACGTTAATGGGTTGATGATGTTAAGACAAGTCTGGGCAGCCTTAATACAGCTAATCACGTACTCATGAAAATCACAGATTTCTTCTAAATTCTGGTTGCAAAAAGACATCTTGACTTTAAGTCAAAACGAATCTTGATCTACCTACCATCTTATCCCTCATACATACAAACATACAGACAAAAAACTCTTTTAAAAACATATCGTTAACAAGCCCCGACGTAACACGGTAGCAACAAAGAATTATGCTGACTCACTGCCAGCCTCCCAATTAGGCGAGCGTGAATGTTGGCTTAGAACCGGCCCACACAATAGATGACTGTATAAATATATTTTTGTTTACAATAATTTGTGTGTTAAGAATCGTAGCCATTCATGTATAAGTTAAAAGTTTTTGAGAAATTAAATTGAAAGGTTATACGGCGCCAGTTAAATATTTTTTGGTAATGGAATAACTCGAAAACTACTTAACTTATGTAAAGAAATCTTTTACCCATAGAAAAATAAATTTACAGATAATAATATAGGGAAAAGAATATTTTAAAAACATTAGGAATCCTAACAAAAAATACAATATTGGGGCACAAGATATCAAAAATTTGCTTGTCAAAGTCCATATTTGGCGTGTGCTGCGAAATCTGTGAATAATAGTTAAAATAATGTAGTTAGGTACTACATACTTTAGTACCTATGTACCTTGAAATAAAACTACTATTTACGGATTTTATCGCGACATATTGATATTATTTTCACCCGACGTTTCGGATCCTTTACAGCATCCATAGTCACGGGCCGACCTATGTACCTGTACCTACCTACTCATGAGAGCCCACAAAAAATCCGTGAGGTTATAATTCTAATTATAATGGTTGTCACAATAACCATTTTTTGTTCAAATTAGTCAATCAAAACACGGGTAATATCAAAATACGAGTGCTTATAAGGAACTGTTGTTATCTACTGTTTGTCCAAATAAAGTTCTAATTTAAATAACTAATAAAAACTCGACGACCCACTTAGTCCAGCGGTAGTTAACGCTTGCCTTCTGTGTTACGGGTCCAGGGTTCGAATCTCGGTAGGGAAAAAAATTGTGTAATAAGCATTAACATTTGTATCAGAGTCATGGATGTATCTATGTAGTATATCTATCAACCAACTAATATCCTGAACACAAGCCTCGTTGCTTAGCTCGGAACTAGATGGCGCTGTGGCATAATGTCCAGAAATATTTATTTATTATTATTTGACAGAATATTCGAGTATGCTCTGATACTTTGCCAGACAAAATCAGCTGCATGCTAAAATATAATTAGTTTCTATGTGAATAAAGACACAAACAACTTAACATAAACTTACGTTAAAGGGTAATGTTATTAATAAAACCCAAATAAAACTCCGCCCGCCATTTTGTAGACCATAAACAATAAACTTTTTTTTTGTTGAGGCAGATGTTCGAGCACATAATGCCTATATGGCACATAGCCAATTTGACAAAGAGTGCTATTTATAATGAGGGTGAAAGGACGCCCCTTTTAAAAAAAAAATCACAACACCCGTTATGTTGACTGTCATGATAATAATAAAATTATAGTAGTTTGTCGAGATATAGTTTATATTGTTGTCTATACTTGTTATTTTTTTTCTAGAAGATGAACTGGGCAAATGCGTTCGATGTTTTGGAGTATAAAAACTCAGTTATACTTTGTTCGATCTGAAATTTGCTTCCATGGCCAAAGATATTAACATCTAAGAGGTTTAAATCAATATTTATTACATTCAAAATGACTCCCAAATTATCATCAACCAATTATTATTGTCCCTCTGCTGGGCACGGAACTCCTCTGGTTTTAAAGAGATTAGGCTATATATTATATAGCCCACCACGCGAACCTACTGGCTAACCTAGTAACTTCTAAAACATGCAAGTTTCCTTACAATATTATTTTCCCTTTGCCGTTTGAACATACGATAAATACAAATAAGAAAAAACCTCCGACTCCCACACACGATGTAAAATCAAAATAGGTTTTTTCATCTCGCCATTACACAATAAAACAGTATTATTTGTTACAATCACGTCCGATCATTCATGTTCAGAAACGTACACTATAAATTAACTTTTGTTAGTGTTCCATTTTCAAAGTCACGTAGAGGATGCATTAATTAGAATGTGCGTATTGGAACCCATGAATGGGGTTGCCAATCTAAAATTTGTTAAGTTATTTGTGTGTAAAAAGGTTTATATGGCATGAATTATTTGGAATTCAATGAATGTGTTTGTTGCCTATTAGCTTTCACCTCACCGAAGAAGTTATTATTAACTTGAACAACCGTTTCTCTTACCGCAATGAGTCAGTTAAAAACGTCTACTAGTTAGTATTAACTGTGTTTGAATTAACTAGGTAACTTGTGAGACAAGAATAGCTGTAGAAACGTAAAAAAACGTCTATTTCAATGTCTTATTATATTGTAGGTATTGAAAGTTTTCAGCTAACGCACAACTAAACATAGGTATTTATAACGATTCTCTATACCTATAATAAATCACAAAACATTTCTTCAATAGCAAACAAGAAACCGAGAGCAGTCCCATAAGCTTTATAACTCATATATTTTATTTACAATCTAGATTTCAAATAAACTTTTTTCTTCACAAGCTGCAATTTCCAACGAAATAATAGCAGTATGCCTTTCTCGCTCACTCTTGGTGGTGTACTTTGGGCTTCGTAGCCACGCCTTGCCACCGCGCCTATCTTTTTCTATCTCATACAAATAGTTGCCTTGTCTCGCTCGCACACGACTATCGATTGACGCCGCAAGTTTGTTTACCCGACCAAATTCCATAGCTATGTTTAGTTGGATAGCTAGTAATAACTTGTGTGAACTATACACGGCGAGGTTATGTGTAATTGTTGGTGTTGCCAACATTGGAAAGTTCTTTCTTTACTTTTTATTTGAAGTAGGTTTTATTATGAAATGTTTTTTTAAGGTTAGATGTCTGTTTGAAGGATTATAGGTAACTTAAATATACAATATTGATTGTGGTTACAGTAAATAACTCTCAGGTATTGTTGATAAGTCATTAATATGTTGTGTGTAACTGCCTCGTTGGTCTAGTGGTCGTACAGGGCGACTGCCGAGCGAGAGGTCTTGGGTTCGATTCCCAGGTCGAGCAAAGTGTTATTGGGGCTATCTATGAAATTTTCAGTAGCAGCACGGGGTTTGAATTCGTGCCCGGGCAATAGGCTCGCCCCTTATTTCATGGGACCTAAAACATACCGGCGAAACGTGGGTTTACATTAGCACACCTCTGCCTAACCTTTCGGGCCGGCAGGCGTGATGGTATGTATGTTTAATTAATTATGACGACCCAATTAGTCCAGCGGCAGGTAACACTGGCTTCTGTACTATGGGTCCCGGGATCGAATCTCGGTAGGGACAAATGTTTGTGTAATGAGCATAAACATTTGTTACGAGTCATGGATGATAGAGTATATACGTACGTACATGGAGTATATATGTAGTATATCAACCGACTAGTATCCCTAACACAAGCCTCGTTACTTAGCTCGGAACTAGATGGCGCTGTGTCATAATGTCCAGGAATATTTAGGTACTTTTATTTATTTCTTTAATTATTATTATCATACTTACAAGAAGCTTTCCTTAGCTTTAACACCTGTTACATCAATACCTTGATTAATACCACTAATAAATCCGATAACTATTATTACTTTTATTAATTTATTACTATGATGATTTAAAGACGTTGAATATTAATTATGGTGAATAATCTATAGAATGATCCGACAGTGTTTGGCAAATACTTTGAGTTAAGCTGGCATACTGCACTTACAGTCATTTATATCTATTAGTTTTTAATCTTCTTTCATCAACATACATACACTCATGCCTTTTTCCCAAAGCGGTAGGCAGAAACGACAGAATGCCACGCGCTACGACCCCTGCATACAACATTTGCCTCGTCCACATTCATATATCTTGTAATGCACGCGCGCCGGTTACGAGTACCTACTGAGCAACTTTTTGAAGGAGTTCACCAGTTAGATCTGTATAATTATGTCCTTCTAGGGCGCCCCCTCCCAGCGTTTCCACTGACATCCGCCTTATAAATTCCTTTCATCAATCGCCAATCATTAATTCTCTCAACATTCTTCCAATAAATGCTATTTCATTTTAGATTGCGTCTATGTTCTCCTAGTCATTCAATAGAACTCTTCATTAGGCACTGAGATTGTCATTTTAAGAGTAAGAGAGGGAAGGGCATAGCGAGATTTGCTACAGAAGTGTGTGTACTCCCCAGCCAGGCAATCTGTACATTCGCTGTAGGTTTGCGTGGTAAACTAAGAGTGGACTCCTTGTGAGGAGACCCGTGTCTAGTAGCGAGACAGTATCAAAATGGGTTGATAATTATGGTGACATATTCTTTAGGTAATTAGGCATGTTATCGTGACCAGCCCTTAATCATATTAAATATTTTAATACCATTAGTCAAGTAGTTAACTCACAAGTTACAGTTTGTACAACGAGAAAAGATACAAAAACAAACACCAATTATTCAAAGTTGGCCAAATCTAGGTGGCAATTTTCTTCATAATGTGACAGCATCTAAAAATAGCCGCCCTTCAACGCCTAATAGTGTTTTTGCTGGGAAAAGGAAGCGGCGCGCGGCGCAACAAACTCCACAGCAAGAACTCAAAAACTACTTATATATTATTACTCTTTATAAAACTTGTTCCAATCAAGTTGGTAGGTACTTCAACACCGCTAGAGGACCGTTAGTAAATGAAAACCAAAAAAAAATCAAAAGCACTAGTCTAAATTAATATAATCAATTGGCAACACTGGTCGCGATCAACAATGGCGGCCACGTGCACATTGTTCCAGGCCCCTACCTCCCGCCAAAATTACAATGACGAAAATGTGAAACGTATATGATACTATGAATGGGAAACCTTATGGTATTTAGATTGTAATCATGGTAATGCAAGTATTATTAGCCATGGATCCGTTTGTGTGAAGTTCTCGGTGCAATTTGGAAAACGATACTCGCCGCATAGTGTTTAGAATTATTTGATTGTCTGTGGTTAAAAATGGTTTATTTTTAGTGGCAACATTTATAGACTTCTCGCCTGAAACACAGGATTACCTAGTTCAGGCACGCACATATATTATATGACCTAAGTAACACTTGATGAATAGCTAATAAAGATGAAATTTCAGCATAAAATCGAACTACGTTTCCATGGCACTAGTTTAGCTCGGGTTGGCAGACTCCACATGCCATCGAGAAAATCTTTGAGGCATGCAGGTTTCCTCACGATGTTTTCTTTCACCGTTTGAGTGTGTGATAAATACGCACATAACTTCGAAAACCAGTAGCGCGTGCTTCTTGGTTTGAAACCAAACCTTTGACAGCTCAGTCTACTGGTTACACCATTAAGTAGCTTAGCAGCCTATTCAATACGAACACAATAAACACAAAATCAAATCCGTCCAGGGTAAGATCGGCACTGGCGTAAGGGCGTAGGACCTAAATTACCAACATATTCAGCAATATTTTTTAATGCTAGCCACATTGCGCTCCACGTCATTATATCGCCGTCTTATCCTAGTGCTCTATAATATTAGTAAAGATAGTATAGATAGATATCTGTAATAACTTAATATTAATAAGGCGCTTCCTCTCTCCTACATATCATTGTTGTGCCCGACAGGGTCCATAATTGTTTCTGATCAGTATATATACCACCTATATGCACATTATGGTATGCAATAAAATTATCAAGATGACAATTAATAGTATAGATCAACGTAATGTTAATCACAGGATCTTTACACCTCAAAACACACTTCAAACTCAAATCATCCAAAACCCCGCCTTGTGATAAAATATAATAAAATCAACACACCGCAGCACATCGTTGCACAGTGGGCTATTTGCTAACACACGCCATCACGGACTCCGCAGGGAATCCGCCCCCCGGGGCTCCGCCGCAATTACTGAGATAACCGCGGTAGCAAGTTTTTGTTGAAATAGTTTAGCGTAATTTGCAGCTTCTGATATTTAACGCACATGTTGACTTAATGTAGGTATATTGTTTACGATATGTTTATTGTTATTTTTATAGAATTTATTTATTATTGCTTTTGTCAGATATTTGTTTAAGGTTCTGCTGGAAAAAGAACTCATTAGAAATAAGTAAGTAAGATGTACTTATTGTTCCCATCTATTATTATTTATTTCTGTTTTAATTTACTCAATAAATAAATATGTCCGGACATTATGACACAGGGCCATTTAGCTCCGAGCTCAGACAGTATGAAGTTTGCATTGCGTATAGGCAAGTACTAGATGTTTTTTTATAAATATGTAGGTACATATTATACATAGAAATATCCGCGACTCAGGTACAAACATTCGTCACTACTGAGATTCTAACTTCAGGACCCCTTAACACAGAACAATTATCTATCTAAATATTATAACTCAAAGGTGACTGACTGATATAGTGATCTATCAACGCACAGCCCAAACTACTGGACGGATCGGGCTGAAATTTGGCATGCAGGTAGATGTTATGACGTAAGCATCCGCTAAGAAAGGATTTTCGAAAAGTCACTTCCTAAGGGGGTAAAACGGGAGTGCAAAATTAATATGTAACTTTTATTTTGTAGTTAAATTGCACGCGGAAGTCGCGGGAATCAGCTAGTGTTTGTGTTTTCATTTTTACGAAGCATTTGAAAGTCTAGTCTAATCTTTCTATATGCAGATAGTTTATTTTTGTTGTAATTAATTATAATTGTAAAATATGTTTTCTACAATTAATTAATTATTTATACTTTAAAATGATATTAATAAAGTTTATATAACTAAACTTAAAATAAAATATAAAGAACAATTAAAAGCACAACTACAATAAGCACCTAGCAACTACATTTAGCAACGCTAAATACCGTCTAATTGAACTATTAAAACGAAAAAAATGTGCAAACAATTTTTCAACCTCATTAATTTTTCTCCCCTCTCAACTTCCCTCTCTTTTCACCAGAGCAATAATCGAACCCGTAATGACTGTATCAAGTTACGTCCCCAGTGGTTCAACTGATTTGCTTTTAGGTTTTTGTCTGACGTCTATTATGTTCGAACCACTGTGCTACTAATTGTTTTCTGTGTTGGCAACCCTTGGGAGTTGCTCTTTTGGAGTAGTGATTCGAAATTTGAATCTTCGAGGTTAATGTTTTATGCATTATCTGTTGCAGTAATTGTATGATGTTTCGTTATTTTCGTAAACACCTAATTAATCTATATTTTTAAATAATAGTAAATTTTATAATCTAGTGAACTTAAGTGCGACTGCTTAGCTTGAGCTCTGAGTTCCAGTCCCATGTCGAGCAAAGTGTTATTGGGTTTTTCTATGAAATTCTCAGTAGCAGCTCGGAGTTTTGATTCGTGCCCATGCAAGATGGTCGTACAACATGGGGCCTAAAACATACCGGCGAAATGTAGATGTGGGTACATTATTACACCCCTGCCTAACCCTTCGGGGACGACAGGCGTGATGGTATGGTATTTTTAAGTGTATCGTATGGTCCATATTGTTCTATAAAGGTACAAAGTTCACAAAAATATGTTTGTTTGATGATAAAAATCAATGAATCATATCTTATATTTAAAAAAGCAATACATTATAATCTCGATTGGATAAAATCTAGATTTATATCGACGTATCGCGAGTAGCAGTTTCAGATTTTAAAATAGTGTTATCAAAAATATCAAAGACGTCGACGATTCAACTGACAGCTGAATTTTTTTTTTCTTCGCCCTTTTTGGGAAGGCAAAAGTCTTACATGTATAACGCCTGAAAATGAATTGAAATCGTTTACTTGTAACGCACCCGAGTGCGCATTGGAACTCTTGCGGATGGCTGCGATTTTTCAAAGTAACTACATAGTATTTTAACTTGCGCATTAGTGTGAGTTTATGTAAGAACTATCGAGATTTCCTTCCTAAAATAAAATATGGTCGACCCCCTCCAATGAATGGCCAATTTAGGAGTTTTAATGTTGTTAAGACTTTATTTTAGGCTAAACCCACAATCAAACATCAAACTGATGTTTCAATGAAGTTTATATAAAATTACAACGTCAAATCGTACCATGGACATGTTAGTCCGAATTTTAAATTCCTAAATAACCAAACATATCACTCAATCGAGTGTTACCTTAAAATTCAATGAAGACGTTCCAATTTCAAAAGTTACATCAAATATGGAATGTTTAGCAACTGTCAAGTTTGACAATAGAGGATGCTGGGCCGTCGTCCTAAACATGCGTGTCCAATAACAATGTTTTTTTTTCCAAATGTTTGGGAACATGATATAAATATTGGAGGCTACCGTAGCATTTCCGTTGATGTGGATGTCAAATTAAAATATTTTCGCTTTTTTTTAAAGGAATGTGGATTCTATCCATTACGTTAATAGATTGTGGATTCAGGTATTTGAATTCATTCATCTTTGTTCTATAAAATTTTATCCGAAAACACATAGGTATACTTTTTATAAATAAACTGGTTTCGAGGTTAATTTCCTCAATACATTTCTAGAACTTCTCTATTGACTCGCAATGTCTATCCCCCTTCTACGTACTTATATATTTATTCTTAATCATCATCAACAGCCCATGAAATAGATATGAATGAGCCTAGTTAGCCACTTGGTAGAATATAATAATAATAATAAATTTATTTAAAAATAAAGAATAGAATATGACAAGCGGTTATCAAATATATTTTAAAAATAAAAAGAAAACATACTGAAAACCTTGTACCTAATCTCTCACCATATTTGTATTTTAAAAACCAAATTATTTATTTATTTATTTCCACTATACAATTATTATTACAGAAAAGTTATAAATTGTGACTCACGGTAGTGACTATATGTTGAAGTCCTCAAAACGAATATAATCGAGCCAAACTAAAAGATTCTACCTTAAAATCTATTAAATATAGATATACAATCTGTCCATGCAGACTTACCACAAAAAGTGCCGAAAGAACCATTGTGGCATAGACAAATGGTTACTTGGCGGGAAAAAAAAAACATGGCTGCCATTGAAATAGTTAATAGTGTTTTCCGATGCGCGAAATTTGTCACAATAGGTTCCCCTGGCGGGCAATTATCACGCCGTGGTATTAATGTCTTTGTCATAACATGGCGTGGTTGAGTTGCAGCTTGGGAAGTTGGGATGTAATGCGGCCAGGGAAATTATCACCGGTTAAATAGTTTTTGTGTTTGATTTCAACGTCATTTTGATAGAAATCGATCTATTTTTATTTGTATGGAATTTATTGTACTTATTTTAATTAAATTACCAGGGTGCTGTTTGAATATGTTTCTGGATTTGTGGTTGTGAATAAATATATCCGGACGTTATGTCACAGCGCCATCTAGTTCCGAGCTAAGCAACGAGGCTTGTGTTACGGATAAGTACTAGATGGTAGATATACTTCATGATCCACGTACAAATGCTCGTGCTGATTGCTCAAACATTTGCGCCTATTGGGATTCGAATCCGGGGCCCTTATCACGGAACGCTGCTTTTAATACTGCTGCGCTAATCGAATCGTCGAAGCAGTTTTGGTCAACATCTTTTTTTTATTTATTTTTTTATTAATATTAATTATATTTCTAACTATTTCAAAGTTCGTTTCCATCTTTGACAGACAACCATTTGTAATTTGCAAATGGGTAAACATTATACTGCTTGGCATTTAAACGCTCGCTTCGCACGGCAATGAGAAACTTGAAATACTTATGCGCGAACAAATGTGTTAAAATTTGCATACGAAACACAATCGTGATGAAAGCTCTGTTATTATTAATGAAGAAATATTAAACATTACCTATATTATCCAACGATATTTATTAAAAATGTCCGATGTATTTTTTCTACAATGTCTATGACTTTTGACCCCAGTGCGCGCGCTTTCTCAATTTGTCACACTGACAGCCAGTGTAGCCAACTGCACAAACAACGAGGGCGCGAATGTTTGTTTTTCTTCACACAATACGGACGATGTTTGCGAAGTTATTATTTATGGCGTTCATTGCGCTTTGACAAATAGATTTACGGAGATTTGACACCGAAACTTTGAAAGATTGCTTTGATATTTTTATTATATTTTGCACGGTGTTAACGCGTTCTGTGCGCGTGTTAATAGGAGTGATTGTTGAAATAATTATAGAATTTTAAATCAACTGTTATCAATACAATCTGCTGTTAAAAAGATAATTATTTTACGATTACATACCGATAACTCACGAAGGAAATACATTATTTTATATTTCTAGGGTGTATAAAGTATTCCATTTTTGTTTAAACTGGCTTTTGGCGATGATTTTGCCCAACACCATTTTTTTTAACTTCTTACAGATTTGTTAGCCCAAGACGTATTCTAAGAAATCTCCAAAGAAACATCTATTTACTTTCCGAAATTCCTAATTGTCAAAAAATCGTTGACGTGAAAACTCTTCAAAAACCACCGACTTTTGGAGCTTTAAAATCTACAACAAAATCTACATTAAGTTACACAATTGAACACCTTTTAAGGGGTTTTGCCGGCAAAGCTCTGAAGTTTCACTTAAGCGGAAATCCTTGGCAATAACTGAGATAAAATTAAACAATCCTGCACTTTATATTTGTAAACTTAGAGTTGCAATTAGAAGAGCACAACACTGATCCTGACGATGCTATCTCGGGATTTAGGATAATCTTTTGTTGATAGATTCTGTGGGATGAACAGTGTGGTTTCTGAGAACCACTACCGCTTAGGACACTGAAAGTGACAATGTTTTTTTTCTCTTTCACTTTTACTATGTTAACTGGGTTTTTGGGACGAAGGAAAAGATAAATAAGGATTGTTATAACTTGGTAGTTTCTCTTCCCAGTAGTGATATCGATGAAACAAAAAACAACATTCAAAAGTATCAAATATTCAAACGGTCAACGAAAACATCGCGAGGAAACCTGCAGTTTTTGGAGATTTACTCGATGCTCTTGCCTAATCCCTCTCAAAGTAAGAGGAGACCCGTTCACACACAATGGGGTGATGATGATGAAAATTTTTATGTGTAGCTTTTATCCTAATATGTTTAGGTAAAGTGGTATTGGGTTCCATTTCCAGGTCTAGCAAAGTGTTAGGGTTATATTATATTCTCAGTCGCAGCTCGGGGTTTGGATTTGTGCCCGGTTGATGGCAATAGGCTCGCCCTCCTATAACATGGGACCTAAAAAGCTTGTACACCTGCCTAACTCTTGGGCGAAAGGCGTGATAGTATGGTTATCATCAACGTCTTGATACGAAGACCTAACCCATATCATACTTTTTGTAACTGGCAATACTATACACATATCATACGCCGCACTTTTTCAATCTCAAATGTCATCACTGTGATACAGCTCGTCAGTTTTTTTTTCTCTCTCACACAATAGGAACACGTGATATGCCCCTCAATTTGGCAAAGGCACCTCAGGTAACAGCCTATAAAAAAAATAAACGTGACAAAATGTCAGTAAACATGTACCTACTACACCTTTGCCAACCTCACAAAAAAAACAGAAGAATATATCCTATACAAGCGTTGAGTCAATGCAATTTTTTTCTGTTCCAACATTGTATGAAGTTATTTTCTCTGCGCTCTTATCTTAGCTATTTTGTCGGAACACAGAGAATACTTGTCCTCGTTTAGTAGGTACCAGTGTCTATTTTTAAATTATATCTCTGAACCAGTCATAATATTACCTACTACAATTTGCATTCAATACTAAAAGCATTTTACGGCAATATGTATGGTGTTTCAATTAACATAGTTATTACGTTAACATGGGTGTTCGGACTTTTACTAAATAAAAGTGTCATGAAAAGAGTCTTCTTTTTGGTTTTTGAGCACAAACGCAAACGTAGACAGCCTAGACTTTTTTTTGCAAACGGCCGAACAAGAAGAAGGAATGAAACCTTTTCAATGAACCCAAAAAAATAATACTTTTGAATTTGGAACTCCGGTATCGTGACGAATGAATCGCTCATTCTATACTTCAAATATTCCAATTTCGAAGGCGTTCCAAAGGTTTGACTTTTACGTTTTAGTGTTGCAATAAAGCGGAAAAAGTACCATTGTTAAGAGTAATTTTAAATCATTTGTAGCAAAAAAGCAATCGGCATTGCTTATAATTGAAATAGATGAGCGTGAGCTGTTTATACGTGAATGTATGAGCCGTAAATAATTGCTGCGTTTAATGTTCAGCTGCGCGAGAAAATTGGAGATGTATTGACTCTCATCATATTGCAATTTATCTTTTATCAAATTGATGTTTAGCTTACGTAAAAAAAGTTTGCGAACAAAAACTGAAAGATACGTATGTAGTTAGTGTGCTGTTGCTCAAAATAATAATAGATATTATTATTTTGTACTTTAAATTCGTGTTATTTTCTGAGGTATTTCCAATATATGTAGCGACGTTTTATTAATCGTTTTGTTGTGTAAATAATTACATGAGTATACTTATATAATGTACAATAGACATTAACCCACCCATTCTTTGTTCCAGATAATAAAAAAAAAAGAAAAAATGTTATCGCGAAAGTAAAGCCAACGTCATTAACAAAACCACAAAAATGTCAATACACACACGAAAGAGGCTGGTGCGGTGACTAAATACGTGTGCGTTAAAAAACAAATTCGAGACTCGAAGATGGCGTTGCTGACTAATTCGGCGTCGGCGACCGGCCCGTCGGGTGGCGGGCCAGCGGCCCCCCAGGCCCACTCCGCCACGCCACTGCACCACTACTTCCACTACTTGAAGCAGCCATCCCCGCTGGCACAGAACCCCTACGCGCACCACTCGAGCGCGCATCATATGGGAATGGGCCCAGGCCCGCTCGGGGGATTAGGCCCATTTGGCCTCACGCCGCACGGTTTGGAAGCTGTTGGATTTCCCCAAGGTAAGACTTTTTCACTTAATTAATGAAAAACTAAACATTTATAGACATGAAATAGCAATCAGGAACAAGAGAAAGGACTGCCTGTTTTATAAATAAAAAAAAAACTGAATTCCGTTTTAAACGTCATTCTATTTAAATTTGAATAAGGACATATTCGTAGCCATATTTTTAAATTTATCTTTAATATACGTTAATAATTGGTTATCAATGCGTTTCAAATGTAAATGTTTATTGCTTATAAGTTTTAATTAAATTAAATATCATGTTCTTACGAAATCAACTTAGATTAATGTTATTATGGAATTAATTGAAAAACAAAATATGCTCCTCTTAAAAAAAATGCCAATTAGTTTTCAAGGCACGCATTTTTTTGCATTTTCGATACATGGTTACATAATATGGTTATATAACTAGTTATTTTATCCGATGTTAGGCCATATTAAAATCACAAAACTCGTGAGATAATAATAGTTATTTATATGTATTATCGATATTATACAGTTTCCACGCCAAAAAAGTTCTTTAGAATAAACAGGAACAAGAATGTATAAATAATGACTTGATTTTTAATATTTTATGTATAATATATCAAATTTATACGAGTCCGTTAGCATTGTAAGAGTTTAAAAACCAGAGCCACAAACGATTAATCATTTAAAAGTACCTAAAGTTCGCATTTGAAGAAAAAAAAATAGAAGTAAGAAAATATATAAAACAAACGAAAACCATAAAACAAAAGAATATGACACAGAGAAAAATAAAATAACAAATTAAGATTCGAGGAAATCAAAATTGTGGGTTGACATAAATTTCAAAATGGCGGAACGAATTTCACTCGGTATTTCAGTGTAATTTATTATGAGACCTTTAACATGCCTGAGCGGTATGTTTAATGAGATAGGTAATCATTTTATTTATTCTTCCTTGGTTGACTTTATATTTCTGTCAAAGAACTGTATTCTTTTTCAGGTAATATTTTAAATTACTTCCATTTTGACTCTTTAATGGAAAAAATAATTCATCGCGTAATTATTTATGTATATTATTATGAATGAGCATTGTGAAACGAATTTTTGTTCGAAGATAAGCAGAGAAAGAACGCCACACAGCTACAACGCGACATCGCGTTGCAAAAAACAGCATTGACATTTACTGTCAGTGTCAGAACTGTCAAAAAATTTATCGTTGCACTCGAAACTATGATATTGTTTCTCATCAAGCAGTGCCACAGAATTGTAGCTCTTCAATCGTTTTACTATTCCTATAATCTAGTCAAAAAAGTCCAACATGCAGATAATAAAACTTAGCCATATAAAATGTGAATTTATGCCCGGCTAAACTTGGTTAACATAAAGCAATATCAACATAATTTGTCAAACTAATGACCACAATTTGTAAGTTTTGACAAAAACGTGTAAAATATTCTACAACATTTGCATTTTAACTTCGAATCCTTAAGTTTAATGTTACATTTAGTCTTAAAATATCTGAGATAATGAATCAAATGCATTGAAATAGATCTATGGTGGAATAATGCATTAGAATAATTCTACTGCGTAATAAACTGCTCCAAATTCAGGCCTCCATAAAAATATTTGTGGGGTTACCAATCTACAAAATCGAATCCGGGTTCTTACCGAAATATTAATATGATGAAGAGTAACATCAACACCACAGTAAGTAGGATATATCAGGGGATAAAGGCTTTATCTTAGTAAATAGATGCGTTGACTTATAATTCTCACGTCATGGAAGTTTCTAGTAATATTTTAATTGTAGCTACAAAAATATACATTTAGTGTACGAGTATCAACTGTCTAGTATCCGTAACACAAGCTCTTTGTTTAGCTCGGAACTAGATGACGTTGTGTAACGTCCGGATATATATCTCTGCATCAATATCAACCGTTAGACGTCCACTGCTGGACATAGGTCCCCCAAGGATCACCACGACGACCAGGCATCCAGCGGCTTCCATCAACCTTCACCAGGTGATCGGTATTACTGCATGTTGTGTATTAATTATTCTGTATGGGTTCAATTACGCTATCTAATATATTGTGAATGCTCATTTATTAAGTAAGTATTTTCATATTACGTCTTACGAAAACGTATTAAGTTAAAAGAAATGATAATGTAGCCCAAACCAATATCAAAATAAAACATTTAAATCATTTGTACCAAAATACGTTGAACACAATTTATCTCTGGCGCGCCTACATAACGAAAATGACAATTTCTTTTAAAACAAACAACAGCCTGTCAGGCAAACCCATCGGCGGGACAACAGAGAAGGAGCGCTGCATAATTTACGTAGCAAGAAGACATCCTTGCGAAGTAATCAAAACAGGCCCTCTCTCCCCCATAAGCCGCTTATCCCCACCCCCAGTGTTGCCACGCTACCCTCGAAAAGTGGGAGAAACGGGAACTCGCTTGTTAGTTCGCTTTAATTAGTAACAAGTTTGAGTTTTGGTGCTGGCAACATTTAGCGTGTTGTTTTTTTATAACCCTTTTTAATTTGACCGTAAACGTTTTAGAACGGGAAAAATAGGTTTCATTCAAATGTTTGAGGAAGTTTTCTTTGGACAGTTTTTCTGTCTTCATATGTTTTTGTACAAATAAACTATCTATAGATTCTGATAATACATTGAAATCTGAAAGTAAGTAAAGAATGATCAGAGTACCTATTAGGTATTAATGATCTCATTAATACCTAATAGGTACTCTGATATCTGTATCGGTCAAAGAAAAAATGTTGTAGTAAGTACCTACATTTTAGATTTACTACAATATTTAGAAGCAACAAAATAGTAATTACCCGTCTCTGAGGTCTTTATAAAAATAATAAAAACATCAAATTACTTTTATAAAAAAACCTTTTTCAATGCAAAGGAAAAAAACTGACCAATCACAACAGAGATTTAAACATTAAAAAAAAAAGAAAATGGAACGCCGACGTTATTAATTCAAAAGGGAGGGATCTTAGAATCCGGATTAGCATCCCTCATTTCTTAGAAGCAACGTTTTGATACCGATGTTTTTAAATTTATTATTGTGGAAAGCAGTGATCAAAAAAATATCATAATTACGGGGGTTCACGGGGGTCTTCAAGTCACGAATGGATAGTTATCTTATTATATCTTAGACCACATCCTAACTGACCTACTATCAGGTGAGTGGATTGTAAAGTTAAAGGTTTCAAGTTCAGTCAAATTAAAAATTTCAAACTTCTGTGCGTATTAACCATATACTCAAACGGTGAAGAAAAAATACCCAAATCTGCCAAATCGCGCTTTGGTACTTGGCAGCTCATATGATGAGAGGAGACCCGGGCCCAGCAGTAGGGCAATAATTAAGTTGATTATTCGTTAAAGAGAAAAATAAGGTTTTGTATGAAAATAACACACAGAAACGGCCCATTCGGACAAGAGAACCGTCTGCATTGAAATAAAAAAATTATGCATTTCTATTAACTTGAGCTGCTACTGAGAATTTCATCATTATATCAACCGATAAACGTCCACGGCTGGACATAGGCCTCCCTCAAAGAATACTACTACGACTGGTCCTATATGAATTTATTTAATTAAATCATAATTTTCTATTTAAAATGTCAGATATTGGTAATAAATACTTGCATCGGACTAACATGCGTTAAAAAAAAGACTAAAAAAGTTGGTAAGTTTCAGAAAAAGTTGAATTAAAACCTATTTGCTCAATTGATTACTTACTAAAAACGTATAATGAGAGATGGTTGTCAAGAATAAAGATTGACTGGATTCATGAAGTTAAAAAAAAGTTACTTATATTTTTTATCGTAAAACGCAACGGCTTTTAAGAAAAATAACTCAAGCGAAAACGAGTAAAATAATTTCTAAAAAAAACTTACCGAGTACACGTCTAACTCAGTGTCGGTTTATAAAAAAATGGGTTGTTAATCCCAAAAAGGGTTGTTCCAGGCTTCCAGGAAATATTCGGCAATATTTTTAGCGTAGGTATTGGTTTCAGGTAGCCATCTTTGATTCCGTAAAAAGTAATATACCTTCTTTCGCATTGGAATTACTTCATGATTGACATTTATAGGTGGAAACTTATGTTAAGATATTCGTAGCTATGTATTTATATAACATTTCCCAATACTTGTTTGTTTTTTAATTTTCGTTCCTTTTGAGTATTAATATTTGTTTTTTTTGACACTGTGTCTATGGTCAATAGTACCTTTTTAACCGACTTCAAAAAGGAGGAGGTTCTCAATTCGTCGGAATCGTTTTTTTTTTTTTATGTATGTTCACGAATTACTTAAAAACGCCTGGACCGATTTGCAAAATTCTTTTTTTGTCAAAAAGGGTAGACTTCACAGATGGTCCCATTGTGACCACATCAGGATCTGATGATGGGATCCCAGGGAAATCGAGGGCAACCCTCAAATTTTATAGGCAATTATCACGTTTTTAATATATTTACTAAAATTGTTCCATTATTTACGTCTGATAACCATCATCTGATGTTGATGAGCTGATGATGGAAGGTAGAACTCCTCAACAGTTAAGAGTTAAAAGAAAAATCTTTCAGTTATAGGCATTTATTACATTTACATGTATTCTCCAAAGCTGTTCAAGTATTTTCATCTGAAAATCACCATCTCATGTAATAATCTGATGATGGAAGGTACAACTCCTCAACGGTTAGGAGTTGAAGGAAAAATCTTTCATAATTATAAGTACCTATAATATATGGATCGATAGTTAAGTCTACTTCGGGTTGGCAGATATTACATGCCATCGAGAAAATCTCTCAAGCATGCAGGTTTCCTCACGATGTTTTCCTTCACCGTTAGAGCGAGACCTCCGACATCTCAGTCCACTGGTCACACCGCTAGGCTACCACAGCTCCCTACGCACATAACTTCCGAAAAGTCTGTCCCACGGGTTTGAACTCATGATCTTTGACATTACATTCAACTGTGATGTGGTGTGGTGATGATAACGGATTTTGATCGCGGTACGTACATATACATATTCATAATGATCCCGACAGATCTGTTTCAGATCCTTTACAGCATCCAACGGCAGACAGTTAGCATGAGACTTATGATAAAATAAGAAGAAAACTCTTCTATGTATTTAAATGTGTCATAGAGCAATTAATATCTTTTTAAGTTCTAAGTCTGCAGTGCGGAACCATAAAAATGTCAACCTGCTCATGAAGAGGCTTCTAGAACGTTCTTTAAGATGTGTGAGGTCTGTCAACCTAGATTAATGCGGTGGATTATAACCTTAATCCTTCTCAACCTGAAAGGACGCCACGTGCCCATTGCGAATGGGGAAGTAGTGATATTTTAAGCTCAATAGTCTTCGATCTTTTGATAATTTTAACATAAATAATTGTTATATGAGATTTTGACTTCCATTTATTAGTACCAGCACACTATCTTGAATATCTTATTGTCCCTTTGGACATAAACTAGCTAGCCATTTTCTTATCCATAGCACCAATAACCGAATCCAACTGAAAAAAATTAAAAAATAAATGTCGCAGGATTTCTCTTTCGCGGTTTTCGTAATTGGCTCATGAATCAACATAATGTATGTCATGTGTTCTATTTTTAAACTTCGGCTACTGCGAATGGCGGGCGCATCGCTTTAACCACAGATAATGTAATATCGATTGTCTTCACTGTATAAGAAACGTGTTCAACAAACAAATTGTATTTCTGATTTTCTGTGGAAAAAAAGTAAAGGGCAAGAGTTGGTTACATGGGACTTAAAAAAAATGTAGATGTACGCCAGTACACCTCTGCCTAAGCGTTCGACGACAATCATGAAAATTTACCTATGTACTTTAAAATGTATTTTATAGCACTAGTATAGGTTTAATTCAACAGTTTTATTGATTGAAACTTTGTTTTTGAAAAAGAAATCTATAAACATAGTTAACGACTCGACCTATTTAAACGCAATATACTTTTAAAGTTCGAATAAAATTAATCCGACTTCCAATTTTAATCCATATATCCGTCTCTTTCGCTCACGTGCGTATCGAAATTTCGTCGTCTCTCTCCCGCAATAGAAGCGTTCGACGTAACGATGGCAGCTGGGCATTCGTTTTTTGAATATTTTTTTCTCTGTGTCGCTTTTTATTGGCATCCCTTAGAGTTTTATGGCCAGTTGCCTTTTTAATCTAGCGGCGGCCATAATTAATTTGTGTGTTTTTTTTCGTCTCCCCGCTATTCTAATCGGAAGCCGGATATAGAAGAATGCTTATTGTTAACTTGTTGATTTTTATCTATTTATTGAATAGACAATTATATTTTTATTTTGGAATTCTAATATATCGTACAAACAAAAAAGATATCGAGCTTATAGCAGTAGCGTTACTGTCGTTATAAAACTTTATCAATAACAAATTCACTATAATTGCGGGTATTTAGACCTCTATGGTATACAAATTTGCTTTTGTAGACCTGTGTAGGTTTACAAAAGACCAGTATTTGATAGAAATCAGGTTTTACTAGATTTCTTTCGGCATTATATTGTGTTCTATACACTTATACTTATGAAAAAACAAAGAAAACATACTCACTGCATTTTTTAAAGTAAATTTTGGGTTCTGAGGACCCAACATTCAGTGCCCTCTCAGCCTCTAGGCTTTAAACTACAAATCCAGACTCTCCTTGCATTAAAATACCTATATTTAGTTTCACATTTGTATAACATCCCTGACCCCCAATCTAGTTTCAACCGTACACCAACCAATGCAATTTATACCCAGCATAATTTGGGGGTCATAATTAGGTCACCTCTGCTCTAAGGTCCCCAAACCCTCTGTCTAGGGATCTGCTGACCTTACAAGACGACGGCGTCATACAAAAACAAACACTACGTGCTGACAATGTACGCTGAGGATTAGAACTTGAGGGGTTTCTTTAATCAATACGCTGACTGAAGATATTTACTTTGTAACAGAATATTGGAACTTGGCGCCGTGAATAGAGAAAGAGAGAAATACAAACAATATTGATTTAAAAAATGTTTATTAAAACTTAGACTGCCTCGTTGGTCGTGTGGTACGACAGTGCTACTGCCGAGCACAGGGTTCGATTCCCAGGTCGAGCAAAGTGTTATTGAGATTTTCTATGAAGTTCTCGAACTTCCGAAAAATCGGTAGTGCGTGCCTTGGGTTTGAACTCGAGACCTTTTGACATCTCAGTCACACCCCTAGTCTGCAACGGCTCTCTAGACTCATACATTAGAACTCAAATATGAAATAAAAAAAACAAAATTGTGTTTTGGGTATGAGGTCATATAGTATATTTTACACCATTTTGAAGTATAGATTCGGTATCGAAGTCTACGACTTGGTAGCCGGTGTTCATAGTGTTCACAGTGTTCATATCACTATCACTGCTTCCTATAATGACATATCTGTACAGAATAAATAATTAATGGCTGCCATTTTGATTGCCATGTCATTATCAAACCTATTTATTAATCCGCGGATAAAAATAATACATATAACGATATGAATGAATTACATTTATTTTATATTACATGAATGCACTGATAATGTTGGTAATATTAACATTTCATTTAAATTTGAGACTGCCTCATTGGGTTCGATTCCCAGGTCGAGGAGAGTGTTAATTTGTTTTTCTTTAAAATTCTCAGTAGCAGCTCGGGGTTTGGATTCGTGCCCGGTTCATGGCAATAGGCTCGCCCTATTACATGGGACCTAAAAACATACCGGCGAAATGTGGATGTACACCTACACTTCTGCCTAACTCTTCGAGGACGACAGGCGTGGTGATACAGATGTTTTGAACAGTTACCTCACAAATGTTAAGTCATTAGATTAGTTATAACTAGATTAAAACTAGCAAATAGTTTTAAGTTTTAATTGTAATGAACATATAGTTCACATTGTCAACCTAATTATTGACCCACTGCTGGGCGCTCCTCTCATTTGAGGGCGATCCGGCTATAGTCTACCACACTAGCCTAGTGCGCCCTTCAACTGAATCTCTCAAACAATGCAGGAAACCTGCATGCCTATGCAGGTTTCCTCATGATGTTCTTCTGCACTGCTTGTTACCTTCATCATCATCGGTCTATATCCGTCCACTGCTGGACGTAGGCTGAGACCTTCACCATGTGATAAATATGCACGTGACTTCGAAAAGTCACTAGTGCCGTGATCACACTTTCTATCACACATTTTGACGACTCGATTAGCCGGATTAGCGGATTTTGGAAAGGGCAAATGTTTGTGTGATGAGCATCAACATCTGTTACCAAGTCATGGATGTATCTATAAATAAATAAATAAATAATATTCCCGGACATTTCCCGGACACAGCGCAATCTAGTTCCGTGGTAAGCAACGAGGCTTGTGTTACGGATACTAGTTGGTTGATATGGGTACACTACATTTATACTTTTTTTTGTAAATGCATACACATAATACATAGATACATCCATGACTATTTATATCCATAACATGAAAATTATTCATATTCATGTTTTTTTCCGAAAAAGAAAATATAATATGTAGTAGGTACCTATATATCAACCTTCTAGTATCCGTAACACAAGCCTCGTTACTTACCACGGAACTAGATGGCCTTGTGTCATAATGTCCAGGTATAATTAAGTATTTATCACAAATTATACCTAACTAATACAAAATTCAACGGTCAAACTTAACAATACTTTAACTGCAATCGATATTTAGGTCATGGTGTCAGTGTTGAAGCCGTACAAAGAATTAAGGAGATTGGCCGTCGGGGTCTCGGGGAACACTTTTTGAACGATAAAGCTCGAGTTTTAAAGCAAACGAAACCATTATAAAATTAGCGTCGTCAAACAATTATTAACCGACTTCAAAAAGAAGGCGGTTATATGTTGCACTGTATTTTTCATGTACATATCTTCACCGACTACACCGCCAATTGTGGACCGTTTATTTAATTTCTTGTGCTTATGCTAAAACTACATTACAAAAGAACTATAACTTTCTTTTAATTTAAGGATTTTATCGCGGTAGGTATATGATCTATAAAATTTAAATTAGGCGTTTCGGATTCTTTACAGCATCCATGTTCACGCCGAAACTGAGTGTTGTTTGGCTACCCAGCCAAGCTAATAATTACTAACAGCTACTTTTATTGACAATCCGATTTATACTGACATTTCGTAGTTACGTGCGCATTTATCACATGCTCAAACGGTAACGGAAATGATTGAAAGATTTTATTGATGGTGTGTGAAGTCTGCCAACCCACACTTGAGTAGCGTATTGGATTATAGTTTAATCTTGCTTAATATAATGAGAAGAGACCCTAGCCCAGCAATGGGACTGATAATTGGTTGACGATGAAAGCTTTTCTGTAAAAATAACCAAAGTATGAAGTAAAACAGGTACGGAAAAGCATTTTTTAAATGGTGCATAGTGACACTCGCTTATAATTATGTAGTTCATATGATAATAATAATAAGTTTATTTGTTTTCTCATCATCGTAGATATTAGAGTACAATTCACAATAGAATACACAGTATAGAGACTGGTGTCTATGGTCGGTAAAACCTGTATGATGTCTGGACTTTAAAATATAAGTACTACTCTACTACTCTAAGTTTGTGTTGATCTTTCTTTACAGAGGTCGTCAGTTAAGAAACTTTGGCACCATCTAATTAAAACATTTACTTGTAAATGTGTTCTTAAAAACAACCTACCTAGCCTAAACCTGAAAAATATATCATTTCATTTCGCCAGATAAATCATATTTTAATACAAACGCGGATATTATTGAAGTAACATCCAAATCTTAACCCTTTCACCGCTGAGGTCCTATAATCCCGAACGCGACAGTCAAAAACCGTAACACTCAAATAAAAAATATCTTCATAAGACGAGCATTTGGGAGTCTTTAACAAAACGAAGGTGCGATAAAACTGAGGTCCTTCACACGACCATCGAGGTCACGACGGTGTCGCCAAGACCAGTTAAATTAACTACCATATTTTATATAACCCAGCTTCTTTGGGACATCTCTAGAGCTGATGACACCAAAGAGGTTTCAAACCTCCCGTTGATTAATTAACGCATTACGTTAATGTAATTTGTTATTTTGTGTGATTAATCAAAATCTTTATAATCGGCTCCGTTTTAAAGTTAAGGTATACTTAGTTATATGTCACTCAGTCGATCTTATGACACACGATATATTGATGTCACAGGTCTACAGTCAAATGTCGTATTTATATGATGAAATTATTTATTTCTGATTATCACTTGGTGATTAGTTGATTAATTACCGTCCGTTGAAATGTATATAGTTTTAATATATTCATTATTAATTGAGTATTATGTTTGTTAAGATCTTAGCGCGTTAAGTAACGTCATTAAGTTTCAAATGTCTTTCTATGATCGCGTGTGATTGTAAAAAATACAGTAAACGTTTAAATATTTCATCAGAAAATGTATTCATTTTAGAAGTTTAATTCCTTCGTAGATAGGCTGCCCAGCCTGTTATTCCCAAACATTATTCAAAAAGAAACATAAAACATTGATATTTTTTTCTTAATAAGGCCATTTCGTTACAAAATAGGTAATCTAGAATTTACATATCGCCATAAAATTTTACTACCGTCCTACCAGTATTTAAAAGATTGTCACACCAAAATGGTACTTGGTCACATATCGTCAGCTCCAGTTATGGACTAAGAGTAATAAATTATATTAAATTTATCATTTATGAATTCCGATGCGGAGAGCGGCTACCGGCGGCGGCCCTTTGACGCGCCGCCATCTTGCCGCCGCCATGTTTGTTTTGTTTTTTTAGGGTTCCGTTAAATGTTATACGGCCAAACATTTATTTACGATTAATAAAATCGAACAAACCATTAGTTCTATGAAGCAGATTTCTAAAAATAGTCCTTTTTATGCGATTATGGGATTTGAGTTTACTATGTCCTTTTTCTATACAATAATTGTAAGTTTTTAATATTATTAATAAAGTGTAAAGAGTACAGTCAAAGGAAAAAGCAAATCCCTAATGAATACATACAAGAAACTATATTAAAAATGATAGTTAATTTAATTTCCTCTATATTTTTTTTTTTATTTCTTATAAATATTTTATTCAGAGCATGACTTATTCAATTCCATAAATAATTATAATATTCAACTTTTAACAAATATCAGTAAACTCATATTCAAAACTTTCCTTATTTCTACAATTCTACATAGTTCCAACGTGAAATCCGGTAAGGGCATTACAACGGAGGTATCTACTAACAAATAACATTTATTAGAAAATTAAATTACATTGACAATTATTCAGCTAATTTATTTTTCATTTCAGACTGAGAAACATTGTAAATTCCGTAGTAATCTTTTACCATCAATAAAATGCAAACACAGCCAAATTCCAAACATCATCATCATTATCAACAGCATCATCCTATACTCGTCCACTGCTAGATGAACCTAGGCCTTCCCTATTCTAAAGATTAAAAAAACACATAATTATGAGATGATCCACAAATTCTTGATGTCTACATAATTCAAAATGATCAAGTAGCTAGGTTTATGACTCTCATATTTAAAATTTGCTCACTTTATAGAAATATCTTATTAAGGCTGACTGCAGCGCAATACTGGTATACAAAAAAACTAACATTAATACAACCGTTACTAAATTCTCATACTTACGTCAAACGCCATATTAGTAATATGAATGGCCACTTAATTATGACAAAGTACAGAACCCGACCTTAATTTTTCTTACATCTAACCTTTTTGGTTCTTTTTTTTTCATTCTGAAACTTAATGCAATGCTCCTGTTACCATCAGCCACTATCGTCACTGTCATTTATAAGTAAAATGACATGTAAAATAATTTTGCTACCGCCCTGATAACTGGCGGGCGGTCTAAAATACCTTTGTGGTTACCGACGGGTTAACTCGACGGAGATAGGAAGATTATTATGAATTACCTGTAACTCCATGAAGCTTGTGTTCAGTGCAAAAAAAAAACTTGATTAGGATTTAGAAGATAATATCTGTGTTTGATATAACAAAGTCCAAAGTAGATGTTTGATTTTTAATTTTTTCGCTTATAATTTTGAGACTAATCTTATTAGTGCTACTTGCTTTTGTTACTTTTTTGAATTCATCTAGTTTTGAAGTAAACCTCTAAGTAGCGTTAGAAGTCACGCCGTAAAGTCACTCTAACCGGTCGTATCCTTCCAAAATATCCCAGAAGATTTGTGAAGAAAGAAAATTATGAATATCTAATATTTCTTTTTTACAAATTTTCAACGTTTTTCCTATATACGACCCTCCCCATAAACTCAGTCCTCCAAAATCAGTCCATTATAATTTAAAAGCGAAAATCTTTTATGCATGAAAAGGAAAACACTAAATCGTACCGTGTGAAAACCGACACTTGGGATTTTCACGGCCGAGGACAAAAGCCCCCCGCGGTGCGTGGAGGGTTAATTCATTTGTCGTGACTACACTCTAAGGGTAAGTCACGCCTTATTTCACATAATCATTGTTACGTATTTTGCATAATTTATTTGAAAAGATTATAGATACATAAGGAAAAAAAAATCTGTTATTTTTTTTTATAAAAATCAAATCTTTTCTCAAGCATTTCATCATCTACCAATTTATTGTCCCACTCCTGGGCACGAATCTTCTCATATTTTAAACGGATTAGGCTACTTCCACTAGCCTAGTGCGTGTTGGCAGACTTCACACGCCTTCGAGATGCTCTCTCAAGCAGGGTTTCCTCAAGATGTTTCGAGCATTTATGAAAGCTTTTTTAAAAGAGTGTTTATCTTATCCATAAGATAAACGACTTCAAACCTTGATTTTGATTTTCAAATCAAATCAAATCAAAAGGTTTTTATTTCAAATAAACTTTTTCAAGCACTTTTAAAACGTTATGATTCTAGTTGCACGGTTCCAAGAAGTCGATCTTATGGAGAAGAACCGGCAAGAAACTCCATAGACACTCTTTTAAAATAATGGGTATTGAATACAATGTTCAGGCAATGGTGTGCGAGGTCAATGTAAAAAATTTAATGTATGTAATGTCTTAAATCGTCAATAGTCAAATTAGTAAGAACAAAATTTTGATTGATTTTATTAAAAGTTTAGATTCTCGTTGCACGGTTCTTAGAAGTTGCATAAGAAACCCGATAAAGTTATTGCTATTGTGGATACATATTGTACTTCAACTAATACTTTTTCTGTTATCCTGGTAGCAAGTTTAAGAGGTCAGAGACCTTCTACCACAAGATTCCATCGGCGTGTTCTTCAAAAAAGGAGTGAAAAGGTGTCTCACGAATAGATCATACACAGATATATGACAGATTCTCTTAATCATGCTTGTTGTCCAGAAATCGGGTTGTGAAGTTCTGATGATAATATCGTCGTGCAAAATACTGACATTTAGGCACATCTCTGTAAACTAGAAGCTGGCCCCTTCAATAGATCGTTTTCACACTCCAAACCTATTATTCTAACACGTGACTTCGAAAAGCACTTCGTTCGTACCTCAGGCAAAACGATACACGAGTCTCTGGGGGTCCTCAGTACCCCCAACCCTGCGCCCGCCGCTAATTGTAAAGTCAACACTGTGTTTGCTCAGAAAACTGTTTTTAGTGATTGTTTGTGTTTTTTGGCAAGTGCATCACTCCAGGGTAGGAAACTGCCCTCAGGGTGAGAGCGGAGGGTGTGAAGTGGAAATTGCGATGTTTTTTTAATATTTGGTTGAGGTTTGGTTGAATAAATGTAATGAAAAATATATTAGGATTTTTTTTTAAATCGTTCTATAATAACTCTGTTTTTATTGTAAAATGCATGCTTACAAGCAAACGTCATTATTATGCATGTCTTAAATGACTGTCAGAGGTCGTCAGTTTTGAAACGCCGCCGGCAACGACAAGCTAAAACAAAAATCACTTGTATTTTTTGTTCTTTCTTTCTTTTCTTCCCTTTCTCCTTTTCATAAAATAAATACATGTATCTCATACAACTGCTACAAAAACCACTATAACACTTTGGTTGTCATGTAATTCGAACCCAAGACCTCAGAATCACACGCCACTAGACTACTTAGTCAATTACTCCATCTAGTATACATAATTAATAAAATTTACTTATTAATCAGATACATTTACAAAAAAAAACAATATTTCTCATATAATAAAGCTAGATTCGTTGGTACTAATATACTAACATACCTTTATAATAAATTAGACTAAAGTTCAATTCAAAAAAGGTTCTAACATACTCCTTGCACTACTAATTTAATTAATAACTACCCTCAATGCACAAGAAGATAATATATATTTTTCCTTCATCCCCAGATCAATATGAAAAGCCCTGGAGTTGGAGTAAGTTCATCAAATTCTTACGATTTTCTTAAACAACCCTCTTCTTTAGTTAAAGTTTTAATACGTCAAATTAACGAGAAAATTACATTTCTTTACTTCAATTAATTAACTAGTAGGTAAATATATTACCTAATGATTATTGAGACCACAGTACCTAGATCTTTCTAGAAAAAGATAGAAATAAACACATGCATGTTTGATACGCTAGCGACATCTAGTTAAAAAAGAACTAACACAGTACACATTTGTAGTATAGTACTCAGGACCTACCTTTAAAAATCCATTACCAAGTACAAAAAATAATTCTTAAAATTGTTGTCCTAAATCGTAAGTGCACTTTAAGGTCACTTAGCCCCCCGGGGTCATAAACGCCCCAGTAGCAGCGAGAGTGTTAAGAAAATAACCTTTATCCGCCCACTTTCACACACTCACGGGTAACCCACTCGCTGGCACGTGCCATGCCGATAGGCGGGTAACGTAGTTAAAATATACTCAAAGAGCGGATGTACTTAAATGAATTGTTGTTGAAACATTTATTGCTATTGACAGTTTTGATTGAACTTATAAACGCCAATTCGCAGGTACCTACCGAAGGCATAGTACGGAGACTCAAGTTCCCACAGTCAGTTGTGCGGATGCATCATGCAACCTGCATGCCTGATAGATTTTCTCGGTGGCATATGTAATCTGCTAACCTGCCAGTTACTATTGACAAATGTCATCCAAATTCCAATTATATGTTCAACTGTACTTATAAAGTACGATTTAAATATTAGTGAATGTGTCCAAAAATAATGTCCCCTTTATTAGTATTTCGTTAGAAGTAGCTATGATATCCTGGTGGTAGCAGATTTTCTCGATGTCATGTGAAGTCAGCCAATCCGCACTAGGCCCAGCAGTGGGACAATAAGTGGGTTCATGGTTGACGATGTTTATTGCTGTAGTAGGCGCTGTGTGGCTGTACAGTGGGCGGTGTAGTTTCCGAATTAATATTTTAAATGACATAAAGAGGTGTTTTTACGATCTTTTTGTGTAATTTGTGTTAAAGTGAAATTTCTTAGCTTGTCAGCGAAGAATTCGGACCATATTTTGATTATTTTACGTTCATAGTACCTATATGTTGAAGAATATGTTTATAAAAAAAGATAAATCAGTAGTCAACTTTATAAAAGTCAGTTAAAATATTGTGTAATTTTAGGGAAAGTGCATTTATAAATGACTTCTAGTAAAATTACCCAATACGTTTTTAGGTTTTTTTGTGACTTATCCACCCACATATATAGTGTACATATATTTTTAGCATAACCCGTATTCACTTCACGGAAAAACGCCGCCATAACCCACACAAATATTTTCTTTAAATTTAAATTTAGAAAATGAAAAGCTCATTGTCTATGGTCGTTGAAATAATCAGTAGTAACTGAGCGTGCGCGGAGTACGCACGTGGCAGGCACGCGCGCCCTTTTTATCTGTTTGCACAGTAATTCGCACTGAATATATTTACGCTTATTAATGAAGAGGATGACTTGACAATTGACACGATTTGTCACTAGCTACGTCAACAATCTAAACGCCACGGTCGCGTATAGACGACAACCGAGGCGTTCGTCAGGTCAAATATTACATGTAGATCGTCAAAATTTTCTTGATGGCGTAGACTGTCCAATCTAGAGCTGGATGGAAAGAATTGTAGATAATAATTAGTATCACCATCATCCACCAAATTACAGCCACATTACTGGGCACAGGCTTCCTCTCAGTTAGAGAGGGGCAGGTGGGGGTAGGGCTAGCCCTAAGGTAGGGCGTCGGGGATCATCCGGCAGAGGTTTCAAAAAGTGTCCAGGTACCACTTTTGTTGTCAGGGAAACGTTTTTATTTTAGTTGCAAAACAAAAAATTTCAGGTTAGTCCGGGGTAAAAGCTATATTTCGCCCAAATGTCCGGGATTTTTGCCTTGTTTATCCGACGGTGGCAATTTAGGTGAGATGGCAGCCCTACGTAGGGGTCTTCCTATCCCACCTTTGCCGATATAAGTTATATACATCACACAGAAACAAATAGGTACAGAGATAACATCAACAAAATCTCTAAAGGTTTGGATTACTCACAATCTGGAAAATATTGTAAGAAATCCAACCTGATTTTGATTTATTGAGATTTTGCCGTTTCAGTGACTGATAATTTATATGCACTTCATTTCGAAGTCTTTTGTAGTCTAAATCTTTTCGAAAAGTCCTTTGTATTCAAAAGATAAGTACTTTGGATTAGAACATAGTATAAAGCATAATAAAGTATAGTTGCGCAAAAACGACCCTTAAGGACTATAATAAACGTTAAACAAAAAGAATAAATCCTCTAAAAAATACATAAAGCATTGTCTCCCACTCACTCCAAAACCCACTCAAATAAATTTACCGTTCCACTAGCTCCTTAGATTGAATACAAAAACAAACCCACCCCTACCATTATTGCTTAGTCATTAAAGAAATAAATTGTAACCGAGCATCAAACCCCCGCCCTTATCTCGGCAGCCCACTCGTAACATGTTTATCGTGGCGTTTCACGGTAAGTTAATCCGTGACGTGCGAATGAGATAGATGTATAGAACCTCTCAGTCTTGTCTTGAAATAATGTCGTATAAAATTTGTTCGTAGTCAAGTATTTAGCTTTTAAAAGTATTGAAGATTACAATTGATTAGGTGTTAATATTAAGATTATTGCTGTGTTAGCCTAGTGGTGTGACTAGTGGACTGACATGTCAAAGTTCTAGAGTTCAAACCCGCGCACGCACCACTGACTTTTCGGAAGTTATGTGCATATTTATCACATGCTCAAACGGTGAACGAAAACATCGCAAACCTGCATGCTCGAGAGAATTCTCGATGGCATGTGAAGTCTGCCAACCCGCAGTAGGCTAGCGTGGTGGACTATAGCCTAATCCCTCTCAAATGAGAGGAGACCCGTGCCCAGTAGTGGGACATTAATCGATTAAAAGATCTCGATCTCTGTAAAGTCTGAATGCCATAACGTACCATCACGATTGTATGACAGAAAGCTCTGCAGAGGAGCAGAAATACACCCATAGATCAATCATCATCATCATCATCATCAACCCATTAACGTCCCACTGTTGGGCACGGGTCTCCTCTCATTTGAGAGGGATTAGGCTATAGTGTGGACTATAGCCACGCTAGCCTACTGCGGGTTGGCAGACTTCACATGCCATCGAGACAAATATCTTCAAGCATGCAGGTTTCCTCACGATTTTTACCTCACCGTTTGAGCATGTGATAAATACGCACATAACTTCCGAAAAGTCAGTGGTGCGTGCCTTGGGTTCCAATTCGAGATCTTTAGTACTAAAGAATATTTAGTACTAAGTATTTCTGAATTACACATCTGCGTAAAGACACGAAAAAACAATAAATTCAACTAAATTATATTTGAAAAAAGTTATGTGCGTATTTATCACATGTTTAAAGTCTCAAACGATGAACAAAAGCACCGTGAAGAAACCTGCATGCCTGACAGACTTCTTCGCTAGCTTGTGATATTCTTTCTTTTCCTTCGGAGATAATAGGAGAACCGTCAATTACATACTTACATAGGACCTCAAACACATATTGGCGAACTATGGTTGTACTGGATATAGTAGGGTGACAATACCTATATCATCACATCAACCGTTAGACGTCCACTGCTGGACATAGGTCTCCCTCAAGGATCGCCACGACGACCGGTCATGCGCCGCCCGCATCCAGCGGATTACAGCGACCTTCACCAGGTCGTCAGTCCACCTTGCCGGGGGCCTGCCCACGCTGCGTCTTCCAGTACGTGGTCGCCACTCGAGAACCTTCAAGCCCCATCGGCCGTCCGTTCTTCGAGCGATGTGCCCTGCCCACTGCCACTTGAGTTTGGCGATTCTTCGGGCTATGTCAGCGACCCGGGTTCTTCTACGAATCTCCTCATTTGTGATTCAATCACGTAGTGAAACTCCTAACATAGCCCTCTCCATCGCTCTCTGAGTGACATTGAGCTCCCTTATGAGCTTCCTTCCTTTACCTATGTATA
The DNA here is from genome assembly GCA_905163465.1 of Craniophora ligustri. NCBI lineage: Eukaryota > Metazoa > Arthropoda > Insecta > Lepidoptera > Noctuidae > Craniophora > Craniophora ligustri. The sequence goes on from LR990981.1 coordinate 2,642,264, forward strand.
CAGTATTGTATAATTGTAACTAGTGAACAAATCAATTAAATAAATTATCACTCTCCACAGCAAACAACATTAACAATATTTATTATTTACAATGTGCGCCACCCCTACTTCCAAGTGTAACAAATAAGCAATAATTTATAAGATATATTTCAATTCTCTGACAATTCGGTTAGCACACCCCTAACAGTAGGGCTGTTACATTATCATGGTAATAAAATAACTCATTGCATACTGTACATATTACCACAAATTGTAGCCCTTATGTGTAAAGTTTTAAGGGTCAAAATAGCTTCAGGCCTAAATAGTAGATCCTGTTTTCCCTCAGTGGTAATCTATCACAACTTGTCATGTTTCGCACCCCTACGGCAGTGTTGCCAACGCAATTTATGTGTTAACATGATTTATAGGCTGGCAACCCTCATTTCAGGGAGTGTTGCTGCCTATTTTATTATGTAAGATATTCCTATGTATTTGGCTATATTAAAAATTATTTCCTCTAAATTGGTTCTAAAGTTAATTCCAATATTATTTAAAATTGCAAAAAAAGTAAGAATTTCCCTATTGAAAATAATAGGCTATAAATTCATAGTTTTATTAAGTGTATAATTAACCATATCACATTGTATTGAAATGGGTATAATTCATTGATATGTCATAATGATTTTTGAACCTATAGGAAAAAAATATATAACAAAAAAAGTCAGCTTGTAGAGATTCTTCGATTTGCAATAGGCAGGCAAGGTAAGATTAAATATGGTTTTAAAAAGGTTTTAATGTTCTGGTAATTTTAAATCTACATATCTCCGGAATTATATTATAAAACTAGCGGCCTGTCCCTTGGACATTTATTTTTTAAACATTTTGGGATAAAGTTTCTAAGAACATAGAAATAAATATAGCCTTTATTACTCAGGGATAATGTAGCATTCTAATGGTGACAGATTTTGAGAAACGGTTCAGTAGTTCTTGACATTAGCGCGTTCATACAAACTTTCCGATTTTCGCAAGACAAAACTATGGCTACATTGATATTGGTCTATTATGTAGTATTATAATCATGTAGTTTGCATATTTTCGTCTATAGATGTAAATATTTCCTTTCCTCTATATTTAAAATATTTACCGCCTTTCGTCGACCTGGATATCAATCCCAGGTCCAAAACGCTCAAGAACTTACAACCGCCAGTGACATTGAAGCAATATCGTAAATGTATTATTTGTTTGTCTTTATGAAACTTACGCTACATCTAATCAAATAGGATGTTTGGCAAGTTACCCTCGCCGAGAATGCTCCTCTAAAATAACAATCCGGTTTAAATCCGAACGCGCCCATTAAAAGCCCCCACCGAAATGTCAAAGTGACAGTTGACGGTCCCGCCATTTTAAGTGAAAGGCCTTTGAACGCTTAGTTTTGAATTTTTGTTTTGATAATTTTAATTAAATATGTTAATCATTTAACCTTTTAGTTATCCATTTTATTCATTATATTGATAACTTAGGTACTACTTATTAATGACAAATCCTATTAAATAAAAACCTAGTTTCTAATTCGTATTTTTTTTCGATTTAAAATTAGGTCTGGGGGTAAGAGCTGGCAAGAACTCACCGTGCAATGACAATTCATAAGCACCTGTAAATAATATTGGACTATTTTAAATAAAACATGTGAGATCGACTTATAACGTTCGAGTCTGACGGATTTTTTTAATTCAATAAAAAAATAATATTATTAATTCATTCTTTTTTATTCTAATTTAAATTTGAAAAAAGAACATCATTGTTTTTTAACAATAGAAAAGCACAGAAGCTGACCGCTGCCCCAAACGAAAAAAATCCATTTCCAATCTAAAACAGTACGTATTCTATGAATAACAAACATGACATTTTATAATCCCCTGCAGCTGTCCCCTTAAAAGTATTTTACACGTCATTAGGGGTGCCCTAGTGGGACCCCGGGGGACCACCAGGGTGTAGGGTCAAACGCCGTGAAAAACGGGAAAATAATGTGTTGGTTTCCCCTTTATGTACTCAACAAATTAGCTTCATCGTTTATCTTTGTGTGGTGTGATGTTTTTTAAAGTTACGACTTTACATTTAGCAAGTTTTAGCTTTAACAAAAAAAAATAGGTATATATTATATACTATAACTAGTGATGTGAATAAATGTTTTTGGAATTTTTAACACAGCGCCATCTAGTTTCGACTACGAGGCTCATGTTAAAGATAATAGATATACAATAGACGTGTTAATATACCATTCATATATTGTTGTGTCCATAAATGTTAGTGTGAGCATCGTCATCATCATTATCATATCAACCGTTAGACGTCCACTGCTGGACATAGGTCTCCCCCAAGAATCGGCCCGACGACCGGTCCTGCGCCACCCGCATCCTTCGGATTCCAGTGACCTTAACCAGGTCGTCGGTCCATCTTGCCGGGGGCGTCTACCAGTACGTGGTCGCCACTCGAGAACCAAGAAGTCCCATCGGCCATCCGTTCTTCGAGCGGTGTGCCCTGCCCAGTGATGAGCATAATAGACATTAATATACCATAGAACCATTACTCTGGTATATTCAATGTAGTAAATAGGTATAAACAAGAATACCATAGGAAGTGAGAGCTAACTAGTTCAAACAAAAGCTGAAATACTCAAAAAACTTCCCAATATAATCGTATCAGTGATTAATACATCGTTTTCGACAAAATTTACTACTCAACGGTCCAAAAATCCAGTAACTTGAGCGTATAGAAGCGACCGATTATCATTCAGATCTCAGAGCTTAGTAACAGGACTCTTTAACACGATTCCACCATTAGAACGGCAGCCGAGAGCAATCGCAATCAATCAACTCGATTTTGTGACGATTCGATCGTTGAACGTGCGAAAAAGCGTAGCTAGACTAAATAAGATATAATATGTAGTTATTAACTTTCAAAATTAAAGTCGAAATATAATTTTGAATTCAAAATAGGCCAAGTTTAGTTGGCTCTTTTTGAACGTCGACAATAAAGACAGCCCCCAAAAACGCCTTACCCTTCGATTCGTAAAACATCAGGCAAGATGTTGTTTTAGTAAGGAACAAGAAACACTTCAGTCTACCGGTAACCATGGATGCTGTAACGGATCCGAAACGTCGGGATAAAAACAATAGAGGTCACATAAAATCAAACACACAAAACCCATCATCATCAAGAATGTAGGTATCTAATCTACAACCTACATTGTTTTCATTAGAGAATAAATTTTGCTTGCTACAAGAATGATAAATAAAATCCTTAATTTTGACCTGCAATTACCTATTTGAACAAAAGCAAAATATTGTGACCCGTATTTTATCAAAACCATTTTCCGAAATTACAAAGAGAAAGAGTTACAACATGCGTGCACCATATTCATTAAAATAAAAGCGTAATTCGTTTGCTCAAAACGGGCACGAACCAGAAATACCGTCGAAACACCATGTGCGGAATCCCAAAGGTTCTATAGTTACGGAACCCCAAAAACCCCGCCATGTCACAAGGATTAGCGCTCGGTCCATTGTGATGTGACAATTGAAATCTATCCATCTTTTTCTAACACGCCCGTTTTCTACGAGCGTAAAAGAGATGAGGTATGAATACATTTTCACTTTTCAACATGTGACAGATCTCATATGAAATGTTTGTTTGGATATTCACAATGGAAGTATTGGGAACGAGTTTCAAAATGGATATTGTTATATTTTTATATTTTTAATCCGTCACAGAGATACCTATTATCAGTTTTACAGCGAATTGTTAAAATATAAATATCGAATTGTTTGTTGTTGATGTTTAAATACGACACACACTATATCAAATTTAATTATTGGAATACATTTTTGTAAGTGAATTGGTTTTGTGATATGATGCCCTAGTAGTGTGGCCAGTGGATTCATCATCAACCCATTATTGTCCCACTGCTGGGCACGGGTCTCCTCTCGGATTAGGCTGTATAGTCCACCACGCTAGCCTACTGCGGGTTGGCAGACTTCTCATGCTATTGAGAAAATCTTTCAAGCACGCAAATGCCTAGTTGTGTGTCCAGTGGACCTTTGACATCTCAGATGTAAAAGGTCCCGAGTTCAATCCCAAGGCACGCAACACTGACTTTTCGGAAGTACAAACATACATACACTCACGCCTTTTTCCCATAGTGGTAGGCAGAAACTACAGAATCCCACGCGCTACGGTCCCTGCATACCACTTTTGCCTCGTCCACATTCATACATCTCGTCAAGAAGTGATGTGCGTATTTATCACATGCTCAAACGGTGAAGGAAAACATCCTGAAGACAGATTTTCCCGATGGCGTGTGAAGTCTTCCAACTCTCAGCTCTTTGTTTGGATTCGTGCCCGGTTGATGGCAATAGGCAATAGGCACCTACCGACGAAACGTAAGTGTACATTAGTACACCTCTGCCTATCCGTTCGGGGAAGACAGGCGTGATGATTCTTTTTTTTTTATGGTGATAAGGGGCCAAACGAGCAAGTGGCTCACCTGATGGTAAGTGATGACCGCCGCCCATGGACATTTGCAACACTAGAGGCTTGCAAATGCGTTGCGAAACCCCTTAGAAATCGTTCAGGTTTCTTAAATGAGGAGTTACTGAACTGACAGCAAACGGAATTCCCATGCTGACAGAATAGTCACTCCTCCAAAGAGCACTGGTAACCTTACTCACTCGCAGAAAGACAACTACTGTTGATTCACTGCAGTCTTCTGTAAGGCGGAGGTACTTCCCCAGTCGGGCAGCTCAATTTGAGCGAGAAATCTCGCTATGCCCTACCTCCTTTCAATTTTACATTTCTATTTTTGGAAATCTTCAGGGTCTGACTCTTATTTCCTTCCTGAGTAGTACGAATTTTCTTGTCAGTTCTTCTCCTAAACGACATGTTTTACCATAATACACTATTTTAAAGTCAAAATTAGCTTGACAACTTATGACACTACATGGTAATGAGTTGTGGTATATAAGAAATCCAGGTTTAGTAATCTTTACACCTCAATCATTGCGACATCTAGTTAAACAGGATCTGGCAGTTATACCAGTATATCTAGTTAAATTGGACTTCTTTCAAATAGAAGGGGGAACGTTGCAAAATATTAACTATGGATGCTGTAAAAGATTTAATGTCGGGTTTTATATAACATCAATCTCTTCTTCTACCAGTTCTTGACTATGCCGATGCCAGCTATCTTGATCTCAACGAGGACCAATTTAATAAGCTTGAGCGACTTCAAAATTTTTGCATTAGATTTATATTTGGTCTACGCAAATATGATCATGTATCAGAATTTCGCGCTAAACTCAAGTGGCTTCCAATACGCCTTCGCCGGGACGCTCATATCCTTTCATTACTTTACAGTATTTTATTTAATCCTACAACACCGTCTTATCTTAAAGAACGTTTCGAGTTCATCTGTGATACACATTCGCGGTCCTTACGGTCATCGGAAAACCTAAATTTAAAAATACCTGCGCATTCAACTAGATTTTTTGACCGTTCCTTTACGGTTCAGGCCTCTCGACTGTGGAATGCTCTGCCACTATTTATAAGACGCGCACAGACATTGGCTGCATTTAGAAAATTAGTTAAGGAACATTACTTGGCTGAACTTACTTGACATTTGAAACTATATATTGTACTTATTTACTATAAATTTATTTATCTATTTATTATGTAAGTATTAGTATTATATATTTTATGTAGGTATAATGTAGGTATATCATGGTATAGTGTAGTGTATATTTATGTATATTATATTTGATGTATATATTACTACATATATTTATTATATACACCTCCAACTACTCTTTTTCCCCTTCTCTCAACTCTTGTCCATCCAATGGTTGTCTGGAAGAAATTGCGTTTAGCGATAAGACCGCCAATTGTACTTCATACTTTCTGTTTTTCCATATTGTTGTATTTTTGATGTATGTACAATAAAGAGTACTCTATCTATCTATCTATCTATCAATGTACCGCGATAATATCGGTTAAAAGTATATTTATGTATGTATGCCCAAAATTAATTTAACAATATAAAATGTTTTTGCAAAAATCAGAGAACACATAGAGTAAGCTATTTTGGAGTTGTTATATGCGAAAATTCCACGATTTTGAAATGTAAAGATTATTATGATATGATAACTGTCTCGTTGGTCTAGTGGGCGTTAGTACGCCTGCTGAGCAAAAAGGTCTTGGGTGCGGTTCCCAAAACAATGTGTTATTGGGTTTTTATAAAAAAAAACTCAGTAGCAGCTCGGACTTTGGATCTGTGCCTGATTGATGGCAACATTGCTGCCATTATTTGAGACCTATGACCTAAACATTTTGAGAAAATAAATGTCTTAAACCGTTATCTATGGAGAAATGTGGGTGTACTAGTACACCTCTGCCTAACCCTTCGGGGACAACAGGCGTGATATCATGTTATAACTGAACTGATTTAATTGATCTCAAGTATCTCTTGATAAAAACAGGAGTTGAAAGCTAGAAAAAATAGTCTAACATACATTTCAATTCACTTTCCAAACATATCTTATAATCTCACAACAATAGAATCTCGCAATAACTACCAAAAAGACCAACAGCCTAATCCCGAATAAACAAAAAGGCATTCCATAACCGAAAATAAAGAATTACTCTATGCCCACTCTCGTTGTCTATGGCGAACAAAAGCGGCGAGCGCGCGCTCGCGACACGCAGTCTGTCTTTGACCATTGAGACGCGAACATGTAGAATAACATGCGTCAAAGCTATTTATCATCAAAACTTAGATGTAATTTAGAGGTTGAACGGATGGGTTTCTTAATGATTTTTAATTTCTATGGGGATTACAAGGTATTAGTGGTTGTATGACCCGCTTTATTTGTTTTTCTTACATGTGTACCATGAGCGATGGTGGATAAATTCCTCTCGTATTTTGTTTGACATATTTTCTAGTCCATTATATAGAGTCGCTTGCTTTCTTTGTACTTGTCTTCTTTTAAAAGAAACAGGAGTTGTCCTAGAAATCACTTTTATATTATAACGAGATTATTAATGACTAGATAGTAGGTAGTAGATTGGTTTAATCCCTAATTGTTTTATAAATAAAATATATGTTCATCACGGATAATGTAGTATTCTAATGGTGAAAGAATTATTCAGATCGATCCAGTAGTTTCGGTGCCTATTCATTTCAAACAAACAAAATAGGAAATCTTTCTTCTTTGATCTAGAGAGATCATAAAGTCCTGTGTGTGGGTTCTTGACGCGGTTGGTCACACGTTGCGGACTAAGTATACATAAGTATAGATAGATAGAGTATTATTTATTGTACACAAACAATACACACATAACATAATGGAATACCTACCTACACAGATACCTAGTAAAAGTACAATTGGCGGTCTTGTCACCAAAAGCAATTTCTTCTATACTGCGATGACAACATAAAAAATAATTTTCAAAGTGTATTTTATACACTAATAGACATTACAATATCACTACAACTCTGGTATATTTTAAAACTTAAGTAAAGTCAAATGTTTCATTACAATTAGACCAATATTACAGGTGCTTTTGTATTGTCAAAAACAAGGTGCACGGTTCCACGAGGTAGGTCTTATGGGGAAGAACCGGCAAGAAACTTCATAGATACTCTTTTAAATTAAATTAATTGACAAAATAGTAATTCTTGTGAATGATGGACGTGTCTGACATCTTTTTAGTCAACAACGTTTTAATTGTCTAAAACGTCAATACTACTAATCCGACGGAAACATAAAACAAATTAATCTTAAGTGTTGTTCTTAAAAAAATATATTCAATTAGTCTACTTTTATATGTAATTAAGATGGTGACAATTTCTATAATCTCATATTTTTTAGTACCAAATAAATGGAAGAAAGTATACGACTTTTTATTGCATATCGTTTGGGACATAAAATATCGTATAAATAATTTATTTTGTTGCATAAATTATACTTCAAAATAGAGTTTCGTAGATTTATTTATTTATAATTAATATCACTCATAAAAACTGTAATAAAATTATGATATTATGGTGCCACGTTATGTTTTGTACGAAACTATTCGAAAGTAAGCTATTTTATATGCAAACTTGTATACATCAATAAATATATAAATTAACAGAAAACAAGGGTTCTTACAAAACAAAACTTTTCTCACAAACATACAGAAAAGCCAGGATATTTACCTAACTGTAGGTCATACGTTAATTTGCTTCAGTAGAAAATTGATCCCGCGACCAGTAACACAGAAGCCAATCGTTGAGCCAATCGTGTCATATCTTTCTAATGCTCGGGGAAGATTCTTGTATTTTTGTAGTGTTCATAAATTGTATAACTTTTTATACTTTTTACGGGTTTTATCACATAACTTAATTCCGTAATTACACTAATTACATACATATATTAATAAATTACATTAATTACTTACGCTTTACTCTCGCCTTTTTCCCAGGTAAGCAGAAATTACAGAAACAAACTAAGTAACTACTATTCCATAATTCTAATTCAATATCTAATATTTCCGTAGGTATAAGAATTAAGAAAAAAAGACGAAGAAAAAGAAGAAAACTTACAAAGAAGAAATCAGTACACTAAAATCCTTACATTAATAGGTACTAGCTGACCCAGCAAACGTTGTTTTGCCACATTATAGGGATTGGTGGTAGAAGAGTGAAAATTTAGGGTTATAAGTATTTTTTGCTGCCGAATCTTAAAAAAAATACAAAAAAATATTTTGTCAAAAACAAAGTCTGGTGAGAGACATCCTTATCACCTAGGGGTGTAAAAAATAGCCTACAACCGACAGCCATCAGACCTACCAAATATAGATATAAAATTTCATAATAATCCGTCTAGCCGTTTCGGGGGAGTTCAGCGATAAACACCGTGACACGAGATTTTCTATAAGATAATACTATGTGTTAAATCCATATTAAAATTTAGTTTTGTTTGTCCTCAGGCGTGAATCCTCGCAAGCAGCGCCGGGAGCGGACGACGTTCACCCGAGCCCAGCTGGACGTGCTGGAAGCGCTGTTCGGCAAGACCAGGTACCCTGACATCTTCATGAGGGAGGAGGTCGCCTTGAAGATCAACCTGCCCGAGAGTCGAGTACAGGTAAATTGTTCTTAAATATATAAATATCTCTGGACATTATGACACAGCGCCATCTAAACCTCTGGTGTTGCAATAGTCTATGGGCGGCGGTGATCACTTATCATCAGGTGAGCCGCCTGCTCGGTTGCCCACTTATCACCATAAAAAAAACTAGTTCTGAGCTAAGCAACGAGGCTTGTGTTACGGATGTTAGTTAGTTCAGTTGGTTGATATACTGCATATATACTTTTTTTTTGTAAATACATAACTACATAGATGACTCGGATACAAATGTTTATGCTCGTCACCCAAACATTTGTCCCTACCGGGATTTGAAACCGAGACCCATAGCACAGAAGGCAGTGTTAACTAAATAATACTACTAATCCTCAAATGAGAGGAGACCCATACGCAGCAGTGGGACAATAATTGGCTTGATGATGATGATGATAATGATGGCTCAGGATGATGGTTAGTAGTTAGTAACACAGACGAAGCTACGCGGGTCAGTTAAAAAAAACCTCCCAACCTGACAAAAGAGTTTAAAAATAAAAGGCCTTCCACTCTAACAAATGGAATTCAATGGAACTACGAAAATAAATGACCTATTGGCATTTCCAAAGCATGTTTGTCAAACTATTCCAATATTCAAAATATATACGTTTATTGTGATTGTATGGGCGTCTATTTCTTCATTTTCATCACAATTTTTTATTGCGTTTTAATTCTACATACATTTTACGACTTTCTATGTAGGCTTTGCTTAGAAATATTGAGGCTTACACCCCGCTATTAAGATTGAATTTGTCCATGTCAACATCGAAAACAGCATTCCACATAACAGAAGCGACATAAAAACTTACCTATAATGATAATCTAGTTAATACATTATAAAATTATCATCAGTTTTATCAAGCAAGCGGAGAAAATCCGGCGATTATTAAGTTTCAATTAACTCGATGATAGCGCATCTAATACGTGAATATAATCCATCTTAATGTGAGCCACCCAAAACGCCATTAAAAAATAAAGTTTTAATATTCTCCAACCGACCCACTGTGGTCTGTCGCCAACGCTCGACTGATTCCTAATTCGTTCAAACGTTCAATTTATACCAACACGGATAGAGCATTAACGCGACCAATCGAATAACGTTCCGATTTTGAAATTTGAAAATCGAATTATTCGATTGTTTTGCGCCGACGGAGTTTATAAGTACCTACTGAAGCTTTTAAAGAATCCGTTATAAACATGGCGGTAAAAAGCGTTGGTAATTTAAAAATGGAATGCATTGTAAACGGGGGTGTCAATTTCGAAATTTATTTGCGAATGTGTTAAAAAACATTACGCTCCATAATACCATTCTGATGATTAAGATTTACCGTTCTTCATAAGCTATTAAATCGACTTTAACGCGATTACTTAGTTTCGATTTCCATTGAATCGGACTTCTACTAAAATTTTCAAGAAACGATGAAAAAATACATCGACCTTTGAAATCATCCGTATATGTTTCAGATCTTCTCATTACGAAAAGAGACCGGGCAATGTAGTCATTAAATTTATAATAATGATTTGTCAAATTTCAAACTATTTCGATACTTAACTATTTATTCCGCATCTATCTTATTTTGATCCATTAAAAAATGTGCGTAATACCTCGTCAAATTTATAAAAAAAATATTCATAATCACAAGTGGAAAGATTTGAAAACGCGTCTCCTATATTTTTCCAAAATCTGTGTTTTTTTCCGAATAAGTACGATTCACGAATCATTCAATTTTGAACATTCTGCCAATCGAAATAACAGAATTTTGAAAAAGAAAAATTAAATAAATAAATGAATATCGCTGACGTGCCTCTCGTATGTCAGCGATTTTCATTTATTTAATTTTTCTTTTTCAAAATTCAGACTCAGATTACAAAGACGCGATACAACAAAAAACATTCACTCGAATTGGACCTCAAGTCTTTAAGTGTGGTACACAAAGAAAATCGCGATACATCGTCCAAGTTAACGAAAATGCTCATAAAATTAAAACTAGGTACTCTTCAAATTAAATTACATTTTTAGGAGACCAAATGGCAAGTTGGCAACTATTCCGCATCGGAAAGAATCACGTACATTGGATCAGAAATCTCGGCACAATAAGTATACATTAAAACAATACCAACCAAATTCAGAACCTCGTCCTTTTTGAAGTCGGTTAAAAAACAAAAGCAAAAACCCCCGCCCCTTTTAGCACTTACGTAACACACATATGTATACATATATCCTTTAACGTTTAAAGCTAAATCTGTTGCATAATCATCAATTAGCGTTATAAATACAAAGGCAAAATGCATTTGATGTCACCTCAAACAAAATTTGATATCATCAGTTGATACGTCATAATTGGATCGTTTTGATCGTAGTATGAGATATGCAACACGAGTCAAAGGGACGTGTAATATCGATCTGTATATCTTGATACTTTGGACTGGCGCTGATAGCTAAATATTACGGCGAGTATTTAGATATTTAGATCATTGACTCAGTGACTAAAATGCTGTGACAGAGAGTGGTGTGACCAATGGACTGAGATGTTTGATTTTTTGGAAGTTACGTGCATATTTATCACATGTTCAAACGGTGAAGGAAAACTTGGTGAGGAAACCTGCATGCTTGAGAGATTTTCTCGATGGCGTGTGAAGTCTGCCAGTCCGCAGTAGGCTAGCGTGGGAGGCAGTAGGCGAGTAGTGGGACAATAATGCGTTGATGATGATGATGATGATGAACTTGCAAAAAACTAACACAGAACGCTAATCTACTAAACTAAATTAACATTTAATTATCTATTGCTTGCCAGTCGGTAAAGGCCTCTTATACCTACAATACCTAGTATTTGCGTAAATATAGGAAATTAGTTAAATATTTGCTTAAGTCGTTAATATATTATTTAAATCATATATAAATATAAAAAATCTCGTGTCACGGTGTTTGTCGCTGAACTCCTCCGAAACGACTAGACGGATTATTATGAGATTTTGTATGTATATTTGGTAGGTCTGAGAATCGGTTGTAGGCTATTTTTTAAACCCCTTTTTTTGACAAAATATCTTTTTGTATTTTTTAGGATGCACAAAAAAAATACTTAACTACTCAAAATTTTCACTCTTCTGCCACCAACCCCTATAACGTGGCAAAACGTTTGCTGGGTCAGCTAGTAATGTATAAGTTTTACCCTTATATTCCTCAAGGATGGAAAACAAACGTACGTCCCCCCTGATGGTAAGCGGTTACCGTAGCCTATAGACGTTTGCAACACTAGAAGAGTCGTTTGTAAGAATGTTTGTGGCATAAAACTGAGTAACCCTGGCTCCCCTCTTCCTCCCTCTCCCAAGCCACAGTACAATAAAGCACAGAGGCAACAATGCAACATAAATAATTAGCATCCCATCTGGCGTGCGTTACACATTGCTCTTTTAACAAAAAACGTTATTAACTCATTATTAGGCGGGGGGCGGTAATCCGGGGTAGTTATACGGAGGCACGTCGCGCCCTCTCGACCCCTGACTTATCCGGTAACTGTCCTCGGCTACTAAACACTGCAGTTTTGAAATATCTTAGCCGCTTGAGCCACAAACTTCAAAACTCAGTACAAAATTGTAGCTGTGCTAATTTTACAAAGAGGATAGATTTTTTTATATTTTTTTAATATTGCTTAAATTTACCCATGCAAAGCTAGGGCGGGTCGCTAGTAAGACCGTAACAAATCTACGGTTTTACAGCTACGATTTTCAGCAAATATTTTATGACGAAGCTGCAAACATGATAAAAACAGCTGCGACTTTCAGCGTTTTCATTAATAAATGTTATTAGCACATGTGGCCTACATATGTATGAACAAATTGTTTTATTAAGTTTACGTAAAAAAATCTTGTTGTAAAGAGTCTGTAATCATTTTATTTCACTGCTGGCAAGCAAGCGAGGATAATTTTAAAAAGCAACATAAAATATTACGAATTAATTCTATCCTAAAATTTAGAGCACCACAGAAAAAAAACGTAAAGAGAAATTCAAAAAACGAACATAAATACCAACCCCTACCATTGCCGCAAAACTCACGTTCACTTGTAATAATAAATCACTTGTAATCCGCTGTGCAAACTGTAGGCGATAACGCGCGAAGTAATTGCTACGCGCACGATTGCAACGGGAGCAAATAGTAGGGCCTGTAGCTTTAACAGTTGCTGGAAACAATTATGATACAAAGTAAATAAAGTGTAAATAAGTTAGAATTGTTGAGAGAATTTATTTAATTAATTGATGTTCTAAACCCACAATTACATTATATAGGTGAACAAATACAAATGTATATTAAAGATATTATATATTAAACGAAATTTATTAGAATTTATTTATTTTATTTATTTTTAACCTTTCTGCCTGCGTAAGTAAGCAGTTACCGTAGCCTTTCGACGTTTGCAACACCAGAGGCATCGCTCGCGCGTCGCCAACCCTATTTATGATTAGTATTAACCATATCATCTTTGTCAACAGGTTTGGTTCAAGAACCGAAGAGCGAAATGTCGGCAGCAGCTCCAACAGCAAACCAACACGCAGATATCCAGTAAATCAACCTCCAGCACCAAGGCTGCAGTGTCCAACAACAGCATCAAATCTTCCACTAGCTCAACGAAGATCACCACGTCGAAAGCGCTGACGAGCTCCTCAAATGTACCTACCAGCCAAAACTCCAGCATCACGACCTCGTCTCCTAACCTTCCGATAACCCCGACGACGTCTGTCAGTCCACCAATCAATGTTATCTGCAAGAAGGAATCGGCTGGCTCAAATTACGAAAGCTCGCCTCTCAACAAGAATAGTCTAACTTCCCTATCCCACTACAACTCCAATGAACTAAGAATAAGTGGCGGTAAGGAGTCATCGCCTTCAGAACCGGTCTCCAACATCCATGGTTATGGCGTGACTCCGAAACAGGAGCTGTACAGCAGTCCAAAGAGGCTGGAGTACGCCAGCAAGTTGGATTACACTGAGAAGTTTGGGAGCAATCTGGTTAAGGACCAATACAGCTCCCGGTTAACGGGGAACCTGACTCCTTTGGGGTCTAACTCCTCGATCATGACCACTCCCTCGCCTCCTATCACTCCTCAGAGTATAAACGGGCCGGGGAACGTGTACCACCCGGACAGTTACAACAGTTTTCACTGGCCGGGCAGTTCGGACTACATCCGCAGTTACTCCACATCACATCACCACCAGGGCTACGGGCAGAGCGCGTATAACTCTCCGTATTATCCTAGTCAGGTGAGTTTCTCAAATAACTAAGAGCTTCATCGTCATCATTCATTTTCAAACACAGTCCTATTTGAAAGTGATTAGGCTATAGATTAGTCCACCACACTTGTGGGGATTGAAAGAAAAAAGCAATAAGAATTATTTGTCACAGTCGAGAAAAAAAAAATTCAGACTTTACATGCCATCGAGAAAATTACTCAGTCATGCAGTTTCCCCCAAGCTGTTTTCCTTCACCATTTGAGCATGTGACAATTATAGGTACGCATGTAACTTCGCAAAAGTCAGTAGTGCTAGTGCGTGACTTAGGAACTCGAGTCACGAGGCTATGGGAGCAGGGCTCATCGGAATAACTTCACCACTATCCCAACCTATTCTCTTTTCCAAATTATTTTTGGATTAAGTCTCTATATCAACAAGATATACCCAAACAGGTTACTGAAAAATACCAATATTTAAGTATAAACAAATTAGTGTATACAATTACAATATAATACAAAGCCAGACAATTAATTAATTGTCGGGCTTTCGCAATAGCTAGACCATCAATTAGAATCTACTTCCTGTTATTCTTTGGCCGATAATAAATCATCTCAATTTTCATAGGATATTGGGCCTTACAAATAAGCCTAAGTATCTCTTATGGCCTTACTTGTAGGTAATTGATATTTATTGTTGTTTGTTTATGGTATAAAGTAGTTCTTAATATCCTAGGTTACTGGACTAGTTTTAGTCTTCAACCTTAATCCTAAGCTTATCAAATCTACCTATGGTGGGCGATCCAAGACAAACATTTGCTTGGTATAAAATAATATCTATTTGCGCGATACTTCAATGTTTAATAATCGCCTGAGATCTTCTGAACATATGTTCAACATCTTAGGCGATTATTTTCACTTTTTTTTTCGCGTTATTTGGTAATGTTGTGTCATTCTATCTGTGACTATGAATGTCTATGATTAAGGATCTGAAACGTCGGGTTTTAAATAATATCTATTTACCGCGATACAATCCGTAAAAAGTATATTTATTTCAATCATTTTATACAATAATATTTTTTTAATTTCTTAGTGTAAAGCTCCTAACTAATCTTGATTAAAATTTTCATAATAGTCAGTACCGGTACTTGTATAAAGCGTTAAGTTTCTTGGTATTAATCAAAAGTAATGAAAAACAATCTGCTCAATGCTAACTAATAACAAGTAGAAAATCTAAATTGAAACCCAACTAAATCTAATTGAATTTCAACGGAAAACTAGAATTTGTAGCTTAGAATTATCTTTTTCTCAGTATTTTTTGTTTATCACTACACTGTAAATCAATTAAGTGAGATAAGCAAGTCTGAAGATAGCTATTAGTTTGTTACTCCCAATTAAGAAGCATTATTGTCTAGGAAAAAGGCGTCAGTGTATGTATGTATTATCTTAGTGAGCAATGATAGCTTATGACCAGTGGACTGACAGATCAAAGTTCCCAATGTCAATCCCAAAGCCTCTTACTTTTCAAAGTTACGTGCGTATTTATCACGTGCTCCCACCAAACTAAAGGGAAACGTCGTGAGGAAACCTACTTAAATGCCTGAGAGATTTTCTCGACAGTGTGTGAAGCTATAGCCAAATCCATACTATTTACGACCTACATACTAAACTAACTCAACCACATACAAAATACCATAAATGAGTTGATGATGCGAGAGATAATCTTAGTCATTAACTTCGTTGATTGTGTTATTACGTGAATATACCATCATACTATCACACCTGTTGTCCCTAAAATCTTAGGCAGAGGTGTATTATTGTATACCCACGTTTCACCGGTATGTTTTAGGTCCCATGTAATAGGGGGCGAGCCTATTGCCATTAACCGGGCACGCATCCAAACTCCAAGCTGTTACTGAGAATTTCATAGAAAAACACAATAACAATTAGCTCGACCTGGGAATCGAACCCAAGACCTCTTGCTCGGCAGTTAGTTACCTGGATATATTCATAATTCTTGGGCCAACTCGAATTGCAGTGGAATGCAATCAATCCAAAAGTAATTATCGCCGAAATAATGCCAGAAAAAAATCTAACCAGCAATTTTCTTCCAGATGGAATACTTCAACGGTTCTTCAGTGAACCAATCGCACGGCAGTCACCACAGCCACAACCTGACAGCGAACGGCAACCAGCTGTACAACCAGGTCTCGTTCGGGAACCCCTCGCCTCCAGGAGCGTGGGCCTCCCACCACAACATCCTGTCTTCGGGCCCCGAGTCCCCTGAAAACCAGTCCCAGAACTCCCCACACTTGAGTATGCTCCAAGCCTCGCAGATAACGAACTTTTCGAACTCAGGAAACAGTTATTTCGCGCCAGAGAAGTACGGTATCAACATGGTTTAGTAAATCTAGTCTTTATTTAGTAGTTGTATATAACTTCTTGTATAGCGGTGTTTGGGACAGTCTGTGGGGAATTTGTATATTTTTGAGACATTTTTTGTCGTATTTTATTTACACCCAATTCAGTTCTTTTGAGGTTATTAAATTGAAAATGTTTTTTCAAGTGGAAAAACCACTTCAAATTACATTTTTAGTTTATAAATTTCAAGCTACTAATAATAAGTCTCGTATTTTATATTATTTTTAATTTTAGTTATCGAACATTACATTGTTTTTTATTTTACTTTTTAGTACACTAAAATATTAAAATTTTATCAAATACGATGTAAGTACATATCAATAAGAGAGTTTTATTATTTTACAAAATATACAAATTCTCCCTGAACCGTTCGTATTTTCTTCAAATGTAGAAAGCGTTGTTATAATAGTAAATTGACATTTTGAACAAGATTTGAAAGAAGAACATAATACATAAAGTTATTTATTTAAAAAAGAAATTGACCTTTAAGTGAATGTCAGCACTGTAGACTCAAATCTTATTCAAAGAAAAATTTACAAAAAATACTTGAAACTTGTTTTTCGTCAAACGCTATGCGATAAAATAACGATCTTCAACGAAAAAATGTCGAGAGGCCTAACTTTGTGTATCGAAAAATCTGTTGCTGTGGAGTTTTTGCATTATTACATATGAACGCCAAAAATGCCAATACCAATGCCATTAAAAATATTGAAAGAATATTTTTTTTATTCATTTAAATTTTGTCTATGAAACGGAGTCTTAAAATTCGAACTTAGCTATTTATGCTATACATATATTTTTTTTACTTCAACTTATGTCTACTGCGTTTCTGTAGGCTTTGCCTTAGTTTTTGGCATTCTACGTGTAAAAAAAAATCAATAAAAAAGATATGTAAAAAATTGTTTTCTATACTGTTGCTTCCTTACGCCTGTGTAAATAAACACCCAGAATCATATCACTTATTATATTTAAAAACGAGTTAAATTAGGCTAAATTTAGTGACGGAATTCGCTAAATTAACGAAATAAAAATGTCTTTACTTATATTAAAACATTCGGAATGTATTTTGAGTATACTTTAACGATAAATTAAGACAACAAACTTAAATTATGTTTGGCTGAGATTTTTACTATCCCATATTTAAAAAAGGAACAATATTTATTTAGTTAATTTTTTCTCGCCATGTTTTTTATTTTACCTACCATTTTTTTTACCAATGCAATATACCTACTAAAATATTATTTATCAATGTTTTAATGTAAGTAATGCTATATAGTTCTATTGTATATAAATTGTAAGTTAAGAGTTTTATTTTGTATATGTGTGTGCTCCGAATGTATATGTGGGTGATTATTGTCTAGTTTTAAGGGTCGTATCTTTCTTTTTATTATTATTTAGACCAGTGACAACCCTGCCATAAGTTTATACAGATAAATCAATTCGTAATAACAATGAAATTAATTGTAAAGCTCGCGACGCCATCTTTAATTTGGGATTATATTTTTATACCTCATTAAAAACCATCAACATTGTAACATAATTAAATAATCGATTCAAATCGATACATAAAAAGTAATCGCGAATCAAAATTGTACTCGAAAAGTATTATTTTTATTATAATCTAATCGATTTTCTGAACGAGACAAAACTCGTAACTGGTTTAAGTAAAATAATAAAGTGATAAAAATAAAAACTTGAATAAAAGATGGCGGGTGTTTTAACGAGTTTGGCGCCCATGACAGTTGCGAACCAAAATGGCGGTTTTAAAAATAAAAATGTTATTGGTTCGAGTATACGAGTTCTCGAGCCGGATAAATTCACATGAAGAGTAATTTAATGAGATTATTAGTTAATTTATATTATTTTTAAATAATTGGGAGCTTTTTGTGCGAGAATAATGTCGCTAATGGGTTTATTAGTGACAATAAGTACAATGAGGCTGGGATTTCTTAAACATCGATGTTTTATAAATACCTGTAGTGTGGTTTTTGTTAAACTTCTTTCTTAGACTTCAAATGTAGAAAAATATTTATAACCGGCATAGTCTCTAAAAATAATTCAAAATTAATAGATAATATGTGTACCACTAGTTATTATTTTAGAATATTACGAAATTGAGTTCATTTCTAAAAAAATATTTTTCATTAATAATCTCAATCAATGTTTCAGGGATGCCAGCACCAAAAAAAAAAATCTCCCAACTTTGTAGTATTTAAATGTAATGAAATTGTAATTTATAGTAAATATTAAGCTTGGACATAGCTAAATTAGTTAAGTACATTACTTGTACCGTTCAATGAAGAGTCAGTGTATTTTTTTTAAGTTAAGTTGTATTAATTATTAACTGATAGCTATTGAAATATTGAATCCGAATATATGCATATAAAATACATTTTTTGTGTTTCATTTTCGGACTTACCCTAGTATTTCTAGAAAAACGGTCTATATATTGACAAAATATATTTACTATACATGGGTTAAAATAGTTTTAAATAGGTCTTTACTAGTAAAACTTTTATAAAAAAAATGAATAAATATGATCAGTTCTTACATCAACCAAAGCCGATAAATTTCACTTTAAAAATGTCTTATATTCACGAGTATAAAAAAATCTAAACTTAATAAACGCCATACAAACCTTCTTCATAGAACCTCTAATAAAACACATTGTTAAAGAAAACACTATTATAACTAGGTATAGGTACTATCTATATTTAGACAGAAACACATTTATCAGAAAACCAGAATCCTTACAAGATCTGCAAACGCGTAAATATACTTACTTTTTACATTTGACACAAAGAAATACACAACGGTAGCATATTCTCAGTCATTCGGGGTTTATTCTCAAACGCTCGCAAATATATCGAAGATTCGAAACTGAAATAAGTCATAGTAGGTACATACATACATACATACACTCACGCCTTTTTCCCATGGGGGTAGGCAGAAACTACAGAATGCCACGCGCTACGGTCCCTGCATACCACTTATGCCTCGTCCACAGGTATTAAACAATATTCGAATTTTGAAAGTAATATCAAAGGAAAGGATAAGGTATATTATCCTTTACGTTAGTAATGGCTTATATAGTTATACATACCTATAATCAGTCTTCTATGAGATTATTAAAGCTACAACATAGAATGAGAGATAATAAATTGACAAATAATATTTAAGGCAAATAGGCTTGCCCTTATTACAAGGAACCTAAAAGATGTCGGCGCTATGTAGGTGTACATTGGTACACCTCTACCTTACTCTTCGGAGACGACAGGCGTGATGGTATATTCAACGTTTAAAGAACCAACAGACCTCTTTTGACTATATATAATGAAAATAATAAAAACATTTAAACACATCACGTGAGACTTCTGAGCAAGAGGTCCTAGGAACGATTCCCATGTCGAGCAGACTTATCGGGTTTGTCTATGAAATGCTCAGTAGCAGCTCGGAGTTTGGATTCGTGCCCGGTTGGTGGCAATAGCGGTCGCCCCCTATTACATGGGACCTAAAAGACGGGTGAGGGGATGTTATGTTTAAAAAAAAACTGGACATTATGACACAGCGCCATCTACTTCCGATGTAAGCAACAACGCTTGTATTACGGATACTATTTAGTTAATATGCTACATAATTATACCTATTTTTTTGTACATAGACATACTTATTATACATAGATACATCCATGGCTCAGGTACAAATGTAATTTAAATTAATGAATACTAAGACTCTTTTTTGGTTCAACCGAAGCCGATAAATTACACTTCAAAAATCGTAGGTAATGACAAATGAAATAAAATCGTCTGGTGCTTCGTTCCAATGCGGTCGCACTCGCCAGGAGAGTAACTCGAGCCGAGTTCGACGACTGAAGCCCGCCGGGCGGACGTCCTACAACGACAAGCGACGTGACCTCACGGGGACGACGCGGCCACGACACGACACCCCTAATTACCGTAATTGCTACTGTTAGTGAACCTTGAAGGTAATTTAGCTTGTTTGATAAACACTGGGAGTAGGACTTTCGGTAAATCTAACAAATATTATTTGTTACAGGGTTTTGTTGGATATTTATTGGATACAACACTGACTTTTCAATGGTATGTGTGTATTCGTCACTTGCTTAAACAGTGAAGGGAAATATCGTGGGGAAAGCTTATGATGGCCTAATCCCGATCAAATAAGAGGAAACCCGATCCCAGTTATGATGTGAATTCCTGGCCGATTTCACTCACAGCAACTGTTATTATTTGTTCATAAGCTACTAGGTGTACGTAGTTGTTATTAATAAAAAAAAAACAAAATAGAAACAATTTGTTTTGAATCATCGCAAAAAATTACAAAATCTGTTCATCCGTTTAAAAGCTACGAAACCACAAACACATAAACGTTAAACCCTTTTCCTCCAAGAATTACAAAACAAGAAAGTAAATAAACAGATACTTAGATAGAATATGCTTTATTTATTGTACACCATAGTATTAAAATAAACATTGCATTAATATAATTGTTTATATAATGGCGGTCTTATCGCTAAATATCTACCAGACAGCCATAGGATGAACAAGACAATATGAATATGAAATAATGAATGGGTGTGGCGTACTAAGATAGAATCCATCCATCCCTACTATCTATATCCATACTTCCATACTAACATTAAATGTGAAAGTGTGTCTGTCTGTTACCTGTTAAGATATGTAAAATGTTGTATGGAGATAGTTTGAGTACCGGGGAAGGACATAAGATAGTTTTTATCTCGGAAATCATCCCTTACTACGGTGAAAAAAGGGGGTGCCAGTTTGTATGCAGAATCGAAAATTTCTAGAGAGTACTTACCTATAAATAAATAAGCAGATTGGATTCAATTACTAATTCTACACGGACGAAGTTGCAGGCGAAAGTCGGAAAGTCGAAATAAATCGATGTTAAAATACAATAGAATAATAATCATCATAATCATCATCAGCCTATATTCTTATTCATCAGCCTGAATTCATTTTATTTTGTCTTGGATAAATAGTTCATACATTTCACATCAAACTGCATCATTCTCATATTGATGTTGCAAATAAAAATTGTAAAGGAATTGACTTCCTATATTGTAATTTTTATTTATTTAAAAGAGTATCTATGGAGTTTCTTGCCGGTTCTTCTCCATAGACCTACTTTTTGGAACCGTGCAACTAGTTTGACAATTCAAAAGCACCTGTTATAATGGTCTACTTAAATAAATGTTTTGAATTTGAATTTAAATATATTCGTCCACTGCTGGACGTAGTCCTAGGACGTAGGACGTAGGCCAGTGATCGTTAATAGAATAATATTAGATAATAATTAAACAAGTAAATAGGTACAGACTGTATTAATTCCATAGACCTAACAGTTATTCACAGTTACATATTGATGCGGATTCTTTAGTCTGTGGTTACCAAAAGCTAAGCTATCTATCACCGTCTATTCTGCCCATCTGCAGATTAGAATTTTGATTTGACTAAAGCTTGGTTCCGGCCGAATTGATCCCGAATGTTTACGAAGTAAGACGAAGATAGACGATGATTTTGTTTATTAGAGATGAAAACTCGTCTGCCTCGCTGCCTCGCAGTGTTACTGGGTTTTTCTATGACATTCTCAGTAGTTACTCGAAGTATGGATACGTGCCCGGTTGATGGCAATAAGCTCGCCCCTTATATGGGACCTAAAATACCTATAACGGCAAAATTTGGGTACGTTAGTACGCCTCTGCCTATCCATTCGGGTCGGCAGGCATGATGGTATGTAATATGCTATGAGAACTATGCAGCCTTGACATATTTTTTTTAGCTCTACAATTGGATTTTCCACTGTGTCGTGGGTTTATTTTTTACACACACAATACCTGTAGATCGTACAAATATTTGCTCCGTGCGAACTGCGAGGATTGAATCCGCAACCCGTGACGCACAATCTTATTGATCAGCCACAGAGCCAATCGGGTATTCAACACTTATGTAGTAGGTATCGATTGGTATAAGATTTCAAAGGTACCTTCGCTATACCTATTTATTTATTATAACTTTATGCACAAATATACAATAGGCAATTGGCTATAGTCCACCACACCTACTAACTGCTTTTCTAAAAGATGTCGAGAACCTCTCGTCATCATCATCAAGTCAATGGCTTATTCCAAGATCCTGGAAATACTTCAAAAAGCAGTATTTCTGGATACGGTGAGTATTGTTAAGAAGAGTACGTTTTTTTTGTTTTTTTTTATGTAAGTATGTACCTATATGTTTGTACGAAGCAAATAGCTATGCAGGGACCGTAGCGCGATTGTACCCCCATGTAAAATCACAAATATAAAGAAAAGACAGATTAAGAACAGAAAATGATCTAGAGGAATATAGGTATGTGATATAACTCCAAAGGAAAAATAAAAATCCCGCAAGGTCCATTTTTTTCGTAAACTCACAAGTAATATTCAAAGTAATATCAAAACTACAGTTATATGACTAAAAAAAACTAGCAAACAATGTTTGCAAGCGCGATCTCGTCGAAATTCGTTTCCCTACAAACTGTGGACTTCTTTAAAATTAGCTGTTTAGACGGGCCCGTTGAATTGTGCGACACACATAGCTATACTTTACAAACGCAAACTTTACTTGTACCCACGTAGATATTCCCTGGAAAATGTATTTTTATTTTATTGTGGCAACACCGGATGGGTAACCTACCGAAATAGCACTACGCAAAATAACTCTTAAAAACTTATAAATAGATGTCAAAATACAATGGCGCAGTATTAACTTACAGCGTTTGAAATGAGAACGCCCCGCGTCGAGCGTACGCAGTAATGTTTGCAGCTGTATATAGTGATGTATTGGTTTCTCGCTCGCTCTTGGGGGGTTGTGGTATGGTGCTGTCTCGTGCGGGTGCGGAGTTAAGCCGCTTATCTCCTGCCCGCACGCCTCGCCCCTCACCCCGGCTGCTGCGCGTAACGCGTCACATTCTGCAATCCGTTTAGTTTTCATTTATATTATTTTATTTTCAAGCTATAAAATACGCTTGATTTATATTTATTATAGCCATCATTATTACTGGCCAGTAGTAAATGAGACTGCTTGGAAATGAGGGCAAATGAAAAAGTTTTAATAATTACGTTGATATGTAATAATTAGCTATGTACCTATTTATAATTAAATTTATAACATATAACACACACATATAGACACATAAGTCAATTTTACAACTGTAATTAGGTATTTGGTTGTATATGCGTTTAAATATCACTTTGATATTTCAGTATCGATTCACTTTTATTAATGCGTTTTTTAATTAAAGCTAGTTACTTATAATATTATGATATTAAGACTTTTAAATTACTTAGGTAGGGATGTGTAAACATTTCGTACGT
The DNA here is from genome assembly GCA_905163465.1 of Craniophora ligustri. Taxonomy (NCBI): domain Eukaryota; kingdom Metazoa; phylum Arthropoda; class Insecta; order Lepidoptera; family Noctuidae; genus Craniophora; species Craniophora ligustri. The sequence goes on from LR990981.1 coordinate 2,666,495, forward strand.
ATGTGTTTAATTACGTAAGTCTCTTTGACACAATTTTATTTACTTTCTAAGTAGCTGTACCTAAGAGCTTTGCAACTGAAAAATAATTTCGATAAACCACGCCTTCAGTCGCCCTGTTATTCATTCATGGTATAAGAAATAAACCACTAATAATTAGGTTCAAGATAACGAATAATGCAATTGTTGTAAAATAAGTTAGGACATTTAACGAAAAGACATTGTAACTACAACCTACAACAAAATCATCAAAAAACTTTGTATAAAAGTATAAGCTCAATATTTTTTTAAACGGTCTGAAAAAAAACACATTAATAACATCAAAATCCGAACAATATAAAAACCTTTCATATTTCCGATAGAAAGTAATTTTATTCCAACGCCTAATATTCGCTGACGAGCAAAAAAAAAAATCAAAAGCATTTCACCACCGTAATTTTATTTCAATACCTGTTGAAATTGTTTCAGAATCATACTTCAAGCTATATATTACAAGGAGACCGTCCAAGCGCACTCTCTCAGTCTCCTATACGTATACCTATATACCCAACTAGCTATACCTTCTTGTATATATACCTCGTTATATAAGAACGATCGATTTACTCTGAATTTCCAGCCAATATCAGTGTCATAGTTCATTTTGGGAAGTTACGTACATAAACTCACTAAGTTAGCGTACTAGTGAAGGTAAATTTAAGTTTTTAATTAAACGTAACGCTATTTTCGGTAACGTTATTTCGGTTAACGGTATTTCATGTTATTATTATATGTTAAGTACTGCCTCGTTGGTAAGTAACTGTTGAGTAAATGGTCTTGTATGATTCCCAGGTCGAAGAAACTGTTATTGAGTTTTTCGTGTGAGAAGAGTTTTTGAGGCAATGGGCTCACCCCCTATGCCATATGCGCGGAATGTAGGTGTACAAATGTACACCTCTGCCGAATCCTTGGGGGAGAACAAGCGTGAATTTCGTAATAATTGTCAAGTGGTCGAAAATATCGTCACAAACTTGTTGAGGGTTTTTCTCGAAGGCTTTTGAAGTCTGTCTACCCATTATCCACCCGTGGCCATCCAAGGACTATACGTGTTAATCTAATAAAAAACCAGAAACTTACAACCGTCATCATCATCAACCTATTTACAGTCCCACTGCTGGGCATGGGTCTCTTCTCAATTGCGATGGATTAACTGTCCACCACGCAGTGGCGTAGCGTGGGTATTTGCCGCCCGGGGCCGTGTGGAAAAATGCCGCCCCCTTTTCTAATAGTATAAAAACTACGTGGCACTTGATGCCGCCCACTTTCACGTGCCGCCCGGGGTACGCTACGATACTGCCACGGTGCCACCACGCTAACTTAGTGCGGGTTGACAGACTTCATACGCCGTCAGAATAATCGTCGTCGAATCTCTCAGGCATGTAGATTTCCTCACGATGTTGTCCAACACCGTTTGAGCATGTGATAAATACGCACCTGACTTCAAAGAGTCAGTGGTGCGCGCTTTGGTAACTCCAAGACCTTCGATTTTTCAATCCACTAGTTACACGCTACGACTGTGCGCTTTTTAAATCTAGTTGGATTATTAAAACACTGAATATCTATTATATTGTAGTAATACATTTTTAAAACTAAATTAAGTAACTTAAAAATGCTATAAATATACATAGAGCTACCTACCTATAATAGAGGGCATAATAAGAATTTGTTGATCGTGTTGTTTGCAATGTCAGGGAGTAAGTGCCCAGAAGACTGGCGGCATTGCCACGTTTGATAATAAAAACGTAATAATGTAATAAAATCCATAGGTACTTCATATTATAAATGCGAATATGTGTCTGTCTATGTGTCCGCTATAACCGCTGAACCAATTTAGATGAAATTTGGTACAAAGATTATTTGAAACCCGGGAAAGCACATAGAATAGTTTTCATCCTGGAAAAAAGGAGAGTGGAAGTTTGTATGCAGATAATATTACTAATTTTACAAAGAAGTCGCGGGTAAAACCTAGTCCTGAATATATAGTTGATCTGTGACCCGAATTTTATTGTTTTGACATTATAAAATTATTCATTGAATTATAGCCTGTCATAATTCATTAATTTTATTGACACGATATTAATCGCCAGTCCATTTCATTTTGAACCGTTTTTTGTATTTAATTCATTATTAAGTCTTTAGTATAATAATGGATAGGATTAGATAGGTATTGTATTTACCTATGTACAATCCTTCGCTTTGTTCGGGAATTGAAACCTGGATCAATTAAGACAAATGATTTATAAGATATAGAATTATTGATCAGATATCTATTCCGCTTGGTTCCCTTACCACAGCATTTAAGACACCAAACAGTATTCATTTGTTTTTGAGTGTATTCTATATATTATTATGATTTCAACGTAAAACACGACGATAAACGCGATAAATTCTATTTAAAATAATTATAAATAATAATAAAGGTGTTGTTTTTTTATCCCGACGTTTCGTATCGTTTACAGTATCCGTGGTCACCGGCGGACTACGCAACGAGAATAGGACATGCCACGATAAATCCATAAAAAGTTTGTTTAATTTCAATTCTTACGCTACAAATATCGTAAACATAAAATAACTTACAACTTTACTACCACGAATTTTCAAAATGACGGTAAAAAAAATTTCGTCTTCCCATATTTCTACCTAAATGGCGATATTTTTCGTAACTGTCTCGAAAAGTTGTAGATCATAAGTTGAAAAGTTATCGTAGGTATATTATCAGTTGCTCAGTGTGTATAACCATTTTACACAGTAGCATAACATTTTGTAACGTAAATCGGTCAAACGTTAGTCAATCTGTGCGATCCGACTAATCTGTGTAGTTGGAGCTGTATTACTAGAACACAATATGATTATTAAGGTTGGTACACACAGAGTGTGCGGGAGCGATGCGGAACAGCATTAGGTATTGTATGAATGTGTAATCGAATAATATATTAACGTCAGTGTGACAGCGAGCATAGTTTCATCTGTCAATGTAATTGAAATCATGATTGTTTGTTTTTGCTCTGTATGATTATGATGAGAATTTGAACATTGCCGAAAGTTTAGCGAATGCTAAGTGGGGGTGCTGTGATGGCCCAAACCTTGTTTTCGGATGTGTGTCTCGAAGACCAAATACAAACATGCAATGGCCGATGGAACCCGCCGCTCTGTTTACCTTGGAAGGCCACATGAGAAGAAAAATGTAGGTATTAAGATATGCTTGCATGTGTAACAAATTGTGTGACATGTCGACATAGGTTCTTCTTTATTAATGTTTCACTTAAAACTTTAAAATTGGTAATGCTAAATAACGTAGCAGCGTAATAAGAAAAAATCTTAGTTCCGTTAAGTTTAAAAAAAGATAAAAGTCATAATAATAACATCGGTGCTGTTCCGCATCAAGGACCATTCTGTGTGACCCAGCCTTTAGACTTTCTGTGACTAAGTATATTATCCAACCAGCTGTCGATATGGTTTCCTGAGTATTATATTTAGACTACTGAATATCGTAATTGATTCCATGTTTCTCTTATTTTAATTTTAATTCCTTGTATAGTAAGGTGCGAGAGTTCACTTAGGTCTCGAAAAAAAATCCAAAATAGATTTGAAATAAAACAGAAATCAGTCACAACATTGAAGCTTTCCAAAAATTTTAGACTATTTTTAATTGATTCTATGTTTCTCTTATTTTAATTTCAATTTCGTGTATAATTTTGAAACCGATGACTTTGGCTTTCTAAAAAAACACAAAATAGATTTGAAAATTAAATGAAACAGAAATCCTTCACAACATTGAAGCTTTCCAAAATTCCAAATTCTTCACTTAAAAAGTGTTGACTACCCTTTGAACAAATATAAATGTAATATCGCGCTACACCAACATCAAAACCGGAATAAGTATTATTTAACAAAAGGCAGAACAATTGTACGAGGCTGTATGAGTAGGTGTCATGGCGCGTGTTTTATAAACGACACCGCGGCGCCACTCCGCTTCTCTATGGCAATTCAAACAAATGGGCTATTCACTGACATTTCGCAATGCAACCCACGCACATTGTCTATGGTTGGCACTCGAATTTAAGGGGAGTTAATTACGTTTTTGACAACTGTTTGACCGTTTTGATATAATTTTAATAAATCGGAATAAAAGCTGAACTGAAAACTGAGCTGTGATGGCCTAGTGATACTGGTGTGATCAGTGAAAGGCAAAGGTCTCGAGTTCGAACCCGAGTCACACACTACTGACTTTTCGGAACTTATGTGCGTATTTATCGCATGCTCAAACGGTGAAGGAAAACATCGTGAGGAAACCTGCACGCTGTCGAGATTTTCTCGATGGCATGTAAAGTCTCGACTCTGCCAACCCGCAAGTAGGCTAGCGTGGTGGACTATAGCCTAATCCCTCTCAAAATGAGAGAGAGACCCGTGCCCAGCAGTGGGACAATAATGGGTTGATGATGATGTTCTATATCCTTCTAGGATGCTCCCTACCAACGTTTCCACATTTTGTATTCGACTTAAAAAAAAACAAATAATATGTTTTTTTCCAGAATCAAATCTAAGTCGATTACTTCGCTATATAGTGGAAAAATCGTGCCAAAAAGATCTTAAACGCACATTTATCAAATTTAATTTTGTTTCTTTTGTTAGAGTAAGATAACTTACTCAGTAACATTGGACATGCAGTTTGTCTATTTGATTCATGGAAGCACCGTAATCGAATTAAACAGAAGTTAAACCACAACCGCAAAGGTCAAGGACCCGCATCATTTTAACTTTATAAATAAAGGTCGAATCATGAAAAAATTGTGTTGTGTTCAATCGCGATGTATTCCTTTAAATTATCCAAGGTGATATATATACTGTATGTATACACAGAGTATCATCATCATCATCAGTACATACTCGTCCACTACTGGCCTCCCCTAGTAAAAGCCACAGACCGAATAATATCAACATATGTTACTGCGATGAAATCCGTAAAACAGTAGTTTCTATTTCGGAATCAAAGGGATAAGCGCGGATCCAGCTATTGTCTAGCCATAACTGCCAATTCGATATTTATAATTAAATAGACTATTTTGTGGTCGATAAACCCAGCCCATAACCCATAACCCAAGACAATACCCCCCCCCACCCCAAATCCGTCCTTGACGTAATTGGAACGAAGTTCCTTATCGCGCGTTGCGAAAGGGGGCTAGACGGAAAAAATTAAGACGAAAAGTTGTAACGAACCTTTTTGCTACTATAAGCTATTGTAAAAAAAAAATACAATTTTATTACAATTCCTTCACTAATTAATCGAAAGGAACTTCGTTCCATCCGGGTGTCCCTTGACACCTCCGTAGCGCGTGGCATTCTGTAGTTTCTGCCTACCCTCATGGGAAAAGGCGTGAGTGTATGTAAGTATGTATGTATATTCGGACATTATGACAGCGCCATTTAACTCCAAGCTAAGCAAAGAGGCTTGTGTTACGAATACTAGATGGTTGATGCACTACATGGTTCCTTTGTAAATTCGTTCATATTCTACACAGAAACATCCATGACTTCGATTCGAACCCTGAACCCTTACCACAGACAGCCTTTGACACCGGTGCGTTAAGCGGGTCGCTGTACTGTTGAGTGAACAATCTATTGATTAATTAAAACTAGAATCTTACCGTCCAATACAATACCTTAATTAATCGGTCAAACATACATTTAAAGGCAATACAAAATCCCAACTATCACATTACAAAATAAATCGCCAATACGAAACTCATAAGCATCAAATGTATTAGAAAAATGAATAATAAATCCGTACCACAGACAATAGAGGCATTAGGCCCATAGACAAGACTCGCTATTTACATGGGGTGGGGGGATTCGGTAACACAATCCGTACGCACGTCAACTCTATTATTTATGGATTCTTTAACATGTAAGGACTTGGAGGGTGGTTTCTGTGGGGGTGTTTTCAATCGGACATTTGGCAAGGAAGTGTTTCTTCTGCACCGATGGGCATAGAGAGGGATTTAAGCTTTTTTCACTCGATATTACACGCGATATTATTTTTGGGGTTGCAATTTTGAGTGTTGAATAATTATTTGTTGTACATCTTTTTGGTTTTATTACAAACGTATTAGATTCTTATTTTATACTTTGTTATATTATATCTAACTGACATTTAGAAGTTTCTTTACATTAGCGGCTTGCACCTGTAATTATGGCGGTGGTATACAGACGTACTCTAAGTGCGCTCGAACCTTTGCCACCAAAATCGGGTATGCAAGTCACTAAAGAGAGCATTAAGGGTATAATAACTATACCAAGAGCTCAAATCCTGTATTCACAGTAACTGTGGCCGATTTCGTCCAGGGAGAGGTCATGAAGACATACTAGACTCTAGAGTACTCTAACCACGCTACATACACTATAATTTTATATTAATTTGCATCAATAATAAAATAAAAAAGTTACCAAAAATAAACTATTCATCCGATCGCTGTATGACTACATTATACTCCATTAGAAAGAATAATAAAAAAACTGCTAACATTAACTGCTAAACGATAACATATTATATTATATATAATAATGTAACATAAAATAAATTTCATTTTTTCTCATCTCTCTTACTATACTGTTGCTGTGCCCGACAGGGTCCATAATTGCATCTAGCACTAAGCCTTACCACCTGTATTTAAAACATTATGGAATGCAATAAAGTTGAATTTAATTTAATTGAATTGATACCCCATCCATCTGGGCTGATATGAGGATTGTCTGAAAATTTCTTCGCGAAAATCGCTCTTGCCGATATGGTACCCATTAGGAACATACATCATTATCATCAACCCATTTACTGACCCACTGCCCACTGCTGGGTACTGGTCTCCTCTAATTTTTGTTTTTTTAAACTTGCCCCACACTAGGATTTCCTCCTGTGTCGTGGGTGCGTTTACAAACACAAATCACATACAAAAACGCCTAGAACCGAAACAACTACCCGTAGAACGTACAATATTATATTTGCTCCGTGCGCGGATCGAACCCGCAACCCATGACGCACAAGCCGATCACTCAGTCACTGTGCCAATCAGGTCGTCAAGAAATTAAAAAGACTACCACCTAATGCGAATTGGCAGAAAACGATTGAAAACGATTTAGGATATACACCGTTTGAGCAATTGATAAATAAAAACGCACGTAACTTTGAAGTCAGCCTTGGGATTCAACTCGAGATCTTTGGCCTTACAATCCACTGGTCACACCACCAGTATATCACAATCACAGTTCAACAGGACCACAGGATCGATAGTCACTACCTACTTTGAACTTCCTGTCAATAAAACGTCATTACTTATTTGATTCGCCGAAAGCGAATTAGTGAGATGTCAGTAACAAATTTAAAGTGCAAACGTGAATTAGATTGCGCTCGTATTTATATTAAAAACAAGTAATTACTATGTACTTAATTTCTTAAAAAGGCATTATTTAAAGATTTGTATTTTATATGTAGTTCAATTATGTACGATACTAGCTTAAGTAAATGTGAGAATCGACGCTTAGTGATGTAACTATCTCTGAAGAAAAACTTATTTGCTATTGTTTGTTTCATTACGCGAATATTCAAATCAAATCAAATCAAATCATTTATTTCAATTAGACCAATACAGGTGCTTTTGAATTGTCATATTTAATTGAATTTAGTTGCACGGTTCCAAAAGGTAGGTCTTATGGAGAAGAACCGGCAAGAAACTCCATAGATACTCTTTTTAAATTAAATACAAAATTGTTGGTTTTGTTTTACAAAGATTTATGTATGTAATGTAATATTAATATGAGACTGGTGCAGTTCGATGTGAAAAGTATGATTTATGCAGAGAGGAAATAACTAAAACCAATTTAGTTTGCCATAACATGTATGAGCCGACCAGTCCCAACTGATAGCACCCGTTCACGAGCATGACGTGTGTATCGGCGTCTGTCTACTCAACCATGTTGTAGGGAAGATATTAGAATGAATGATTGTTTATTTCTGTAAATAGATCTTTGTAAAGACACTTTTACAAGTCATGTAATATTTTTTTAGTATCTAGTTGACATCGTCATTTCCTAACTGACGACCTCTGAGAAGAAATGCCGAAATAAACTCAGAGAATCATGGTCTCTTTTTAAGTCCAAAAATTTTGGTTACAATGCTAATATAACGTTAATAATGCTAGAAATAAAACTACAATTTATTTTATTCCAGTATAAGTTTAGTTTTATCTAGGCATTTATTACCTATTCGAACCGTAGGTACGTTCAGGATCCTTTACAGCATCCACTGGTCGTCAGTCGTATAGTAGACTTCCTTTGGTTCCTTCTAATCTAATTTTTCAAATCAAGTTTACTATACACAAGACAGACACACCTATTTTTTTTTTACAGTCTCCATATTTTAATAATCACTAATTTATAACCGATAACAACATCGTCGTTAAACTAATATAAAACTGTCAAAAGGAATTTCCAAAAGGTTAATTTCTCCATTTAACTAACTGTATACAAAATTGGAATTAGAAAATTCTCGATGACATAAAAAGCAATCAGTAAACGTTTTGCGAAAAAAGGAATATTGTAGATCAAAGACAGGAAACGAGAGGCAACCGGTGCGGGAATAATGCAATAAATTTACTTTTCGGACGCGATTTAACCTAACATGGCGACAAATCGAATCGTAACGGTTTAACGAACGCCGCGACGAACACTTTGAATTTGGGAACGTTCGAAAAAGATTCCTCTAATAATTTTAATTTCAAATTTCGAAGTCCTTGATGTATTCCAAAAAGTATTATTGTGTTTAGTAAAAATGTTGAGAATAATATCTTATTGATTTTCTTTTTTTTAACTTATAAACAACTGCTACTTTGGTCTAGTGGTCCAACTTTATGACATTCTCAGTAGAAGCTTAGAGTTTGGATTCCATTGATGGCAATATGCTCGCTCTCTGTTACACAGGAGCTGAAATATACCAGCAAAATATGGGTGTACAACTCTGCATAACCCTTTGCGGACGACAGGCGTGATGGTATGTTCAAATTTCAAAGTCCCCGGTGTATTTCACAAAGTATACTTTTTGTTGGAGAAATATATAAAAATAATGTAATTTTCTTTTTTCAAAATAAATATTTATAAAAATTGCCTCTTTAGATTTAACTTCTAATCATCAATTCGATCATTGGTTAAATCGATAATATTTAAGCTTTAAAAAAGTTTAAGCTATTATGCTCATCCATCAGGAAAAACTGCCAATGAACGTTCCTAATTCAAACAAAGAAAAGCGCGAGAAAAACAATATCCAAATGACATTTCCATGTTAAGGGAGGCGCCAATTTTGCTCGCTACGTAATTTTAGTCGATTTATCGAATTAAATTGATAAATTTCTTTGATGTGGGTTCATATTGATCATTCGATTACACGGGACTCGACTTTTCAATTTGCCGCCCCTTTTTTATCTCAGATGAAATGATTGGTGTAAGCAGAAAACAGGTTACTTCCAATTTAATTTGTTAGAGCTGATATAGATGAACGGCATGAACCCTAAATATCAACTAGGGACGTGACATATTGGAGGAGTTCGTAATATTCAAATTTAGAACAGTATACATTTTGAAACTGCCTCGTTGGTCTTGTGGTCGTAAGGGACTGTTGAGCAAGAGGCCAAGAGGGTTCAGGTTCGATTCCCAGGCTAGACCTGGGACTCGAACCCGAATCCTCTTGGCACGAATCCAAACTCCGAGCCGCTACTGAGTACTTCATAGAAAAACTCAACAACACTGCTCGACCCCAAGACCTCTAGCTGAGTAGTCGCACTAGCGACCGCTAGACCAATAAGACAGGCAGATAATTAGTTAATGTTAATTACATCACATTAAAATTGTCCAGATAGTCGATACTTGACATGCACGAGCCAAAACAGACATACACATATCCCAAATATGTCAAAGCTACCGCCCATAACTGATGTGTTAACTTGTCAATCTCCAAAATACATCAAGATTGAATTAATCAATATGTTAATTAAATAGCACACGATCATATAAAAAATAGTTTTTTTTTGAGCTCTATACCTAGCTAACATTGGACTTTTAATGCGTGAAAAGAGATCACAATTTACACAAACAATTTAAAAAAAATACAAATTGTTATGTTTAATTACGCGAATAATATACATTGAAATCAAATTACTTTTAACGGATTCAATTTTAAATTTCAGTAATTGTTATTATAATGTTATTTATTTTTTCGGTAATTATATTTGTTTTAATCCGTATGCACGTGAGTGTAGATGCTGTAAAGGATCTTCTCTATGATATCTAAGAAAATTTGTTTACGATGGTGTTCTTCACTGTTTCAATATCATTAATCAAAACAAGACTTTTACAAGAGCCAGTTACATATTCCCACCTTCGACTGCGAAAAGGCTACTGAAAATACGATGAAAAACCAATATTTAAAAAAGCTTCTGATTCTTTAATTATTGATTGATTCTTCTTTTGATTTATTTAAAAGACGTTTTTGAAGTGCAAACTTCTTTTAGTGAAACTCGCATCATCGTCAGCGCATGTTTTCCATGAGCTTTATGTATACTGATAGATATAATACTTACGTGCGTTTTCACTTCTATTGGCAGTCCCCAAAAACTGCCCTGCATGTTTTTTTATGGTCTTCTACTCCTATTCGCACTTAAAACTTCATAAAGCCTACAACACCAAACAAATAAATTGTCCTCCAATTAACAAATCATTCTAAACCCATCTAGTACCCACCAAACCTCCAAGTACCCTCTATTTGCATTTAATTTTCTACCATGGCAACACCTCGTGCAACCAGTTGTCCATAACGGATGTTTTGGCACGATTACCCGCCAATCCTCTTGATTTATTCGATTTTCGAACGCCGCCATTTGAAGTCACGTGCGCATCGCAAATATGGCGGGGGCATTGTTGGGAAAAAGTTAGTGAAACAAGCTACAGGATGTAACAAGACATTTAGTAATAGAAATTAATGGAAACAGTAGGTCTGCTTCCAGTACAAATCTTTACTTAAAAATCATCTATAACTTACAACAAGTACTATAAAAATAAATCTTTTTAAAATTATAAATTAAAAAAAAGTGGGTACACTGCGCGCAAAACATATGTAGACGTTTGATAGAAGGTAACTGTGGCCTATACCTAGCAGTGGTTCGAAACGGACTGATGATGTGGATGATGATGAAATCTTTTAATACACTACAATAAACTCGAAACCACACACCAAACTTCTTCGTAGTCTAAATTATACCAAGATAGCGTCGCAAAGTAGGTATGTATTTATTTTGTAGACAGGATTCGAATGTATAATATAATGTAAGAAATATCTAAGAAAAATACGAATTCGAATACAAATATTAAAAATTTTGATTTGAAGTAGATATATCTACTTCATAAAATCAAGAATAAAGCACATTAAATCTATTTATAGAAAAACAGATATAGTACAATTACATTAATATTACATACCTATTTGATATAGAATAATTATGACTCACTCACAAGTTTTTCTTCAACGTAATTGATACATTTTTTTAAACTGTAACAGAAAAAAACACCACTGTATACACAGAGTAAACCCGAGACGGTAATTGGAGCACTCAATTTGTGGCACTTGCCGCCAACGCGTGCCGACCACGTGGCCCTATCAATTGTCTATGGCCTCCTCTATGATACATAACGGACCTCTTTTGAATGAAAACTACCATTGTGGAGCTCGAATAAAAGATAATAATATGGTTTTCATTAAATATTCATTATTGGTGATGGGTTATGTTGATAAACTCTCTTAGTACGGGTTTTAATCATCTAGGTACGTAATTTATGGGAAATGATGACACGATGGTAAACATATTGATTTCTTACACTTACGCGAATATTAGACATTGAAATAAGCTACTTTTTATGGATTTTATCGCGGTATATTGATATTATTTTAAAGATAGTAAATTTCAAAATTGAGTAATAAGTAAAAGCTAAACATACTGCTAGAATAAAGTACTTATACATTAAGGACTCGGTAATTATATCCTCAATGATGAAGATAGATGTTGCTGATGTCATATGACGATAAATGATTCAATGTACCAAACTATGCAGCAGGTTCGAGCATTACCTTATTCAAAGAAATCTCTAAAGTTTTGGTCAACGTTTCACGTCACCCAATGGGTGGCTAATATTTTGGCCAGAGCATTGTGTCTTCTGGGCACTCCATCCCCTGACAGCGACGCGGACGGAGTCTTTGGTGTCCCCTAACTAATATATGTTTAAAGATATTTTTAATTTAATTTAGTTTTAAAATTCAATAATTATTAATACATATAGAAATACTACCTTAATATAATTAGGTATTATATAATACTACCATAATAGGTACTACATTCCATTAGTCCACATTTCAACTTAAAATCTCTAGAAATCTTATACAAATGATTTTTTTCAAAACTGACAAAATCTCGCTTTTTTTCCTGCGACGGTTATTGAATAAATGTTCACGTAATTGATATAGGCCATATCTATAGTGAGACAGTATTTTTTTAGATGAAAAATATACCCGTATTTCCACTGAATTTCTCTTTTTGACCTGTAAAAAGATTCAATAGATGTTTTCACAGTTAATTAGAAATATAAACAGGTATGCTTTCTTGTCACATAGTAAAATATACATTTAATCTGATTTAATTACCTATTAAATTTTATCTAACCTATTTTGGCATAACTATTTAGAGGTTTTTATTTTGTAAACCGGAATAACCGGATTTTAGTGATATACTTATGTCTACTTAAATTATAATCACAAAAAGTATAATACAAAAAGTAGTAATTATATAAAACGCCGTTGATATTTTATTTTACTTGGCAAGCTAAATAGATTGTCTTGCAAAAATAGAGACAGATATTAATCATTCGAAATAAAAAAGAACTTTCTCCATTATAGTGCTAAGTAGTATGATAATTAACCCGAAATAAATAACACAATTGTCTTATTTATAATCGTACATTATCATTAGCAATTCGAAGCAGAACTACGGTATAATTCAACAACAACTCATATTTTTTCTAAGCCATATTTAACCTTCTTTCATTCATAACCTTTTCGCACCTAGACGTCATAAATTTTGCTACCGTGGTCATCAATGAGCGTTTAGAAAAACGTGAGAATTTGTCTACGGGCGAGCACATCCTTTGTCAATGATTTGTCAGTTCCGTTTTCAAAGAATGAAAAGTATTGTCGAGTTTTTTTTTCTAATCGATGTATGCACAGGTGTATTTGTTTGTGAATGTTGTAAATCCAGCCCCTATCTGCCACTGTTTGGTTATTTGTACCTACTTGTTGCTCAATATAAGAAACATTTTATCTTGTCAGTTCACGAATAGAAATGTAGATAGACGGAATACCTGAATTTGCTTGTTTGTTTAATGTAGTGATTCTAAACTTTTTTTCCGTTTGAGATAGAAATTAGAAACTGTATTTTCATCAATCCATTTTCTACCCGACTGCTGGAGACGCGTCTCTTCTCATTTGGAAGCTAAAAGGCTATATTAAAGGTACCACTTCTACATTTATAAGAGACCACTGCAATTCATAAAGTTATGAAAAGAACCGAAAGATGGAACCAGTCTGCATAAAAGATTTTCTCCATGTGTGAGCTCCGCCAACTCGCACTGGGCTAGTATGGTGGACTATAGCCTAATCTCAATCAAATGAGAGGACACCGTCTCATTTCAGAGAGTGGGATAGTAATTGGGTTGATGATGATGATACGTACCATGTCTATTAATGATCCTGACTCATGAATATACTTAAATTTTCTAAAATGAAGATAGTTAAATCTTCTAATATATAAAAATCTCGTGTCACTGTTTGCTATCGAACTCCTCCTAAACAGCTTGACCGATATTCATAATTTATTTTGTGTGTATTTGATAGTTCTGAGAGTAGGTCGTAGTGTTTTGATCATCCCCCGCGGCTTATTTTTTTACGCAATTTTTAATATTTTTATGTCCCAGTACAAGCTATGCTAGGTCAGTTGTTTATATATTATAATACTTAAAATAACGAATAACTTACTAAACAAGGCTAAAGACGAAAATTATATAAAGCCAAACCAAATACAGAATTATACTTACACATCGCTACCTCGCTTTAAAAAGTTTTAATTCTAAATTTAAAACTCCCCGAGCGTTGGCGGCAAAATTACCATAAACAACTTTATTTTTTTTCTCGCCGCGCCCGACGTTGTCCCGCCTTTGTGGCTGTATCCTGCCCTTTTCATTCGACCTTTTTAAGGAAGAAATTTATTATGTATACTCTCGGCCATGACCAGTAGCCGTTTTTAATTGTGAATTATGGGTTTTATAGTTTTTTTCGGTAGATTTTTTTGGATCCAGACGTTTCCTGACCGATCGGAAGGTCACTGTTATGTTTTTTATAGTTCTGGATTTATTTAGGATATTTTATTTTTATAATTGATTTAGTTACACGGCCTTTTAGAGATTAATCGTATGGAACGAAGATTTTAATGTGTTCAAATATAATAAAACGGATGTTATTTACTGGCGATAGTTTTGGGACAGGAACTGACTGACTGACTGGTATTTTGGTAACAAGTAGAAATAAAAATAGAGCGTTTATTGCCTATAATTTTTTTACTAATTTTATTAAAAATCTGATACACAAAGCCTTCGAATGATCATCTGGAGTAGATATCTATAATCAAAGTACAAATACGAACCTAATATTAAGATCACCTCCCAACCCTGTTGTTCAAACCATTCATGCATCTAATTAAACCCCATAAATTCTCTACTTAATTCTTTCTTACAGGCAGAAAAAGGGGTGACCTTAGACTCAACACCCTAAACCGAATAAAACCGTTATGTCAAGACCGTTCCATTTTCAAAGCAAGACACATTTTTACTTAATTACAAATTACCTTATATAAAGGTAATAATTGTATATAGATCACATTACGTATAAAAAAATACAATGAATCTTCCCCTGCATAGGATTTAAGACCTCCTACTGATGGGATTCCTTCGGCACAGTAATTCCATTGTCACACATTCTTTAGCAATATCTTCAAGGGTTGTATGGTCCCAATTAAAAAGCATTCTACGCCTGAATAGAAGAAAAAAAGTTTCGCGAAGATATGTCGCTGGGACGTCAAACTACATATTTGTAATATTTTTTTTACAAGAAAAAATGATTCGTAGTCTACGTATCGTCTATTGAAATAAACCTACTTTTTATTGTATTTTATCGCGGTACATTGATAAATTATTTAACATTTAACTTTAATAAATTATCTAACTTTACGTGTCCTAATTATGCTATAAAATTAGAAACTAGAAATCTAAGTAATCTTAATTTCTTTTAATTAGTTTGGTAACGTTCAATGGGTTTTTAACGTGTTAATACTTAGGTACTATTAAGGTATTAATATTCACTATTTATTGTACCTACTAATACAACATATAAGTTAGTAATAGTATATACTTATTTATTTACCTATTTCAAAAAAATCATTAGCACACAATTTTGATGTTTATTTTTCTTCCATACACCGTTCTTTGACATATAAAATAACTGGAAAAATGCGAGCAGAACGACGTGTAAGACCTAGTGTACAATAAAAATGCGATACCGATACTATTCGAGCGAAAATCATAATCGGCAATGGAGCGTGCCCCTTAATCCATCGCTGCGTTTTTTCCATCGAGAAAAAGTTATTTTTTACCGATTTAAGCTTTCGCGTTAACGTTCTGTGCCGATATATTTAAAAAAAAAACATTCGTCTTTGTCGTTTGTTAGGATTCCATTTATAAAATCAGAGAATGAATGTTCTTTGAGAGTTTTGCTAATATTATATTATATTCCAGACATCTGTACCTATTTCTTATTTTAAATAATATAGGTACTTACTTATTTATGTTCACGCCTGTCGTCCCCGAGGAGTAAACATAGGTGTACTAATGTACAGTTTACACCCACATTTTGCTGGTATGTTCTAGGTCCCATGGCACGAATCCAAACTCCGAGGTGCTACGGAAAATTTCATAGAAAAACCCAATAGCACTGTGCTCGACCTGGGAATCGCACCTAAAACGTTTTCCTTCTATCTTTATTGTTTAAATTTATGTATACGATACTATTATAGACATCCCTTAATCTTTATCAAGGTACAAAATATCATTTATCAAGTAACATTATATTCTTGAATAGGCACAATAGTAAAGGCATGATTATCTTTGCGGGCAATAATTAAACTGTACCTAAGTAATTATCTCAGAAAGTCAGAGGTCAATTTTTCGATTTATAAACTATAAATACTCGATTTTTCGTGTATTAAGATCAGTTTTATTAAAACTAACCTCATCAATCTTTACCAAGGAATTTCATGGAAAGTCTAAGTCCAAAACGAACGACCTCCCTAACCTTTAGTTGCCAACATAACAAAGCAAAACGTAACACAACACCGCTGTTCCCAGGGGAGCCAACCGAACAGCCCACACAAGACTTCACTTTGAGGATTACGAACAAACATTAATAGTACATGGAAATATTAATGACGGAAGGTACCTCCATGATTTGGGATGGAAGCTTATCGTCTTCCAGATGTGCTGGAGGAAATTGGTTGAGAAACCTCCGATCACTAACGGACTCCATATTGTTCTAATTATAAATTTACAGCTGGCGGGGTTTTGAAAATGGAATACCTATTGCGAACAGGTCTAATGTCTAGGGATTGGTAATGCTTGTTGTATTTGTAAGACCAAAGACAACAAGGTTAAAACAAATTGTATGGTATTTTTGAAATTTAATCCTGGGCACCATAGACAACGCGATTAGCGCGGTGACATTAAAGGCCGCCTTCTGTGGTGACATCAAATGTCCATGCTCTTCAAACAAACATTTTGCCCTTACTAGGCACGAACCCAGGGCCCTTTACCAAAGAAGCCAGCCATTAATAACGCTGTGCTAATCGGGTCGTCATTTATTAATCTCGGTTCCTGTACAATAGTTTATAACCTCCAGGGCCACAGGAAGACTGAGCAAACATACGTATTAAATTCGCAATAAAATTCGTAAAAAGCCGTTTTGTCGACCCGATTAGCCCAGCGGTAGTTGACGCTGCCTTCTGTGCTACTGGTCCCGGATTCGAATCCCGGTAGGGACAAATGTTTATGTGATGAGCATAAACATTTCTATTCGAGTCATGGATTTATCTATGTATAATATGTATGTATTTATAAAAAAAAGTATATATGTAGTATATCAACCTTCTAGTATCAGTGACACAAGCCTCGTTGCTTAGCTCGGAACTAGATGGTGCCGTGTCATAATGTCCAGGAATATTTATTTTTATTTATTTTATTTCAATTAATGTGTCATTGTAATCTCTATTTACTGTACATGGCAATTATTTTTTGGCAAATATCTTATGAATCCTATTCCGTAAGTGTAGGTATATCTTTACCAGTTTTCCTGATACTGCACCAACCATATAAAACAGCCGACCACAGAAAATATTTACAAAATACATATGCAACACGCACCTCCTTAAATAAACCTGCTACATGAATAAATACAATATCTTCACGGGTAGGTCTTCGTAGATTGGTAAACGAAAAATCGAATATGTAATTAATTACCTAACAACCAACCCTATTCCCTCATCAAATTTTATTTATTTTATATAATAACTCGGAATTTTGACATTGTAGCGTACGTTAATTGGATTCCTCTAAGTCTACGCACCCACAATGCAACTCAACGCAACAATAACTAATAGAAAATTAATAAACCGTGTAAAATACTCGACATGCCATCATCCCAATATCCCACGCAAACGACAATGTTTCAAAAAAATAATAATTGATTGAAATAAAAAAGTATATAATCCACATCCCCGGAGGATTACACGACAAATGCATTTTGGTTGGCCACACTGTACCTGGGGCTTCCAAATTCAAATTTCAAAAAAACAACCGCCGATCGCCTATAAAATATTTGTCGTTGGTTCGTGTCTATTTTTGGGGTTCCTTCATGTAATAATTTTACCGTAAAACTAATTAGTCTAGAAATCATTCTCATGTTATAAATGCGAAAGTATGTCTGTTAACTTTTTACATTTAAACTGCCGAAACCCGGAAATCATACCTATAAGAGAGCGAAGACTTTATGAAAAGGGGTAGAAGTTTGTTTCTACACAGACGAAGTCGCGGGCAAAAGATAGTTAGCCTGTCTATATAATATAGTATATTTTAATTTTTTTATAAAAAAACAGACGTGTACCCAATTTTTATTAATGAATCTTAATAGTATTTAGGATTTATTACATTTACGCGAATACTAGACATCGCAGTAAATTAATATTATTATACTCGTCCTTTTGGATTCTTAACAGCATCCAAATGCACGGGTATACAGCATCAGCAGATGATATTTTACTACAAAATCAGATTAAATTAGATTAATTACTCTACCTACCAACCCAATACCGCATTAAACAAATTCCAAAATATGTTGTGCACCCTAATTTTTTAAAATAAAAATATTTCCAAAAAATTCTACATTTTCCTCACGGAACCAATAATAATACCATACGTCACATAAAAAAAATATGGCATCTAATTCAATAGACAAGATTCGATCTATGAGTGACAGAGCGCTGGTGCTGCCACCTGTCGCGATGCAGCGTGTGAATGATCCACATATTTATCGACGATCAATGATTTAGCAATAAACACCACAATAGGACTACTTGGGTAGCCATTTTACCATTTGACACGGACGGACGGTGCCTACCTATTCAATATTACGTATGACTTGTCAAAAACCATTCGTATTGTCGATATTCCGTGTGAGAATGTCATATCTTTGTCATCTATTTACGAATTCTGTTTTCCTTTGCTTATAAAAAAGTATTTGGTCGCTGGGTTCAACGAGGTTGTATGCGAAATTTATTTTTATCTAGTTTTTTAAATAGCTAAGGAATCTAACAGAAATCACGCCTGTCGTTCTTGAAAGATTAGGCTGAGGTATACCCACATTTCACCGGACAGTTTTAGGTCCCATATATTAGGGGGCGAGCCTATTGCCGTAAACTGAGTGAGCATTTCATAGAAAGGCACAATAACACTTTGCTCTGATTCGAACCCTAGACCTCTTTCTCGGCACTCACAATTACGACTACTGCGGCAGAGCCCCGAAGCAGTTAATATGTTATTTTATGTTTATTATAACTAACAAATTGTGACACTCACAGCGTTTATATACTTAAGTAAGATTAAAATTATTGCCTTTTAGCAGAACAATAAAAATATCTACTACCTATTTAACTCATCCAACTACTTAGTATAGGTGGGGTATAGCGAGATTCCTCGCACAAATTGAGCTGCCTGACTGGGGCAGTACCTCCGCCTTACAGAATACCGCAGTGAATCAACAATAGTTGTGTTTCTGCAAGGTTACCAGAGCTCGTTGGGGGAGTCGCTATTCTGACAGCATGGGCATTCGGTTTGCTGTCAGTTTAGTAATTCTGGTTTCCGCAGGGGTTGGCAACGCATATGCAAGCCCTCTGGTATTGCAAATGTACATGGGCGGCGGTGATCACTTACCATTAGCTGAGCCCCCTTATCACCATAAAAGTAAACTTGCTTTCTTCAAAAGGCCATTTCCAGACATTTCTCACATGACGTCGCTCGCATAGTTAGACGATCCGAGTAGCGCAGCGATATTAAAGACTTTCTGTAGTAAGTGTTCTGGGTTCGAATCCAATTTTACGACGAATACCTGGAAAGGCATAAAGAAGTCCTAATGTAACGTTAATTCGGTTTTTTTCTTACAAAATGTCTCACTCTGCGAGAGACGTTTTCTCTCTTTTAGTTGATGATCTGCTCATTCTATAACCCCTGCTGCTGGGGTATTTCAGATAGAGCCGGCTATTATAGCCTATTGTCCACTAGCATAGTGAAAGTACATCGAGAAAGTTCTACAGACATGCAGGACGCAAGTGTTCCTACGTTTTTTTCCTTCACAGTTTGAGCATGTGATAAATACGCACATAACTCCGAAAACTCATTAGTGCCTTGGGACCGAACTGGAGACCTTGGATTTTGATTCATGATATCATAACATACCATCACGCCTGTCGTCCCGGAAGGGTTAGGCAGCGGTGTTGGTACTAATGTACACCCACATTTAGCCCGTATGTTTTAAGGTCCCATTTAATAGAAGGCGAGCCATCAACAAGGCACGAATCAAACTTCTAGCTGCTACTGAAAATTTAAAAGAAAAACCCAACGCTTTGGTCGGCCTGGGAGTGGGAATCGAACCCAAGACCTCTTGCTCAGTAGTCACACTTAGGATCACTGGACCAACGAGGCAGTTGCAGGTGATTCATGAATTTGAAATTTCATGAATTCAATTCGAATTTTGACTAGTGACCGACGAATTAGTCATTTAAATGATTAACTAGAAATCGTCAATGTTCAATTTTAACTTCAGTTTTAAAGACAACGATATGGTACCTACAATTATAATGAAATGCTAACTTAACGTATCTCCAATTCTCCGCCCAAAATTTAAAGTTTCCGATTACATTTTTTAACATAAAAATGTGGGCATATAAGCACAGAAATACGACACAGGTTATTTAATAAGAGCGCGCGTTTAAAAGGATTATTCGACGGCGGCCATGACACTTGAGACCATCGACAAAAAGAGGAGTGACCGAGAGGATTAGCTGCCAGTGTCAAAGTGTTAAATATCGAACACACCGTCTAATTTGACAACTGCGGTTGCTTGAAAAACATGAATGGTGTTGCCAGTTCTTTTAAAAAGCTTTTACCCTTATTAAGGGGACTTGCAAAAAACACGGTGCATTTATTTCCCGCAAAATAGGATCTACCATCATAGAAGCTGTAACAGTTGTGGCAGTTGATGCTAGAATGTTTTGGAGACCCAATTGATGATATTAGGTATATTGATAGAAAACGTATCGGTCGTGGACTTGTTCTCATGAAATCGAGAAAAAGATATAACGTAACGTGCAAAGTGTTATACCTACGAAGAAGATATCTCCAGATAATTATCGCGTTTTCTATCCACTCTGCGCCTAACAATAATTTAGCAAGAAAAAAAACAGGGGTAAAAACAACTTAACCTAGCAACCCTCAATTTGATTCTCTGCATCGTGTAGTGATAAAAAAAAACTTGACATAACGTGTCACATTTCCGTTGATATTTGACAGTTGCGATATGAAGGTACTTCGATGAAATGGCTTAATGTTTGATCGTAGAATTTCAACAAAAATTATGATTAGAATTTTTTAACACTAAATAATGTACACACACACACAAGTTTGGGGGATTAATTTCGTCCTCTGTTTTTTGGGATTGCATTTGTTATGAAATGTTTGAAGATGGCATTGGTATTTGACATCTCAGTGTTCTTATTTTGAATTCTAACAATTAAAGATTGAAGCATTCGAGTTTCCAATATTCCTTATGAATGACAGTGTCAGACATTAAAATAATGTCATGATTTAAATCGTAGGAAATAGCGGGATTTCTCGTGCAATTTGAGCTGCCGTAAACTGGGGAAGAATTTCCTCGAAAACGGCAATAGTTGTTTCTTCCAGTAAATGAAAACATGAGTATATTAACATGTACTCACAAAGAGTAACATTTTCACATAGTACTAACGTACTATGTGAAAATGTTATATTTGTGTGTTGCAACGTTTTTTTTAAATAAAGAGTAACAAAACCTTTTATAATGTCATCTGACAGTTTGAAGTATGTATTTCAAGCAATTAATAGAAATATCCAGCCTGATCAAATTGATTATCTGTCAAAAATATAGTTTGATACATCTTCTTAATTCTTCTTTGTTAATAAATGTGTTAAAAAAGACAATTGAATGCAGCTTATTCAATTTAACAGACTTGGACCCCAGAGACGAGTTGGAGCTCTCCAGTCTCCAAATAAGAATAGAATGATACGGTGACTGATCTACGCGTATTGTTAAGGGCAATTCAAAGCCGCTGAGGATCTTCCCTCAAAATATTATGAGCTGTGGTAACCTAGAGGTGTGAACAGTGGACTAAGATGTCAAAGGTACCCAAGGCACCACTGATATTTCGGAAGTCATGTGCGTATTTATCACAAGCTCAAACGGTGAAGGAAAACATCGTGAGGAAACCTGCATGCTTGAGAGATTTTTCTCGATGGCATGTGAAGTCTGCCAAAACGCAGTAGCGTGGTGGACTATAGCAAAATCCCTCTCAAATGAGAGGAGACCCGTGCCTAGTAGTGGGACGTTAATGGGTTGATGATGATGATGCTGATGATGAATGTAAGACAGATATCTAGGCTGACTGAATTTGTTTCGACATTTGTTCTCAAAGCTCGTCATTTAGAAATTACGCTATATAAGTAAATAGCGTTGGTAATTTCTTTCGGCTTATAGTTTTGGGCTTTTTTTGGGATGACGTACTTACGTTTCCCCAAAAAAGAGCGTTATGTATAGATACCTAGTTTCTTTGATATTCAGTTCTTTCATTTGGTGTTTTCGTTTTCAAGACAATAATAATTATATTATTGTGCCATTGAGCAAAATGAACGAACCTTTTTTTTTATGGGACCTGCCCGCCACCCAAATCCCTACTACTGCAACTCCTGTAAACCAGGATCAACAATAGTAACTATCCAGAAAATCGTCGAGACAATGAAGTCCGACGTGTCCCAGGGGAATGATTTTAACTGTCTTGGAACCCGCAGCGAAATTGAAGCGAAATGAACGAACCTTCTGAAATTGTTTCTGTTAATAGGTATCGAAATTGTCTGTAGTACGGACACCGCTTCTATTTACCAAACATACATACCCAATAACTTCCCAAGTACGACCAAGAAAACCAATTAGTTCTGGTCGTACCCACCAACTGCGCCTATCAATAGACTAAAGACCTTTGTCTATGGGGAGTCGAGTGCCATAATGTCACACACGCAAAGGAGTCAAGTGCAAGCTTACTCTCGTTAAGGGGTGAGCAGGGATTCAAGTGAATGTAATAACCACGAAGGACTTAGCAGACGAGTCCATATAGCTTAGTGATAGACTCTTTAAATATATCTCAAGTATATATTTACAAAAAAAAAGTATTTATGTAGTATATCAACCTTCAAGTATCCGTAACACAAACTTAGTTCGGAACTACTTAGATGGCGCTGTGTCATAATGTTCAGATTATTTTTTTATTAAGATTTCTTATATTTACACGAATATTGAAATCAACTAGCCAGCGCTCACCCTGCCCCCCCCCCCCCTCCTGATGCAAAAGTCTAGATACGCCAATGTATAAATACATATATAACCGCTGAACCGATTTAGGTAAAATTGTATATAAAGATAGTTTGAGTCCCGTGGGAAGGACAGGATAGTTTCATCCCGGAAATCATCCCTAAAAAGGGAGAAAAGGGGGTTGAAGTTTGTATGCGGATAAAATTACAAATTTTAAGCAGATGAAGTCGCGGGCTGCAGCAAAGAATATTATATATACCTTTCTAAAAATTCACTTACACCTAATCTAATTTACAGATAATCAATACTATATTGCTCCAATACTCCGTCCGAGAAAAAAAAAGGAGGAATATTATCTGATCTATGGTCATAGTCGCCAGTCACGAGATTATCATTGTGTGGTCTGTGACGTCATCTTAGAGAATGCGTATGCGCAGATCAATCGGAACTTTACTATAATGACATGTCGGGAATTTGAAAACTGCTTATTGAAATTTACTTTTTTAATCATCAACGCAACCTCAGCTGCTTGGCGTCACTGTTGGTGTTCGATTCCCTGACCGAAAAAAGTAGGCTGTATAGTCTACCATGCTATCCTTAGTGGGGTTGCCAGACTTCACATGCTGTCGCGAATCTCTCAAGTTTTCACGATGTTTCCTTCACCATTTGAGTATGTGATAAGTAATACATAATAAATAGTTGAGCTTGAGAACACTAAACTAATAGATAACGTAGTCAACTAGACCAAGACAGTCCGACTTGTACTTGTATGACTTACCATAAAACAGAACTTTCGCCGAATCTATTGCAATGAATAACAACCAACTAGGTATGTCAAAGATATTCGTGACAAAAAATTATCACCGTATCAAAGTCCCGACAGACCCAAATACGTAAATGTAAAACGCAAAGTCATCAACAAAAACCTCGTTGTTACGTATCAAACACTTGAAAATAAAAATAAATACGCCATATTGTTGATCGAGATACGAAATAATCTTGTCCACAAACAATGCCATTATACTTACGAAAATAAACAACTGATTTGAAGCTTCCATTCGGCCGTTCGATGTTTGAAAAATTGAAAAAATAAAATGCTCATAGACACGACCGACGGTGACGGCGGCGTTCGAATTTCGAATGAAACTAGGGCAGCTGTTAGGGTTGTCAGTTGCTAGGAACTATAGAACTGTAGAGGCTTTTATACCTTTTTATATTCATTTCAATCATTTTAATCAAACAGCAAATACTGCAAAATTTACCACACAGCTTCACAAATAAATAGGTACTTAGAAAACACTAATTTCGGCACGCAGATAGAGTATCTGCCTACCTATTACATTGTTTTACTATTTTAGTTATAAATTTTAGTTGATAAGTTTATTTTCTACAAGCATAGAGGAACGTAGAATACCTACCTACAAGTCGAAGTTGTAGTAGAAGTGACACGTATCCTAATTTAGAAAAACAAATTTAATTACTTAACCCTTTCGGGCCCTGTACTCACTTTTGTGGGTATGATTTTACGATTTTTTATAAGCTTACTCGGGAACGGTAAGCGAACGGGGACAAGCTCGCACGAAAGTGAGGGCAGTCGTTTATGCCCACGGTTTTTTTCGCGGCAGAGGGTGGCGTCTCTGTGGGTCCTGGTGCGATCGAGTTTTAGCAACGCGAACGTGTCGTGACCTGTCACCGGGCTGATTAATTCTTTTGTTCTGGTAAGTATTATTCAGATATGTTCTTGTTTTATTGGGTTTAGAATGAGTGGAAAATAGCCCGTAAGATTAAAAATAGTGGATTACTGATTACTTTCAACGGATTCTAGTACCGCAAAAATAACCCTCATGAATGTGAGGGCTCGGTTTGAACTTTAATATTTGTAGGTATTTTCATACAAATTAAAAACTGTTTTGTGCTTTGTTTTAGGTATTGCTTCGATGTTAAACAATCACTATGAGTAGAAGAAATTTATTACAAGACGAAGATGGTATTTTGGACGCATTAAATGACTCGGACTTCGGTGGTGAGTCCGATGAAGACGGAAATTGGATGCCCCCAGGGGATGGGCCGGACAGCTCCTGTGATGAAGACCAGGAGGAAGACGATAGGGCTCCTGTTGTGGCAGCACCAGCTATAGCTATAGAATATCATATAGCATCACAGTCAAACAGTCAGAAACCTATGGATTTTTTAGATTTCAAGCTGACTGTGTCAGATTTTTTGCTTGGTGGAACTACTAGAAAGAGACAACGTCATCCTACAGACGATTTGGCTGAGATGCCTGAAACGTCTCATTACAAACCAGCTACGATTCCAACAATGGATAAAAGACTCGATGGATACAATCACTGGCCAATTAATATGTGACACAATAAAAGCACCAAGATGTTGTAGACTGAAGAGCTGCAGCAGTCGATCAAAAGTTAGATGCACAAAGTGCAACGTTTATCTTTGTTTGTCTAAAGATTACGACTGTTTTTACGTATTTCATAATAAAGAATAAGGAGGGGGTTATCATGTTAAAAAAATGTGATTAAAGTTACGTACAAAAAGAGAATCATGATTAAAAACTGAAAAAAATGTTCCTAATAAATAATAAATGTTAGTTTTGTTGATTTTATTCTAAGCCATAAATGTCAAATGATTAATACTGTTCGTTTTATAGACATTTTTACTGTTATAATGATAATTACAGTATAATTCCCTATATTAAATGGTCTTATTTCTCAACCCTCACAATTGTGAGTTTACGAAAACTTGGCCTAATCCCTCACAATCGTGAGTATCGTGAAAAACCGATTTTCAGTTTTCCTAGATTTTTTTCAGTAGCATATTTTTCTTTACCTACCCCAAATTAGCAAGAAACAGTAACTTTCATTTTAAAATACCTTTCCGTTTAGCGTCAGGTCTGAAAGGGTTAATAGATACTAATTGATCCCAATAAACAGGTCAAGCTAAATAATTATAAATATATCCAGACGTTCTAACACCGCGCCATCTAGTTCTGAACTATGCAACGAGGCCTGTGTTACGGATACTTTTGATACAAAAATTTGGCCCTACCGGGATTCGAACACCTAGGTAGGACCACAGAATTCATACCGCTGCTCTCATTATCAATAAAACCTTGTTTTAAATTACACCCCTATAGGTACATCAACCTAATTTAATTACTGTCAACCCTGACCATAGGTTGAGTATTACAAAAAAGCGCGCGTAAAATATTTCTGTGTTTGACAACTGTCATGGAGGATTTGATCGATATCTATTTATTTATTTAAATGCTTATGCGTTAGATCGTAGACATTAATAATGTTCTTTTTTTGTACCTATATCATTGCTCCTCCTATGTAAGTATTCTAGTTTTAAGTCTGTAGCTAGTTTTAATTGCAGTTGTATTTTAACTTGTCTGTATATTTCATCATTGTTTGATGTGTGGTCGGTATTTTACAAGCCAATATGGCGTGCCTAGCTTCTAAACCTGAGTAGATCGCTTTGAAGAAACCGTCATACAAAAACAAATACTTCAAGTAATTGTTATTTTATTATCCTACAACTGCTTCGTTAGTCGTTGGTATAGTGGTTATAATAGTGCGAGTCCTGAACAAGAGGTTTTGGGTTCGATTCCCAGGTCGAGCTATATTATTGTTTTTTTTTATTAAGTTCTCAGTAGCAGCTCGGTGTTTGGTGACAATAGGCTCGCCCCTTATTACATGGGACCTAAAACATACCGGCGAAATGTGTGTGTACATTAGCACACCTCTGCCTTACTCATCGGGGTCGACAGGCGTGATGGTAAGCTATCTTTATGTTATCCTACAACTCAGTAACTTCACTCATTTCTTGTCCATCCAAGCGTAGTCTGGTAAATAACGCTTTTTAGCGATAAGACCGCCATTTTACCCTTATTTCAGGAAAGAGGTGGTATATGTATGTCACTTAAGTTTCGTTGGTCGAAAGTAATCTCAGCCTTTAAAGTTACTTTGCTTTTATAAAAACCAGGTGAGCAACCGACTTTGCAATTGTATGAACGTGACTGAGGAACTAATACCGATCGATAGTAGACGAAGCCGAGTGAAACCTTACTAACGTGACATCCACACCGCTGTCGATAGCACAACGGTGGCCTTTCTTATAACGTTTTATACAAACGAAGGAATTACTTTACTCGGCCATGGTTTTATTACACCACGGCCATTGTATAGACACTTTCTGATGTCAATACCTACTATATGAGCTATGAGCAAGATGACGTTTGTTGTACATGCGCAATGTCTGTGTGAAGATAAACAATAGTATATTTATCATCTTCAAAAAGTAAATCGATTCAATTTCCGCTTTCGCTTCGCGCGTTCTTTCGCTTGCTTAACTGTCTTTTTTTAAGGAAATAAGGGGGGGGGGCAAACGGGCATGAGGCTCACCTGATGGTAAGTGATCACCGCCAGAAGCAAATTATTTAAAAATCGCGCTGTTGTGGAATGCTAGACTTCGAGGTGTCTCCACGTGTTTCTCTAAGTGATACAACACAGTAATAACTTATATTGATAGTAGGGACAGCATAACTAAATTCTTCGATTGGATTTTTAAATCAAGCAGTAGGTACTGTTGGTGTTTATTATATTAAATTTTCGGTAGCAGCGCGGAGCTCAGATTTGATCCCGGCAATAGGCTCACCTACTTATTGCATAGGACTCTAAATAAACCGGTAACAATATACCTTCTTTTTTATATTGTTGATATAATTACGCTTGACCGCCGTTTCACAGTAACCTACGATGGAGCGAACCTAGAAGAATACGATTCACTCTTGATTTAAAGACACCCAGATTATATCTAACGGGGAAGACCCACTCGGGAAGCTCATTGACTCATTCCACATTTCAGCGGTACGCCTGATAAAAGTAGACATAAAGCGTTTTGTTCGGGGTTTGTTTTCGACGATAATAACGTAATTCTATAGAACTGCAGTCTGCCACTATCTATCCCCCCCCCCCCTAAAGGTAAATACCAAAAGGGCCAAAAACTCTGGTGGCGGCAGACAAGCTTATCTTCAACTACTGAGACTTTGTTATGACCCTTCCAGTAGCCAGTTCACCAACTAAACGATTCCTGACTGTAAATAGCGGACTTCGGTATCTAACGTTGATTTATTTAGGAAAATACAGTTTCCATTAATATGTCATTGTATTGCTTGCTACATATAATTGTAAAAAATAATAGAAAAAAGAAACTAGCTCATATAGACCAGTTTTTAAACGAGGGTAGAATAAAAATATTGTTTTATCACAATACTTTTCAACTAGTAGCGCCACCTAGTTTTAAAAACATGCAACTATGTTGTTTCATATTCTACAATCTAGATGGCAGGAATGATAATATTATTTAATTTGTAAACAATAACTGAAAAAAAAATAGAAATCATCGAGATGTGGAATTTTATTATAATTGAACAAAGTGTGAAATATAAAAATACATTTAATACTGAAACTACAAATTTTTATATGCAATAATATTGTAGCTTACAACACCTTATTGATTTTAGTTACAAAATATTTTATAAATTTGCAACATTATATCAAAATCAAACATGGCGCGCGTACACACGGTTCCGAAAATTTTACATTATTTCCTTTATTTCTCATTTATTTCATGTTGTTTTACTGGTTTTGTGAGTGCTAACCGCGAGTTAGATGAAGACAACTGGAAAGAAATCCTCGAGGGAGAATGGATGGTGGAGTTGTAAGTATTTTTGCCATAGCCGGTTTTGACAAATTTACGGGAACGTGTCAGATTTTTTTTCTCGATTTTAAAGGTGTGAAACACAGTTCTAGTTCATCAAACAGGGCTTTAAACTTTGCCCAAACACCTTAATTTGCTATTAAACAGGCTCCATAGTATAGAAGAAGTCTATTTATCGTGTAAACTTCTGGCGGATCAACCCACTCGTTTGGGTTCAATAACCACTACAAGGTCGATAGGGTCTAATGTAAAAGAACCGTTTTGTAAACCGTGACGCATTGTCTATTGTTGGTACATGTCTTGTATTACGATTTCCGCATATTCCGTGAGAAAATCAGCTTCCATTTTGTATTACTCGATGGCTATGCATATAATACCTTGAAAGCAGATTCCCTGGTTTTCATTTGATATTTCATGGCCATAAACTACAATGAAAAAATACATGTGCTATCTATCATTCTTACAATAATTCTTATTAGACACATTTATATTATTTCTACTAAGATTCATATTCAATCATTGGGATAGGTTGTTACACAGGTTTTAACTCATTATTTAAAAAAAATAGGATCTTGAGGGTGTAATACACATCATGTGGTCCACTCTGTAGCAAGATAAGTATTCTAATATAATATCCCACATATTTGAAACCTTTGATGATGTAATTAATTAGGTCAGTCTTCTTATGGGGAAGTACATAAAAGTAGTATTACTATAGAATGTCACAGTAAGAGGAACTTTTGTCTTCGTAAACATTGTCTTTATAAACAGCAGTTATTTTTTAGCTAAATAGTTGTATTATTGTTCGTCTTTTTATTTATATTGTAAATACCTATATGGAATTCTATGTATTATTGAGAGTTTGCACAGAAAACACACTTCTAATTTCATGAAGTGTCCATGAAAAATCAATATCTATAATTTTTATCAGATTTTATATATACTATACATGCTTGTTAAAACAATGTATAATATCTATTTTAATCAATAACCTCCTTTTTTAAGTCTGTTAAAGCTATCTAACATCATTTAACATTGTCAAAACATAGTACATAACTACACCTAACCACTTAAAAACCCATTAATTATCTCTAAACACCAATAACAAGTCAGATATAGCAGTATTTAGGCCAATCATGAGTAAGACTGCATTCAAAACTAGTCTCAATTGTGTTACATCATTCTTCCATAAATGAATGCTAATTTCCGATACTATTAGTCACACAATTATTCATGTCTGATGCAAACATGACTAGCATATTTATACAAATAAGATTATTAAGTGGATGAGGTGCATATACTATAAATAGTTTTTTCGTATTACTGAAGGAAAATGTATAAGGAAACAATGGAAATTAAACAGCGATTAAAAATAGGTCACGGTAGGACTAAGGTGACTTAAAATAATAATCTTGTTATGTTTTTTGAGAGGTAGGGCATAGTGCGATTCCTTGCTCAAACTGAGCTGCCCGACTGGGGAAGTACCTCCGTCTTACAGAAGACCGCAGTGAATCAACAATAGTTGTATATCTGTGAGTGAGTAAGTTACCAGAGCTTGTTGGGGGAGTGACTATTCTGACAGCATAGGCATTCTGTTTGCTGTCAGTTTACTAATTCCCTATATTTCTGACACAATTATTTTTTGGAACACTAATTATTCACTGTAGTAGAAAATAGCAAGTCCAGGCTAGCACTTTGGAATATGCCATAATCAAACATGATATATTGTGTCCTAATTACTTAGCAATATGAACCAGAGACTGCCAAATGGGTGTATAGACTATACCTTTTCCTTAGGGGGGCTTAGCCCCTTCTGGGGTGGGCACAGTCCACCATATGAGAAGTTCTAATCAGTAGCCCCACATCCTAGGGTGGGCACTGAGCAATGCTGGGTTGGGCACGGCCCACTGGGCCCCCCCCTAGGTTAACCCACGGACTGCTAAATCGTAGCAAGTTCAAGGATTCCAATCGCTGAATCATGTGCGTATCTAGACTCATTTTTCAGGGGGGGGGGGCTTGGCCCCAATGCTAAGTGATAAAGCGCTTGAAGTGCTTGGCCTAGTTCTCACTAGACCGAAAAAAAGCTCAAGAGTGGGATGACCTTTTGACCCCAGACCCCTTCTTGATCACCTAGCTACGCCATTGATTCCCATTGATGTAGGAGAATTCCTATACTAATCTAAGGGGTAGGCACGGTCTGAGAATTTTTAATCGGTAGCCCGGTGTAAACCTGTTAGGATGATGGTTATATAAATAAATAAAAAATAATAATATAATAGGTTGGGCCTAGTCCATTCTCATTCGTGAGGACACCTGCATGCTTGAGAGATTTTCTCGATAAAGTGTGAAGTCTGCCAGTCCGCAGTAGACTAGCGTGGTGGACTTAAGCCTAATACCTCTCAAATGAGAGGAGACTCGTGCCTAGCGGTGGGACAATAGTGGGTGAATATGGGTGATGATGAATAAAATATGTACATTGCTGCTTTATCCAATGTTTACTGTGAAACACGAAACTCGCCGTATCATGCTTCAAAGAACTCCTTTGTCATAGCTGCATTACATTAGATCATACTGGCAACCAGCCAAGAAAATATGGCGATAAACGAAACAACAAAACAGGAAATCCGGTATTTTCTTAAAAACCACGAGATTACAAACAATGTGGAAATAAAAGAACGGATTTTATCGCAGCATTCATATTATTAATGACGTTTCGGAACCATTACAGCAGATCGGATGCTGTAAAGAATCAATCTGCCGAAGACCACAGATGCTGTAAAGGATACACCATTTATTGCGCGTAATAAAATCAGTGAAACTTTATTTCATTGTCTCCTTATTTCCGTGAGTGTAAGAAATGTACTACAGCAATAGCAAGTGTTTTACAGATAGGTAAAAATTTTACGTTGTAGGTTTACACTCATATATGAAGTAAATCTTCAGAAAAAAACAATACGCACTATCCTATTATGCTTACATAGTTTACAGTCACGTTGTACTACTGATGGCGAAGTAAATTGGCAATGAATTTTCGACTTCACGTGTTCCAACAATAAAGTCGAAAACTGGACAACACTAGGATTATCAAGGTGTTTTTGTTTTCTTTATCTGTAAAAGCAACATGTTATTGCTTTGTGTCTGCTACAAGTTAAGGTAAACAATATGGAAGTACTGTACTATGATGTCATTCACTATAAATAAAGTAAATTGTCATCATAAAACTAGTCAGTTCGTTATCAAGCTCAAAAAGTTATTTATTCAAAGGTGGCCATATTTAATTGGTTCTTTTTAAACGCCGGTAATGTAGATATAACCCTTCAAAAATACCAATCACCGGTTCTTAGTGGTTTTACCGGGAAGCAGAAGTGACATACCTCTTACCAAAGTGAGGAACCTCTTACCAAGTATAGTCAGGCTATGTAACGAGTTACCTGTCGAGGTTTTCTCAAACATCTACAGCATGAGGTTCTTCAAAAAAAGCGTGATAAAGAATTTTCAGCGCTGGCAACGCGCAAACGACACCTGTGGTGTTGCAAACTTCTATATTCTACGGTAACTTGCTTACCATCAGGCGGGCCATAAAGCTTGTTTACCACCTGGATATAAATTAAAAACATAATAGTTTTGGTCAATTAGGAAATTAGCAGGAAAAAAACACATTGACACTATGACACTGTCCCTGCGTCTCTGGCACCGTAGCTTTTTAAGCGAATAAACTGATTTTGATACTAAAAAGCTAGACTCTTGCAATCTAGTATGAATTTCGCCGAGTTCCCACTACGCTGGACCGGAAAATTTGCCGGAAACCGGCTCCCGAACAACGGAGTTCACACATTACACCGGATCGAACAAGAAAATCGGACTGTCAAGTGCTCACCTCAGTTGAATCGGACCTGTGCGCACAATTTGATCCGGCGCAAACTTGTTCACTTTACTCCGGTCCGAGTATTCTACTGGCGCTTCGCAGTGACAAAACACTCGGTTAAATGCCGAGCTCGGTATTTTTGCCGGATCCCAGCATAATGTGAACAGATTCATATTATATTCTTTAGCCACTAGCACTTCCGGTAGTTTTGCCATGCCGGTCCGGCGTAGTGTGTACGCGGCCTAACATTCCCCAATACCGGATTAAAACTGTTGCAGTATAAACTCATGAAACCATTTACCCCAACGTTATATTGACTACAGTAAGTACTGTAGCCATAACACTGGTAAAATATGCAATATTCCACTGGATATCTCTAAATTGATCAAAACTTGTATGCATTCAAGTTGAGCTCTTCAATCAACTGAAAAACAAAACAAGTGAAATCTTTTACATTATCCGGTACTTACTCTCCAACTCTAAATATAAGAATGTACCTATGAGGGGCCTTTCAAGTATTAGGAATGCATTTTTTTTACAATTATTAACCCCTCCTAAGATTATTATTTATATTATTGAGATTTGGTAATATAAGTAGGTTAGGAATTTACTTATATTATAAGGCAAATTTCTTACCTACTTACCTTTACAAATCTTAAAAAATAACTAAAGCCAATACGGGGGGTATTGGCTTACCCCCCTTTAGTGTTAACATAATACTTGAAAGCAAAAAACTTCGTATTTGGTTTCCTATATCAAATAAGATCAAATCAAATATGTTTATATGAAATCTTGTGGTGAGGGTACTGACTACTGAAATACAGGTCTATACACCTATTTAAGAGGTCAGGGTTTACAACTGATGTAATTACATAGTTTTAAGGGTTAAATGTTACTATGAAAATTGTGTATTTTTGTAGAGCAATAAAGATTATTGTTATTAATAATAAAAAAACAGTTAATTTCCTTTCATCCTCTTTACTCAATAATCTCCTTTCTTTCAGCTATGCACCATGGTGCCCTGCCTGCAACGCGTTGTCTCCGGCCTGGCGGGAGCTCTCCACCCGGGCTACTCGCAAGGCCCTCGGCGTGAGGACTGCCGGCGTGGACGTCACCAAGTCGCCAGGGTTGAGCGGACGCTTCGTGGTGACTGCTCTCCCTACTATATTCCAGTAAGTATAGTTGAGCTTAGATTATCTGAATCAATAAGAGGCCTCGGTTGTCGGGAAACCGTATTTTTGTTCGAATAATCGTATTTTATTGATTCGCACGTATACATCTTATGTAATCGTTTAGGTTCCTTAAAATAACGGAGTTAGCATATGGAATTCCCATGCTGTCAGAATAATCAATTCTCTAACGACCTCTGGAAACCTTACTCCGCAGAAATAACTATTGTTGTTTCACTATAACTTCTGTAAGACGGAGGTGCTTCCCCAATCGGGTAGCTCAACGCTATGCTACGCAATGTAGGGCCTCTCACAAAATAGTCTCACCAATAATATTCTAACAAACTAACATAAAATTTCCAGTGTGATTGATGGCGAGTTCCGCCAGTACAAGGGCCCTCGCGACGTGGAGTCGATGCTCGGCTATGTGGAAGACCAGCGCTGGAAGAAGACCGAGCCAGTACCCTCGTGGAAAGCGCCGCACTCCATACAGATGTCCCTGGTCGCTGAGTTCTTCAAGCTCAGCCAGGCACTCAGGGTATGTAAATAAATAAATATTTCTGGACAGTATGACACAGCGTCATCTAGTTCCGAGCTAAGCAACGACGCTTGTGTTACGGATACTTGTTGGTGGCTATACTACATATATGTGTTTTTTTTTGTAAATATACATAGAAACATCTATGACTCGGATACAAATGTTTATGCGCATCACACAAACATTTGTCACTAGGCTACTACAGCTTCAACAACCCACATTACTCTATAAGAATCAAATCTCTATCTAGTGTGGCAATGTACTACCATAATGTTATAAGTTATTACGTCGTGTATGTTACAGAGTGTTCACAATATGTTGATGGAGACGTATGGCCTGCCAACGTGGGGATCTTACCTGATCTTCGCACTCGCCACCATATTCATCGGAGCTCTGCTTGGACTGGTGAGTACAGAGTACCCTATTAGCCGAAGAAAGAAAGAAAAACAGCCTATTTCTTTCCAGTAACGAAAGTAAAAGAATGAAAACCTACGTCGCGAACGACGCAGTACTTAATTAACTATTTATTACTAGACGTCTTTGACGACCTGGTAGGCGCAGTGGCTGAGTGATTGGGTTGTGCGTCACGAGTTGCAGGTTCAATCCCCGCATAGAGCAAACTTTTTTTTACTATCTACATATGCTTCATCTTAGACTATAACATTGTCACTTACCATCAGGTGAAATTGTAATAAATCGCTAACCTATAGGTACTTGATAAAAACAGGGGTAGTCGTACCCGTGACACTGAAGAAAATCCTAGTGTGGAGATAGACACGTTCATAAAAAAAGTGTAGGTACGGGAAAAGAAGAGGAATAGTTCGTCCTTGTCAATATTAGAGATTAATTCCTGTTACTACGTAGTGTGCGAACTACACAAGCGTAATCATTTCTAGCCATAAATCTCACAATACTCTATATATAATTTTACCTATTCTACCTATAATATTCTAATTATTCTATAATTGTACCTTTCAGGTGCTAGTCTGCATCATAGACCTGCTATACCCGCCGCGGCGAAGTGAGAAGGTGTTCGTGTCACAGAAGGAGCTGGACAAGCGAGCACGCGGCGACGAGGACGCTAAGGAGAAGTCTGATGATGACCAGGTGTGTACACTTATTTACTGTCTGCATCAGATAAAGCTATATGTAATACCAGGTCTAATCTGCGACCTGTTGAGATATAGATCAGACGGAGATAAAGTTGCGAGGTTTTTGTTCATTCATCATCATCACCCTATATTCGTCCACTGCCGGACGTAGGCCCTTGTTCATTAATTACATACATTTGCTTCTTTTTGAGTCACTTAATTTGATTGATTAATTTGACTCCCACTTCGATTCCGATTAAACCACTTCCGTACCATCCCTACTATAAAGATAGTCAACCGAAAATCACCTCATGTTATTCAAAGAAAAAATTTAAAACCAATACCAACTTATACAAATATATATTTTTACAGGAGCTGATCAACGACGACATCGTGGATGACGACGACAACACAAACAACAGTGATGCTGAGAAGAACTCCCCCAGTGACGTGAGTTACTACTATCATCATCATCATCATCAACCCAATATTGTCCTCCATTGTCTCCTCTCATTTGAGAAGGATTAGGTTATAGTCCACCATGCTACCGACTTCGGGTTGGCAGACTTTATACCCCATCCAGAAAATCCCTCAGGCATGCAAGTTTCCTCACGACGTTTTCCGTCACCGTTTTAGCATATGATCAATTATACACACAAAACTTCAGCATCACTGAAAAGTCAGTAGTGCAGGCTTTAGGTTTGAACTCGATACCTTTGACATCTCAGTCCACTGGTCAGACCACTAGGCTACTAATTGTATATAAAAATAATTGGGTTTGATTTCCTGGCTGTGCAGTGTTATTAGGTTGTACTAAAGAATTCTTAAAGCAAAGTTCGAGTCCCACCTGAGGTTGAATTTTTCTTTCTTAATAAAAATTTTAAAATCTTAGCAACATGAAGTTTAGATTTGTAGCCGATTAATGGCATTTAATATATTAAATCCTTAAATCTTATTAGTCTGCCGAATATCGAATCATAAAGTCTCAATTTAGTTTGTATGCATGCCACAACTCTTAACCCCAATGTTCTAAATAAAATATTATTATTATTATTGAATAACTAAGATTTGCATACATTTATACACTCACGCCTATTTGCCATGGTGGCAGGCAGAGACTGCAGAATGCCACGATCATATGTAAGAGTTAATTGAGCAGTATTTTAACTATGATCTCTCTTCCACAGTCATCTGACGAGGAGAAAGAGAAGCCAGTGGAGGGAGCCGGTGACTCGAAGCCGACTGAGTCCGCCGAGCGGCCCGAGGTCCGCAAGCGAAGGCCGAGGAAGGCCGACTAGAGCCGTGCGTAGTACACGTACTGCTCGGCCGCCCGCCGCGGGTTCAGACCCGACTCACACACATAGGCCTCACTAGGATGTCCTCACTTAGCCCGCATAAAGAGGCAATCATAATCATATAAAATCAAATGAAGGAACAATAACTATTCTTGAAAGTAAATTGCACTGTTTCTGTGCTGAAAACTTTATACCTCTTTGAAAATCCATCACGAATTACGATCACGAAACAGTGTAAAATTTGCCATAGTTTGTTAATATGACTAACGAGTTCAGAACTTATAGATCTTAGTAGCGTTTAACATGAAAACTTTGCGGGCTAAGCAGGACATTAATTAGCCTTAACACCAAACAAACGGAATTATGTTGGCAAAATCCAACATGATAATAAAAAAAAACTAAAAACATACTAAAACTATATGAATATACCGCGATAAAATCCGTAAAAAATACTTTTATTTCAACTTACACACATATATCCTTAATCGTTAGTT
Organism: Craniophora ligustri; assembly: GCA_905163465.1. Classification (NCBI taxonomy): domain Eukaryota; kingdom Metazoa; phylum Arthropoda; class Insecta; order Lepidoptera; family Noctuidae; genus Craniophora; species Craniophora ligustri. The sequence goes on from LR990981.1 coordinate 2,704,072, forward strand.
TTTACGCGTAACTCGTATTAATAGAACTAAAAAAAAAACTTAACTACCAGTATTAAGGATATATTACATCAGAATACAAACATATAATTAAAAGAAATTTACACATTAATCATTATATAAATTTGTCTAACATTATCGGTTATATAATAATCAGAATCGTGGTTAACGTTCAAAAGAGTTTTTAAAACAATGTTGACTTATTCTAAATGTTTATCATTCTCTTGAAGCCATAAAGAACTGGCTAAGCTAGCCAAGAACATACTACAATCAAACATCTTCTAGTTACTTTAATTATAACAAATCACATACAAGATTAGACCTATGTCCAGCAGTGGACGTCTAACGGTTGATATGATGATGTTGATGACATACAAAATTTATAAATTATTATATAATCAATATATTATGAAGAAAATATATTTACATATTTCTTTGGAGGCTTTTTTTTTCTAACATGTAATTGCTGAAAATAATCGCCGAATCAAAGTCATCTTGGTATAAATTATTGCGAGTATTACTATGTAGGGATATATAATATAGAATATCAGAGAAAAACTGATAGTATAGTCTTAAAACACAGCTAGGGTGGCGAGTTTAAGTAAGTATGTTGGCAACACTGGTGTCTGAATTCGCGGCTGGCAAACTCAGTGTCGTAACGTAAAATAGTAAAGTTTGTATGTAGCTTGATTCCATACCGTTGTATTTCTTAATAACTATTGATATTTAACTAATTTTAATAACTTATAACGTTGATAATCTTGAGACTCACACAAGATTGAATGTTGAAAAGAAATAGCACAAAAATGTTGTAATGTTAGTGAAATATCAATGTTATGTATGAATATTTGCATATTTGCATTAATTATAAGCCCAATGCTTCGTTTCAATGCGTGATCCTACAACGTTCTATAACATAATTTAGTTAAAAAGGAAAGTTATACTCCCCACAATTATTTAATTACAAAAATCTATGTATTACTAATGAAATGAGATTAATGAATCATATTATATGTTATATATTTCGGCCTAGACATTGTTTCTCGTGTGAAATCTCATGACAGCTCAATGAAATGCATTTTGTCTTAATTAATCTCAGGTAATTATAATAGAGGTTTTGTTTTTAGTTGGTAAGTTGCGCTAGAAGTATTTGGCAGTACAATATAGTTGGTAGAAACAGTATTGTATCTGCAATTCCTTCGACCCCAACTTACAATATTATATAGAATCTATAGTCCTTCACATTGCATTTATCCATCACGAGTGTTTTAGTTGCGCACCAAATTTAGAGTAAGTAATTACATTTATTTAGTTTATAATCTTGCGACTTATTAATGTTCATCAAAGTATTATATCTAATTTTAATGTAATTTGTATGTTTTTGGCAATAGCTTGCTTTTAAATGATATTTTTTAATTTTATAGACTTTCTCATTTGATACAGTTTATTTACAGAGAGCGAGCGGAATGTTTGCCTTATATTATTAAAACGAAAAAATATTATACTGTTATAGTTTATTGAGTTTTTCATATAACGTAATCAAATTTACTAACTTCCAAGTTCCCACAAAACGATAAATACTTAATGAAAAGCCAAGTTCACGACTTGAATTCTTATCGTTTATTTTCACAGACAGTTTAAAATGAAAATTGGAAGCAAATGAGAGTTGACGAAATCATGTGAAATATGCAAGATTTTTTTTTACATTCATGCTTTGGTCTTGCTTTGAGTAGAGCGATGAAAGCCGCCAAATACTACAATATATAAAAAAATAAAGTAATATAATATGTTTTATGTATAGATTTTTTCCAAACATTTATTATGGCGCGTCTTCGTCGCTCCGTTTGAAGTACGACCCAAATCACATTCCTCTATAAGAGTTATCGAATTAAACGCTCAATATTTAAATGTATTGATCTACGTACTTATTGAGATTAAAATATATATTTAATAGGACTCTGCGTATGACTTTTAGTATTGCTAAGTGACCTTTCAATCAAAGGAGCATACATGCACTCCATGCTTGTACCCATTGTAGAAATGGTATGATACTCATCTTAAATGTTCCTGAGTTATTTCTACAAGTTATAATAAATACCATAACAAAATATGTAGCTTAGTAGAATTAAGTGGACAAACTCTTTGTGAGTTTGAAAAGATTCGTTAAAGAAATTTATCAAGACAAAATATTTAAGAATTTTCTTATTGGCAATACTAAAAGCTCTACGCAATTATTATACATTTTATATTTATTATATGTTGCAATACTCAAATTATCTGTTCGCTTATGTTTTATATGTATTATATATTATACAATTTTATTGAATTACATGTAACATTAGGGTTAATCAAATTGTAACTGTAACTAACGGAATGTGTGGGGGTTGTGTCGTGAACGAGGCGGTTTAACTGACAGTTAATTAATTAATTAACAATTAAAATAATTATGCAAGGATTAATTTCGTATGAGACATTTTTCCTTTAAATAAAGCCTATAAAAATAACGCGTCTTGAAATAACATTCATTTATGTAAATAGAAAAGACAATTTTACAAGTTAATGTTGATATTTTAAGCTACGTTTTGTTATTTTGCGACTGTCTAATTTTTCACACATAATCAGACATAAATGTTTTTTTTTGTACGTCACGCCTGATCGTAAGCGGTTACCGTAGTTTTTTTGGAACACAAGAGGTGGCACTCGCGTTGCCGACCGAAGTTTGTTTCTATTTATTTCAAGTCGAAAGGTGAACCTATATTTATAAAATGGCAAGACAATATGTGTAAATTGACGTTTATCTGTCAGTTATTCCGCCTTGCGGTGTTGTCGATGTTGTTAACACGAAAATTGCCTTGTACAAAGACTTAAGATTGTTTTAAGTGTTGCGTTTATATTAACTATTGACCTAGTGATTTGCTGAATAAAATTGTATTTGTAAATTGTGTATTATTTATTTAGTTAAAAACTAACCTGATAAGGTAAAGTGCAGATGCAGTGTCTTTATGGATAGTAATCCAGCACTTCTAGTTGTGAATGTCTACGCTTGAGAAGACACCAGTCTATTCTCGTTTATAAGAATAGATTGGTGATCGTTTTTAAGATTTTTAATTATTGTAATTTGAGATAATTCATATGGTATTTTTTTAACTGATCAGGAAAAAATATGAAATTTCTGAAACACTGACCATACTGATCACAGTAAGGTACACCGTCGATTTACTTAAATCTACCTATTCAAACGTGGGTAGTTACATAATAAAAAAAAATCATTCAAATGTTTCTTTATTCAGATATATTTACATAAAATAATTAAGTATTGAGATATAATTCACATAATGCAATTTAATATTAGACGATAATTTAGATTTACAATGAAATTATAACATAGTTTGCTGGATACAAAGATGGATGGCTAATACTTTATAAAGACTTTAAATATAAAATATTGGTTATTAAACTAGTGGGTTAAATGCTTGGGTAGTGGGGGGGATCTCCATTAACTGTGATAATTACGTGCAAAATGTTGTTCTGTTATCGCCTTGTCCATGGGACCTATACACAAGCATACCTATTGTTTTTCTGACAACTTCACTACACTATGTACTTGGATAAATTCAATGAAATTTAATAGTAGTAATTTTGTCATTTTCAGAATTTGTTAATTAATATTAGTTCTATTTATAATAGTATACTAGAATCAACTTTGGATGTGTAGCGTCGATTCCGGAAATAATAAATATATCATTCAGTCTCAATCAACTTGTAATTTTAGTACAATTTTTAATGTGTATAAACTTGATAATTATATAATTTACATTAAATTCAGAGTTGCTAAGTATATTATTTTAATATTTGACCGATTTTTACAGTTCTGTATAAAGTACTAAATATAGTTTTCTAAGTACATGGTGGATAGAAAAGTTATCAGAATTGTCAAATATTCACTGTCTAATTTCATAGCGTGAATTATGAAGCTAGGGAACTCCGAAACGAGTGTCAACATGCTAAATAAATAAATTACCTTATTCATAATAAAAAATCAATACAATTTCGAATAAAAGCGTAATTTTCGTAATATAAAATGCACTTTAAATATCAATTTTAGCAAAATCTACATTTCTAAACCCGTTGCGTATTGTTTTGGGGTATTTTATTACATTTTTTTATATAATCTTAAACTAGAGTATTTCTCAATCAACAATTTTTGAGATATACAATTTATTAGGTTATATTTTAGCCAATCATTACTTAACGTACTCGATAATAATTTTATTAATATCAATTGACAATGGTAAATGCTGTGTAATAATGAGTCACGTCACTTATCGATAGTTCGTTTAAACACCGAGTGAGTTATAGAAACTATCGATAATCGAATCAGTGGCTTTAAAATCAACGGAATGTCGTATTAACAGTAAGGATGTCGAGATATTTGTTTTTTATCCTACGTCACGATTTGGAAACAATAATTATTAAGTGGATAAACAGTCTATACATTTCATATAAGAAATAAATAGCATCATTTAAGTTAAACGAGGGTAGGATTACAAAAAGCGGACGTACACAAAATTTGTTCATAATAACATTACATTCATATACACAATTATATTGTAAAAAAAGCAATATACATTCAGTTATTTTGTCTAGTGCACGGTAGTTTAAAAACTAGATATTTTCCAACTTACTTTATCGATGTAGTGGACAACACTATTGATATCAACATGTGGTTATAATACTAATTTTGGAAATATAGCTAGATAGCCATATATTTTTGTAGTCTGTTGGTAATTTGAATAATATCATCAATAATCATGGATAAAATAACTTTATAATTTTACCATCAATACGGATGAAAATACGAAGGTATAATGTGTTAATTTAATTTTAAATAATATGTAAAGTATACTTCATTTAACTGCAACTAGGGTGGGTAAAAGTAACTACAAGAATATCGTCTTTAGATGTGTTTTAATGGTTCAATATCAGATTAAATCATGTCTGACTGTTCAGCATTTATGCTTTAACTGAAATTGGACAATTCTTTTACAGACATTTGTGCAACTGCCTCCAGCAATATTAGATTTTGAATTCGATACAAAGTTCTTTGGATTTTGTTCTTTAATTTCTCGATGTTACTAATATAAAAAATACAAAAGAAATAATTATGTATACACCAATACAGATGGGCGCCATGAGGGTAAAATACCTAATTAATTTTAAATCACTCTCGGGCAATAATTTATAAATCCAAACACATATCCATAGAGATTCAGATTTTAGTTATATTTGAACCTGTCCGGCCGCCCATAGACACAAAATATGAAAAAACTAACCTATAAAAATCTCATTTGTCTAAATCCAACTAAATTATACTTAAAATAATATATTGAAGACGAATCATAGTCGCGATAATACATTACGGTCGTATATAAACAAAAAAAAGACTAGATTGTTAATAAAATTAACAATTATTACAAAAAAAATATTGCTTATTGTTAAGGGTGAATAATAATCACATAATAATGATGAGATTGGTTTACAAATAATGTGTTAATACCTAGTGCTATGTGTATCGAAATGCCGATAGGTATAAATTCAACTGTTACTACTATTATAGTATAACTTAAGATATAGAATTGACAATTTTATCAACGATCCAATATGAGACATTGAAATAAAACTACTTTTTGCGGATTTTGTCGCGGTATTTGAGTAGATATACCACAATGTTGTATATAAAAAGAAGCCAGTTAAATTAACAGATTTCCTAGAAAAAAACACTTAATTTGAAAAAAGAAACAGCCGAGCTTGAAGAAATGATCGATATTTAATTTTATTGAACAATATTTTTTTAGGCCATACATATATTCGGGAATGGAAACCTCGACACAGAAGCGGCGCAGAAACCAAATTTCTGAATCTTTCCAGTTGTATTTATTCACCTATCGACAAATCTGTATAAAATACGAATAAAGAACTTTATTATACACAAAAGCATTATAAAGCAATATCTTCACGTTCATAAATAATAATTAACTTAAACATTAAATGTGACGATTATTTTGGTAATAATTTTTCTTTTATAACATCATTAAATGGAAATAATCACATTATAATAATAATTATTAATAATAATATACAAATTTATGCATAATGTCACTATACATATCTAGCGAAAGGGTTCAAAATAATATTTTAAATTTATTTTAAGTTTTGGGATATCAATAAGATCCATCTATGTATTTATCGAATATCGATAATTAGTAACCAGTTAACTTATATTTCAAAACTATCGTTTTACTATTGAATTTCATTTTATATTTATTGTAATTATCGATAGTCGATATAATACGCTATATTTAGAGAAGGAATACTCTCATATCGATAACAGAACGTGTGATTTTTTTTATTTCTACCTACCTACAACAGGAATGGCAGTGTTTATTAATGTTTATATAATGAATATTGTTTAAAGATAGGCTCAATATGCTCTTCTAATAAATCTATTGATTTCTGTTATCAGAGCTTGGCTGTTTAGTATTTATTATCTAATATATAAAATTCTCGTGTCACAGTTTTCGTTGCCATACTCCTCCGAAACGGCTTGACCGATTTTGATGACATTTTTTGTGCTTATCCGGTATCTATGAGAATCGGCCAACATCTATTTTTCATCCCCCTAAAAGTTATGGGTATGAAAAACGTTTGCTGGGTCAGCTAGTAATACATAAGATTAATTGTAGATAATTTAAGATGTATTGATCTGTTACACTTCCGCGAAATAAAACTACATTTAACGGATTTTATTTCGGTAAATTGATATTTTTTATCCGAAATTCCGGTTCTTTTATAGCATCCATGGTGTAACTTAACATCTGCCACTGGCCACGGATGTTATAAAATAATATTGAATCAATATGCCGCGATAAAATCCGTAAAAAAGTAGTTTTATTTCAACTCATGATGTGTAATGTGGCTATTCATACAACTTGTTCAATTAAAGTAGCAATAAATCAGAGAATATTTTCTTCAAACAATATTCACAATACAACCGAAAACATTTGGCTTCAAAAATTGTATTTAACGTCACAATTATTATTTTAGAACATCATATATTAAATTGTTCATGTATTTTTATTCATTTCATTATCTTTACAATTCATAAAAAAAACTTATAAACCTCTCTGGTTTTACTTCGGCGGTTTGTTACGTCATCGTGATGACGTATAGAGTATTAAAAATAAAAGCAATTAATTTACAATTTGGTTAATAAAGTTCTACGTCTATTTATTTATATATTATATAAATAGTGTGCTAACCGCTCGACGTGAATTTTTTGACGATAAAAATGTGGTGTGTATTTGGTACTTGAAGTCAACAAATGTTACTCTAAATACTTACAAAAGATCCTTTACAAATTACATTTTAAGTTCAAGATATTGTTTTAAAAATCGCGTGGGTTAGTAATTGATCTCTTTTGGACTTAATAGTATTGTTAATAAGGATTAACCCCTGTAATTTTTTTCATTGTCAATTAAACCAAGTGTTAAGTCCTTAACAAATACGGAAAACCGTCGTTATTTTATTTAGTCTCATATAAAATCTGCAGACAAAAACAATATTATTTAGGTAAGCGAAGACCCATTTCACATCAAATTTTTATCTGTCAATACGTTCACCGGTTAGCAACGCGTTACGTATGCAAATATAAAATACGTAGAGTTAAGAGGGATCTAATTGACCTACAAGCCACATTGGGTTTATATAACTAGAGCTGGGTGCACACTGACGGTATTAGGAATAACTTTTTAACCGTTTCTATCCTAAAAAATATATTATAAAATACTGTAACGCCAACAGGTAAGGTATTTTTAAATTAACCCTATGTTGTAATTTTTTTTAGATGTTTTTTTTGTTTCAATAAACATCGTAAACTTTCGTCAAAAAAAATCCATCTATTTCAAATATGAGACTGACAACGGTAGTATAGTAACCATCATACATACAAGCATATTCCATTTATCAAAAAAATAACATGCAATTTAAATTTCGGTTAAAACGGCAATCATATTTCATGAGACTTCTAAGTAGTAGAAGTCAAAATTTTATTTACATTTCAAAAGCGTAAAATTCGCCTCTTGTTGACTAACCTAAAAAGAACACACACAATAAATAATATCGTCTCTAAAATCAGTCGTAAAAACGTAGAAAAAACGCTTAGATTTTTTCTCCCACTCCTAATTCAGATACAGTGTGCACACAGCTTAATAATAATCTATGTTTTAATTTGTTATTATCGTTTAATGGAAGGTTTAATATTACGTGTCATGCAGAAAACAATTACATTCACTATTTATTTTATTTTTTCTCGTAAATAATTTAATAACATTGCAAAATAAATCTTCCATATTATAATTCTTTTAGGAACCAAATATATTGATAATAATTAATTTATTTAATAACTACGCTGTTTTATGGGAGATGTAATCTATAAAATATTTTCGTTTATCAACTGAAATACGTATTCATATTTATTTACTTAAAGTTGTACTGTATATTCACTAAATATAGCCACATTCTAAAGGCCGATGATAAATTAATATAATGTTATTGTTTTAGAAGATTTCAAATATATTATGCATAAATATAAATAATAATTTCTTCAGATGTAAGTCAAATAGTAATCCTACCACGTAACAAGTAGATATGCATGTATATACAAATAGTTCCAGGCATGCCCGCTTGCCCAGCCGTGAGACAGATAAACTCTGTAAAATTAAGCGTAATATTTTTTATAGATAACATCTCTCATTTTATTCATCATCAATTGCATCTACATAGTATACTTAAAGCGTCGGCTGCTGCATAAAATTTAACTCTGTTCAGTGGACATACGGCATATATTCGGCCGCGCCGCAGCTTCGGTCGCAAATAAAACAGCTTCAACAAAAGCAAGCGTAGAAACGGGACATGTCCAGTGTCCACGATGAGCTCAGTTGGTTTCTGGAAATAATATAGAATAACTTAGGAATAGTATCCATACCTGTTTCTGCCTACCCCCATTGGAAAAAGGCGTGATATTATAAATGCGAAAGTATGTCTGTCCGCCCGTCTGACTGTTATCTCTTCACATTTTAAACGCTGAACTGATTTGGATAAAATTTAAAAGTAGGGAGCTTGTTTCCTGATTTGAGTGAATAAAATAGGTTTTGATCCGGTAAAAGGACAAAAAGAAAATTATAAATATATTGATTTTACAATTTGTTTTAATGCAGTGCTTTGGAAATATAAGGTCGTGCACACCGAGATAAATATTACTAGAACGCAAGTAATGATCATGATTACACGTTTTTATGGGAAATTCAGTCTCCGCGGGTATCTTGAACTAGGCAGCTAATAATAATAATGTTGCTCACCATCAGGGATCCATGGGGTGTGGGGGTGAGGCGCCGCAACTGCTGTCCTCGGAGTGCACGCCGTCACCCATGTCTGTGCCCACCTGGATAACGGATAACACACTTCTTAGATAACGCATACTGCGAGTTGCAGTCATTTCCTGTCATTCTCTATTTATTGTCCCACTGCTGGGCTCCGGACGATTCTAATTTCAGGGATTGGGCTATACTCCACTACACTAGCCTACTGCGGGTTGGCAGACTTCACACGCCATAGAAAAATCTTCATGCATGCAGGTTTGATAAACAATATCTGCCTGCATATTTATCAAACTTAGAAAACTTAGCAGTGCGGAGCCTAGGTTTAAACTCAAGACTTTCAACTGATGTCAAAAATTAGTTCATTGATCACACCATAGGTTAATTTTCTTTAGTCTCTGCCTACTATTCTGAGAAAATGGTGTGATAGTAAGTAGGTTTACCTTAAGTACATCGTGTAGAGAGCTCATACTGCCTAGACTGAGTGGTGTGATAGATCGCTCCAGTAGGAGAGACCCGCTCCCTTGTGACCCACCGCCTATTGACCTGCGGGCATTAAAAAACATAATATAAAATATTTGAAATAAAATATTTTTTCAAAGATTTCAAAGAGGAGAAGAAAATAATGTCAATATATCACAATAAAATCCATAAAAATACAATATTTCCGTAATTTATTATCTTAATGATTGATTACTTCTTTATTTATTATTGAGAAAACACAACACAAGAGAAACAATCATGTGTTTTTATTTATATTTAAAATTTCTATCACAATAGAAACACATTTATAAGAAACAAATTAAGTCTTTTAAAAAAATAGTATTGGTACAACAGTGATTCGTTAATGTTGGGTTCAAACGTGTACAAAATATCCTAAGTGTCATCATCATCAACCCATTACTGTCCCACTGCTGGCCACGGGTCTCCTCTCATCTGAGAGGGATTAGGCTATAGTCCACCACGCTAGCCCCCTGCGGGTTGGCAGACATTACATGCCATCGAGAAAATCTCTCAAGCATGCAGGTTTCCTCACGATGTTTTCCTTCACCGTTTGAGCATGTGGTAAATACGCACATAACTTCCGAAAAGTCAGTGGTGCGTGCCTTGGGTTCGAACTCGAGACCTCTGACATCTCAGTCCACTGGTCACACCGCTAGACTACCACACTCTGTGTGACAAAATAAAGGTATGTGAGTAGTGACCTGTCCATGGGGCGCTGCGACAGCGGCGGCGACGCGTCCGGGGGAGCCTCGCGCCGCCCGCCGCGCCACGAGCCTGGCGGACATTAACACTTCATTATTTACAATTCACTCAAATTCTGAGCAAACAGTTCAAACATGTTCTTAGCTGTAAATTGTGTTCTTTTTTAAATTCAGTTTTCTTATTATTTAGCAAATAATTTCGTTTTAAAAGTACAATTTAAACATACCATTATAGGATCCAGTACCATGTGATATCGTTAGCGGCGACGTCCGTTTACTGCTCTCTCGACTGCTGTACATCTGCAAACACCAACAAACAACCTTTTCAGTAGATAATATTTAATAATATTAACTTCTTCATAATTTACTAAAATCTGCTTTTATACTATTATTTACTTTTGTTTGTGTAAACTTAAATGTTATCAAGGAGACCAATATTACAATACTTTCTAACCAACTTCAAAAATGGAGGCAGGAATTGAGAAATTAAACTGTAATATTGTTTTTGTTTGTGACTTCAGAACTTTCGACTGGGTGAACCAAGTTTGCCGATTCTTTTTTTATGAATTGTCAAAACTAGTTGCACCATATAGGTGCCGTCACGAGTTTAGAGCGCTGGCCTTGAATGCGCAGATATCAGTTTTTGGGTCCGTTTGGCGGGGTGTGCGGTGTGCGGAGGGTGAAGCGGCCAGTGCCGGCGCCGTATTGGTCTATCGCTCAAAATACATTCACGCACATATTGCTTTCGTATTTTTTCATCGTCTTGACCTTTTACCTTTCAACAAGTAGTTCCAGTCGCATCCATCTACAAACTTCGACTTCCTTAATTAACGACGATTTGATGGAAGGAATAGGATTATTGCCAAACGATTAGAATTTAAGTCTTTTAAAATATAATTGATTATAGATAGATAGAAAGAATACACTTTATTGTACACCAATAATTAATGTACACATTACATTAATTTTATTATTGATTATGTAATATTGATTCTATAGCTATTTACAAAAAAATATAAATTATTATTTTTATAAAATAAACCATGGTTATATTTTATTTTTCTCTTTTAAAATACCTATAAAAAACCTATATTTCTTTTCTATTAAAAGTAACGACTCAAGTTAATTTAACTTTTCTAAAAACACTTCGTAATATATGTGAGCACGAGTATACGACATGCGCAAGTCTCCCCACTACTTTCGTCGAGCGCTCTAAACTCGTGACGGCACCTATACCAACAAGTAAGGTCTTATGGAGAAGAGCCGGCAAGAAACATCAATAGATACTCTTTTAACAGTTTTTATCAGCTAGTCTCCGGATTATGGTAACTGGATAAGCAGTCTTCCTAAAATCAGGGGAGGTGGGACTAAAAAAAAATGGGGCCCCAAAATTAAGCCTTTATCGCGCGTATTAATTCTCGGTCGTGTGCCCCCCTAGAGGGATGCCCTGAGCAATTGCTTAAATATCTTATGGGCTAATCCAAGACTGGTCTTCGGAATCTATTACCTGCGGGTGTTCATCGGCGGTCTCGACGGTGGTCGGCAAGTCCAGCAGCCGCTGTGAGCGGATCCCGTCGCCGGGGCCCATGTGCGACAAGTGCGCGAAGTTCGTCGGCGCTGAGATCAGCCGCGAACGTCTCTCTGACCTGTGACAATATATTGCAAATACATCAGTTATAAATAAAACGCATCACTAAGGTATACTTTAAACACTGCATTTAAAATGTTCGTGTCTGATGCTTTGTCGTTTGTCATCAAACACAATTAATTCACTGTTAGTAAGGCTGCTGCATGTTGATTTTATTTTCTCTCAACCATGTTGGTTTTGAGGAGGCCTACGTCCAGCAGTGGACGAATATAGGCTGATGATGATTTTACGTATATTTTAGGCAATATCCTTAAAAATAAGTCGCCAATCCTCCCAAACACTTTCCGTCGGCCGTATTCCTTTGCAAACGATTTACAGCTCCCAAAATAATTACTCTTCACGTCAATTCTGATGCTCAAAGAAAGAAAGAAAGAAAGAAAGTTTCTTTCTTTCTTCTTTCTTTCTTTCTTTCAATTCTGATGCTCCATTCTCGTAAAAGGATTCAACATAGTTGTGACAGAAGACGGACCGATCGAATACGTGACGTCTGGCGGCCCTGGGATCTCGGACCATAAATATACTTACAGTCTGTTGTGAGCTTCAATGGCTTGGTGTGACTGTTCCCGCACTGAAAACCGTCGCTTGGTGCCCCATAGTGACGGGTCTATGGAGATTGGAGGGTCGGACGCGCGCGGATCTGGTGGAAATGGACATATAAATAATGAGTTCATGTGATGATCGGATGACGAATCGTTGGTTGCTCACGGCATGAAATGGGTATCACAGGGTATGTTCGTGGAATCAGCAACATTTTGTAAAAGAAAATATCTACCAATTATTTATTATTATTATTAGATTGATTAACTGATCTGTAATTGAAACATCGATTAATCTTTTGACGATATAATTACTGTTCTTCAAACTAAATACCTTATTAACGCCTTGTAAAGTTGCGCTCCCCCCCCCCCCCACACGCACACGCTACGCTACTGACGTCAATTATAATGTAGTCTGATAAAGCAAAAAAAAAAAGTTTAAGAAGATACTAGCCCTGAAGGAGGATTCATGGGGATATGGGGACTTTTTAATATGGTTAGAGGTACTAACGCGTGAGCAGTGGTCGGAGGTATATGATGAAGGGCGCGACGTCGCTGGAGAAGGGGAAGCCGTTCCCGCCGCCGCCGCCCGCGCAGCAGATCCAGCCCGTCTCGTCGAGAGGACGCGCGTTTGCTGGGAAAAGAAAACAAAATTATACATCAACTGACTTCGAATTTCAATTTGAGTTTGTTCTCAGAATAAAAAATAGAAAGAATTCGGCGATCTGATTCGCTGAAGTGTACAGAGCTGGCCAACCGTAGCTCCGAACGAAATAAAAACACCTTATTTACATTTCAATTTTCGAACGAAACTTACACTTTATTACATGACCACATGTAATAAAATCGTCAGAAAAACATGTATTTTAATACAAGTATTATGATAGGTTTTGTAACAAAATTGTACTACTGAGAGGATTTTTAAACCCTAAGTCTTTGATATCTATTTATGGCTTGTAAAATGTATGTTTTATTTATTTATTTCTTGTAGATATACACGGGAAATTTAATTTTGTACTATAGAAGGAATTTCCCGTGGGTATATCCAAAATTGTTACCTGTATAGCCAATGTAGAATATACATACAAAATTTATTTGACAACGAATTTTGACTTTTCTAATAATAAAATAACTCACGTATATTCATAGTTTGCACCCAGTCACCGGTTTCTATGTCGTATACATCGATGTGCGTCGCTGTGAATATTAGAAGGTGGGTGTCGTTGATTGCTGAAAGATAACACATACAAATTTAAATGAATTAAGTCGGTTAAAAAACGATTTTAAGCTCGTCACTAACCAATAAGGCAGTAAATAATAATAATTCTTTATTGACATATGATTTTGATATATGAAACTCCGTGGTCACTGAACGAAATAAACTGCGCGAACGTTTTCGCATGCAACCCACCCAATTGATAATTTAATGACCCAATGTCAGTAAATTATTGAGTTAAGCATTGTTTATCAAAAAAAGAAATTATGTAGTTGTATGGTTCCATAGTTCCACAGTTCAAAAGTTCCTTGGTTCAATAGTTCCATGGTTCAATAGTTCCATGGTTCACAAGTTCCATGGTTCAATAGTTCCATGTCTTTATACTTGCATGGTTCCCTAATTCAATGGTTCATTAGCTCCATGGTTCATTTTTTTTTAATAAATAAATATTTCTGGACATTATGACAGCGCCATCTAATTCCGAGCTAAGCATCGAGGCTTGAGTTACAGTTACTACTTGATATACTACATATATACTTTTTAGATCAATGGTTCAATAATTCCATAGTGAAATAGTGTGTGTTAGGCATGTGTATTGTATGTTACCGTGATGCATGGGGTGCGCGGTGTACATGAGCTCGGTGTCGCGCGCGCGGTGGCCGGCGCGGTCCACGTACAGCGCCAGCGAGTTGAACACCAGCAGCGTGTCCGAGCCGCCCGGCACCGGCGCCGCGCCCAGCGGCCGCGCGCCCGAGTGCGACAGGAACAGGTTCACCTGGTTCTCCGGGTGCACCAGCGCTGACAACCATAATCACTCATGTTAGTATTATTTACTTTACTATTTATGCACATACTAATTAGAATAGACATAATAGACAGATAGAAACGAAATTTATGGAACATTTCGCTGTCGAAGCCCCCGCGGTGCCGCAGCTGCACGCTGCACCAGTATGACGACGTGGGAACACTCACAGACGGCGGGCTGGTCGTGGTGCGGGCGGCGCGGGTCGGGCAGCTCGTGTGCGGCGAAGCCCCCGCGGTACCCGAGCAGCAGCCGCTGGTGCCGCAGCTGCACGCTGCACACGGCGCCGCACGCGCGCAGCTCGGCCACTCGCACGCGCCTCGCTGCCGTGCGCGTTATCTCGTATACGTTCACCACGTACGCGTTCTGCCGAACAGAACATAATAAAAGTTAGTTATGACTAGTGATCGGAAAATAAGCATTCACCACGGAATTCGGTCCGATAGTGAGTGCTGGACCCCGGCTGGGAGCAAGCCGAGCACAAGTGGATCCTGTGCGCAGGCGCACGTGTGACGAACCCGCGCGTCGCCTACTTCGAGCTACTCTCCGGTCGGCGGCAGACTCACCTAGTCGCACGGGCGATTGAAGCAGGAGTTCAGTGTTCTACTGCGGGAAAGTGACAAACGCTCTCCACCGGTCAGCAACGCGCGAACAACACCTCTAGTGTTGCCAACGTCCATAGACTATGATAACCGTTTACTATTAGATGGCCAGTAAGATTGTTTATCAGCTTAGTGGATAAAAAAGAGGCTAGACTATTTTGAATGTGCGGGAAATCCTTCCCGACACTTAGGGAGGCGATAGGGCGTGTCGGACTCCGCCCAGTGGGTGTCAACCGATTAAAACCACACCCAAGCATTTACCACGACTCTGACCACCTTCACTCCGCCGCGCCGTCTGTGGTCGCTGGAATGTTGAACATACCTGTCGTTTGCAGAGCACGGCGAAGCCATGTGCGGCGTGTCCGACCGGGCCGGCGGCCAGCGTCAGCGCGCCCTTGGTCTCGGCCAGCTTGACGCACTCCACTTCAGCACACTCCAGCGCCCGGATCGGCACCAGCCGCACGTGCCGCCCGCGACCCGCTATCACCACTGCACAAGCATATATATATACTGTTAGCTAATATGAATTATATTAATAGAAAATATAGTTACACGAAAAATCAGTACAATAAAAATGTAATTAATATTTTTTATCATCATCATCATCAGCCTATATTCGCCCACTGCTGGACGTAGCCGGCGTCGCCGCCCTGCGCGGGCGTCAGTACGTACCGAGCAGCTGCTCGTGCGGCACGTAGGCGATGCTGTGCACGGGCGCGTGCTGGCGGCGCGGGGTGAGCTCGGCGCGCTCCAGGTCCACGAGCGCGAGGCCGGCGTCGCCGCCGATGCACACGCGGCCGCGCTCCAGCACGCACGCGCACAATGCGTTGCGGACCGGACCCGCCGCCGCAGAATCCAGCAGCACCACCGCGCTGTACACCTGCCGTACACCAAACCGTATTTGACATAAAATTTTGAAGTTTTTTTTTTATCAAATATCGGTTATCGTTTGACCACAATCTCACCTGATGGTAAGTGACAGTATATGGTCTAAGATGAAGCACGCTTACCGAGAAAAACATCTTTTTTTCGGACATACGAGGTCAAATAATTAATTAATTAGTGCTACAATGTGTCTACTCTAACAGCCATGGGTACCGTAGTATAAAAAAGTGTCATACGCTCATGGATACTAAGGTATCCATGGTAACTATTTTCTTTAGGTCAATCTAGTTAAAAATGCGGTACAGTTTGGTGAGTTTTGATAGATTATTTGTGAATAGCTGATGAAATAATTCGACGAAAAAACACGAGATGGCAGTGTTCTACCAAAAAAAATAGATTAAATTGTTGTGAAGTGTTTCTACGAACGTCAGCAATTATTTTGTAAATACTACAGTTTTGTTTTATTTATCTTACAAATGTTTTACATCGAAAATTAACTAGAAGATGATGATGTTTACTTTTCAAAGTTTTATGAGATAAATCTAGTCTAATTTCAACTTTAAGTATTGTTGTTTCGGCACAAAAATGGCCGCTCTCATGATGTCGATTAATTAATTTTGTTTACACATTTTATAATTAAATTACTTAAAAAGCATAACACATTATTTTAAATATAAATATATTAAATTCATTGAATATTCCTTAATAATACCAATGTCTTTTTCAGGTTACTTAGCGCTGGAGCCCAGACAAGCGTCCAGAAGAGTCTATATACGCCCATGCTCAAAAGTCGAAGATACAGTAAGTACTCACACATTTGTCGGGCAAGTTGTTCCGTTTGAGTATCCTATGCAACTCGCTCAGTGCTACCACCCATTTTGTCTTCTCGGATTCCGATTCTGCCAGCATCAGTGTATGTGATCGCTTGCCACCTTCCAGCTGAGATGTTGATATCTGAACAAAAGGTTTGTGATGTTAATTAAATTCATGCAGCTTCAGGAAAAGGATGATGAAATTGAATGTTAATAATGTCTATGATACGTATTATGATAAGTTGCATCTTGGGTACAAGCGTAAGTGGCGACATCTGTTAGAACTTTTCATTGAAAGACAACGCATAAAATAGAATAGACTAAAAAATACTCTGATAGAACTGATACTACTACAAACAATACTGAGTAAATAGGGAAAAGCGAGTACCTACTTAAAAAGATTTTTATATTTTATTGGACCCTAGAAAATATGTATTTTACTTTATTTGTAAATTATTTTCTGAAGAAATAATACATAATACATGCATATTCCCTATTGTGAAGTTAAGCAACAGAATATAATCTCACCCTAAATATACAAGGTATATCCCGCTTGCTCGCGTGTATGACGTCAGACTCTTTAACTGAAGTCACGCTAAACTCAGGATCGCGCATGTCCAATACTTGACTCACACATACCGACGGTAGCGCGTTCCTGTCAATAAAATATAGGTTAATAAAGAAGAGAAGACAAAGAAGATTTAAGAAGAACTAGGAGAGGGAGGAATCATACCTATCTTGTGATATGTCATACAAGAACAATTTGAAGTCACACACGACAACAAACTGCCTCATCCAACCTTTCTTCACGCCACCTGGCTTTGGCACCTGTAAATCACAAAACATTAGTTTAAAATCTCTTTTTTTTTTTCATTCAAACGTCATATATAGTTAAGCGTTTGATCACTATGTCACCTGATGATAAGTGACGATGTGTTTTAAAATGGAGCACGCTTACCTAGACAATACCTATTTACTTGTAAATTGAAGTCCCTGCCGTGTTAGCATGTGCCGATGTGCCCTGTATATACCTTGACGTATCCCTCGTAGGCGGTGCCCTGTCCCCTGGCGGGGTCGATGCCGAGCGGGCGGCGCGAGCGCTCGGCGGGCAGCGGGCAGCGCGCCGCCACGCGCGCGCAGCACCACGTGTGCACCGCCAGCCCGCACGTCTCGCACACCACTCCCTGCCGTGTTAGGCCGATCTGCGGACAAATGTATTCATTATATCTAAGAACATATTGAAGCCATATGCTTTTAAGACTGATGGCGCTCACGTTTCCTATGACTCCTAAAAAGATACGACGAAAGAAGCTTAAATAACTAGGGTCGCTTTTAAGTTCAGCCCGGTTGGTACAGCATAGTAACGCCATTTGAGGATGTTTTTTTTTTTAAATATATTTGCAATCTTCTGTAGAATGTGCGAGGTCTGTGCGGTAAGAGTCCAACAGACCCCCGCGCCCTCCCCGGGCGTGCGACATCCATGAGGATTTCCAGCCCCGTCAAAAACAACTTCAGGATCGGTTTTTTTATAAGTTCACGCGACAATTAATATTTATCGACACAGTACCGATTATGTGGCCCAAAGAAAACAAATATGTTGTTACTCATTATTACTCACCATGAGCGATGTACAGTGGTTACATTTAGTGGGACTGCTGAAAGTCCTCACTAAGAACTGGTGCACCTTCGCCTTGCCCGGCACCGCGGGGCCCAACGATGGGTCCTACAAACAATCAAGTATAAATAACATAAGGTATATTTCTTACTGCCTCATTGGCCCGGATTTAATTCTAAAGTCGGGCAAAGTGTTATTGCGTTTTGCTGTCATCATATAAATGGCAATTGGCTTACTCCTATTACATCATGAGCAACACCTTTTGTTCTACTAGGTCTGACATAACTTTGACATAACATGAAAAATAAATGAATATTTTTTTTTATATTTTACTGTCGTGACATTTGTAAGTCTATGTTTCGTTCATAAACGAAAGGACAACGCGACGCTCTAATCCTTTCAATGCGCGTAGAGTTATTAACATTCAAGCGGGCATTATACAAATAGATTTTTTTAAATAAAATAAGATCAAAGAAATATTTTAAAAGCCATAGAACAAAATTTGTTGCTTATGATGTTAACTATCTAGTCCTACGAAGTTGTTGGGTTTTAGAAGTAACACTAAGAATTTAACATAATTAAATTGTGATAATTTATCCAACACTAAACCAGTAAATTTAATAGTAATGAGATAAAAACAATACGTACAAGACTTACAGTGGACATTTCACTGGGTGAACTCTTGCTGGAGGCCGGTGACGCAGCCCGGGGCTCCAACTCGTCTTGTAGCTCGATGGACCCACTCAACGCGGCCGACTGCTGGGATCCATACATCAGCTGTCGTGAAGATATCATCGATTAGTGTTGAAGGAAATGTCACAAACATTTGATAATTTAGTATTGAATTGTGATGAGGATAAAGTATTAAAATATGAGGAAATAATATCATATTATGATGTCATAATTAAACTATATACAATTATTTATACTATGTTATGTAGTTAGTTTGACTAGGCATTTTATTGTAATTAGTAAGGAGTTCAGTAAAATAATATGCATTTTATTTTTAGGATGCACAGTGAAACATATTAATTAATAAGTTTAATATCATGAATGTAAAATTATTAATAATACAAAAGCATATGGCTGGCTGATTTTAAGCTTGTTTTGCGTTATAGGGGGGCTAGTCTACACGTCTACAGAATACACTATCGACGTTAAGGTTTCTCGATAACTATAAATTTTATGCCTCCCTCATCTCTGCAAGACCCTCCTGGGACGATAGGCGTGATGGAATGTTTTATGAATTGTATATATTTGACAATTATGTACATCGCTCTATTCTAGTCACGTGACAAATGTCAAATCTTTTACATAAATTGAAGATCAATTCAATTTTGAAAACAATCTGGAATATAATCTTTTCGTGACAGCAATATCTATGTTATTAAATACAAGAAAAATAACTTCCAACTCCTTTCTAGAGGTCATAAAGTTAATAAACTTTGACTTGACTGAACTTACTAAAGAGTACGGAATACGAGAGCAGAAAGAAAAAGAAAAAATAAGAAATAAAAATGCTGTCGTATTGTGGACCACTTGGCGACTACTATTGATATTAAATAGATAAAATAAAAACATAAAATAAAATACCTTTGCATTGCAACAATGCTGGTTTCTGTAACGGTACTGCGGCGACATCTGTGCGGGCAACAGACAACAAAAAACAAAATGGCCAAACAAAAATAAAAAGCTTTGCATGTTTGCAATTATTTCACTGTATTATTATTATTATTGTTATTCTGATAATTAGGTTTATTCGTTAACTAAATTTATTAAACTTTTTATTAATTAAATTACAGTAAAAACTGTTTTAATATAGCCATTGATCATTTCATTATCATAATCAGTAATAACATTCAAAAATAATAAAAAATACAATGAAAAAATAAAAATAACACTGTCACCTTAAAATTAGTCACAACATTAAGCTTAGAAACACATTCCAAAATCAACATTTCAATACAAAAATACGCAATTGAATACGAAATACAAGGAAATGACCTATATTTATTGTAGTTCTAATACTAATACTGAAATGTTTAATCAATCAAAAGGTATAATTTCATATAAAATATTTTATAAAGAAATAATTGAGTTTAATTTAAATTATTTTAAGCTCCCAATAGCTCCAAATTTATGGAATACGTTTCTCAAATGATAATTAATAAATGAACAGAAGCATTGTTAAAATGTCATAAGTACAATGAACTGTCAATGTAAAACCTACCTTCTGTTCATTGATAGTAGCCACGTTATCGTAGTGTCGCTCCGTGGGCGCTTCTTTCAGGAATTGATCTAGGTAGCTCATCTGCGACGGCGGGCGATCAAGGACTGGAAATGTTAAATATATGTTAGTATTAAAGTATAAAATATTGTTTAAGTGATGTAGTATTTCGTTACCAATAATATATTAATATATCCGGATATTATGACACAGCGCCATCTAGTTCTAGGCTAAGCAACAAGGCTTGTGCTAGACGGATAATAATAATTATTATTTCTGCTTATTCTTATACAATAGAATATGAATCACGCCAAAGTTTATAATCGGTAACGAAATACTACATATTTCTTCGGAGTGAATAAATATGTAGATTATTACATACTATAATATTATTGTATTTAATATAATAATAATAAAAGGGATAATATGAAATAAAACACATAAACCAATCCCAACCCAAACCACGGTCACAAAACAGTAATTAAAAACGTTACAATTAATTAGATATATTTTAGGTACAGTCGAGAACAAATGTGTTAAAATTAAGAAAGAAAGAAAAGAAATAGAAAATCAGTTAAAAATATTCAGATTACTGGCCCATGAAGTCAATTTATAAATACCAAATAGTATGAGCAAACTGAGGAGGCTACGAGCCGAAGATCGCGCTGTGTGGCTTTTAATAGAAGAGGCCTACCTACGGCTGATGATCATGGCGATGAGAAAATTTACATTTTATGCTCGACTGTACTTGAACACATTTTAGTCAGTACAAGACCAGGATAACTATGACATGCACAATGGACATTTACAATGGACGCTGTACAAACTATTACACGTCAGCACACGAGAATATTTACATAAATAATTATATTACAAATGTATAAAATAAAATTATGACACGGGAGTCAGTTAAGATAAACCTGAAAGAAAAAGCTTAGAGAAGTTTGTAGTGTTATATTTTTATGTTTCAAAATATGCCTCCAAATGGAGTAGTATTTAGATTATAGTAGATTTGTCTTGAGTATCGCTTTTTTAAATAAAATAAATAGGTTATTTTACAGATTTTATAATATACGATTTTACATTCTAAATCTATAACGGGTACTAGACGAATGAAGAAAAAAAAGAAATTAATCACTAGGTTTTAATACCTAAACTAATTTTGTTATCACAAACATAAATAAAACAATTATTAAACTTAATATAAATCAATTTAAATAAACTGTAAATTTACTCGTGTGCTAACGTAGAGGTTTACAAAAACAAAACCTGGGGTACAAAAGTTTACAAGTTTAAATAAAAACAGATTAGTCAAAATACCTATGTGCGTATACAAAACAAGTGTTAAAGGAAAAACCAATCGCTTAGGGCGTTATGTGGTGAATGGGTTTCAGAAAATCAAGGTGAAGCTCTAGCACTCAATATGTTTAAACGTACAGACCTGTCTTACTCCTATCCTATTTCTAACTCCAGACACTTAAACATTTATTTTCGACTTAATTGGTAACATTCCTCGTAAACTCATACATCAGCTTGGATTCTTTAAGTATGAAGAGGAACTCTATTTTCTAAATTCTCCCATAAATAAGGAATAGAAAAATGAATGGAAAAAGTAACCATAATAATATGAATTAATTTTGAGTACTAGTAAGTAATTTTTTTATTAGTATTTAAGTCAAAACATAGCTTCGGTCGGAGATTTTATATTTTGAATGTTGTTTTAATTGAAGTAATTTCCTCAAAAGAAGTGATAATGTAAGACATGACATATATTTAGTGCTAGAGCTATCAGTATATTCGTTTTTGTTTGGTCACATCCATGCCACCGCAACAAGCTCAAGCAAAAGCGAAGCGATTTGCAATAAAAGAAGAATTGTTTCATATTGCGCAAAAAATCTTACAAAATTATTAAGCTGACGTCACTGTTTTTGAGTCAAACTTTCTTACAATAGGAATTTAACTTGTCATAAAAAATTGAAAAAAAAATTTTAATAGAAATCAAAATGAAGCATTCGAAAAAATTCAAAGCAAAAACATCTTCCTAAAAACATATTACTGAATAAATATATTGTAAAACTAATAACTAGTTATAGTTTTTCTCATAAATCTATAGATAGAAATATTTATCACGAAACAATATTAGTTAATAAAATTTTTAATAATAAGACCCTCAAAACAGTGACAATATTTAGTAAATAATTAAATTTTCCCTTGACACTTGCTTGTATTTACAATGGACGGATCATAGACAAAATGAAACTAGTTGATAGAAAACTACGTACGCAGCACAAAGATTAAAAAAAACTTACACCTTTAAAAAGAACAATATCTGTCGTTATAATTATAAAAACAAAATCAACCTATGTTGGTCATACAATTATGTTAATGACTGTACTTTTTGCTTAGAAAAAAACCCTATTTTAATTACAAAATTTAATAATTTATAAAAAAAATACAAAACCAATCGCCCCAAGACGGTTTATGAAGCATTTTGGAAATGAAAAGTTATTCACAGCGAAGCGAAGATACCTTAAATAACAACAGATAATGTTATAAGGACAAAATAACACACAGTCTAGCGATAACCGATTGCGAATCCAAATCAAGAGGTTATTATTTAAAATAATGCCTTTAGGGAACATTAAATGAGACAACTTTGACGTTAAAAGTTAATATTTATATTTTTTATAATAAGAGTCACAAAAAGGTGGCGTGACATTTTGACGCAAATTTAACTCAATTTAAAAAACCTTGTACTCAGGAGTACAGATACATTTATTCAAATTATTTCAAAACCCTACTGGCTCACTGACGAATAAATATGTTATGCACAACGTTTTAAATTATTCATTTTTATATTTGATGTGTGTGCATATAGATTTCAGATTGACAATTCATTTTTATTTGAATAAATAAGTAAATTATAAGGTCTAAATTAATGTATTCGCAATCAGCCACCTCTACCACAGTCACATACGATGATGCTACTTCTAAATAGGATGTTTTAGCTAATATTATGTAAAACGAACCATTCTCTTCTTTGCCGCTCCAGTATGATGAAGATTTTGCTGATCCTTGCCTCGCTGCTTGCGCATAACTTTGTGTTTTAATTGTATTTTCATAGATTTCAATTTTGAATAACGTGCCAAAATGTATGTTTTGTATAAGGTACAGTGACCGCCAAAATTCATGTAAAATGTTTTTTCATCCCGAACCAAAAACGACGGGGTGTTATATATTTTAGTTTTAGTTTTGTTATTTAACTAAATAGAACCCCCATGTTAAATCCCACAGATTATCATAATCTGTAGTTATAAACAAAATGTTAAAAAAAAAAAAAAAATAACAGTAAAAGTACAACAGATTTTTTAATAACTTATGTACAAAACATTGTCCAAAGTTTACTTCGGCATACAGTTATGCACTGAGTGAAAACTATAAAATAAACCTAATATTAATTTAACATAAAAGACAAAGTTAAATGCAGATTAAATGTGCTGACAATAACTTAAAATTAAAACATAAATAAATTGCAAAAAAAAAGAAGTCAAGATTCGCTCGTTTAATTTTAAGACCACACATAGTATATTGGGCTTTAAAAAATCATGAAAAAATTTCGTGTTTTATGAGGACGTGCTAACGTTTCTTGGTGAAAAATCCAAAAAAATGGATCAACGTACGAAAACTGCCTTGGGCATTGTTATAAGCTTTTTATCGTTCTGAAGCATTTCCCAAAATTTCTTAAGTTTCTTATATTTTCTTTTCATTTAACAAACTTAATATTTTTTGCCTCTTATTTATATTTCATTTATTGCATTTCTTAAACGCACGATTCCTTTTTTACCCGAATTTTCTAATACGAAGCGCCTCAATTATATTTTATAGATTCAATAAAAGTTGACAGAAAATCTATCAGATTGATCTGTCAAATCAATCCCGTCTTTATGGCTAAGAAGCGCAACATAAATAAATTAAATACATATATTGTTAATAAAAATGTGTAGTCTTAAAACTTAACATAATTAAGTAAATAAAATTGAATGAGATTCTACATCTGATCTAATAGAAAAACTTATACTAAGCAATAAATAAATAAAAAACTTTCTATTGTGCTGTCAATATCTTAGTCAATCAATCTGCTTAAAATTTATTTCTGTAAAACATTTCAGTGTGTGGTAAATGCTGATAATTAATTTCATTACACGCTGGTAACTACATGGACCTTTTGAAAGGCTCCACAATAACTCGCATCCATTAGGATAGTATTTATGACTATAATGTGTCATGTATAAAATTTGATATTTTCTAAGTAGAATAAAATAATCGAGTATTTTTTTATTATCACTATTGTACAGTGACGCATAAGCGATAACTACCGTCTCCAAGTTTCTTACATTTAGAATATTAGACACTGTGCATAGATGCTGTAAAGTATCCGAAGACGAGATAAAATAATATCAATATAGCGCGATAAAATCATTAAAAAAAAATGTATTTCCAATACTCTCTGGAGGATATGACCAATAACTTGTTTATACCTCTTAACATTGATTGCAGCAATATTTCATACAAAAATGTGTCAAGGATAACATTTCTAAAACAGTTTCAATATTAATTTAAAATAATGTTTGACCATTTAAACCCAGATTAAGACTTAAAACAACTGAACGAAACCAAATTATTGTTTAACATATTACTATGATAATTATTATAATGAATCGAAATGACACACAACGGTATAGCCCGATACCAAAACACTACATAACAAGCATTATTCGTAGGTGCAAACCTTTTTTAATTCCCACACATGTCATATTTTCCCATTGACAAACTATATGTATACATATATACGCACACACATACAATATAAGTACTAAAAAAACCGATTCGATTATATTGACTAGTTCGAACGGTTGGGCAACAATACTGTCGGTCATAAAATCTTTGGCAAATATCGTTTTCGACTAGACTATTATCCGAAGACTAGAAATTGATATACTTTGGTGAGATAATATTTTAAACATTGATTGGTTTTGAATATCAATAGATATTTCAAATATGTACAAATAAAATTGTACAGTAAAAAATTTTTGGCGCTAAAATCTATTGAGTATTTTTCTTTTTTTTTATAAGTATTCATGATATCAAAATTGCATAATTTTCGTGTAATAAAAAATCATATACAAAATTATGTTAATATTAAATTCTATAGCCACGACATTGAGTAAAATATTTGTAGAAATATTTTTTTAAATGGCTCATTAAAATTACTTTAAGAATAAAATAGTCTGTTAATAGTTTCGATCGTAAAGAGACTGTACATTTTGCGTTTTGCAACATAAAAACTTGACCCATTTCATTTTTCTATATTAGCTGCCTTTACAAAAACCTTAAAAAAATGTCGTGGCTATAGAAATCAACCTTATCAATCGTATATATGGTGATACACAAGTATGGCAACACCCCATATACATGACGTCACGCCTATAAACAGTGGTATGTTACGCCTCAACCAAATCCGAACTAATATTTAAAAAAATATCAACAGCACAATAAAATACACAATTAATACACCAATACAAAGTATTAAAAGAAAAAGAAATTGCGTTAGACGCAATTATAATAACAAAAAAAAACATTAAATGCCACAGTTAATACATGTTCGTTATCAAACATTACGGTTGACGGTTATTTTCGAATTTAAAATTTCGAAAACGAATTCAACAATTTTTGTTTTGGAATATCAAATCACAGTTCCAATTTTAAACACAATAATGTCCATATTCACATTATTTTTTATTAAGTAGTGATGTGCAGATGTTTCGTTTATTTCCGTTTTTTTCGTCGCGGACGACGTTGGACTTTGTGGTGGGAGCCAAGATTCCGTTGACGATATAAGTGCGGTATTCGTCGTGAATAGTGAAGTCACGGATAAGTTTCATATGTGTATTGGGTAGGAATGTGCGGTAACATGTAACGAAAACAAAAAGAAATAGTGCACTAAATAAACATATTTATTTATATATCGATCTGTGCGGAAAAAATATTTATATAAATAAATTTTATTAGTTTAGTAGATACCCGTTATAAAAAATCTCCTTCATTGTGTATTGAAATAAAGTTTATTTTACTACAAAAATAAGAAGTCTTAGAAAATAGTTATGCTCTAGTACTAGTTTTAAACAAATGATTATTATTATTTAGTAACTTAGTTTTCTAATCATTAATTTCTTCTCACTTTTGTAGCTATTACAAGGAGCTGAGAAGAGTCGGGTATAATTGATTTAAATATTACTAATATATTTGCTATCTAAATAATACATAATATTTGTATTTTAAAACAAATAAATTGATATAAAACATTCGTGCTACCCCTTGATAAAGCAGTGCTTGATTTTTTTCTGTGTAGATCTTAAATATAGTGTTTGGTGTACCCAAGCTATTAGCAAAAGCATATTTAGTGGCCAGGTTTCTGGAGTGATATGACCATCATGCGACGTTTGTATGTAAACTCTTTTCAACTCCCATATTTTTTTGTATTGAAACGTATATTTAATGTTATCAATCATCCCATCCGGGGTAAGCATACATCTAAAAAAACCTTCGGATTTAAAATTTATATAGAACGATTTTATGTACCTCTTGATTAAACGATACCCTTTCCCTATAATATCTGAAATATCTAGAATTTTAAATACCCGTACTTCATTGTAGCACAAGGGTCAGCGGACGAACTGACACTAAACAAGAATCACATCGTACCTATGTATATACTTCTACAAATGGTCATAGAGATGGCTCTAGTTTTTTCATCCATCTTTTTACTTGTTCGTCTCTTTCTACGCAGTGTTCTAGTTGTGACTCGATAAATTGGCAACACTACTACACTTCTACTACTGATTAAATAAGCACAGAAAGTCGACTCCATAAAACTAAAGATAAGATGCGCAAATTACGAAAATTAGGTATACGTGCGAAGTTCGCGGGTCAAAGCGATCGATTTATCATCGATATTTCTTGTACTAGAGTCTCATTTTTGTAAACGATATGCGAGTTAAACAGTGAAGACCAATTCCCTAAATGGTCTTTGGAAGAAAGAGCATCATAGTCGGAGAGTCCAACAATACATATCTCATTCTTTAATTTAGGTATGATTCCGTATCCACAACTTACTAGACTGTGGATAGCTCCAATCAATGCAACTAAATTAGTCAATTTAAAAGCACCTGTAATATTGGTCTACTTGAAATAAATGATTTGACTTTGACAGTGCGTCCCGTATTCGTTGCGACGGCACACGTTTTCCTAGCCATTGCCGCAAATCGGTGCCCGTTTTACTGTCCTAGTAACTCTGTATGACTACGCTTAGTATCCTAGTTTTTAGAGCCAGTCTCCTGTACATTTTCACATCGTACATCTACCTTCGCTTACTCCGTCTGGGCGGGTGAGTCCATAATATATATAGATACAAATGTGTATACTCACAGGAGTTGCCCGGCTGGTGCGGCGCGTCGAGGCGCGCTTGCATGTCGCGTATGTGTTGTTCCTTGCGCTTCATATCATGCGCGAGCGTGTCCAGCCGCTGACGTGTTTCTAGTAGCTCTCTGATATACAACGATAGTAAATAATTAATGAGAAACGTCTTTTTTAACAACTTTAAAGGTAATAGAAAAATTTAATCTGAATTAAAAAAAACCGCTAAGAGAAAGAACTGAATTGAAAATGGACAACTCTACTAATTGAGCTACATTTATGTGCTTATCCTAGTAACGTAACTCATACTTCATGCAATTCCATATTTAAAAACTCCATAGCGTTTAAATGAAACAATTTTTAATCTGACAATACTAGGCGAAAACTAGGGAAATTCACACACCAAAAGAATTAATGAATGATAATTTGATATCACAGTACATTCTGTTCACTATGCCATTCAAGATTTCAAATCAAACGCAAATAATGTAAAACTCATCCTATAAAATTAAAAACTCAATTAGCCATAAATGTACTGTTCCTGTACATTTTTTAATTAAATTCTCAGAAAAATATCTACGTTCGGTACATTTAAAAATGATGAACGACGTTGGTTAATGGTATATTGGGCAAAATGGCTTACGTGGAAGTACCCCGACACCAATGTGGAATATAACTAGAGAGAGATAATGGCATGGTGACTTCCAAATCATTCAACGAAGTCTTATAGATTGATATTCATACTCCTAACGATTTTTCGGGTAGACAGAAACTACAGAACTGGCTAGTCATAAAATCTTTCTTCGTCCCGTCGTTTCCGAATAACCGCGTATATTGAAATTGATTTTCTAGTAGACATCTATACATCATACTATCTAGTTCGAGCAGTGTTATTAAGAATAATAATTATATCAACTGTATTATCGCTTAAGAGGCCTTTTACAAAAATACGCGTTATTGTATACTTTCGTCGGTGAAATTGAACACTTATCGATGCTTTATATAAATAACAATTAATTGTTAAAAATAGCGAGTTTTCTCTTCGACAATAATAATAAAGCGAAATATTGATAATTTATTTATTTATTCAGGGATAATCATTCTCCCGAAGTATGTTTAGGCAAAATCTCACGGAGAGCTGTTTTGGGAGCTCAAATTTGCAAATTCTGTCTATTATTCATACATAATTATTTTTTTCCCGTAATAGTAATATCGTACCCTTTAATAATAATAGAATACATTTTCATAATTACGCTTTTAAAACATAAAAAAACCAACTTGACGTAATTCAATTTTCTAATGAAAACGGTCCGAAACAAGTCCAAATATTGCCGAAGTTCTCTATCATTTTGTAATAATATTTATATCTAAATAATCTACAATATTTGTTTAAGACAGTATATTTTTTTAAGATTTTTTTATAAATAATTTTGCCTTTTATGAATAAAATGAAATTACTATAAATTTCACTGCAACGGCAATGTGCGCTCAGTATCGCGCGAGCGCTTGTCAAGGATGGGTCTATGTCAGTTTTTTCGGGTGACCTCTCGTGTCGATACTATCGTTGTGTGCTTTGCTAGCCGTGTCAACGCTGCTATTGTGTGCGTAGGATCATCGTATACTACGACCTAGACGACGAGAAAAGCTCGATCAATGC
Source organism: Craniophora ligustri (assembly GCA_905163465.1). Taxonomy (NCBI): domain Eukaryota; kingdom Metazoa; phylum Arthropoda; class Insecta; order Lepidoptera; family Noctuidae; genus Craniophora; species Craniophora ligustri. The sequence continues at coordinate 2,734,181 of LR990981.1, forward strand.
CGCTGCGGGAAATATTTTTTTAAATAATATTGAGTTATTTTCCTACATCTGTGTGTTTTATTTAAAGTTTAGTCCCACAAGTCAAGTTTTATACATCAAATATAATATGCAAACAAGTATTTTTTAAACATTTCAATGTTATTGTTTCTTCTGCATAGAAATATATTCCCATTTCCAGCACAACTGAATTTAACGAGGTTGTATTTTGCATTCTTATAATGAATTTTTAGTACCTTTTCTTTACCTGGGCTGAGGTCATAAAATATAATTTGAATAATGAGCGCTTATTGATAATCCATAACAGGTGGTTACTAGCAGATAGTAAAAGCCGAAAAGTTTATTTATCTATTATTGATATTATTAAATCTATTAAACTATGTTACCGTGTCTGTTTGGTTGTAAAACGCGTGGTGATGATGATGGTATGATTTTAACAAGTGTAAGAAAATAATGTATTAAATTATTTGCATGGTTTTAGGAATGCGGAAACGTTAAATCAAAGAATTTCATTATTAAATCAGTGTACATATTAAAATACGAATAAAAAATAAATTATCCTCAATAATTATGTAAGAAAATTAAATGAAACATGATTTTCAAACCATAAATATTTATGTACTTATTAAATACCTATAAGTACATAAATAAAGCAATGAACATTGTGTCATGAATAATATAAATCAAATTTAAAAACCTTTCATAACTACTATATAACAAAAATGAAAAATTTGCGGATCAAGATAGTTTGGTCGCCACACTCGCAACATCATAGTGCGAGCGAGTGAGAAGATATGAGAGAAGGTAGAGGTCGCGTAACTAGCCGCCCGCTCGATGCATAGAAAATACCTAAATTAGCGCAGCGCCGAAATGTAAAAGGGCTCTTAAAGGGACTGTTCATACTGTTATTATATTATTACAACCTTTGTGCAATGTATAGTTTATGCAATAAATAGTCTATTAATTGTCAGTATCGGCTCGGAACGTGAACTTTTGATTGTGTGACAATAGGCTTGCTGACTGTACGAAATCGAAAGACTTACAAACGAACTGTACATATAAGTTCTTCTATACCTACCCATAACATATGATGCGGGTCTGTATGTTTAAAAAAAATCGTCAAAAGACATTCACGTATTAAATTGTTTACTAGCGGCTCGCCCCGACGAAACATATTTTCTTCTTGTAATAAATATAGCCTATGTTACTCAGGTATAATGTAGCATTCTAATGGTTAAAGATTTTTTTATATCGGTCCAGTAGTTTTTGAGTTTATTCGTCACAATAATAGAAATCCTTCCTCTTTGTAATATTAATAGAGTAAGATCCCAGGGCCGCCAGACGTCACGTATTTTCTGACGAACCAAATGTGGATTATTGAGTAGTGCTAGTATGTACTAAGAACACATGCCTACCAGCTATCTTGCCTAGTGGGCCAATTTTCAGGTATCAGGTAATCGAGGTACATACAAATATTACTTACCTCACGTAAATTCTCCAAGCTGAGTTTTACGTATATTTTAGGCAATATCCTTAAAAATAAGTCGCCAATACTCCCAGACACTTCCCGTCGGCTTTCCGTATTGCTTTGCAGACGCTTTAAAGCTCCCGAAGGAATTAATTAACTTCACGTAAATTCTGATGCTCCATTCTTGTAAAAGGTTTCAAAATAGTTGTGACAGGAGGCAGACCGATCCAAAGGGCTAATCATACCCCTTAATTCAATTTTAATGCCTCTGTGGGTAGGAGCGTGAGGGTATTATCAACGCGCATGAGAGTGAGGCAGATTGCGAATATGCGGAAGTCTAGGGGATGATTGGCCCCTTGGATCGCTCTGTCTTCTCGTAAAAGGTTTCAAAATAGTTGTCTGATGGAGATATAAACAATGGAACATCATAATTTACGTGAAGTTCATTCATTCCTTCGGGACCTTTAAAGCGTCTGCAAAGCAATACGGCCGACGTGAAGTGTCTGGGAGTATTGGCGACTTATTAAGGATATTGCCTAAAATATACGTAAAAATCAGCTTGGAGAATTTACGTGAGGTAAGTAATATTTGTATGTACTTCGATTACCTGATACCTGAAAATTGGCCCACTAGGCAAGATAGCTGGTAGGCATGCGTTCTTAGTACATACTAGCACTACTCAATAATCCACATTTGGTTCGTCAGAAAATACGTAACGTCTGGTGGCCCTGGGATCTTGGACTATAAGTATAGATAAACAATTAAGCGTTATTATAATATGTGGATGACATACCTCTGGCTAGCGAGCAGTTCAGCGCGAGTGCGGCTCAGCTCCTCGCCGACAGCCTGCTTGGCCTGTATCTCGGAGTGCAGCGAGGACTGCAGCGTGAGGATCTCCATCTTGTCCAGCTTCTGGGAGCGGCGGTTCCGCCAGCCGCCCGTGGCGCCGCCCGCCGGCCCGGCGCCGGGCGGGGACGACACTACTAGCGACGACCGGGATGCACTCGCTGTGGGTAACCGTACTTATGTAGTTCAACGTCTAATTATTCCATTGCATAATAACATTTCGAATCCCAGGTCGACAATAGAATGTTCATGATTGAGTTTTTGTATAAAAGTCTGAGTAGCAGGTTTGAGTTTGGATTCGAACCGGTTAATGGGAATAGGCTTGCCCCGTATTATGTGTACACCTTTGCCTGGTACGTGATTGAACTCAAGACCTTCGAATTCACAGTTCATTGATCACACCACTAGGCTATCAAACCTATATTAACAATAAACAAGATATAACTCACCATGTTTGAGGTACTCCAATTCCTCAGTCATCTTAGTGGCGAGCGCCTGAAGGTACCCTCGCGCCTCCTTCTCATCTGCCACCCATCTGATGATATCCGCTATCTGATGGTACAAAAACAAGCAGTCACCGTCACAATTAAATTTTAATTTAGTCAAATAATTTTTGTTATAACATTTCTTTCTAGTAATTTTATCATGATATTTTAAAACTGAATTCTATTTTTAAACATTATAAGTATGGTTTGAGAAAAACGAAGCACAGCTTCAAAAACATGCGCTGTGGTGTGTTAGAAATTTAAAATTATTATTGGAATTAATATTTTACTAAAATACATAGCGAGTTAAGGTTGGTAATAAAGAGAGGGGGGAGGAGGGGAGGCTGCTTGAGATTGCTAAATAATTACTTGCAAAGTGCTTGTCAGCCGACGGTTAAATAGAGGTAATATATAATAAGGTAAGGTACATGGGTGAGACTTACATCACTGACCTGAGTCTCCCAGTGCTGCATGGTATCTCTCTTGGCTCTGAGCTCTTCTAACTCTATCTCCATCTGTCTCCTCTCCGCTTGCCATCTTCTGCCGTTTTCTGCCAGCTGGCGATGATAGATTTAGATATAATCGACCATATCAAACTCAAAAAGGACACACATATTATTTTGGGGTTTTATTTTCATCAAAAAATAATTACTTAAAAATTTTTAAATCAGGCAGTGTTAATGCAGCTTCAAATATATGTTTTAAACAGCCTTTTTTCCTACTGTCAAGTCAATTTGGTCTCCTCGAATATCTTTGGTAAAAATTGAGTTTTTTTTTACTATTACAACTAGGAGTTAAGCATAGGCATACAGACACCAGACTAATTACCATGTATACAAATATACAATTTACGTCAGCAAAAGGAACTAGGATATGTTAATAAGGACCTAATCTTATTCTAAAAAATGTTAACACAAAAGTATAGACTTTGCTATTCACAGCATCCAGGTCCTTGGCAAGCTTCCTATTCTCGTTGATCAGCATCTGTTTGTCTTCGCTGTCACTTAGCTGTTCAAGACGACGGCTTTCTAACTTCTCTTTGGATGTTTGCAACTGAAACAAGGGATACAATCATAATAATGGAAGAATGTCTAAAATGGAACAGCAATGGACCGAGAACTGAACCTTGCGGAACACCAATATTATAACGAGGCAGTAGACGATTTTTATAATTTTTCATGATGAACTGAATTCTAGTTTATAAAATAAAGTAGACAGGTCGTGAGGCTAAGCTCAGTTTTAAATTAATGTGTAAGTTTCTAAGAACAATGTCGTAGTGTACACAATCAAAGGCTAACGACAAATCCAATGAGTTAATGGCTAACATTTTAAAACAAAACAGCATATAGGGTGATAAAGAACTAGGAACAATATACCTAGTGTTAAATTAGATATAGCTAGTTACCTCTCTATTGAGAACATTGCGCATGGCGTCTCCTTCCTGGAGCTGGTCGTTGAGCGCGGCCAGTTCCGCCTGGAACCGCGCTTGTTGTTGCGATAACGATTCTTTGTACTGCATCTGTACAAATAAACATTGTTTTTTCTGTTATTTTCACTTACCAGAATATTTTCTATCTATATTACAAGAGTATGTTTTTATACATATTTTATTGTATTTACTGTCGGATGCGTATCGGGGTAAGTGACGTAACGGTGCACGGTTAAAGATTTTTTATTTTTTATGTATATTATATTATTGTGTACAAGTTGACAATAAAGCATTGGAAGGTATGTGTAGATATTTATAAGGAAGAAATAATAGGAAATGATAGTTGTTTATTATGTTTCATTACCTCAAGCGTCTCCACTTCAGCCTGCAATCTAGCAACATCTGCCGCCGCAGAGGGCGGAGCGCCGCTGTCCACGCGCTGAGAACGTAACGTCTCTTCCCGTAATTTGCGTTCCTATAGTAAAACCAAGTCGTATATGTCATTTATAATGTTAATTGGCTGGTTGACAAAATTAATTCAGGATAATACAAACTTAAACTTAGTCTAGAAACTTCTAATTTAACAGAGCTTACAATGTAGGCCTCAAGAGAGAGAGAAATTTCCAGCAAATTGAATATTACATTTTATTTAACCACAAGCTTGCTCACAATCGCCTCATAGGTCTCGCTATACCTATTTTTTTTGGATTCGAGCAATTGACCTCAAGAGGACAATATATTTTTCGTCTCACTGCAGGACGAAGCCCCTTTTATTATCCTTCAACTTCTTTTAACTGTGCTTTTGGAACCTTCTAATAAACGTCAAGCTTATCTTGCCATCTACTTCTGAGTCTGCCTTGAGTAGTCTAACGTTATACAGGCTCCAAATAATACCAACAATAATGAACCCATTTCTAAATGGATTTATAAAATGAGTTTAGTACCTTAGTAGCCTCGGATATGGCAGTATCAAGCCTAGCCTCTAGTTCTCGGCGCCCCTTCTCCGCCCGTCGTATATCTTGTCGTAAAGCGTCGATCTTTTGCATCGCCACTTCTAGTTCTTCCTCTTTGTCGCGGACCTAGAATTAAAATACAATATCAGTAAATTTGTTCTTTTATTTCTTTATTATGGCACCAATAACTGGCCAAATGTATTCAAAGTTGTAGTATTGAATTCCGGCAAGAATTGGGAGACGAAATTTCAAATATCTCTGATTTTGATATCTCATACTAATTATAAATGAAACGATTGTATCAAAAGTTTGTAAAACAGAAATAAATATTTTAAATATTGAATTAAATAACGTATATTTTAATTTTACGAATAGATACCAACCTCTCCCACTTACCAACAATAAATGTTAATATTCTTCTTTCTGGCTACAAGTGATGCGGTCATTCTGTTTATATAATACGCCCCGGTCTGATTACGTTTTCTTTGTATTAAAACAGACCGGGGCGTACCAGTTAAACCGACAGACCTGAAGACAACGCCTAAAGGATAGTCAACCTTATTGCACAATAACTGTTTGTATTAAAATATCGTAATCGCATATCAGGGGCCATTCAAGATGAGGTAAGAAAATTGCTTATTTTATCTGAAATGGGGGTAAAATAATTGGTTACATAATAGTTGAACGGCCTCTCATAGGCTTCTCAAAGACATTTTGCCTATTGATATTCTATTTTGCCTTACCTGGCGTGATAACTTCTGCTTCTGTTGCCGCAGTTCTGAAAGTCGTTCCGTCACCTCGTTGTACTCTGTCATCGCCAGTTTACGCTGCGATAACGCATCCTTCAGCTCTTTATCCTAAGAATAATAAATACCGTATAAAACGTCAATCGAAATTTATACAGAAATTTAAACTTCTTTAAAGTGCGTCATTAATACAGCTTTAAAAAAAGGCACACCAGATATTCTAATAGAAAGAATGGGATAATAAACAAATTAATTGATATAAATTGTAAAATATACTGCTGACGAGCGAATAAGTGTAACAACGAATGCTCCGATATTGAAGCCAAGAGCAAACAAATAAATAGATACATATATATAGCTATATAACTAAATAAATAAATATGTACAAATATATATATGTCGGAGAAAGCTATAAGTCGGTTTGATTATTGTTTGCAAGAATAAAGCACATAATGATTTATTACATTTTTCCATAGCTTAAAACCTCCTTAGTCTAATAAAAAGTAAAAAATATTGTTATCAGTTATAGACCAATCAGAGCAGAGCATTTAGCTTGAGCGTGGTCGAGGCGCCATCTTTACTTTTGGAGGGACGCGGACAGTATTGGACATTATTGAGAAATAGCGACTGATCGAGTTGGATCATTGAGATTGAGAGTCTGAGAGATTGAAAGAGTATTAATTGTTGGTAAAAGTAAGACCGGTGCCCTGAACTCGCTGCTCGGTCTTAACTGTGCATTTTCTCTCGATATTATTATGAAGTGATAAATTGTTATTTAATCCGAATTAAAATAATATGTAGTGCAAAACCATGATCATTATGTTTGTGCTTGCAATTAACCCTGATGATGCCCACTAAATTCTTAACCACTAATGACGATGTCAACAGAAATAATGTTTCTCCGACATCAGAAGTGGGATAACTACCTTCGCTTTCTGTCGTTTTTCAATTTATATTTCAGATTTTTCATTTATACGGACACAAAGCAGATCGGACTCTGTTAATCGTGGTTCGAAATTCGAATAAATCTGGAAGCGAGGTGCAGTCGCAATAACAAGGCATTGTAGAAAAACAGAATATCGAGAAAAACTTGGTGATGTAAATACTGACGCTGGTTGGTAACGGTGGACTTTTGCTTTTGCGGATCGTGGTATACAGGAAAGTAAATTAATTCTAGTACTTATTGAGTCAAAAGTTACTTCGTTTTCAGTAAGTGATAATGTTTAAATAAAAAAATTACGAACGGAATCAAACGGATAACGATGATGGCAAAATCGTTGTACCTACTGTTGTTGTATGTTGATGCTGTTGTACTGTTGTTGTATTTTGTTTAAAAATGTTATATTATCGGAGTTTGTGCGTGTGTGACGAATACTAGTCTCTTTATAAGATACTAGGGATGATACGTACTATATACTGGTACAGGTATAAATACCCATTATGAGCTTACCAGTACGCAGACTGGCTATGTATAGCAGAAACCCGGCCGTACCCGATAAGTACAATTTTATTGTACTAGGTATCGAGTAAAACGCCGAACTAAATCGTATGATGGTACGGACTTACGCGGGTCTCTTGTCATACCCAGTACGGCGGCGCGGTCATTCATGATGCTCGCGCTCGCGGAGAATACGAAGTTACCCGAATAGTTACGGCGATTCCCGACACGCGTACGTGTAAGATTTTAGCATTTTCTAACAAATAATTCGGAGATACAAATCTGTTCCTTATTCTAATCTGAATTGAGAAGTTAATTGCGTAATAATGCTAGAGTATTTATTTTGAATTACTAAAAAGAGTTCTTTACGTTTGATAAAGATAGAGGTGATTTTAGAGTACCTATTTTAAAATATTGGAATTGGTCGACAATAATAGTAATATTATTTTAATTTTAAACATTTTTTTACGTCAGTTTATTTTCCTGTGAATATTTATGAAGTCAGATGGAATTTTTGGCGGGATTTAACTGTTATCGTGTTTCTGTATTGTTTTTGTTGTTTTGATTGTTGTGTTGTTATTTGTCTGTGTATAAAGTAATCGAGTTTCTAAAAGGCGACCTCTAAAGGTGATGATGATGACGATGACCGCTAAGGCCAGGTTTGGAAAACCTATAGGTATTTTGATATAGGGTTTTAGTAAGTACTAAACACTGGAGTCCGCTGGAGCGGACACGTCGTACACATGGATGATAGTAGATTGCCAAAGTCTTTCTTCTACTCCGAACTCTCATGCGGAAAGCGCAAACAAAGAGTTCAATATCTGCGTTACAAATACGTGTTGAAACGCAATCTCGCGGCCTGTAACATATCTACTGATGGTTGGGAGGACGGAATGAAGAGTACGGAATGGCGTCATACCGTCTACACTGATGTGGTGAAGTATGGCTTTGCAAGTCACATCAGAGCCCATCACAATGACCAACTGATCATTTAGTAGTCGTCGTCACCGGATACGGTGTGGAGGACACATATTAGTACCTAGGTACTGGGTATACGGCCATACCCATACCTTTGAACCCGGGTACGTTGCAAGGTAATGTTGCATGGTAATGTTGCGCGGTAATGTTGAAGGTATATCTCATGCCTATAAGATACCCTAGCAGCATGGTGGTTGTTAATGTTTAGGTAGACTTTGTGAGAGGCGAGGCGGCGGATACAAGGCGAGGTGGCCATAGCAAGATGAGGTAGCCATAGCAAGGTGAGGTAGCCGTAGTAAGGCGAGGTGGCCGTAGTACGGCGAGGTGGCCGTAGTAGGGCGAGGTGGCCATAGCAAGGCGAGGTGGCCATAGCAAGGCGAGGTGGCCGTAGCAAGGCGAGGTGGCCATTGAAAAGTACCTAAAATCTGTTGGATAAAAGGCGAGGTGGCCAATTATCTAAAATGTGAAACGTGTATAACGGCGAGGTGGCTGTTTCGATACTATGAACTTGATTTCGTGTGTAGCGTGTGGGCTACTAGGAGTCAGATTTGATAGCAAAAGGCGTATAGCTAATGTAAGATAATATCTTATCATCGGTGTGCAGGAGATAAAATAATGATTCCTTTGGTCAGGAGTGGCCGAACGATAACAATATCTTTTTTGCAGTTAAAGACGATGCGCAATCTTCAACATCACACGAGGGCGTGTGGTATGTCAGGACGGCCGTGTCGGAGAAAGCTATAAGTCGGTTTGATTATTGTTTGCAAGAATAAAGCACATAATGATTTATTACATTTTTCCATAGCTTAAAACCTCCTTAGTCTAATAAAAAGTAAAAAATATTGTTATCAGTTATAGACCAATCAGAGCAGAGCATTTAGCTTGAGCGTGGTCGAGGCGCCATCTTTACTTTTGGAGGGACGCGGACAGTATTGGACATTATTGAGAAATAGCGACTGATCGAGTTGGATCATTGAGATTGAGAGTCTGAGAGATTGAAAGAGTATTAATTGTTGGTAAAAGTAAGACCGGTGCCCTGAACTCGCTGCTCGGTCTTAACTGTGCATTTTCTCTCGATATTATTATGAAGTGATAAATTGTTATTTAATCCGAATTAAAATAATATGTAGTGCAAAACCATGATCATTATGTTTGTGCTTGCAATTAACCCTGATGATGCCCACTAAATTCTTAACCACTAATGACGATGTCAACAGAAATAATGTTTCTCCGACATATACATATATTTATATATATATATATATATATATATATATATATATTATATTATATCGACAAATTATTGTGACAGAAAATGCTCCCTAGTTGAAAATGTCCCTGAAAATGTCCAGAGAAGGGCTAGCACGTAACGAGTGTGGCAGAGAATTCCATAAACGCACTGCTTTTACAGTAAATGAACTGTCATAGCAACTGGAAGAATGTGCCGGAGTCCGCAAGAGAAGGGAAGAACTGCTACGGCAGAGTTTGTCCCTCGGGACAAGGTACTCAAAACGCTCTCGGAGATATAAGGGCGAGTTAGGGTTATGAAGGACAGAATAGAGAAGGCACAGTATGTGTAAGTCTCGGCGTCGCCGTATGGGTAGCCATTTCAATCTGGCGCGAAATTCTGATACATGATCATACTTCCGAAGCCCATAAATGAAGCGGATACCCAGGTTCTGCAGACGCTCGAGTTTATTTAGGAGATCCTCCTTTGCATCAAGAAAAGAGACATCAGCATAGTCAAGATGTGGAAGTAGTAGTGATTGCGCAAGTATTACCTTAGTTTGAAAAGGAAGGAAATTTTGAAGACGTTTGAGAGACTGGAACGAACTGTACATTCTCCTGCTTACCTCTACAATGTGTGCTTCCCATGTTAGGTGTGAGTCTATAAGAACACCAAGATTTTTTATACACTTGGAGTAAGCCACTGGGATAGAGTTGTAAATTATTGGAGGAAGAGACTGGTACTCTAAAAGGTCAAAAAAATCTTATCGACAACGCATCAGTTATACATTAAGGATCGTCTGAAGAGAATTAGTTCTTCTAATATTTGGCAGTCCAAATACCTGTAGCCTTAGTTTCTCAACGGAGTCGGTTTTGTCCTTCATCAGTTCCTCCTTCTCCAGGTTCATAGCTTGGATGATCACCTCCATTTCTCGGATGCGGGTCGCCATCTCTTGTGGTGTTGCTGGCATATCCTGAAGATTTATCAACATTATTTTTTTGACTACCTTCTTCAAGGTGTGTAAACACAAGTAATTAGTTTGGGGGGGGGCGTAAGTATTATCTATTGGAAATATGATTACAATAAATTACTTTTGAGCATTGCCGAAGATTTTTATTGAGTTAAATTTAATTGTACAAATTTTACAAAATTTACTATAATAATTCACACACAACGTTAATTTTCCTTAAATAAATATGTGTATTATAAGGCGAAAACTAACCTGTGAGCTAATACCAGTATTCAGTTGTTCGTAACATCTGACTTGCGCCTCCAAATCCGTGTTCCTCTTCGATAGTGTTGCTAACTCTTCTTTCAGTTGTATCAATTCTTCTGTAAATCAGAAAAAATATTATAGTTAAAGTACAAACGGTATAATGGTGTAAACAGAAACCTCATGTCGTAATTCCTTTCCAATAGGAGGATATCCGAGCCCAGTAGTGGGACAATAATGGATGGATGATTACTGATGAAGTGATGACATATCAAGTTATTCACGCTCCTTACGGCAATTACTTTGAATGTAATATTTATACATAATCATTACTATTAATTTTACGTTTACACCTTTGATTTTGTTATTTATTTGCCAGTAACACAATATCAGTTTTATTTATGGATGGTGTGCGCGAGGAGTGCGTTCTCCCGCTCCAGCGCCTTCAGCGCCGCGCGGTCGCCTGCGTTCGACTTGAGTACAAACCGTACAAGCCGTATAGTTATAGTGGTAGGTGTATAGTTACCGCTGCCCACGTGGAGTGCGGCGCCGCCCGCGCGCAGCTCGGCGATGGTGTGCGCGAGGAGTGCGTTCTCCCGCTCCAGCGCCTTCAGCGCCGCGCGGTCGCCTGCGTTCGACTTGAGTACAAACCGTACAAGCCGTATAGTTATAGTGGTAGGTGTATAGTTACCGCTGCCCACGTGGAGTGCGGCGCCGCCCGCGCGCAGCTCGGCGATGGTGTGCGCGAGGAGTGCGTTCTCCCGCTCCAGCGCCTTCAGCGCCGCGCGGTCGCCTGCGTTCGACTTGAGTACAAACCGTACAAGCCGTATAGTTATAGTGGTAGGTGTATAGTTACCGCTGCCCACGTGGAGTGCGGCGCCGCCCGCGCGCAGCTCGGCGATGGTGTGCGCGAGGAGTGCGTTCTCCCGCTCCAGCGCCTTCAGCGCCGCGCGGTCGCCTGCGTTCGACGGCGCCTGCTAACGGCAACATACGTTTACAATTATAGTATACCAAATATTACTTCTTCTTATCGCGACAATAGTTAAACAATGTTAGAGAAATCAATGGTTCACTCAAAAAAGGAAGCTTCATTCATATGTAGTCAAATTTGGTCAACCTGGGAATTGAACCCAAGATCTCCCAGCAGTTGCACCGACGGTCAGTAGAGCAACAAGGCAGTAGAACAAAGGTTATGTGGGGAGTATAGCGACCTGGCTGGGCGCGTTCTTGGCGGGGCTGAGCGGGCTGGCGGGCGCGCCCAGGTCGGACAGGCGCGAGCCCGCCGTGAACGTGAAGCCCGCGAACGGCAGGTGCAGGCCCGAGAACGCCGGCGACGCGCGCGGCGGCGGCACCGCCTCCGACAGTCTGCGCACGATACACAACATACTCTATAGCCACATTACAAAGCTTGTATTTCAATATCCATTTCTGACTTTTTTAAATGAGTTTAATTAAAAATATAAATCCAAAATCTTATATAAAAGCATATCTATACTAATATCATAAAAAGTATAAAATAGTAGTTTTTTGTAAATATTAATATTTTCTTATCTGGTCACCACATCATAAATTCATTGAATGTATTTATGTATCTTTCTTTAGATATTTGTCGAGAGAAAGATTTTCGATTACTGTGAATCTGGGGTCAACATTTCAGAATCACTTGAACTCATTTTTAATAAGATATTAGTCTTAATCCGAGAGTTCGATACAGCTTACAGAGTTAGTATACCGCCAAATTATATACATAGTTTATATGAAATTTTAATTATGGAACACACCGCGTCACTGCACGCATTTTTTTTTAATTCACACTGGCTGTTTATACACTCACAAGACTGCAGCATTTTTTTCTTAATTATGTGAGATTTTTTACAGCCGAATGCCTAACCAATGCCTAGTTCTATTTTTAAAATTTGTACCCACCCTAGGTAGGAAAGCATTTTCTATGATTTTTTCCTGCCCAAGGGTGGATATTATGCCCATATAAACACTACTTTCCGAGTATGAGAAATGAAAAAACATATACATACCTGATGTCTGTATCATCAACATCAAAGTTCGATGTATCGGTGGGACTAGAGACGTCAGGTACAAACGGTGCTTGCATTTCTCGCAAATTCTCCCAGTCAAGATTCGCGAACCACGGGTGATTCTGAAATACAATAACACATCAATATACATTTTGTAAAAGAACTATCATTAGAAAGAAAGAAAGAAAGAAAATTTATTCTGACAATCACAATCCAAGGCAAGATACAAACAATTAATGTTGGTACCTTGTTCTAAAAGTAACTAAGTGTGCGATGTCAGAAAAGGTCCCTATCTCATTACTGGTCATTATCATTATGCAGGACAACTACGGTCAACTAGTGAACGTTTTTATACTTCGTTTGCTAGTACGCAGTACAAATCTTTACTTATTATATTAGAAACAATTTTAGGTAGTAAAATTACTGGGAGACGCTGCAGCGATAGATTTTTCAGTGGCAGAACGCGATTAATAATAAAACCTAAGATCCTTGGTGGCAGGATCTGGCTAGCACTTGGCTAGTTACCATGAGGACGCCAGATTTATCCTTAGTTATATAATAACTTTGAAGGATCCATGGTGGAGGATCTTATGATCTTATCTCTTCACTTGGCTAGTTACCTTCATGAGGACACCAGTTATATAAAAACCTTGAAACCTATTCTTGATAATCGTTTTTACTAGAGAAGTGTAATTTACCTTAGAGTCTAACTTTGTTTCCAATCAAATCATTGATTTTGAAAGAATGTAGTAGATTTGGATCTCGTTTCGGTACATTCTACCATAACAATGGTGTGCAAAAACATTGATTTATAAGAATTAGATTAAGAATTAAATTAAAATAATAGCATACATACATACATTCATACACTCACGCCTTTTCCCATGGGGGTAGGCAGAAACTACAGAATGCCACGCGCTACGGTCCCTGCATACCACTTTTGCCTCGTCCACATTCATACATCTCGTCATGCACGCGCGCCGGTTACGAGTACTGCGCACCTTTATGAAGGAGTTCACCAATTAGGTCGGTGTATGTCCTTCTAGGGCGCCCCTCCCGGCGTTTCCACTGACATCCGCCTTATAAATTCCTTTCGTCAATCGCCTATCATTCATCCTTTCAACATGCCCAAACCATCTTAGTACATTCTTCTCAACTTTTGTCACTACGTCGTCTTTCAAACCACAACTTTTTCTTATCACATCATTCCACAATCTATCATTCATAGTTAAAATAATAGCATTCAGTAATTATTCCACAATTGTCAAGCTTAATCAATGTATTCGTTGGTCAAGTAACATAGGGCCAGATATGTTCGAGTCAACGAAAAAAATGCCTTACCTGAAAGTCTTGCAGTCCATTTTTCCCTAATCTATTCTCCGATGAGCATATCAGTCTGCGGATTAGATCCTTCGCCTCTTCTGATACCTGCTAAACACATATTAGAATTATTTTTAAAATTGAGTATATATATTATAAGCTTAATTAAATAATTTTAACTTGTGAGATAGTATAGTATTAAATTTAGGCTATATGCAGTCGAAGTTGCGAGCACAGCAGCTAAAGTCCAATAATTGCTGTTACCTAATTAGTTAAAAATACGAGTGTAAAAATAGATATTTCAATATAAATTACTATAATTATATAATTTCTAGGAGGCAGGGCATAGCGAGATTTCTTGCTCAAATTTAGCTGCCCGACTGGGGAAGTACCTCCGCCTTACAGAAGACTGCAGTGAATCATCAATAGTTGTCTTTCTGCAAGTGAGTAAGGTTACCAGAGCTCATTGGGGGAGTGACTATTCTGACAGCATTGGAATTCCGTTTGCTGTCAGTTCAGTAACTCCCTATTTTAAGAAACCTGAACGGTTTCAATGGGGTTAGGCAACGCATTTGCAAGCCCCTGGTGTTGCAAATGTCCATGGGCGACGGTCATCACTTACCATCAGGTGAGCCGCCTGCTCGTTTGCCCCTTTATCACCATAAAAAAAATGAATATGTGAACAATGCCAATACCTGAGCAGCGTGGTCGTCGGGAGGCGGACAGTTGAAGGACCGGGCGTGGTTCATGATCTTGCCGTACGTCTCCACCAGCGACTCCGCGTAGAACGGCGTCTCGCCGAACAACATCTCGTACATACACACACCTGCAACCAGACAAAGAATCTCGTTAATGACTCATCGACACGAAGATAGATAATAGAGATATAGATAAGAGGCTGGGCATGGCGAGATGTCCTGCTCTAATTAGCTGCCTGACTGGGGAAGTATCTCCGCCTTACAGAAAACTTACATATATACTATATATACTTATATATATACTAGTCAAACAACAATAGTTATGTTTCTGCGAGTGACTAAGGTTGCCAGAGCTCGTTAGAGGAGTGAGTCTATATACTCCCCTATTTTAAGAAATTTTAAATCGCTCCCTATTTTATGGGTACTTCAAAAAAGGTTTTTGGAAAAGCGCGAACAACACCTCAAGTGTTGCCTTACTATAAGGCACGCCGTTAACTGCTTGCCACCCTTGAGGTAAAAAATATGGCAGTAGATATCAATGATAATGTTAGGAAATTCTTAATAGCTCTTAGACTGGTGCTGAGTAAATGACAAAAGGGTCACGTAATGACAGCTTACCTAAAGACCACCAATCACACTCGGGACCGTATCTTCCCTGACCATCCTCCATAGCCTGCAAAAGATAATTCACATGTTAAATACATACACACACGCCTTTCCCCATGAGGGTAAGCAGAAACTACAGAATGCCACACGCTTCGATCCCTGCATACCACTTTTACGTTGTCCACAATCATACACGTTTAATACAGATATTGGATAATGACTCATTTATTTTGTGTTATGCACAAAGACGGGATGTGTACACGTAGGATAAGTGAACCGATCGTTGATTAGCTACTCACCAAATAGGTACTGATTTTATAGACTTTTTTCGATTGAAAATAAAAATTGGACATTTAAAAAGAAAAGTTATATTACCCGTAATATTTCTGGTGATATGTAATCGGGTGTGCCGACAGCAACGTTGCTCTGTACTTTGCCATCATCACCCAACCGCAGACAGGAACCGAAGTCAGCCAGTCTGATGTGACCGCTCGCGTCTAATAGCACGTTGTCTGGCTTTATATCTCTGCAAACAATAATATACCATGAGGACACGTCTGTTAAGTTCATTTTCAACATCAATTATGATTCCTAAGTCAAATAAAATAAATCTGTCGCACATAATTATTATGAAAAATGTGTAAAGCGTACATATACCAGAAGAATCCATAGAAATGGAAATGGTGAACTGGTGAACCAGAGGTGTAATCTCCTATAGATAACATCAACAGTTGATCGAAGATTAAAATGTATGGAACCGTTCATTCACTCATCTATAGTACTAGAAAACTTCAGAAGTCATTCTATAAAAAATATCTGAAAATCGCTGCCACCCCTTTTTCTACAACCCTGTCATCATCATCAACCCATCATTGTCCCACTGCTGGGCACGGGTCTCCTCTCATTTGAGAGGGATAAGGCTATCGTCTACCACGCTAGCCTACTGCGGGTTGGCAGACCGATTTGTCAGACAGATTTGTCTCGATGGCATGTGAAATGCCATCGAGACAAATCTCTCAAGCATGCAGGTTTCCTCACGATGTTTTCCTTCACCGTTTGAGCTTGTGATAAATACGCACATAACTTCCGAAAAGTCAGTGGTGCGTGCCTTGGGTTCGAACTCGAGACCTTTGACATCTCAGTCCACTGGTCACACCAATAGGCTATCACGGCTCTCTACAGATACAACCCTGTATTTTTTTTTAATTATTATTTTATTGGCGTGACGTATTCGCAAATTTTAGGTGTAACTGTCACCAGCATCAACCATACCAACATAATAAAACTTACCTGTGAACATATCTCAGCTCATGCACGCTCTGAATGGCCAACACCATCTCCGCAATGTAGAACTTGGCCATGTCTTCTGGCAGCCGGTCTTCGAACTTCGACAGTAATGTCAGAAGGTCGCCGCCGCAGTAGTAGTCCATTACCAGGTACTGGAATAGATAGGACGGTTGCAAAAATATTCTGGAGCAAATATCAGTCATATATGAAGGTTATGAGTATAGAAAGTACTAATTATCTAAGTCATTTAATGTCCCCTGCTGGGCACGAGTCTCATCTCAAGTGACTCTTCACTATCCTAATCCCTCTGGATTAGGCTTTAGTGCAGTATTCCTCCAAGGGTGTATTTGGGGGCTTAGCAAGGGGGAGGGGTCATATAGTTGTACGATATAGATGTTCATGGGGGTCATGACCTCTCCCCTGGACCCGCCCTTTGTTTCCTCATATTTTTTTCCTACACCATGAACCGCAACATTCCGTGAACACATAATTTTATTCAGAAGTCCGTGCCTCGTATTCGAACCCTTAGCAGTCTGTGATCATGTCATTACACTATCCACTGCTACCTTGGTTTATATGCGATATTTATTCTTAAAAATACATTATCTTACCAAGTTGTGTTCGTCCTGGAAGGCGTAGTGTAAGTTGGTAATCCATCGTCTGTCACCGAAGACTAGAACATCGCGCTCCTCTTGAAAACAAGCCGTCTCAGCCCTCTGCGAATACAACAAAACTTTACAGCGTGTTTGTTTGTGTAAAAGTTTATTCACACAGTTGTGTAACAGTTTATTGTGTGTATGTATGTGTGTGTGCGTGTGTGTATGTGTGTGTGCATGTGTGTGTGCATGTGTGTGTGCATGTGTGTGTTCGTGTGTGTGCGTGTGTTTGTGTGTGTATATGTGTGTGCGTGTGTGTATGTGTGTGTGCTAGAAACACTGCTATATAATACTTTGATAGGGAGATAATAATGAGCTGTAACGTACCTTGAGCATCTCCCACTTATTGAGTATCTTCATGGCGTACACTCGTTCTCCCGTGCCGGTGGTCCCCACGGTCGCGGCCGCCATGTTACCACCGCCATCTGTGCCCTGCACACATAAGGACACATGGATACTAAAATTGAAAATTTGGATGGATGATGGATGAAAATGGATACTTAAATTGTACAGAACGACCGAACACTTTCTTCTATCGAATTGTATGTGTCTAATATCATAATCCTTCTTTATTAATAATCCAAGAGTAAGTAATAACGAAAGCTGCTGAGGTCTTTATCTAACTCGCATTTCACGGATTATATTTAACTTCCACACCTAGAGATAATAAGCAAACACATTCAAATACTCAATCTAACAATTCATTAAAAATGGCATTATAAATTTACATAATCATATATCTTAGCTTAAACGTACGTAAAATAAACATCAAACTTGACATTGACCGACCAGCCTGTTGCTGTATTAACATTCACTCAACATTTGCATAGGAAGATATAAATCACTATAGCTTTCGCAATACGAGTGGCAGATAAGATATCAATCACCTAATAACGATCTTTCCACATCTGAGCGGTTTTACAGCAGGACAGATATCAGTCAGGACGTAGTCTCCGAAATAGCGCAAAATAACACTAAAATAGCGCCAATATATCGCCAAATACCGCATAAAGCACAATACCTGCGATATAAACGACGCACGAACGACGCACACCTCCCCAAACGCTCCTCGCCCGATCACCTTCACCAGCTCGAAGTCATCGCGCGATAACCGAAGCCTCTTCAACGCCGTCGCCACCGGTTTCACTGTGAAAAACAAAGGAAATTAGACCTTCAAATATCTAGACGAAAGCAGAGAACAAAGTTGCCAAACTTGCCAGAGTTTCAAAAACAAACATAAAAGGAAATATAAAATACAAACCTTGAAATTAATTTGGAAGTGTCCATATTTTTCGTATTCAAGTTAAACCGGAACTGAACTGATATTTCTCTATGTCCCTACCCCAACATTTAAGTCGTATTAAATAAACTCCCATTGCAATACTGTTTAATATTTTGATCTCCAAATATTTGAGTTTAAATAAGGAGAATAGCGAACTTTCTCGAATAAGGCCCTAGTCTCAACTCCAGATATGGGGGAGCACTAGACGTCAGACCTCCGCGAGCGGTCTAGTAACAATACCGGAAGATCTACATTCAATCAAACTGCTCCACTTATAACATTTTAATCGATCTATAGCTCTGAGGATGCACAGTGGGCACGGGCTATAAATAGGTCACGTCATCGTTTGTCTGTCTTGTTGCTAATTAGGACATACGGAACATATAGTCTGTGTAAGCCTAGAACTTTCATATGCCATCAATTTCAAATTAATCGTGTGCCTAGTCCCTTCTATAAATAATAATTGGATTGGGGTAAAATGAAAACAAAATTTGTGAACATACATAACGCTTTTAGAGTACTGATATATTTCAAGTCGGTTAGTAAATTTTTGGTCCAATGTTAAAGCGGGCGGGCCTGTTGCCATTAACTAGACAAATACAAACTCCCACTACCCTAAGACAGGCCGTAAGTTGGGGCAACCGTGACGCATAAAAAAACCGCTGCCGTAATAGCGATCACTTGGACCCTGAGGCAGTCCGTTAAATTCATCATCAACATCATTCAATTACTGCCCTTTCATTTCAGAAGAGTTAGGTTGTATAGTAGTAGTAATAATGCTATGCAATTATTGCTAGCCTAGTGCGAATTGGCTGATTTTACACGTCATCGAGAAAATCTCTCAGGCGTGCAGGTTACCTCATTATGTTTCCTTAACCATTTGAGTATGTGATAAATACACACACAGCCTCGACAAAGTTAGTGACACGTACGTGCCTTGGGATCGAACGGAAGACCTTTGACTTCACAGTCTACGGGTCTCACGACTAGGCTATCACAGCTATCATCTTACGAGTATATTAATAACCACACAACAATAGGAATTATGCATGTATTCAAATATAGATTAATTAATAATCTTATATTGGACGTTTTTTTTTTTAATATTTATTGTTTACTAAGACTGAAATTCTTCGGTTTTATTGAATGGCAGCAACGGTTTTCGGACCAAATTTCCAAAAAGTTTAATAACATTTAAGTATGGATATGGATAAAATAAATTGAACAGTTAAAAAAAGCTACGGACTTGTTAACTTTAGTTTCAAAATACATATAAGCCTCTAAAAACCACAATACCCTACAGGTACTACCCTGATATCCTTACTTATATTATAAATGCGAAAGTATGTCTGTCTGTCTATCAGTCGGTCCTCGTCACGCTATAACTTCATCATCATCATCAACCCATTAACGTCCCACTGCTGGGCACGGGTCTCCTCTCAATTGAGAGGGATTAGGCTATAGTCCACCACGCTAGCCTACTGCGGGTTGGCAGACTTCACATGCCATCGAGACAAATCTCTCAAGCATGCAGGTTTCCTCACGATGTTTTCCTTCACCGTTTGAGCATGTGATAAATACGCACATAACTTCCGAAAAGTCAGTGGTGCGTGCCTTGGGTTTGAACTCGAGACCTCTGACATCTCAGTCCACTGGTCATACCGCTAGGCTACCACAGCTCCATAACTGCTGAACCGATTTAGATGAAATTTGGTATAGAAATAGTTTGGGTCCCGGGGAAGAACATACGATAGTTTTCATCCCGGAAATCATCATTTAAAAGGGGGAAAAGGGGGGTGGAGATAAAATTACTAATATTACGCAGACGAAGTTGCCGGCAAAAGCTTTTATTATAAAATCACTTACCGTAAGATATAAAGTCCGCGACTGCTTTCTCCCTCCGAAGGCTGCTGTTGCAGCATTCATCGTAAAGAACCAGCAGTATATCCACCAGGGTCTCGACGCTAAGCCCATGTGTCCGGGGCGCCTGCAGCCGTCTTGATATGAACATCGTCTCGATCTGCTTGAGACGTTTGATGCCCAGCACTTTGGAGAGAAAGATTACTCAATAAATTATCAATATTAATTAAAAAAAAAAAAAACATAAATAAACATTGGCAACAAACAAACATTATAAATATAATTTGATTTAACTGTTTTGTCACGAAAAGACAGACAGTCTACAGTCATGTCAGAGTTTGAAAACAAAGAATCTCTATGTGTGCATGATATTTATCACTCTGAAACGATAAAGGAAAACATCGCGAGGAAACCTGTATGCTTAGGATTTCCTCAATGGCGTTGGAAGTCTGCCAACCCGCAGAAGGCCTGCTTTATGGCCTACAGCTTAATCCTGGTCTTAGCTAGGCCCAGCAAATGGGCTGATGAACTGTTTATACAAAACATCATAGAATATGACACGTCTAATAACCCTTCATAACGGAAAGTAGTTTGCCAAAACCTGTTGCTCTCATAGCCAGCATGGTAGACTATTAAGTAATTGATCCAACTGTATAAGGAGACCATACGCTAAGGAATTGAGAAAAATAAGCGTAAATTTAGACCGGTCGCCGTAGCGATCCTTGGGGGAGACCTATGTCCAGCAGTGGACGTCTAACGGTTGATATGATGAAACGTAAATTTTCACTCGCCTCCCATTCATTAAAAATATTAAAATCATAACTAAACCTTATTATTTATCACATGCTCAAACGGTGAAGGTAAACATCGTGAGGAAAACTGCATGCTCTCGATGGCATGTGAAGTCTGCCAACCCGCAGTAGTGTAGCGTGATGGACTATGGCCTAATCCCTATCAAATGAGGAGACCCGTCCCCAGCGGTGGGAAGTTAATGGGTTCATGATGATGAACATGCAGTGTTAAAAAGTTCTGGTTTTGTCCCGATTGAGGTCAAATTTTGACACGATATACAACCCGCTTCAAATATTGTTTTTGACTTGTTTTGTTTTTAATTTCTCATCCATGCAACCACAATGTGCCACAGCGAAGTGAGACAGGGAACAGCTATATTCTATAGTTTAAGATAAAAAGTTCTGGAGGTTTCACTAACTACCTGTGTGGATGTTGTGGTTATCGTAATTAAGTAACTCAGGAAACAAATATGAAACTGTATATTATTTCTAGATGGATGACGGACAATATCACTGAACAAAAAATCATTTGCAGGAATTAATTTAGGTATTTCCAAAGTGTATTTTTTCAGTATTGTCTCTTCATGCTTTAACCGCTGTTCCAATTTAATGAGATGAGGTAAGGTTTGAGTCTACAGGAAGGACATAAGATTGAAAGATCGTATGCAGAATCGATAATTTCTTAAAAGTAGATGATAAGAAAATCAAATACAAATATTGATCAAAATGTGAATCGGATAAAATTACCAATTCTATGCAGACAATCAAATGATATAAAGTTTAAATTAATTATAATGAATCGTTAACATAAATAGCCTATTGCAATTAACATTGACACTAGGAAAATCGTGAGTAGGAAGCATACCGACGTATTGTTGGTATTTAATTAAATAGTTAATCCAATATAGAATAGGATTTGTCATTTATGTACGTAATATTAACGACCTGCAAACAGGAAGATAGTTAGAAAAAAGATTGCTATCAATAACAGCTAGAATTTATTGCGAGCGAGAAGGAAAATCATAATACATTAAACGTCATACTATGTATGTATGTAACATTGTATAAATTATACAGATTGCACATAACAAATGTAATAATAGTAGTATTTCTTCTACGTAAACTATCAAGGACTGCATCAATATCAGTCTGATTGCCCTGATGACAATAGGTACAGGATAGTACAGTATAAATTACTCGGTACTACTGATATATGTATGTAATGAAATAACATTTCATAATTCGAATTTGTCGCGCTTTGCTTGGTAGAGGGCGCATCGAAGTGACACGGGATTCAATGGCGGACGATGTTCAGATTAGTTTGTGCATATAATTGTTATAAAAGAAAACTTGTAAAGAGATAGATTAAAGGATATAATTGAGGAGGCGATATTAGTGAACTTTAAATGTCGTTTCTTTGTATTTTCAGGTGAGATATTTAAGAGTGTTATTTGTTAATGTTATTTTTGTAATATTTGAAATAAAACAAAAGCTTTGTATTTTCAGAGAAACAATTTGTAGTTTATTTTAAAAAATCCTCAATAATATATCTTATATGTATATTCCGATATTAGTTGTTAAAACATTAATTTTAGTACATATTATGGAGAAACACATTTTCCTCAACAATGCAACAGATTGCAAGCGCAAAAATCCGAAAGCTATACAATTCAGGAGTCTCATGTTACTGATTGTTTTAAACTCATTAGCTGTTTAATTAAGCCCGGAGCTGTTAGCGGATGTTGGATAGACAATAATATTTGCAGCAAGCTGACAGTTGCGAGTGGAAACAATCCATGGTTTAAAACAACTACTGAATGTGTCCCAGAGCACTAACTATCTTACAGTTTACGCTACAGAACTGGATAGATAGAGAATATGACTCTAATACAGCAACAATTGATCTACTTTTATCTTGACTTTTTAGAAAGTGAAATACAGACAAACAAGATACCATCCAGCTTCCAGATTATTATTATAAAAAGCCTGTACTATCCTACTGCAGAGCAAGGGCTTTCCCACTCTTCTTTCAATTCTCTCTATCTCTGGCGGTAAGTTTCCAGCTTCGACAGGACCTACCGCGTTGCCTTTCGTCATTAAGTGGCACAGTCGTGAGTTTGGCCCATTGTTTGTCTGTCATTCGGAAGATGTATCCAACCCAGTTCCACTTCAGCCTAATCGCACCAAGCTTCCATAATTGCAAAAAAATCGCGTATTAGCAGAACGTTTATTTACAATTCCGAGGTAACAAGCCTTGTGTTTTGTGTATTTCTTCCTTATTCTCTTTATAAACATGAGTTATGTTTACTAATAACTCAAAAATGTGCACCGATCAGATTTTGTGCAGTTTATGTTATAAAAAGCACCGTCTGATCCCGATCACATTTGATGCATAAAAGGTGTGATTTACGTTGTTATAATAAATTATACTGAAATACTGCCTGTATGTGTGGAATAAAGTATATTTCAGAAAGGCTGATGATATTATTAATTAGCCTACGTGAATGCCCTCCTGATCTGGTAGCGCTGTGTCGGGGGTCATTGAGCTTCCTGAAATATCCTTTGTGGCACAGGATAACTGATTCATCCGTGTCTTCAGGTTACATTCGTCATACATTGCTATACTCAAATGGTATCAGCCTTTCTTGTCTTGTCTTTACTTTAAGAGACCATGATTCTCTAAATCAATTTCAGCGTTTGTTTTCGATGGTTGTCATTAAAGAAATACAGCTAAGTTAATTTTGACGGTGCAAAGATTTACAGATGACTTTTAGTGTATATAAGGTGCCTAAATCCCTAAACATGTGCTTAGGGCTTTAGATCGCCAGGATCAGAACATTCTAGTCCTAGCGTGCATCGAAAATATGTATCAGTTCAGCATGTGTGGCATTCGAAAGTCGATTCTTGTGGAATTATAATTGCATAAAATACTTGAAGAGATAAGAATTAATCTATATTTGTTCTTGTTTGAGTCTTTACAATGCAAGAGATGTCTATTATCCCGCACCAAAGGATGAACCAAGAAGTTTTACGCCACATTGTGAGACAATACTGATCAACGTCAATTCGACCTGTTATCACAATGAACAATTAAAAAAGTTGTTTTTTTTTTCGAAATATTTATATCATTTCTTTCACCAGGTCATGTGAAAGGGAAATTCTTAGTAGAGTGACGGCATAGAAACTTACGACGAAATAAAGTACATTGTCGGAAGCAACTGGTGCCAAACTGACAAACTGTACACAACATCCTATAGTATGGCTAAGTTTGAATAATCATTATTTCAGCTAAAACACGTCCGCTGCTAGACATAACTTGAATCATTTACACCTAAATGCTGTCAAATCAACACCAATACGAGAGGAGGAAAACCAGCATTTACTGGCAACTAACACTACAAAGTTAGTTCCCAACAAGACCAGTTGTCTAGATAAAAATGGCACCTACAGTTCGTCGTGCGGTTTGTTGTCTCATAAACCAGGTATCCTATGACACATTCATACAAACACACATACTTGTGTACAAACGTCCAAACCTTTGTCCTAAAGTATCTTATGAATATCAATACTTCACAAAAAGCGACTGTAAAAGCCTGACTGAAACGTGTGTACAAATATCATCTTGTTTGTATAATTAGAGTAGGCATTAATATTGAACGTTTTGTTCCGGGTGTGACACAGCTGCCAATAACAGTGGAAAGAAGAAAAACAAATAGGTATAGCCGACGCTACTATCATGTGGATTAATGTCAAAAAGATGATAGACTTTCATGGATTATTTTTGCTAAAAAACGTTGCCTCATACATGAGATTTTTTCCTGTGTTGGGGTTGGGTTTATTAACACAATTTTTCACATACACAAACGCCTAGACCCGGAACTACGAGGTAATTGTTCCGGGTCTGGTTCTATAGGTATTATTATTAATTTTAGAGCTCAGCTCTTGTCGGTGGGGCAGTTGCCACTGTTCTCTATCTCCTGCTTTCTGTTTGACTTCTTGATACGACTCGAACCCCACTTTTTCCTTCACTTGATCAACAAAACTTCGTCTTGGTCTTCCCCTTCCTCCTATAGGTACAGGTACAGACCGTACAAATATTTGCTCCATGTGAGACTCGTGATGCAAAAGCCGATCGTTCAGTCACTGCGCCAATCGAACCTTCCACATTGCCCTCGCACACTTGTTATTAGAATATTGTACTGCAATGAACACAACAATACCTTTACTTTACTTTGAAATAGTGTCTATGGGGATTCTTTTTTCTCTCCTTTTTTTCGAACTTTTTGGAACCGTTTAAATATAATCTTAACGTTTCGTAAAGTTTATTTGAAAATAAGTACTTAAGTACCTTACGTACCTCTTTTTTTTTTCAAAATTTTAATAATATCAAGGGAGGCGTCTTAAAACGGTGAGCGGTACACAAATGCAATAAAAACATTCAAACGTTCTCTATTTCTTTGACTGTCTTTATTATTTTTAACACGCTTTTATTAGCATGGGTTACACGTATCTATCTATTTATATAACGGAATCTCTCCACGTATTTTTCACTAACTTCACAACATCGGACCGATGACAATATTAAAATATCGAAATAAAAAGTAAAAATAAATCATCATCATCATATCATATCAACCGTTACACGTCCACTGCTGGACATAGGTCTCCCCAAGGATAGCCACGATGACCGGTCCGGCGCCACCCGCAAAAAAAAATAATTGATGTTAAATTGAAAAATAAAATGAATTTAATAAAAATAATTTTATGTAGTATAAAAAGATTAAAAAAGTTGGCTGTTTAAAAAAAATACTCTTTTATTTTATTGTATATCAGATTTATATACAAACTTACTTAATTTGCTATAAATACAAAATTGCAACATTTGATGCCGAGCAACTCACGCTTTCCTACGATATAATTATTTTCTTCTTTTCAGATTGATTAGCTATGAAAGCGTGTTTTTTTACTATTTTCTTAAATTTATGTATCAAAACTTTCGATTTCACAGAATGTTTCACGGATTCACGATTTTACTGTTTTACGGACACTGATTCCAATCATCTTCATCATAATAATAATTTTTTTGTTGAGACATAATAAAATACTGCAGGAATAATTACTGATACATTTTTTTTATAATTCACCACACCCCGAAGATTCCATAAAAAAGTTTTCGATATCAATACCTTTTACCACCCGATGGTAAGCAGTAACCGTAGTCACGTTTGTAACGCCAGAGGTGTCGCTCGCGCGTTGCCGGCGATGTAACCACCTCATTACTCCTTCATCATAAACCATTATTGTCCCACTGCTGGGCACGGGTCTCCTCTCATTTGAGAGAGATTAGGCTATAGTCCACCACGCTAGCCTACCGCGGATTGGTAGACTTCACATGCCATCAAGACAAATCTCTCAAGCATGCAGGTTTCCTCACAATGTTTTCCTTCACCGTTTGAGCATGTGATAAATACGCACATAACTTCCCAAAAATCAGTGGTGCAAGCCCGGGTTTCAACTCGAGACCTTTGACATGTCAGTAATTTACAACTAGATGGGTAAAATCAAGTTTTGTTATAATAAGACCCTGAGTTATTTGATGTTATTAAGGTGTAATGAAAGACCAATCTGTTATTATGTGATTTATGTATCTACTCTTTGCGACTGCACCCAACATGATGCACCGACCCTTCAGAAAAGCACACGCAAACATTATGCCCGTTTAAGGAAACGCGAAATCATGCCAGCTTTTGCCGAAACTTCCGCTATTGGTCGTTACTGAACTTTGGTAAGGGGCAAAAATAAACTTTTTAAAACGCTCCCGGCTTACGAAAAAGGGCCCTAAGGTAAGTTTTCTGTATTTGAAGCCTTTGGTGCTGCGTTCTATGTAGGTCGAACCTACATTTTCAAAGCATATAAAGTCAGTTTCATATAACGAAGGAAGATAAACAATCTAGGTCTTGATATGTGAATGATGTTATCTTGGCAATAAAGAGGGGAGATGCTTGCGTCAAAGCATATTCAATTTAATTGCAAAAAGCGAGAGCAGTTTCCATAAATCTGAATCTGACCGAATTGGCGCGGGACCAAAGGCTTTGTAGAATGTGAAGGCTACAGTTAAAATTTTGGATACAAACCAAAACAAAAAACTCTATGATTATTTGCCAAATATGACATCAATTTACACAGAGATTACCAAAATAATTTGTTTTTAATTTTGCCCCACTCTTCGAAGTTTTTCTTTAGTATCTAGGGTTAACAAAACACTAACTCTATAGCTACAGATGCTTCTATGCCATAGAGATTTTTTCCGAAGAGAGATCGTATCCACGACTTCTTACGCCTAAGCCAACAGTCAAACCAATCATCATCGTCCTAATAAGTGTAAAGTGAGCTACTTGAAAGCTTACTCTTTCTTTCCCACGCGATCAATAGTCGTCAAAGAAAAAAATATCTTTCAATTGTATGTAAAAATTTACGCTAACACCTAACGTTATAAATATAAACCTCTATTAAAATGTTGTTGAACTATCAACTAGTGTCCGGCGCATTAACACCGAAAACCTCATTACTCAAACAATCAAACAGGAAATAACATGGCTAAATTAAAAAGGACATCCCATTACTAAAAAGAATAATAATATATGTACATGTAACATCATAAGCGCACGTAGTAACGCCATGAATCAGTTCGCCTGCAATGTTAATTAGTTTACAATGGCTAGTTCGATAATAATTGGCTGTATGACTGAATACCACAGCCTTGGGATAGGTGTGAATTAAAAACACAGATTTTGATGTGAAATCTGGCGAATATTGGCGCGAATTATATTGAGATTCTTACATTTGCTTACAATTGAATGCAAGTTCAATTTAGGTAAACAAATAATGAGAATAAGTTAAAACAATCTTCTTGAATCCCTCTGAATAATTTGTTAATAATGCTGCCACAGAATGATCTTCTGGCAGCTGCAAAACATCAAGACTTTTTGCAGATGTTTAAATGCTAACTAGTAGTCACCAAAGTAATCTAATTAATTAAAACAATTGTTTATTGATAATACTAACCTACAATAACAACTACACAAAACAATAAAATTGTTTAACTGAGGATAAAAAGAGTAATTGAACTGTTCTTTTTAATATACATATCCATACTAATATCATAAATACAAAAGTATACACTGTATGTTACCTCTTCATGCTTTAACCGCTAAACCAATTTAGATGATTTTGCTATAGAGATCGTTTGAGTCTCAGGGAAGGACAGGATAGTCTTTGTCCTAGAAATGATTCAAGGCCGAAAAGGGGGGTGGAAATTTGGATCAACCATTTTCTAAAAAAGGAAGATAAGATATAAATAAGGAGATTGGATAAAGTCATACGCAAAAGTTAGTGGGTAATATGCAAAATTTTGTATAGGTTTAGTCTATTAGGTAAGTATCTAAATTAAAAAATGCATAAGTAGCTAAATACATTTTAAACACCACATTTATTTTTTTAATTGATTTCCTAGACCTTTGCTATATAAAGCTAAGGTTTCCGTCTTGCTGGTGTAAGCAACTAGTAATTGAGACTTTGGACAGGAAAAAGTATCCTTAAAAAAGGAACTATTTACAGAAATAACATGTCACATTCCATTTCTGACTTTATGTAGATTTTCAGCGAGATTAAAAGTTTGCTGCTCTTTCTTGCGGATTTAGGGTGGAGGGCACAAGTATATTGTTCGTAACATGTAAGCAAATTACATGCATAGAGATTCAGAATCTAAACTCTTACATAAAATGAAGATAATGAAATCAAAAGATCCTTCACAAAGAACTAGGTATATAATAAACAATTGTCTGTGCAGTGGAACTTGTTATTAATCCACTCAATGGCTATTTGTATTACTGATATTGATATAGAAGGTTCTTTTTACCGTTTTTGTCTGACTTGTCCTTTTATAACTGCATAATCATTAATGTATTAATGTTACATATTTGAGACCTTATTGTATTGTATCTTCTATTGCCAATATACTGATTTCATAAGCTTTTGTATACTGCATAATTTATTTCTATCCTATTTTCAGTTTAGCAAATTGAGGTCTTGCTACATATGAAGAAAGTTTTCAATTATCCTACCAACCATCAGTAACAAAAGAAACTCTAAACAATTTTTTTTTATGATTGGGATAAAATATTCTAATAGGTCCTACTTAGCAGGGAAATATATACTCACTATGGTTTCTAGTGAGTACCCGAGTATAAACTTAACTGTAATTGACACCCAGGTTTGTCTAGGTGTAAATAACACCCAGCTTTCTACATATGCAGTTGACATGCCTGGGTGAACCCATACAGAAAGTAAAATTTTGAAATCATAATACAATTAAAACTATTAGTATTATAATAATGTATGTTGTAATTTAATCTTTGAGACTTTCTAAATGGTGGACATGTTTTAATATACCATGTTGGCACATTTGAGGGTTGGCAGACTAAAAAGGAGGTTGCAATATTCTTAACAATAATTTCCGTTATTGTAACTACAAGAGGCAATCAGCTACTAAGGCCAATATGAAATTGAAAATAATATTTACATACTAGAATTATAATTACCTGGTACATTATTTGTTGGTACCAATGCCCGGTCGGGCGAAGAGTCCTCTTCATCAGACATGTTGGCACCGTTCACACCGTCAACCATTGATCACTCACTTAATGTCCACACTTCACAATAAATCACTTCATATTACACTTACACTATGTCCTACGAGATTCATGTAAAAAATCTACTTTAAAAAAACAATTTAAGGCATGCAGCTTATTGTTTTGTCTGTCTCATATGTGTGTTCCATTGTATTATCTCTGGTATCTGAAAAAGAGTTTGTATTGGCTGTATGCAGCTTGACTTGTGCTTATAGGTATAAATTCAATAAAATATCTGTCCTTCTTTGTATTGTTTGTGGATAGGAAATTACTATTTTATTTAATATTTTGACAGTAATGTAAAAAAATATTATTTAATACATTATAGAAGCTACCAAACTATATTATTGAAAATTTCTACTATCTATATAAAGAAGATTATCTATGTTGTTATTTTATAGAGCTTTATAGTTTTTCTAATAATATACAAATGTAAGAATGTAAAGTTATTGCCCTACAAGAAATAGTTATACCTTTCATATCTAATTACTTACTTGTTATCTTAAAAAATGTTGTTTAGAGGGCTATCAGAGTGATAACTCTATGATAAGATATCTACAACAGCATTCTATTTACAAGTTATAATTGTTTATATTTTTATACTGGTACTCAGGCAAATGCAATGAATTTATGTATCATCCTTTATGATTAGTTATTATCCTTATAGATATTTAATAACTACAGAAAATATATAATATGCAATTTAACAGAAGCCAAAAGATATCTTGATGAGAAGCCCTAATAATTCCTGATATTTCATGAAATAGCCAATACAATAAAACCGTAATAATATATTTAACTCTAAGAAGAAAAATAAACCGAACCTAATATAAATACTTTGAAATAAGGGCATCGTCACCGAGATTGCAGCTCATACCCACCCACAGACAATCTTGGCTAGGGTCAACAGGAAATAAAAACTGATTTTCGCTAATGTCTAACAATTCTAGAGGCGACAACTGCTTTCTATTCACTGATTACAAGGTTGCGAGTGTCACACAATACTGGAGCGCTTTCGCAATCCTTTGCAATTGAACTTTTATGTACATATTATACCAAAAAAAGAATAATGATCACTATGACATATCGACGCGATTTCCGCATCGCGACTATAAATAAACAAAAACATATACTTGCGTGCAGATAATGTAACAACCCGTTGATGCATTTCTATTTTCAATATATTTTTATATCGCTCGGAACCGAACACAATACCACTGAGATCTTAACCTATATTTTTTCTATCGATTGTTATGCAAAAACACATATATGAGTCATGGTTCACACTTTTATGCAGCACCACGATTGTAGTTTTAAGATATTCACCTGGATATTCCGTTAAGTTTAATTGATTTTGGCTATGGCTACTAAATCATTTTGTATAAATTATTTTTCGATCCTTTCGAAGCAGACATTTTACTCGGGGTAATGAATAAAGTTGCCATAAGAAATAATGTTATTTCTATTTAAAAATAAAAACAATCAATCAAAAAATATATTAAATTTATAACTTGTACAGATTATGTAGCTTTTATATTAAATATATGATATAATAATCAAGTATAAAGGGGTAAATACACGAATAAAATCGATACATAGATTAAATCATTTTAAAATAAAAATCGCTTTTAGAAAATAAGAAGTTGTTCAGTTATTTGTGATATCTAGATGATTCACGTAAATCACGTTTTTTAGGGATGCTTAAAGTACACCAAATCAAGAAAAAAGATTTCTGACTTATGTGCCACTGTTTGCTAAATACAGAAGTCGTCAGACTGGCAACGTCTTTACCGGATGTGAAGACGGAAATATTTGAGATATTTGAACATATTAGTAGTTATTTTAATTTTTAAATACATATTTATACTTATTCCAAAAACCAACTCCGTAAAAAAATATTATTTATATTATTACTTCGTTTTCTTAAGAAAACCTTTTTATTTTTTACCTGAATGTTGTAAATTCCTATGTAAAAAGTTACTACATTGATAGAGCGTCATTTGTACGTAATGGAGTCGATGTTCTTTTCTACAAGTTGTAATTGAAATAATTATATAATTTTCAACGAAATATCACATAAAACCACTTGTTATTGTGTCTTACTGGATTGCAGTGAATGGTTATTGGTAATTTATGGATACCATAAGCACTAATAAGCTTTCAAACAACCTCGTTTTATCAATGGTATGTGTGACATCAAAATATTTTGGAAAGTTCGTTCAATTTATACTATAAAGTGAGTTTTTATACTATAATCTTACGTTAATACCCTTATTATGTACTTAAATAGTGATTCCTTGATATTTGTTACAACGTGCTATGTCGTAATAGGTCTAAAATTCGAAGGCTTTGTCGCCCGCGTAATTGAGTAGCAAAACGGAAAGGTCATGCATTCATATCCACCTTTTTGTTTCCAGAACGATGATCGTCTTTATATAAAAGCAATAGTGGTGCGCGAACAACGCATATTATAGTTTTGGCTGCGAACCAGGACTAGTGTTAATGGTTTTGAGAGGGCACCTTTGTGGACCACAGTTAGATGAAGGTATGGCCTCAGATCAACCTGTGAAGAAGAAACAGCGGATTGACGCGCCAGACATTGATGATGGTAGTGACAGATCTACCGAGGATGTCCTTACTGACATTTTCGATTCTGAGACTACTCCAGCGGAGACGTCAGAGGAGTTCCCATCAAGAAATGGTGAGTCACCAGATAGTGGTACAGTTAGTGAGGATGCAGTTGACTGTTCCAGTCTCCTAAGGCTTCCTAGTGATATCAATGTAGAAATTATACCATCTTGCTCCAACTCGGCACCTCATTGGAACTCAACTGATGACAAACTCCTAGCTGAGCTGAGGATATTACAGGATGCCCTTGTTGGTCAGTGTTTATGTAGATTTGATGAGAAAGCAGTATCCCAACTCTTTGATCGACAACTCAACATTGTTTCCTGGCCTTTGACATGTTCATTAACATATTTGTCTACTATGCAGCTTATGTTTGATATATATTTAAAGCAAAATGGTACTGGCACCATATGTTCAAAAATTATGCAGGCTTGTGACATATTTGTCAGGAATAGGCATGATTGGATAACAGAAGTTGTTGAATTGGCAGATCATAAGAGTAAATTCATTACATTTGTAGCCAGTAGAGTACTAGCTAGCTTTTTAATAGTCTCTAAGGACACTGTAGATGAGAATTGGCTTCAGCAAATTGCTGAAAACATTTACTTATTTGATAGAATCAATAGGATCACAGTACAAAAGATAAATTTCAGTCTAGATATAATAAAGAGGATAGTTGAGTGGAAGGATGTGGAACAGCATCCTTTAGAGGACAGTAGTTACATCAATTCAGCGGGAGGGCATGTGCAAGAGGATAATCCATTTAGGAGTACAGTTGGTTATGGTACAAGTAGTAGTGACATGCCATCAAGCTCCCATAATAACTTACACAATGCATTTTCAAATCTACAAACGCATGGTGGACCATCCACATCTTCGGAACAGGAAGAGCCTGCAACATTGAGACTAAGTGAGCCAGTATTAAAGCTAACATCAAATGAGCAAAGAGAGATGGAGCAATCTGAGTCTCCTGAGCCTCTGCAATCGAGGATAGAAAGAGTCAATGAGCATGGGTGTGTGACTGTAATACTAACGGACTCTGAATCCTTTGACACCTCACACATAAAATGCCTAACAATAAAAACCCTAGAGCATCACTGGCCTGTGCTAGTAAAAAACATGAAGCTTCTTCTATTAAGGTACCTGAATTTAGCTAATTCTGAAAATTGTATACTAACATTTTTCTCATTATGGGAGAATATTATAAGTGTAAAAGCGAATCTCTCCGTTATAGACACAAAACCATTTTATGCCGATTTACAGAGCTTTGTTGACTTGTTAAGAAATACAGTGTTGCCAAGTCTAATTTATACTCATTTACTAAGTTTATTCAATGAAGTTCTGTGTTATGGTTCTACATTAGCACTGCAAGATATTTTGCCTGAAGAGATATGTTGCTTAGCACACTCTATTGTAAGATTTGTGAAAGACTTCAGGTTACTAAGTGATGTAAGGGTTCAGACAAGTAGGAGTGGTTTTGGATTTTTAGGGCATGAGTGCACGATTTTAAGAGACTATTCCTTTGGCCCAGAAGTTGCTCCTTTATCTTCTTCTATACAACTTGTCGATCAAAGTTATGGGGAAGATGAGAATGATGAATCACAATCCAGAGGTGAAGTTGACAAAACAATGCTGCAGAGAATGTCACTACTAGTTCTAAAGTCTGTTGCTGTCACAGTCAAAGAAATGCGATGTGATTCATCTGATAGTTCCATAGACTCTTCAGACTATAATGCAATACAAGACATGCAGATTGTTGAAAGATCTATCCGCGATGTGCTTAAAAAGCTAGATGTTTTCATCAGAAACAATCTTGAGTTCCATCCAGAGACACCTTTTACAAAAATGCTGATACATCTGTTCAGTGAACAGGATGATTATCTGATTGAATCTATGGTTTGCACACTTGATATTACTGTAGGAATTGTGTACAGAAACTCTATGTACCCAGACTTAATACCAATGCTGAACCCCATATCTTCATTCATAGAATTCTTGAAAGTTGTATCACATGACAGTGACGTATTACTGGATTATTTAGTAAGTAATGAGACATGCTTCTTACTTTATCTGTTGAGGTTTTTGAAATATGTGAGAAGAAACTGGCCAAAGTTCTTGGAGACATGCCAGCAAGTAGACTTAGGGGGAAGCAGAGGTTTGGATGATACTATGAGAGTCCTAATAAGATTGAGGTTACAGATTAGCAGACTTGTGTCAAAATCATTGTTCCCATACAACATAAGTCCTGTGCTGAGACTGTTGGAGGTTTGTGAGAGCTTGTATGAAGGGAATGAGTTTAGCTGAATATCTAATAACAATCGGCACTGCCCTGAAGTAATATGAAACAGTAATGCTAAACAAAATATGACTCCTGTTAATTACATCTTGGCGAAAAATAGTATTCATCACAAAGTTTAAAATAATGGTACTGACTGGACACTAAATTCCCTGATGGCTTTAGAAATTCCAAGCAGATCTTGGAATTTTCATAGTACCTTAATAAATTAATTAATGTTTCAGTATTTAACTGTAATAGTAGTACTTAAAATCGACTTAATGTCTCAGTAAAAAAAAACGAGTCTGAATTCAATTTATCAATTCAATAACTTCTGAACACATTTTTAGTTCTAATAACTGAAATTTAGTTTTATTTGGGTGATTATATTTGGGCTCAACTCAAGATGTATTATCATTGTCTAAGCATGCCACTGAAATAATTGCATTGAAATAATCTATCTTATTTACAAAGACTGCCAACTCATTTTACATTCCAAACTTTGCATAGTTTTCTTATTAATTAGCTATAATTAATTTATATTAACTTGTAGTGTTGTAACATTTGTAATATTATGTGTAATGTTAGTGTTTACCTGTAATTATGTTACTCAGTCTTCCTTTTAGAGTATGTTCCTTAAATGCAATATGTTTTAAATATTGAGATATAGTGTTTATATACAATAAAACAAATATCAAAAATAAAACCTGAGAAAATAATGAATTTTGCAGTTGAATTGATTCTAAAATATTATTGAATATTAAATGAATTTTGAAAGCAAATAACACTGTGTTTTTATAAATACACAATAATGTGCCTTACCGATGTAAAAATAGGGTGCTCAGTAATAATAATTTTATTTAGAAATAACGCGTTTTTCACGGAAATATTTATATATCAAATGCAACAATCTTGCATAATAGTTTTAAATGGTAGTCTTAGACAATTTGTAGCATTAATTTATTTTAGTTATTTGGTTGTATTATATATTTAGTCTTGATATTGCATATAAAATGCGGGTTTAATACATTTTTGTTTTTACCTAAATTATATTCCATGCCACAATGATGTACATAAATGCCATCAATTTACCATTTTATAAATAAATGTAATCAGTATTAATACAATATCCTAATTTATATCGACATTATAATATAATAAAATATTAATGCTGTTTGGTAAACTAATTCATTATGAACTCAAATAAATAATTAAGCTGAATCCATAATAAAAATCTATAGGCAATTAACTTTAAATATCTCAATATGGATATAACATTTGAAATTATGGATATAAAAATCTGTTTGGATTACTTTCTAGGTAAACATATTTCCAAATAAAAATAAAATATGAAACGAACTACAGTTTAGTCATTCCAATAGTAAGTTTAAGAACATCATTTCATTACATGTTTAGTTAAAGTTTTCGAATGATCATATTTTTTAAGTTTACCAAGCAACAAATCATACTTCGACTACGGGATCTTATATTATGTTTTATTCTAGCTTTAAGTGATAGAACGACAACAGACTGTTATGTAGGTATAAATGTGTCCATTTTGTTACTTCCTTTTAGATTATAAGATGTTATTTTAATATTCTTTCCATTGGTTATTGATATGATTACTGAATCTCAAAATTGTAACACTGTAAACTCTTTAAAGTTCATATCTGTTTTGATTATTATAAAGTGTTTTTTGCTTGAATAACTATCAGCTTAAAATTCCATAAAAGTAATTTTGGTAGATAATATGAAGTAAACATTTTTTAGGGAAATATTTGAACCCCTATCTTGCCACTAATACTTCAGGAAAATATACACTATTTAAAATTATTGTTCAGTCTTCATAGTGTTACAGAAAATATTTGCTTGATGCAGCTACTCAAATCTTCTTAGAGGCTGACCACAAAACATTTACAAATTTCTCCAGAAAAAGACCAAGTTGTCACCTCTAATTCACATATTGCTTACTTTAAAAACACAGATATTATCTGCATATGTTTCGGCCTTTGTATTTTTTTTTTTGTATTCTGATTTATACAAAACCTAGATTAATATTGAGAAAATTCAAAATTTTTGTATGTCTAAGCAGTAATTTAAGTACTTGTTATTGTTAAGTAACAATAATTTAATTTAAATAACAACATTAAAATGAAATATTTTTGTACATGATGACAACAGATTCTGTTTTATTTTTGTACAAACATCCTATTTATTACATTATACGGTAACTTAAAGTTTATTCATTTACAGAGATGATGACGGCAGTTATACCTAAATATTTTGGTATATAAATTATAAACTTAGGAAATCATCAATATAAATTAAACTAATTGAGTTATATTCAATAAGGATATAAAAATTATATTCAATATTACCTTAAAAGGTATACATATTATACTAAATATAGATTTTTACAAGGCCTTCGAAAAGGTTACTTACACAGACTTACAGGAAAACTGCTATTGTGTGCTGGGATGACATATTTCATTAATTGATTTTGTCAATACTAATTGTAGACTTATTTCATAGTCCATTTTCAGTTCCAGTTATACAAAATTACGATCATATAGATGGTTCCCCAAGGTGCCTACTTAGGTCCAAGTACTACATTAAGCGCAATGGACAATTGAATACGGCTTGTTAATTCAATTCAATAATTAAAAAAATGTATTGTTGAATAAATTGTAGTGTCAATTTGAACTAATTAATTGCGAATAGGTGTAGATGGTTTTTTTTTGTATTAATATCAGAGACGCAAATAAATGCATATTGAGCACATTACTTGAGCGATCGGGTTCTATATCACGGTTCCTAAAATACATTTTGCACGGAAGAATAACCCATGTTTCTAGAATTTATATTTATAAACGCACCTACGATACAGGAGAGATTCCTTTGTCGTGTATATTCTTTTTTATCTTAGTGTTTCTTTTTCATAGGGAAATAAAACCAAATAATACGTATCACCAATATTGTATTTCTAATCATAATTTACAACATATATAACATACATTAGCATTGTACACATATAGTCTAACATTCGTACAATCTCACTGTTTCATATTGCTTATATTTGGACACAGACCCCGGGGAATAGGGTAATAAATTATATAGATTATTACTAACAAGATTGATATAAATAGTGATGCCAATAAGCATGGATTATAAACATACGAGTACCTTAGGCGATCAATCTGTTAGTATAATTGATAACAGTAGGGATTCTATAAAATGTTTAGTAACTCGACATGAGTTTTGTATCTGTGTGAGTAGACCCATCTAAAGGCTTTCCAAGCAGCGTGGCAATGTAGGTGGAGTTTTATTTTTGGCAGTCAGATATTACGCAATATGAAAGAGGCTTTAATTTGTGAAACTAGATGAGCACAAGCACTCATGCTTAATAAAAAAAGCACTATGAACATGAAATATCTTCACTTTTTGATTGATGTTTTGATTGATTACTATTGGACTTTGTGTTCATAACAATTACGATGAAAAATAGTCTACCGCAAATGTTGCTGTTGGTATCTAAATCGCGTGCCGCCATGATGTTGCGTTTGTGACGTTATTATTTCAGTAAGTCTAAAATATTTTTTGCTCATTTTATTCTCATACCTACCGTTAGCGATACCACAGATAACATAGAATGTTAGTCTTGGTTTTCGCGCTGGAATTCAAAATTATAAGTTGCAATACATTTGGCAGATTCTGATGAATATTAAAAAAAAGTACTGTTTGTACAGCTTATTCTAATATAACCACAATGCAAAAATTAAAAAAAAACTATATGAAATTCAGCCTCTTCCGGCCTCTTACAGCAAGTGTTCAACAAAAACAGTAATTCTCTATTTCCATTGCCAGCTCACGCGGTATCGCCTGAATTTATTAAATGAGATTTCAATTCTCATAATTATTAACACCACTACACGCTAACACTCGTACGTTTTAACACAGACACAAAACCCATGTCAACTATAATTAGCTTGCAAACAAGTTTGTTAAAACACAGAAAATATATCTAGGTATTTGAATCTGTTTTTTACAAATATAAGTATCTTATACTATTTTCAGATTATAGAATGAAATAATAATTGTTGAAACTTTCACAGCAACTATGTATTAGCCACGTAACTTGTTCAAATGATTTAACTAATATTCCGTTTGTGTTAAATTTGTGATACCCTTGAGAATTTAATTAAGACATGGTACATTATTTAGGCGTGAAATTCATAAATACTTGTGTAAATCAATTTTCATACTACAAACACATTATCTTACTCATTATTTCAGCTTCTTTGTATACAGTAATGATAGTTGGAAAGTGGAACTAATCATAACTGGCGTTAGTTGTTATAGTATGTTAGTTAAATTTCTGAACACAGTCTTAAGTTGACACTCGAAGTGAATAGAGAGATAATCAATATAATTTCTTTCCCTTCCGAGTAAAAAAACTAAGTTTTGTCAAGCATTTTATTTGTAACGTCACTATAATGATTTTCTTCCAAATGAATATAGAAATTCCTGCAGCAGATTTGAGCTTTCGGTACCTTGTTCGATAATAGGTACCTACTTCACACCAGAGTAATATGTAAATGGAGAGCCAACTTCCTTCGAGTTTATTTGCAAATGTTGCGTACTTCGCGGTGTTTGACTGTTGGCGTTTATTGGTATATAATACTCCCAAGATCTCAAACTCCTCCCGCACCAAAAAATCGCGTTCTACATTTTCAGAGGAATAAAAAATTATATATTTATATGTTGATCATTACTGTTAGTTCGACTTTATTAAAAAAATAATGTATTTTGTTTACTCACATTGAAAGAGTCCAGTATTCCTAAACGTCATTGCAGGCAAAAAAACTTGTCTCCGTTTTGTCATAGCATTTATTTATTTTATTTACATTTGCTTCTCCAGCGCTTAACTACTGAGAGCGGCAGAAAACCGCTGCCGAACGTACGGCCCTTTCAAACTACACATAAATTACATAACAGTCCCTTTTTAATGTCATCGTTTCACTATCAAGCTCTCGCAGGACATAATATTTATACATTAGAACATATACTTTAGACATAAATGTGATTATAAAATAAACAATCTCGTACTGACAGATAAAACAAAATAACTCACATATACGTTGACAGTTTTGATATTCGTAAATGTTTGAGACAAAATATAACAAATCGATGTCTAGTCTAGACTTTTCATTAGGTAGGTAGTTTTAACATGCATAAGGTGCTTATAGCATTGAATTAACATTGGCAGATATTTTATGTGAAATATGTGTATTTTAAATATGCACTAGGGAGATATAATGAGATTTGTAAACGCGAGTAACTGTTTTTTATTTCAAAATTTATGACCCATTACCTTTTTATATTTAACCAATACTGGTACCTATGGGAATTCCAGCAAATTAAGTAATTATTACTTTTATTGCAATATATCAAACGTTTACAATTACCTCACAAACTTCAGCGTACAAAAAGAAAACATTTTTACACTGAAAACTTACCATTCATATTCTAAATTGGTAAACAACTTGACTCGACAGCGATATTTATCATCCGTACGTTTACGTTTACATAAATAATAAATTTAAAACAATTACATATGGTATTTGTTCAAATAAAACTACCACGTTTATTACTATAATAAAAAATCTTATTAATACATTACACAAATATTCGATATCGTGCTTGAATGACTAAATTACTGAAGCTTAAGGATCGAGGAATGTAAAACAAAATTAATTTAATTGCTTATGTGCATAGTGACATTCTTGTTGCTTACTTCTCTGTCGACTTCACAAAAATAAAGAGGTTCTGAATTTGACTAGAAATTTAATTGATATTGATATTTGACATCGAAGAAACACTTTATTCTGTGTTTTTTAAGTCTTATTTTTTAAGTTATATCAATAGAGTTGGTGTTTCATCAATTGGAAAATCTGTAAATATGCTGTACTGCAATGCTGACAAACAGTCAATTTGTCTTTAGCAATAACTAATGTCAGAAACCCAGGGCCAGAAAGAGCTACAGAATGCTAATAGTATTAAATTTCCACAAATTGGTTGGAGTTTCTGCAACAAATGGGCTCCACAGAAAAACTATATCTTATCTAAAAATATTTAGTATTCAAGTTTATAATGATTACAATTCCTAGAGAATTTTTTCAACCTCACTTTTATGGTAATCGCTTTGATACTCCATTTAGATACTACTCTGTGGAATATCGCCAAAATTCAAGCATGCATTTCATGATTGTCACTGTGTACAGGAAGCGTTTAACCTAAACATTTAAAACATCGAATACGGACAACAAATACCGCGCCAAAAAAACTTAAAACAAAAACAAACTTAAATACATACTCAGGTATCATAGTCTTCATCTATCTGTAGGTTGCCAGAATTCAAACTGTCTATATCAACTGGATGCGACTGCACAGGTTTTATTTCAATCTTTTTAACTTCATGTTTAACCTTAGAGTTTTGCCTATGAATAAGCCGTAACGAATTTTCTTTCTTAGGTGCGCTTACGGTGATAGGAGACGTATCCAGTAATTTGATTTCGGGGTTTGCAAAATTTTTAGTAAAATCTATGTTTAGGATGGGTGTTATCGGTGTGACGGGAGTCCTTGGCGCTACTACTGGCCTTTCTATGACCGCTGGCTTGGGCACCATCTCTATTTTAAGAGGTTCAGGTGTGTAACTAGTGGAGGGCTGAGGACTTGAATACGTAGGGTTGAGCTTAATAACACTTCTATGCTGCACTTCGTCCGTTAATAACGTTTCTTGGTAAAAATTCGCGGTAACAACCGGTTTTTCTTCTATAGGCTTCTTTGATAGGTCTATGGCTGTTTCTAATGAGGTTGACGTTATGGTTTCGTTTTTTATGATTTTGTTGGGTAGTTCTATTTCTGAGGATAGACCTCTTTTGAGGGGGTCTCGAGGAGGCTGTAGAGGTACTATTTTAATGTCACTGCTGCTCGAACTATTTGAGTCTTCCCTTGCTATCCGCCGCGGTGGCACAGTAGATGTCATGTCTGGAAATCTATTAACAAAATTTAATATAATGAGAATATTAAACAAAAAATATTTGTAAGCTTACAAATATTTGTACACTGTCATGGGGCCATTTTAAAAGAGTTATTTTATAGATTTTACATAAATTAGTGATCAACATTGGACAAAAATGTTCCATTTTTTTTAATTTTAGGAAACAAAGAGGAGGGCGTAATATATTGAGAAGTTTTGTGTGTCTCAAATTAAATTTTATCTTAATACTGCCGGTTGACGTTTAAACAATTTTAATAATTCAACTAAAACTGTTTTATAGTTTTGTAATTTACACATTTTGTAACTTTTTTTAAATCACGAGTGTGGCAAACAAGCTTACGGCCCGCTTAATGGATAACAGTTACCGTAGTTTTTGGACGTTTGCAACACCAGAGGAGTCGCACGCGCATCGCCGGACCTACAACTTGTGTTTCTAAGACGAAACTAAGATTTTTGTTCTGACGTTTGCTATCAAATCTGGTAACAGGCTCCCGCAGCTTTGTCCGCACGGTATATAGATAAAAATGACCTATGTGTTAATCCAGCTAATAAACTGTATGTATGCAAAATAATATCATGCAAGTCTGTTAAGCGGTTTTTGCGTCACGAGAGTAACAAACATCCATACAAACTTTCACATTTATAAAATTAGTAGGATATGGTTTGTTTGGCAATTCTGTAGGATTGTACCTTCACTAAGACAATTGCTTACATTTAATAAATAAGAGACAAGATAGAGTAAATAACAATAAGTACCTTGAAGAATTTGGCGAACTCTCAGCGCTCATCATTTCTTTCTCTTCGGCCGCTGAAACATCCGGGATATTCTTTACCTGAAAATTACAGAGTAAGAAAATGTTAACCAAGTAAATTCGAGCATAGTGGGAACTCAAGTGAGCACAGGGGATTATTATTAGTTATTACCTAGGGCCTACCCTAGGTAATAACTAACACATTATTTTAGGGTAGGAGTCCTAACTCCTACCCTAAAATAATGTGTCCACAATGTAAATCTTATACTATTGGCTTACCAAGAAGTTGGTAAACGGATTACTATTTACTGCATTTTTTTCTCTCATAGCGCGTTTTCTCAATACGTTCACGCCGGTATTTTCTTCAAACAATCCTGTCCCGTCCATTCGGGACTCGTGACCATAGACTCGTGTTCATTTTCCTCATTTTGACGGGTTTCGCGAAGGGTTGAAAAGTTTCCCTCAAAAATGTTTTGTAAAAACTTGCGAAATATTATTGCGTATCGCCCTTGAATGGCAATTGTGGAAAAATATTATTGTTGATATTTAAGTTTTTACTTTATAAGGATTCTTACATTTATATAAAACATATTTTGCACAACAGTTTTGTATTTTGATATCGTCTTTTGTTTGATAACTGACGTCGAGTAGCTGGAAGAAAACAGAATCATTTTTTTGTTATATTTTTTTCTGTTTCTATGCTTTAAACATAAAATTATCTTTGAATGAAAGTTGACGAGATAAATTTGTATACTCGGGGTATTAAATTGATTATAACTGATATTTAATTATGTTGATCCAACCAAGATGGACGGAAACATTAGTAGAATACCGCACATACACAGATAGTTCTAAATATCTACATAAGCATACAATGGCCGCCATTAAGACCATATAATAGATTAGAGAGGATTGGTGCCAATCAATCATCGAGGGAAAAATGTAGGTTGGCACGTCGATAATCACTAGAAAAAAAATATCAACCTTATTGGTGGTCTTTAACAGTAAGGTGAGTGTATATTTTATTATAAATCGGTTAAATTAGTATGTAGCACATATCATTATGTAGCTTTTGTCTAACATATGGCGATGAGAAAAGAAAAACCTATGGCGATCCGGGAGTCTATTAGGGACAATAAGTTAAATTTTGCCATATACTTACCAGATCTCTAAGGAAGTCAAATTTGGATTCTGCCAAGATGCACTGTTTGACGTGTGAGGGGCTCAGCGTCTTGGCGTTCCTCGCCATCGTCACCTGCATCGCTTTGCTAAGGAGTGACTCCACAAACAGCTCCAATGTTCGCGGTGTTGGTGATAATCGATCTGAGTTAAGGACTTAACATGGATATTCGAAAAGGAGGCTCACCCCCTTTTACATGGCACCTAAAACATACCGAAATAATGTGGGTGGTGTACATTACACCTCTGCCTAAACCTTTGAGGACAACAGGTGTTACGGTAGGTATGTCGAAAAAATATACAAGCGTTGCAAATAGAAATGCGAAGCCGAAACAGTTTTACAATAAGCCCAATTAACCTCTTATAAATTTATTCTAACTATACCGGACGGAAAACGGACGGAATATTGGCCTTTTAATTAATTACATTAAGGTACAAATACCATTCATCGACGACTGCTTTAATGGAATGGTCTACTCAATTAGAAAG
Source organism: Craniophora ligustri (assembly GCA_905163465.1). Classification (NCBI taxonomy): domain Eukaryota; kingdom Metazoa; phylum Arthropoda; class Insecta; order Lepidoptera; family Noctuidae; genus Craniophora; species Craniophora ligustri. The sequence goes on from LR990981.1 coordinate 2,778,568, forward strand.
CCTGAAACCTTGGCACAGGCTAGGCGATATTGACATGATATAGGATGATATACCTACCATAATTGAATATTCACATGATAGCTGAGAAGTTAATAGACGTATCATAAACTGAGAAAGAGATTTCAATGAAAAGGAAATTAAATATACATATCTCAGATTTCTTATCAGTCTTATGATTGTTAAGAAAAGAAAGTAGGTACCGTAGGTATCGTTCCGTTATCATTTATGAATCAAAGACCTAAACAATATATCTAAGAATATATATTTAAAACACACAAGTTAGTGTACAATCAGTATATTTCCGAGTGAGTATTTCAGAGATCAACAATAACAAGTGTTTCAGTATAAACGATTTAAAAATACCCAAAATATAAGTAGGTAATCTTATAGGTGTCTACGTAAAATAAGTCGGGATTCTCCGATTCTATCAAGTGTTTCAGAGATCATTTTTAGGTACTTATATACAATACGATATAAAAACTGTAACTGTGCGGGATCGATGCGCTCTGCGAATCGCAGTCGTTGTATTGTATAAAACATTAATGTTAAGTGTCACGACTGTTAGGTTTTTTGCACACGTTATCCACAAGTATAATGTGTAGCCCAGCCTGCAGATACGTAAAAAATATAATTTTACTTCGCTAACTGTAGGTCTCTTGTAGGTTTCAGGGTTTTGGGACCAAACTACAAATACCATTCTCAGCTTTGAGGTAAAATTTTAATTAGGTACAGTGTATATTTTTATATATCATACATCCAAATTCTAAGGAAATATTATTGGACGTATGTAGCTGAGAGCTTCAGCATTAGTCTGAAGGGCGACCGAACAATTTCAGACAAAAAATATTTAAATATACACTGCCATATTGGACAATTAAAAATGGCATTCTGGCACACAAAATAGCACAAAAAAGGGATCGTATAAAAGTCGACTATTTTGCATACTACGTGTCAATGATTCTATTAATACCATATTTCCACAATAACACCCAGATTGCATTGATGAGTCTTGTATGTTATTGTCACAACTGGCTGCCATTAATTTAATCAATGCTGTGAGTGAAGAAAACAGTCGTGGAGAATCCTAAAACTAAAAATCTAATTTTATTCTCCATTTAGTTCACTAGGCTGCAAGTAAGCCTAGGTTCGCATGGACGTGACCTCGAATGGTCTGAACAGACAAGTACGATCTTTTTAGATCGATAGAATGGCGCAGTTTTTAAACGTTGAATTAATACTGTCCATCAATCCCTCGTTTATATTTCAAGATAAATAAAACGATAAAAAAGATTGAACTCTACTCCCAATAAAGAAACGACGGCCTGATACGTCTTAAACTGTTCTCGCTTTGCAGATTGAGTGTAATCGTGGTCCTATTCTGGTACACATGACTAATTGTATCATCCGTATGCGACTGTCCATTGACGTCATGATTCATTGCAACAACATCGCCGTAGAGATTAACAGGAAATTGGAGTTGTGTGTGTGCATTCTCCATTACCTACTATAAAAATACTCTTAAAATTATTGTTAATAAGTCTCTTTTGGAAAACACAAACGAATTTTATACACCCTTTAAGTATACAAGCGGGTTGGTATGTAACTTTAAATAACTTTATGACACACACACACAACTCAATGACCTTCTCCTATACATTAAAATAAAATGTCTAGTCTCGCGGATTCCATCTACCAGGTCGTCAGTGGTGCTGGGGGAGTATGGTTACTAATACTGGTTTGGTATACAAATAATAAACCAAGTATTTTGCTGCAAGAATTAAAATCTTACTACCACGACATTGTTTTCCTTTGCCACCTAATAACAATATAGGAAAATGACAGGCGGCGTTTGTCTACAAGCTTTCGATGTCCAAAATTAAGAGGAACCTCATTCACCTTATGAAGGAATAATCAGAAATCGTTTCTTTTAAAACAGATATTATTGTGTAAAAATCTCTATGAAGAAGAATGTTGGCAGTATAAAAAATATTAATACGCCTGAGATCACCATTTCATCACGTATTAATGTAAAAATATACGACATCAAAATGCGCACACGTCACTTCCTTTTTTACGGTGATGTCATAGTTGCAATGATCTACCATGTCCTATAAAGGGCATGCACTACATAAATAGGAACAAAGTTTCATCATTGTTATGACAACTCTAGTAGGCTAAGCCGTTAGCAACGTTAATAGGTACCTAAAATATGATTTTCCTAAGGATAATTCATTGTTTACTTAATATAATAATTAAGTAAACAATGAATTATGAAATGTATTTATTGATAAACTCCACCTACCACGCCTGTCGTCCCCGAAAGGCATGTGAAAGAGTTGTAGGTTCCATGTAATAGGGGGCGACTGGGCGAGCCTATTGCCATCAACCGGGCACGAAACAAAAGTCCGAGCTGCTACTTATTTCATAGAATAACCTAATAACACTGTGTTCGACTTGGCAATCAAACCCAAGACCTCTTGCTCAACACTCGCAGTTACGACTACTTGACGAACGAGGCAGCTGATTGATTTCATAAAGGCGGAGTTACATTAGCAAAATTAGTCTGTAGTGGTCACAAGCGCGACTCCTGGCCATGAGGACGTAATTTAGGCATTGAAATAAAACTACTTTTTACTGTTTTTATCGCGGCATATTGATACTATTTAATTCCAATATCCTCGTAGTCACAGACAGACAGCTTGCCCGTGACTATGGGTGCCGTAAGGGTTCCAAAACCTCGGGATCAAATAATATACACACCGCGATAAAATCCTTAAAAGTCAGTTAGGAAATGCCGAAGCCATCTAGTTCATAAAATAATGTTACACATGATGTTAAAAGATCTATTTACAGAAATAAACAATATACCTACTATCTATCTAAAAAGAAGTTTTATTTAAATGTCTCGTATTCGCGTAATTAAAGTGCAAGAAGAAGCTTTTGTGAGAAGAGTCAATTTCTCCGTCTCCATTCAAATCACAAATCGAAGTTTTTAGCTCTATAGAAAAAATGTTTTTATCAAGGTAGAAAAGACTGCATTGCGTGGTGGACATAGGGGTCAATATGCTGTCGACTGTCGTTAACTTTCAACTGCCCTCATACTAGCCTGGTGCTAGACTTTTGTTCCGATCGATATGGGGGGTCATGACGGTCGTCAAAAATAGACTAGACACAGACAGAGTAGGTGGTATTGACTGGTGTTGTTTTCATAGACATAGACAAACCGTTTGTGTAAACAAGGGCATTTTTTTTTTCGCTATAAAATTGTTTCTTTGGACTGATTACGTAGCGTGAGAATTAGATAAGAATTATAAATAGAGGACGATGTCTAATCAAGTGAAAATTAACTCTTAGTATATGTCCCAGAGTTATCTAAACGAAAACAGCTAAATAGGCTTTACAAGGCAATGAGTTATAATCCCTCACTTGGTTGATAATTTTTACATTCCCATTTGGCAGAAAGGACCTTGAATGGGTTTCTCTCCATTAATAGCTGTGAATTCGCGAGAGTCACGGTAAAGGTAACGAATCCTCAAGGAAGGGAGGCTCCGATGGGCATCCCTTCCCGCAGTATTCAGCATCAAACTGGGAAAGCTGTTATTATATGGCGTCATGGCGTCCATTGAAGGTGGCCCCTGCGAGCCTTACGCGCTCGAGTCCTTCGGTCTCCCATTGTATTACTGGGTCCTCGCGACCTCGACCCGGCTGTTCTCGCACAAGACCTACTGAAACAGTGCAACTACTACTATATTTGCACAAAACTTAAAAATTTAATGAAATGCGGTCGAACGATTTCGACCAGCGAGTGACTATAACGTATGATAAATTATAAAAGTTATACTACAGTAGAGTCCATATCAGTTGTTTATAAAATATAGGTCATTACAACTCAGGCGAAGCGTTAATTAAATTGAATAGGGTTTTATACGAATTTCATACATTAATAAAAGCGTTATCGGAAATAATGAACCTTGTGTGTATATTCAAATATTCAGAGTCAATTAATTCACATATTTGTCGGTGAAACATGGAGATACATTACAAGTAGTCCTTGATGACGAACCAGGACTTTTTAGCTTATCTCGAACTCGGAGTACGAACAATGAATGTTTTTTTCTACGTGCCATGCTAACAAAACAATATTTAAGTCATGTTTGTAGAGGAAAATACATATATGCACTGTATAAATATTGAGTTGTTCTGTTATCTACAATAAGGGTTTGGTATGGGAAGTCTAAATATCAAGGAACGATTTAATCGGTTAATTATATCGAGGATCTTCATCTGAATAAACATCAACATCGACCTAATTATTCTCCCACTGCTGGGCACGGGTTTCCTTTCATTTGACAGGGCTATATTCCACCAAGCTAGCCTACTGCGGTTTGGTAAATAACACGCCCTCGAGAAAACCTCTCAGGTATGCAGGTTTCCTCACAATGCTTTCCTTCACCATTTGAGCATGTAATAAATACGCACATAACTTACGAAAAGTGAAAAGAGCTTCCGAAGATACAATCATTTCAATTCCGAAGAAAAAATACAATCGTTCCTCTTAATACTACTAATTTCATACTATACAAATACATTCATATTGTTTTATGTGTGATAAATAACCACTTTTTACTTCTTATTAAAACAATTAGAACTATAAATCACTGAACGTGTGATATATATTTTCTCTTGCAGATTTTTATGTACAAAAACGAACGTAAATTAATCAAAAAGTGCAAGCGACGTCACGCCCATGGTAATAACGCGGGTAATTAAGTGGGGCTTGCAGACTGCTAATATTTGCGCACATGGTGCAAATTAAATTAAACTATGTCAAGACAATTGTAGAAATAGTATTTCTGTAAGGGCATAATCTATACTAATATTATAAAGGGAAAGTTTTTTTTTTTTATGAAAGCGCTAACTACCAAACCGATTTGAATTATTGCGTGGAGGTTTGAGAGCCTATACCCCAATGCTAGTTCAAACTCCCTTTCAAGAAATAAGTGAGCTCAAAAAATCAAGACAGAATCTTCCGCTTTGATGATAATTACTGTCATACATTCCCTCATTATAATGTGTCAATAATTTTCACGTGGAACGATGTATCTATTGTATACGCCACCGTAAAATTGTGAGAACCGATAATTCATAATAAATCTGGACATATTGTAAATTGTCGACATGACAGTAACACTTTCAATATAATGCATTAAATTTCCATATTTTATAATCTCTCAGTTTAATCGTACTTGTGAAAAACGTAACGCAAGACGCACGCTGATTGGTTGTTTCGCTTGTACAACGCCATTTTTTTATGAGAGATGACGGTTTATACTTTAAATTTTTATAAACCTAGACGCCGTTTACTAGAGGGGCGGCAACGTGCGAGTGACACCTCTGGTGTTGCAAAAGTCTATGAAAAAAGTCTGCAAAAGGCTACAATAACCGCTTACATAAAAAAAAACGTCTCATAAAATTGGTAACATTATAAAGTAAAGCAATTTCTTCATAATATGTCACTTAGATTATAAACCGTAGAATAAATATTTCCTATATTATTAACCTAAGCGGCGCGGGAGGGCCCTGGTGACCTGGTCAGGCACCTGTCTTTTACAATGTTGGGTTGTAGTGGTAGTAATATTGTTTACATTATGAATTATTTCATATATCTAGTGATGAGAGAAATAAATAAAATATTATTATTATTAATATTCCACAATGTACAGTTTGAACAGAATGTATTAATACATTCTGTTATGTTATTGTCCTAATTGTTACGATCTGTCTAGATTATATGAACTAATGTCCTTACAGTTTTACAATATAATATACTTAAATCTATACTAAATTATAAAGTATGTAGAAGAGTCTGTTTTAAATGTGCCTGTGAGCACACATCCGACTCTAATAGGATGTATATATGCTTATAGGATACACATATGTTTATAGAACACTTAGGAGTCCGGCGGACAAAAGCGCGGGGCGGCAAACGAGAATACAATTCCTCTCGACATACTTAGGGAAAATACAAGATGTAAATAAAGTGGTATACACGGGAAAAAGGCATGAGTGTATGTATAAAACCCATCTTGCTATTATAACCAAAGTATTTATTTTTAGATGAGCACATGAACCTATAAGAAACAAACAACTAGCCAATGTCTAATGGTACCTAAACCAAAGTTATTATTCCTGAGGTGGGTTTTATGGCAAGGTTACCAGCCTTTAAAATTACTACAATAAAGTGCAATGTAATTTACAACTTTTTTCCTAATTACTATTGTAGGTATCCATAAAATATACAGATTAAGATTTAGTTCCATGTTCTTAAATCCCCAGCACAAGGTTCCCCCTATAATTTTACATACATGTTTAATAATTATTAAGTTAGAAAATCTAGTTAAATTTCATGTAGTAAACATAGGTCATTTGTAGTAATACATGTTATTTACTCATGCTGATTACGATAATAAAATTACCATACCACTGTACTCACAACATTGGGGAAATCTATTGTTTGTTTATGTAAAATTTGACATTTCATAACAGTATTTCAGTGAAGAACTAAAATTATCATCTAATAAGAACTGTGTGTAGATATTTTTGGAAAGTAGTCATAATGTTTTTTCATGAAAACATTTCAAAATTAAAAAGCCAAAATTAAACAAATAAATGCAAATTAAAACAAGTTTTTGATTACATAAACCCCTATTAGGGTTACACAAGTTTTGTTTTACTAAATATAATAATAATTATAATCTCAGTAATTAATAGCATAACGTATGGTTCCAATTAAGGCCCAAATTAATAAATGATCGTACGGACCACGTAAATACGTACGTGTTTTATAACGAGTCAATATTATTTTTTTATAATGCTAAATGAAAAGGATATAGATTATGATTGGCACAGCCTGGGCAACTTTCCCCACTTCCTCATCAGTCTGCATAATCTTCTTGATTCGCCCCTACAAACAAACAATGTCATGATATCACCAATCTCTTAGAATTATTGACGAAAACAAAACCAAATTTCTCTTTGTAGCGTCTGTTAACGTAATTTTTTAACTTACAGCGGGAAACCTTGCATTGTATTTTCTCTTTTTCGAAGGCATTGTGATAATCCGTTCACTTTTACACCAATTAAATGATAAAATTAGCTCACTTCACCATCAGAATGTTAATACTTCTCGCGCATTTTTGAGGTTATAAAAGGGGGACGTTCGCAGCCTACTTCATTTATATACGAATTTGACAGTTTCTTCACGATTTTTTATGGTCAGTTTGTATGTAAAACCACGTAATCCTCATGACTAATTTGTGATTTTTAAGGTCAATAATTAAATTGTAAGAAAATCATACCCATATATAATTTAAATTTATTTTATAATCGAAACATATTAACGATAAATATATATTAAGGCTGAAAAAATAGTGATCAGGGACCAAAGTTCTATTATAAAAAACATAATTTCGTCTTGAAACGAATACTTATTTATAAGTTTATCAGCGTTCATTTGGTCAAAGAGAAACATTCTCAATGAGGTGTGAAACTGTGGAGTCTGCTAACCCGCACTCGGCTAACGTAATGAACGGACGATATTTCAATTTCAATCCATCCATCACAAAAATTAAAGGCAAACCGTGATAAACAGTGGAAACAGTAAATGATTTGATGGTTAGTTGGTTGATGGGTTAAAGTTTTAAATCTAAGCAGAATTAACCATCCTATTTTAATGTGGCAATGGATTTAACTTTGGCCTTTTTAATTATAAGTTAAGATTAATTTAACTTTAATTTTTTTAAGTTAAAAATTATTCAATAATATAACTATTTCATATTGGATTTCTATTACTGGATTCCGCTATTGCGTAAAAAATCATAACTCAAATAATGTTTTTGAGTCTTTATTGATGTATCTTCTTACTAGTTCTTACCGTCATACGCCTAATTTACAAAATTAAATTTTTTTACAAAAAAGTGGTAATACCCTATTAATCTTATTCTCAATTTTATAACGTGACGTACATTATTTTCTTCTTTCTGAACGGTATTTTTAAAGTCATTAAACAAAATGGCGTCGTTGTCGAGGTGCGTTGTCTTGATTTTAAATGTATTTTTTAATTTTACACTACAATGGATTAGGAAAGCATTTATAATAAACGATCATATATCTTTGCGTCAGATCAATATACTTTTTGGCTGTAGTTGTTATTAACTGTGCTTTGACCATTTGATCCTGCTAACGTGTTGACAAAAACTTGTTATGGATAAATACTGCATGGAAGCTTATATATTTCGCAATTCCAGCAACATAAAATAATATAATTATCATCTCGTAAACAATTAATCACTTAAAACGTCGCTGAATATATTATTCATGTTAAAATAACCTTATAACAAAGTGTAAAGTCTGTGTATGTTCCGAGTGTACTGAAAGTTAAGTACACTATCTTTTCACGTGCTTATCGCGTTTTCAGCTTGTTACCAGCGCCCACACAGCAGGTGTGGGATCGCGATGACGAGCGGAAGGCAAAGCGCGTCGGAAGTGCCTTAGTTGTATCACAAACAAGTGTCCCACCTTACGGTCAGAGAAAAGGATGGATACCCAGAGCAGAAGAAGATTTTGGAGGTCAGATTAACTACCACTTTCCTCACCCTAGTCCCTGTTTCTAGTATTCTTAGTATGCTTACAGTAATCTGAATTATATTGTCCCAGAATTTTCTTATATATTTGCATCTTTGGTATCAATTATTTTATACTCTCAGCCCATTATTAAATCTCAAGCTAGACAATACAACAACATCTATTGATAATAGAGTGTGTCACACAATTGCAGTGAAGTATGAGTACCTAAACATACTTGAGAGAATATCATAATCCTTGAGATTGGAACCAACAGCATCAATGGTATCTAACTCAAGAGAAGACATGGTCAAATCTTTTATAATACACTTTTGCTATCTTAATATGCCAAATTGTGGTACCAGTGCTGGGAATATCACTACAATTTTGATACATTTAAGACATGAACTTTTTTTAGATGGAGGTGCCTTCCCCGAAATCCATGTCGCCCAGTATCCTCTGGGCATGGGTGCCAGAGGCAAGGAAAGTACCTCAAATGCTCTAGCGGTCCAGTTAGATGAATCTGGACGGGTTAAATACTCAGCTATAGCGCGACAAGGACACAGTGCTGATAAGGTATTTATTAATTACATATAAATTCACCTGTAAAAAAACTGGTCTCCACACTTAAAATATTATAGTATTTTCTTTCTTTTATCTCTCTAGTGTAAGCCACTGTCACATCTGGTGTCTCATTTCTCGTTTTAATTTACTTTTTTTCTTTTTCCAGATAATATACTCAAAACTCACAGACTTACTGCCATCAGAAGTTTTGGCAGAAGATGATCCGACACTTCAAAAGCCTGATGATGAAGACATTCAGGATATTACTGAGAAGACTAAACAGGCTTTGGAGAAACTGACCAATGCTAAGATTTCCGCTGCCATGCCTGTTAAAGCTGCTCCAAAAGCTGTGAGTTGAAGTTCTTTATATCTGAAGCTAGTATAAATACCTAGCCACCTTTTATAGTGAGCTTGCAAACACAACAAAAATGATTTTATTCAGTACATTTTGCAATAAGAACTAAGGTACAGTATCTGCTTGCCATCAGGCGAGCTATAACCTGGTTTGGCACATGTATGGTATAAAGAAGGACTTGATAAATGCTGGTTTCTATTAAAAATTTACTAATTTATTTGTGACAGTTTGGATAAACCCCAGAAAATGGGATAAGACATAGGAAAGAAGAAGAATTTGTGTCAGTTTGAACCTATATAATGGACCAAGTAATTATTTAGGTTTAAACCTGTTATTTAGGTCACTGATTTATACATGGTCTGGACCAGTCACCAAGGCCTGAAGTGGCTATTTCCAGACATTTCCTTCTATCTTCTGGTTACCATCCTGTTATGTCAGGACATTAAAAGAGACCATGATTCTTTGAGTCAATTTTAGTGTTTCTTATCAGAAATTGTCCCTTAGCAATGCTTGTAATAAGGTCCTTCATCATCAACCGTTAACGTCCCACTGCTGGGCACGGGTCTCCTCTCATATGAGAGGGATAAGGCTATAGTCCTTAAAAAGGTCCTTAAAAAGATCTAATTACAGAAATAGTTATCATTTCATTTCATATAAAGAATATAGAGTAATATGGAGTGCAACAATGAATTTGAATTTGACTTGTTGAATCCAAGTATCAAAAAATGGCTTTAACTAAATTTAACTAAAACTGTATTTTCTCTGAAAAATCTTTATGTACTCCTACGATTGGCATACATATAAGAAATATGCATTTATGTAATAGCTGTTAATGTACTCATTTTATGAATGAATAAATATTGATTTCACCATTGATTGTGAAATTTAATTAAGTGGATTGTAGCCTGTGGCATTCCTACGTTTCTGCCTACCCCATGGGAAAAAGGCGTGAATGTATGTTCACCATTTCTGGTTAGGTAGATTACTATTTTCTTCTCTGTATGTGAGAAGAACATATGATTATCAATCGCGCTGATAGTACCTTTCTTTGGCAGGCGCCCGCGCAATACATCAGGTACACGCCAGCGCAGCAAGGCGGACAGTTCAACTCGGGGGCTAAGCAGAGAGTTATCAGGTGTGTGTTACTATATTTAATTATTAATCTAAAACTTAATAAACTGAATAGAGGGTGAATATCAAAGTTTTGTTGATTAAATATCTTCTGATTACTATCCTATTATTTCAAGACAAAAAAGTATTACCATGGTAATATTATTTTATAATTTAGATTTTTATTATTGAATAATTGCATCTACTCTTTTTCAAAATTTCAATTTGAATGGAGTTCTATTGTAATATAAGTAGAAAAGTGCAAAAAAATCAACAATCCTCTTTTTTCAGAGCTTAAAACCAGAATTATAATAACTTGTATGTCTTAGTATGTTTCTGCCCTTCTACAAGATCAACATGTATTTGTTCCCAGAATGGTGGAAGCCCAATCCGACCCCATGGAGCCCCCGCGGTTCCAGATCAACAAGAAGATCCCCCGGGCGGCCCCCTCCCCGCCCGCGCCCGTGCTGCACTCCCCCCCGCGCCGCGTCTCCGTCAAGCAACAGCGAGATTGGAAGGTTCCACCATGTGTGTCGCACTGGAAGAACGCTAAAGGTACAAACAAATTCAAATTATATTTTGCACCTCTTGATTCCCGCGACTCTGCATGCAATTTAACGAAAAAAAAAACATTTCATACTAAGTTTGCACCCCCGTTTTACGCCCTTAGGGGGTGAATTTTCAAACATCCTTTCTCAGTGCTCCCCTACGTTATAAAAGGAACCCCTGTGCAAAATTTCAAGCTTCTAACCCTTAGTTTATAGTTACAACCTTATAGTTTAGGTCCTGCGTTGATGTCAGTCAGTCAGGTTCTTATTTATATAGCTAGATTTGTATTTAGATAGATACTAAGGGTATAGAATATGTAATTAATACAATGGTAGGCACTTACAACACACACATACATTCGTGTACATATAATATTGGTCTGAATTACATAATTCATTTGATTCTTTAATTTTCTTCCAGGTTACACAATCCCATTGGACAAGCGTCTGGCAGCGGACGGACGTGGTCTCCAACAGGTGCACATCAACGAGAACTTCTCAAAACTGGCTGAAGCTCTGTACATCGCCGATAGGAAAGCGAGAGAGGCGGTCGAGGCGCGCGCGCAACTAGAGAGGAGACTTGCGCAGAGAGAAAAGGAGAAGAAAGAAGAACATCTCAGGATGTTGGCGCAGAGGGCCAGGGATCATAGAGCTGGTGAGTCTATGGATAAAAGTTTGAAGGTGAAACTAAATAAATACATAATAGTAAAAGGGTCTTTAACCTAACGCCCTTGAAGTGGCCTCTTATTACTCAAACATTGTTTAGCTATCTTGACACGATAAGAAGTTTGAAGGTATGTCAATTGAAACTCCGTAACTGGTTTCTATTAACCCTGCTAGAATACAATAGGGTATTTCACACTCAAAGAAGTACAACTCATGAACTTTTGTATACAATTGAAGCATGCCATGATGTATCGTTCATGACGTCATTATTTTAGTAAACACCAGATTTGTGACATTTATCTGAAAGCTTTTGTAATACACGCCCGAATTAAACCTAAATTTATCATACCGCTGTGGCAACTAACAGTCCTGAAGTAAGCTGTTGCTAAGGCCACTTACATATTTCTTCAACATCTCAATTCAGCTGGTACGTTCTAGGTATTCGGCCGCCTGACGAAGAACCTGAGAGCAATGAGGTGGATGAGAGTGGACTGACGGCTGCCGAGAGAGATAAGCTGAGGACTGACAGACATAAGGAGAGGCAGAGGGACAGGAACCTGGCTAGAGCAGCACCAGATAAGAGGTACATCATCTTATATATAAAATTCTCGTGTCACAATGTTCGTTCCCGTACTCCTCCGAAACGGCTTGACCGATTCTCATGAAATTTTCTGAGCATATTGAGTAGGTCTGAGAATCGGCCAATATCTATTTTTCATACCCCTTAGTGATAAGGGTACACCAACCCCTATAATTTGGCAAAACAGTAATTTATAAAGTTGTTTGTCCTGACCGACCCAACAAACAAAACTAGGCATTAGAACAAAAGAGATATTATCTATATATCTCTTTTGTTCTAATGCCTAGTTTTGTTTGTTGGGTACAGGATATTTTACAGTATTTTTGTAAATTAATCTTCTTGATTCAGTTTGAAAAACGATTTTATTTTTTGATTTATATTAGAATATGAAATAAAACTACTTTTCACTATAGGAGGTAGGTTTATTTAAATTTAAACATAGATTATGTGAAACTAAATTGTTCAATACTAGTGATCTTATAATATTTTTATCGTAGCGGTCAAGCTCTCAGTCCTGGATTCAAGTTCTAGGTTGAGCAATACTTATATATTTGTTTTCTATGAAGTTAGTGGCAGTTCCCTGTACTGAACCGAGCAGCACCTCAGAGCTGTACTAAGAAAAGCGATAGAAAAATCAGAAGTCAATTCACAATGAGGCATTCAATTTTAAGCTTATTATTGATATCAATTTCCAGGTCTAAGCTAGTGAAAGATCGTGAGCGAGATATATCAGAACAGATTGCTCTCGGCCTGCCAGCGAAGACCGCACAGGGTGGAGAGGGCATGTTCGACCAGAGACTGTTCAATAACAGCAAAGGAATGGACAGTGGTATGTATATGATTTATTTTTACTATGTTTTTATTAACTCAATTTGCTTTTTGTCAGTTTGAGCAATATTTTACAATGACTTACAATTTTAAACAGGACAGAATCAGATATCCATGATAAGGAGTCATTCGAGTATTATATAATCCAATTTTAGCTTTTACCAGCGATCTTCCTTGTCAGCAAATGTAAGCAGAGTTCTAACCATATCATAATCTATTCAGTGTGGAATAAAGACGTAAATTAAATAAATAAATATTACTGAAGCTATTAGCTGAAAAAACACCATCCAGACCCCCCCTTACCATCCCGAAAATGAATATTGGTCTAATTGAAATAAATCATTTGAGTTTATATGGTTACTTACGTACTACTTGAATGACCTGTATGTTCTTTGTGTCTGTATCAGCGTTGCACAACCGAAACTGATTGTCAATAATACATGAACATAATTATCTCCAGGATACGGTGACGATGAGGCATACAACGTGTACGACAAGCCGTGGCGTAACCAGGACAATGTGGGCGCTCACATATACAGGCCCTCCAGAAACGCTGACAAAGACAACTACGGTGGTGACATCGATGCCATCGTTAACACGCGCAGGTTCGTAATTAATGTAGTAGTAATTTCTTTAAATAGAGCTGTGCGATGACAAGCAGTGTGAAACCCTATTATTTGTGATTTTGGGCTTTTATTCGCAAGAATCAATATAAGTATATACAAAATATACATTAAAAATAACAACATTTAACATTATTATTTAGCTTGACTAAAATTCGGAACTTAAAATTATTGTTTCATAAAATTAAGTTTGGAGATTTTTTAACTGGGAGGACTTATAAAAATTCGGAAAATTCCGCCAAAATTCGACCATTTGGCAACACCAACTTATTGAGTTAATGATGATGATCATAATATGTCAGAACAAATAATAATAAAAATACTATTTGTTATTCATGGTGCATTTTATATGTTCATTAAATCAGATAGCGTTGCAATGTGTTCTGTATATTTATTTCATAATGTTATAGATTCGTGGCCGACAAGGAGTTCGCCGGCACCAGCAGTAGCAACACTCGCGCCGGTCCCGTGCAGTTCGAGAAGGACGGTCCATCATCCAGAGACGAACCTGTTAGTATTGCTCTTTTTGTTTATTTATCACATGCTCAAATGGTCTAGGAAAACATCGTGAGGAATCCTGCATGCTTGAGAGATTTTCTTGATGGCTTGCGAAGTCTACCAACCCGCAGTAGGCTAGCGTGGTGGATTATACCCTAATCCCTCTCAAATTAGAGGAGGCCCGTGCCCAGCAATGGGAGAATAATGGGTTGATGATGAGTGTATTTACGAAAGATTCCATTAAGTTTTTTCTACAATGCCAATAAGACAATGAAATAAATTAATCTTATATAATTTTTGGTGATGATCATCAGTATGTTGATATAGTAATTACTGACATGGATGCTGTAAAGTATCTAAAATAATTTAAAAGCATATAATTTTATACAATGCTAATCCTTGCCACAACATAATTGGAAAACAAAAATAAAACATGCCCAAAAATAACAATAATTTTTACAAATATTGCATCTAAACATAATCAAAGATTTAATTAAAAATTTGCATTGGCAAATTTTATTACGTTTTGCAAAAAGCCTAATAAAATTTGCCAATGGTAGTTATTGGAGTTCAGGTTTAAACATTTTTTAAGTAAAAGTAATTTTAAGCAGTACTTGGTCTGTATTCTGTAACTACCTGTTGTAAATAAATAAATAATTATAGAACTGACAAATGCTATGCCATCTAACAGTGTTTTAATCTCATCCGCAGTCCCAGTCTCGTAGCAACCAGCCGGACGCGGACTTCGACCCGTTCGGTCTGGATCGGTTCTTGAGCGAGGCCAAGCGCGCCGACAAGTCGGGCCGCAAGCGCGACCATCACGACCGACACGACCAACACGGCAAGAAGCGGAGGGACTAAGGTAACCATTACGTATAAAAATATTTAGCCTATACATATTAATTAAAAAAATGTGAAAGTATGTGTAGCGTCTATCTCGCTACATTTGAACAACGTACACAGCGACGAATGGAACACACCAATCACGGAGGATCCTCCTCTACCAGTGGATGGATTATTAAAATCTCCTTCCCTCCATATATGTATGTCTGTTTATCGTATACCTCTACACGCTTAAACCGCTGAACCGATTTTGATTAAATTTGGTATCGATATTAGAGATAGTTTTTATCCCGACATTAATTAATTAGAAGGGCAAAAAGAAGTTGCGGGCAAAAACTTACACTGATTACAATTTCTTTTTGTTTCAGATATGGACAAATTTATATTCATAGCAGCAATAATGCCCAACACGGGCAGAGACTTCACGTTAAAGTTGTGAAAGTGTTTAATTGTCTTTATTGTGCACTGTGCAGTTATAAATATTATTTATATTCTTTATTCCAGACAAAATTACGGTTAGCAAATTTTATTGCAAACGTTGTAAGCTGCGGTAAACGTTTACTATCAGACGGACTGTAAGCTTGTTTGCCACCCTAATAAATGGTATAAAAAATAAGTTTCAAGTTGGCACTATGTGCGTAAAATCATGCATTTCCGAAGCCCTTTAGTAAAGTATTTTTTTGACACAACTTTCAAAATTCTCACGTTTAATTCACCGATTATTTTATCTGGAATGGAGTAATATAATATGGTTGAAAGTTTTAAGGGTTAACGAATGGTCTTAGAGCCTCTGCAGACACAGTTTTTTTTTAATGTAGTTCGATTAATGTAATTGCGCACTTGCATCTTGCATACATCTTTATACTGATTAACCTATTGAGCGCTATTGTCGGGTATAGCCGACAAAAGAAAATATAAATATATGCACGATGAAACTGGTCGTCGGCAAGGAACGACGATGTGTTTCCGTATTTTCATTTGTTGGGTATACCCGACAGTGGCAAAGTTCAAAGTTTTAAAGACAGCGACCAAACTATCGGCCGATAAAATGTCTGATGTCTACAGGAGCTCTTAATGTACAGAACATTCTTAAGTTTATGTGTAATTATGATCTTTGCTAATGTTTAGTTAAATAAATTTAGCTGTAATTGAATTGGTTTTTTTTTGTACCTATTAAAGTATATATTTCGATCACTATAGTCAGGTAGAGCCGACATCTGTTTGTGATATAGGTACGCAGATTTTATTCCACTTTATCTAATAATATGAGCATCGAGGAAACTTGTGGACACATTTGTAGATGTTTAGGGTTTACTTGAACTCTCTGATAACTATTATCAGTTATGATATTGTATTATGCAGTTTTTCATAAATACTGGTGTTCAAAATTACCCCGATAAAATGCGTAAAGCAGTAAGACTTGATATTAGCGTCATAAATGCCAGCGCTAGAAATCAAATAAATATACAGTGACGGATATATTAATAAAAGGAACAAAGAATTGTTATTATATCATTTTTAATGTCCCGCGATACTTATTCAACGATTTATTTTGTTCTATGTAATATTTTTTGATGTATGGTTTATTGTAATAGTCGTGTTTATTAACACTTGTTTTTATAATATAGGTACTAAATTTACCTGTCCGATTGCATGGGTATATTACTACGACGTAAGTTAACCTAACTTTGATCTTTAGAAAAAACACGTAGATTAGAAGTTAAAATGGGCAACTGTCCGTCCGTCTGTCTATCATTATAAATAAATATTTCCGGACATTATTACACAGCGCCATCTAGTTCCGTGGTAAGCAACGAGGCTTGTGTTACGGATACTCGATGGTTGATATACTACATATATACTTTTTTTTTGTAAATACATACATATTATAGGTACATAGATACATCCATGACTCGGATACAAATGTTAATACTCATCACACAAACATTTGTCCCTCCCGGGATTCGAACCCGGGACCCATAGCACAGCAGGCGGCAGCGTCAACTACCGCTGAGCTCAACAGGTCGTCAAAATTATGTATCCATATAATTAAATACTAGCTTTCCGCGTGGTGCATAAATAGCAGCCTGTTATTTTGAGTGTATTATACAACCTAAAATAGATTTAATAAAAAAATGGGAATAAGATATTCTGTGAACGACATTTTAACAGTGAAAACTTGCTGTGTAGGGTATAACTAGCACTCAAAATTGTCTATAACAGCAAATTGTTATAGGTATCCAATAAAGCAAGAAGAAATAAGAGTTAAATGCTTGCTCATCATGTTATTTTGTTCCTATAAATACATATTTAGATTTTGCATAGAACTTGGCACTCATTTAGATCTCCATTCTTTGTGCGGCGAAGTCCACATAATTTTTGTATTGAACTTGGCTCTTTTGTACATTTATGTTTTTGGTGGGATTATATATATACAGGATATATTAAAAGATAAGGGTACGTATATATATGTATATGAGTCCTAATAATATAGAACTAATGTATTATGATGTCAAAGTAAAAGGAAAATAAAAAAACTCAACGTAATTATTTAAGACAATATTTTATTGAAGTAACAATACTCTGTAACATACATATAATGAAAAAATCACGGCAAATAATACGAAAATACGAGTTTGTACGCTTAACCGAAAGCAGAACGTGCTAATTTAAACACACAAGTGCTATTGAAGAAAAACCGGCATTACAAAAATACGTCTACTGCATTTCATTAAAAAAAACTTAAAACAAATAAATTGTGATCCTTCCGATGGCTGAGAAAATTAACATTATTATGCTTTAGTGCCGTGTGCACGATTGACCAGCTGCTTGTCTAAATAACCCTCGCGGAAAAGCCTTGCAAAACCGACCTCGTCCACAAGAACGGTCAAAAAAGTTTGAATAATGAACGGCATTATACAGTCTCAACAATGTGTTGGGGCAACGAAGCATATCCGTTATAAATATTTATCGATTAGTCTATGAACCGACTCCGAAGGTATATCAAACGTTTTACGTACACTGGGTATAGTCGACGAAACATGCCGATTAAAATTGATACATAAATAGATTTTATTTTGCACCCCGCAAATGCTGTTAAATGCGTGTTGTAAGGTTTTCCGTAAGGGACCGGGAGCTAGCGTACAAAACCCAGGTTCCCTGTCTACTTAAGCTTGAGGATGGTGTTCTTCAGTTTGTCGACGTTAGCGCCGGAGAACTCTTCTATTTTCTTGCTGCTCTTGACGAACACGAAGGTAGGCATGGAGTTGATGTTGTACTCGGTGGCGATGTCCTCGCATTCGTCGACGTCAACCTGTAATTAAATAAAAATAATAAATTAATATATCCGGACATTATGCTAGCGCCATCTAGTTCCGAGCTATGTAACGAGGCTTGTGTTACGGACACTAGATGGTTGATACAGTACATAGATATTATAAAGTTAAATATCTATCTTCAATACACAAACGTTTGCTCCTACTGGGATTTTAACCCAGGAAACTTTCCTCAGAAGGCAATATTTAATACCTACTGCTGCGGTAATCGGGTAGTCAAAAATGAATATAAATTAAGACTTCATTATTTGCATAACAGACGGTGGACGTCCATTGTTGAATATTGGCGTTTAGGCACGATGACATACAGTTTAAAGCCGGATGTTATGCCATAAGGCAAGCGGACTTCTTGAAAATACAAATCTATACATATAACTGTGCAACAAGTTTACAAAACTTCCAAATCATTTGCGTCCGTATATTTACGAACTAATTTGAGTACTTTTATCAGCTGATAGACATCCGATATATTTATGATCTTATCTTGATTAGATTTTATAATAAATAATGTATTGATGGAAACGTCTACATATATAAATTGAGCTGATATTTCAAGGCATTGCTAACTAGGCTTGATAAGTTTCTGCCCACAGATAAGACCGAAGTGAGATATTAGTGACAAAAATGGAGGCTTTAAACATTTATTAGTGAGAATATTTTCTCCGATCTTTTGCCTTAGGAAAAGTATCGATAAAATAGCTACCCGGTTATGGTTAAAGTCTATTTATGACTGAAAACAAGACATTTAATGAGAAATCTTATTACCTACACTAAAAATTACATTAGTGAGCTGAGTTTCATAATAAGCAGTTTATAAACAATTGTAATGAGCGGTAACTTAATAATTTTACTTTTGATATTACAGATAATGATAAAATCCAAGTTAAGAAAGATGACACTAAGATGTCATGTAAGGTAGCAGGAAAATCCTCCGCGAATCAACTCTAATAAAATTATTTTTATCTCAAACAAAACGAAGAAATGTTTTTACTGTCATTGTGGCATAATGAGTCAGGTCAGTATCAAAAAACAAAAATACAAATGATTAATTGAAAGTTTCACATTTCACGTCTGCCTGATAAAAAATGACCTTACGGTCAACAAAAATGTGTTTCCGAAGTGATGCATCATTGAATTTCTCTATAATTCTATAAACACGTATAGGTACTTGGCAGCGAATGGTAACTATTTAGTTCGCGTTCTCCGAGAAATTTGAAATGAGCATCAGATTGTGTGTGTGCCAATTTTTTTCTATTCATTACCAATTCTATAGAATTAAAGATTCATCTAACTGCTATATATACGATTTGCTGTCATCATATTATACTTTTATACTGTTTATATTTTATAACTAAAAGCAAGTCTGTCTGTTACCTCTTCAAGCTTTAACCGCAAAACCGATTAAAATGAAATTTGGTTGGCATGGGGATGGGAAGTTTTGTCCCAGAAATCATCCCTTCAAAGGACGAAAAGGGGGGTGGAAGTCTGTATGCGGAATCGATAATTTCTTAAACGAGGATAGGATTTAAATAAGCATATTGGATAACGTTACTACGCAGACCAAGTGGCGGTCAAATTTTTTTTTATTAATTGACTGGAATTTTACACGCTGACGCAGATGTCTGGAAATATGGGGCGCGATAATCGAATACAGCCAGACGAATCGAATACGAAGAATATTGCCATCAAGTAGGAGTTTTTAACCAAAGCTAATTTTAAATTAAAAGTCGACATCGAAGTGATTTGTGTATAACTAGCTGCCTCCCGCGGCTTTGCCTGCATGGCCTATGTGTCAATCCAGGTAATATACTGTATGTGTGCTAAATTTCATGCACTCTTTTAAGCGGTTTTTGCGTGAATCATTAACAAACATCCATCCAAACTTTCACATTTATAACATTAGTAGGATAATATTGTGATTATTATCCACCACTATTTATGTTCGAAACATTTATTGACAATAAAATTGCTGTTGGACGCTTTCCAGTATTGTGGCCGACGTATTGTCGCCTTAACGGTTCGTAAACATCGCAGATTATTGATTTTTACAAGTAATATTATTATGGAATGAAAATATATTGTATTACTCCTTTAGAGATATATTTTTTTCATTATTTTCTATTACTACATAGCGACTGAAATGATCTCTGTTTTAAAGTCCAAACATCATCATCGTATCAGCTAGATAACGTCCACTGCTGGACATAAGCCTCCCCAAGGATTTCCACAACCACCGGTCCTGGGCCACCTGCATCCAGCAAATTTTGATTTTTTTCTTAAAGTTCAAACATAATAGTATCCAATATGAGAGTGACACCATGTAAGAGATGTCCGAGAAAGGCCTTTTGAAGAAAGTTCCATAACATCTTTATGGTGACGTGTCCCTGCCCACGGCACATATACATTAGTCATCGTTTAGCTCAGGGGACATTCAAGTATTCCGTAAGAAATAAAGGGAGAGGGGGAGTATTGGATTTGCTTATTTTTGGGAGGGGTAAGGTAGATAGGTAAGAAATTTGTTTACTCTTGCTGACATGTGAGGTAAAAATTTGCTTAAGTAATAATTGAACGGCCCCTCAACCGTAGGGAGCTCTACGATATCAGATCGGTGCGACATACAGCAATTAGTTAATAATGTAGTCAAATACCTACCACGTTATCTTATATGAGTTATGGTTTGTTGACCGAAGTTAAAACGATATCGATAACGGCCAGGCGAGATCAATGCCTGATATATGAATTATTGTATCATTTCGTGTCATATTTTGGAGCATAGGTTTGATTATCGGGACAGGTGCAATGACAACTATAAACTAGGAATACTAGCAAAATCCATATTTTATGATGACTAATTAGTCCATATTGGTGAGAAAATAATGAAAGCAAAAATGCTTCACATTGAAGACACATTAGTTTTAAAATTATTGAATGGAGGTTCAGAATTACGAAGTATGTGAAAACTTGAAAACTTGGAACATTTAGCATCGAAGACGAACCGGAACCCCTGACCTCTAAAAACCGGGGTATCTGGCATCACAGATGAAGTAAGTTTCAATTTTTTTGATAGCGTCATCTTTTTTTTTCAACAGACTCGATAAAAATGTATTTATTGCCAAGTTGCTATTGAAACTATAATTGGCTTGAAATTACGCAAATAGATGTCGATAAAAATCAAACACGTTTGTTAAACAGCGCTTATAACGAGAAACGCTAACTTATCACTCGGTATTCTTACGTGAAAATGTATGTATCTAATTGAACCGATAACTAAGTATTTGTTGTTTCTGAAACACGTGACTATAATTATAATATGAAACCTGCATGCCAAAGAGCTCTTATAAATTCTTTATCTGCGGGAAACCTGCATTATTGTGAGATTTTCTCTATGGCATGTGATGTCTTTTTTTTTTAAGTGTGGAAAAATCTTTTACGGACCTTCCCGTCGCCTGGAAAGGCGACAGGGTGTGTCGGACTCCGCTTGAGCGTTTACCGACTAAAAAACCGCACCCGTCAACACCACCAACCCTATTGCCGGGGCCATGGGATTCGCAAAAGCATGCACCACAACCGCGGCGGAATGGCATGTGATGTCTGCAATCATGGCACTGTGGTATACTATAGCCTAATCCCTCTCAAATGAGAGGAGATTCGTGCGTGGCAGTTGATAGTAAATGGGTTGATGATGTTGATGTGTGAAGTTTGCCATCCCGCACTAGGATAGCGTGGTGGACTATAGCCTATTTCCTCTCAAATAAGAGGAGATTCGGGCGTGGCAGAACAAATTTAACGAGTCTATTATCCTTAAGTAATAGCCTCGCTTGTGTATACCTACGACCTAAAATATAGCGGCTAGGCGGCTAACACCTACAATCCCTATACAATCTAACCCGAGGCTCACAAGTCGTGATGGTATCTTATGTCACTCAGTATAAATAAACCATAATTTATTCGAGAACATTCCCGTGACTGTTAATGACAACATCATATTATATTGACTAAAGTTTGAGCTTTTATCTTATTCAATGTTAGTCAATCCCTAAAAATAGCTATACACTGACGTGATTTATAATAATAGAATTAATAAACAATATTTCATATCAATACATTATTAAACTGTAATTGAAAACAATTAAATACTGCAATCCATACATGCTAATATTATAAATGCAAAAGTATGACTGTTATTTCTTCACGCTTAAAGCGCTGAACCGAATTAGATGAAATTTGATATGGAGATAGTTTGAGTCCCAGTGAAGGATATAGGATAGATGGTGGTGGATTTTTATCCCGGAAATCATCATTTAAGAGGGCGAAAATTGGGATAAGAGTTTCTACGCAGATGAAGTGGTTGGCAAAAGCCGGCTGCATGTACCTATGTCTATCTAAACGCAATAAACTCAAAAACTACTGAACAGTTTTTCATATACCTAGTTTTCATCAATGGATAGAGAGATTAATGAGGAATATAATAAATATCGGAAATGTGCAACTAATTAGACAGTTTACAATTGATGTGAAACATTAGACCTTGACTCAACTGCCGTTTACAGTAGGAATGATTCAACAGATTATTCAAATTGAAGCCAGTTTCTTAGAAAAACAAGCTAGGTCTGTCGTATTGCCTATTTTATTGGACTGCCTAATGTTTATAAGAGCTAAGTGGTAAAACCCAGTGACTCATTATTTATCGCTGGAAGTGTAGTGACGCTATCAGTTTGGTAGTATTTTAGGCTTAAATTATGTTTTAATGTCGTCCTTCAAAAAGGTCATTTGGAGATCAAAATGGAAGGTTTTACGAAAACATCATAATTTACATGTGGTGCGTAGTTTCTAAGGAAAAGGTACGGTTTTGAGTTTGATCCTCTGACTTTTCAAACTTACATGCGTTCATATTCTCATACGGTGAAGGAAAACTTACAGCTTGATCCCTCTCAAATAAGAGGGTCTGTAAATGGGTTAATAATGATGTGTAGTTTCTGCTTTTTCCATTAAATGAAAAACGAGTACCGAAAATCTTAACACAGACTTCATTCAAGTTAAATAAATGATGTTGTTTTACGTGAGAAAACGACAAAAACGTGTTTTTTATCCAACACGAAACCAGTTTTATGTTGTGCCAGTCCACCCGCATTATGGCGAGTGACGTCACCGGCTATTGCGTAATGTGAGCAAGGCACTACGATGTGGCCGCGGCCGAGAACACAAAACACAAACACGATAAAAAGATATACTTTTAAAAACAATGAAAATCTTCTATTAAGTTATTTTATGTCATACGTAGATGCTATTTTAGTGTAGTTAGAGCATATGCCTGCGATTTCCTCTGCGTAGAATTCTCCTATTTGCTAATTTATATCTTACTCTACATTTTTAACAAATTATCGATACCGCAAGCTTCCACCCCCCTTTTCGTCCTTTTAAGGGATGAATTCCGTGACACAAACTGTTTGCCCTTCCCTGGGAAGCAAACTATCTCCATACAAATTTTCATGTGAATTGGTTCAGCGGTTTAAGCGTGAAGCGGTAACAGACGTACTAACTGTCGCATTTATAATAATTAGTATGGATTCGAGGTTGTAAGCTTAATTAGATATTGTCAAAACTTTTGTAATGCAAGATAACTAATAAGGGAATCACTTTTAGGTGTCCCAGAAAACATATTAAAATATAAAAAAATATCGTTGGTTACTTTAATAAATCCGTCATAGGAGTACGAATTCACAGGTGAACAACAAACAAGTAACAATGATATTCTGTCACTAGACTTCAGTCACTTTTTACTCTGTGGATCGACTAACAAGTTTTACCCGTCCAAGTAATTTGTACCCGTATGTTTAACATACTCGTGTTCGTAATATTAATTCTGTTTGGAATGAAATTTGTAACCTTTATAGTAGGTAGAGATGCTACTCATTGAGGGAGATATGCTTTGCCAGTCACCACGTTTGGCAGGTGGGTTGGTGACAACAGTTCCTGGGATGCTTTCACTGATAGTGGTGTTTCCCACTATCAGGTTCGGCATTTGGGAGCATTCCAGCGTTATTTCATGTATCGTTTGCCAAATATAAATGTTATCCATAGGTCAGTTGTATCCTATTGTCGCCTTTAACGACAACCATAGGAGAAGGGGTGGCCCATTCTATAGTCCGGTTCCAAACGAGGCAGCATATGGATGGATCCGAGCTGACGTAGACCGGGATGGTTAGTGATCTTTGGGGGAGGCCAATGTTAAACAGTGGATGGTAATAGGCTAATAAATATATCGTAAACAGATTGTAGCTTTTATTTATCTCGTTTGCGTTCCAATGACTCATTTTCCTATAGCTACAATGACCAGGGGCAATCTCATCTCGACTGAAATTAGTAATAAATATGACTCATTATGATTGCGTCGATAATACAGGGAATGTCTGCAGCATGAGGCGATGAGGGGCGCCAATTTCAGCGAATCAATAACGTCTAAGGCCGAGGCTATATTACAACGCGACGCGACTACTTTTTCATTACAAAGTATTATAGTATTATAAAAATGACCTACATGTTAGCGAAAGTTAAAGATCATTTCAGAGACATACATGACTCGAAGAGTCTCTGCATTGATATTTTAAGACTTGCTAGAATAAGTCATGTCATCTATATTAACTCTACATCACAGAACAGATAATAGAGGTTTTATCTGTTCTGGTCTACAGGTCAGAAACGAATTGATCAATTAGCAACATTTGATTGATTTAATTTCAATTGTCAACATCTATTTAGTTTAGCTCGCAATCACATCGCGAATCTCTGCCTAATGTAACTGCAGCCTAAGACTGATATGAATGACATTCTACTTTTTTATAAATAACCTTGCAGATGTGGTCATTGCGGTAGACTCCATTACCGCATTATTGACCGCTAGTATAAGGACATTAGTTTGTTTGTACTTATACCGTAGCTTAGAAACGGAATGTATTACATATTTAACGTATTATTATGTCAGAGAAAGAGGTGCAATTATACAATAAAGCATAGTTTCTCGGTATGCTTTTAAGTTGTATGTAATAGGAATGCTTTTGCCATAAATCGAGTATTTTGTAAAAAAAAAGCATAAAATATTATTCGAACTAATATCTCGCTATTCAGTCGTCCTCTCGTCCTTTTGCCAACTCGAATAAAGAGTAAAGCGGAAAATATAAATTATAATAGTATTAGTAGTACCTACTTCATGTCTCACTGTATGGATTGGCATGGCATAAACATTACGTAACATTTCTTTTAAAATAAAGATTAATTCATTAATGGGTCAGTTTTCCTGTTTGTTTCAACATTGTTTTATTGAAACAAACAGGAAAAGAGAAAAGAGGTTGAGAGTCGTAATATGCAAATACGGCAGGAGGAAAATTATTTACATCTCAAGCTGCTATTTATTAGCCATGAAAATGAATGGTAAAATGATTGTATCATAATTATAATTTCGGATTTCGTGAATGTCAACATGGCATAATTCTTCAACAAAGCTACAACATGTCTTAAATTATCTGTGACGAGTAATTTTTTATTTGAGGGACAACCATGTTTAGTACCAATGAAATGAATATGGTACTATTTAGTAGTTGTACTGAACTTTTTGAAAAAGAACCCTATAATTTAAATCGGTTCGCATTTTTTGGCGAAGATACAGCAAAACATTTTTTTTATTCGAATTATGAACCTTTGCCTTTTTTTTAAGTCAGTCAAAAAAAGAAACCTTTATTCATGTTTCGATAACTGTTGAAATGAACTGAGGAATCACTCTTAGATGGTCAAAAAAATGTATTCAGCGAGATATTTGCCATAAGTATATTAAAAAGATAGCTGGTCCAAACTGGACAAAAGTAGCTGAAGACAGGGACAAATGGGAGTCACTGGAGGAGGCCTTCACCCATTCTGGGGTTCCGGTAGATTAATTTAAAATTGGAAATCAATAAATATAGTATGATAAAATACATAGGATACACATATATTTATATATTAAGAAAGAGAATTACTAATAACATAGATGAAACTAATTAAACTAACACATACTTAATTAATAGATACATACATGGAAAGTGTAAAAAATACTTTTTACTGGAAATAAAAGGGCTTTTTTATTTTTATTTTTTATATTAAAAAAAATACTAGATTTAAAAAACCTCTAAAGAAATGGCAAATTGACGAAATAGAGAATCTAAATATATATAACCGAAACCACTGGACGGATCGAGCTGAAATTTGGCATGCAGGTAGATGTTATGAGTTTATAACGTAGGCATCCGCTAAGGATTTTTGAAAATACACCCCCTAAGAGGGTAAAACTATATTCCCTGTCTTGCTTACACACTTACACAATACTTAATTATATAAAAAAGTGCTAATTAGCTACATAGTACATCATTATCATTTATATATCGCGTCTGGTTTCCATTTTAATTAGACACAGCTCTGTATCTTTACAGATAAGATAATGGAGTACTATCTGCGACTGTTCAGGCTTTCATTGTAAGGGTTAGGACTGGCCACAAGTTATCAAATACCATAACTATCACGCTTATAGATAGAAATGAATTATGCAGAAATGTGTTGCTGGGGAGTTTGTTGCGACGCTTCTTCTTCCCAGCAAAAATACTAGGAACCAGTGAAGGGCGGGGGCGTTTTTGGGGGCTTATTGTCGACGTTCAAAAAGAGCCAATTACATTTGGCCTCCTTTGCATAAATGATATTTTGACTTTTGACTATACATATTAGTCTGCAGCTGCACAAATTGATGTACCAAAATCCCTATTATTTTAACCTCCCTTTCCGAAATTTGATTCACTAGACATGTCAACACTGTCTAGCCCCTCAATTTTAAAATAATAGGGATTTTGTTAAGAATATTGGTAATACTAAGTTATATGATACAGAAAAAGGCAGGTACTTATTATTTTTAACCGTCTTCAAAAAAGGAGGAGGTTCTCAATTCGACTGTATTTTTTATGTTTGTTACCTCAGAACTTTCGACTGGGTAAACCGATTTTGCTGATTCTTTTTTATTTGACAGCTGGTGCTTTCCTTGTGGTCCCATTTTCTATTTCAATTTAGTCCAATTCCGAACATTTGAAGTAGTTTTTTTTTAAATTATTCTTACTCTCTTTCTTACCTTAAGTACGACAATGGAGTCAGCCATTTCAGTGGCCATCTCGTCTAGTTTGGGCCCGATCATCTTGCAGGGTCCGCACCAGGTCGCCATGAAGTCGATCACCACCAGCTTCTCACCGGCCTCAGTCAGCCTGTTCTTCAGGTCATCGGAGTCCTTAATGTGGATCGACATTTTAGCTGGAAACAATGAGAACACGTTGAAAAGTGTGACAACTCGATTGGCGAAATGGCAAATATGTATTTTTACTATCTACAGGTAATTGTTCCTGGTCTGGACGTTTGTGTATGTGAACGCACCTACGACACAGGAAAGAATCCTTGTATATCTATCTTGTATGGCTATCGAGAGTCCAAAATATCATAATTATTTTACCGGTAAGCTTCGTAAAAAAATTGGGTATATCTATCAACGAGATGTAAGGCAAAATTATTAAAATAAAATTAATGTTAGTGGTTAATAATCAGTACGATTCCGCCATAATCTCTCCTTTCAAAGCGGTAGAGGAACCAAGATGGTTTCTATCAGTCTAAAAAAAAGGTGAACCTAAACGTCTATAGGCTACGGTAACCGCTAACCATCAGACGGACCCTAAGGTTATTTACCAACCTTGTGTTATGAAAAAGAAAACCCTAAAAGGAAAAATATTAAAAATAGAAAAAAATACATCGATTAAAACTCATGCAACTTTTCTGTCATGTAATAAACAGTATGTATAGTAGATAAATCACTTAGCAACAACCAACTTGACTGTCATTCATCGCATTAAATCTGTTTTGTTAGCACTAGTGGAATTAAAGACAATTTTCGATAAATTTATCTTTACCGCACTTATAAAAATTTAATATACACAATTAAAAATATGACAACTGTAATCTAATTACGAATCTTTCAGTAATCTATAATAATTGATGATTTGACCTCGCAACTCAAATGACTAAGCATTTTCACATACCTACCAATACCAAGGAAGTATTGGTATGTTTAAATTAGTAATAAAGTTATTACAGTCACATTTAATCATTTGAAATATTTCCAAAGATACAGATTTCTATATGTCATGACGGAATTATTAACGAAAATTGTAATATAATTATAATTAGGTTTCGGAAATATGAATTTTGAAATGACATTAATTTTAATTAAGAAGTTAGTTTTCGCGGCAAGATTCTTTTTTATTTTTTTTTAATTGGACCAAGGTATCATCTTGAAAATCCTGATCGTCAAAACGATTTAAACGCCATGAAATATGAACTAGTAAAAGAAACTTCAAAGGATCTATGTACAGAATCAAATCAATCATAAAACTCATATAAACATTACAACGGTACATATTAATGGAATTGGCTTTAATTTTCTAGAATATTCAATATATTTAAACGAGAAGCTAGACGACATAATTTTCGAGTTTAACGTATAACGCGATCAATGTCTGAATCACCTTGGTTAGCTTCCACGGACAAATAACGTGTTCAAACTTTAAACATCGTCTTAGTGTACCTAATTATAATAACTATGGTTCAATTAGAGAATACAGATAGGTACATATTTAACGTTACATTGAAAATCTGGTTAGAATTTAATATAACACTCGCTCTACTCACCGATTAAAGTAACTCTTACAAAATAATATCACAGATAAATATATTCAATCAGAATAGGCACTTAATTATTATGCCTTTTTCTCACACACGTCCTCACTGACTCGAGTTCCAATGAATACTACGCTCCATAGAACTAATAGCGTCATGTATAGTTTATAATAAATTTCCGGCGTGTTAAGTGAAGCTAGCGCTGTAGCATCGCGTGCAAAATTCGTGTGTTGTTGTTTCTTTCGCACTTGATAAAATCGTTCTATTTGTGAAGAGGACAACAGCAGTATAATAGACGCTGTTCGTCACGGCGAACGACTACCAATGACATTATGTTCTATCTATATTTTATCGAGTTCCATGAAGTACTGGCTTTGGGTCAATTTGACGTCATTATGGTTTTAAAGTGACTCATCATACTCCTTCGTTATGTTCGAGTGCCATGAAATAATGTGACAGAACGACTTTGAAAGTGACAGAATACTTTAATACTTTATAAAGGCGGTAATTTTTAGATGTATTTGTCAAACAATCAAACGTGGATACTAACTTAAAGAACCTAGTTAATTTAATTAGTTGCAAAGATCTTAGAGATTAGAAAAGTTTTAAACAACAAAGGATATCGTGAAATTGAATATTTTCTTCAGTTGTTTTTATCTTCCTGCGAAAATGAGCGTTAAAGATATATCTATACGGCATGACTTTATTCCATCTACTGATTAGAGCGTAATAATAGGTGAATAATAATTATTACGGCTATTTGCGCTAGAATCAGAAATAATGGAAACTAGCAAATTGAGTCAGTTTAGATTACTTTTTGAAATTATTTTAGTACCAATCGAGTCATCAGGAGGGCATTGTCAAGGTGAACCGGTTTAGAAATAATAATAAGGAAACTTTGAGCTCGAGCTTTAGGTATCCATGATTCGTACATGGTTTTCCGTCTTTGGCGCTAATTGATACGATTTCTGTTGATACAATCGAATCAAAAAACGTCTCTAAGCGTCAAAACAGGTATTTTTTATCGTGCCAGTATAAGATACTTATATGAGGGACTCGTTTAGAATATAAATCGAATCAGAAATCAGGAGATCCGTAGAAGAACCCGGGTCGCTGACATAGCCCGAAGCACATCGCTCGAAGAAAGACGGCCGATGGGGCTTGAAGGTTCTAGAGTGGCGACCATATACTGGAAGACGCAGTCTGGGCAGACCCTCGGTAAGGTGGACTGACGACCTGTGACGAACATGTGGGCACGTAGGGTGTATGCTATAAAAGGCAAGTGTAGTAGGTAATCCTTTCGGTTTCCAATATTTCGGGAGGTATATAGTGAGATTCCTAGCTCAATTGACCTGTCCGTAGATGTGATAAATTTGAGAAAATAGAATTTAAGTAGGACGATTGATGTAAAGTTGAGAGCTGTGGTAGTCTAGTGGTGTGATCAGTGGAGGGACATGTCAAAGGTCTCGAGTACAAAGCCGGGCACGCACCACTGACTTTTCGGAAGTTATGTGCGTATTTATCACATGCTCAAACGGTTAAGGAAAAAATCGTGAGGAAACCTGCATGCTGAGATTTTCTCGACGGCATGTGAAGTCTGTACACCCGCAGTAGGATGCGTGGTGGATTTATAGCCTTATCCCTCTCAAATGATAATAGGCCGAGCCGAGTTGGTAGACTTCACACGATATCACCATAATCTCTCAAGCATGCAGGTTTCCTCATGATGTTTTCCTCTTGAGCATGTGATAAATGCGCACATAACTTGCGAAAAGTCAGTGGTGCGTGCTTTGTATTCAAACTCGAGACCTTTGCCTTACACAGTTCATTGGTCACGCAACTACGTTGTCACAGCTACAAGCACACATTGAAGAAAACAATTAATTTAACAGCTTAGGATAATAGAGAGGCTGAATGCACCACTGTTATTTATTTAATGGTCATGGCAATTGCACTTCATTTATGGATGATTCATCCTTGATTCCGTGAAATAACGTGCATTATAATTATGTTATTGCCTTATTTAAGTATTGAAGCATCGGACGAAAGGCTTAAGAAGAGTATAGTTTTCTGAAGTAGCTGTAGAGTGTAAAGCGATTATGATAATATGCTGAAGTGTTCCTCAGTTCCTTTGAACAATATCTAACATAGATAATATCATACCATCACGCCTGTCGTCCACGAAAGGTTAGACAGAGGTTTACAAACGTAAACTCACATTTTGCCGGTATCTTTTAGGTACCAGGTAATAGAGGAAGCCTATTGCCATCAACCGGATACGAGTCCAAACTCCGAGTTTCCGAGAATTTCATATAAAGCCCGATCTGGGAATCGAATCCGAGCCGAACATCTTGCTACGAGCACTAGACAAACGAGGCAGTCTAATTTCTAATAATTACCCATGTATATCGTTTAGGTAAAAGGTTTTTTCATTTTACAAATAGGTACGTTTGTTGGAATTACATCACTGCTTTATATCATTGCCGCACCAATAATAAATAGCAAACCAGATTAATTAGTATGACGTGGAACTAATTACTCTGGCTGTTTAACACTTTTTACAGTACAAAAACCAAAAATATTGATCTTCTTTTTACTAACATGGGGTAAAGACTAGAGACGTAAAAACAATGGCTAATTAAATACAGCTTAATACAACTCATGGGAATCTCCCGAACTCGTTTATTTCGATGAAGTATTTTGACCCACAGCGGCCATAAGAGATGTTCTGAATATGACTGGACTAACTGTCAGCACAATGTTATGACGTCAGAACTAATAGGGGCAGCCGCCAAATAGGACTAATAGGACTTTGTCAAGTCATACTATCGATTATTCGAGTTGCGGTGACTAATCCTACTCATATTATAAACGTGAAAGTTTGTAAGTATGGATGGATGTTTGTTACTCTTTCACGCAAAACCCGCTAAACAGATTTGGGTGAAATTTAGCATACATATAGTTTATTACCTGGATTAACACATGGGCTACTTTTTATCTATATACTATGCGGGTAATGCCGCGGGATGTATATCATAATATGTCATAGGCAAAAGTATGCAATCTCTTTTTATTTTAAAAATAGGGAATTTACCACAGACGCCCTACGGGATTCTCGTATTGTCAGAATAGTATCATGCCTAACGAACTCTGGTAACTTTACTAACTCGCAGAAACATAATTATTGTTGTTTCACTGCAGTCTTCTTCCTTAGTGCTCCCGTACGTTATAAAAGAAAGCCCTGTGCAATATTTCAAGTTTCTAACCCTTATAGATTAGGCCCTGCGTTGATATGAGAGTCAGTCAGTCAGCTCCTCCTTTTATACGTATAATATATAGATTTTGACTTTAGAACTCCAATCTCATACAACACGATATGGCGGCCCAATGCTTGGAAACCGTCATCAGATGGAGAAAATCAACATACCGAGTTGCAAAGACTACAAATTGTATAGACAAAACTAAGTCATATTTTGTATTATTTGTTGGTTCGAATAAATTGTGATTTATTTGAACGTGGATTTCTTAAAACTGCATAAAAACATAGATATCTGCATATTAAACAGTTACAGTGTACACATTGCAATTAAGAACTTTATCGCGTAAACATACGGTGCAAATTGCAATGTTATTAAATAACAGGAAACTACTTATCTTATTAGAAATATTTTAACAATGTTTATGGAGTATAGGTACCTATACTGTACAGGATAAAGATATCTTAAAACAGAGTAGGTAGGTACAATACATTAATTGTATCTGACGACTAATATTCTGTGAGAAGTGTAGCGGGCTTGATTCCCAGTAAGAAAACAAACTGGACATTAGAATTGCCAGCGCGAAGCTCTGGTAACCTTACTCACTTGCAGAAACACAACTACTGTTAATTCACTGCGGTCTTCTGTAAGGCGGAGATATTTCCCCAGTCGGGCAGCTCAATTTGTGCAAGGAATCTCGCTACCTATCAAAAATGCCAGCTCAGTATCATTATTAACCCATAATTTCTAACTACTGGACACGGGTCTTCTTTCATTTGAGAGAGATTAGTTTACACTATCACGCTAGCCTACTGGGATTGGCAGACTTCACATATCATCGAGAAAATCTCTCAGGTAGTTTGAGCATGTAATAAATACGCACGTAACTTTGCAAAGAACTTTTGACTTCACAGTCCCTGGTCACACCACTAAGCTATCATAGCACTGTGTTCTGAAATCACATTCATAAATGCCTATTTCATCGAAAGCTCGCCATTTCCATAAGTTATCTTAATAGCTACTAAGTTATCAAGATAATATGGCAACTATCGCTGTGTTATCAGTAGACACGTTAATAATGCATGAAATTACTATACTGAAAATAATTATAATATATACTATGATGGGGCACGCGTCACTATTAGTTAACATTTTACCTTAAAAGTCATCATCATCATCATCAACCCATTAACGTCCCACTGCCGGGCACGGGTCTCCTCTCATTTGAGACGGATTAGGCTATAGTCTACCACGCTAGCCTACTGCGGGTTGGCAGACTTCACAAGCCATCAAGACAAATCTCTCAAGCATGCAGGTTTCCTCACGATGTTTTCCTTCACCGATTGAGCTTGTGATAAATGCGCACATAACTTCCGAAAAGTCAGTGGTGCGTGCCTTGGGTTCGAACTCGAGACCTTTGACGTCTCAGTCCACTGGTCACACCGCTAGGCTACCACACCTTAAAAGTAATCATTACATATATTGATGCCCGATTCTCATAAGAGGTTGGCGGAATCTTCAAAACGCCTAACATCCTAGGATCGGGATGTTAGGCGTTTTGAAGATTCCGCCTGGATAAATATGTATATAAACTGCTAATGCTTCTGTTAAATTCATAGATTTTATTATACATGGGGTTCTATTTATTATACGAGTGGTCTGATATAAAAATATTTTTTTGTATCAGAGCCGGTGTGTCGCAATCGTATATCTCATAA
Organism: Craniophora ligustri; assembly: GCA_905163465.1. Taxonomy (NCBI): domain Eukaryota; kingdom Metazoa; phylum Arthropoda; class Insecta; order Lepidoptera; family Noctuidae; genus Craniophora; species Craniophora ligustri. Next base: position 2,812,846 of record LR990981.1, read on the forward strand.
CCTAATACAAAATAACCTAATGGTTACATAGTCAAAGTAACCATTAAGTTATTTTGATTATTGACCCTATAAGACATAGAGCTCACACATTTGTAATCAGAAAACTGTACTGCAATGAAGACTGTAGTACCATTAAATTTATAAGAGTAGATTATTTTTAAACTAGACATGTGGCAAACCAGCTTACGGTTGCCTGATGTTAAGCGGTTACAGTGGCCTATGAACGTTTGCAACACCAGAGGTGTCACATCACGCATCACGCGTTGCCAACCCTTATAAGATCTTGTAAATGCACTTTATTAGGGTTCCGTAGGCCAAGTGGCAAAAAACGGAACCCTTATAGATTCGTCATGTCTGTCTGTCTGTCCGTCCGTATGTCACAGTCACTTTTTTCGAAACTATAAGAACTATACTGTTGATACTAGTAAGTAGATGTATTCTGTGAACCGCATTAAGATTTTCACACAAAAATAGAAAAAAAAACAATACATTTTGGGGGTTCCCCATACTTAGAACTGACTCAACAAATTTTTTTCACCAAACCCATCCATATACATGTGAGGTATCTATGATATATAGATATGATAGTCTAAACTGAATAGTAAGCGCGAGGGTCACTTCCAAAGTGGTAAAATGTGTGAAGTGCGCGATTCCGACTCGCACTTGGCCAGTTTTTTATATGTAATAAATTTGTTTGATAATTGTATAGTATATACCCATTACATGTAATGAGGATACCAGGTACATATATTTTTATTTCCTTAAACGCAAATCACATAAATAATTTTAACCAGCATTGTTTCAGGTGTAATTAATTTACAATAGGAAATGCTTTTAGATAATTTTATATATGAATTAATTATATAGTCCAAATTAAAAGTAATATGGATGCATGCTGTCCAAGACTGGGATGTTTGGCGCTCTTTGGGGGAGGCCTACATTCAGCAGTGGATGGCAATAGACTGATATATAGATACAACCAATATACCTGAGAGATTGTCTCTGTGGCGAGATCTTCTAGGGTTGGACTATAGCATATTTCTTAAAAATTGGAGGAGACCAGCGCATAGCCAGTGGGACGGTAAATTAGTTAATGATGATACCTAAAAGCCTATTCATCAAGCTTCTGAACAGGTAGCAATGTAATGCCTTATTGCAATTAGATTGCGCCATGTCATAATGTCCATATTATTATTATAATAATGGGGAAAAGACTAAAAGACAAAATAAGAACAACAATGATTAGGAAAAACATAAGAACCAAAGATGTCACGCTAACAATAAATAAACTCAAGTGGAAATGGGCAGGTCATACTATTAGAGAAATGGACAAGTGGTCGAAATTGGTGATGAACTGGTACACAGGCAACAGGAAAAGAAAACGAGGCAGACCATTTAGGTGACGAGTTGACGAAATTAACGTAGTGGCGGGCAGTACTTGGACATCACTAGCCAGAAAAAGAGAAAAGTGAAGTCAGTTGGAGGAGGTTTTTGCTATAACAAAGCACACAGATATTGCAACCAATGTAACAACCAAGGGACCTAACCACTTGGGATACCTGGCAGAAGGCTTATAATAATAATAATGTATAACCAGGAGATTAGGTATTCAGGATACAGCTCAATATTTTTATATCAATTATTATATTATAATATTGGCATTAAAACGACAATATGTTGATATCAGTTGCATTTTTAATCAAGCGTCTGTGGTTTCCACTTGATAAGTATTTTTTCCTGTCACATTTAGGTTATTTAGGTTAAAAAATACTTATGACTTATATATGAATTATATTTTATGACTAGCTGCTGTAAAGAATCTGAAATTTACAGCAAAAAAACTCTGTAAAAGTTTTTTTTTAATTCCTAATATTCACTGAAGTATAAGAAATAATAAAGTATTTTTTTTTACAGTATACAAACATAATAGTACTTTATGTTTGTGCTTGGTTAGCAATTAGTGTCATTTACATAACACGTTACCACACAAACAAAGTGTAGGTAATTTGGTACTTTGTCTTAGAGTCTAAGCCTAAGTTTAACTTATATAGATGTGATGTTGAGTAAGAATATTAAATTTAATATTATTGCAATAAAAATGTAGCTTATTTAAAGTGATAGTATTTTTTTTTTTATCTCAAATATCACTATATATTAAGTTAACTGGTATCAATAAACTCAATGACCTAATAAATAAGTGTGTCACGATTTTCACAAGTAGATAGGTAAAATGGTATAACTCAACACACCATAGTTTTAGTGACCTACTTCCTTAAGTGGGGACCGCCGTGATAATGCAAGAAAATGCTGCTTGTAATAATTTATTGACAGTTGAATTGTCACACGAATGGGTCAATAAAACTAATATGACAATGAAACTACTTAAACAGTAATGTATACATAATAAATCATAGCATAGGTACTTAAGGCAGCGAGGCTACAAGCTACCCACAATGTAGCGTAACATTAAACTTATTAGTTTCTTATTAGTACCTACTTTCGTAAAGCGAAATAAACCTTCAATTTGTTTTCCTACTTTGCACAACTTGGTCGTTGATATAATCTCATACAATTTTCACCCAGAAATGGATCAACAACGTAATACAACACTAAAAACTAACTAATATACACGCAACGTAACAAAAAATCAATCGAAATGACTCGAATGAACAAGGTCGTAGGCAAGTAATCAAAAATCTCGTCGTTATATAAATTAGGTAACATTTGATGGAGCACAAATAAAAACAACCGATATTCCTAGATTAATAATAAATTTAAATAATACTCACCAGGCAGAGGGATGGAGATAATAAATAAAGTTTTCAGACCGGTGAAACACGCGGTGACATGCAATCAAGGCAGCAGGAATGAATGAAATAGAAGAAAAAGAAATGAGTGAATAGTGATGTGCCATGCCAAATGAACAAAATGTCGTGGTAACATAACAATCTTAGTGTGTTCTTCGATTACCTAGATAGGTTATTCTACATAATTTATATCCTTTACAAAATAAGAAAGATACATGAACAAAATAAGTTAAATAATTTGTTGAATGAGCTGACGATTTTTTATTTCATTCAGATAGCGTTAGTTTTTGCAAAATTAATTATTTAATTGATTTACATAATATAAACTTTTTAACAACGCAAACTGTTCAAGTTCATTTGCAATGGTCGGTTGCTCTCTACGCTTTGACAATAAATAGGAACTATTGTGAGTTTGTTTTTATTTTAACGTTTTCCGTTAGGCCCCGTGTGTACGCAACATAAGAAGATACTAAAATGTCATCATTTAAGCCTCCCCCAAGAATTTCCACGACTACCGGTCCTGCGCCACCTGCATCTAACGGATTCTAGTGACCTAGTAAAGGTTGCGTTGGTCTTTGATCCACCTTGCGCCTTCCTGTTCGCAGTTGCCACTCGAGAACCTTCGAGCCCCAACTAAACTAAACTTTGGTAAGGCTATAATCAATAAGATTTGTTAGTTGGATCAGCACTGTTCGTAACCTCATAACTAAATTAATTAGTCCCTGTACGATATACGTAAATCGGTTAGGATAGGAAAATTAAAAAGAGGCGCTTTTTAAATTTCCGTAGCGTAATAGTAGCAAAATATTATTTAATAAAGTGGTCAATAAATTTACTACCTACATCAAATATATAACATGGTTCCAAAAAAAATGAGTCTGATAATAAATAGTAAGCACTACCTCTTTGGAAACACATCAATCCTAATATTGTTGATTATGTTTGCCATGTTGACTTGTCAAAGTCAGTGTTGTTGACACTACTGACTACATAAAAAATTCAACTTCCATATCGGATTCTCGCCACAGTGTGTGCTTGGTTAACACGTGTGTTAGGAATTTTGGCTGTTTTTTCAGTGATTTTGTGCCTTTTTGTGACTTGTTTTTGTGTTTTTCGTGTCTGTCCGTTCAGTGTGTTTTAATCTATTAACAGGTATTATCTTATTTAGTATTCTTTTTAACACCTTTTAACATTTACTATAAATATGGATAAAAATAAACCGCCCGACCCTCCCGATATCCCTCCTTCATCTACCCTACATAATCTAAGTTCCACTCCAAATCCTCTAAGTGAATTTGCTGAGGTGGCTTGCAGTTTGAGTGAATTTCAACCCTCACAGATCCCACCCAATTCCCGCAAACGGCCTGTTACGGACGACACACTGAATCGCCCTCCTAAACTACCTAGGAGTCAGGTAAGTCGTTTAAAGTATTCTGTACTCGATAAATCTCCATTCCTTGTACATGTTTCCCGTCAGGAAACACAAAGTAACGCTGGCACAACTCTCCATCCCGTTACATTCGGTCTATTTCTACTGAAAAACAATATTTCTAATATTGTACGAGATGGCGTCAAAAAAGTCGGTAGAAATCGCATTTCTGTGGAGTTTGCATCCCCTCAGGATGCAAACTCATTCATTTCCAACTCACTTTTGGTGAAACATGGGTATGAGGCAGTCATCCCATCCTTCAATATAACCCGTATGGGTGTAGTAGCAGGCGTACCCACAGACTTCACTGAGGAGGAGGCTAAAGAATACCTAACTGTGCCTACAGGTTGTGGGCCAATTCTTAAAATCAGGCGCTTAAATAGAAGGATTGTTAGAGACGGTATAACAGAGTGGAAACCGACAGAGACCTGTGTCATCACTTTTGATGGTCAGGTCCTTCCAAAAAGAATATTCTGCTGCTATACTGCCCTCCCTGTTGAACAATATATTTTTCCAACCATCCAGTGCCGCAAGTGTTGTCGATTTGGTCACACAGAATCTCTTTGTAGATCGAAACCACGCTGCAGTAAATGTGGCAACGATCACCTAGGTGATGGTTGCAGCATTTCTGAGAGTGAAGCTTTCTGTGTGTCATGCTCCGGTAATCACTTTGCTAACAGCAGAGCTTGCCCGGAGTATGGCAGGCAAAGGAATATTAAAATCATTATGGCTGAGAAAGCCATTTCCTACTCAGAAGCGAGTAAATCTGTCCCGATTGTTTCTCGCAGCTATGCTGATATTGCCAAATCCCAGTCTCAGTCATATAAAAAAACTGTTACTCTTAAGCCTAAGACCCATGCTCCCCTATCTCCCTCTTATGATAAAACAGCTCACCAGCTGTTAATTAATTCTACCCCATCTTCTCAGCCTAACGGTTGTGCCCTGAACAGCCAACCGGGTCCACCTCAAGAAAACTTTTCTTCTATCATCCAAATATTAATCAATCTACTTACCACTTTGATATCTTCCTCTAATCTTCCTCATTTACCGTCCAACGTTGCCAACTTATTAACTCTCTTACCCCATATATCAATGGCTCCAGTAGTGTTCCTTCAGTGGAATGTGAGAAGCGTGTGGCATAAGAAGCACGATCTCACATTTCTGTTGAATAAATACAAACCTATTGCTTGCTCTATTGCTGAGACTTGGTTAATTCCAAGCCTCAGTTTTCGTATACCACACTTCAATATTCTCAGATGCGATAGATCTGATGGCTATGGAGGGTCGGCTCTCTGTGTGAACAATCGTGTTCCACTTGCGGCGATATCTTTGCCTCCTCTTGGTGGGGATGTGAGTGTCGCAGGAGCTAAGGTCTACCTTAGCTCCTGCGACACTCACATCCCCAGCAGAAAGGAGAGTAATGCCCTCTAGGGCATTACTCTCCTTTCTTTATATATCGCTCCCTCACATAAATTTTCTTAGTAATATTAAAACCATTTTAGAGAATTTAGATGGCCCTGTTCTTGTCATGGGGGATTTCAACTGTCATCATTATAGATGGGGTTCAAACCGTTGCGATTCTTTTGGGGAGGGTTTGGTAGAAATCCTGGATGACCTTAATCTCTGCATTCTGAACAATGGTTGTCCAACTCGCAGAAGCCTCCCTGGACAGCAAAAGAGTTGCGTTGACCTTACCTTTTGTTCCGTTGAGTTGGCATCGTCAGCTCAATGGGAGTGCACATCTTTGACGCATAGTAGCGACCACTTTCCTATTGTAATATCTTTGGCAAATAAAACTTATTTAGAAAAATCCTCCCCTCCACTTCTGAAATACAATTTGTCCAAATTTGTCCAATCAAACAAAGTTTTTATCAGAACTGGAGCATAAAATCGATGATCTTCCAAATTTAACTTCAGCTTTTATTGATCCGTCAGGTCACTACCATGCCAAAAATTGTTATGAAGGTTTTATTGCGGCCATAACGGCAAGTGCTGATACTTCTTTTCCTTTAAAAAATAGTGCTCGTAGCAAAATTCCCTCACCTCCTTGGTGGGATCAAGAGTGCACGATGGCAGTCAGGGAAAGAAACGAGGCTGAAAAACGCTACAACGCAGCTATGAACCATGCCAACTTAATGCATTATAGACAAGTATACGCTAAATCTAAGCGGCTTCTCCGCAGGAAGAAACGTTTGGGCTGGGTCAAATTCTGCACTTCATTGTCTCCCTCTACTCCTCTTTCATTAGTATGGAAGAGTATTAATAGATTCAGGCGAGGTTGCGTTTCATCCATATCTTCCCCTATCACTAGACAAACTGCTGAGTCCTTTTTTGATAAAATTGCTCCCACATACGTGCCTTTTACCTCAGAGTGTCTTCAGTCGCCTGTGAGTATATCAGAGGATCCCTTTGATACCCCTTTTACCATGGAGGAACTGGGTGTGGTCCTCAAACATGTCCGGGACTCTGCCCCGGGCATTGACGGGGTTCCATATTCATTCATCGTACATTCTGGCAATAAGGCTAAATTATATTTCCTTAATATTATTAATTTCTGTTATTGTCATGGTTGGGTTCCTGATCAGTGGAAAACACAAATTATCATTCCTCTTCAGTTCTGGCAAAATTACTTGAGCACTTGATTAAAAATAGATTAGAGTGGATTGTGGAATCCAGAGATTTGCTGCCGCACTCCCAATTTGGTTTTCGGTAAGGGCTCGGTACCATGGACAGCGTGGCTGTTTTAATAACGGATATTCGTCTATCCTTTTCTAAAAACGAATCCGTTGTTGCTGCTTTCCTCGACATTTCTTCCGCATATGACAGTGTCCTTCTTCCCATTCTCAGGCAGAAATTGCACCAGCTAAGTCTCCCGGCTAAGATGGTACAATGTATATGTGGACTACTCATGTCTCGCTCTCTGGTCCTGAGGGTCCAGGGTGAGGAGTTCGATAGCAGGCAGACATGGAAAGGCCTACCTCAAGGGTCGGTCCTAAGCCCTTTGCTGTACAATTTGTACACACTTGACATAGGCTCTTGCTTAAATAATGACTGTCACATCTTACAATATGCCGATGATCTGGCTCCATATGTGACAGGTGCCTCCATTGTTGACGCCGCCTCATCGTTATGCCTGTCCCTGGACTCTCTGGATCAGTGGCTGTCTAATCATGGTCTGTCCTTATCTGCTCCAAAAAGTTCGGCAGTAATATTTTCCCGTAAAAAATTGATCCCTCATGTTTCCGTGGGCATTCAGGGTCAATACTTTTCGATAGTTAATAAGGTTAGGTTTTTAGGTGTATTCTTAGATTCTAAATTGACCGGTACTCCTCACATAAACTATTTAACTCAAAAATGTGAGAGGGTTATTGCCATTTTGAAAGTTTTAGCCGGTGTCTGGTGGGGCGCCCACCCCTATACCATGAAATTAGTTTATAACGCGCTTATCCGTAGTATCATGGACTATGGGTTATATCTTTTAAACCCGTGCAATAAGGGTGCTTTGGCTGGGCTGGATAGAGTGCAGTCTAAATGCCTTCGAATCATCTCAGGCTGTATGAAGTCCTCTCCCATTAACGCATTGCAGGTTGAGTGCGCTGAAGCTCCCCTGGCCCTTAGACGGCAATATCTGGCTTCCCGATTTGTATTTAAATCATTATCCACATCCTCCCATCCCCTTCTTCCTAAACTAAGAGAATTAGATGCCTTATGCAGAAACTCAAATTATTGGAAAAATAAAGAACCCCCCTTAATCCTTAAAACATTTAGAGTGAGCCAAAACCTAGAAAGTCCCATTGTCCAAAATCCCAGATTACCTCTCTTTAACTTTGCATACGAGGTTCTATATTTCACGCCAAATATATTGTTTGATATTGGCATTTTCAAAAAGTCCCCTTCAGCTAATCAAGCTTTCAATGCGGTGGTGAGTGAGCGATGGAATGGGTTTCAAAGATTTTTTACAGACGCTTCAAAATCAACTGACGTTAGCTGCACCGGAGCTGCAGTTTACTATCAAAATTCTAAAATTATTTTAAAATTTAAATGTCCTAAGGAGTCCTCTGTATTCACAGGCGAGTGTGTCGCTATATTGGAAGCAAGTCTATTCATTGAATCACATAACATTAGCTAGCGTGTGATTTTTACTGATTCACTGAGTTGCCTCCAAGCTTTAGTACAAAACCCTTTTAAAAGTAATCTGCATAGTCCCATCATTTTAAGAATTAAAAAGTCGTTATATTCCAGTTTTAAACAAAAAAAAAATGTGCAGTTAGTGTGGATCCCTAGTCACTGTGGCATTAAAGGCAATGAATGCGCAGATACCCTAGCTAAAGAAGCTAGCTCATCTTCCACAGCGGACCTTGCTTATTTCAGCAATCAGGGCTATGATTTGCTAAGCCTTCCAAAATCAAGTTTCAATTCCTCATGGCAGGAGCAGTGGAATCTCTCTGGTAGGAGAAAAGGTAAATTTTATAAAGCAGTACAACCATTTATAAACCCAAAACCTTGGTTTTATAAATACAAAAAGGTGTCTAAAACCGTTATTTCTTCTATGTGTAGAATCCGCATAGGTCATTGTTGTTCTCCAGTCTTCCTTCATAAAATTCGTATCCGGGATTCTTCCCTTTGCGAGTGCGGATTGGATGAGGGTAGCTTGGAGCACATTTTCTTTACATGCTCTAAGAACAACCCGTCACTAGATTTATATAGTCGTTTACCTAAATTGAAGATTCCCCTCCCTATTAACTTCCCAGCTCTACTCACACATTCCTCTCCTGAATTACTCCAATCATTGATGATTTTTATTCGTAAAAACAATATCAAGTTATGATTAACCTGTGAATATTGGTGTGGTGTATATATTTTATGTTTTTAATTATTATTTGTTAATATTTATGTACGAATTTAAATATTATTGTTTGTTTCAGTGTCGTCCTACTAACCCAATAAGGCCTACATTCAGTGCAACAGAATCAAATCAAAATTTATTTTTAATCTTTTTTCTTTTTTTTTTTTAAGCATACACATCGTGTCTTTCAATAACACTTCTGACATTGGCAGAATTGTCGACATCGGCATCGTTGCCATTAATAAAAATTGAATAGAACTTCCATATCCTTTCAATCACTTCATTGAATTTCATTGACTTTTGATTGAGTTCATTCATGTTGTTCACTTCGTTGTGTTCAACTGTCATCTATTAATCATTTTAGTTTTTCTGAAATTATTATAAAGTTTCATCAGAAAATTTAACAAAAACCAAAATGTCTACGAATATCACCGAGATTGGTTCTCAAAAAGTTAAAAGCGTTGCCAGCGGCGAGGTAAATATGAGTAGATGTATATATTCCATAAAAGTCGTAACTTTTTTATTTACGCCGAATGGAAAGTATTTATTCTACAATTTATAAAAGATTGTGCAAAAGTAATTTTCCGTAGAAACTCGCAATACTTGTATTGGTCAATAATCTAATAATAGCTTTATCTAGTCTACTAGTTATTTAAAATGAAATACAAACCGGCTTGCATTTGCAACTGTTTCATAACTTTCATTAAATAGAATCAGTGAAGTGTGAGGTCTAGTTTCAACTGCGTTTCGATTAATGTAAACGATCTATCTAAGTCTAAATACCTAGGTAAGTAAGTTGTTTACGTGTTGCTTAAAGAACGTAAAAAGTTAATGTATTAGGAGGTCGCATTATTTTTCTGCGCCATCATTTTTCCAACATTCACTTTTGCTGTATCAACATTAAACCAACTCAAATATAGAGACCACAGACATATAATATGGTCATGGGCAGATTGTTTGAAAACAGAATTCGATGAACTTACTGAGACATTTACAATTCTAAAAGACATATAGAATATTGATAACATACACTTATACATAGTAATTATTAAAATAAAACTACTGTTAAAATTTGTCGGTGACTTTAATCCCAATATAGCATATATTGGGATTAAATAATACCAATACACTGCTCTAAAATCCATAAACAGTAGCTTTATTTCAACATCTAGTATTTGTATAAGACATATGCATCACAGGATTCTTTGTTATGATATAAAAACAATATTAATAGGTATATTGTAGTGAGTAAACAGCTTTTAATATCATTGTTCTGTGGTGACACATATGTTATTGACTTACCTAGGGTATCAAGAACAACAATACTATGTTGTACACTGTATTTAATATGTACTAACATATTACACCTGTAATGACCAGATATCGGTATAGAAAAGAAAGTAACATAGAGTTGATAATACCTCCTCTAAAATCTCGGAATCATAAAAATTACAATTAAATCCCAAGACTTAAACAATTATTATATTGAAGAATTGTTTTGCGAGTTCCATATTAAAAATATTAAATTAAAGTGCTTTGTTTAACCTATTAAATTAATTAATAAATAAATTAAGTACTCCTGTTTTGAAACATGATAAGATTCGTCAATTTAATAATTTCCGTATATATTTACGGAAATGATTAAATAAATACGGAAATTAAATAATTTCCTATTCCAATCTCTTTTATGACTAAATTATATAAAAGTATTTTTTTATGATCATACGTAACTCTTCAAGTTAACTGAGCCTATTGCAGTCCACTGTTGGACATAGGCCTCTTCCAAACTGCACCAATGACCATGACTGTGCATTGGATCAATGTAAATAAATGAGATTGTTTCAAATAATAATAACATTTATTACAGATCACACTAATGATACATGTTTTAAGTGTCCATTAATTCATTTGATATGTATATTTTGTGTACTAGGGTTTACAGAAACAAACACTTACTATATAGTTGAATAATTATATACATAATACCAGAAGAAATATTTTGTTTTTATTTGGTATTATGCACTTAATGAGGAAAATTATTGTGTTATGAAACTTTTTAATGAGTTACTGAGAAAAGTTAGTCTGTAAAGGTAAAATTATTAGAAGGTGGATTTTTATAAAATATATTTGAAATATTTGTTGCACTTTTGATCTTAACAAACAAAATGTTCTTAGGCATTTCATAGTTTTTGCAAAGAAACGCTTCAATAAGTAAAGTGCCTCCTAATACCATATTGTTATTCTTCTCTTCTTGTTTAGTCCCTTTATTACGAGGACTACAAGTAAAAACGGCTCATGCAAAGATCATTAATCTATATTTTTTTTTACAAATTAATATTGATTAGGGATCAATAGGTAGGTACGTGAAATTTTATTAATTAGGTATATAATATGTAATGTTATTTATAAAAGAAAAAAAAACAATGTGAAATAAAAAAAATAGTTATTGGCAAACTCGCCAGTAATGATTGTTTATCACAATAAAAAAAGTTTCAAAAGGTAACAGGTTATCAATGTGGCAATATTTGTGTTTTATAGCAGTACTTAATCATATGTTTTTATTACAATTGCAATAATATACGGTATTTTGTTTGCTACTATAAATGTGTCTGCAATCAATTAAAAAAAAAGCATTCTAGACAACTCTATTATACAACCGTTGTATTAGCCCCTTATGGTGTATTCAATAATGATACAAACATATAAAAAACGTCATTACCAGAAAAACATAAAAAACAAACACATAGTGACAATAAAAAAAAAATAACGTTTTTGTTTCAAAAAATAATAACAGTTGCGTTTTTTTTTCACCTGTGCTTATTTTTAAATCGCGTCTACAGAACGTCGATAGAAAAGTCGAATTAAAATGACGAAATATATTCTTTCGAAATATTTTTTTGTGAACCTTGTATACATACAATCCTTAACCCATATTATGTAGAGCATATTGTCATTAAACTTACTACAAAAAATAAATCTCAACATTTTATTGACCTCATAAAATAGAGAGACAGAAATTCCGACTAAATTATTTTTTTGCGTGGATATTCGTCCGATATCTTCGCCAATTGTAAACCAACTTTAATAATTATTTTTGTGTTTACTTCAGCATAATAATTATAGACCTTGGTTAATCCAAGGTCTATAATGATTTGTATTGGTATTGGGTTTATACCATTGAATTTGAAGCTACACCGCAAAATCAAATGTGACATAATTTCTGTTTTTTGAAGTCTAACCATAAACCAAATATGATAAGTTTACGTTTAAAATATAATTACAGACTGTGGAACTGAAGAGTTTTTGGGAGAATCAGAATGTTGCCATCATTTTCTTCCGTCGCTGGGGGTGTATGCTGTGCAGACTGTGGGCCAAGGAGGTAAGGACTTTACTGTAATAGAAATAAGGTATATAATAAAAGGAGAATTGGCATTTTAGTTGCATATTTATTATATCTACTAAGTGTGTTGCAAACGTCTATAGGCTACGGTAACTGGTTACCATCGGGTCGTTAGCTTGTTTGCCTATGTCTGTCATCGTGGTATGAAAAAAATTCTCAATGACCTTAATTTAATTCACTCTCGATGAGTAGTTCCTTCTACCTTCATGACATAAGTATGAGCTAGTCCATGTCATTGCAAAATGATTTCTATTGCAATGCTGAATGCACAGGATACGCCAGATTATCTAGTAATACCTATGTATATAATTACTTGTGGCATTTAATGCTAAGGAATAGCTTGTGTTAATGAAATGGAACATATAACAATGTGCGTAATTGCAGCTTGAGGTCAAACTCAAATGATTTATATAAATTAGACCAATACTATAGGCACTTTTGAATTGTCAAAAACTAGTTGCACGGTTCCAAAAGGTAGGTCTTATTGAGAAGAACCGGCAAGAAACTCCATAGATACTCTTTTAAATACATAATTGGTTTTCTTTACAATGTTTCTACGTAATAATAATGCAGTCTGATGTTCACATTGCATTCGGTATAAATTGAATCCATGGGTGTAATTCGATACAAAACAAATTGTCCGCTCACTCTGCACATTTAGGGATCTGGGCTAAAAAAACGGTCATCCCACATCATCAGCCCATTAATGTCCCACTGCTGGGTACCGGTCTCCTCTCATTTGAGAGGAATTAGGCTATGGTCCACTAAGCTAGCCTACTGCGGGTTGGAAGACTTCACATGCTATCGAGAAATCTCTTAAGCATGCAGGTTTCTCCATAATGTTTTCCTTCACCGTTTGAGCATGTGATAAACACGCACATAACTTCCGAAAAGTCAGTGGTGCGTGTCCGCGTTTGAACTCGAGACCTTTGACATGTCAGTCCACTGGTCACATCACTAGGCTACCATAGCTCTCATAGAATGGGTAATATGGTATAATGCGATCAAATTTCGTATAATTGCAGATACTAAATGATAAAGTCGCGCCCTTGTTTACTGGCAACCCTGAAGGCTGCCTTCTGTTGTGTTGTGTTGTATGTGTGATGAGCATGGAAATTTGTGTCTGAGTCATGGATGTCTTTATGTGCGATGTGTAATTTTTATGTAGTGTTAGTTAGTGTACTCCTTCAAAAAGGTCAGGTGCTCGCACTCGCGTGTATGACAATATGTATGAATGTGGACGAGGCAAAAGTGGTATGCAGGGATCGTAGCGCGTGGCATTCTATAGTTTCTGCCTAGCCCCATGTGAAAAAGGTGTGAGTGTATGCATGTAGATATCTAGTATCGTAAAGCCTCGTTGCTTAGCTCGGAACTAGATGACGCTGTGTCATAATGCCCAGATGAATTTATTCTAGTATTCAAAGCTTTATAAGTAATAAGTACCGATTGCTATAATCTTAATATAAGCTTTAAATAACAACTGTTTACTCCTCGTTGACCGGTTGACTGTGAATTGTAATTCAAGGACTCACGGCCCGCAACAATCCGATTGCATACAGCATAAATAAAACGAACTTGTTGCGTATTAAACATGTTCTCGTTTAGTCATTTCAAAATACTTTCAAGATATGTCGAACAAAGAGATTTAAAATTTGAAAGTTTGTTTGTTTATCTGTTACGTCTTCACGCTTAAACCCCTGAACTGATTAAGATAAAATTCGCTATGGGGTAAATAGTTTTGTACCTTTGTAAATAGTTTTGTAGGGGTGGAAGTTTCCGTGGGAATTCAATAACTTCTTAAAAAAGGACTATAAAACTTTTATAAAATATCCTTTTGTAAAATAAGGCATCATCAGCCTATATTCGTCCACTGCTGGACGTAGGCCTCCCCTAGTGAACGCCACAGAGCTTGATCTTCGGGTCTTTTTCTCCAGTCACTGCCAGGTGCCTTAATAAATAAGGTATCTTAATTACAAATTCATCGCAACAAAGTAGCGATATTAAGCACTACCGCGTTCGCGAGTAAAAAATAGTGCCTACTGCGTAAACAATAAACTTACAGTGTACAGTCATAACTGTTGTTTGGTCACTTCAAAAGAGTAAGATATGCCGAACAAAGACATTTAAAACTATTACGTCATCTTCTACTTAGATTGTATGTATTTTTCTTCCATTACGTATATAGTTACACTAGGTGATTCCCGCGACTTCGTCCGCGTGCAATTTAACTAAAAAAATAAAAGTTTCATATTAACTTTGCACCCCCGTTTTACCCCCTTAGGGGGTGAATTTTCAAAAATCCTTTCTTGGCATGCCAAACTTTAGCCCGATCTGTGCAGTGGTTGGGGCTGTGCGTTGATAGATCACTATGTCAGTCAGTCAGTCAGTCAGTCACCTTTGAGTTATATATATTTAGAAGATGTCTTATTAGCTGTAATTTTATTCGTTACTTCTTGTTTTAGCCATATCCATTCTTAATATTATAAATGCGACAGTATGTCTGTCTGTTATTTACTCACGTAACGCTGAACCTATTTAGGCGAAATTTGGTATGGAGATAGTTTGTGTCCCGGGAGATAGGATAGCTCTTATCCCGGAAAT
The DNA here is from genome assembly GCA_905163465.1 of Craniophora ligustri. Classification (NCBI taxonomy): domain Eukaryota; kingdom Metazoa; phylum Arthropoda; class Insecta; order Lepidoptera; family Noctuidae; genus Craniophora; species Craniophora ligustri. The sequence continues at coordinate 2,827,929 of LR990981.1, forward strand.
CATCCCTCAAGGGGGCGAACCAGCCTTAACGGGGGTGGAAGTTTGTATGCGGAATATCATAATTCAGAAATAAGGACTATAAAACTTTTATAATTTAACTGTTTGTAGAAAATAAAGAATGTTTATACATTTATAGCAGATTGGACGAAAAATAAGATACCTACCCCAATTATTAATTGTACGCAGACAAAGACGCGGGAAAAAGATAAGCTACTTTATTCGCACAACCTGTCCTTTTCTTTACTATATTTCTTACTTTATAATTATCTTAATATCTCAGTATACGAATAACGAGCAAGGTAACTAAATTTTTGTTGATAACAGTTCATATCGATGTTATCGCGATAAAAATATTAGAAAGATGATTCGATAAACTCAATTCGTTTAGGAATTTAGATAAAGTAATATGTTATGATGTAAGTGTGATTAGTAACAATTTGATGAAGGACATTACATGAATTCTAGAATATCCAAACTATCACGACCTCTTTAGTAGAGGGTAATACCAGAATAAAGGTCATAGGGTAACTTCTGGTCGACACACTCGCATCTATAATATAAAATGAATAGCTGAATGTGTTGCTAAGCGCAAAACTCGAGAGAAGCTGAACCGATTTCGATAATTCTTTATTTAGAATATTTCTTGAAGTACGAGAATGGTTCTTACGGAGAGAAATATTTAAAAAATTGTCTGAAAAAGTAAAAATTAAGTATTTTTACTTTTTCAGACAAAATGAGCTGTGGTGGCCTAGTGGCGTGACCAGTGGACTGACATGTCAAACGTCTCGAGTTCAAACCCGGGCACGCACCACTGACTTTTCGGAAGTTATGTGCGTATTTACCACATGCTCAAACGGTGAAGGAAAACATCGTGAGGAAACCTGCATGCTGAGAGATTTTCTCGATAGCATGTGAAGTCTACCAACCCGCAGTAGGCTAGCGTGGTGGACTATAGCCTAATCCCTCTCAAATGAGAGGAGACCCGTGCCCAGCAGTGGGACAATAATGGGTTGATGATGACTTAATTTTTCTATACTGCAATACAATCGATTCGTAATAATACTTAAAAGTCAATTTGAACTTTAATACCACACCATAAAGTTTAAGTGTTAGTGGAGACGTTCCGCAAAACAATTGAGTGACATTAGTATCGTATAAATATTGATGTCAATATCCACAGGTTTTAATATTAAAAAAAAATTACTAGTAACTTTTGACAGAACGAAGTCTGTTCGGGCAGCTAGTTTATAATATAATAAAAATATAAGTATGCAAGTATGGACAGTCCATAGGACTCTTTCAAGAATAATACATGGCTATATGTATTATTTTTGAAAGAGTCCTATGGTCTGTATTAAATTTGAACACTATTATATTGAACGCGGGGCACGTTATATGCGCTATATTAAACACCGTTTATGTGTGGACTCGAGTTTCAAACCGTTCTTAGCTCAAGACTTCTGATGGACTCAAGTCATAGGAGAACCAAACGAAAAACTAATTGATAACTACGAGTATGTTAGCCTAGTGGAGTGACCAATCACAATCAATCAACCTGTATCAATTCAAAAGCACCTGTATTGGTCTAATTGAAATAAATGATTTGACTTTGACTTTGACTTTGACCAGTGGACTGTAAGGTCATAGGTCTCGAGTTCATTCGCAAGGCATGTAACGCACCAATGAATTCGAAGTTAGGTGCGTATTTATCGCATGCTCAACCGGAGTAGGAATTACTCATAGATGGCATGTAAAGCGTATTTCTCACATGGTCAAACGGTGTAGGAAACCCTTATTAAAGTCTGCTAATCCTCATTAAACTAGCGTGATGGATTATACACACCCGACTAACTTAAAGAGCTCTGGCAACCTTACTCACTCGCAGAAGCAACTATTGTTGTTTCACTGCGGTCTTCTGTAATGACCTCTCTTTTATTACATGTAGAGATTAATTTATTTGATAAAGGTTGTTTAATAATTGGTTTCTAGCTGGGTGAAATTGCACCAGTATTGAGCAAACATAATATAAAGCTGATCGGCATCGGTGTGGAAGAGGCGGGGTCCAAGGAGTTCGTCAACGGAAAGTACTTTGATGGAGGTAAGACTTAATTTCTTCTCTTATGTACAGTCTAACAACCTAATTGGTATACATGCAACTATCGACCTATCAATGTGTGGATGTAAACCAATAAGCTTGTTAGAGTGTACAAACTACAAACTGCTTCGTTGGTGGTTGCACAGTGCAACTGCCAATAAGCAAAAGTGTGGAGTCTGCCAATAAGCAATAGGTTAGCGTGGTGGATTATAGCTTAATCCTTCTCAAATGAGACGAGTAACTTAAAATTGCGATTAGCTGAAAGGTCATACACCCAACTTTGTTGGAAAACACTAGGAGGGAGGGGGTTAGTACCTATATAAAAAAACTATATACCATATTTCAAAACTGCCTCTACTCTCTATAAAATTATCAGTAGCACCTCGGGGTTTGGTTTGCAGCATTAGTGTATACCTTTTGTGCATCAATGAAGATGACATGTGATGGTAAATCTATATGTATACTAGCTAACCCAGCAAACGTTGTTTTGCCACATTATAGGGGTTGGTGGACTACCCCTAAATTTTAGGGGGATGAAAAATAGATGTTGGCCGATTCTCATAGATACCGGATAAGCACAAAAAATTTCATCAAAATCTGTCAAGCCGTTTCGGAGGAGTATGGCAACGAAAACTGTGACACGAGAATTTTATATATTAGATATATGTATATAAAAGCACAAGCTGACCGACTGACTGACTGACATATCAACGCAGGGCCTAAATTATAAGGGTTAGAAAGTTGAAATTTTGTACTGGGGTTCCCGTTATAACGTAGGGGAGCACTAAGAAAGGATTTTTGAAAATTAACCCCCTAAGGGGGTAAAACGGGGGTGCAAAGTTAGTATGAAACATTTTTTTTTCATTAAATTGCACGCGGACAAAATCGCAGGATTCAGCTAGTTAGGTTATTTTCGAGGATAAAGACGGTATATTGTCCTGTAACACCTTCCAGATCTATACTACGTGGACAACATTTCAACATATCAGCTGTTGGGCTTCAAGAGGTTCAATGTCCTCACTATCCTCACTTCGCTGTTCTGGAAGCAGTCCAGGGATGCTATCTTCAAAGGACGCGGAATGGGTGAGCGCATATCTTGCGAGCGATGTGCCATTTTGCAACCGCAAAATGGAACATCGCCTTTGTTTAGTACTGAATTGTAGTTGTAGAAACATACATAGTTATTTTGTATATCCGTTGCCGATTGTGACCGATTTTCATTATAAGCTAAAGTAGTCACCCTCTCATTTATAAAATAAAACTTACATTTAGTTTGAAAACTGCAACCAAATCAACGTTTGTAAATGTTTTATAAAACAATTTTGAAGTTTGAAAAAAAACATGCTTATCATAAAATATTTTATGAATAAGAGGGTTTAAAAGCCTTCCATATCATTTAAAAATCCTTTCATCAACCTTGTAGTTAAATAATTCTAAAAAAAATAACACCATAATACGTCACAGGTCTGGATTCCGACCTAATCGGTGACGGATTACAAAATGGCGGCGCTTTATTAATCAGAAATGGCGGCAAAGTGTTGTGTCACTTCGTGCAAAGTGGACCGGCCGACCGATATCCGAACACGGACATAATAGAGGTTTACTTTACATTATTTTGTTGTTAAAAATAGGGCTTAGTGGAGATATGAAGGGGGATTGGGTGCAGACCGGTGGCGCTGTGCTTGTTGAAAAGGGCGGGAATCTGCTCCGCCATTTTGTTCAGACCGGACCTGGGGATCATTTGTCTAATAAGGAGATTTTGCAGGTTTGTTATTGAGTAAATATAAGTTTCTGCCGAGACATAAATTAAGCTAAAATTCACCCGTTATTGGAGCAAATATTTTTATAACAATAGTTTTATTTGTAATAATAGCCGTGCTCTGCGATTTCAGGCGCTGTTTCTTTTTTATTTTTGTTCAGCTCCTTAGGAAATATTCCATCTATATTATACCTGAACAGAAACCGATGAAAACGAATATCTCAGTTTAATTCTAACACGTTCTAACCGTAGTTGGAATAAATAGATTATTTAATGTGTTTCAGCACTTCGGTCTCGAGAATGAGTACAATCCAGAGACGATGGCTAATAAGAAGCCTGAAGAGAAGGAATGTACGGTATGTATTATATTATATTACTATGTATATTAATTTACCAGTGGGTTTGATGAATCCATAGTGACAGTTGTCAAAAATGGCAGCCCTATTTTGGACTGCAGTGTCAGTCACAATTAAGTTTTCTAATAAAAAGTGTCTATGAATGTTACGTTTTCCATTTTAACACTACCAGTAATTTGTTTCATGTATAAAAGCTAGAAATACAAATTACAATTACAAAGCCAAACCAAAGTCAGTTACAGGTGTTACTGACAGTAGTGACAGTTGACAAATTGACAGTTCGGAGCGAGCGACCGAAAACCCGAACGCAGAATCTTATTTTACTATTTTCATAGTTATAATTGCCTACTATGTTGTGAAATGTACTTTAAAGTACTTATGCTGTTTTTAAAGTTAATTACGGCAAATAAGGAGTTCTTTCCTTCGTAAATCAATCAAACAATATCAGATTTAATTATTCACGCGACAATTTCGTTCTTTACGCACACATTGGCCGCATTGGAATCTGAAAGATTGAGTGATAAGCATCTAAATTCTAAGCTATTGTAAACTCACAGCAATAAAATCCAATTTCCCTCCCTTTATTACCTCGTCATTCATTCCTTATTATTTTCAGGAACAAAAAGCACTTCTCAACTTAAAGTTAGTAAGCCGTTTTTTTAAGCTAGTTTAGTGATGGAGTTATTTTAGAAGTCTAGATATGCGTGTAGACACTTCTAAATAAAATAAAAACTAATCATACATGCATACATCTAAACATTACTCGTACGGTCAACCTGTAATTTTTTATCATTATTTAATCAGTGGTCTTACACAATAGCATTATTAATGTAGTGTTTCCGGGTTCAATTTGTGTAGAAAATTCTCATAGTTAATTTAATAAGATAGGGTAGTTAAAATTTTATGCTTTACGCAAAATGTATCATTAAAAGTACGTAAATGAGTGTTGTATGAATTTCAGAGTAATCTTTGAACTTCGTAGCTTGACAAATGAACTGACTTGGTGCTATTTCTCCACATTTCAGCCAGAAGCGAAGCCCTAAGCCGTGGTTCAAGACTCTACAAGAGCACTCGCTCGCCCCTATCCACACGCTATGGACGGAGAGGCGATGTAAACGCACGTGGGTGTAATATCCAATCCATTGATGGTTTTGTTCGACTGTTGAAACTATGAGACTGATATTGTAGCCCGCAATGGATGCATGGCCAAGTCAAATTGTAAGTTACTAATGTTTTGAGGATTTTTTTAGTAAGAGGTTAGCTTTTTTACGTTTTGAAGTGCCTTGGCCAGCTTATATTCGACCTAGAAAAGATTGTAATTCATATTTGAAAAATGAACACTTAAGTACTAGTTTTGACTAGTATTAAAACGTTTGTATATTTACGTTTATGATTTTTTTAATATCTTTTTTCTTTATAATATATTTTTAGTTTTTTTTTTGTACAAGTTCGACCAAAAAGGTTTATGTCAAAGTATTAAAAACGGCACGAGTAAGTAGTTTTTATTATATTTCAAAGAAATCGTGAGTGGATTGGATATTATAAATGGACTGATTTATTTTTAAATATTAATTGTTAATTTTAAAGTTAAATATATTAGGGTGACTGGTGTTTTATAGAATATCATGACAACTCGCATTTTACATACATATAAAAGACTTGAAACATAGTAAAACTATTAAAAACTTATGTACATAAAAGTTGTTCAGACGATATGCGTTTGCACGCGCGTTAACGAAACGTGAAATTTTGCGATTGGTCTATTTGACGACCTGATTAACGCAGCGTTATTAAAGGCTGCCTTCTGTATTACCGCCCCGGGTTTGAATCCCAGTAGGGCAAATGTTTGTGTCAATAGCATGGACATTTTTACCAAGCCATGGATGTTTCTATGTATTAAAAATATATATGTAGTGGATCATCCATCTCGTATCCGTAACACAAGCCTCGTTGCTTAGCTCTGAACTAGATGGCGCTGTGTCATAATGATTGTATGACCGGATATTTTGTCACTCAAATTAAATCAATGGGATGAGTGTAAAATGTAATGGGATGCTTAAGACGTTCAAGCAACAACATATTAGGTTATATTTTCAAACTACCAATAAATATACACAATTATTATATGTTCCATAAATTCCATGGTACAAGATTGTGATTGTTCTAATTTCTGTGACAATTGGAAACAAAATAAATGTTATTCTTTTGCGAAAAGCACATGTTACATAACACAAAACTGGACAACTATTAATTATCAAGACTGAATAAGTGCGTCTCATCTCCGCAAGAAAAAAGGGTAGGAAAAAGGGTAGGTTGCTAGTTGCAACACAGCAGCACTGATTTTCAGCACCATACTAACAAAAAGATCGACTGTAATGAAAACGATCTTCCTATAAAAGAAGCGTTTCATTAAAACGCTGAAAATGCGGTCAAAAACGCGCGTGTCGTCTGAACAGCCTTATAAAAACGTAATCCTATATTTATAATATTGACTTAAAAAAATATATTTACATATTTATAAAACTCGAGCTTATGTCTATTAAAATACTTAAATAGTTGTCAAATAAATATCTTGAATTGTAAGACACAATTATTTTATCGAACTTGATTTAAATATTGTCTTTTTTGTCTCTCGACCGGTAGTTTATACAGTAAAGCCTGGATAAGTGGCAAGAGGGGTCTAGCTTCCATCTGAGGGGGGAGGGGGGAGTTAGGACCCCCATTGAACCCCCGCTGGATCTGTCCTTGATAAGTGGGCCCTTGGTATACGAGAAACTTCTGTAATTGATGATTACAATGAGGTCCTAACAATTCTGTCCATTCAGTGAAAAGTGATAAGTGTCAAACATTGATTTGACACTTATATCACTTTTCACTTTTCATAGAATTTTGCATTTAAATACCTCTGTTACTGGGAACTTATGAACCTTTGTGAATGAGACCTGATTTTTTCGAAGTTTACCTCTATATGAGGACTTTGTAGCTCTATAGCCCGTATAAGTGAAACATTTTTTAACAGACTTAAAAAAAGACGGAGGTTCTCAATTCAACTGCATTTTTTTATGTTTGTTAACTCAGACCTTTCGATTGGGTGAACCGATTTAGATGATTCTTTTTTTTTTTTAAAGCAGGTGCTTCCCTCGTGGTTCCATTTCAATTTCGTCCATTTTTTACTTTTGTAGTCGTTTTTTCATAGGACCTATTAATCAGGTTTCAGTAGACATGTTATGACGCGTTTGTTTACCAACAGTTTCAGTTTCCCTTCCATACCTGATTTGTTTTGATCTGAAGAGTTTCGACTTATCGTAGTGGCCCTCAATAAATAAGACAACTATAATGTAAACATGCCCTAACTATTTTTGAAACTGGGTAATGAAAAGCCCCTATATGTGACAAGGAAGTCTAAGTCCCTACAGACCCCACTTATCTAGGTTTCACTGTAGTTTCAATTACCGGTTTTTTTTATATTAAGTTTTATATTACACTTTGGCCATAAGAGGCGCTATTTGGTTTAAAAAGAGGCTATGACTTCCAAATGATACTTTTTTGTGATTATTGTTGTTGTTTTTTAATGGGTGGATTTAATTTAATTGGCACAAATTGTTCTCTAAAAGAGTGTTTGATATTTAAAAGTCGATTCGTATACACGTAGATGTTACATGTTCACGCAAAATATACTGAATGGATTTTAACGAAACTTCAGGTAAACAGCAAATCCATCAGAATAATAAATACATAGGCTAATAAATTATCAGCAAAAGCTAATTTATAAATAAAATTCATATTATGACAAGTCTCTAACGTCCATTTCTGTTACGTATGTGTGGTACCCCGAGCCGGTTTACACACACATTTACGAGTCTATATGCGTCATCGTGCTTATGTAGTTGTAGATGTAGCAGGTATCGGTGTGTGTGGCGTTCGGCAATGTGATTGGCCCGCTGCTAGTTCTACGACCAATCGGAACGCATTGAATGCGATTGGGTCGTTTAAAAAAAGAAGTTTACGGAGATTTCAAATATATCGGTAAACCGATGTACGAATGTATACGAATCGACTTTAATATTAGATGTTATCCAAAGATTGGTTTTGAAAATTGTATTCCAAAGTTTATTGAGAGTATATTAGTATATAAGAATTTTCCTATATGGATATATGTAATGGCGTTGATTCTATCGTAATTTGAACTAAACTGATTTAGTAACTCTATATCTCTTTCTTAAAATACCATTAAGACAGACCTCGTACGTCAATTTTTCACAAAACCGACTGCTGAACGTGCGGTCCTGGTTTCGGCTCCCAGGATGACTGAAAGTTACTAGAGTTTCCTCTAAACAAAGTTTTAGCAGCTGAGATTTGCATTGCCCGATTAATGGCGTCTTGTTTGCCCATATGACATGCATTTTTTCTAACATCGGTGGCAAATTTGTAAATGCAAATACCTAGATAGGTTCCTCTGTCTAACCTTTCGGAGATAAAGGCGTGATAATATTGAACAACGAATTAGTGTTAATTCGATTGCGATGTAATTTTACTAATTTGATAGGACTAATCTTCTATCCTTTTCTCACGTTCGGTGTTAGAAAGATACGTGGTGATACTAAAATCAGTTTAATCTGTGAATTTGCGCCAATGTCTACGTTTACATTTGAACGTTTTATTGTATTGTATCCAGCGATCTATGTTGTACGCTCAAAGTGTTTTAGATTAAAAGTTTATATAAAAGTGTTGTTCATTTACTTTCTCTTACCCTTCGACAAATTTTAATAGATGGTATTTGTGTTATTATGTGTGAATGTGTGTCTGTCTGTCTGTTACCTCTTCACGGTATAACCGATGAACCGATTTAGATGACATTTGGTATAGAGATAGTTTGAGTCCCGGGAACGGACATAGGATAGCTTTTATCCTGGAAGTCATCCCTTAAAAGAGAGAAAAAGGCGTTGGAAGTTTGTATGCGGCTAAAATTACTAATTTTACGCAGACGAAGAAGCGGGCAAAAGGTAGTTTAAAATAAATATTGATAGCTCGTTAGTCGAAGAACTGATGGCCGATGGGGCTTGAGGTTCACTTTTGAGAGTGGCGGCCGCTTACTGGAAGACGCAGGCGTTGGTAGGCCCCCGGCAAGGTGGACCGACGACCTGGTAAAGGTAGCTGGAATCCGCTGGATCCGGGTGGCCCAAGACCGGTCGTTGTGGACATCCTTGGGGGAGGCTTATGTCCAGCATTGGACGTCATCTAGCTGATATGATGATAATGATGATGTCGTTAGTTTAGGGGTCATTTAAAATCATAATTCAGCCGTACCTAGGCGTCCTCCCACCAAATATCTGTGTGATAATATTAATTAATTTTATTTGCATGAACATAAGACCCGAGTCATGGATGTTTCTATGTATAATACATTTGTACTTATACGTAATACAACGACGACCCGTTTAGCTCAGCGGTAGTAAACGCTGCCTGCTGTGCTATGGGTCCCGGGTTCGAATCCCGATAGGGACAAATGTTTGTGTGATGAGCATCAACATTTGTTTCCGAGTCATGGATATATCTAGGTATGTATTATTATGTATGTATTTACAAAAAAAAAAGTATATGTGTAGTATATCAACCAACTAGTACCCGTAACATAAGCCTCGTTGCGTAGGTCGCAACTAGATGGCGCTGTGGCATAATGTCCGGACATATTTATATTAGTCACCAGAATATTATAACGCAGTTAGCAGCAAATAAAATTAACGATCATGAGGTCTAGGTCAAATAGGTTATCTTTGGAGATATCCCAATAATACAGTTTCGTTCGAACTTTGTTCAAAAGAGGTACCTACCTAATTAGTTAATATTAACGTAGGAACTTAGATTTACTTACTTAAGTACCTATATAACTACTAGCTGACCCAGCAAACGTTGTTTTGCCACATTATAGGGGTTGGTGGACTACCCCTAACTTTTAGGGGGATGAAAAATAGATGTTGGCCGATTCTCATAGATACCGGATAAGCACAAAAAATTTCAAGTTTCGGAGGAGTATGGCAACGAAAACTGTGACACGAGAATTTTATATATTAGATGATAATATAAGTCGGCAAAAACAAAGCGAATCTGTCATCTAAACTTCTCTAATATTATAAAAAGAGAGTTTGATGTTTTGTTTGTCTTGAATAAGCTCTGAAACTACTGGACCGTTCCGAATAATTCTTTCATCATTAGAATGCTGAATTATCGAATGCGTTTCCTCATAGGTTTATCATGTGTAGTAGCTTCACTTCTCATCTAAAAAGCAAATAAGAGAACAAGTGTTAACAAACTGCAATAAGAAATATCACGTCGTTTATAATATTTTCTTTTATAATATATATATATATGGATGTAACTATTATGTACATCATATTGTTTCAGTAAATATAATGTCCATACTTAGTTATTTATTTTGTTAACTACTTCTCTGTATAAACTTAGTGCACCTACCTTGTTTTGTCTGCACCACATAAGGTTGAATGGTAGATAACCCCTTTTCTCTAAATAAATATAAACGAAAAGGTTGGAAAACAGTTTTTGTCTCCATATTTTGACCACTTCATGACTTTTAAAGGTTATTTCAGACGTTAACACTTAACAGTAGGTAACTTGCTTTATTGGACTCGCGTGTTGTAACCACGTTTGAGCATGGACGTATATAGGGAGGGGGGGGAACCGGGTGGGCTATGTACCCCAGAATGTTCTAATGCCCACCCCACAATGGTCTAGTGCCCACCCCATTGGGCTGCCGATTCGAAATACTATGATGAATACGAAAATACGTAACCTACTCCTATCGGCCAAAGCATGTCAGGGGCTAGTCCCCCCTTAAAAATGGCCCTGGATACGCTAATGTGTTTGCGGTACAGGACCATGATTCTCCCAGTTACTTTCGGTGTTTCTTTTCAGGTCGTCGGCACAGAGGAACCGTCTCGTGTGTCGTCAGTGCAGCAGATCTATTTACTCAAACAACTGTTTATCATTTGTTACGAATAAATCGTACCTACTTAAGGAAATTACGAGCCGAGAGATGAGAGATATCAGAGATCACAGGCCGTTGACACTAGTCCCATGTGTCAGGTCGAAGATCACGCTAATGCTGAAGATTTCACTATTCGTTAATATTAGTTAGTACTGGGACTCATTAAGGTCTTACGTAAACCCACTCTTCACTGCTTCGAAAAACAGTGGCGCAAGTGAGTAATAAATAAATTCGACTGCTCAGGCGCCAGGAAGGTATGTCCATTAGAAGAATTTTGCCAGTTTTCGACCCCCTTCTCCCCCTATGAGGTCGTGACCCCAATGACTCCTCCTGGATCCATCGCCATTGAGAAAATCTCTCAAGCATCAAAACATCGTTCAATCACAAAATCTCGCAAAACATCGTTAGGAAATCTGCATGGTTTCCCAACGATGTTTTCCTTCACCTCAAAAAGCATGTATATATACGTATTTCACTTTGAGAGGTCAGTGGTGCGTGCCTTGGGATCGAATCCGGGACCTTTGACTTCACAGTCCTCTGGTCACACCATCAGGCTATTACCTACAGCTAATAATAATATGGATCAAAACACATACTCAAAACTATTAGGTACTAATAACCTTAAAATAATGTTAAAAAAGCTAAAAAGCTTTCCCTTCTGACGTGAATTTCTACGACTGACAGTTTTATTCACTAGAAATGTGTAGGTGAAAAATTAAAAGCTTTTTATTATCAACAAGTCGATTCTATGGAGAAGAATCAGGTGAAAAACTTGGAAGACCCGGCTTTAAAATAGAAGTTAGGTAGGCCATATCAGCCTATTGCCGTTTCCTGCGGTACATATGCCTTACCCGAAGAGCATCAAGCATCGCAGTCTTGGGTAGTTTGCATCCAGTTCGGTAAGTACCTACTTATAAATATCTGGACATTATAACACAGCGTCTGCTAGTACCGTGGTAAGCAACGAAATACAAATGGAGGATACAAATGTTGATGCTCATCCCACAAGCATTTGAACCCAGGACCCGTAGCACAGAATGCAGCGTTAACTACCGCTGGGCTTATCGGGTGTGTAATTATAACATACGCCCACATTCACGAGCACCGAACTTTGTTTCTGAATGTTGATAATGATTGTGAGTAAAACAACATTTATCACTATTTACTAGAACTTTGTGGAATAAATACATTTAACTGTTTATGATAGTGTTATTTTACTGTATATACACTGTTTTACTTACTTGTTAAACTGTATATATACAGTGTGTATATACGAAGTGTCTGTGCAATTTTGAGGGGATTGCTTACGGATAAACACCTTGTTCAAAAGTGTGATTATGATTTTGTTGAAAGGTAAAGTACCTATATTATGCTTAAACTGATTTATTACACTTAAGTAATAGTATTAAAGATTGAAATAAATCTTTATTTTGGACTGTGTGTGTATCAGAAGTTTTTGGATTAAAATACCGCGATAAAATACGTAAAAAGTAATTGTTGATAAAGGTATGATGTATTTATTTAAGTAAAATTTAATTAAGTATCTATATTTAGCAAAACAGAGGTTTTATATAATCTGAATATCACTCGGATTATGCAACACCAATATGAAGTCTTACAATAAGCAATTTTTAAAAATAAAATTGGATTGGATTGGATTTGATACGAATAAACTTAATTATTATATGAATACTATTATTTTTTAAGTGTAGTATTTTATCATGCATTATTTTGCCAACGGTACGTAGGTACAACTGAAGCAAAAATCATGGATTAAAAAAAACACTAAGCGATAATTAATTCTGAAGTCAATTAAAAAAAATGTTCTCAATGTTGATAAGGTAATGGTCAACGACAGTAAAAAGATAATATTGTTTTATTTTATTTATTGTTATTGACAATAAAATCCCCGTAACAGTAATATTTTTAGATATGTCAAAGGCCTTTGATTTCGTTAACCATTCAACTCTCTTAAACAAATGCCAACGCTATGGAATCAGGGGACCTGCGTTGGATTGGATAAAAAGTTATCTATCTAACCGATCACAATACGTTGAAATCCATCATCTCAATCCCAATTTAGTATCCATACCCTCTAGATCATCATACCGACTAAATAAAACAGGAGTTCCACAAGGGAGTGTGATGGGACCTCTTCTGTTTTTATTATATATTAACGATCTTCCGAATATAACAAACCACCAGTGTATTTTGTTTGCAGATGATATCTGTATTCTTATTCCAAATCATGATCGAGAAATTAAAAACCACGAAACAGAGATTAATAAAACCTTTGGATATATAATACAATGGCTTACATATAACGACCTTAATGCAAATTTAACTAAAACTAAATATATTCAATTCTCTAATTACAAAACAATAATAAATAAAATAACTCTTAAATATAACAATATAATTATTGATCCAACTAATTAAATTAAATTTTTAGGTATTACTGTAGATAATTACTGCAACTGGAAATCACAAATAAAAAACGTTTGTACAAAAATAAATAAATTTGTGTATGCACTAAGACACCTGCGTGCAACAGCTACCGAAAATGCAGCTATTACAGCGTATCATGGCTATGTTGGATCAGTTTTACGGTATGGTTTATTGTTGTGGGGCAATTTTTAACTCTAATAAACGAAGTTTTTCTGTCTCAAAAAAAATGTTTAAGAGCGATATGCAATAGTGAACCCTTAGACTCATGTAGACCACTCTTTAGAAAAACAAAAATATTAACACTAAGCTCTCTCTATATCTTCGAAATTGGACTCTTTGTGAGAAAACACCCACAATTGTTTGAAAAGAAAAATGAGAAAAAATTGTATAGCCAACGAGATCCTACAAGAATAATTGTGCCAAGTTGTAAAACAACCCTTCACCATAGAAATAGTATGTTTATGTGTACTAAAATTTTTAATAAATTACCTCAATCTATTAGGGAACTACCACTAAAACTGTTTCGTACAAAACTACAAAAATGGCTTTCCGAAAAGTGTTTCTATAATCTTAAGGAATTTTATGAACATAAAACTAAGTTACTGGCATGTATGTAAAAATAATAGTTGGTAAGACTAGATTTTAAATTATTGTATGCCCAAAAGGGCTGATTGATGTTACACTTATTAATGTATACCTTAGAACTTAAAATACTCGATCGAAAACAATAAAAACTACTTTACTTTACTTTACTTTGAATTCTTATAAATAACTTAATTCATAAAATAACGAATAATAATAAACATACAAACCATCACGCCTGTCGTCCCCGAACCGTCACCTCTGCCTTACCCCTTACGTACCCCCACATTTTGCCGTTATGTTTTAGGTCCCATGTAATAGAGGGGCGAGCCTATTGCCATCAACCAAACTCCAAATCAAATCAAATCAAAAGGTTTTTATTTCATATGCACTTTTTCAAGCATTTATAAAACGTTAAGACTCTAGTTGCACGGTTCCAAGAAGTTGATCGCATGGACCGGCAAACCGAGTTCCGAGCTGCTACTGAGAATTTCATAGATAAATACCAATAACATTGCTCGACTTGGGAATAGAACCCAAGAAACTGACGACGGCTCAGCAAAATTTTTTTTTCGAATGCGTGTCAATCAGAATAAAAAATGTTGATTTTCTAATGGCAGGGACCAGCTGAAAATCAGTGCTGTGCCCTCCGCACAGCAATTACTGAAATGGTTTCCTTGCCACACATATTAAGTTAGTGGTAACTATTATTTCTTAAGGTGGAAGCTCAACGCTAGCCCGTGAAATTCAAATTTTCGTACGTTTTTTGCAATTTGCCGGTATTTGTCCGGCTGTACATTGAACAAAATATGATTCACGCCTGTAATAGGTATTTAGTTACAGAATTATAATCATTTAAATCAATAAAACAGCCCTCAAAGTGCATATAACTGTATTGATTGTCTATTCCCACTCCATCCATCCACTTACGACCACTAAACCATCGAGGTACTAAAACAAGAATAATATTAGATCATTATCCCATTACTAGATATGACAGAAAACGGTATTATAAATATTTTCCCATAAATTGTCGTCAACAAAATTGAAAATTTACAAAGTACGTAGCGATGAACCAAAGTTCACAAAGTTCAATCTTTACCCAATAAAGAAATAAAAACAAGTTAAATATTGATGTTTCGTCCTTTTTCAACTTTGACATTTAACTCAAAGAAGTTTATTTAAATAGATACGTAATTTAATATCAACATTTATTTTTCTTTCAGAACGAAAATGAGACAGCTTCTAATCTTATTCGGCCTTTCGGCTTTAACGACTGTAATATCCGGCAAAAGCCATTGTCACGCTTGCTTCGACAATATTTGCTATTCCAAAGCTCTAATATTTCAAAACTATCCAATATCCGGCCAATTAGCCGTTGATAGGGTCGCCAATGTTGTTTATTTTCACTACGAAGACGCTACCCCTTCAGATCACACTGTTGCATTCGATTTAGACGATATTCGATTCTTGTACATACCGGATATTCAATTCTCCTTCGCTCGGACGGTTGATCAGACTACTAGAGATGTCTACATAGGTGGCTCGAATGGAATTTATAAATACGACCCTAGCACGAACCAGACAACTCGTTTCGGCCTTTTTGACAAGACTATCTGGCATATGCAGTTTAAAGAGAAAATTTATTACACAATATTTAACACTACAGGTCTTTACACCTTAGATAAGAAACAATCAAAGACTGTCGCAGCATTGAAAGATTATCACATTGAAGATTTTATTGTTGACAAAAGAAATGATATTTATTTTATGAGTAACTTTACGATGTATAAATTGAAAAAAGGAGAGAACAAGGCAAATTATTTCTCGAATATAATATATTCTCTGTCGACTGACATATACGATAACGCATATTTCGTGCAACGAGAGAACCGGGGATTGTACAAAATAGATTACAGAACCGGTAGTTTAACAGAAATCGGTGCTTTCGGCAAAGGATTACCATTCAAGACTGTATTCGACAATTATAACAACTTGATATACTATGATGACGATAATGACAAGCTCTATTATTTAACGCCTAATTACGGACGATGTAAAGTAAATAATGAAGGAAAAGGAAGGAAATTGAGGAAGAAAGTTTCATCGTTCGTTGAACGATAGTGATATTTACGTACTATTCGGCTTACGGCCGGAAGAGACGTGGTTGACTGTATAATTAAGCCGAAAAGTGTAAAAAAAGTTTTATTCAGTTATCGTGAATATGTTATTTATAAGGTATTTAAATACAAATATTTTATGCGAAGATAATTAAAACAAAATAAAAATATAAATATCTACTTTTTTTTCACTAATTGTGTGTGTGTGTGTGTGTGTGTGTGTTTTTGTGAGTGTGTGTGTTTATGTGTGTGTGTGAGAGAGAAAGAGAAAGAGAGAGAGTATATGTATATCTTGTTTTCGTGGCTCGAGTTCCTTTATGCGAATTTGGACTTTATGTACGCGGGAACCAATATAGTTATTGGTAATATCAATGAGATGTCTTCATTATCAATCCATGTAGTGTCCCAGTGCTGGGCATGGGTTTCCTTCCACTTATGCGGGTTTCTAGTTAGGGTTGGTAGACTTCGCACGCTATTGACAACATCTGTCAGGCATACAAGCTTCGTTACGATGTTTTCCTTGAGAGTTTGAGAATGTTAAATGCAAGTGAATGTTTTCCAGGGGTCATAGAATGATAAGGTCTCCAATTCTAGCCTCCGATTTAAGAGTGTCGGAACCAAAGTCGAAATCGGAGGATTCCGGCGACTGGGACCGCAATTAACTCGGACCGCGGTCCCAGTTACCGGATCCATTTTTCTTCCGGCGACTGGGACCTAATAATGAAAAAAGTAATCTATTGCTTCGGAGGTTAACATCAATCGCATTGGCGAACAGACTATTTTTTCAGGGGGGGTTTGACCCCAATCTAAGTGATCGAGGACGGGACAAAAATAAGTATAATGAGGCAGTAAAGCACATTTTTTTTTACTAATTTAAGTTTCTGATGCCCAATCTGTGTGTGTTCTGGTGGAGCAAGGTCCACCTATGAGAATTTTTACTCGGTAGCCCAACATTCTAGGGTTGGCACTGGACCATTCTGGGGTGGGCACGGCCCATAGTATTTACGCCAATGATCAATCGTAAGTTCCGACTTTTTGGGACCGGAGTTGCACTTCCGTTATATCCCTAGGTCGCATCTAGACATGCATCACCTGTTAACATTCAATATCCGGCCAATAAATATTGTGTTTCTGTATTGTAAGCTAGAACCAATAATAAGTAGAATTCTCAGTCCCATTACTGTCATAGTCACCTAACAGGATCCGATTACTCTTAAACAATACGATTGCTACATCAACATGGGATAAGGGTGGCTAAGCATGATGCGACTAATCGCACGGCATATTTTGTCGAGCGATTAATCGCTCCGGCTTCGGTTTTCATGCAGTTGTTTGTCCCGAGTTAGAATCATAAGCAAGTCACCTTTAATTTTCCAAATTAGGTAGTATATACAAGGTGTACATACATACACTCACGCCTTTTTACCAAGGGGTCAGGCAGAAACTACAGAACGCCATGCGTTACGATCTCTGCAAACCACTTTAGCTCATGCATAATATATCTTACGAAGATGAAGATAGAAATTATTTATAGGCATTAAAAAAAAGATAACCTAAAAAAATAAATTATAAAATTATTTATTATAATTTTTATTAATTGCGCCAAAAAATGGCACCCTCAATCAGCATTAATGCTGCAATACTACCGAAGCAATAGTACAGCGCTGGTTTTCATTGAAGGGACCTTATCATCTTGTGTTATCTGAGTAGGTGTTTATAATTGATGAATTTTGTGAGTGACTTAGTTCACATTGCTCGTAGAATATGCGCACTGAAGTGGAAATGTGCCAGCCATGTCTGCAGACGGACGGACGGCCGATGGAGCAGACAAGTGTTAGAGTGGAGACTGTGATTGGGCAAACGTAGTGTAGGACCACCTGCGACACGATGGACCGACTAAGAAGAAGATGACTGGCAGTGGATAGATGCGAGCTGCCCAAGACCGGGATGGTTGGCGCTCTTTGAGGGAGGCCTAAGTTCAGCAGTGGACGGCAATAGGCTGATATAATAATAATAATATTGAGTGATATGAGTCTGCGTAGTGAAATAAATTATCGATTTCCCATTTAAGTTTCCATCCTGTATTCCGATTACTGGGCTAAAAACTAACTTGACTTTTTTTTTGAATTGTTACCATTCATTACGATACAAAGTTATGTGAACAACTTAAACTGCTAAACAAGCAACAAAAAACTTGCATAAATTTATGGCCAAATAATAACATGGACTCTTTCTTTTTAAAAAACAACAATACCTCTGCCACCCCTTTAGCAACGTAATACGGTTGATGGTGTTATAGTTAATTTCCTGATCGGAAGCGGAATAAATTGTTTAAAAAGTTTGGAAGCTAGCAAATTTCCTTTGCGTTGAATAAAGAAAAATAACTTAAAGAAAAAAAAATATAAAATCCTCTATGGAATATACAATGAAGATTTTTTTATTTAATCTTTCGTATTCACTGTGATGAATCGGGAGAAAAGCTCATTTGTCAAAAGATGAAGGTTCTGTTAAGAAAAGATAATAAACATCGCTTTTTGTTGTATCTTTATTATTATTTTAAAACTTGGTTTTTCTTCATATTTAATAATAAATAGTAAATTTAAGCATAATAAAATGACCACATTTTCACATTCCCTTATTGGTTGGAAAAAATTACCGAAACTCTGTGTGTAGATCTCCGCCTATTTATGATTATTATGATGTGGAAGACTTCAAAAGGCACCCGGCATCAGGGCACGGGTCTTTTTTCTTTGAGAGGTTTATTAGCCAATAAAATCTACTACGTTAGCCTACTGCTGGTTGGCAAAAATTACACGCCATCTAGAAAATCTCTCGAGCGTGCAGGTTTCCTCACGATGTTTTCCTTCACCGTTCGAGCATGTGATAAATACGCACATGTGCTTCCAAAATGTCAGTGGTGCCTTAGGTTCGAACTCGACATCTTTAACGTACACAGTCCACAGCTCATATCAGTAGGCCATCACGGCAGAATATAATAAGAAATTTAAAAGTCGCAGCGACTCCATTCAATGTCCTAGACAATCGCAATGTCGTAAGTCGCAACATCTTACTTCAGCCTAATTCTACAATTGTTTATCCATCATTATTATGCTGTGAGAAATGTCAGCAGTATGTCGTTTGATTTCCTGGTGTGCTCTAGACTCTACAACACATAATACGGCAGATATTTCTAATGGTAAGTCTATTATTAGTAGTTATTTTTTTGTTTTAAACGCCATATATTATTTGTTTATTCTTTATGGTCAGACGAGAGGTTTATCAAATACCTTGCTGATCAAGACTTGAACTTTATACTCACAGATAAAGTTCAAGATCTCTTCTCATAATTAGACCTAGCATAATAATCTCAATTTCGTAACGTGCATTTTCCTACAGTTGACCAAAGATACCTTCTACCAGGTTGTTAGAAAAATGTCCAAGTTGTCCAAGTTGTCGCCAGGGCGTGATAATTTTGGTTCAACTTTTTGTCATCATGCATTTTGTAAATATGACTAGCCCGTTGTTGTGTTTTATTAAATATTTTCTTGTGTAGTTGGCCATGTTGGTGGTGGCTACTGCATTGACAAGGATTACCTTTGTTCAATCTATGCCGACAGATGAACGGCATCTTCGTGTAAGTATATTTTATTATTAACTGTAAAGTCAACTAAGAATTTGGGTATGAAAATAAAATATGGCTTTGGCGGGCCATATGTACACATTATTATTCTTGTATTGTCTATGCCAGCACTCAAAGTTATGTATGTAGGTTTACAAACATTTTAACAATCTTACACCATTTTGATTATGGGGTCACCAGTAATACATCCTATAATAAACCTATAACTTTTGAGAAGGAATGTCGAACCAAATTATAATGGCGTCGTTTATGACCAGATTTAAGTTGACCTAATTAAAGTGACATATGCATAGATCAATAATTTTGTAGCTTTAAAATAGAATAGAATAGAATCTTCATTCGGCAGAGATTGGTTAAATATTATTATGGTTTCAGCACATCTCGCCTTTAATAGGCATGCGAAATTTAACATCAACAAGTGTTTAATTAGCAGCCTAATTGGTCTAGTGATTAGTGATCTCAACAATCAGATAAACGTCACGTTCTGGGTTCGATACCTAAGTTGAGTACTATAATTGGGTTTTTCTCTACCGAATTTTCAGTAGCAGCTAGTAATCTGAATTTGTGCCTACCATCAGTACTGCCTAACCCTTCGGAAGATTCAGGTGTGATGATATGTGATATACAATATAATATTTACAGAGTTACTTAGTTAAAGGTGTGTTTAGTGAAGATGACATGACACCAGACTTCACAGAGCAACTTGACCGCCATGACCACGAGAGCGATATAAAAAAACGTAATAAAGTCCCACGAAAGAAGGCCGGACCTCCGGCAATAAAAGCTGAAATCCAAAATACGAGGACAGGTCTGTAAAATAAGTCTTACAATAAATTATCCCACCAAAAAAGATGCCAAGATGACTACTGGATTCGCAGTGTCAACAAGTTATCAGATCATGTAGAGCCAAGCTTCTGACTCTGCATTTAAGTCAAAATATGTGGTTTGGCCGTTTCGATCGACTACAAAAACTATTGTATCATTATCATCATCATATCAGCCGATTGCCGTCCACTGTCGATCGTAGGCCTTCCCCGATGAGCGCCAACCATCCCGGTATTGGGCAGCTCGCATCCATCCGCTGCCAGCCACCTTCTTCAAATCGTCGGTCCATCGAACTTTAGTATAATAGAAAATTAATGAACAGTGAAACAATTTTCCACCCTTCACCTTGTGAATGTAGCGACCCAAGCCACATATTTTGACTAAGGTCTAGGGTTTGTGAAGTTAGGGCGCATAGAGTCAGTACCTTGGCTCTACATGAAGTTAAAGTCAAAAATTTATTTCAATTACACTATTATTACAAGCTCTGTTAAAATGTCAAAACTAGTCGCAAGGTTCCAAGAAGTAGGTCTTATGGAGAAGAGCCGGCAAGAAACTCTATAGATACTCTTTTAAATTAAATAACAAATACGAAATTGTTGGTTTTGGATTACAATGATTTATGTATATATATATATGAGAAAAAGAGTCTGATCTGATCTTAGATCTGATAACAGTGATAATAATTGCGTTGATGATGATGAAAACCGAATTTATTTCCAGAAGATCCATCTAACTCTGGAATGGGGCACACGCAGACGCCAAGCGACAAGGAGAAGCTCATCCAGCTTGATGAAGAGGTGGATTTTGTGGATAGAGAAGACCACTGCACTCAAAACCTAGCTGAGCAACTGGTCAACACGGACAGTGAAATAACAAGCCTACAGGTACACTCTAACAAGCTAATTGGTTTACATTATATGTATACCAATTAGGTTGTTAGACTGTACTTAATAATACTTATTTCTGTTTACTGCATAGCCTATGTGTTAATCCAGGTAATAAACTATCTGTAGGTAAGCCAAACTCCATCCAAATCCGTTCAGCGGTTTTGGCGTGAAAGAGAAAGAGAGAGATGTGAGACTCGTTGGTCTAATGGTCGTAAGTGCAAGCGCTGATCAAGTAGATTCGATTAGAATCGATTAGAATTCGATTAGGATCCAAGTAGACCAAAGTGTAATTGAATTTTTCTATGAAATGAAAGCGGATTTCGGATTTTGGATTAGCGCCCGGTTGATGGCAATAGGCTCGCCCTC
Organism: Craniophora ligustri; assembly: GCA_905163465.1. Lineage (NCBI taxonomy): Eukaryota > Metazoa > Arthropoda > Insecta > Lepidoptera > Noctuidae > Craniophora > Craniophora ligustri. Next base: position 2,850,010 of record LR990981.1, read on the forward strand.
TATTACATGGGATATAAAACATATGCCATTGCCGCCCGGGGCCGTCAGGAAATTTGCCGCCCCCTATTCTGACAGTATAAAATGCCGCCCAGGGCCATTGTCCCCTCTGCCCCCCCCTACGCTACGCCACTGGCAATATCAACTTCAGAATTATGTATTGGCAAGACTCGCCCAAATAATATGATGAAGTTTCTAAACATAACAATTTTGGTTTTCAGGCTAGCGAATTAGAAGAAGAGCGGGACCGTTACGAGTAAGTAATTCAATGTTATTCTGTTGCCAACATTTCAGCGACAGTATTTTAACATTGGCATTTCATAGCTTCTAAAATGGCATAATAACATTTATCAAAAATGCAAGTAACTACGATTCCAACACGTTATAAAGTATGCTCTATCTACAGCGTTCATTATGTTTGTAGTTCATAGTTTATGCCTGTGAACGCATACCTACAGGATAAAACTCAGGTGAGGAATACTGCTTGAAAAAATATTATATGGGACCTTAAATATATCGACATTACATTAGTGTCTACTCGAAGTTAGAAAAAGTTATTTTATTTAAGAACAGACTCATCTACATTTGGCATTGATGTGTAAACGCTGACGTTATTATGACGGCCTAAATACAAGTCATGTCCCAAGCAGAATTGGTGTAGTGAAATATATTAATTTATCCTGTCCTTGCCTACATTTTGTATCTATTAAATGCTTAAATGAATTTACATTGGATGAGTTTTTGGAGAAGTTACAGTTAACTTGCAATTGTTTTTTACTTATTCTTGCATCTTCATGAGCTATAAGTTATACGTCATGAATGCCTTTTTTGTATGGAGTAGGCAGGAACTACAGAACGCCACGCACTACGGTCCCTGCATGCCACTTTTGCTTCGTCCACACTCATACATCTAGTCATGTATGTGCGCTTTTTATGAGAACTGCGCCTTTAGAGAATATTTTTGTTGTCTCCAACAAACAATTCAGGAAATATCTCCGTTACGCTTCCTTACGTGAGATTTCTCGCTCAGATTCAGCCATTTTTTTTTAAGTGCGGAAAAATCCTTTACGGACCGTCCCATCGCCTGGGGAGGCGACAGGGTGTGTCGGACTCCGCTTAAGTGTTTACCGACTAAAAAGCCGCACCCGTCAACGCCACTAACCCTATTGCCGGGGCCATGGGATTCGCAAAAGCATGCACCACAACCCCGGCGGGCTTCGGTCCAGCTCTTATCGCTGGACCCCGGCTAGGAGCGAGGCATAGCTCGCCTCGCATCCTCCGCGCAGGCGCACGTGTGACGAACACGCGCGCCGCCTACTTGGGGCCATTACCAGTTCGGGCGGCGGACTCCCCTAGTCGCGCCCACCCGCTGGCCACAGCTTATGGAGGCCGGAGGTCTGTTTGCGCCCTCCGGCGCCCGGTGCGTCTACTGCGGATCGGGAGAGAGGTTGTGATTTCTCTCTCCCTTTCCGCCGCCTCTTTTGCGCGCATAACTTGCTCGCAGTAAGAGGCGGCGGCATCCCACGCGTTCTCGCTCCCGACCATGGATAGGATCACGGCCGGAAGCGAGAGGTCACCGCCGACTGCCGCTATGAGTTCACGGCTCTGCTCTGTCCAGGCCGGGCAGGCCTGGAGTGTGTGCTGCGCCGTGTCCTCGGGGCAACCTACGCAATGGTGACAACCGGGCGATGGCTCCCGGCCTATGCGACACAGGTACTTGCCGAAGCACCCATGCCCAGACAAGACCTGCGTCAGCCGGAAGCTGAGGGCGCCGTGGCGCCTCTCAAGCCAATCCTCCATGATGGGTCTTACCGCCACTATCGTGGCGTGCCCTCTCAGATTCAGCCTACTGAAGTCCGCAGTGAAAGAACAATAGTTGTTTCAGCGAGTGAGTAAGGATGCCAGAGCTCGTTAGGAGAGTGACAGCATAGAAAAGTCTTCACTATTTTTGGGGTTCTTAAAAAAAGGGACTGCAATGGTTTCTAGAGGTCCACCAACCCTCGAGCGGTACCTCTAATCTTGCAAAAGGCTGCGGTTACCGCTTACCAACAGGCGTAAGCTTCTTTGCCACTATAGGGTTATATAAAAAAATAGGTCAAGGGTATTATGGTGTACTTGTTTCAGGGTAAAAGAGGACAACTTCTTTACATTTCTCACAGGTCAGGAGAAGGCTTACGAAGATGAGAGTGCGTAGTCGAAGCCTGCAGACTATGATACGACCAACGACAATGGGAAGAGTGATGAACTGATGAACAGCTATTAAAGTGTACCAAACTCATTTACTGATATTTTTGTTTTGTATACGTGTTATTTTAATGTTATTAGTTGATTTATTTGTATAAATAAAGGAAAAGCGTGAAAATTAAAGTAATTTGTAAGTTATTTCAGCTACAAATCTTCTACTAATCGAGTTTGCAATGCTTGTAGTCCAAGCAGTTTTGAACATTTAACTCAAGTTCTCGTTTATAATACGCATTTGTAAATGAATATGGTTCCCTAATAATATGTAAAGTAATGACAAGCTTATAATTTGCATATTTTTTTTATTAAGATGAAGGATAGCTAGACATATATCAGCAGTGATAGCGTAGTGGTGTAACTAGTGTACCTCGAAATCAATGGTTTTGAGTTCGAACTCGAGGCACGCACCACTGAATTTTCCGCTGAAGGAAAAACATCGTGAGGAAACCTGCATGACTGATTTTATTGATGGTGTGTGAAGTCTGCCAACCTAGCGTGGTTGACTATAGCCTAGTCCTTCCTTAATCCTAATGAGAGAAGACCCGTGCCCAGCAGTGGGACAGTGAGTTGATGGTGAAATGTAGGTACATACATATGTTTTTCCAAATCGTTCTTGACAATGTTTGCAGCCCGTGGCAACGCTCGAGCATCAAACCCAGGGCCGCGCTTGTAATGCAAGTCGCGCACAGGTCAATATCGGCCCGTGCGCAGACAACCAATGAGCGTTAGAAAAAAATACCTTTGATTACATAAACCTACGAGATTTGCGAATTTAATTGACATAACATAACATACCATCACGCCTGTCGTCCCCGACGGGTATGTATTAGGTCCCATGTAATAGGGGGTGCGCTTATTGCCATGAACCGGCCGCGGATCCAAACGCCGAGCTGCTACTGAACATTTCACAGAAAACCCTTTGCTCGATCTGGGAATCCAACCCTCTTGCTCATCATTCGCTCTTACGACCACAAGACCCACGAGACAGTTCAAATTTAAAATAATTACTGTTTTGGTAGTTGATCTAAAAGTGTTTATGGCGCTGATTTGACGCCAGAGAGCCCTAGCCTAGCCAAAGTGGTATTCAGGCCTGGACATATTTTTATACGGACAGTACACACATTATGACACAGCGCCATCTAGTTCCGAGCTAAGCAACGAGGCTTGTAATACGGATATCTAGTAAGTTGTTACACTACATAGATACTTTTTTTAATACTTACATGATATGTATTTACAATTAGCATGTATATACATACATATAAACACCCATCCATCAATAAACAATAGAGAGCGTTCTTCATTCTCAAAGAATCCTAGTTGAGGTAAGCATAACTTATACTGAAAGTTTTCTGTAAAAGGAGATTGAAAAATGGCAGCTTAAACTTCGCGTCAGAATTCATGGCACACTCTTACGATCTAAAAATAACATACTTCCAGTCAAACCTTAAAATTCTTGTGCCCATATTAGATGTTGGGACCAATTAGCCAATGTTGGTTCAAATACTTGTCGTAACCATAATTTTATTGGATGTTGAGACAGGGAAGTTCTTAAAACATTTTTAGCAGATTTTGACAACGTTGTAAAAATGTAAACTCATTCATATTATCTATAAATCAATTTATACATACTTCACTTGATAATTTTAAGACTATATTATTATGTGAACATTGTTTATTTGTTTCTAAGTGCCCAAATATCTAAATATTGTTTTTTATACCACAAGAGTGGCAAACAAACTTACTGCCTGATTGAAACCTTACTCCCTCGCAGAAACACCAATCTCCCTAATGTTCAAATGCTCCATTTACAAAAGAATAATAATAACTCATAATTTTAGTATGTAAAATTAAATTTTACTGTCACAAGTCAAATGTTTTATTTAAATTTGACTGCTGATATGCGCAATTACGCTTAGTTGTTAGGCCGTATTTGTATACACGAAGACGCCACTCGAATTCAGGCACCCGATGAATTAAATACATTGCTTTACTCGTGTTCAGTTACTGGCACACGGGCAATGACTATGCACCCGCGTTCGGGTTGGGGACGTGCATGCGACGTCATGTGGACGTCATGTCATCAAAGGAACGGAAAACGACGTCGGGTAATCGAACTGAAAGCTGGTCGAACACTGGCGTACTCGACTCCGTGCGTTTACACTTAGTCGTTTGACCGAATTCCATAGGCAATCGAATATGATGTAATGTACTCCTATAATTGGCATATGCATCAGAAAATGTACCTTACTATTTAGTATATAAGTGTTGTATTTGCTGTTGGTGTACTAAATACCTGGCCACTTGTAATTATTTTGGAAACTTCGATTATTTAAAAGTCAAAATAACACTGTTTAATTTTCAAATTTCCCTCCGAATTTATTTGAGAGCCAATTAAAATATTCTTGTTTTTTTCTGTTTTAAGACGCACGCTTCTCCATGGCACTTTTGACATTGGCAGAATTGTCGACATAGGCACAGTTTGCCATTATAAAAAAAAATTGAAATGTTCTTGTCTCAAAAAAAATGGATCTGCATCGAGAATTATAAGTGTAATTGCCCAATTATGTTAGTGGGGTTGCAGAATACTTGATCAGTAAGCATGACAATTATGATTTATTATAGATTGTTGACACACTCAAAACAAAAAAGATGTCACGGAAATTTCCTTTGATATTAAATCGATATTCCTTATTTTGAATACGAGTCACATTAAGGAAAATAGCTTTATATACACGACTGTTTAATAAGGATGTATCCGGTTAAATTAGGAGATGACCTTAGAATTATTCCAAATATATTTCACGGCTTAGTGAAGTACGTTGGGTGGTAGCAAATTTGTATTTCATTTGGGAAACACACAGATGCAGTATTAATTAAAATTACCACGTAACAAAACATGCCCCAAAAACAGTTTCCAAATATTCTACGTATATAATTCGTAACGGACATTAAAAACAGGCTGCAACAAGGTAAAACGAATGAATGACCAAAAAAAGCTTACAGGAAAATTAACTACATATGTTATATGACATTATCAAAACGCCTGTACTGCTAACTGCCTCGGGGGCTTGGAGTGAGGATAGAGGTGTTCTAACGTTCATTGCAGTTCCATAGTTCGTCGCTATGTAAAATACACAGGTACGTTGCGATGGGAATATCGAACATATTTAGGTACATATTCCTAAAGGCTGACGACCTGGTAAAGGTCGCTGGAATCCGCTGGACGCAGGCGGCGCATGACCGGTCGTTGTGGCGATCCTTGGGGGAGACCTATGTCCAGCTGTGGACGTCTAACGGTTGATATGATGATGATGATTCCCAAAACGTGTAATACAAGCTATGCAATACTTAGAATGGTGTTGGTAAAGTGTTGATCACTGACTGATACATTATCACATGCTCAAGCGCTGATAGAAGCACCTTCAGGGATCCATGCCTGAGAGATTTTCTCGATAGCGTGTTAAGTCTGCCAACCCGCAATAGGCTACCAGTTATGTGCGTATTTAACATGCACGAACGATGAACAAAAACATCGTTAGGTAACCCTTTTTTTTGTGCGGAAATATCCTTTGTAGATCGTCCTGCCTCCAGGGGAAGTGACGGGCTGTGTTGGACTCCGCCCAACGTGAGCGTTTACCGACTAAAAAACTGCATCCGTCAACGCCACCAGCCCTATTGCCGGGGCCATAGGATTCGTGAAAGCATGCACCACAACCCCTTCCCCGGCAAGAAACTGCAAGCCTGAGTTATTTTCTTAATCTCTCTGTACTGAGAATAATCCTAAGGATTTGCTAGATTGTCAATGTTTTAAGGATCATTTTCCAGAGGTTTGCAAAACATTTAAAATCTAGGGTCACCATGGAAAATCACACTTAATTGTCCTCTAGAATCTTGACCATCGCAACGTAGCATGACTTGAACACTGATATTCAAACACCGGGGACATTACCAAATGTAGACACTGAATACGGTATGCATAATAAGTGTATATTCCAACTGAATCACCGGTTACATTGAGGCATACGCTATTTTCGCTTAAATTAATTGGTAGACAGAAATATTGTGAACAAAATTGCATGTATTAAAAAAAGTCTCGATAAGGTTGGAAGGTTGGCAAAAAGCACCAGGTTGGCTTGGTGGATTACCACCTAATACCAACCACATCCTGAGAGAAGACACGTAGATAATGGTGGGCTATTTTACATACATGAAATCTGTATTTAAAGGTACCTAGGAAATAATTCCTTACGCAAATACGAATATTAAACATTGAAATAAATTATTTTTTTACGATATTATTTTATTCACGACTTTTAGTATCCATTAAAACATTCATACCGCGATTTAATCCGTATAAAGTAAAACAATACCTAGGAATTATGTAATTTAAATATTAATGATATTAACTTTGGTGCGAATATAAAAGCTAAGGTGAGATTAAATAAATTCTGTCTATCCAACATTGTAGCCAATCGCCAAACCTTCAAACAATTGTCCAAACATTGGCCGCACACATGTGGACACAGCTTATTCTATTTACTATGCAGGATACTCGCCAAATAGTACAATGGCGTCACTTGGATCATAGCCAGTGAACATTTTAATATTTTCTCTTAGCTCAGCCCGTTTATATTAAATAATAAATTTAATAAATACTCTGAAGGAAGACCGCTAGTACGGTTTGTTGGTTTGTGAATGATGAATTGTATGGATATAGAAGTAAGAGAGTAGTTTGGTATTAAATTAAAGTGGTTTTGCTTATAGCTGGATTCTTTACCATATATTTGTGATATTATATACTCTTCGGATAGTATGAATTAAGATACGCGGACATTATGACAGTGCCATTAAGTTCCGAGCTAAGCAACGACGCTTGTGTCACGGATATTGGACGGTTGATACACTATATCATTTTAGTTTTTGGAACGAAGTCCCTTATCGTGCGTTGCGAAAAAATTAAGACGAAAAGTTGTAACGACACTTTTTGCTATAGTAAGCTATTGTAAGCCGTGCGGCGTGCGCATGTTTCTCTGTCTGTCTCTCTCTCTCTTATAGAAAGCAAGGGACACCCGGATGGAACGAAGTTCCTTTCGATTAATTAGTGAAGGAATTGTAAAAAGGAACTTCGTTCCATCCGGGTGACCCTTGACACCTCTTAAGTTTTTTTTTATATTATGTATGTATTTTAAGGAGGAAAGCCAGGAGCCCATGGAAAAAGTATAATTTAGGTCCAATGTGCATGCTTGTCATACAAACATTTGCTTCTACCGGGAGCCTAGGACCCTTACCACAAAATGCACCCTTTAATACCGCTGAAAACAACTAAGTAAAACATGCTTTACGAGTGAGGAGATGATGGATACAGGTGGAAAAACGGAAAAGAAGCCGTATTTTGTGGAGTCACCAGGTCTGTGAAGTCTAAGGTCATGAAATTAATCTTCAGCGTGGTGGACAGCAGTGACTACTGACCCACTGCTGGTTGTAGAAATGGGGTTGATGATGATGGTAGACAAGGGAGAATCTAGGGGGATTATAGGGGTGGACCCCCCCCTGGACTCACCGGTGAAATGGGCCAACATCAACTTCAGCCAAAAATCCAATAATAATAATCAGATACATAACTTAATTCAGTTATCCTAAGTTTATTATTATTTAGGGATTAGCACCAGGGACCAAAAGTACCGGGAAACACAGCAGGCATCTTATATGATGTATAAGATAGATATATATTTCTATGACGTATTTACATAGTACGTAGTTAACATAGAATGGGGTTCAACGGTCAACTGTTTGGAATACAACGTCACTGTTGTTTAAACATCTGGGAGGCATATCCTCTGAGGGATGGTCCGAGGCAAAATCACAGCTCTGTAATACACATAGATACATATATATTTGTGCATGAAAGTTATTTGTTGTCACGCGACTTCGTCTGCTTCGTCTCAACATATCAAAATAACTTTAAAAATAATAGTAATTTTATCCAACGTCCTTTTGCCACCACGTACTGGGAGGCGCAGGGTGGGTAGGTCCCTGGCAAGGTGGACCGACGACTGCTAAAGGTCGCTGGAATCCGCTGGATGCGGGTAGTGCAGGACCAGTCCTCGTGGCGATCCTTGGGGGAGACCTATGTCCAGCAGTGGACGTTTAACAGTTAATGTGATGATGTAAGAAATTATCGATTTCGCTAAAAAACTTCAAACACAATTTTCGCCCTTTTAAGGTTTATCTAATATATAAAATTCTCGTGTCACAGTTTTCGTTGCCATACTCCTCCGAAACGGCTTGACCGATTTTGATGAAAATTTTTGTGCTTATCCGGTATCTATGAGAATCGGCCAACATCTATTTTTCATCCCCCTAAAAGTTAGGGGTAGTCCACCAACCCCTATAATGTGGCAAAACAACGTTTGCTGGGTCAGCTAGTATTATATAAAAAATAATAATTTCTTCTCCGGGACTCAACCTCAATTCAATTCAAATTCAATTCAATTCAAATATTTTTATTTCAAGTAGACCAATATTACAGGTTCTTTCGAAATGTCAACACTAGTTGCACGGTTCCAAAAAGTAGGTCTTATGGAGAAGAACCGGCAAGAAACTCCATAGATACTCTTTTAAATAATTCGTTATATTTACAATTTTCGTTTTTAATATTAATATGAGAATAATGCAGTCTGATGTGAAACGCATGAGTTATTCACTAGCACTAAATAAATAAAATAATTATAATATAAAACCCGGATGCCATGACATGTATAAGCCGACCAGCCCCAACTGACAGCACCCGTTCACGAGCATGACGTGTGTATCAGCGTCGCTCTACTCAACCATGATATAGGGAATAAAGGGACCCGACACACAACGCCACCATCAGCAGGACATTTGAGAGAGCATGACAAGCCCAGACTGCCTGGCCAAAATGTCTACCAGTAGGTATGCATTTTTCATTTCGCAAAGCAACATCGAAGCCAACATTAATCTCATATTTTACAGGAAATTTTACAAAATCTAAAATAAATTTTGAAATAAAATAAAACTATTGTAACTAAAGTTACATGCATGTCAGTTAAAAGTGTATAAATTAAAATAATAAAATGTCAAGATAATAAAATCATAATTGTGCAAATTTCAAAATTATAAATGATAAAAATATAATGTCAAGAATATAATAATAATCATAAACATGTTTTGATAGCCCGGTTCATTAGAACTATTCAATCCCAAGCACTATTATCATCCATATAGTCTTTCAACGTATAATAACCTTGAGAACAAAGTCTCCGTTTAATAATAGATTTAAATTTGCTTAGACTTAATTTTTGATAATGTTTTGGAATTTTGTTGTACAAATTATTTGTAGTATTATTTGTAGTAAATGATTTACTTATTTTTTGGAGCCTAGTTGCAGGAACAATAAATTTATTTTTATTCCTGGTATTAACATTATGAATATCACAACGTTTTTTAAAAAGATTGATACGCCTGTGTGCATACAACAAATTCTCATAAATGTATTGTGATGGAACAGTCATAATATCAATCTCCTTAAATTTATCCCTCAGCGAATACTTGGGACTTAATTTATAAACTGACCGAATAGCCCTTTTCTGCAGCACAAATATTGTTTGGATGTCAGCAACATTCCCCCACAGTAGAATGCCGTATGACATCACGCTATGGAAATAACTAAAATACACTAACCGAGCTGTTTCTACATCAGTTAAACTACGGATTTTCTTTACAGCATAAGCTGCAGAACTGAGCTTTTTCGACAATTTTTCTATATGTGGGCCCCACTGAAGCTTAGCGTCTAAGGTAATTCCTAGAAACACTGTGGATTCTACAAGATCCAACTCTGTTCCGTTAATGTGTACATTGGTTTTTACTTGTCTAACGTTAGGTGTTGTGAACTTAATACATTTAGTTTTTTTTTCATTCATTACATTCACCTATCGCCGTGTTATCCATCTAAATCGCTTCAGCGGTTAAAGCGTGAAGAGGTACCATACAGACAGACATACGTTTCGCATTTATAATATTAGTAAGTAAATAAGTATGAATAGTATATAGTTTGGTATAGTGTAGATTCTGTAACATATATATACATATATATGTGTATGGTTTGATGTCACAGGACTAAGCAATTTCGAGCAAGAGCCGAAACGTGATTATGTAAATAACGTTAATCGAATACACGTTTCTGAAACTATATATACATTACATTATATGTATATAGATATAATAATTTAATTATTAATTTACCCATTGAAATAGGAATTTGAGGTATTAAGTGAGTACTTAAATAACTATGCAGAAAATATACATTATTATATTTCAATTAAATAACTGTTTTGTAATTTTTGGAATTTATCTTGGGATATAAAAGGATATTGACGACTCGGTGGCGCAGTGGCTGAGCGATCGGCTTGTGCGTCACGGGTTTGTACGTTCTACAGGTAGTTGTACCGGGTCTCTGGGCGTTTGTGTATGTAAAAAATTGTGTTTGTAAACGCACTCACGATACAGGAGAAAATACTAGTGTGGGGCAACGTTCTTTAAAAAAAATTGTTCTAATCGTTTTAATTTTCCAATGGATCATTTACAGCATCCATGGTCAAGGGACCTGCCTAGTGTTGGCAGGGTTGGCAGACTTCACATGCCATTGAGAAAATGTCTCGAGCATGTAGGTTTTCTCACGATGTTTTCCTTCACCGTTTGAGCATGTGATAAATCCACACGAAAAGTCAGTGGTGCGAGTTTGACAGCATTTGCAGTCAGTTCTATCACTGGTCGCACTATTGGGCTTAAAAACTTTTAATATCAATACACCGCGATAAAATCTATAAAAAAAGTAGTTTTGTTTCAATGTAGAAGAGTGAAACAAAACAGAAGTTTGTGGTTGTCGTATAACCATATAATAACATTTACAAATGCAAGTACACACCACCGGCAGTAATTACACAGACAATATTATATAACATATGGATACAAAAACTATGTCAGAACGCGACAGACTCCAAACAGACGTACGGAACGTGTTCAAAATGGCAAAGGGTTTGTCATAACACCTACGGAATGCTAACGTACCTACGTGGCTGGATGACGTAAAAATACCTTACATACTATGGTTAGTTTTTGAGTTTTTGTTTGAATTGTTTAGTTTATGATTTACTTGTTTATGCCCGCGACTTTGTCCGTGTAAAATTAGTAATTGTGCCCAATCCGCTTATTTATTTCTACCCTCTTTTAAGAAATTATCGATACCGCATATAAACTTACACCCCCGTTTTCGCCCTTTTAGGGGATGATTTCTGGGACAAAAACGATGTCCTTCCCCGGGAGTCAAACTACTTCCTACTTTATCTATCACTTCAGCGGTTTAAGCGTGAAGAGGTAGCAAACAGACAGACATAATTTCGCATTTATAATATTAGTAAGTAAGGATTTATAAAACTGCCTTATTGGTCTAGTGTTCGTAAAGCGACAGCTGAACAAGAGGCTTGCTATAGAGAGGTTATAAATAAAATAGAGGGGTTCATCATCATTATCATCATCATTTCAATCGTTAGAGGTCCACTGCTGGACATAGGACTTCCCCAAGGATCGCCACGATGACCGGTCATATGCCGCCCGCATCCAGTGGATTCCGAGGGGTTAATCCCTCTCAAATGAAGGAATACCCGTGCCCAGCAGTGGGACAATAAATGGGTTGATTATGATAATTTAAAGTAAGCTAGAATAGTAGATTATCTATAACTTAATCAGTCTCAGTACAGTAAAGTACATCGGAGTCAGACTTCAAAAGCACTGCTTCTATTGGCAAGACGTAAGGGCTTGTGAGTCATATTTTGTGTGACAAATTATCAGGGTTGTCTCTTGACACACTTTTACTTTTACTTTTTACCTGTAGTTTTTGCTAGAAAATGTCTCGCTTATAATATCTGTACCATAAACATTAATTATACGATCTTAGCGATACGTATCCTGTCGTTTTGTCCTGAGTTTTGAAAGGCTGCATCAGAAATCTAGAGACTAGAAGATAATTCTCGAATGCTATGTTTAAAAGTACTACGGCTGTTTCTATACAGCAAGGGTTTGCAAATACGGTACGATCGAACATGCAACAGTTGTAAGGGTTAGAAGAGTAATCAGTTTTTTTAATATTCACTTCGGTTCATACACGACCCTTTTGTCTAAAGACATAAATATGATTGTACTAAGTACCACTGGAGTTTAAACTGCATTTTAGGAAACTCTATGACCCGAAGTCATCAACCAAGTCAAGGTATCCTACCGATATATCTATAACACGAAACATAGCGAAAATTAACTCATTCACTTGCTAACTAAACTTGAAAATTTTAATATTGACACGTAGTTTATATGCAGGGGAGTTCGGCTGCTATCGGTTTTTTTATGGAAATAAGGGGCAAACGGGCAGGAGGCTCACCTGATGGTAAGTGATCACCGCTGCCCAAGGACATCTGCAACATCAGAGGACGTGCAAATGCGTTGCCGGCCTTTCAGGCAAGAATATGCTTTCCTCTTGAAGGTTCCCACGTCGTAACGGGTCGGTAAGACCGCCGGCGACAGCTGGTTCCACAGAGTGGTAGTAAGAGGCAGAAAATGCTTCGAAAACCGCACTGTTGTGGATTGCTGGACATCGAGGTTAGACTGAAAGTTAGAGTTCTGGCGCGATGTGGATTTTTGGAAATGTCAACTTGAAGGAGAAAAAATTAAATTGGACGCAAAAATCCGCGGTCAATAGCTACTAAATAATATTTGACAAAGAAATCACTGAACGTTTATCAGCAAGATCGCCTAAGTGTTCGTGTGATGGGAAATACATTGTTTATTAATGGATTCCATAAAAACTTACATATTGTGCAGTCAATCAATTGATTTAGCTTGGTGTATCCATGCAGCGTTGTAACCCTGATTTTACAGACTACCTTCATACACGATATGGCGTCTTTGGCGCAGTGGCTGAACCTTGAGCTTCTATATCATGAGTCGCCAGTTTGATGCCTGAAACTAACACATGTACCTACAGGTAGCTGTTGAGGTTTCAGGGGTGTTTGTATATGTGAGAAGAATAGGTGTGTGTATACCTTTTTATGAGATCAGCATCGAATTAAGTTGTAGAGTGTAGTGGGAATATCTCACTCTCTTATTCGCAGGCTTGAAATTTAATGGCGATGACGTCATATGTTGACGTTTGAAGACTCGGTGGCGCAGTGGCTGACCGATCGGCTTGTGTGTCACGGGTTGCGGGTTCGATTCCCGCACGGAGCAAATGTACTAAGTACTAAGTCTTCGTTGTCTGTCCGTCCGTCTGTCTGTCTGTCACCAGGCTGTATCTCAAGAACCGCAATAGCTAGACAGTTGACATTTTCACAAATTGACCAGTTGTGTATTTCTGTTGCCGCTATAACAACAAATACTAAAAACAAACAATAATAAAATAAATATTTAAGGGGGCCTATACAAAAAACTAAAGCTTTGGCCTAATTTTTTACGGATAAGTTAAGTTAAGCTAAGTTTGTAATGGTAAAGAATAACTAATAATGAATAAATATAAACGAATTTAAAAAGTCATTTTTATACCTATTTGATTTCGGATAACGTACCTTTTTAATTACATTATTTAAAAGAAAATAGCTAAAGAATAAATACATAAAGATCAGGTTGCTTGTGTTAGCAATATTTAAGTTTTAAATTAAGACTTCTTTAAGGGTAAGAGAGAAAATTAAATAGATCAGGTATAAGTCTATATTAAGTCTATTAACTCAATATAATTAATTTAGTTGTTTCTTTACAATTTTTCATCTATTTAACTGGTCATATTAATTAATGTATAGATAGTATGTTTGACTGTTATACTTAAATTCGTAGTTAGGTGTAGTTGTAGGCAATATACTAAAGTTTGAGTAATGTTTTTCAGTGTCTCGTTTTTATAATTTTGTACGCTACAACGTGGCAAAACATGTAAGGTCAATTACAAACCAACCTAATTGTAATGTGTACTCATGTTTTACAAATAAATTATCTTTATCTTTAAGATAAAAGAAAACAAATCATATTCTCGGAGATTTTTCAGAATTTATTTCATCTTGTGTCATCTAACTTCAAATTAAAATCTAAGCTTATTTCAATGATACATAGTAAAAATCAAATATATCGTGAGGTATTTAAGTTGTATATGTTGTTTGAAGCCCTGATTACCTTGCATCCTGCCAAAGTGCCAGCCCTAGTTACTTAAGGTCGATAATGCGCGCGCATCGAATGTCAATGTGTGACTACTATTGTCTATAAAAGCGATGCGCAGGCGCCGCATAAGAACGAAAGTCGACGAAAATGAAGGTGATAACACGTTTTTATATATTATTTAATTGAAAGTGTTTGTTTGTTTGCGTGTCTGTGTTTTGTGATTGTGTGTGGAAAACGGGATTGATTATGAAACTGTTTTTTTTGTGTTTTTGTTGTTCGGTCTGTTGCGGGTTATGTTTTTTATTAATGTTTATAATTATTAGTTAGTTGTTGTTGTTGCTAATAATAATAATAGTAAAATTGCTAATATAATAATAATAGTTATTCAATCCGAAATATATTCCAATATTGATATGAAATACAAACATTGTAAGGAAAACTAATTACCTATTTTGTAATTTACATTTCATTTTTAAAAGAGTACCTATATAAGCCTATATAAGTCGGCATTTGACATGAGACCTATTTTTTGAAACCGGGATCCTAGTTTTGACAGTTTAAAGTTAACTTTTGTAATATTTGTCTAATCGAAATAAAGCATCACAGTCAGCGTGTCTTGGGATTGAACTCGAGACCTTTTACAAGGCAATTTCACAATCTACTGGTCTCACGACTAGTCTACCAAGCTACTCCGAAGACATCATAATATAAATATCTCCCCAAAAAAACAACACTGTTTCTAGTCTAATTTTGTTCATAAAATTTAAATCCATCTTTGCAGAATATTCCTTTAGTGTTTCCATTTTAATTTGCACCCCTTGCTCAAGGGTTGTGGACAAGGGTAGGCCGATACCAACCATTATTAACCCCTACTTAATCAATGCTCAAAGACTCAATTCCGTTGGTAACGTAATATTGTGAAGATATTCTTAAGACTCTTTAAATTACCGAGCATTTTAGGGTTGAAGAGTGTCAATATTGGACATTGCGTTAAGCTTTTTCGGTCACGGTTAAATCCTATTGTATTCCGGTGTTCAGATCAAAAAACTCGACCTTCAGTTAAACGTGGGCCGGTTTATAGTGGAATTAAAAGTTCAAAATAAATGTTTAAAAAATAATCTTTAAATTTATTTGACGACCGGCGACTGTGATAATATAAGATAGAATTTTGCCATCTAGTCATAAAAAAATACGTGTCAAAATGAGTTTGACGCCAAATCGGCGGTTTTAACATCTAAGGTACTCTATAATAATCTACACGTTTATTTTTGCAGGGTTTGTTGGCTGTGATTTCGTTGCTAGTATGCGGGGCGGTGGCAGAGCCCCCGGCGCCCTACCCCCCCAGCGGCTGGAGGCCTGACGGACCTGCCTTCGAGTTGCCGCAGAGGGGTCAAGATCAGGTACCTATTCGCATAGGAACACCATATGGCATAATATTTAGCCCTAGATTTTTTTTCTGTTACTAACAGTATATGGACTACGTCTGAAATAAGTTTGTTATTATAATTAAGTTTAGTGCAGAACTTAAGTTTCTGAATCGTCACTTCAGAACGGCTACCAACATATTTGGCTAATTAACTTTTTATATTTTTATTAACTATTAGGACTTAAGGACACGTTTTCCACGATCGTTTTTTTTGGAAACATGTATCACCGAAAGAATGAAAGTTTGTAAACGTATCAAATACTGAACGCGCTTTGTTGTAATAGGAGTTTTGTTTTACATTTAAGATTACGATTCTAACTATACGTAGGGTAGAAAAATTTAATAATAATGTAACGGTAATGACATTTAAAAAATGCGTGTCCTCAATTTGATCAAAGCCTAAAACCCTTAATTAAGGTCATTATTTGGGTCAATATTATTCTTTTGCTACGGCATCCATATCGCTTAGCCTTCATATCTACGATCTGAGAATGATCCTACCTTAGGTCAGATCTGAGATCAGTAGTGCGACAGTAATATAATGAATAAATCCCTTTTATTTTTCTTAACTTACAGCAACCATCCCAATACCTGCCTCCTGTACTCCCCCTAGACCCTCGCAACCCCTCTCTCAGCGTCGAGTATGGTACACCTGAAGAAGATGTGTCAGTCCAAGGCTTGCCCGCTCAGGAGGAGGTGCCTTTCTTCCAAAGGTCACCCGTCAATGGAAAGCAGAACGTTGGACCAGCTTTTAAAACAGACATTAAGAACTTGGATCAAGGATTACAACAAAAACAGGTAGTCAATATGATGAGATTCCTTTATCATCACGCTTATTTCTCTAAAAGGCTAGGCAAAGGTGTTGTAATAGGGCCTTTATTAAATGGGCATAAGTTCGAACTCCGAGCTGCTACTGTGAAATTTATTGAATCCAATAAAACTTTGCTTGCTCTAAGAATCGAGCCCTTGTACCGTTTTTGTTCTAAAAGGAACTCACATGAAGCGCTCTATAGCAAAGACTGATTCAAGTTCGATCATCTACGATTCTGTGATTTAAACCTATTGTTTTATTTACCTATTTATTTTCTTTTTAGTACCAAGAACAACAGCAGCGTTATCGTGAATTTGAGAGACAGAGACAGAGAGATGCTGAAGCAGCCAACAGACTGCCGAAACCACAAGTACCCGCCCAATTCGCCCCCAGAACCACTACACCTACAACCGAAGCAACCACAACTGAATCTTCTACACTACCGTCAACCACAGACATAAGCTTGAACGAAGGCGAAACCTTGGAGTCACCCAGGAAAGATACCAAAGTGTCAGTAGAAGTTGACAAACAGAAGATTCAGCAGTTCCCTGGTGAATTGTTCTTAAGTTCCTTGGCTCAACTTCAACTGCAGCCCCAGTTTGTACCTCTACAGCAGTTTGGTCAGATCAGATCTCCTTTGTATCTTCAGCCAGTACAATCACAAAAACAAGTAGCGGGATTCGACGCTCAGACGCATTTTGCGGCACTTCCGTCAATCTTGGCTCAACAGCAACTTCAGCAACAGAAAGTGGATCAGTCTTACCAGAATCCTGCCCTGTTGATTGCTGAACCAAACCAGGTCCAAATTCAACCGGTCACTGCGTACCAGCAGCCTCAGTTTTCAGCTGAGCCAGTTGCGTTGCAATCGGCTCAAGCTGTTCCACCACAAGCTTTTTACGGACAACCCAATGCTGAACCGGTGCCTCAATACCAACCAACTGTAAATGCTTTCCCACAACAACAATTGCAACCTGCTCCTCAGTTTTCTGCTCAACCAGTAGTCCTTCAAGCTCAGGGTGTTAACCAATTACAACCAGGTCAAATTCAACCACAGACAGTTCAATTCCAACCACAACCACAGCAGGCAGGCCAGTATGAACCCCAAACAATCCAGTCCCAACCTCAGCCAGCTCAATTTCAACCGCAAGCAGGCCAGTACCAGCCTCAAACAGCTGAATTACAGCCTCAACTAGCTGAATTCCAACCTCAGCCAGCTCAATTCCAACCGCAAGCAGGCCAGTTCCAGCCTGAAATAGCTGAATTTCAGCCTCAACTAGCTCAATTTCAACCTCAGTCAGCACAATTCCAACCTCAGCTGGCTCAATTCCAACCTCAACCTGCTCAATTCCAACCCCAACCAGCTCAATTCCAACCCCAATCAGCTCAGTTCCAACCTCAATCAGCTCAGTTCCTACCCCAACCAGCGCAATTCCAGCCACAACCAGGCCAGTATCAGCCCCAACCGAACCCAGAAAGCCAAGATGTGGAAACCAACATCAATGGCTATCAACCGCAATTGTACCAACAGCCTATGTTCATTCAACAACCAGCCCAAGCTCAGTTCCAACCCCAACCAGGATATATTCAAGCCCAACTGATAAACTATCCTGGGCAGGATTTAAATCAAATCCAACAGAGTCAATTATTCCAACAACAAGGGCAATTCGAGCAACAGAACCAGTTTCGTCCTCAAAATCAGAGTCCAGATGCTCTCCAAAGCGGTTTGGACGTGAATCAGCAAGGCAATGATCTGGATGAGCCTCAAGATCAAGAAGAAGAAGGCCAGGACGAGGGTAGAACAGCCACCGCCGTCGCTACGGCCTTCGGAGCAAGGTTAGTTCAGATTTCCTTAGAATTTTAATGTCATATAAGAGTAGATGCAAATTTGCGATTGGTCAAGGTTGTGCCGCGTTTTGTAGTTCAGCCGCAATCGGTACGTGTGATCAGAATTGGTAATTATTCCGTGTCAATTGTTAAGGAAACTGATAGTTAATATTAAGAAGTGAGGTTGCTAAATCACAAGCTAAAAGGAATTTGTTTGTACATTTTTTAGTTAATAAATAGTTAATAATTGCAATAAGTCTGAAATCAATTAAATAGACGATTTTTTCAATATATAATGTTAATCAGTGGATTTCATTAATAATGCTGACAGTTTTTATCGAGAATTTCTGTCTCATCTCTTACCTGGCCTATCAAAACAAATGTGGCTTCTTCTCTCTTTCTTTCTTCTTTACAGTCTGTGATACAAAGCGGAATAAGCCTTCAGACATTTGCCTTCACTTTACATCATCTAGAACATATATTATTATAGTATATGCTACCATATCTTATGGGTCATATTTATTTATCTTTTTTTTGACGACCCAATTAGTCCAGCGTTAGTTAACACTGCTTCCTATGCTATGGGTCCCGGGTTCGAATCCCGGTTGGAACAATTGTTTGTGTGATGAGCATAAACATTTGTATCCGAGTCATGGATGTATCTATGTATAATAAGTATGTCTTTACAACAAAAAAAGTATATATATAGTATATCAACCGACTAGTATCCGTAACACAAACCGCGTTGCTTAGATCGGAACTAGATGGTGTCATAATGTCCAGGAATTTATTACTATTATATTATTATTATCTAGTTTTAGGTCTTACTAGTTTCTCAGGTACAGGTAGATGTAAAGCCTAGGCAGGTTATCTAAGTCTACAAATCTAATAAAACAACTTCGTTTCTTTCATCTATAACTATTTACATGATTGAAATCGCAGGCCAAAGATGTTCATTACATAAAATTAAAATCGTACCGCCTGCCTCAAGCCTTAACTCCTGATCACGTACGTCAGCCACGGTGAATGCTAATTCCAAAGTAACAATGGCTACATTACCCTATTTTGTGGGTGAATATTGATGTATGAAGTTGTTATTGTGTCAGCAAATATTGTAATATGTTACGTTCGGCACATTTTTTATGAGTTGAGTGTGTTTATTTGGCTTTTTTATATCATGAGTATGGCAAACAAGCTTAGAGCGGTTACCGTAGTCTATGGATATGTAACAAAGAGACACGACATTTTTATATAATAAAAACTTTATGGCTATTTTATTTTTTAATTAATTCAATGTGGTAGTCACGTTTCCAAAAGCGACCAAAAGAAACTTGAGAATATTTTTTTACATTTAATTACCTATATAATTATGTATTATGTAAAAATATAATGGTATATTGAAAAATAAATTAATTGTATAAATTCGTTTTTTGTTTTTATAATGATGATATAATTATTTTTCTAAGGACTCAACCACGCGTGTTCTCTCAATATGGTGTGCCAATCCCAGTGCCTAGAGTGCAGGCGGCTACTGGAACCGAAGCAACTACAGAATCCAACGCCGAGGTAATAAACGGAGACAATAAGTAAATAATAAATAAATGGATGGATGGATGGATGGATGATGGATGGATGCTGGATGGACAATGGATGGATAATGGACGAATGATGGATAGAAGATGGATGGACAACGAATGGATGATGGATGGATGATGGATGGATGGTGGATAGATGATGGGTGGATGGTATTGGATGCTGGATAAAAGATCTAGGCTCTATTGCGTTAAAAATCTAGATATACATATGCAGCTGCTAGACATACTACTAAGCTGACGGTTTTATTTAAAGAGATTTTGTATTTTTTATATGCTAGGAGGTGACAGACAGTGGTCCAGTGATTGCTCACGCTGTGGCTGTAGCGGACGGCACTAAGAGGAAAAGCGCTAAACTAAGGTAAGCATTTATTTAAACCAAAGCAGTTTAATATCAACCGGGTTCAACGAAATATAAACGCTTGTATGAGGTCGCCTTATGCAGTAAGGGTAACTCCCGGCTGTTAAGGGCAAATGTTTGTGTGATGACCATGGATATTGAGAACATCCATTAAAAACGAAAGTTTATTGAAGTGAAACTTCTTAATCGGGGTTGGAAAAAAATTTAGTGTAACATTTTTCCGTTACGCGCCATCTTTATTTGAATAGGTAACCATAGCAACATGATGTTTGTTTGACAACTAAAAACTATACCTTTTCCAATACACCAAGACCATTTGTTTTTCTATTGAGAACTTGCTATTGGTTGAGACATCGACGTTTTGATAAATAGAAGATTATGATTGGTTCCCACTATTATATGGAACTGACAGAGCTACAAATCGAAGACTATTAATTCAAACGCTCTTTTTAACCGACTTCAAAAAGGAAGAGGTTCTCAATTCGTCGGAATCTTTTTTAAAAAAAATTCAATGTTATTCGAGTAGATACCATAATTACTTATATCAATAATCATAAAATACAGTTGGAAAACAACTAGTTTAACCAATGCATGTCTATTATAATAAAAGCCTTTTGCATAAACTTTATCTAATTTAGCTTTATTCAACCAATTTCTGTGAAGTTGTAAATGGTAAATCATTTTTTGAAAAATGATATCATAAAGAAGTTTCACTTCTTACGTGTGTACACTAATACACACACACACACTTTTTTTTTGCTATAAGTCACAGGATTGGTAGCGTACAGTAGAATTACTCGAACGAACGACAAGTTGATGTAAAAAAGCCTGCGGGGAATTAAATCCGGAAATATCCGAATATTATGACACAGCGCCATCTAGTTCCGAGCTAAGCAACGTATAATGTAAACATACATATTTTACGACAAAAGCATTTAATCATATGCAATAAAGTCGTCAAAACTACCAATTAATGTTAGACTCCATAGCAAAATTGTGCAAAAGTACCAGTAATATCAATATACCGCGATAAAATCCGTAAAAAGTAGACCTTTATTTTAAATCCCATAAGTGTGAGTACAATAATAAGATAAATTTAATAATTCCGGACATTATTACACAGCGCAATCTAGTTCTGTGGTAAGAAACGAGGCTTGTGTTACGGATACTAGATGGTTGATATATATTTATTTTTGTAAATACATACATATTATACATAGTATATTTACATGTATAATATGTATGTATTTTTAAATTGTAGTTTATTTATTTCCTCACCAAAACCGCAATACATTGGGAAACATAAAGCTATGGTTGACAATTATACGGTACATATACGGTTGTGGATCGCTGGTGCCTGAGGTAGGTGCGTATATATATAATACATAATTATGTATTATATATATACGCACTGTATTATATATACTACTGATTATATAATCAGTAGTATATATAATACATCCATGACTGGGATACAAATGTTGATGCTCATCACACAAACATTTGTCCTCACCGGGATTCGAACCCGGGACCCATAGTACAGCAGGCAGCGTAACTACCGCTGAGCTAAACGGGATATTAAAATTCACGTCACGTCAAATAATATTCTATATATATTTTCAGGAGTCGTCGTATTCGTCCAGTCTTTACTTTGGACCGTTCCGGACACTTAGTGTTGGCACCCGGACAACAATAGGTCTCGCAATACCGGCACACAGTCGATTAAATCGAGATACCATTGTTGTTTTCAACAGAATTGCACAAATATCTCTCTCCGATACTCGAAATCCTTTGTTTTATTCTTGTTTTTAATTAAATAAAAGGGGGAAATGTCGATTTGTCTGTATTTTTTAAAATGTTTTATATAAAAGCTTTTGTTTGATTAAGCACTTCAGAAGATCTATTGTTAGTTTACACGTTACATGTACGTGCCTAGTGTTTAAATGTAACTTTAACATGTAGTATGTTGATTTTAAAGTTACTTTCCTTAATAGTAAAAATCGCATAATATGTTTTAGCATGGTTTTCGGAAGGTTGAGAGTTGCAGGTACATTTATATCGATTCTGTTGCAAGGATCATGTTCAAGATATTTTTGTATAATATTTTTTAAAAGATATTAGTTTAGATGATAAAGTTTTTCTGGAAATATGAAATATGCTTGCAACAGTTTTCTTATGAAAAAATAAAATCAAAGTAAATTCCTATTCATTATGGTGCTAAAATTTTATTTGAGTTCCCTATTTGATCGCTAGAGGCGCTGGAAGCATTTGTGAAAGCAACGCTAGAGAATATAGTGTAATCTGCGACCCAGTAAAGCTTCTGAAATAATTAAGTTTTTTTGTGGGTCTTAAACACAATTTTTTTATACAGTAATATACTATGCCTTTGTTTTCCTTTTTATATTTTGTACAATAAATAAATAATTTAAAAAGCAATAGTAGGGAAAAAATTGGTTTCGCTTAAATTTAGCAATTAACTGTTTCGTTATATACATTAGTTATAATATCTTTTGATTCTGTAAATTCTGTTGAAAGTGACAAAATTATCTTATTTATTATTTCATTGATTAAGTTGGTAACATTTCGCCGAAACGTACATTATAGTCTTACCAACTCTGATCAGAAAATTAATGCATGCATATGCAAATGTTCATATTCTACATAAGTTGCTGTTAGTATTCCGTATCAAAACTAAGAGATTTAATTTTCTGATCAGACTATACCTTATTATTAAATAAAGAGATTTAAAAACGATGACATTATTTTTTGAAATAAATATAAGTATTTATTCGAATTTTATCTGTTTGTTTTATTTAAATTTTTTGAAAATATTCTACAGATATTTGTTGATAAAATAATGTACTTAAATGGTGGTAGAAGAGTGAAAATTTAGGATTATTTTTAATGCCAAATCATAAATAAAAAAAAAATTGTCAAAAAAAAAGAAAAGTAAATCTGGTGAGTGACATTCTTATCAACTAGGGGTATAAAAATAGCCTACGACGGATTCTCAGACCTACTAAATATACATTCAAAATTTCATAATAATCCATTCAGCCGTTTCGGAGGAGTTCAGCGACAAAAACCGTGACACAAGACTTTTATATATAAGTAAATCATGTAAATCATCTTGTTCCTCGTAAGTCATCCCTAAGCGACAAAAAAAAATACTAATATTTTTTTATGTTTTTAAAATTGCCAACAATATCGGGCCTCTATCAACGCTCGTTTTAATTGAAAGTTGATGATTTAGTACACCAATAAAATTAACTTATACAAAGTTATAAAAATTTGGATCAACGTATTGTAAATATCATAAGTAAGTTGCAAATAACATAGTAGCAATCTCACCTATTCACTCCTGACTTAGAGACCTCTAAATTGTACTTGAGTGGCTACAGAAATAAAACTCAAATTAAACTCACCAAAATTACCAAGGTTTCATTATGAGAACAATAATACCGTATAGACAAAACAGAACAATGAAAAACGTAGGAACACTAGTTATTATGAACAGATTTTCTCTTATAAATGCTATAGGACCGTTGAAAAAAAGCTTTAGACGTGTGAATCCATCAAACTCTTCAGTTCGAAGTTCTGGAGTAGCAGTCGACACAGTAACTGTATCGCCTTTGCCAACCTCTAATACTGCACTGTCTACCGTAGGCGGCTTGAGAATCTCAAAATAATCCTTCATAATCTCAGGTTTTTTCAATTTCTTTAAAGAAACTGCGGATGTTGGGACTGGTTTTGGCCCTTCAACACTCAGTTTCATCATCAGTTGATCTATAACTTGATTCTGTACCAGATCGCATTGTAAACACTCATCAGCTTCTACTAAAACAGGGCCTTCTAATTCAAATACCTCTGTATTTACCATTGTTGTGACAGGTTTATCAGCTTTGATCAATGCTGGTTTGGTCTGGCTTTGTTGATTTCCCATTGTTGGCACTTTATATTCGGTTTGATTTAAGAGTGTTAGCGAGGTCTTAAGGTCCTTAATAATCTTCTCAGCTAAATTTTCTTCCAATCTCTTCACAGCTAAATCTAACACTAAAGTTAACCGATCCCACATCTCGCTCAAATCCGAAGGATATTTGTTCCTGACTTCTTCTAAAAATGTTCTTCTTTGTTCTTTTTCTACCTCATTAAGTTTAGCTTTTATAGTCATCTCATTTGGTAGATTAATATTTTTTTGAGGGCATGCTTTATTTTCCAATTCAAAGGATTTTTTTAGTATGTTGGATAGATTATTTTTTACATCGATAGCCAGGTCATCATCACCTTTATCTTTAGGGCTTACTGAAAAGTTATTTATTATATTATCTGTTATAATGACATCGTTAATATCACCTTCAAAGTTTGCCGCAGAACTGGTCGTTGGGGTCATTTCGGGATAAAATCCAAGATTTATAACCGCGTCTAATAATGTGGCTCGTTGAGCTGCATTATTTTTGACAAAATCGCTCGGACTGAGGAAATTGAATTTAGTGTTTTCAGGACGTATCGTTGTATCGGAGTTAGACGTTAATAATGTTATTTCCGAGTTTATACTTGATTTATTGAAATCCGAACTTGTTCGGGCTATAACAAAAGTATCGTAATCACTATGTACTCCCAAAGCAGATTTTTTCTCACATGTGAGAGTGTCTTTGCTTTCATCATTTTCATTAAAATTCATAGGGTCTAATTTATCACAATTAATTTTAAGGTAAGGCATATGATCTGAAGGTGTTTTAGATGTAAGTTCAACATGTGGTTGTAAGAATGTTTCATCACTAGTCAAATTTTCATTGAGCAGAAACATCTCATTGCTATTACTGGTAGTTGGATTAATCGGATTTGATGCACCAAAAGCTACTGCTACAGCTACATTGATTAAATCTGTTTTATACGGCGTTATATCCGTAGCGTCTTCAATTACAGAATTAGCAGTTTTTAAACTGTAAAAATCTTCATTTCTTGACGATGAAGAACTTTTGCGTATCAATGTATTTTGGCTAGCGTAACTTATAAAAGATTTTTTCGTAGTTGAAGGCGATGAATTAAGAGACCCATCATCATAAATACTAAAACCATCATAACATGATACTCTATCGGCATCGTCAAGTAAATTTTCTTTTGCTAAAACTTTTTTCAAAACTCGCGATCTTGATACAACTTTTGATAGAACATTAGAATAAATTTGTTCCTGAATTTGTTCAGGATTTGAAGAATTCGTTTTGGCTTTTTCATAATACTTCTCAAGTCTTCGGGTAATATTGTTTTTTGGATTTTTGTATTTAAAATGTACATTCTTGAATTTTATGACATGTTTATTTTTCCTTGGTTTCTTCCTAGGAAATTTATTGCTGTTATTGTTATATCTTTTTACATGTTTTGTTGCGTTAAATATTATTTCTGGCTGTTCGTCCGCCATTCTGCTATCAACTACGATGTAGTTGCTTATTTGAGGGGACTTCTTTTCAATATCTCCACATTGGTTTTCATCCATTATATCAATTTTTACTTCACTTATTGTTGGAACATCTAGTATGTGAGACAATTTCTCAGTGGGGGTAATAGTAAATGTTTTTGCTGAACAGATAGAGCCAGTAGGTGAGATGGATTTGATACTGGGTGTAGTGTTATTAACGCTTCGCTTCTTATGAACCTGTTGATGAGTAGCGGGGTCATCATGAGATTCTTGAACAGCAAATGCAACCACATACGTAGGCATTCTTTTTGGGTATCTGGATGCCGATTTTGGTCTTCTTCCTTTTTTCGGGTCTGGTTCATTTCTTGTTTCCATTTTAATTTGGAATCAATTCTGCTTATCTGAAACAAACACGATATAAGGTACACATATAACTTAATTTAAAGTGAACGTTAAAATATCATAATTCAAATATTGATATTGACAACAATAAATGTAAGTATAAGAAACAATAAATGAAGTTCAAAGTTTTTATTTATTTTATTAAGACAAAAACAATGATGACATCGTAACAATATATTAGAATCCCAAATCGGAAAGATTAACATAAAAGACTGAAGAATTTCTTCGATCTACAGATCTAATTTGTATTCCCTCGCGACCAATAACTCTCTTCTCTTCGGCATAGTTTATTTTACCTTTTATGACACATATGTAAAATAAACAGCCTAATATTATGACAGGGATCCACATTAACAAACAGTATATACACCCTTCACCAAAACCCATGCCCCTGCGTCTCTTACAGGCCTGCTGACCTCTTAAATTTTCTTCTTCGGCATTGTCTGAAGCATTGTATATAGTTGAGGAGTACCCATAACAAGTGGTGTCAGGTGCTATTGGTATAACGCACGATTCAAGAGACTGACAAACACAAGGAGGCTCCATATTCCTATATCCTTCCTTCGTGTCTCTCTTGTCCCAATTGAGAACTTTCCTGCAGTTTGTACTCGTTGTTGAGGGCGATGAAGTACGGTGCGTACCACACATACGGCACTGAGGGTTTTGTCGATAACCATCACAAAATAGAGCAATCCATTTTGTTTTATTTCTTTGCTCTGAAGTTAGTTCGAATAATGATCTAGATTTTGGTAAAGAACATGTCAATGCTTCATCGTTAACCTTGTAATCATTCATTTCATTACCTTTTGAAGTCATATCAGTTACTTTAAGTATTGATTCACTATCTATAATGCGATAAGATGTACTTTTCTTGGCAAGTCTACTGTAATAACTAAATTCTTTTTTCTTAGGTTCTTTAGTTATTTTTAAACCGGATAGCAGTTTTTGTTTTTCCATAAATTCTTTCGAATACTGCACACCTTTGGATGGGTTTCTTAGGTTAACAACTACTTCACATTTGGAACTGGATGTTAAGTTTTTACTTGGATTACGGGAAATAAAAGTTTCTGCATTCGATCTATTAGATTCTCTTTTTAATTGTTCACTTACAAATCTTTCAGCTGCTGCAGCTAGGTCTTTAATGACACTTCGAAGTTCACTTATCTCTTGTACAATTTCTAACTCGCTGGTCAAGGTACTATGTTCAATACCGCTGGTTTGTTTAGAGTTTAATTCTATTTTCTCTCTTGAATTTGTATTAAATATATGACTGGCTTGACTAACTGCACCATCAAGTAAAGGAATTATTACAGGAGGATACTCATTACAGCTATTATCAATTTCAGTCACATCCTTTATTGATTCTTCATCTATGTTTGTCGGTGCTTCTATTTCAGTCTTGTTATATAGTGTACTTCCCACACTATATAACAAGGTTGGTTTACGTTCATAAACATCAAATGTCTGGTTACTTATATCTGTACACACATCTTTTGTTCTACATTCATACATTGGAAACACATTTATCCGAACATCTAATTTAATATTTTTATTTCCGTCATAATCTTCAAAGTATTGGAATATGTTTTGGCAGTGTTTTAAAAAATCTTTTCCTTGTGACATCTGACTATTGGCCTTTTTGTAAAGGAAAGTAAATTGTTTATTGTGGATGCTTTGGTATGTACTTGGATTAAAATTTGATGACATTTTGTTGGGCAGAATTTTTCTGCGTTTATTAACTTTGCCTCTATTAGCAATCTTCCTGTAATTTCTATTAACTTTAGATTTTTGTTGTTTAGTAATATTTAAACTTCTTGATTTCTTGACGTCTGGATTAATATCAAAAAAATTGATGGAATCCTTTTGATTTGCGTTTTGAAAACAATTCTCATGCTGACCTTTTGCGTAAATATCATTGAGTATATCATTGGTAACTACACTTTTGTTTTTTATGAAATCTTTAAACTTTTCAGTCATAGTGAAATTATCGTTTTTGGTGTCATATTGAACATGTCTATCTATATTAGTGATGATGGCAGGATCATTGACGTAAAGGCTTTTTAAAAGGCTTGGCATATCTTCTAAATGGTGTTTATTAATCTCAATGTTGTCTACTTTAATATTCTCAGTATTGGTTGTAGTTGAAGTATCATCGGTTGCGCTTTTGTAGAATGGTTTTGGGAAGAACACAATATGACGCTTTTTCTTCTTAACGTTGATATCATTATTCGTACACTTCTTTGTTAAAGATTTAGTTGAAATTGCAACTAAATCAAAGCTTGATGAGTCTATTAATTTGTTAGATCTATCAATAGAGAGGATTATATTTTTATGTTTAATTTTCTTCATTTTATACCAAGAGTTTTGCTCTTTTTTCTCATCTAAGCCTCGTTTGTGAAAACTTCTTGGTATACTCAATGTAGATATTATTCTAATGTCTTTATATTGGAATGGTATAGTATAGGACGACGAATCTCTGTGACTCGTGGAAGATCCAACTTTAACATCGCGAGCTTTCTGTTTACAGTACTGGCAGGTGATAGACGCTGTAGCAACTTTTTTATTCTTTACCTCTTGATTGATAGCCTCTCTTTGCAAAATGAAAGTGGAACCAGAAGCTGATTCCAGAGTCTTCTTTGTATCCAACTTATTAATTAAAGTGTCTAGTACGGTATCAATTTTTTGTTTCGTGTCTTTGTTCTGTATTAGATGTTTTTGTATCCATTGATTAAGTAAGTCTTTTAAATTGTCTATCATAAGGGATGCTATATCTAATGGAAGATTGGTTTTCTTTTCCGTTTCATTATCGCCGCAGCCACTTGTGTCCGGAAATTCTGCTATAGTTTCCACTTCTGTATCGACTAGCGTTGAGTACCTAGACTTGGCAGAGCTATTTTGCTTGGACACTTTATTTTTCTTTATCCTGTAATATCTACGCAGGACACAAAAATCAGTCTCTACGCTCAAATCCCTTTTAAGTTTCCCTTTATCAGTGTAATACTTGTGACTGTTTCCTAAATTCTTCTTTAATTGTAATATACCACTTCTTGAATATATTTGAGAGGCTCCAGAATACGTTCTTGAATGTGAAAACATTGTTGCATTTGACTTTTTGAACAGAACTTTCGTTTCTCCATCTTTGTTTTTTGTGTCTGTTACGGCCTTCCCCATATCAATAGCCTTCTCACCTCCTCTGTAAGCAAAAATATTAGTATTCTATTCATCTTTGTAATTTTCTTTGTGTGTGTTTTTCTAATCCCTTTACTTAATTCCTTCTGCCACGTATGCTCCACTATTTCTTAACCTAATAACTTACGTTAAGCTCAAATCACTAATAAATCGTGGCAACAATATCAAAATTGCTTAGAGATATTTGCCGGTTGATTCATGTAAGTGTTACTTTAAACGTTCTTTAACAATTTTATTTAGATTGTTACGTGTGTAGAAGCTGTGATATCCTGTTGGTGTGAAAGCCAAAGGTTTCGAGTTCAGACCCAAGGTCACTCACTTTACTGAAGTTATGTGCGTCTTTATCACAAGCTCTAACGGTGAAGGAAAACATCGTGAAATAACCTTAGGAGACCCGTGTTCAGCAGTGGGCCAATTGGGTGGATGATGATTTCTCAGCCATGCTGATTTCCTCACGATATTTTTCTTCAAGTTTGAGCAAGTGATAAATACGCATGTAACTTCGAGAAGTTCTTGGCTCTGGAATCAAACGCATGGGCCTTTGACTACTTAATCCACTGACCACACCACTAGCCTATCACAGCTCCTCCAATCATTATTTTTTTTGAGATAAAGTACACATCGTTAACATTAACTTTCGGTTGCTATCCCACTGTTGAGCATAGGATTTTTCACGGAAAGAAAAGGATAAAAGAAATAATCGTCAGTATAAACATGTTCCTATGTAAGAAGTCAGAGGTGCTTGAATTTGAACTCAAATTATCTCTGATAAGCTACAGTTTTAAATACAACACCGTTTTCGAAAAAATATCATATTAATATGACCTACCAATAGAAGTTACAACGGGTATAGGAATATTCCTTTATAATTTTCACAGATTATTACATTTATAGTAAAGGCATTGGCTTAAAAATAAATATATGAATTATATACTAACCGAATTTTAAAAATATCAAATCATCTTCCAAAAAAAACTATTGTACGCAAGATTTTCGTTGTTTCAACTGTTTATTATTTGTATATTAAATAGGATCACATTAGAAAATTTTGCTGTCTTGACATTATAATGACGTACAAAATCTTCTTTTTAATATTATAAGAATTCTTCAACGTTTATTTTTGGTCAACGATGCCTGATCGACGGATACCGTTTTGTTTAGAACAAAGAGTTTTTACTCCACATAAAGAATTTATATTTTTTAAATCGTCCTTGACTCTTTCCAAAAATACCTACCTATATTTCTTTAACAAACGTTGTCCTATACTAGGTTTTACTCATGTGTCGTGGGTGCGTTTACAGACAAAAATTTACACAAACAAAAACGCCCACGAACAACTACCTGTCGTACAAATATTTGCTCCGTGCGGGTATCAAACCAGCAACCCGTGACAAACAAGCCGATTGCTTAGCCACGAAATCAATCGAGTGGTCATTTAATAATACCATAATATTCAACAATAAACCGAAGGTTCCCAGTAACCCCAGGAGTCTGTGTTATGAAGTTTATTGTAATTCGATTAAATTTGTATTCAGAATAATCCCTTTGATCACCCGCCAATTTTAACTGAAGAGTTTATAGGTCAAGATGAAAACGTGGTATCTAACAATGTTGTTCATAAATAAATTAGTATAAATAACTTTCGGCATTACTTGGAAAAGTACGTTCAAGCTTGGATACCTTTACTTGTTAAAGGTACTTAGTTAATTTATATTTAATTGGGTACACGTGGGCTTAGAATAATTAATTTAAATAACCGATTTCGCAGCTTATGGAGCGTTTGAGTAAAAAATATCATCATATCAACCGTTAGACGTACACTGTTGGACATAGGGTATCTCCCACGGATCGCTACGACGCCCGGCCTTTCGCCACCCGCATCCAACGGATTCTAGCGACCTTTACCAGGTTGTCAGTCCACCTTGGCGGTGGCCTTGCACCTGCCCACGCTGCGTCTTCCAGTAGGCGATACTAATAAAAAAATTACATCTATATTTCTGAGATTAGTTTAGTAAAAATAGCGGTCAGACGATGTGGACCTTTTTAATATAGTCACCACTTTGCTGGCCTATTATCATTATGGGGCCATGCCCACCCTAACCTCACTGAAAGAAAAGTCTAGATTCGCCCATACCTATTATTAAAGTACAGGCCTGTCGTCTCCAAAGACATCACATTTTGCCGGTATGTTTTAGGTCCCATGTAATAGGGGGCGATTTATGCTTATTACCAGGCACGAATCCAAAATCCGAGCTGCCACTGAGAATTGAGAAAAACTCAATAACACTTTGCTCAACCTGGGAATCGAATCTGCTCAGTAGTCGTCCTTTACGACCACTAGACCAACGAGGCAGTGACCTATTATTGTACTCGTATGAATCACATTTCACATCAACACTTATAAAAACGTAATTATTATACTAAAAAATGTCACTTACCGAGTGTTCACAGACACCGACAAGTCTATAGTTTACAAGGCTTTGATTAAAAGGATTTGTAAACTTCCTTCTTTAGTGTTGCCCGCAACGTCTGGTAAAATGTCCCAACTTTGATTGGGCGTGATGCAATTAATTTCTATGTCCCTTCTATGTTTTAAACTTCAACAATGGCGTATTAATTATACAGTTATAATTGCGGCCAAGTCTTGCATTGTTGTAGTATATTGGAGATTTTGGGAGAGATGGAAGAAAAACATTGGTTTTGCATGATTGGATTTGGACTTAAGGAATGAAGGTTTCTGCTGCAATTTATGTATTAAGCCATATAGATAAGGTGTATTTTGTTTTAACAGCATGTTCGGCTTTACGAAATCAATCAGGCTAAGAACTATTAACCTTCTTATAACATACCTACCTAATCATCTTCTTATAACCATTATTTTGAAGACCGCGGTGAATCAACAATAGTTGTGTTTCTGCGAGTAAGTACAGATACTCGTTGGGGGAGTGACTATTCTGACAGTTCGGAGCTCGGTTTGCGGTCAGGTTAGTAACTCTCCTATTTTAAGAAACCTAAACGGTTGCTAGCTGGTTGGTTGAGAGCTGTGGTAGCCGAGCGGTGTGACCAGTGGACTGAGATGTCAGAGGTCTCGAGGTCGAACCCAAGGCACGCACCACTGACTTTTCGGAAGTTACGTGCGTATTTATCACATGTTCAAACGGTGAAGGAAAACATCGCGAGGAAACCTGCATGCTCGAGAGTATTCTCGATGGCATGTGAAGTCTGCCAGCTCGCAGTAGGCTAGCGTGGTAGACTATATAGCCTAATCCCTCTCAATTGAGAGGAGACCCGTGCCCAGCAGTGGGACATTAATGGGTTGATGATGGTGAAACGGTTGCTAAAGGGTCCGTGACGCGTAAGCGTCTCCTCTGGTGTTGCAAACGTCTATAGGCTACGGTAACTGTTTACCATCAGGCGGGTCGCAAGCTCGTTTGCCACCTCTGTAGAATAAAAAAACATACCTTGACGCCATTAGACAGGATTTATCTATTTATTTTGATGAAGCAGAAAAATACACACTCAAACGGTTGTATTTGTTTCCATACTTGACGACCCAATTAGTCCAGCGGTAGTTAACACTGTATTCTGTGCTATGGGTCCCGGGTTCGAATCCCGGTAGGGACAAAAGGTTTGTCTGATGAACATGAACATGTGTATCCGAGTCGTGGATATACGTATATGTATGAATTTCCAAAAAAAAGTATGTATGTCGTATATCAGCCAACTATTCCGTAACACAAGCCTCGTTGCTTAGCTCAGAGTAGATATTATGGCGCTGTGATAATGTCCTGAAATATTTATTTTATTTATACTCAAAATATGAGAAACGCTTCGGAAAGCCTTGGAAATTTATTTGCTACACGATACAAAAGACGGTCCGTCTTTTCATGCTGGTCACCGTTTTCCATATCTATCCACTGGAGTACTCTTGGGAGACGATAAATCATAGAACGAAATGTCAAATGGAGCCATATCTCTCGGCCAACTGACGGCCTTGCCGATAGAGAGCAGGGAGCTTAGAAGAAAGGATGCGGTGGATGTGGCAGCATTATAAAATAACTAGCTGCCCCAACAAACGTTGTTTTGCTACATTATAATGGGTTTGTGGTTGAAGGGTGAAAATTTAGGGTTATACGTTTAATGCCAAATCATAAAACAATACAATTTTTTTGTCTGAATTTTGAAACAAAGTCTGGTGAGGGACATGCTTAATATCTAGGGGTGTAGAATTAGCCTACGACTGATTCTGAGACCTACCAAATATACAAAATTTCATAATAATCCGTCCAGCCGTTTCGGAAGAGTTCAGCGACAAACACCGTGACACGAGATTTTTATATATAAGATATGTATGACTACGAAGCGGATCAGCAGGTAAAGGTAAGCCTGTCTTCTGTGGTAAGGGTCCTTGTTCTGGAGCTTGTCCCGACAGAGGCAAATGTTTGAGTGATGACCATGGACATTTGATCTGAATCATGGATATTTCTGTGTATAATATGTATATATACAAACTATGTAGTGTGTTGTTAAAAAAAAAAATCTTACTCCTCCTATCTAATTTTCTTGATTAATTTCGTTGAGGGTTCCAAGACAGATAAATCATTCCCCTGGGACACGTCGAGCTTCATTGTCTCGACGATTTTCTGGAAAGTTACTACTGTTGATCCTGGCTTACAAGAGTTGCAGTAGTAGGGACTTGGATGGTGGGTAATGTCCCTTGCAAGTGTGCTGTAAAACATAATCATAATATTCGTTTTTTTTTAACTCAGTCTATCGCAGTCCACTGCTGGACATTGGCCTCTCCCAAACTGCGCCATAACACTCTGTCTTCCGCCTTCCTCATCCAGTATATCGTCAGTCCACACACACAAAGTATATTTAGGTATTTATTTATGTAGATTGTAGGTACAAATAACATAAATCTGTAGACGACGCGATTCTGTATATAAAAACAAGTAAAAAAAAAATTGTTAATCAAACGCTCATACAATTCTGATGTAAACTCTCCAAAATGTACGTATTTAAGTCTGTTCCGTTCCGTTCTGTACAAGGAATCCGTATGGTCGGAAATAAAACAATATGAATATATCGCCACAAAACCTTTACTTTACTTATGTCAGAATAATCTTGTCTTAATTTTTACCTTCTCCAATGTTCTTACATCTTGCTCTATATATGGTTGCCAAGTACGAGGCGATGTGAACGATGCGAAAATTCAATTTATTATTTGCCTTTAAAGTGAAAAAACAAACAAACAAACACGGTACGATGTCGTGGATCTTTGATATAATTTCCATGAATTTTCATTTACTAAAATTAGAATTTTTCTTCTATTGTAGGTAGGTATATACTTAATACAGACAAATAAAAAAAAATAGTAACCGCCGACTGATTGACAATTCTAGAAATCAATGAAAATTTATCAATAAAGAAAATAAAGATCTTTTCGAATAGCTAAGAACTATTTCGATCACATGAGCTTTCAAACAAAACGACTACATCAAAATCGGTCTATTCGTTTAGGAACCACATAATGATACACAGGCACGTCATACTCGTCAGGCACGTTAAAAGGTTTCACTACAAAAATAAATAGATAAAAAATAAAAATCTAAAAAGAAAATAAAAATATACATACAAACAAAACAATGAATATTTACTTTTTTTTAACTAGGTATATTTAAAACGAAAATAGGTATCTCTAGATTATAATTACAATATTATTTTATAGTCACTTACTGAGTACATTTTTATTATTATGTAAGTTACATACGATTGCACAATACACGAATTTCACTGTAACATTATCTTGTATAAATGTCAATAAAACCTAGGCTACACGCGCAATATCAAACACGATTACTCTTCCGAAACCATTACAATCAATATATCGTCGAACGTGCGGCAAAGAATTATAGCCGTACACGCTCTGGGCACAATGAATTATTTGTGTGTATATATGTACATATATACAACGTGAGCGAGCACTGTGTAAACTTAGCTTTACGAAAGGATCGGTGTTTGTTCCAGGTATTTGTCAAATAGATGTATGAAAAAGCTGTCGTAGCCTAGTGTTTTTACCAGTAGACTCAAATGTAAGTTAAAGTTAAATGTAAATGTAAGTTCTCGGGTTCAAACCCAAGGCTCGCGAATCACTGACTTTTTGGAAGTTATGTGCGTATTTATCACACAACCCTCGCTCGTGAGTGCGACTGCTGAGCAAGAGGTCTTAGCTTCGATTCCCAGGTCGAGCAAAATGTTCTAGGATTTTTCTATGAAATTCTCAGTAGCAGTTCGGAGTTTGTATTCGTGCCCGGTTGATAGCAATAATAGGCATGGGTCCTAAAAACATACCGTCAAATTGTTGGTTCATTACACCCACGGAACAGTGAGTACACCTCTGCCTAACCTTTCGGGGATGACAGTGGTAGCCTAGCGGTGTGACCAATGGACTGAGATGTCACAGATCTCGAGTTTAAACCCAAGGCACGCACCACTGACTTTTCGGAAGTTATGTGCGTATTTATCACATGTTCAAACGGTGAAGGAAAACATCGTGAGGAAACTTGCATGTATATGGGATTTCTCGATGGCATGTAATGTCTGCCAACTTGGAGTAGACTAGCGTAGTGGACTATAGTCTAATCCCTCTCAAATGAGAGGAGACCCCTGCCCAGCCGTGAAGCATTAATGGGTTGATGATTATGAGGCGTGATGGTATGTTTTTATTATTTATCTACCTCGACACGATACGACAAGACACCTACCAACAAGCGTGTTGTTCTGATGAATTATAATAATTACAAAACGAGCACATAATTTTTCCAAAATTTTCAAATTTTCCAACACAATTATTTAATGTAACACAACGAAAGCGCGTCAGCGATTAATCATACGAGTTGTTCAACAATGAACTGCCAAAACAACATATTTACATGTTTAAAGTTAATTATAACGCGGCCGAATTTTGGCTAACCTTTTCAACCTGTGTTTATTATA
This sequence comes from Craniophora ligustri, assembly GCA_905163465.1. Lineage (NCBI taxonomy): Eukaryota > Metazoa > Arthropoda > Insecta > Lepidoptera > Noctuidae > Craniophora > Craniophora ligustri. Next base: position 2,886,484 of record LR990981.1, read on the forward strand.
AAGAGTCAAACAGATTTGATTTTTATTTCTTTTATATTTAAAGTGCTTTTATTATTGTATAATTTACAGTAATATTAAGTATGTTGTTTATGTATTCTTTTGAATCTTTTACATCAGAAGGGTATTTAATTAATTAAACAGAGATTACAAAACAATGCATAAACGATTTTACTAATAATTGCCATGTAATAATAAATCGGAATTACCTAATAATCATATTACACGTTACGCGTACCCAGAATATCTTCTAATCCCGCGCCAATAGTGAAGTGACGAAGGACAGCACTCCATTCATCCTTCTTACTCCTAAAAAGTTTTTATTCTCTAAGACAAATTCTCTAAGAGTATAATATATTATATATTTTCACATCCACAAACGGTGAAGGAAAATATCGAGAGCAAATCTGTATGCCTGAGATATTTCCTCCATGGTGTGTGAAGTTTGCCTAACTCTTGGAGGAGACGCGTGCCCTGCATGATGAATAATGATGAAGAAGATGATCTTTCTATATGTATATTAGCGTTGCATTAATATCAAAAAGTATTAAAAAATATTTCTCGTGCTACTTAACTGCCTCTTTGGTCTCATGGTCATACAGTGCGACTGCCGAACAATCCTGGGTTCGATTCCCAGGTCGAGTAAAGTGTTATTGGCTAATATTGTTCCGAGCTAATCAATGAGACTGACAGATATTAAATAGTTGAAACACTTCGTAGATATTTTGTAAATGCCTACAAATTATACACAGAAACATCTATCAACAACATTGTATGGGGTAGGAGAAGACAGGATAGGTAACATTTTGTAGGAGGTAAGGCATAGCGAGATTTCTCGTTCAAATTGAGCTGCCCGACTGGGGAAGTACCCTCCGCCTTCCAGAATACCGCAGTGAATCAACAATAGTTGTCATTCTACGAGTGAGTAAGGTTACTAGAGCTCATTGGGGGAATGACTATTCTGACAGCATGGGAATTCTGTTTGCTGTCAGTTCAGTAACTCCCTATTTTAAGAAACCTGAACGGTTTCTAAGGGGTTTGGCAACGCATTTGCAAGCCTCTGGTATTGCAAATGTCTATGGGCGGCTGTCATCACTTACCATCAGGTGAGCCGCTTGATCGTTTGCCCCCTTATCATCATAAAAAAACAACGGTTCAGGTACAGATATCCATATGAATTCATGACACAAACATTTAATTTTGCCCCTACCGGTGATTAGAAGGCAGTCGTTGACACCGCTGCGTTAATCAGATCAACATTCTTTCCATGTAATGCGGAAACTATAATTAATCAGACTCTGATTCTCTGATTTCGGATCTAGAAGGATTTGAATTCCGAGATTCCTCTGATCATAATCGTGACAGGATTAAGGACTATTATTATCAGATGTTTCAAGCCGTTGAACTTGAAAGATAAGTTTTCGTAGGCTTTGACTATTCTTTTTTCTTTTATTTAATGTTTTTCCTCATTTCCTTGATATCTATATCTATGCTATAATTCTCTCAGTAGCTTATCTACTGTCCCACTGCTGGACACGGGTCTTATATTTAAGAGGGATGAAGCTTTAGTCACCAACGCGTTATTTTCTTACTATTTCATTTCATGATTAATTTTGCTGCGGGTTCCAAGACAGTTAAAATCATTCCCCTGGGACACGTTGGGCTTTATTGTCTCGACGATATTTTGGATGGATACTATTGTTTTTGTACAGTTGATCCTGACTTACAGGAGTTACAGTAGTAGGGACTTAGGGTGGTGGGCAAGTCCCATAAAAAAAAGACTTCACATGCGTTTGATGAACTTTTGAGGCGTGCAAGTTTCCTCAAGGTATTTTCCTTCACACTTGACTTCTCAGTGCACTGGTGATATCTCTAGGGTATCACAGCTGATTATCATTATTCTAGCTGTGGTTAGCCTTTTTTGACTGGCTACCAGACTAATTAGACTAATTAGATACGGATGAATTTATACATGAAGCAATTGCCTTCAGATGCAATCTGATATTCACGCGGCTGCTGAACGAAAAGTTCTAGTTTTCATTCCCGGGTCTTAAAGAGTTTTTTGTTTAATGAAAATAGGCTCGCCCTTTTACACGGGGAACCAGGAACTGTGGGTGTACACCCACAGTTCCCCGTGTATATATTTCACAACTCAGCCTCATGTAAAATATTATTTAAATAATTTATTTTCACTTTCAATGAGCCATCAAATTACAAGTTATTTTGAGGCTCATAAATGAGCATTCAATTGATGGTACTCGAAAATAAATCTTGATGTTTGTTACTCTTTTACGCAAAACCCGCTTAACAGATTTTAATGAAATTTAGCATACATATAGTTTATTACCTGGATTAACACATAGGCTACTTTTTATCTATATACTATGCGAGCAAAGTCGCGGGAGGCAGCTAGTTAGAAATATATTTATTTGTGTATCAGTTGAGCAAAAAATGTAAGCAAATATTTTCAAATTTTTATCCACTTGCATAGTGCAGTACGTAATATAGATAATATATCTTTACGTCATACTAGATTCGATTCTCATTAGGAAAAAGGGGTAAGTGCAAAAGGTAGTAAAAGTGAGCCTACTAGGTAATATACGGGCGAACGTCAGCTGTCGAACAGGCGAGAGCCGATCGTAAAATATATACGGAGTAAGTATTTGCGGCCAACCTGGAAAATAGACTAACTGAAGAAAGAAAAAAAATGTGCAGTGACTCGTTAATTTTTTAGGCAAAAAATGTTATGTGGGAAAATAGAAAAAACAATAGGTACTGGTTCTGATATTGGTTTTCGCAATTACATGGAGATTTTTTTGTGATTAAATGTTGTTTACTTAATTATAATTTTGTTGTATGATCCAGAAATGGATCAGATTTTTGATTCCAACCTAAGTTTTATTTTCATACATTAATTTTAATTAATTTATAATTCAATTAAGAAACTATAGCAGTTGCTGAGGGATTGGCACAGTTAATATTTATAGAACCTTCATATAGTTGTTCTAGGTCTAAACATATATGCAATTCACATTTTGTATTTTTAAACGCACTATGCATCGACACGGGAAAGTATTTTAAGAGCGATTTAAAAAAAAAAAAGTCCTTAAATCATTTACATAATTATGAGTATCACGTAATTTCTTGATTTACTGAGTATGGAGTTTCTTGCTTGACTATGGTATTTTCTCCATAAGATCAACTACTTGGAACCGTGCAATTAGAATCTTCAAAAGTTTCAAAAATGCTTGAAAAAGTTTTTTTAAAATAAAAATCTATCGAATTAAATTGATTGAATATCCTAACTTTAGTGTTTAATACTGGTCATCATCATCAACCCATTAATGTCCCACTGCTGGGCACGGGTCTCCTCTCAATTGAGAGGGATTGGGCTATAGTTTAATACTGGTAGATGCGTAAAACAATTTTGACAATTTCAGACTTACCCCATTTTGGTTTAAGAGCTGGAGCATAAAAGTCGTGTCGGAAAAAGGCACCTATATCGAGCGACAAAATATTTACTACACGTAGGTACAGTTAGCGACGTATTACACGTTATTTCTTATATTTTACATACATTTTGATGGTAAATGGTAATGGATCACTTTCTACCGTACAGACATGGAATGATTGAATTACGAAAGGCGGCGGCCATCTTGTTTTTAATAAATAATGTTAAAATTATAGCGATGTGTTTGGAGTATCTTTTATATCCATCAAATCATTTCCTTTCTCCTGTATTCGGGGTATAAATATTTGCTTCGTGTGTATTCGTGTCGCCGAAATCGATCGGTTATTTTATGACGACCCAATTAGTCCAGCGGTAGTTAACACTGCCTTCTATGCTATGGGTCCCGGGTTCGAATCTCGGTAGGGGATGACAACAAATGTTATAAGTAAGTAATATTAACATTTTCTATGAAATTCTCAGTGGCAGCTCAGAGTTTTGATTCGTGTCCGATTGATGGCAATAGGCTCGGCTCCTACTATATGGCACATAAAACAAACTGGTGAAATATACCTCCTACACCTCTGCCTAACTCGAACTCAAACTCAAATGATTTATTGCAATTAGACCAATATTACCGGTACTTTTGAATTGTCAAAAACTAGTTGGACGGTTCCAAAAGGTCTTATGGCGAAGCACCGGCAAGAAACTCCATAGATACTCTTTTTAAATTAAATAAAAATGACAAAATAGTTGGTTTTGTTTCACAATGTTTTATTTACCTATATGAGAATGATGCAGTTTGATGTAACCCTTCAGGTACGACAGTGTGATGGTATGGATGTATTTTAGACGACCCGTTTAGCTCAGTGGTAGTTAACGCTGCCTGCTGTGCTATGGGTTCTGGGTTTGAATCCCGGAAGGGGCAATTGTTTGTGTGATGAGCATCAACATTTGAATCCGAGTCATGGATGTATCTATGTATAATATTTACAAAAAAAAAGTATATACGTAGTATATTGATATACTACATATATACTTTGACTGATAGATGGTTGACCATTTAGTATCCGTAATACAAGCCTCGTTGCTTACCACGGAACTAGATGGCGCTGTGTAATAATGTCTAGAAATATTTATTTATATATTTACTATACTAATGGTTTATATGTACAAGTATGTAAGACGGCCGTTTCTCCCAGCGACATGTACAAATGTTTGTGTATAAATATTAATGTGTGCCTGTTTTATTAATCACTTCTCTTATCTGTTTGGCTCCATAATTAATTGTTTTGGTAGACAAATAGTGTTGCCATAAATAGCTTGCTTCCTCTTTTAACTAGACTGTAATTCATTCTTTCGTCAATCTAATACTGTTTTTAGAAAAAAATAAATAGGTACCGAGTATAGCGAGATTTCTCTCCCAAATTGAGCTGCCCGACTGGGGAAGTACCTCCTTACAGAAGATTGCAGAGAAACAATAATGATAGTGTTTCTGCGAGATTAGTAAGTTTGCCAAAGATCGTTAGGTGAGTGACTATTCGGACAACATGGGCATTGTGTTTGCTGTCAGTGTAGTCATTCCCCCATTTTGAGATACCTAGACACCATCTAGTTCCGTGCTAAGCAACGGGGCTTGTGTTACGGATAACGGATGGTTGATATACTACATATAACACGTAGAGACATCCATGACACACAAACATTTGTCTCTACCGAAGAAGGCAGGGCGCTACTACCGCTGGGCTAAATCTGATCGTCATGTGGAAGGAAACACACACAATCTTAACACTCTGTATGTATCCTAATTATTTATTCTGTGTCACGGCTATGAGAGGAACTACAAACAAGAAATAAAGTAAAACATCACCGATCATTGAAACTTGTCTTCCCAATAGAACTAAACTTAAGTAATATAAGTTCACGGAGTCGTTACAACGTGGTTAAAACTTTAACTTGAACTTTATGTAAGTCAATAACTCTTGTGACGCGTACTGTGCACATCAAAGATTGTTTTGTCAATAAGCTGCGCCACTGAACGGGTGAAAACTAAGAAGTTAATTGAGACAGTACTTTCTGTAAAGTCATTATTATTATCGAGTAGATATATTAATTTGTTTGACAAATCAATTAGCGTAGTAAGAATACTTCCGTGTTTGTGTGTTCAGCATTTATAGAATAATATTTTATTGTTGAATGAAAAGTTAAAATCAAAATAATATGTCGGACGTGATGGACAGTCATGGACAGCCAAGTGCTAGGTTTTAGGGAGTTCGAATACACGTTAAAAACATACGCATCAAAGGCAGACACATTTTGTTATAACAAGCGTATGAATAAATAAATAATTAAGTAAGTACTCGTTTAAACTATGAATGAAAACGTCGTGAGTAAGACTATGATATCTGTGAGATATTGTGTCAGGGTGGTGAACTATTACTATAGTATATCTACAATACACATTATCATCATAATGTCACCTAAATTACGTCCACTGCTGGAAATTAGCCTCCTCAAGTATTCCCCAGATGCCACGCTGGTCCTCATTCATCATTATCAACACGGGTCTCCTCTCATTTGAAAGGGATTAGGCTATAGTCTACCACGCTAGCTATGGGTTGGCAGACTTCACATGCTATCGAGAAAATCTCTCAAGCATGCAGGTTTCCTCACGATGTTTTCCTTCATTGAGCCGTATTGAGCATGTGATGAATACGCACATAACTTACGAAAAGTCAGTGGTGCGTGCCTTGGATTTGGACTCGAGACCTTTGACATCTCTATCCACTGGTAACACCATTAGGCTACCACAGCTCGGTCCTTAGCAGTGGCGTAACGTGGGTATTTGCCGCCCGGGGCCGTCTGGAACTTTGCCGCCCCCTTTTCTAGTAGTATAAAAAAGACGTGGCACTTGATGCCGCCCCCTTTCATATGCCGCCCGGGGCCATGGCCCCCTCTGCCCCTCACTTTCCCCCCACGCCACGCTACTGGTCCTAAGTATTATATTATATATAGGTTTTTTTTCTTTTTGTGCGCAGGATTGGGAAATCCTCATGGACACCCAGACCAGTCACATAGTGGTGGTCTGGGTAGTGCCGGACTCTTACCGGCTAAAACCACACTCCTGCCTTTCCAGCTCCCTCTGTCAAGGTTACACAGAGACCTTATTTTTCCTGTTTATCCTTTCTATTTTAATTTAAGCTGTTTAGTGCTGTTAACAATCTTTCTGTTTAGTATTTCTATTTATTATTTCTGTTTATTATTTCTGTGTATTATTTCTCTATATTATTTCTGTTTATTATTTCTTAGTATTATTTCTATTTATTATTTCTATGTATCGTTTCTATGTAATATTTCTGTTTATTATTATTTCTTAGTATTTATGTTTCATCACTTTCGTTATACTTTTACTTTTGTTTGTTGTTGTTAGTCTCGTCTCTAGGGAGCTTTCTTAGTCTCACTGTGTCTTCTCTCCATATGAGGAGCGGGCGTGACTGGGGGTATATCCATAATATGATTACTTATATATACGCGGTCTACCCGCTCCTCTTATCTTTTCAACTTTCCCATCTTCCTTCTTTTTCTTTCTCTATCTTCAGGCACTGAGTATCTCCTTCTTCTCTTCGGCGAGTTCTGGTCTCCAGCAGGAGTTCCACTCTTTAGTCCTACCCGATCTTCTTTGTCTCCTTTGCTCCAGATGTTTTCCTTTTCTCCCAATTTTTGGCCATTTTCTAACGAAAATGTCCCCGAATTGCCTTTCGTGTTGTGCGTTTTCTTGCAGATCGAGTATGAGCGCGACTGTTCTGCGGTACTGTATTGACGCCTTCGTTGCGACTCGGTCTTCAGCGCTGTTTGAGATGGATCCGTGGCGCGCGGCGCTGCCGACGTAGCCGATGTATCCGGTCGTTTCTCTTACCGAATCGAAGGTAGGTGCATCTCCTTGATTCAGTAAGAGCACCACCGGACCACGCTGCCGCGCCGCCAACGCCGCCCCCTCATGGTCCATTTCCTCTTTTTCGCAACAAACTCTTTGGACGCCTACTACTTCGCCAATTTCTGCCTTTGAGCCCTCAGCACTGGTATTGCACTGTAGCTCGAGCCATTGCCTCCCAACGCCTCCTGACGGGGCATTCCTCGTCGAAGGCGTTGTGATGCGCCGACTCGAGCTTTGCCCCAGTGCAGTTTGTACAGTTGGGCTGCACTCCGTCCTTCCAGTCCGCACACTTCCCCTTGACGTGTGGCCCCCCGCAGTGGCTGCACACATCCTCTGTACTGCTGCAGAACCGTTTCGTGTGTCCGTATCCTAGGCAACGCGTGCACTGAACCAGAGGGGACTGGTCTTCCACCCTAACCCTCTGCAAATCGATGTGCACGGCGCCCTCATTGACCAGCCGCTTCCAGATATTTGGCGACACTGCGAGTACCACGTGGGAAGTGTGCGGGTTCCTCCCCTTTTTCCTGTACTTTACTTCTGCCCTGTCTTCGTCCTTTCCTATTCCTACCCATAGATTCCTATTTTGTCTTCTAAGTCCCTCTAGTATGTCCTCGTTTGTATTTATGTTCAGTACATCCTTTAATACCACCAGGGGATCCTTATTTTTAACTTCTTCCACCTGGAGTTCTTTATTGGCTCTTATTATCTTCTCTTTCACTCTTCCGATTTGTTCTATCGTTTCGCATCCTATTATCATTTTCCTATCTTTTGCCTTCCTGACTCTGTGTATTTTCCAGCCTTCTTCCTTTGCATTAACTGCCTCCCTGATTTTGCCCAATACCTGTTCCCCTGTATCCATTTCGTTGGTGGAGCTCACTACAACTGAGTGCACGGCCCCCTTTTCCGGTAATTTTTCTTTTTGGGGTGCTGCCGCCACCTTCGCGTATGTAACTCCTTCTTCTACCTTATTCTGTATAATGTCTTTTATTTGTTTCATACCTTCTTTGTTTTCGTTTAGGAGCTCCTTCCACTTTTCCATTTCTTTCCCTATTCTCTCTTCATTTTTCTCCTTCTCTCTCTTTTCCTCTTGTGTCCTATCTTTTAGCGCTTCCTTTAACGTTTCCATCTCTTTCTGACTCTCCTTCATCATGAGGCTAAAGCTTTTCATTTCACTTCTATGATCTGCTAATAATCTTCCCAACTCGACTTCCTTTTTATGTGGTGATGATTGTAAGTCTAAATCCTGCTTCTTCACTTTCATGGCTGCTATCTTTTCCTGTGTCATTTCCCTTCTTTTTATTTCGCCTCCATCGTCCATTTCCTTTATCATTCTTAAAAAGCTTTCGAGGCTCTCCATGATTTTCTGTTTTATTTCCCTTTTTAAGTTACCACTGCTAGCCATGCTTTTGATCGCGTCTTTGTAGATATTGTTAGCCCACTCTGTGTAACTGCCTATCACTTTGTTCTCTATTTTTGTCGTGGTCTGCTTTTTCGACCTCGCCTTTTTAGTTTCAGTTTATTTTGCCCTTTCCTTTTCTGTTACTTTCCTCACCATTTTCCCCCCGGCCGGTTCTCTCGGGGAGCTGTCCTTTCCTTCAAGTATCCCCACGCTGGTTCTAACTGTCCCAGTTTTGATGGGGACCTTGACGATTGTCCTGGTTTTGTCCAATTCTGTGTTAGTTGCTTCTTCTGACTTCCTATTTTTACTAACTGGAGGGGTGTGATACATTTTGCCACTGGTTGTATATGGACCTGTGGTGTCGATTTGAACTGACTTGGAGTGAAATTAGGCTTTAGTTGAAGATTGCAGTATAAGGGGAAATTCCCTTAATATATGTTTGTCAGACCCTGTAAAGGGGGGGTCTGTGTCAATACAAAGTGATTATATTAATCAGGTAAAATTTTGTCGGACCCTGTAAAGGGGGGTCTGTGTCAAACACTTATAAATACAAAATAAATTAAGTCAAAACTTAAATAAATCGTCTAAAAGCCAAAACAAATTTTTTGGTCGGTCTTAATAGAAAATTAGATTTTTTCAGACCCTGTAGAAGGGGGTCTGAGTCAAAATACAAATAAAAACAAATTAAAATGCCAGGACGTTCCCGGGGTTGTGTCTCCGCAATAAATTTTTTTTGCTGAATTTGTCCAAGTTTACCTAGCTAATCGAGTATAGGGTGGGTGGGCGTTCAATTTTTTGACGTTTCGCGCGAGCTAGCCGCACGAAAGTGGTGTCGCTAGAAGCGTCTCGGCGAGGGCTATCCAACGGTGCGCAAATGAAGGTAAGTGCTATGTAAATCTTTTGACTTAGGGTCAAAGAACTGAAATTTTAGTATTAATTTGTGTGTTTTAATGTGTTTTTATTTCAGAGTGACAATTTAAGGCGGGGTCTAGGCGCGCACAGCGGTCCAGACACCGGCGCCGACAAGTGAGCGAGGTTGTATGGCTAATTGGTGAAGCTAATTAGCCAGGAAAAAAGAAAAACTAAATTTTATGAAAAAAATTCTAAGTTGAAATTTGTATCAGAACCTAATGTACTAAAAAATTTTTTATTTCGCACCTAGACGGTATAGAACGCGTCTAGGGGTTGGACAGAGCCGAGATAAAATTATTTAAGGCGCAAAAAGTGCAAATTTGGTAAGTTTTGTTAGAAAATATCTTCCTATATATAGGTTATATTATATTATGTACATGTCTCGTTCCAATATTGCCTACCAGTCCTACTGTTAAACGGGTCTCCTTTTATTTTTGAGAGGGATTAGGCTATAGTCCACCACGCTAGCCTACAGCGGATTGCCAGACTTCACACAACACTGAGAGAATCTTTTTGATGACGACTTCACAAATTACAATTTATACCAAATTCAGTACGTTGGCAACGGCTTTTAATTTATAAATCAAAAACTATCAAAACTGTGCCAAATATAGTTCCAATTAATGTGTTGGCAACCACTCTAGTTTGAATAATGCTGAAAATATTAAATTGGTTTTCGTTTGAAGTCTAGAGTGACCTGTGATAATTATAATGTAATTTGATGATAATTAAACCATACCATTATAATGTAAATTGGTGACATATGATCGGATTAGCGCAGTCGTATTAAATGCTATGCTAAGGGTTCCGGGTTCGAATCCCGGTAGGGACAAATGTTTGTATTTGTATCCGAGTCATGGATGTACCTATGTATAATATGTGTGTATTTACAAAAAAATAGGATAGATATATGTAGTATATAAAGCAAGTATCCGTAACACAAGCCTCGTTTCTTAGCTCGGAACTAGATGGCGCTGTGTAGATTTAATAATGTCAAGAAATATTTATTATTTATTTATTATATGTAATTTCATAGTATTTTTTTACGGTTGAAGTTACTAAGTAGTAATCATATGCTGCTTTATATAGAAAAAACTTTTACTGTAATGTTGTTAGGTGAGTAACATTACAGGAAACTGTCAAAGGTCCTGCGCAATTTCACTTACATTAGGAAGCAGAACTCATATTTCCGGTTCCGGTAACGCCGGAAATGACATTCAAGGGACCCGTCCAATGTGTATTCGATATTACAAAATAAGTTTCGCCAATTCTGTTACCCTCTTAATATTATTATTTGATTTCAATCAATCAATGTTGGTATATTTATGAAAACAACTAAATAAGAAATTTAAAAAAAAACTGGAAGTATACATACTAAAATAATGGAGGATATCGTTTAAATATTCAGCTCAAAATAGATTTTTTTTAATGGAAAAAAGGAATAATTCCTTCATAGAAAACATATTTCAATTTTTTTTTAAATTCTCTATCACAATATTCATCATCATCATTATTTCAACCGTTAGACAATATTAATTATTATTAATTTAATATGTACAGATATCTCCTCCCCATTTAGAGGTTTAATTTCCTAGTAATCACGTAGGCAGGTATGCATTTATTGTTGCTGAGGAGCTTGAATATTAAATTTCAATCTTCGTAGGTGTATGTATTAAAATAATATTGTATGTTTTGATCTCAGTTGGAGCTTTATTCAGTTTAATTTTAATTATATGTATGTGTATTTTTTTAATTTGCATGCTATTTTATTATGGCAAAATGTGACTGTTCTTAATATAATATTGTGTACCATCTTTGTAACCACATTTTAAGCAAATAAATGAAGTATTGTATTGTACTTTAAAAATGAAGGACTGCCAAAATAAACTTTCAATGCGTATTTCACCTTCCTTCTTTAGAATTTTTAATATCCTAAAATACGAGTAAATAAATATTTTTAAACCAAAAACTTGTATATTAAATATCATATCTCTAATTTTGAAATTGTCAGTTTTCCATACAAGGATTCATCCCTAATTTAAACCCTTTAGGGGTCGGATTCCTTTTCTTTACATGAGGCACCTAATAACCTGTTGTCTCTGGACAACCACCATATTATTATTATGTGTTGCCAGCTATATCTAGTCTATGATAAATATTTCCCCTAAAGGTGGGTTTAGTGGATTGTATCATATAACATAACATACCCTGTCGTCCCCGAAAGGTTAGGCAGAGGTGTACTAAATGTACACCCACGTTTCGCCCGTAGTTTTAGGGCCCATGTTATAGGGTGAGAGTTTATTGCCATTAACCGGGCACGAATCCAAACTCCAAGCCGATCGGCTACTAAAAAATTCATAGAAAATCCCAATAACACTTTGCTCGACCTGAGAATCGAACCCAAGACCTCTTGCTCGGCAGTCGCACTGTGCGACCACTAGACCAACGAGGCAGACACTGTATCCTTTATTCATAATAGTCTTTTAAGAATCCACTATAAAATATAAGCTGGGAGTGCGCTACTTGACATTATAAACCCATAAACGGTAACACTCGCCCCCTTTACAGCTTTCTTAGTGTGGGTTAAGTTTAAAACAAAAAGCGATTATTATTGTAATGTGCGATGACTAAAGTATACCACTAGTGTCTTTTGTATAACTCTTTTTATTGCTTCCAAAAGTTATTTGAATTTGAAATCACCAAAAAACTGTACCTCAATTTACCAGAGAGTAGGTACACTCTAAAGACACTTTTTATAAAAACATATTTATGAAAAAATAATAAGTGACCACAAAAAAGAATTCTTTGAAGCAAATTTTAGATGCAATAATATTTAAAGTACAAAATTACTTAATTATTGTGTTAACCATCCAAAATTAAACTTTAAATTACCTGGGAGATATTTTTGGTGGCGGTAAGTAAACATTAATTGTACTTGAAGCAAGTGAGTGTTTTTTGCACCGCTTAAGCATACAGTGGGTGAAATTTATTATTTGCAAAAAATCTATTTGTTTATACGCCCTATATTTGTATGCAGTTGTTATGGCGCTTATCGCCATAATTTATAAAAATATGTCAATTAAAATGTATGTGCTGTGAGAATCGCTGGCGCTTATGCCGTGTACCACACCAGAAACATGTAAAAGCAGTCGAGATTATGTTCGAGATCGCTACTTAAGAAAAATAGTGGATTTGTCACGAAAATAACCTTTTTCTTCATTCATTTCAAGAATTTACGTTTCAAAGTTTTGTGTAAAATATAGTGAATCAGTTTATGAAATGAAAAGATTTTTTCACGAACGTGAAAGCGACGTTACATTAACACAGCACCCGAGCAAAGCTACCGCGGGCCGGTTTCATGAAATAATAAACAAACTCTCAACAGAAAACTACCACATTTATCTCCCTTAAGAATAAACTGAAAATCGCAGTCAGTATCTTGTTACCAAGAAGTAGAACTAAACTTCCAATGTATTCTTTCCTCTTAAAACTACACAAAGTCCCGGTGAAGGCAATTTGTAATTGAGATGGTAGCAGGTTAAGCTGGGTTGCGCCAAAAACTGCATTTTGTATGCCCCGCAGCTTGCGTTTGTGCATGGAGCGTGACTTGTGATCCTAGATTTGAGTTACAAGTGGAGGGCGGATTAAATATCTCGAATTATTGTCTCTCGCCACTAATAGGCGAGAATCCCTTAGGGTGGGATCCGTTCCTTAACCTACCCCCCCTTTAAACTGACCAAACTAATGAAATCTTGATCATCTATACTTTACTTTATAAATGCGAAAGTGTGTCTGTCTGTTACCTCTTCACGCTATAACCACAGAATCGATTTAGATGACATTCTTTGTTGAGTTCGTTTGAGTTCCGGGAAAGGACACAGGATAGTTTTCATCCCGGAAATCATCGCGTGAAAGGGGGAAAAGTGGGGTGGAAATAATATTAATAATGTTACGCAGACGAAGTCGCGGCCAAAAGCTGGTTTTATTATAAAATTCAATCCAAGTTTTTCTCTACTTCAACCAATCAACAGTTTCACATCGCTACATCCTATGACACACACCAAACGCAACACTGTACGTGCAGTTTTTCTCGTGAAACGTGGTAAATAAAAAATGGCGTCGCTTGGCCCGCTCACAAACACGTGGCGGGAAACGGGCGTGCCACGACAAACGGGACTTATTAAAGAAAAGTTTTTACGTGTGCCTCCTAAGACAGGACACAGGCTGACCACTGGCCTTTTGAACTTAATAACGTATTCATTGTTATATTAGCAGCTGTGATAGTCTAGTGGTGTGACCAGTGGACTGGGAAGTCTTGAGTTCCAACCCAAGGCACGCACGTCTGAGTTTTCAAAAGTGATGTTATTATCACATGCTCAAACGATGAAGGAAAATATCATGAAGAATGCATGCTTGAGAAAATTGCTCGATGGCATATGAAGTCTGTCAATCGGCACTAGGCTAGCCTAATTTCTCTCAAAATAAGAGAGAGACGCGAGCAGTTATTATTTTGCACGTCATTCTGTGACAAACATGTCTGCACTAAAATCATTTTGTCATCTTGTATTTACCTAATTTCCTTATACGTACACACACATGTTTTGCAAATAAAGCTTATCTTATTTTATTTTATCTTATCAGTGGGCGTACCTAGGCTTTTTCTACCCTGGCCTGGGATGGGCACAGTCCACCGTAAAAGAACTTCTAATTGGTAGCCCAACATCTGGGGTGGGCACTGGCCCATTCTGGCTTGGGCACGCCCATAGGGGATGATGATGATGATTCATTATCAGTCCCTGAAACGGTGGAGATAAACATCATTAAGAAACCGAGGTACTACATAATTTAACAGTCGGTTCCTTGCCATTTCGTTACCAATATTGGAAGACAAAACAACCTAGCGCCTGCCTGCATTGCAATGAAGAGTTTGTTTCTTGCTCTAGTTACAAGTTGCTCTTTAAAATGTTGTAGGCGCTTTTTAAAGTAAATACTTTGGTCTCGAAGAAACTGATGAAATGTAAATTCAATTTGAATTGTATGTCACATAATTATTTTAAGAAAGAATGTGGATTTTGAAATAACGACTAGACTGAGGATTTATTTATTTATGTTAAAATATATAAATGATGATGATTTATGTTGGAAAATAAATTAGGTAAATAGAATTTAAGAAGATTAGATTTAACATTTTCATGTTTTTGACATGTGCATGACACCCTCTCAAGCATGCAAGTAGCATGCATGAGGGTAGCTCGATTTGAGTGAGCTATCTCGTCGATACCTATGCGTGAATGTTAAAAGAATAAGCACATGATATGTTAAGTTTTAATTAGAGTTCGATTTTCTGCGCTCAACAATATCGTAGCTACCGAAAATTTTAATTGGTTTCCATTCAAAGCCGTTGCCGTGCATTCAAACCCTAGGCTGAGGTTTCACTGTCCGATAGCCGCACGTTTCCGCAGCTTGATCGATTGCACATAATTATGTGCCCCACCATCTAGGTAGGAAACCATTAATCAGTCACGTGTGCCAAGCAGTAGGCTGAATGTAGACCGGATTTATTTGCCGTAATGAGGTTGCATTAGAATTGCTGGTATGATGGAAGTCGAATTGATGTACGGGTTATTATTGGGGTTTATTGTTATAAACCGGGTTATTATGTATTGTAAGTAATAAACTGCCTTGTGTCGTAAACTGCGACTGCCGAGCAAGACATCTTCAGTCCGATTCCCCGGTCGAGCAAGGTGTTGTTGGGTTTTTGTATGAAATTCTCAGTAGCAACTCGGAGTATGGATTCGTGCCCGGTTGATGGCTATAGGTCCGTATTAAATAGGACATAAAACACCGGCAAAATGTGGGTGTTACATCAATACACCTCTGCATAATCCTTTGGGGACGATAGGCGTGATGGTATGTATGGGGTGTATGTAACTATACAGCTAATTCAAGCTATTAGTGTACTGCTATTACTACATCTTACCATGGTGTAGTACATATGTCGGATGTTCGTGTGATAAGAGTGTACGTTTCTATTGTATTATTTGTACCTATTCCTATAATGAGTTGTTGTGTAGTAATAGTAAAATACCCGAAAAACATGACTAGCAAATTATTTATCATTAAGGTTCTCTGTGAAATTTTCAGCAACTCTAATGTATGTCCGGTTAATGACCACGATCAAAGAGCACAAGAGGAATGTTAGAAACAATCCAAAATAAATTCAATAGATTTTTGTATTTAAAGCTATATGGCGCGTATCCAGGATATCCGCTGCTCTATCCTACATTATTCGTGCTGAGGATGGTAGGCTGCAGCAAATTAGAAGTCAGGAGAGAGGTTCCTTGTGCTACTTATATTTTCAAAGTGCTACGTGGTAAAATACACAATCCAGCCAGCCTTCAGGAGGTCCGACTATGTGTCCCCGACGAGTACAGAGGGCGACGGCGACGGCCGCCGCTATTACTGGTACCTTGCGCACGCACCAACCTAATACAGCGCGCACCATTGACGCGAGGGCTGCGGGCGCTCAATGCAGTGGCGGACCAACTAGATCTGTTTTCTTGTTCGCTGAATGAGTTCACAATAGCCATGTATAGATTATATTCCTTTTTATTTAATGATTATTTTTAAATTAGATTTGTATTAAGTTACTATACTGGCGAATTGGCGTTACCTGTAATGATGGAATAAGTTGTGAAATAAATAAAGTTAAAGGTCTCAAGATCATTCCCAAGATAACTACTATTGACTTTTCAGTTTCAAGTACAACTCTCTCAAATAGCAAAGGAATACATTGCGAGGGAAGCTACATTCCTGAGAGATTTTCTCAATAGCGTCTCATGGGGATTCTTTTGATGTCTCCAGAAATAAAAATTCAGCCACATAAAATATGTTCTAAGCTAGCTTAAACTTCTCACAACTTTGACGACTCAATTCGTAGTGCCTCAGCGATCGGCTTGTGCGGGACAGGTCGCGGGTTCGACCTCCGCACTGAGCGTAAATATACGTACGATCTACAGATAGTTGTACCGGATCTGAGCGTTGGTTTTTGTGAAAATTTGTGAAGATTAAATTCTAGTTTAGCGAATCTTTTTTAAAAATTATTATTTACATACTTTAGCTACGAGACAGATTAATAGTTTAAGTTAATTTGCACCGTAATGTGGACTGTTGACATTTAAGTATATACTCCTAACTCAAAAACTTAGCCAGAATTATCCCCTGTGGTTATTTTAGACTCTGCCCACGTACCATAATGGGCTGTTGAGATACAACGGCGTTTGCGTGGAATTCTAATAGCGCTTTATCGCATAAGTTAGCTTTTTACGCACTCTCTTGCGTGGGACGCAGACTCGTAATGTGTGAAGATCTTTTGTGGGTGTCAAATTAATAGAATTAAATCACTTACGGCTCAAATGTTACACAAATATAGCGCTTATGAAAGCAATTTAAATTTTACTATCATTTGTTGCGGGTGGCGAGTGAAAAAACGTGCCTGCTATGTGAAAGAGGCTGTACTGTACTATATTTGGGGCTACCTTAAATTGAGTTTGAGTATTTAATGTATGTTTGTATAATTTAAGAGATTTTTCTAAAACAATGAGCATTTAAAATGTAAGGTAAAATGAATGGTTTTTGTCAGCATAGCCGCAAAAGGAATCAATGAATCTTCGAAATAAACCTATTTTTTGGGAATTTTATCGCGGTATATGGATAACTAGCTGCCTCCCGCGGCTTTGCCCGCATGGTATATAAAGATAAAAAGTAGCCTTTATGATAATCGAGGTAAAAAACTATACGTATGGTAAATTTCATTTAAATCTATTAAGCGGTTTTTGCGTGAAAGAGTAACAAACATCCATCCATCCTTACAAACTTTCGCGTTTATACATAATATATCAGTAGGAAGTAGGATATATCGGTCTCGTTAAAACTCTTCCATAATCCTTCTTTCATCAGCTAGACTAGCAATTATAATCATTTAAATCAATAAAACAGCCCTCAAAGTGCATATAACTGTATTGACCGTCTATTTTTGAAAAAGTCATTCAATCCAATTGTATGCAATGTGAGGGTTGTATTGATGATATTAATGATTATAATTCTGTAACTAAATACCTATTACAGGCGCGAATCATATTTTGTTCAATGTACAGCCAGACAAATACCGGCAAATTGCAAAAAACGTACGAAAATTTGAATTTCGCGGCCTAGCGTGGAGCTTGCACCTTAATCTTGAAAAAAAGGACACAGCGCGCAATAATATTTCCAAGACGACTTAACACCCAACCACGTAATATATATTTTAGACTTTATTTACATTCCCTACACACGTCTGCCGTCGAAAATGGTTGCAGTACGCCTCAGAATTTTAATAGTACTTCGTAGGAACTCGCAGATCTTCCTGGGACAAAAGCCTACATAGAAATGTGGTTTTTAGGGTTCCGTATCCAAAGGGTAAAAACGGACCCTATTACTAAGACTTCGCTGTCTCTCCATCCGTCTGTCTGTCTGTCACCAGGCTGTATCTCAAGAACCGCAATAGCTAGACAGTTGACATTTTCACAAATTATGTATTTCTGTTGCCGCTATAGGTAACAACAAATACAAAAAACAAAATGAAATAAATATTTAAGGGTTTTTTTATATAAACCTTAATATTTAAATTATATATAAAAAACTTATTTTCTTGCCTAATTTTGTACGGAACCCTTCGTGCGCGAGTCCAACTCGTATTTGGCCGGTTTTTGTTTTAATGGCGTTTAGGTATAGGTATTTAGACCGAATAAGAAATATTTTATACGACTGACTTAGTTAAGACAGCACTGAACAATTAATTGTATGGTTAAGCTACAATTTCTAAGGCCTGGATGTGGATGGGTGATCAACAATATACAGCGTTTTTAAATTTACTTTTTGCCGTATAAATAGGTTTCACTTTGGACGACCCAAATAGGGGAATGGTATTAAAACTTACTTTAGGTGTAAGGGTTTAATACCGTGAATGTAAAATATGTAAGTAATATTTTAAACAAAATTTAAATAAAGCAACTGTTTAGTATCAGATTTAGATAGAGCTGTGTACTTAATACTTGTTATTACTTTTCTTGGTACTTGATTAAAATGTTGTGTGTATGTATTTCTTTCACATCAAGTAAATGATTTTTCTTTCTTTCTTTCTTTATAATAACGTCCGCATCATCAACAACCCATTATTGTTCCACTGTTGGGCACAGGTCTCCTCTCAATTTAGAGAGATTAGGCTATGGTCCACCACGCTAGCCTACTGCGGGTTGGCAGAGTTCACATGCCATCGAGAATTCTCTCAAGCATGCAGGTTTGCTCACGATGTTTTCCTTCACCGTTTAAGCATGTGATAAATACGCACATAACTTCCGAAAAGTCAGCGGTGCGTGCCCGGGTTCGAACTTGAGACCTTTGACATGTCAGTCCACTGGTCACACCACTAGGCTACCACAGCTCTCTCAACGGCCGCATATATTTATTCAATTAAACATTGATTTTAATTTATTTTATCGCAGTTTATATGGGATGGTATTTAAAAGTACATACTTCAATTTATTCCCATTTCAGTTACCTAATTTTGTCTGTGTTCCACCAAATATACTGAATGTGCACCAAAATATGTTCATTAAAAGTATTGTTATTACTTATATACACTTTCTTGGTATTCAGATTTGGTTCTGGCGTTGTGTGGTCACAGTTCTAACCTAATCTAACCGATATCTGTATTTTGCTGCTCAATCAGTAATTTTGTCGCTCAATCAGTATTTTTGATGCGCGGTTTATTATATTTCGTTTATATGTATCTAGTAAATACAAAAGCTTACTACTATACAACATCGTCAATCCCACCAAATATACAATATAAATGAGAGAAATAAGTCACAAACACATAATTTATCGTTATATTTTTTCGGAAGCAAATCTTACCAAAATGGCGCCGTATCTAATGATAAAAAATACTCAAATATCGGAAAATAGTCGGCTTATGGCGAAACACGTAATAAATTGTCCTTAAATCTATCAAAAAGAGTAACGGTGGCCGCCATTATAACACAAGAGGTTGGCGTAATTTGAAAGCGATTTGGTTGTCCTATCACAATTTTTTTAATATTATTATTATTTAGATTAACTGCCTCGTACCTACGTCTAGTGGTCGTAAGTGTGACTTCAGAGCCTATAGTTAGATGCCGAGGTCGAGCAAAGTGTTATTAGATTTTTCGATGCTATTCTCAGTAGCAGCTCGGAGTTTGGATTAGTGCCCGGTTGATGGCAATAGGCTCGCCCCGTACTAGGTATATGAGAGTAACACATACTGGCGAAATATGGTTGCATATACGTACATCTCTGCTTAACTCTTCAGGGACCACGTGACTATTATATGTTCATATTTAAATTCGATAAAAAACTGTAAAAAGTAGTTTTATATCATCATAAATTGATTTAATTTTATTTATTATAAGAAAAATGTTATGTGTTGACATTTGGTAATACCAATTTGTATCCCGTAATTATTAATGAATAAATAGGTATCATATTTTATATTTCCTTCAGAAGTATCTAACTGTTGCCATTATGCCTAGAAACAGATAATTATATCCCAAATTTCAGCTTTCTAGACTTGTGTAGTTTTCCCTCCGCGTTTGTGTGCTTTCATGACAAACGATTTTTTAAATTTAGAATTAATATTATAATGTAGACGTTGTTTGACATTTGACATAGGCAAATTATTCATAAATAGAATAACCCGCTATTCGTTCAAAACTTGATCTTGTATCCAAAAAAAAAGTTAGTGTTATCGAGCGCTCGGTAAATCAAAATATATTAGAAGTTATATCGGCCACTATCGCAGTTCGACAGTGAAACTGTTTAGATATTGTATTTTTTCCGCCATGTTGCCTATCGAGTGATATTGAAAATAGACGAGACGTACTCGAACATGCCTTACGTAAAAGTGAGGGTTTGTTTTATGCGAGCGATTTATTTATGTAATACCAATGATATATAAACTATAGATACGTTACGCGCCCTCTAAAATCGCAACAAGAAATCAAGGCAATTGCCGGGATCGCGCTTAGTGACGCACCAACCAGCGTTGCGACGGTACGTTCCTAAAAAATAATTCGTGCTTAATAGTTTATACTTCCCGAGAACAAGATGCCTTCATGTGTTTAGAAATTACACTACAACAGTAAAAGATAAAAATGTGTTTTTCCCTTTCTTCGCACAAATTAGCAGCTATCGCCATTTTTCATAGCCGTAATGTTCGTGCATGACGTATCTATATAATAATTATTTCATTGTGTAATACTAACTTTAACCTACCCTACCTGTAAGATCGACATAAAAAATAAAATCATGCTGCCATACTTAGCCATAGGGGGTAGGCAGAAACTACAGAATGCCCCGCGCTATGATCCCTGCTATTTTTTATTTGTGAATTGTCTTTTGCAACTACAACACACCTCACCATCATCATCATTAATCCATTACTGTCCCACTGCTGGGCACGGATCGGATTAGGCTATAGTCCACCCCGCTAGGCTACTGCGGGTTGGCAGACTTCACACGCCATCGAGAAAATCTTTCAAGTTTTCCTTACGATGTTTTTCTTCACTGTTTGATTCATGTTATAAATACGCAAATGACTTCCGAAAAGTCAGTTGTGCCTTGGGTTTGACATCTCAGCCCACTAGTAACACCACTAGCTACCTCAGTTCTAGACTCACAACGTACCTGACATTTTTAAACTATTATGCCCTGGTTGTTTTAACCATGTCCGTTATAGACAAAACTACCCAACCGATGTGCCCCAAACTTGTTTCATCTGAAAGGCAATAATGCGAAGGTAGTTAACAAAAAATAACAGAGACTAATCAGCTACCTGAGTCTGTATATTCCTGTATATACAATATATTTGGGAGTCTTCAAGTTACGAATGAATAAGTATCTTCTAGAGGTAAGCGTGTACTTACTATCAGGTGAGATAGTGGTCAAACGCTCACTATACTTGATAAAAAAAAACAAGCACCACTATTTATCACTGAAATACCATTCTATCTTTTATTTACTACGTTATTCCGTTTCTATGGACATTCCAGTCCCTCCGAGCATTTTAAAGTTTATTAACCACAGTTTGTTTTGATAAAATTTCAAAAAAAATGTTTCTCCGCTTATCTCAAAGTTAAGTATCACTGAAACAGAATCTGTGCCAGTGAGATGAACAGTAAATTTGTTAATCCCCCTACTAAGTTGGTAACACCGACGCCGTTAGTTTCACTAAGCTGATACTTAGAGGGATAAATATATATTTTTTGAAGAAATCCAGTGAAGACTCGAAAACGCCGTATTTGGTTTGTCTCGCGTCTCGCATTTTTACTGTTATGATTTTTCTGTAATGACGTTTGTCATATTTGACATCTGTCAAATGTCATCTGAAGCGAAATTATTTATAAAATTGATAGTATTGATGAGACAATAATGAAAAGATCTATAGATATACTTATTTAAAGGTTTTTAAAAAAAGCCGTGTCACCTGACACCTTCGTCAATTGAAATACTCTAATGGTTTTGTTTTACATAAGAGCTTCAAAATATAACGCACTAAGTAATGGTCCATTTTTTATACCTCTAAGGTATTTAATTGCAGACCCTGTATTTGATATTAATTTAACATGATACCTCCACGAATTGAGAAAACGGTCTTATTGAATGGCGATCAGACTGTATAATAATATGAAAAAAGACGTGTGGCACTCGGACTGTCGCGGTAAAGCTTATAGCTAGCATAGCATTTTTTATAAAAAATAACAAAAAATAAATACCTATATACTATACCTACACCTATATACTTTCTCACAAATAGCTGATTACGTATTCGTCCGATTTCGGAGCAGCTCGTCTCGATTCGTGCGAGCTTCGTTGAGTCGTACCATGAAGTAAATACAAAGAGGCCTAACGCCGAAACTCTGAGCAGGCACGATAGAAGCTATGCAATAGCTTAAAAAAAAGTATCATCGCTGTACCGCTTATGTTATTTTCGTTACGGAATTTCTGGATTCGGTCTCCGCGCTCAAGGCCCGCGATAGAAGCTATGCAATAGCTTAAAACTGCCTCGTTGGACTAGTGGTCGTAAAGGACGACTGCTGAGGAGAGGGGTTCGATTCCCAGGTCGAGTCAGCCTCAGCTGTGTGTATTTGGATTTCTCAGCAGCAGCTCGGAGTTTGGATTCGTGCCCGGTGGATGGCAATAGGCTCGCCCCCTAAAGCATACCGGCGAAATGATGTGGGTGTACATTTCCTCTGCCTAACCCTTCGGGGACGACAGGCGTGAAGGTATGTGTAAGGTAAGGTATGTGTGCGATAGAAGCTATGCAATAGCTTAAAAAGAATGATCCTTCCGTACCTCAACCACCCTTAATTGAAGTATGGAACACAAAAACTGGATATTTTAGGTATTGCATGTGAAGAGGTAACAGGCGGAGAGACAGACATAATTTCGCATTTATAATATTAGTTAAGTATGGATATTGTTTACCACAAATTTCTAATACGATACTTAGCATAAAAATTAAATCCATAACGGTACAATTACTGATATAATTACGGAGCTATTCCCTAGGGAGCTTATATGCAATATAGTTGTGGCAACTGCGGCCATATTGCCACCAACTAGCTACCAGTATTGGCGCCAGTAACTTATATTGCAGCGCCCCGGGCTAGACGAGTGGTCCAAGTTACTATTTGACAGCGACACTTAATTCGGGTAAAATTGTTTTCGATTTTAATGCGTATAAATAAAAATATGCGGACATTATGACACAGCACTAATTAGTTTCGAGCAAACAAATAAATTACGCATGTTATAGGTAGGTACATGTTGATGAGAAACAGTTGTCCCTACTAGATTTCGAATCCAGGACTAAGGGTCCTGTCCTTCCACATGGAAATCTCTACGAACGGTACGATGCGATTAGTTTTTACAAAAACAAATACCAAATATCAAACAAATGAAAAAGATAAAATATTACGCTGTTATTACATTTGTAATTTTGTTAAATTTCGGGTCGAAAACAAGATATACTGTATTAATTTCTTAAACAAATCGCTACGTCTTATGAATGGAGCTTAAATCGCCTATAGCTTTTACTTAAACCGCTTATATGTGAGAACAGTCGTTGTGGATAGACATCGTTGGGGTATTTTCACAAGTTCACGCTGGCTATGTAAGTATTACTTTTCAGATTGACTATGTAACATCACTCTGTATATCACATATTTCGTAATTAAATCGTTAATACATCACGTATGAATTATGCTACTATTATATGACTGTAGGTCAGGTACGCAGTACTCATAACCGGCGCGCGTGCATGACGAGATGTATGAATGTGGACGAGGCAAAAGTGGTATGCAGGGACCGTAGCGCGTGGCATTCTGTAGTTTCTGCGTACCCCCATGGGAAAAAGGCGTGAGTGTATGTATGTATGTATGTATGACTGTAGTTTCAATACTTGGCACGGTCTTAAAGTTTCTTAAAAATATATAGCTATGTTTTAAAGAACAATTGCTCTACTTTACTGTTTATAGTGACGTGAAGGTCTACGTCGCCATATTATAATGTGTGTAGACTTTGTCTCATGAAGGACCTAATTAGATCGTCAAAATATTAACTAAATCTAATTATTGTCCCACTGCTGGGCGGATCTCTTCTCATTTTTGAAAGTGGTGACCACGCTAGTCTACTGTGGGTTTGGTAG